>CM020220.1:26348399-27598399 GCA_009819775.1 Phoenicopterus ruber ruber | reverse complement strand
AATATTGACAAACGTTTTAAGAGACACATGGTGGGGAAAGGGTTGTTTTCACTGGGAAGAAGCCAAGCTGATACTTCCCATATGGCGATATCATTACTAGCGCTTCCATATGGTGAAGACATTTCCTGCATAACCTTCTCAAAATGAACGGAGAGGAGATAACTCTGGGGGAAGGGAGAGGACATCATTCAAACACAGGTCCTCGAATACGATCTCCCCCAAAAAGACACCTATCCAGCACTCCCTCTTCTCTGCAAAAAGCTGGTTATATGCACAGCAGGACTTCAGGGAACACACAGAAATCTGCCTTCCATACCAGCCTCTACCTATAAAGCACATTTGCCACTCACTACTTCCTCAATGCTTTGTACTTAACAAGAAAGTTAAAAAAACAAAGGACTGAAAAGAGAAACTGAGAGCTTGTGAGTTACCGCTGACACTGCTCTCTTGCACTGTGATACAACAGGAAATTTTATGGATCCTCCTGTTTCACACTTATGTTTTCTCTCCAGCATCTTTCCCCTGGATTCTTCACTCTCATTTCAAGCCCAAAAGGAGAATAACATTTTCACATGACCCAGAGCAGCAAACATCTTGGCTGTTCTAAAAGGAGAGCTCACAGGAGCACAGCATACACACATCTCCTAAAGAAGATGGGGATGCAAGAAATTGATTCTTATGAGGTTTCATCTGCTGTGACTCTCTAGATCAAAAGGTTTAAAGAGAATCTTACTTTAATATCTGGAAATTGGCCAAGGTACGTATCCATGGTCAGAAGTGCCTGATCCACCAGCTTCTGATGGAAGTCTGTCCAGAGGAGATCATTGTTCTGAAAAACAAAAGTAATGAGGTAACTATTAAGAACAGAGCTCTGCATTTCTGTTTTTCTCCATGAGTGCTATAGTCAACAATTTCAGTTCCCCAGAGCTCTTAAGAAATAGTAATTTCTTTGGAAAAAACTAAGGAGCAGAGAAATTAGCTGAAAATAGAGGTCATGCCAGAAACGTAGAAACAGAGAAGAAAAGCCTGATGCTGCTAATTCAGGTGACCTCTCCAAGGACATAGCGCCCTTCACGAACCTTCCTTTGAGGGCCTGTCTTGTCCCCCGCAGTGCTAGCTCAAGTCCATACAATGGAAAGGAAGATGAAGGCTGGCTTTACCTTGTTCTCCCAGCAGTCACAAAAATGAGACACCTGACACCACTAGGCACCATTTTCTGCTTTTCATGACAACACAGCTTTCTGGAGGATAACGAACAATAACAGAAAGCTATTCTAGCAGTCTTCAGCCCTCACACCACCTGCCTCCACAGCCCAATGGAGATCACATCCAAAGCTTGCACCCTAACCTGTGCACACTTTATCCTTGATCTTATCTCAGGCACAATAACTTCCCATCAACACCTTAGACTAGG
Source organism: Phoenicopterus ruber ruber (assembly GCA_009819775.1). NCBI lineage: Eukaryota > Metazoa > Chordata > Aves > Phoenicopteriformes > Phoenicopteridae > Phoenicopterus > Phoenicopterus ruber. The sequence continues at coordinate 27,596,985 of CM020220.1, read as the reverse complement.
TAAAAAATGCCCCTCTCCCGTTTTTCCACTTGAACAAAGGGGTTTGGCTAAAATATTCAGGAAAAATGCTCACTTTATGTGGTAATTTTTTTTTTTTTTTTTTGGCAGGAATAGCATTTTTCTCCTGCCTGTCTTCTCCTGAAAGAGAGAAAAATAAACAAAGGCAATAAAGTGGGAGGTGGAGGGCTGGAAATATTCCTGCCGACACTCAGAGTAGCTACAGTTAGCTCTCAGGACTCATGCTCCCTTTGACACCTCTGGCTCAAATTCTCTGAAGGGACAGCCTCCCAGGAGGCATAGCAGTGCCTCAGGAAGAAACAAGGCCAACAGAGAACGTGAAGCCAAACCAGTTGAATTACAACTCCGTTATTTACTGCAACAGCACTTCCTAATGGAAAGTTTCCATGTTAATGCAAGAATTGACCTGGAAAAGTTCAGGTTTTGTTTGATTTATCTGCTTTGAAGTCAGCATTTCCTGGGCAAGATACAGATGTTATTTCAGGTGAGATTTTCTGTGGGGCAAAGCAGAGGAAGGGAAAAAACCCTCTCCTGCTCTCCTCTCTGTTCCTTCCCCACTGCTTCAATGCCATAGACAGCTGCAGATAAGCCCAGTCCTGCACCCTCATGGCAGATGGATCCACAGAGCTGAACTGCCACAGCTGCTGCTCAGCAGAACAGCTGAGCAAGAGAGCAGGGGGCACCTGCCTCCAGCTGGACCCCCCACATGCACATGCCAAGGGGGATCCAAGCTGTCAAATGACAGACTGTGCCCTAAGCTCCACAGAAAACACCTGGGTAAGTTGGACAGGCATCACCTCACCAAGGGATGAGAAGAACAGCAGGTTGGGGTGACACATGGCTCAGCCAAACAAGGTGGCAAGCAAAATATGGCAGCTGGTGGTACTGCTGTGAGTGGGAGGTTGTTGTAGCTACACAATGGCTGCTCTGACCATGCTTTGGCCATAGATTTAGCTTCCCCTTTCTCTTGCACAGAGCATAAGCAACATATCCAGTTGACCCTATTGACTTTTGGCGTCCTCTGTCCCTGTTTAGCCACTGTTGGGGGAACAAATTGCTTGTGGGCATAAGCATATGGCTCTGTATAGCATTCAAGCATCTGGGGACAGTGTCCTACACAGACAAAAATACAGACCACATCCCTTCAGCTTTCCCTTCTTCCCAACGCTGAGCTTGTCTCTCCAATTCTTCTGCAAAGCCATATGAAGAAATGTGGTGCACAGACACAGCTTCCAAAGCTCATCATCGCTGACAGACCACACCTGGTGACCCCACATCCTGGACAGAGTCTTACCTCTGCTATTTTATTTGTGTCGTCTCTCCCAGGCCAATCCGGCTCATAAACTTCCTGCAAACACTCTGTCAGCTTCTTGGAGGCCTCGTGCATGGCTAGGAAAGAAGAGGGAATTGCTTCAGAAGGAAGGAAATAGTGTGTTCCTCACAGTTTAACTCTCATCCTGAGGAATGGGGACACAGGAGGGTTATAACTAATGCTAAGCTCTTCCTTACAGAATGTCTGACTCTTGATAACACAGAGATGGAAGGTAACCAGAGGGAAAAAGGAATCAACAATGCAGTCACATCAAACCCTTTGTGCTCATCCTCCCCTAGCAGGAGATACCAGAGTCTATCTGCTAAGACAGCATCACCTGTCTGGCATCAAAGCACAACCCCATTCCATCCCAGCTGGTCCTGAAGGATTCTGAAAGATCCCCCACCCAGACAAGGCTGACCTTTCCTACAACTCACACCTCAGGAAACACCAGGAAGGGGATGGCCACAGAAACCTCACTGCGTAGGTAAGCACTAGAGGGGAAACAATCCTCTGCTTATGCAGACCCTACCTTTTACGGAAGCCAAGTAAGTTCGGAGATCCTTCTGCAGCCTCGTGCCTTCGGACTGTGAACGTAAGGAGAAGACCATCAGTTATTCTTTCATACAAAGGGAGTGTAAGGAGGAGTCAACAAGAATTTCTAAATAAAGAAAAACGGTCTTGCAGATGGGCTACACACCAGCCCTATGACCACAAAAAACATAAATGTTAACAGGGAGGCCACACAGCCCTCTGACTTAGTAAACCCACAGACGGTGACCTGCAGGCATGTTTGGCCAACAATACCACCAAGGTACCAAGTAACTTGATGTGAGTAGAGCCGTGATTTGCTCTTCCCAGCAGAGCCAGCTTTAGTGTTTTGATTTCATACCAGCAACTAGAGAGGATCCTAAGGGTAACAGTTTATAAGCAAAAGGCTAGTGGGTCTATGCAACAAATGTAACTGAAGGGAATCTGTAGGATATAGATGATAGATGCAATTGATTTATTTTGTACTGGTTTGGGAGTAGTTTAGCTCGCTACTTTTTCCTGCCACACTGCAAACCAAAACCCCAGTGCAAAGTGGATACAAGGGGCCTCTGACCTGCCCAACCATCCTGTCTAAATTATCCTGTGCAGCAGGGCTTGCAAATACAGAATTAATCATCTTGTTCTTTAGCTTCACTGTGGAGGTGGCCTGTCAGCAGCAGATCTCACTCACTAGGAAACAAAGGATTAAAAACAGAAGCTAGGCTGAGTTTTGCTAGTTTGAGCCTTCAGATGACACAAGTGAGTGCAGTACAAGAACCCAGATCAGAAAGGGTCGTGGAGATTTTTACAGCAAAGTTGGCTCAGACACGCACATATACATGCACTCCTCATACAACCGCTCTCCTGCACTAGGATAAGCATACTCAGGCCCACCTCAGCTCTACCTCCCCATATGTCATTGACAGTGGTGAAAAGCAGACAGGAAAATACTCTCAAATACAGACAGTGACCTCACACAAACAGAAACGAAAGGAAGAGAAAAGCAAGGCTTGAGAAGTAGACTAACAACCACCACACAGCATGTCAAAGCAAGGGAAGGCGCAAACATTGAGGACACCTGTGCAGACAACCTCTGGAGTATGCAAGAAGTACAGAAAACTGTTTGAGCAACAAAGATCTCTGTTATAAAAGGGTTTCTCTTACCCTGTGGGATCTCACTGGATCCTCACTATCCCTCAAAGTAGCTGTAAGGACAAGAATGCAGGAAAGCAACAACTACACCTCGCACCTTCCTCACAGCCTGCTGCCATTCCTCCTATTCTTTCCCAGTTTGTGTCCCATTGGGGGGGCCCCCAGCACAATGAATTTTGACAGCTGAAGACAACTCCAGAGACAGGGAGCTCACAGAACATCTCTGGACAGCTGCCTCAGAGCTGCTAGCTTCAAAAGCAGATGTTTCCCATCAGCCCTCCCCACCACTCAGGCACCTCTTGCCTCAACTGAGCTCATGCTGTGATCCTTTGTGCCCTCAATGCAGCTGCGCTCTCTAAGCAGACGTTAAATCTGCCCAGCTGTTGAAGTGGTAGTGCTAGCATAGCTTTGTGGAGAAATCCATCTGCTTCCAACACTATGGCCCAGTTTGTTTTCCTTGCCTCAAAAGTTCTTGACAAGTTCACATTTGTGCTTTTCCTACTGCCATCAACAAAGGATGGATTTGGGAATCCAAATCCTCTAGGAAAGAGCTGGCCACTTTTATAAAAGAAAATCAGACTCCTAGTTTGGAGAAGCATTGGTAACTGGCCCAAAGAGAGTACAGGAGGAAAGGAATAATCACCACATCTGCTGCAAAAGTCCTAGGAGTTCTTCAAACACAGAGCAAACAAACACAGAGCTTTTTGCTGGCTTAAGGTGAATGTGGAAACCTGGGCAGATGAGACTTTCCTAACAGTGCAATTAGAAACCACTAGGGAAAAGGTGCCAGAGTAATCAAAGAGCACACACACAGAGGACCATCAGGGAGGCTGAGCTGACAAGCAGCAGTTCAATCAAGCTGTAATGTGTGTTTGCTTGTGCCCAATGCAGGAAGCAAGAAAGGCTTAAAGGAAAGCAGTGCTGTCTGCCTAGAATTGGTCCATGCTAGAAATCACAGACTGGAACTGGCAACACAAGTTGTCAGAACACAAAAGGAAAATGGCACAGAAGAAACTATCATGCAAAATCCCTCAGATGGATACGTTACCATCCTGCAGCTGGATCATTTTTAAGAATGACTAAATTTGAACACACAACATTGAGGTTATCAGAAACTAATTGGCAGGGAAGGTCCTCTGCAGAACTTGTCCATCACATACTTGGGCACTGCAATGTCTAGAACTGTAACTCTCAAAATTATACCATCTAAAAATCAGAAACCATCTCTAAAATTGTGCCCATACTTGCCTGAGTCCTGCCACAGCAGCACACAACAGAACCCAGACTCACAAACTCTTCACGTCTCAATACGCAGTCTCAAAGTCACGGGGACAAAAGGATCCCGGGAGGTATACCAGCATCACACTTAACCATCAAATCAAGATTTTTAGATAGACCACCTGAAAAACCTGCAAGTCAGGGCCTGAATACTGCAGCGTGCATTTGCAGTAATGCACAACTAGCCTTCTGCGTTCTCCAGCATCCTCAATGCCACTTGCCTCGCCACAATGTGCACTCAGCCAATATGTAGTGCTGCATCCTGCAACTGGAGTGGTCCTTCTTAGTCATCTCTTGCTGATGTTTAAAGTCAGAGTTACAGTTGATCTACGTGACTGTGGGGTTACCTAAGCCTCTTAAAAGTACCGAGCCTGCCAGGGAGACTGAATAGACTTTACAGCATCTAAGATCTGCAGGCAGAAAGATTTTCAGAGAGATGCCCATGTTCAGAGTTTTGTCGTGAATCCCATTTCCCCAGCTCTCCTGGGGTTCCCATCCAAGCCCCTCTTTGGCATTTCCATTGCTTTATTTCTTCACTACCAGTAATGCAGCTCCCTCACTTGCTACAAGGGTTTCTTTTTATTATTTTAAGCATTAAAAATAATAAAGAAACTTTGGCAACTGCTTTCTCTCTGTGCATGCAGCACCTGCTTTCTTCAAGCAGGCTATAGCAAGCTGTCAAGTACAGCGACGATTCTGCATAAACACCTCTCGCAATGCAGTTAGACACTGTCAAATACTGTATAGAACAGAAGCTTTCAACAGCCTTGAGTGCACATTTAAAAGGTGCTTCCTCAACTCAGAGGCAAAAAAAGTAAGGAAGAGAATTAAACTGGAATCTGGAAAATTAATCCACTTCCCAGTTATCAAAGAGCAGTAGGTTTAAGGGTGTGCAGAAGGAAGTTATAGAGGTATGGTTGAATCTAAAGATGTTCAAAAATCTAATAGCATAGCAATTTTTAAATTGCAAGAACGTAAAAAAAGAAATATGTGTATATATACACACAAACACATATATCTCAGAGTAACAAAACTCCACAAAAGGAAAGTAAAACTAGGACAAAAATGGAAGATTGGTGCCAACTCTGAACCCCATATTCATTTCTCATCCCTGCAGTAACAAACTCACTTAAAATCTTTGCACAGGGACAATGACACTGTGTCTTGAGTTAGAAGTGACCACAGTAAGTTGTTCTACTCAAACACACACGTGTCATCTTGTTTGAGCAGATATTGCCATACGTGCAATCACAGTGTAATTCAACCCTGTGAGCCTGTAACACAACCACGTATAATATGAAGGACAGTATGTACAGGAAGATGTGTATTTAAAAATAGAAGTGCTATGCTTGGGAGGCTGGAAGAGCTCTCTCTCCAAAGACCTAATGAACCACCTATTACTTCTAGCTCTGTGAAAGAAAAACACAAGAGTGGTTTGGTTTCTTTTTGTGCTTTCTCGTTTTGTTGAGAGGGTTGTTATTTACAATACCTTTCACCGAGCACTAGCTAAGTATGTGATTTTCCACAGACCTGTTTCTTGGTAGTAGACAGGTTTCCTAAAACCCTTTTTTCCCCAATCTTCAAAAGAAATTCTTTCATCCTAACATCAGACTGCAACCCCTTCTTCACATAACCTCCCTGGTTTTGCAGTTCCGATGGGAAGGATTATCACCAGGGATGTTCTACACCCGAGAGGGACAGGTAATGTCCTGTTTCAGATTAGATTAGTATAGGGGTGGAAGAACAGACTGTGGAATTATAAAGCGGGAGGGGGGAGGAAGCATTGAAACAGCAGCTCCAGATAAGTCCCCACTCAACAAAACTTCAGAGCTGTTAAGACACAAAGCATGAACAACTGGTGAGAAGCTCCCATCCTGGGGTACCAGGCAAGCTGTTAACTTGTTTTGCTGCGTAGGGCTGAAATGGAAACTGCTGGGCATGAAGGGTTCTTACCTGGAAAGACAGTCTCTGTCTGAGGTACTGACTGTAATGGTCCACAGCCAAACCCACGCTGCAAGAGCAAAGATTAAGTCCACGCTGCCTACCCTGCAGGCTGAGGCTGTGCCAAACACCGTGGGGTAGAGGCAGAGATGGATGCAGCCCATGCCAGCAGCAGCTTACCTCTCATGCATTTGGTGTGAAACACTGTAAACCAACCCAGAACTTCCACATGAGTGACAGCTCATGAAGGGTATCAAAACCCAGCCGCTCTGCCAGGCAGAAATACAACACAGTGCCAGGTGTAAGGGCTGCCACCAGCCTCCCACTCTGTCTCTCCAGTATTTCAAATGCAGGGGAAGAGAAGCCAAAGCCTAGCACACCTCAGGCAGGGGCTGTGTTGCACCTTTGCAAGCCTCTTGTTCCCAGGTCTGCGAGAACAATTTCCAGGACAGATCCTTGTGCCAGTGCCTGAACATAAGTGACACTCAGAAAGGGAAGGAGAGGGGAGCCTTTGAATGAACTTTTTGGGAGGTTAATTGCCAAAGATAATCTGTCATGAGGGAGTAATATGGGGGCCAGCTGCGCTGCTCGTCAAGCCTTTAAGAGGCACAGGCAAGCCCTGTAGCCCTGCAGAAGCATGGTTATATCCAGCTCATTTGTCACACAGCAAATCCATCTGTCTGAGCTAAAAAGCTCCTACCATTCAGAGACCTCAGAGTAGTGCTCTTATATGAACCTGAATGGACAGAGAGCTAGGAAGTGCAATGCTTTCCCTTATGTCCACTCAACCACCATGAGAGAGCCACAAGACACCTTGGTTGAAAATGAATGGAGGGCAGGTCCAAAAAACACTTTACTCATTGACAGCCCATGCATGGGAACATGTGTCAAAGTGGCCCAACACAGTCATTAGAGTCAGAGGAGCCTCTAATCAAGCAGCAAACAAGGCCACTGCTGGTCACACCCCAGCCAGTTCCGCAGGAGAGCTGTTCTGTCACAAGCCTGCAGGAGCAGATCAGCTTTCCTCCAGACTTACATTTCACACTGGAGCAGACTTTGTAAGGAAAGGCCATAGAAATCTCACACATAGCTATAGGACACATACACATCATACACATAGAAATAAAACCAAGTGTGTATATATGCACATATAGTTCAAGTTTTTTTCCCTAGTCTGCTTGGCACCATAACAACTCCTCAGCCCTGGATATCCTGACAATCCAGTTAACTCATATTTACGGTTTGCCCTGTAAAACAAGCATTGTTTGCATTTATTTTAGTAATAGGGAAACTGAGGGCCAAAGCAAAACCAACAGACCCCAAGCAGCAAATGCAGAGCAGCCTCCAGCTCCTTTGATAAATTATTTGGACAATTTAGTTCATGGCCTGCCTCTGCAAGACAGGAAAAGAAATTCAGCTCTAAGGGGTACAGAGGCAGTGCTTCTTTAACAGGGTTCTCGGTGCACCACTGGAACTCATGGCTTTGGAAACTGAAAAGGCATCTCAGACAGCCAGATCATGAAGTCCGGATTTGAGTTTTTCGGTATTTCTCCTTTAAAAGGGTTATTTCCTGATTGCTGATACTTAAAAACGATATGGAAAAGTCACACCTGGTAATGTCATGTCATCAGAAAGAAGCCAAAGTGTATTCCTCTGTGTACAAGAGAATGTAATTGGTGGACATGCTATAGAAATGTTGCATGAACTTCTGGAGCAACAGCTAGTATCGCTGCCAAGAGAATGAGCGTTAGTCTCCAGGAATCTACAGTCAGCTCCGGTTAGACATAACTCAAAGTCAGACTGAAAGATTTTCATTATATTCAGCTGTGGCAAATCCCTTCTCAGCTGGTTTTGCGACACATAACCACATCTGCTGAGTCTTAACAGACATGATGCAGCTGCTGCTAACAGCTCCAGAAAAAGTTCCTAAATATGTCAGGGCACAAAGGGGATAAAAGATTTCTTCAGCACCACCTGAATTTTGGTGTGACATGCATTTCCTGCCATGGAACTGAAGCAACACTTCCCCTAACACCAATCACCAGAGTGTAACTGATGTTTTCCCCTTCCCTGGGTGGCTGAAAGCTCCACATAAAAAAACTCCAAACACAAAACACCGCACCAAAAAACCACACCCAGTTCAAGATATGAACCTACTGCTGTTTAAGTAGAAGGGTGGGGGAAAATTGCTACACTGTTAAAATATTTTTGTGCACTAAAATATAGGGATGAAGCAAACATGCGAAAGAATAATGACTCACGCCTGACACAGTGACTGTGTAAGGATGGGGAGGAAGACAGATTTATATCTTAGCCATGGAAGGATGTTCCCTTTTCGCCGTTTGCTTTCTTTGTCTCTTTTGCCCTCTGCTGCGCTTAGGAAACTGAAACTGCCTTGTTCCATTTTATTTTTGATTTCTAATCTGTTTCCCATTCTAGCCATCTTTCAGAGACACAGTGTTGCTCTTAGATCTCTGCTTGCAGCTCAGCAGAAAAAATGACATTCCAAAGCAGCTGCTAACTGAAAGAAGTGTTCTGGTTGAGCTATTTCTTTTACTAAACTTGGGCCTAGAGCAAGTATTATTTTTCAGCATACACTCTCACTGACTCCACGATAAGGACACTGGAAGACGCTGTAATTTCTCATAAGTGAACAGCTATGAGTTGTGGGTCACTTCAATAGGCCTATGGCATCGTTTAATTTAATGGGCTTTAATTGCATATTGCAGCAGATGACTGGAAGCTAATACTGAAACTGAGGGTGTAATTACATATCACCAATTATCTTACCAGCTGTTTGTTGAAGTTCTGTACGCACTGTTCAAACTGCTCATCTTTTGTTTCATCTGCTTTCCCAAGCTTCTGAAGGACCTGCAGAAAGAGAGGAGAAAGATAGGAGACTTCAAAACACAGCTATAGCAAAGTAGAGACAAAGAAGCAGCTGCAAGTTTTTGCTCATGATGCTGGAAGAAGGAAAAGTTAAAAAGTCTCCCTTATTCTTGCACTCAGAATTTCTGGAATATTTCTCCACACAGTCATAGTTTGAAAAAGGACTTACAGACAAATCAGGATGAACTCAGTCCTCATACTTTGCTGCACTGAAGAGCATGACTGAGGTTTGTCCTTCACTGGTCTAATGCTTTTTGCAGACAAGGCAATAGCAACCCAGTTGTTTATCTCCTGGACCAGCAAGAAACAAACCACATCCCTAATATGCCTTGTGTTGTGTGGTTACATTCATCTTGATTTAACACTAGTCTCTGGTCCAGACAGGGTGGCGTTTTTTGCTTCCAGAACAGCTGGACTCTCCTCAAACACAGAAAGTCATGCAGAGACCCCCTTAGAGAGAGAAGGTGGCTGGAGCTGTGAAAGTCCCACCTTCTTTCCACCTTTTCTCACTATGCATATGCTTGGCAGGAGCTGGCTGTTGAGAGCAACCGGGAACCTTACACCATGAATCCACGTGACACTCAAAGTGTCACATCTGAGAGTGTCAGCAGCCAGTCCAGTTCCTCTCACCACCTCCCTGCACAGCACAGCTCCCCACAGCCTGTAAAGAAATCCTTATCAGACTACTTCCCTTATCACCCTTCTCTCTTAGTGATCTCTCCATGCAGCTAAGTGAATTGCTCCCAGGCTTTGAACAAAGCATTTCATTTTCTGGGTAGGAAGGTAGGTCTATCACAAGAAGGCTGGGCAAACTGCAGCTGTGGAGGAGGGCAGCAGTTATTTGTCATGCCCCAAGCAACTCCAGCAGCAAGGAGACAAGGATGTAAACTATAGCTGGTTAAGCTCAATTACATCAGCTCTGTTAATCAAAAATAAAACCTGACCATGCCAAAAAAAAAAAAAAAAAAAAAAAAAAAAAAAAAAAAAAAAGCCTTGTCTCACAGGGCCAGTAAAAACAGAGAAAAGCCCACTCAGTCCTCAGTCACAGGAGGTTCTGGGGAGCCAGAGGTGAGCTAGAAAGGGTGCTGAGGGAACACCTTGAAAAGCAAGGGAGCCCTAGCTGGCAAGAGCATGACTGCCCAAGAGGCAGAAAGCACTGGAAAGCTGAAGTCCCTCTTGCTCTGCTGAGCGCTCAGCCACCATGCACCATGTTCAGATCTTCTCAGGGAGAAGAGGGTCAAGATGGAAAAGCAGGTGCATGTTACTGCCATCAGGTCTTCAGGAAGGCCACTAGTAAGTATCCCCAGACCAGCCGCTCTGAGGGACTGCCAGGCAGCCATGACAGCCACTCAAACCAGCTTCCTTTGCTACCCGTGGATCTTCTCAGACAACGTAAAGAGGATTTTTCCCCTGCAGGGTAGGGATCAGACTTTCATGTTCGGTCCCCAAAATGGCATTAAGAAAGTCCATGCAACAGGATGTAGAATAGAGTAGAATATTTTCAGTTGGAAGGGATCTACAACGATCATCTAGTCCAACTGCCAATGCACCTACTGGCCCACTCATCTTTTTACACAGCCAAGGTGGAAGACATTTGTGTTATGTCTATTTGGCTAATCTCAGTTCCCCTCTCCCTCATATAAGCATGCATATTCCCAGCTCACCCTGACCGCAATAACTAGACACAATAAATCAGTGCAGTCATTCATCACCCGGCTCGTAAGTCCCCTTATTTAGGCTGGGACTGAATGTCTAGGAGGGAATCACTGTTTTTCATTCTCCCTCTGTTCAACAGCCTCTCTTCACCTCCAGGAATCACTGAGGTATTCAAGTGTCAGCAAATTGGGGGAAAGGATACAGATAAATATAAGGATACACATACAGATGAAGACTGCCCTCTTTGCGACCAAGGGCTGAACCAAAAACCTCCAGAGTTAGATGGACAACTTTCTGCATCTCAAGTGACAGCAGCAAACACTGCAGCTACAAGTGCCTAACGTGCTTGGTAAACCAAGCAGCAGGATGTAAACAGCACGAATGTTCCCTCCTTCCTCTCAAACCCTTGGCAAGAGCTTGTTGGAGAGCAGAAGCAGCAACATTGGTTGGAGAGGCAGAGTCCTGTACACAAGCCACTGGTGTCTCCTTTGCTCATCTGTTCCAGTGAAGGGGAGCGCACGCCACAGCAACACTGCTGCTGAGGCTACACATTTCTCTGCTGTGCCAGCAGGAGAGAAAGATTCAGTACGGCCTTGTCTTTCTCATCAGCTGGTATGGTGAACCTCTTCCAGAAAGGATGCTGCTCAAAGGCCCTGTGTTCAGCTGTACTCCCCTAGGCTACCAGATCTATGGAGCACACGGATTTATCACCTGCTGGCTGACTTCCTAGGTGTCCAAAGAGCCATCACACCAGTAGCACTCATCACCAATAACAATAAAGTACACAAGCTGCAAATTTCAAAGCAGAATGATGTTCCCAATGTGCAGATCAATAGAATTGTTGGGGATATAAAGGCGCTTTTTATGGGGCAATGCATCTGTCTGGCTAGTCAGGAGACAAAATGCTCTCAAGCCTGGAGGGGAGGGAAGGAGGTCGTTTAGCTGGGAGGAATCTGGAGTATGTCGCCAAGGGTCAAAGGTTTAGAACAGCCTCAGTGCTTCCTGGTGTAAAAACACTGAGCAGCACCCACAGACTATTCATTGTGGTGGCAGTGCGCCTGCTTCCCACATGTCCAAGAAATTAATCTTCAGTTCCACTGCTCCTCTGGGGACAAGCACACCGAGCCTGGGGTCGTCTGGCCAGCTGGGAAGATCTTGCTCCACTATGCTGAGGTGCTCTGCACAAGTCCTGCAAAATGCTGGGCACTGGAAAGTGCTCTAACTCACAGCCTATCTCTAAGGAAAAAACTCTTGCTGCAACAGCAATGCTCAGCTGAGGAGCAGCTCTGAATGAGGGGGGTAGAAGTAATAAGAAATCCTGCATTTCTCCACAGTGGTGACATGGGGTGGGTGAAACAGAGGATTTGGGGATGCCAACAGAGGAACAAGGCAAGGAAAACAAAACCAGTTACAAGAGAGAAGCCGTGAGAAGTGAATCCCTGGCTACACCAAAAAACCTACTCTTGCTTCCTACACTCTTCCCTCATCTGGTAGATGAGGGCTTGTGCCCCATGCCTGCTGGCCCTATAGGTGAGTCCCAGCCATACAGCCCACTCTCATCCCCTCATTACTTGCTATGACACACCAGACACACAACAGCCCCGGGCTGCAGTGGGGCAGGGGTTATCTTCTCATACCGCTCTCCCTCAAAAACAGATCTGCGCCATACGAACGGCCCAGAGGTCAAACTCTAAAGTCATTTGAGCAGCATAAAATGATGGCTCCATGAGCCTGGCGCTCAAGCCTGCTCCCAGGTCTCCCAAAGAGCTGTACAGGCAAGCTGTACTAACAAATCCCTCTGGACCCCCTAAACCAGCCAGGGATGGAGCAGATGGCCCTGGGTGTGCTGCTGACTGCAGGCATGTCTATGCTCACTGCTAATAACCCGTGAGCTCACAGGACAACTCCCCTCCCCAGGCTGGTACGTGCCGTCATAGGTCAGGCTATTCCGGGTGAGCCATGACGGCTCCCTCCCTTCCCTTGCGACGGTCTTTAATCCTCCAGCTTGCTGCAAAGCCAGATAAAGTTCGGATGGAAACTTCAGGCTCTTTGATAGCTATTAATGGAGCAGATTTACCAGGGTAGGAGTCAGGACCCCACCGCAGCTCCCAGATCTCAGGGCGGATCAGAGATGGTGTGATCTGTCAGCTGCTGTCTGGAGGCAAACCACACCAGGCAACAGGCATGGATCTGGCATTTAAAAGATTAAGCAGCAACCATGGCTAGGGTCCTTGGTCTGCCCTTGACCTGAGAAGTCCTGGCCCTGCATAAGGATAGGGACCATTTCAAGATGGTGCAAGCTAGGGCAAAGGAGGGAATACTTTGTACGAATCCCACAAAACACCTTGTGAGATGGATTTCAGAAGGGGTTCCAGCATTGCTGTGTGTTCCAGTCCTGGCTCACCCACAGATCCACTGTGACAGGATGTCATCCCAGCCAACGTTTTTGGCCTCAAGCACCTGACATGTATTTGGACAATTAAACACCATTTTCCAGTATCGCTCAGAAACCAGGTCTCTTCTGACAATTAGCTAGATCTGCAGGTGCTCTGTGTTTCCCAAACTAGGACCACAGGCACCTGACCAACTACCACAGCATCTCCAAACAGAGTCAAATTCCACCCACAGAGCCTCAGTTTTCCCTGCCTTTGAATAAAAGCAACAAGGAACAAGGAGATTGCGCGTTTGACTGAAGTTTTAAAAGCACTTTAAGATCCTATGAGGCAAGATGCTATTAACAAATAAGTGACCACATTCCTCTCATATCATGGATGTATTTGTAATCTGCTATTGCAGGCAGAACTATTTGCAGTAAGCTTGGAATTGATATACTTTGAGAAGTGAGATAACACAGAAGAAGTGACAGAGAAATCTGGAAATCCTCTGTACCAGAGATCTGGCGTTCTGCTAGCAATGGCCAGAGAAGTAAAGGTGTGGAAGAGCCTTTAAAAACAGCAACTTTTCCCAGCAAAATGAAAAGTTTGCTTAGGGAGATCTGAGCTGCAGGTTTTTCTCAAAAGCAAGACTGTAAGATTCACAAGATGACTGAGCATCACCTAAGCACCACAGTTTTGTAGAACTCAAAAGGAAGCATCTCATCTGGCTGCAGTTTACTCTCTTTTTTGCCAGGTATATGGGAGGAAGCATTCCCAAAGGGCAAACTCCTGCACTGCTTAGCACAGGGTCTCCAATGCTCTGCTTTGAGCACTAGGCATGAAGGAAATGCAGATGTAGAGATCAGCCCTGTGACCACCAAATTCTCTGATGTAGAACAGCAATCACCATTAAGGACAAACACTTGCTGGCAGTACAGCAGCAGCTAGCATCAAGAAGCAGTATCAGACCAACTAAAATGCAGTTCTGCTTTGCTCTAAGAAGCAACTGTAACAGATTCACAATGATGCTTTCTAATACAGAAATATAAGCCAGCTGCTTAACGCATCCCACTGTTCTCACTCAGCACCTTCCGTCGCTCTCTTCCGAAATATCAATGCCACAACAAAAGCCCTGAAAACCCAAATATTCTCAGCAAACTCCACATAGACCCATTATGTGAACCAGTAACCTAATAAAACTACTTTTCATGACATATGGGTCACCCAGGCCAAAGACCAGTTTACAGAATGCAGGTGATGAGTAGGAAGGCAAAACATAAATGCATAAAAGCTTGCGGCTCTCAAATGGAGCTAAATCTGCATCTGAAACATCTGAATTTAGGGTGGTCTGGCCCTGATGAAGGGGGAGTCATTAAGCCCACAGCCAGAGAACTTGAGCCCTGCAGGTCCATAACTTACTCCCCACTTCTCCCCTCATAAACGAGGCCTCTGACTTTTGCTGTATCTGCCAACTCCAGTACATTATCTCCAGCTACCAACTGGGCACAGAGCCAGTAAATACTGTGAGTAATTTTGAATTGCAACAAATTGGCATGTGCCAATGGGTCAACTAGCAACAGAACAAATAAATCTTTGATTTCAGGCCGCTGCTTATTCTTCTATGGAAGACATTATACTTGGAAGAGGGGGAGAAGAAAATAGTGTCCAAGTCGGATGGAAAGCACCGAGCCACGTAACTTAATAACATACAAACAAAGCAAGTTTCATAAGCTTTTTTAAGCCTGGTTTCTTCTCTGTCCAAATGAAATGCGACTTGCTCAATGAAGTAGATTTGCGTTCATGGAATAATTTGTTTTTCACACTCAGACTCGGGGAGAAAAGCAAGAGCAGCAGTGGGAGTCCTGCTGCCACTCCGACCCTCCCTGGGAGCAGGGCACGTCCTCCTGCCCTCTGCGCCTGACTCTACGCTGGTTTTGGGGACAGCCTGGCTTTCCTCATGCAAGCCTCGCACAATTAAGTCTTTCTTTGAAACAATGGGACAAAGGGGGATGGGGGTGGAGAGGAAGAAACTCCAAACATATTAACGCTTCATTTTAAATTGAGAAAATTATTCCTGTGGCTAAGCCATCAGCAAGACCCTTGGATCACTGGAAGATGGGAAAGGGCAATGTCACACTTGGCGCAGACAGAGCAGTTCTTGTTTGCTTCTTACTTGCTAACAAGGTTCAATAGATCCTGCAAAGACAGGACATTGCCTCAATCACTGGGCTAAGAGTTGAGAAATGATGGGTTCAATATGGCATATTGTTAGAGACTTCCTGAATGACCTGGAAAATCCACATCCAATCTCACATCCATCCAGCTGTAAAGAGGAGTGTTTGTTCAGCTTGTCAGAGAGTCACCAAATTTATCCCTGGCATCCCCAGCTGGCAAATGGGAAAGAGAGGTACAGAGAGATGAGATGACCTGTTTTGAGTGCTCAGCTCAAGACACACTGAGTTTGATTTTCACGGGTGTCCCTCTAATTAAAGTACCTGCGAGTTTGCATGCTTAGCCATATTCTAAAACCCAATCTGACTGAGGAAAAAAAAAAACGAAACAACTAAAAATACAATTTTCTGGTCACATTGCAGTGTTGAAGTCTCAGAACATCCCCCAAAAGTATGCTAACAGTGAAGAATTTAAATCATTAGAATAGATTGCATGGAGATCCTTTGCTAATGAAAGACTTTAAAAAAAGTTAGACAAGCATCTCAAGTGTGATTTAAGCCAGATCTCACTCCACACAGGGGATGGACCTTGTAAGGCCCTTCCAAAGCTAGTCTTCCCAAATCCTGAAGATGACAGCAACAGTTGGTCAATCATTTTGTCTCTGAACAAATATCCTCCCCCAAAGAGACCTCACTCCTTCCTCCATATCACAACTGGAAGTGTAACATACATCCAAGTGTGACTAGATAATAATGGCACGTATAGCCTATCATCAAAGAAACACGTCACTGCTGCCTTCCCTAAATAGCACTATATTGCAAAATTTCTGTAGGAGCAAGAGTCATGCTGCATTGCCTTGAAGGCTCAACTCAAATATCGGCCTCTGACAGCTACTAAAGAGCAGCCTCACTGTGACCTGCACCTTCAGGACACAGCTGTCGAGTTTAACATGACTCAGTGTGGTCACATTGGGTTGCCTTACAAGGTTTGTCCTTCTCCCTCACTCTGTACTCAATAGGGAAAAAAACCCAGGAGCTCCCCTTTCTCCTTCTGAATTATTTTCTGGAGAAACCTGCTTCCCCATAACGGGCTCAGAGAGAATTCATGGCAACAAGTTTCACCAGGCTGAAATTAACATCTTAAGAATATACCCCTGTTTCTGATCATGCCAGGTGTAAGACAAAATGTAAAAATAAGCACAGCAGGTGCAGGACTTTTTTCAAGTCTGGTAGCTTAGAACACTGGTCATCTTATCATTAAGGCTGAGTCATAAGTAGTGAGTAGTATCACCAAGAAGGGGATACACAAAGGACCTGTCCCACTTTCAAAGTTGCAGGTTGCACCATGCTCATCTAAGAATGACTGCTTTATTTCAGCATTTTCCTTTCAATACAATGCTTAAGACTCCCCTTTTCTATGAAGCATAAGAGGAGGATTGTTTGGCTGCAGCAGCTTCTTCTATAGCAGTTTCCATCCTTGTTCTGCACTCAGAGGTCTTCCTTGAAGCAACTGCAGGGTACAAGCCTGTAGCAATGGCCCTGTGGGGACAATCTATTCCTAACTGCACCATGTGCTTCACCCAAGGCTTCAAGCAAATCAAAGTTACTATGCTTAGTTGCTCCCCATGGGGCGAGGCAGCTAGTATCCACCATAAATGGATGCAAAGACTCAGCTAACTGCCACACTGAAACATCTCAAAAACAAAACCATGTAGAAACATGTTAATCAATACTACTACAAGGAGGATATCACTTTCGTATTTGCATTCTCTGTTCTGTAAAGGTACTTACATTACTTCACGATATTCACTATGCAAACTAATTGGAGCAAGCTTGTGAAATCTTTTGCTCTTAAGGTGCTTCCTCCTGTGCTTGGCTCCCTTTGGGGACACTTTTCTCAAGTTACAGGCTACCGAACAAGGGATTCACATCACTCATAGTACTAGTTATCAAACAGTACATCATTATACATAGTACATCGTTATTGAGTGTCCTAAGACCATAGGTAAACACAATGAGAAGAACTAGGCCTAACTCTCAGACCTGTTCAGCCCAGGACAGCCAGCAAGAGGAGGGAGAAGGCTCCGGGTACTTCAGCTCTTCACATTGGTCGGTCTCCCATGTCCACCCCACAGCCTAAAGATAAGGAATGGCGTTGTGGCACAACACAGAGGTAGCAAAATTGCAAAGTGTGCCCAAGGTCCAGAGACACACAGTCCTCCCACACTACCTCGATGAGTCTAGCAGATCTCAGGCTGATCCTGCACCTGGAGCTCAAGAAGCTGGCTCCCAGACTGTGCTAGAATTGCTATCTTGCTTTGCAAGTCAAAATTGCTATGCCCATGGGTAGAGCCCTGTGCCCAAGATGAAGAGCCCTCCTGGACATGGGGCCAGAACCCCAGTTAATCTTCTGCACTACGAAAAAGGCCAGGATGATTTTCATTACCGTGGTTATCTTCTTCCTCTGTTTCTACTGCTTTCAGCATCTGCAATAATATCTGCTGATCCCACTCCCTGTCTCAGCAAGGCCAACATCTCAGAGGACCAGCATAAAGAGCCTCTTTGTTTCTGGAGTAGAACCTGCAGCAGGTTCCCCTCCAGCCCATTCCCACCCTACTGACAGTACTCAGTTCTTTCTGAGGGAGGTACTAAGCACTTTGCTTTCAATTTCCATCCCGTGATCAAGTCACTTTTCTAAATTGGGCTTTGACATTTCCCTGCCTTAATGCCACTCACTCTGGGAAGCATTCACTACCAGGATCTACTAACACTGTCTCTAACTATAGTACATTGTCAACAAGTAAACTAAAAGGGAGATAGTAGGAAGGAAAGAAAAGGAGCAGCACAACAGGACAGGCTAAAAGCTCCATACCTAGCTGGTACTAACTTCTTTGCAAAATCCCTCTCTCAGAGGAAGGAGTCTGTTGAGGACCACAACCTCCTGAGCAGAGCGTTTTCCTTCAAAACCTGAAATTTCCTTATCCAGAGCAGTCAAGTATGATGACTTCAGAGGATGCAGAGAATAATTTTGCCTGTCTCATTCTGCTTCCCACTCCTCCAGGTCTGGAGAGTAATTCCAGAAACCCTGTTCTTGGATACTTACCCAGGTTGGAGGTTTCTCCTTCAGCCACCAAAATTTACAACATTCTGCTTATGTAGCCCTTCCACGTGTTGCGTACAGGACAGGCAGCATCTTTTTGCAAGCTCAAGTCACATTGTTCAGACAGCAAAGTGTAACTGCTCCAGACATTACAGATAGGAGCTGAGGTTCTGCAGGTAGGCACTCTCCTCCTCTTTCTTAAAGCAAAATCCTGTATGCTACAAGAGTTGGTCACTGCGCTGGTGCCCACGTTGCTCAAGTTTTCTAAATATGCATATATTCACACATGTATATTTCTGTACAACTCACCAAGACTTTCGGACCCTAACCAATCTGAGCCACTGTAGATGGCTGCTAACAGAACACACTGGAAAAGAGACAGTCCAGAGACCTGCAGTAACTCACTCGCACACATACTATCATAGGAATTTAGTCTGTCCACCAGCTATACCAGCTGCACTGAAGGCTTGTCAGCATTTATTAACATTGATGAACCCATGAAAGGTTATGCAAACCGTTATGGAAGGCAAAGCCATAATATTCCAGCACGCTATACAGAATACTACTGACAACATCCAATGCAGCATTTCTACTTATTTATTTTATCCAGCCAGTCTACAGGTTTCAGAAAGACAAATCCTCCAAAAGAAGGCAGAACCAGGCAAATCCTCACAATCTAGAAATAAGCAGTCATATATTGAAAACGGTAAGTTAAAAACCCACTGAGAACCCCAAAATCTCCAGTCTCCAAATGTCTTAATATTTTCTCCTCTCTTTGCATGTAACTCTGGACTACTTTGTATGGGAAGCCTGGGAGCCCACTTGCCTATAGGTCAGAGCACTGGGAATCAACTGTCCATGGTTTGTGCATTTAAAAATAAAAAACAAGACATGGCTGCAATTCATGTTTTGGCTAGTACCCACTAGAGAACTGGGTTTTTGTCAAGAATTAGGATGGTTCTGAAATAGCTGTCTGCTGACTGATTTCCATGATCCTCTTCTCTCCTAGGCATAGGCTTGAGTACTCCTTTGCTTCTTTAGTCTACCACACTGCCTGGAGCACTCTGAGTAAGAAGCCAACAGCTTCTATCTTGCCTTTCTCTGAAAACTTCATGCTTACAGCAGGAGTATCTCTCAGGCTGCTACAAGACAGTCCTTTTTATCCCCCCATCTTTGACCACAAAGGTACCTCACATCCAATGCTATTTGGCAAGCATTACACAAGTAGGCAGGAAAACAAGTTTAAACCTGTCACCTACCCATCCTGCCTCCAGTGGCCAACTACTCCCTGCAACACCCCTGCAGCTTCCTGATGATACTTTATGAACAGGTTTGCATTATACATTAGAAGCATCTGATCTGCGAAAACATGCGTAACGCACAGAGACTTCTGAAATTTGCCTTTAATCCAATAAATATGGGTTAAAGGAGCAGTGTAGTGTTTGGTATTTGGGGGGTATTTTTTTTTGCTTTGTAACTAACTTCTTTGCAGAAAGGTCATTTACTGATCTAGTCCTCTTCTTTTCAATGCTTTCTCCAAGTTCCCAGGATATCATCAGGAAGCTGAACTAACAGATGGTTTATTCTATACCTCTTTTATAGGATTCACAGCATGCTGGCATCCAGATAGTTTAATGAGTGCAGTACAGATACCCAGCCAGTACAGAGATACTATAAAAAAAGCTCATAGTCCGTTACCTTATTCCAAAGGCACACCGCTACTTCCCACGCAACTGGGCTACAATATCTAAATCCTAGCAAGTTTGATGGGTTGATTCTTGGCTTTCCACAAAACAGCAGTGGGACTTGTTCTGCAAATCAGAGTTCTGAAACCAAAAGGCACAGGAAGTACCGTGCAACTAATCTGTGCTAATTCCAGCCTTGTACAGACTCATTAAGGAAAGAGATAAAGATGACATTCAAGTGTACACAAAGCCCAGGGGCTCAGTCAATTTTTTGTGGCATCAGCTTTGGCAAAAAGCCTACCAATAATGAGGTCGCTGAAGACACAGGCAAGCTCTATATGTACTCCCTTGCTTTTACTTCAGATAGCACTTTAAAAACGTCTTCCTAGTACTTTTGAATGGATCCAGCTGAGTTTTAAAGGAAAAAAAACAAAATCAAACAAACAGAAAAACAATTCAAAACCAAATCCCCCCAAACCCCAAACTCAGATCTTCGCAATACCCCTGGGATATATTTAAAAGCTACACCACAAGCACATTGTTCCACCTAAAATGTTATATAAGGTAATTATTTTTTAAAAAGAAGAAAAAAGTCACAAATAGAATTGCTCCCCTAACAGTAGTACATCCAGTACTTTTTACTAGCTGTCCTAGGAAAAGTCCAAAATATGCTTGCAAGGACAGTTAAAACTGGCAATGTGGAAGCCTTCTTTCACGAGAGACCCTACATTAACACCCTTTCAGTGGTCAACAGTGAAAAGACATTTCTGAACAAATCAGCAGGTTTTTTAAGTCATATGACCAGTCCCCAGGTTTTCTTCAGAGTTTAAGAACAGGTTGTCAAGCACAAGTCCTCCCCTTCCAAAAACTACTGTGAACACATCCACATCAGGCAGGTTTGCTCTATTAGCTATCAGCAAGACAGACACTGAACTTGGAGATCTTTAGAGGGACGGTACCATGGAAAGACTAAGCCAGGACCACCTGGCTGGCCTGGCAGCAAATGCTTCCATCGCTCCAAAGGTCAGATCCAGAATGCTTCACCTTCTCCTCCCAAAAGCACAAATCAAAGGTGAAGGGCACAAGGACACCTGACATACCCAAATCAGGTACACTACAAATGACACATTGCTTGATATCACCATTTGTGGAGAACAGGGCCCTTTCACACTTCGCCATCCTGCCTACACGAGTCACGATTTACCATCAGTGTGAAAGGGGACGCTACCCCCATGTTACCAGGCACATATGTGTCCCCACAGCAGGTGATGACATGAGGAGCCCAGCTGCCCCCTCTTCGCAGCTGATCTCAACTATGTCCTCTACACAGTGCTGCACAGACTTCTCGAGTGTCTTTTTCTTATGTGGCAGAGGATGTAGAGGCCAGCTCAGAGAGCCCAGCTCAGCTGACAACCACCACAGGGCAGAAAGGGTGCTGTGCTGAAGCTCTGTCACACTTGCACCAGACAACAGGGTTTCACGAGCATCCGTATCTGTGATTTTGGCGTATGAAGACAGAGAGTGGGAGAGGCACCTCACAGTGCTGCTCCTTCTCTCTCTTTTTTTTTTTTTTTTTTTTTTTTTTTAAGGTGAGGGATGCAGAAGAGAGAGGGCTCCTTCTATGTTAGAGCAGCAGCATTGTTTGCTAAATCCTTAAACAGGGTACAGTATGCAGCAATTCAAGGAAAGTAGTTTTTCATGCTCATCCTCTCCTCTCAAACCTTCACATCAAGATCTCCCAGCCAAGGCAAAACATTAAGCGCTCCTAATTATCAACTCAGTCACTTCTGTCCTTCACGCAGTTTCCAGTTCTCAGATAACCAGATCTGATTCAAGCTCAGCAGCTTTTATTTTTGACGGCAGTCTCAGAGCTCAGTTACCAGCCTTGGACAAGAAGGCTCTCTGCTCAGCTCCAGGCTGGAAGGGTGTCGACAGATGCTGAATATATTACAAACAAGTGGACATGAGCTGTCACTCCCAAAGGAGAAGGAAAAGGCACAGTGAGGAAACTTTGTCACTGTAAATCAATTAGGGGGGGTCCATTAAAAGACCTTCAGACTGCTTTTATTCCTACATTCAGCAGCATTAAAAACAGGGCCATGAAACAATACAGGGGTGATTGTTTAAAACTGCTGCAAAAGATATCAAGGAGACCATCAGAGAGGTACACGGCTACTGTGAAATGGGCTCAAAAAATCTCTTTAATCTGATGGGGTGTGGAAAGAAAAAAAGTTTCCCATTACCATCTTCCTCCACGAAGGCAGTACCACTCATATCTTTATAGATGTCACACAGAATACCTAGGGATTTTGGTACTATCCCATAATTAGCTACTGAAATAATAAGATTCATCAGCTCAGCAGAGCTCTGCACCTTTCATTCACAGGAATGCTGATGGACTGACTCCTCCCTCTCACCTGCACCTGTACACCATGCCCCAGAAAATCCCAAATCCAGGCAGCCAGGACTGCTGATTACAGCACCAGTGCAGCTGCAAGCTTGGTCTGCTTTGCATTATTGCTCATTGTATGCAATCTCAAGGCAAGAGGCCTTTCTTGTTCCAGATTTGCTTAATTACAGTGGGATCCCGATCCTGGGGTTCTACCCTTCAGAACTGCTGCAGTACTAATGCATTGTCACACTAACAATACTGAATCTGGACCACGTGTCTGGCTTAACAAAGGGCAGAAGGGTTGCAAAGCACATGGCACTGAAAATCTCCAAGTCTCCTGCAGACAAAAGATGCAACTCACTCAACAGATACCAAGTGACAGCGTAAAACACTGCTAGCACTGCTTATGTAAGTGTAGTTTTGCAAACTTTAAGAGCAGGGAGTGAGGGAAGTCAAAACAGAGAGGAAAAGGAATGGTAAAAGAAAACCCTTTCCAGCAAATCTTTTCCTACCCATCACAGGTAGCCAATTGTTCCTGACAAGGAACTCAGAAGCGAGGTAAGGTAGATGCAGAGACATGTGGACTGCTGACATGATAGAGCAGTTCTGAAGGGGTTGATGCAATTAAGTCCCTCTGCCCTTTGTGCCTTCATTTTAGATGAAAAAGAGCCAAAACTAGGAGCTTTTTTCCCCTGTAACGGATGGCTGAAACCGCTTTTGTAAATGCTAGTGTTGTTCTGAAATGGGTTCATCTGGTTTACGCAAACAGCCTCTCTGGACACTACTTGCCATTGGACCTCTCTGCCTAAGTAACTCCGTTAGCACTGTCTGAAGTCACAGATGAACTCTCCAGAAACACATGGCCAATAAGTTGTTCATGAAGGGTCAAGTTCCACCAGCTTTCATAGTCCGTTTTTCATCATAATGCCAAGGAAACATAGGTGCAACTCCTTCATGCACCTAGTGGAGGATACAGAGTGTCTAGCCCTCAGGGCCAAGTCCAAAAGGCAGTTATTTCTGTCAGGGTTATATGACCTGCTGCCAGACCAGGCCTTGGAGAAGACAGTATCAGAAGAAAGTCAGGTATCTGAAAGAATGAAGGCTTACCAAGGATCTGTATAATGGGAGACAAAACCATTCCCCTTTAGGTCATTCATCTGAAATAGGCTTCTAAGTGATAGTGAACAAAAGCTGTTCGCACTCAACCACCATTTAACAGCGTAACGTTACACATAAGCTCAGGACACTTGCTCAGCCATCACTGGACAAGGATCTGCTCTCTCACTCACACTGTGCTTCAGCACTGCTTGCCTGAGGATCGCACGGGACAGCGAAAGGCTTCCCCGACACTGCTCATCCTTCAAGGCAGGGCTGAGCAGCACATTGCCAGCTCTGGTCTCCTGGGCTTGTCTGCTGTGGGAGGGAGGAGCACTTTTCTCTTGGGGGGGGGGGGGGAAGGGGTGGGTGTCATTAACAGGAGAAGCTTTTGAAAGACTAACATGGATGCACGGCAAGAAATGAAGTCTCAGCAGTCAGCTAAGATCACATGCTATTTCCAGATGGCTTACGGACATACACCCACAATACATGTCATTAGCCGTACACAGGTGGGGCTAAGGCTACCAGCCAATTCCAAGTGCAGCTTGCCCAAAAAAACCAAAAACACCCCATCAGACAGCCCCATAGTTATGAATATTTACCACATATTTCATGAGAGCAAACCAAAAGTGCCAAAGTAGGTAATAACCCTCCAACTCTCAGATATCTTGAACAAGGATCCACAACAACCAGACCATGAAAATCCATGCAGGGTTGAATGCCTCCCTCGTTCAATCAAGTCATGGTTTGGAATTCCTGTTCCATTTTTATTTGCAGAAGCCCTCTCCTACTTTTCTATCTTATTAACCACACACATGCAGACAAACACAAAAATCACCATCTAAACTTAGACAGGAGAAGTTAGCTCTGCTGTAAATGTCACCAGGTTTAAGCCATGGCTGGGAGGAGAGCGAGTTTGTGTCACTGTCAGTCAAAAGTCAGGCAGAGATGTATTGCTGTATTGAACGCCACTGTCAGCTGTCTCCTCTAAAGCAAATGCAGCATCTGTTCTCAGAACCTGCAAGCCCTTACTGTGGCCATTAATAACCAGAGGAACTGTCAGCAACCTGCAGCTCTCCCAAGGCCCTCCTCCATATGCCACCACTTCATGTTACAGCCTTACTCTGAAAGGCTTGAAACTTAAGTGGATCTGCATCACTCGTGGAAAATAAAAACATTTTACATGTGAATCGATGCACCTGTGCCTGGTCTGCAGAAGAGCACACATGAGCAGAATGAGCTGAGCCTTTGCTCAGCTCACCTGCATCATCACTGTGTGCTGCAAAGAACCAGCATTTGCTTTTCACCGTCCCGTCCCCCCAGTCACATCCTATTACAGAGTGAGAGGGAGGCAGCCTTGCACCTGAAGTCTTTAATCTCTTAAAAGGGCTCTCTGAGAATATAAGATTCTTTGAGAAACAGGTGGATTCTCAGTGATCTGGGAGCAAAGCCCATTGCTTTTGGCTGAATGATTCCAGGTTTGTGGCAGCACTTGTGGACGAAACCCAGCCCACTCACTTCTGTTTGCACCTCAGGCATAAAAGGGTGCAGAGAGGAGGAGGTCTTGTTATACACTATGGACTTTACATTTCCAATACAGACCTTTTAAGGCAGAACAGAAACAGTCCCTAGAGAAAAAGCAGAGTAACTGAAAAGCAGACGTGATTTTTGGCTTTCTGCATGGAGCAAAGTTGGGCAGTACCTAAAGGAGGGGAGGTATATCCCACGTCCTGGTCCCTAGTCATGCATATCACTGGAACTACAGCCACCAGTGCCTGAGCACTCCTTGCCCACCACATTACTAATCATCTTTCTGTTTATTCAATATCTGAAGATCATCCACTAAAAAGCACCTGCATGTCTGCAGACATCAGTCATTCCTTCAATCCTTCTCTGTCATCATAAGACTGACAGAAGTATCAGTCAGAACCATAAAGGTTGCCAAGACATGCTCAAGTGATGCCACCCAGCTACTCTCTCCTAGCCTCCCTCTGGCTTGGTGATCTTCTGTTCACTGTCCTCACACACTTTTATTATACACCTGGTACACAGAAGTAGTGCCACAGTTATAATCAGTCCCAGCTCCTGCAAAGAGTTCAGTTCTCATCCTTCCGGCACAGCTGACTTCACCCTTACCACATTTTCAGAAGTGGTTCAAGGGGCCCCTCAGAAATTCAGGGATCAGTCTGGGCTTCTCTGTTCCCTCCTGCAAAAGTTGTGCAAATCAAAGTGCTTTTTAAACCTCTTGAGCTGTTACAATGCAGAACCATAAACTTATCACGGCCAGATAATAAATAAGAGGGGAGAGATGTAAAGTTATAAGGAAGATAAGTTACCTTGCCAGAAATTATTAACTCCAGTCACATTTTCATTAACAAGGCAGGATCTCCACTTTTAAAGTACAACTCCCTTTCCCATCCCATCACATTACTTGATAAGCTAAAGCCACTTGGTATTTACATAGGTTAATGTTTCTCATTAAAAAAAAAAATGGTATTAGCTTCACTTCAACATAAGGAACACTCCAGAACGTTTTCAAGATGACATATAAACCGGTATTTGCAGGGTGGCTCCCATTTTATTCCTTGACTTTGCCAGTTGTGTTGTTTACAGGAAGCTTGAAATGGAGACAAAATAAAGGTATTCCAGTCTGAATCCTACTCTGCTCCTACAACAGTAGTACACTCTGCTATGCCCTCCATACTTGTGGCATAAAGGCCAGCCATGATCACAGAAGCACTTAAGAGAAATGGGAATGTCTGTGTTGTAACACACACTCTTTACTTAGCATAGATTTCATTTACTATGGAGATTCACCTACTTACTAATACTATGAACACTAAGTCCTCACGCTGGAGTAATCGTTAGCAGCTTGCAACCTATAAGTACACAAGTGAAAGCAGACCAGGAGTCAGAAAGGAATTTGCCCTCCAGAAGAAAATCTGGTATAACTTGTAACTTCAGCTGTGATGTCCACTGCCCCCTCAATCAGGAAGTTCAGGACCACCTGTGGGGTTCACCACAGCGCTAAGGAGAAAGCATCGCTTTCTCTCCCACCAAAAACTTCAGCAATAAAATCTTTTTCATGAGTTCTCTGGTGGAATTTTCAGCTTTTTGTTGAAAAAAAAACCCTTTCAATGTTTAGTTTTGATTAAAGTTGAGAGTTCCTACAGAAAACACTTGTCACTGAAGACCTGATTTTCTCAAAGTTTTCAGCCACATTCTGTCATGATAATGGAAATGCCTTCATACCAACCCAGTTACAGAAGATTAAAGACCACCTGACTTGTTCTGTGAGTCATTTGGTGCTAATCTTGTTATACAGGCTAACAATAAAATCAGATGTCTGCCGAAAGGCCTTGCTGACCTTCTGTGGTTAAAGCATGCTTGTTTCTATAGCTAGCGGCACTCATGGGAAAAGGAAGGCCAGAACTGCATCTAGTTGCTTTTATCTTCTTTTGCCCAAGAACTTGTTTGCAAAGGGTTACCAGGAGGCAGCCGAGAGTAAGTCCAGGTAAAACTCAAGCTCATCTCTGCATCACAGCAAGATTCTGTAACCACATCACTGCTATTTAATAGATGTCATGCCCATTCACTGTTGCCCACCCTTGGTTATATCACCACCATCTGCACAAGTCCCCTCTATTACTCAACATGGGCTGTGAAAGCACCACCAGATATCTTTATCTCCAGTGACTAAATCTGTCTTTGATACCAAGATTTCAGTATTTAATGGACTTTTTCTAGATTCCCTTTGCAGTACCAAGAGCTAGTGCCTTGAAATTCCACCTTACATAGCTTAAGCCACATCGGTTTTGATTTGGCATGTGTATACTAGGGAAAATCAAGAGATTCAAGGTGGATCTGAGTGCTTCTATCCAGCTATCTGAGGTTATATTGGCTGTAAACCCTCTTTGCTCTGCATTACAGGGGAAGAGGATGTTTTCATGACTACAGACCTTCCTGATTTACCACGCCAAACAGGTCACTGTACATCTTCATCTAGCTCACTGGCTGCTACAAAGCTGTCCCACTGCAGATGAATCAACTTGTCGGACTACCCGAGAGCTGGTGTATGAGCATGCTTCATGCCTAGGACACAGACCCCAGGAGCTGCCAGCCATAAAACATCACCCAAAACCCTCAAGCACAGAAACAGTGCTTGAACCAGAGAAGCCCTCCCCATATCTAAGGGCATTCACAGCCTCTTATATTTCATTTCATATTCAACATGTTAAAATTGACATGCAATAAACACCTTGCACTACACTGGATGTCCAAGAAGGATTCAAATATGCAATCTACTTAAGAAGTCAGACCAAGAAACCTGCAAATACATCTCTAGTCCTGGACTCACTCTGCAGCAATAAGAACACTCCTGTCCCAGCCACCCACAGAGCCTTGCAGCAAGTTAGCCCTAAGAGGAAGGTGGCCAGACTCCTTTTCTGTTCAGTGCTGGATGTGCCGTGCTGCCACAAGACATGACAGCACTGTAGGGAAAACACAAAAGACCTGACTGCGTTCATTGGAACAACAGCAAACTTAGTGCAGTATACATTCTACCTCGTATTTGACATGTTAGAACCATATCCACTAACCAGTCAGGCTGTGGTCAGAGACCAGCTCATCTTCTGTATTGCAAAAGAAAAGCCAGTTCACCACCACAGCAGCAAAAGCACCAAGCTGTGACCTTGAGGTAGATTCACCAGCAGAGCACTTAAATGACAGCACTCCATTCAACTCACTCTGCTGCACAATCATCGTCACAAAGTTTAACTTGAAATCCAAATAGCAAGAAAGGAACAGACAAGCTTTTGTGCTGCTATCCAACAGGACGCGTTTAAACGCTTTGTTACAACAAACAGGGCAAGTTATCTGTTTTAAAACCTGCCTCATTTAAACATTAACTGTGTCCAGACAGTCACGTACAAGTTTGGGTAATAATCAGTCTCCCAAAAAGCTTTTTGAAAAGCTTCTGCCTTTGGAACAGGGAGTACCATGTTTGAATCTTTACTATAAAGTCAGTATTTTAAGCATTTTTATTCCAGATTATTTTGTGCAAGTAGGTTTGTTCTCCCTTGTCCCACACATGAAATACAGCAGGAGCCTTTTCCACTTGCCCAGTTCCTTGAAGGGGATTTTGCTCCATCGTTAACTTGAAATTGACTTTTGTTTTGACAGTCACCCTTATCCTGGTGGTTCCCCATTCCGTTCCTGTTCTTGCTGCTGATGAAGTCAGGGAAAAGGCAGAACCAGC
This sequence comes from Phoenicopterus ruber ruber, assembly GCA_009819775.1. NCBI lineage: Eukaryota > Metazoa > Chordata > Aves > Phoenicopteriformes > Phoenicopteridae > Phoenicopterus > Phoenicopterus ruber. The sequence continues at coordinate 27,568,130 of CM020220.1, read as the reverse complement.
AAAAGAAGGGAACTAAGATTACAATGACTAGAGTGATTTAAGGTTTTGTTCACCTACTCAGAAAACTAAATTCCCAGAGAATGAACCCCGCAGAGCAGAGTCCAGATCTGTCCTGAAGGGGAACAGGAAGGGCAGTAGTCAAACACATGAAATAAGGCAGAAACAGCAACAGATGATCTGGCACTGTAGGAAGCATCAGACAGTTGCCACAAGTGATACATGGGAGTTGCTGTAGAAGTTAGTTACTGCTTCTCTGATTGCCTCTGAAAGCAATTATCAGTCAGGAGGTGAGATGAACTGAGACAGCCAGGAAGACATAGGCATCAGCCAAGCAACCTCCACCACGCATTGCCAAAAAGCATCCTTCTTGGCAGAGACAACGGTATCAACGGGGGGGGGGGGGGGGGGGCATTTGAGCAAAGCCATCTCACCACTCTGGCAGCCAGATCTGAGCAGGCAATTTAGCTTCGCCCATGTTTGGATGGGCACAGTGAAAAGCTTTCACCAACACGCTGTGCTTCTAGTGGTTCAACACAGCCTGGATGAGGGTCACCAGGTTTTAATAAAGCAAGTACCTCCAAGAATACAGAGGACACAGGAAGGGTACACTGTCAGCATTCATCTAACATCTTCACAGTGGAGAGAAAACCCCACTCAGGTTTTAGATCATCACCATAAACAAATCTGCTACGTCAGGTGCTGATCACGGTGGACTGGCCCAAGAGGATTCCAGGTGCAGGAGACCATGTTAGGAACCAAATAAAGGTCTGAGCTCACTCTGCAACAGTCATGTTAGGTTTTGGGATGGTGATTCAACCTTTTTCAGTTTGCAAACCCCTAAAAACATTTTCCCATGAGGGTACAGACCCTCCAGAATTTTCCTGTACATAGAAATTTGTCAGGCAAAGAAAAGCAAGTTCAGTTCTGTGACACACAGCATCATGAGCTTTATGCCTGGACCAAGAAGGCCACACTAAATGGCAGAGTTTGAGAAGGAGGCCAAGAGCAGAGCTGATCCCCCCGCCATCATCAGGGCTGACACACGCCACTTTCACGTCCTGCTCCATTCCTGCCTTCACACTGATCGCTGGCGGGCTCAGCACCCATGGCTCCATCAGGATAGCACTGCTGAGGCACCTTTGTCCAGGGAGCAGGATATTCTGCACAGCTATTGCTGCCAAGAGTTCAAGCCAAGCCCAGCTCTATATCTCAAAACCTCCTGCCAATGAGAGGACAGCAAAGCTGACACTTCCATTGCGCTCTCCCTCCTTTTTAGCTGAATCTGGAGGAAATCGTTTAGGAGAAAGGAGGAGAGAAATATCTTGGGTGGGGAAAAAAAAAAAAAAGGCAGTGAAAGCAGCAGTGGAAATACAGGCTGCCTGTCCTTGAGATCCCCCTGCACAATGAGTAACCAGATACCGTAAGTGCTGCAGAAGCCATCAAGTGCTGCTGCTCCCAGACTGATAATGTTCAAAGAATCACCCATAATGCTAGCCAAAGGCAGGTAAGCTACTGCTTCCACTGAGTCCTAATCACAAGGTGACAGGCCACCTGGAACAAAGGGAGGTGGGAAAGAAGCAGGGTGAAGGGAAGGAACAGCTCATACCTACCAGCCAAACTCCATGAATTGAAAGAACAGTTTTGTGCACCGAGAGCTGATCTCAAGATCCAGGCTCGGAGTAGAGGGGGAAGAGAGCTCAAGTGGAGACACACAGAATCAGAGCCATATGCACAGACTTTGGCTTTTAAATTAAATTCCCTTTCAGAAGAGGAAAGTTGAAAACTCTTTGCTCAGAGAAGCAGGCTGAGGACAACTCAAGCACATGTGGAAGAACTATAGGTGACTGCCTACACATTACTATTTGCTTAGAATCTCAAAGCGTAAACAGCACAGGGAGTTAAACAGACAGCAAGGCCAGAAGATACTGGGTTGAAATTACAGATCTAGTAATAAACATATGAGAACATTGTGTGATTTTCAGCATATGGTCTGCAGACTTCAAGGCCCATGAAGAACAATGGAAAGCAAGCTGTATGTTTGGCATTTACAGAGAAGGCCAAACCCCTGTACAAGAAAATTAAGACCCCATGATTCAAGAAAAGGTCTGAAGCCCTGCTCTAGTTCATCTAGAGCATGGATGAGACTTTTTTCATGAGGTATATTCCTCACAATGGTTTTAAGGGAGCCTCCTTCAATCTCACTGACACATTTGCAGACCACCCAGCTAAGGGAATGGAAAAAACACTTCACCTTACACACAACTCACAGTCTGTCAGGTCTAACCCCTCCAACAGCAACCAGTACCTGGTGTGTCTGACAAAAGAACAAGCACCTCATTAGACTAACACAAGACAATCTACTCCAATTATGAATAAAGACTTAAACCTGGAGCAGTGGTGTAAAAACCAAAAGAACCATAGAGATGAGGAGTTTTCTTTTCAAAAACCTTACAAATGTTTCTGTTTTCTGTAATTCCCAGGCAGGAGTCAGGGGAATTGAGTAACATCCCTTTCTTGATCCCCAAACACAGAGCCATGCCAGGTCCGCCAATACAGCTGTCCAAACATGGTACATCCCATGTTATACACCCAGTAAGGCTCCTAACCCAGTCACTAACGTTCACGTTCAGCAACACATGTGTTGTGACTGCAGCAAACTGCTGCGAGCAGGCGAAGACATACCTCCCTTCTCAGTACAGAGGGCATCAGCATGACGCGTGCTAACCCACACAGATGTCTTTCCAGTGCAGTCACATCAGCCTCCTGGGCAGCTCCTACATACTAATTTTGGCTTGGCATGATTTTAATAAAAACGAATCATGACAGCAAGCAGCAAGTGTTTCACGGCTGCTGCTATCCACACTAATAGTCTGGGAAAACGAACATGATGTGCACACCACTCCATGCCTTAATTCCCACGAGGCAAGTGCCATCACCTAAATACTTCTACTATCACCTGCGAGAAAGAGGTGTAGGCATTGAGGCTGCCATCGCCAGTTGCTGCAGCAGCTGTCCGATTCCCCACCACATTGGATGATGCTGCAGATACCTGTTGAGCATGGGAGACAGCGTTTCGGAGATTAAACATGAGCTTTTGAGATCTCATTGGTAAGAGACATGCTCTCCTGCCCCCCTTCCCCTCCGGTCATGGACACAAAATAAAACCTCCGTGCTGGATCCTATCCTGCCACAGGTTTCGCTTCCCCCTCCTTAAACAGTTCTGTGACCACAGCCAAGCAAGGACAGGAACTGGAGTGCTCCTACCTAGGGGAACAGAAACCTGAGAAGGGAGGAGAACTTCTTGTACCAGCTGGGCGTTCCCCAGCTCATGCCTCCGACCCCAACCTGCTCCTCCAACTCCTCTTCCCAGCAACCAGTGCACTTTAATATTAGTAATGTGCAGCCTGCAGAGCTTCAAAAGTATTAAATGCTAGTACTGCCTGAACAAAGACAGGTTTGGGGGGGGGGGGGGGGGCGGGGAAACAACAAACAACACACAACTAAGATTTAGCTGCATAAAGTATCTTTAAGAGTGAAGACAGAAGAGAACAGGGAACAAAGTCTATTTGCCCCTATTGATTCACTGTTTGTTATCTGCACCTGGCTATAAAGGGTCACGTTCACCCAATATTTAGCTTCCTCTCGTGCAAACCTCAATCACCACTTTACTCATGCCTTTTCTGTCCTCCCTCTCCCAGAATACAACAATGGGAAACGCTCCCTGGCCAGTGCTGCAACACCAAGCTGAGAGACACGCATCCCAGGAGACAGCGCTATCACTGTGTGACACCCTGGGAAGAGGCAAGTGCTGAGAAGCACGTCCATGTGCCTGGCTGCAGCTCCCAACAAAAGCAGCCTTTGTCCCCTGGTGGTTTTCAGCACGGCTGCGCCAGAATCAACAGGGATCAATTCCAGCAGTGCTAGGAAACAGGATGGGGCAGGAAAGAATAGGCTGGGCTGCTCCTACCTTCTGTGCACCTCTGACTTGCACTGAGAGGGGCTGCATGTCGAAGGGACCTGGCCTCTTAAGAAGGGTACCATCCTAGAAACCTTCAGGCCCAGCAGATGTGGAAGCCATCAAAAGCATTCAGAAGTACTGCCACCCAATCACTTCCAGGTGAGAGATCCAATGGTCACAGTTTCCAGGGTGAAAGCTCTGCTCTAATTCACCTCTTGCAAGAAACAATAGGGCCTTCCTTTGAAGTACATTCTCCAGCACAGATGGATAGAGCATCTTCTCCACCCTCATTTCCAGAACAAAGCTATCCTGCTCAGAGGATGAAAAGAAAGTTTGCCTTGGACTGGAGAATTCCCCAAAGCACAGAGGAGTCTTTGGAGAGGCCACAGTTTCATGAATACTTAAAGCTTTCCCAACATGGTCACTGAAACAGTCCCATTTCCCACTCTCTTTCCTGCCTCTACATCACTGTCTCCCCTTACGCTAACCCAAGCATTTGCGTGCCGATGAAGGATTGAGAAACCAACGTCAACTAAAAATAGCAATACAGATCCAGGTTAAAAGTAACCAGTGGTTTCCAGTGTCCCAGCCTGGCTCACAAGGGGTTGAACTGATTTTCTCAGCTGCAGTGCCTACTTAGGCCCTCTTACAAAGTGTTGGGCCATTGTTTTCACTAAGTCACACCAACTGTGAGGGTGGATCTTTGGCTAAAGGACTAGATTCAGTGGCTGGGCAGTTTGAACAGAATGTGTCCCGTTTCTATCCATGAAGTGCCTGGAAAACATCAAGGTTTAGACTTGCCAAACTTGTATTTCAACAGAACTAAAAATTCACCCCCATTTCTAAAGAGGGAGAATCACAGCCAAGTCTTTTTCTATTTCAAGATAAGCTAGTGAATTCTGGTCTTGGCATTTCAAATTTTTTACACTCTTAATTATACAACGGAGATGCAGATAAGTCAGCCACATTTTCAGACAAACTCATTCAAATTCAAAGTGTTTTAGGAGCTAGCTTATTTACTGAAAACTTTGGCTTCACTCACCAAGAGTCATTTCCAAACCTCAGTTTTTGCATACTTTCTATAGCGCTTCAAGGTTTCACTGAGATTCAAGTGTTGTTTGTTTTTTTTTTTTTTTTTAAAAAAAAAAAAAAAAAGAAAGAAAGGAAAAGTGGGAATCTCCTGTTCTGAGCCGCATACAGTGTGACTCAAAATTACAGACATAAATCTGTAATGGCAAAACTCCAAAGCACTTCTGTGTGCCCAGCTTCCATCTAGCCACTCCACAGAAACAACATCCAGCTCTGGGGCAGCCAAAACTGGTTGGATCGTGTACCAGAATGCACCAAATGCTCTCAGGAATACAGGAAAATTTACGGGAAGGCAAAATTCAGAATCCAGAGGTTTCACAGGTATCATGAACTCAGTGTCATATCTACCACATGCCTTTCATTTAGGTATAGTAAGTACCAAGAGTAACAGGTGTTACTGAGCAGGAGACGCACTCCTGAGTACCCAAATGCATACCTGAGTATCCAGGGTCCCCAGTTCCATACAACCATTCCAGAGCACATAGACTACTGCATATTGCCCAAACCTCTGATTAAACTTTTGGATGAGAGAAGAGCCAATGCACCTTGATATGTTATTTCCTCAGTAACAACCACAGCCCTGTTATTAAATGCAGGCTAGGATCAAAGAGGCAGCTTCATTTGGATTCTGGTCTGATTGCAGAGCTGCCACAAGTAAAGGTTAAAGAAAGAAGAAAGAACAATTACAGCAAGAAGGATCTAGAACAACTAAATAGATGTTACTGTGGAACAACATGGATCCTGAGAAAGAAGTCTTAGCTTGGAAGAGGAAGGGTTGCCTGTGTTTTGGCTGGTCTAGAATTAGAGGACAGAAAATCTGAAGAGTTGTTGGATATGACAATTTCAGTTCTTCCAAGAGCAAGAAAATACAGTCAAAGTAGGGGCACTTTCTCCTACAATAAAAAGGAGCTGGGAGCACAGCAACATAACTAGGCTCCTAGGGCTTCCCCTGGATCTCACTGGGGGAAGCCCTTCTTCTTGGTAGTTGTCTGATGAGGACATCCAGGCCTTTAAGCACTTGGCTTCCTGCCGAATATGGTGATGGCTGGAGATTACTGCCTGAGATTGAAAGGAAGATGTGATTGGAAGGAGGAACTTTAATGACGTGCAGCCCAAAAGCAGCTGATGCTATCAAGAAGAGGTGAGGTGCTTTGCTAAGCAGATGAAAGGAGAGAAATGTATGCAGAATCAGAGCTGATCACCAATCTCTTATGAAGCACAAGCATCCAGCTGCAGCTATTTTTCCACATACACCTGCTGGTGTGCGTGAAATACTAGGACATCTTCCTCTGTATCAAAAGAAACAAGTGCATCACACAAAAGCGCTGGTACTGTCCCAGTGCACTGCCAGCACAAAACAAAAACTTTCTCATCTCAGACTCCAGAGCAGGGACATAAATAAGCCAAAGACGCTTGCTGAAAGCAGGCAGTCTGTCTCTGCCAATCTTCACCACCACACAACACAAGCCTAATAAATTTCTGCTACAGAGAGCAGGGCAGTCTTGTCCACATTACAACAGTACTGTCAGGAGGAGAGCAGGCAGTATGCGATGGCTTGTTGCACGTATTCAAGGATTTTTTTTCACCCCAACACAGAATCAATTTCCCTTTATCATTTGCAGATGTCAGAATGAGACCTCTAGAGAACAAGTATCTCGCCTGTGTCTGTACAAGAAGTCTGCAATAGTGGTAAGAAGCAACCCTAAATTACATGTAGGTCAATACTAAACATCAACTATTATTACAGAAGGAATGGAGAAACTGTCACAGTTCCCTTCAAAACCATGAAAAGCTGCACTGAAAAACTGCCTTTGTCACAGATGCTCTGTTTGGTTTTGTACAAATCGTGATGCCTTTCCATATCGTTACCTTTCCTTTCTATCGTAGTGAGGCTAGTATTCTCGCACAGCCCCTGAGGAGGCATGATAAAAGTTAAATGCATGATTTCACAGCTCCTGAACATTGCTGAGACCATTGTGTTATCAGTACACGCTTGCAAGATAAGATTTCTGACACATAGGCAAGCCCAGCTATTGCTGGAGGAAATTAAGATGTTGATTGTGTTCCTGGCTCTCTTTCAGCCTTCTGGGTTTCAAGAATCGGGTGATGGTGAAGGCAGGATGAAAAACCCAGTTTACTTTTGCAACCTCGAGTCAGCTTTGCATAGGCTGAATCTCAGCCATGCAGGATCTTTTCCTTCCAAAAAGCAAAGACACTGACTGTGCAGCAAAAGCCAGTCTAAAGGGTTCAGAAGAGCATTCCCACACAGTAATTCTCAGACAAACTGAGACTTAGTGCTTGAGAGACACAGGATTGAAGCATACAGGACGCTTAGATATTAGTCCCAAGATACACTAACACAGGTACATACACAAGTTTCTCCAAGCCATTCACGTGTTGCTAGCTAGAACTAGTTCTGAAGCCCAAAGAAAGGAGTTGCATTGGTCCAGCATGCCTCATGGACAAAGCAAAGGACACGGGAACTGACTGACCTCACATCATCCCCTCCTCCTCTTCTCCCCCCTGCAACACTCTCCCAGAGCAGCCACAGCTGACTTCAGCAGAGGATATCCCAATTTGCACCTTTTTTTTTTTTTTCTTTACACAAATGGCAAAATCAATCCAAGCCATCCCTGACTGACAGCTAGAAGAAACACCAGAGAGAATGACAGCAACAAACAGAAAGCAGATCAAGGGATTTTAGTAAGGAAGCAGTAGAGCCAGACAGCAAAGGCAGCAGAAAGCATTATACAAGAATTTTCATCTATCAGCCTGTCACTAAGAAAACAGATTCTGTTTTCATACATCATCTTCAAGTTTCCAGCCACTTATTAACATCCCTGCTTATCCTGGCCACAGCTTCAGGATAACACACTAAAAACCTATCCAGGTTGGTACATGTGCATGGGGTTAGTAGAAGAGCTACCATTACCACTGGGGATGATATTCTATGATTAAAAATATCTTCAGAGGGTTACTACAGTCAGAAAATTAAGGAAGGTGGTGGCAGGGGAGGAAATGAAGAAAGAATTTGTTCTCTCACCACACACAGCCTTTTCCTTTTCTTAAATCCTCATTATCCAGAGACTCTTTACAGGTGAGTGCTTAAGCACGGCACAAGAGCCTACACATCTTTCAGATCCCAGGTTTCCCCTTCCTGTATCTTCCCCAGCTGCTTCACCATAGAAAAGATGGCAGGGGGAAGAAACAGGATAGGCTTAGATAAATAGTACAGCCCAGCTCTGATAAGCAACCCAGAGCAACTGAACAATACACTCTGCCTGAACAGGGTTCCCCCACTCTTTTTTTTTTTTTTTTTTAAAGAGAAAGGGACATTAGTCAAGTCTTTGATTTTACAATGTGCAACAGAGCTGAGTTTTACATTAAAAAGACATGTCTTAGTGCCATAGATCCACTAACAGCTCAAGGGGGAACAGAGAAGGAAGCTCTGAAGGCAGCAGATTCCAAGCATGACAAATTCACCTCCAAAAACAAGTACTTGTTTCATCTGATGAGGAAAAAAAATGCTTTGCTTTCTGTTCTCCACTCCATGAAACAAGGAATTAGTCATACCTTGAAGAGGACACCTGGTTCCTCAGCATCAGGAGACTGAAAATGCGAGAATAGCTAATTTTTGCTGGCCCCTCAACCCTTGCCCCTATTCATTCTGGCTAAAAATATCCATCAATGCTTTTGATACCCTTCCACATCTACGGCATGACTGGCTTCAGACCCGTGCCATCCCCGTGCTTGAAGAATGTGCTACAGGGTGCCTCCCCAACAGAGCTGTCAGCTGTCCCTTTGCCTCCCGCTGCCCATCACTGGAGGTTGGCAGGCAGGTACTGCAGGCTCTCAAGAGGGACTTTATTTCCAAGGCCTGCCACTCCACTGTCCCACCTGGTTTTCATTCACAGCCCCGTTCATGATGGTGAACTTTAACTCACCCAGGAAACCAACTTGTGTCACTGTGGCTTTGAGGACAGACACAGTTAGCATTGCACGTGCAAGCCCCTGCCAAGTTCAGCAGTGGCATTAGGAGTCTGTTCAAGGGCAGGACTCGGTCCTTGCGAACACATGTTCCAGAAAGATAAGACAGACCATCACCCTCTAGGGATTTCTCTGGCAATCCTTTTCTTTCCTGTCCTTCTAGAATAGCACTTTCTTAGTTAAGAACTGGCACTAGTGTCATTCCCCTGCAGAAAGTCTCATAGGTCACCTTCTTCTGGAAGCTCTACTCCAACCATAGCTCTCTCCCTTTCTTCATTACCCAGAGGGCAGTTGGATCCTGTTCCCATTCAGCTCCCTAAAACACATTTGTTCCTTCTACATGATCAGATCATCTCCTGTGACCAGGAGAACATTTCCATTCCCTTCCTCAGCAAACAGCTTGTACAGCTCCCAAGACACTGCTGTTCTCAGCCACTGGACATCAAAAGGTTTCTGATGGCCAGGTCATTCCTTCACTCCCTTCCGCCACATGGCCTCCTCTGTCCCCGAAAGAGACGGGCAACTCCTCACTAACCCTGCCCATTCATGGCTGGTACAGAGATCAGTCTGCTGTGCAACATCTAACTGCCTCCCATTTGTGATCCCAGTGTCCCACCAGGTAGGACCCTGCTCTTCTTACACCATGGGAGAGGGCTGGAGCTAGAAAACACAGAGGTTTTAGATCAATTCCAATTTAGCTGCCAAGATCTGGAGGGACAGAAGGATCTTTTATTTTTGCCACTTTTTATTCCAAAATACTTCACTGAGTACCTCAAACACCACCACAACTCACTTGTGACAATTTTAATGACCCAACTTCCCACGCAAGCACCTTGCTATCTGCCTCCTCAAACTCTTCCAGGCAGGACAGTTCCCCCAGACCCGTTTCTTTGGTTTACTTTTTCACAAGCAGACTGCACTGTTCTGCATAACAAGTCTGCCAACTCAAATTCACCTCCCGAGCACCTCTCCCTTCCTCCAGTTATCCATCAACTCCCATTAATCTGTCCTCCTGGATAATCAGAGTAATGCTGTTTAAGCATATAACTACGACAGTGCACAGCCACTCTCTGGCTGCAAGCTGTGTTAGAGGGCACGGTGACCCTGCAGGTAATGTAACTGGGAATATTACGCTCTGGAGGCTCCAAATAGCCCATTTATGGAGTCAGCTCCCCAGAACAGGACATGAGCACTGCAGAAAGGGCATTTTTGCTGAGAGTTTCCTGGCATACCCAGGGATACACGGCTGGATAGCAACTTACTGCAGTACTGAATCAAAGTGGTCCCTCCCCTCCTCCAACCACCCTGGGCATCTTCTCATCTAATTTAAGAGTGACTTTGGATGAATCATTTATCTCTGTGTGTAAGAAAATCATCTTGAGAGTGCTAGCAGCATCATTCTCCCCTCCTTCCCTGGCAAGTTGTTCAGGTCATTGTCATCCATACTGTACTGCAGTTGTCAAAGTCGATACATTGGGATACCAAAGGAGAAGCCACTCAGACTCTTTACGTCACAACAGACTGCTTTTCTGAACCTTAACCACTCCCTGGTAGCACTCATCTTTGAGCAGGAACTGAAAAAGAGGCTTTGGCACTCATTGCAGGAGAAACCACGCTGGTGCAACATGAACCAGGAGAAAAGGAAAGCTGCTGTTAGCACCCATCAAATACCATGAAATTAAATTAAGGTGGCAAGGAACTACAACATCATTTTGCTTTCTCTTTTGTCCCAGAAAGAGAATCAGTTAAATTTCATTAATCTGTGCAGCTGTAGCCTCACTCCTCATTCCCCTTTACGTGCAGCAAGTCACAGTCACCTTACCAGGCACATGGACGGACTGGGAGTGGGGGAAGCTGTTTCACCCATGCCTGCCAGCCCAAGCTCCGAGATTTACCGTGAATTCAGCCAGGAGTCTGGCAATCAAGGGTAAAGACAAAGTTTTTTCATTTGACAGGAACAACTGGTTTTTGTTGCCACTTATGCTAAAACCAAAATGAAACAAAACGAAACGGGGGTGATGGGAGAGCCTTACCTGTTAAGACAGGGCACTAACATTAAGGATGTGGTTACTTAAATACAGATAAAAATCCCTCAAGTGACCTTCAGAAGTGACACAGATGTAGCATGAACCTCTTTGAAACTGCTCTCGCAACAACAAAAAGGCCAGTACAAGTGGGAGACTGGCCCAACACCACAGCAACAAAAAGCCAGCCACGGAAATAGGTGAATATTAGTTGTTTGATCTAAACTGAAGTCTGATTAGAAGCAAGGATCTAGCTTAAAAATCTGTATTCATTGTTGGAAGAGAAAATTAACGCACCTTCTATATTCCTAATATCAGCCTTTAGAAGGACTGCTTTCCACAAGAAAACAGCCATACTGGCAGTTCAGGAAAATACACAGTACATCTCCAGGATGCAAGAGCTATTTTCCTCAAGGCAATTCTACAGCATGTTTACAAAACCACACAAATAAATCCTCAGTTCTCTGGATGTTTTGCAAGCATTCTCTCTCACCACCTTTGCGCACAGCAAATGAGTTAAGCAGAAAGGTTCTCTTACGTATGTTACCATGGGCTCAAACCCACCATCTCCTCTCCCACAGAGAGCGCTTAGAAGAGGGACAAGCCTTGAGCTGGTGAGCTGGCTGTGGCCCCCAATGTGCATATAGCACTGACCCAAATCCTGACGTTCCAGGATTTTTTATATGAAGATTTTAGCCCCTTGACTGTTTTCAACATTTTAGGTTGCTTCTCCCTCCCCCTCCACCCACAGTTTTTGCAGTTTAGCTTCTATCGTCATTGCAGTCTAAATTAAGTCACGACACAGCAGGAGTGGTGCTGCGAGAGACAGTATGGAAAAGCCATCTCTTCTCACTGACATGACGTCATAGCTTGGTCTCTGCAGTCACATTGTGCTATGCTCACATACTTGCATGCAGTTCAGTCTCTGTCTACCCCTAGGCCATCCAAGCACCTTCAAAACCAGGTTCCTTCTAACGGCTCCTGCTACTCTAGCATAAATTCAAGGGTTGGTCCGTGGCTATAACCAACAATATACAAGAAACTGAAACAAGAATTATTTCTTGCTTTTTTCTTCCTCAGATATATCTATGTACCCACCCCCAAACGTTTGACCTCTACATCACCTTCTCTCCAGGTCTAACTCACTGTGTTATTTAGTGGACTTTTTTTCCCCCTTCTGTAAGTGCATGAGCTTGCCTTGCTTTATGAAAGTTTATTGGGAACACACAGTGGTTTTTATTTATTTATCTTTTCCTTTGCTTGACAGATTTTAGCAGTTAAAAAGAAAGCATAGATATCTCCCTTTCCTACCCCTTACTCTTCAGCCCCCTATTTATCTTTAAGAAGAACATGGAAATGTCCTGCTTTTTCACCACCCAAGCTTCTGAGAATAAAAATAAACCCTGGCAAATGTCATTTAGACTTCACTTTCAATTTTTCTGTCATCTATTTTATATCCTTCAGTCGGCAGTTTCAGAGAGTCAGAATACAAAGGAAAGAGAATGTAAAATGAAGAAGCTGGGTGCTAGCTATACGTCTAGTCGAGCTGAGCTGGGAAAGAGGCCACTGCCCCAGTTGTGGCACCACCCCACTGCTCCGTGGTCCTGCTGATTCAGCCATACTTGCATCAAGTCAAACTTGGGCTTACTTCCACTTTACCCTTACCTCAGAGCAAATCCTCTCTTGAGCACCCTGGATTGCTAGTCTTTCCCCTGTCCCTGTGCTTGTTGCTTCCCCCCAGTCCTTCCATCTAGAACTTACTATCAAATGCATCCATTTGTGAGGACAGGCTTGAAAGAAAAATAGGTAAAGCAGCACAACCTCAGGGACAGTAATGGGGCAGCAGCATGCAGAAAGGAGAAAAGAAGCAGCTGGAGATGACACATCTCAGTGGTAGATGTGGTTTAAGAGTGATGTGAAACTGCTGCCCCAGTGGGAGTAGCTGGGTCAGTTCAAACCGTTGGTCTGACAAAGACAAGATTTTATCTAGAGGTGAGTGGATGGAGAATTACACAAGGTGCTCCAGCAGCAGGTGTGCAGAGCAGGAAACAGGGCAGCAGGATAACCCTTCAGAAGTGGTAACTTCTTCCACCAGATCAAACCCAGAGCCGGAAGCAAGCACCTACCTTGAGAAGTGTGGGAGATTAAGAATCTTAAGAGCTTAAGCCAGAGTTTTCAGACTTTGAATGCTTCAACCTTGACACCTTAAGCAGGTGGCCTGACACCAGAAGTGCTGAAAACTCACAGCTTCACCAGAAGACACATAAGCCCTATAAAGGTCATCTTAACCATTCAGCCTTGGTTTGTCAAGTCTGGGGCGCGCGAGCTGCACAGGTCTACCACTCTGCCACATAACTGCACAAGAGACAGACCACTGAACACGTAAGAGTTCCTGCTCTTCAGCAAACCAGAAACTGGGGAGAATATGTATCTATCAATGCCCTGAAAATAAAAAAGCAGCAGATGTCACACAGTCTCCAAGAAAGCAGGTAAATTTCCACCCTACCTTCTGCCTGCCCCACCCTTAAGCAGATACCAAATCAGAGATGAAAAAAAGGGGGCACAACTGCGAAGCTGGGTAGTAGCTACATGGTAGCTCTGTAGTTAATAAGGCCAAATGGCATCGCTTAATTCACCTGGCATCAATGTGACATTCCAGGCAATGGGACTTAGCAACATCAATGTCTATTACTTGGGTAGGCATTTAACATAGTTTAATTAAACCCTATCTATAGCCAACAGTAACACTAGTAAGAGGAATAGATAGCATAAATAGTGCTGTTTGCACAAATCCCCCTTCTCAAGTCCTCTGCCGCCTCCTCCTCTGCAACACTCATTTTAAGTGCTGATACATTTGCAAGAAGCATTTTTATTTTTATGCAGGCCCTAACGCAAAATGAAGCAACCTAATCGGGACAAAATGTAAAACGCATTTGGGGCCATGCCTGAGCTGGAGAAAGAGATAAAGGAGCAGGTGTGTGCTAGGAGAGAGAGGGGCAGAGGAGCTCTTACAAGGCAGAACAATGTGAGAGAGGGACTCTAGAAGGGACAGGCTGGATGTCAAGCTCTTAAGAGGCCAGGAAAGCTCCTGTATAGGTTCACAACCACCTTGCTGAACAAGGATGGGAGTTTCTCAAATGCAGGACAGATCTGGAACACGTAACATGCATGATGGGGTGAAGGGCAAAGACACAGACATTTGGATCAGCTGTTGGGACTCCCTGAGCCAGAGTGCGATAGCTGCAAGGGATCAGACATGGGGGAGAGATTTAGCAACGGTGCCCTCCACGGCCAGGTTGGGTTGCAAGGTGTGGCTTGTCCCATCAAAGTGGGAACATATGAAGCAACACAGATTATCAGCTCTTATTGGTTCTTCCCAAGTGGCTTTTGAACAGCTCTTCTTGCTTTCCCCCTGAGAGGACTGCCTCTACTTCAGAAGAACTGAAGGATGAGTAACAGCAAATTTGAGATCTGGGCTTGATGGGCCAAGTTCTCCTGCTGTGAATGTGTGTAAGCCCACTGGCTTCTTTGCCAGAGTACTTGCTGAGAATCTGGGCCACGTTACCTTTGGAGAGGAAAAGCGCCACAGTTGCTTCCCAAAGAGCCTCCTCAAAAATTAAGGCCTCAACTAGAGACTTGGGACTGACAGCTTAGAAGACATTCCAGCTAAAGCCCCCTCAGCTCTAAGTCAATCACCTTCATCCAGCATGGCAACACAGCTCTTTTCACCCACTGTACCCACAGCCTCATCGTAAGGGCATCCAGCCCTGATAACACACACTTCCTCCCTGAATTATTCATGTTCATCAAGGGTTAGGGAATAAGGAGAGGAAAAGCCTCCAGCTTAGCAAAAAGTTCTAATTGAGCAACTGACTTCAATATCCATTTATAGTCAAGTCCCAGATCATGAGCAATTGGATGTAGCGTACCACTACAGGGCTCTATGATCGACTGATCACATCACCCCTCTGACTTTCTCTGACCCCCCCCCCCCAGTCGGTCTCCGAACCCCCCCCCCCCGCCCTGCACATACAGCTGCTCTTCCTCTCCAAAGAAAGCCAATCTCTTTTTCCTATTTCTTCAGCTTATGTATTTTCATAAAAATTTTGCTGTTCAAAAATAGCTTTGCACCCTCGACTACAAAATCATCCTTACCAAACCTCTGCAAAAATATCTAAAAACCCTTTAAAGTCTTCTGGAACACAGAATTTTACTGAAACAAACCAGAAGTATCTTAATTAACTGAGACTGTCCAATATTTACATGCTAATTGTTTCAGGATAGGGAATGGCCTTTTTTGGTAGTATATAATACAATCACACTGCAGATACTAACAAATAATCATACTGTCTGTATGCATGACGAGGGAAACATTATCAGAGTGGGTACATTCTTTCGATGGCTCAAGTTTATTAACACACAGCTAGGCTTGGCTTTTCGCAATGGCTGTTCACTCTAAACAGACAGAAAAGAGAAAAACCCCTAGTATTCTTCAACAGTAGAAGTTGGTTCAATATGCAGAAGAATAGTCATTTCACTCCTCCACCTGAAGGAGTGTTTCAATGCAGAACCCAAGTATATTTCTCCATCTGAGCAAATAAACTTTTCCTGAGCACTGTTTCCCTCACAGAACTTGTCATCCCACTCACTAGAATTTTTCCAAAATATATTTCCAAAGTAACACTTGAAACATGCTGTCCCTGCTACAATAACTCAATCCCTTTTTTGGTCTCTTGTGTCAGAATCAACATTTGGACCAGAGGGGTCATGTTCCACGCACAGATGGAGGAGGGAAGAAAGTATCTCCCTAAGACACCACTTGACTGCCTGAAAATTCAAAATTAATGAGCTGAACATCCAAATTCCAGGAAAGGAATTCCCTGCATTTTTTAAATATACTATTTTTTCCCCTCAAGTTTTTGCCCTTTTTCTCCCCACAATGGCTGAGGAAGTAGGAATGGAAATAAGGTTGGTCCGTCCACACGCACGCTCCTTGAGCTGATAGGATCAGAAAACTTACTATAACTTACAGGAATGGGTAATACCTACAAGGGTACTAGAGAGCTACAGGACCAACATTGCTGTTAAGGAAAAAGATGCAGAGATCAACATTTTCTTCAAATCTCAGTCTTTATACCTTATTCGGTATATGTTCATGTCTGTCGCTGGCACCATTCCAAATAAATCCAATGGGATATAATTGCTTGTTCACTCTGCAAATAACCAACTCAGAGCTGAGTTTGAAGGTAACTCACGCATTATTGTTTCTGGCCTGATAAAATGTGCAAACAAGCCAAGTAGCATGAAGTAAAAAAAAAAGCGTAAACACTTTTAGCTGTGTTTTCAAACACTGTAGTTACTGTACGATTGAAGTTTCCTTTTCGTCCCTGCTGACAAACATGCATTGCAGTTCTGTCTAACACAGTTTCAAAGCAGTGTTAGCAATTGCCCAGTGAAAAATGTACTTCAGCTATATCAACTTCTAATCGCCCTCCTGAAAAGGTGACTTGGAAAAGAACTGAGAAACTAGTGTGGCTCTTAGAGCAAGTTTAACAAAAAGTTCTAATCCTATTTAAAATACACAAAACAAACATGATCAATGAAGAATGACCAAAAAATAAATCATTTCAGAACAGGTTACCAGCCTTCTTAATCTGCCAGTACTTCAGACTTTGATATCTGTGTATCATCAAGAGATTAAATGCGGCCCATGGTTTTCACAGAGGGATTAGTTGTTGTTAAGTACTGCTTTCCTCCTTATTGCTAAAGTTTGCACTCTCCATCCTGCTTGGCAGCCTGTATTAAGAACAAACTGCCACCCAGACTTCTCCTTTCTTCTAAAGAAAGAGACAAAAAGAAAGGCGACACTGTCTGGCTTTTCTGACTCTCCTAACTCTACCCCTCTGGAAATGCTTTCAAAAACTTTAACCTGCCAGCCACAGGTCTGAGCAAAGTTTACTCCAGCACAGCCTGAATAGCAGAAAAATGTATATTATACACGTGTACTTGCAGAGGTGTAAGCAAACACAGTACCTATTCCTCATTTCATAAAGCTGCTTCATAGTGATTCTGTGAGACCTCTGTCTAGGTCTGTGTAATGCCCCAAGCTCTGGCTTCCAAGTCTTCCTCAAAATATAACTAGCATCCAAACCTTTCCTGAACACAAGCACCCAACATAATCAAGGAGAAACTTAGAAAAAAGGGGCAAAAAAGGGTGAAAAATTAAACAACTGTCCAACCAGGTTCTACAGTTTCTATTTTCATTTAACAGGGCTGTTCTTTCAGACCACAGAACTACAAATCTAAAGAGACGTACCATCTGAGTAGCAGCTAAGAAACAAAACTATGCAAGCAAGTTGACATAATAAAAATGCAGCCTAAACCAAAAAAAGATTCATTAATCCTATTTCTCGCTAATAACTCTATTTCCAATTTTTCTCTAGGAATGAGGGACGAGACCTACCCTGCAGCACTTGCCAGCTTTGTGAAGATCAAGCAGCTTCAGAGGCTAGCAAAGCAAGGAGATGTTCCAAGGGAAACCTGAACTGTCTAAGGTCCATCAGTCACTTGCATGCACCTGCTGAAAAAACACCTGCCAAGATTTATTCCTCCCTTGCACTGCTGCCAACAGTTCAGGCGATTATGCAGACGTTCCTCACTCCTGTTCTGACAGTATTAAATAGTCAACTAATACCATATTTGAAATTGAGTTTAACTAGCAAGACAACGTAAATGACTTTCTTCTCTCTTCCAACCCCTTCCTGTGAGAGATTCCCCCTTTTAGCTCAGCAGTATGAATACCGGAATGGTACAGGTTTGCTGGCACTCACACATTCTATATTGCAGGTGTTGGGAAAAAGCAAATATACATTCCCTCAAGAGAAGGCTAAAACACAGTCTGACGTCAAAATGGACCTTGATGCTCTATTCCACCTGCCAGTAGCTCTCCAAGGAAGCTTTATTCGTATTCTAATATTTGTTCTCATCTCATTGCTCTGGGGTGGACAATGCACGGTCTCCTGGTCAACATTAATACAGTCTTATCCCACAGCAAAAGCAGGTGGTCTGCACACCCTGGCTTTGCCAGCTCACTTAGGGAGCTGAGCTGAGCTGTGGCCAGTTGAAGAAGACAGGGCTACAACTCTGTTCTACTTCTGGAAAGAAAGTCTGATCCCTGCATGTACAGGTAGACAGCCAGGACTGCAAGACGATCCTTGCGAAGTTGCAGGACTCGCACAGCAGGCAGCTCAGGTGTCTGATCACCATCACAACAGCAGGAAAAAATAGCCACTCTAATACCTGTCAACCTAAGCTACCCTCTTGTCACTCCAAAATTGCTAAAACCAGAGCTTTATGACACATTTGGTCCCAAGCAACAGGGTCTTGTGTCTCTGTCCAGAGAGTGAGGAACAAAGGAAAACTTGCATTATTCCCGAAGGCCCCAGTCTAGCTAGATGCTGAACACCTCGGGCCGCACACAGCTTTCCTGAATGGCTTGGCTAGCCATGTCATTTGCTAGTCACGTGCCAAGAGCACCTGTGATGTTGCAAAAAACATTTGTGCCTGGAAACACAAAACGTTGCTTACCAATCAGCATAGGCGATGGAGGGAGAGGACAGACAGGTTTGATGGCACACCCCCCCCACCCCCCCACCCCCCCCCGACAGATGAGTTCTGTAACACTAACTCTATCCTGCCTAGAGCCTCAGCAAGTCTTCATTGAAGAGAGATCTTACAGATGAACCCAATCTCACAAGAACTGCACTGAAGAGGACTGGCTGTAAGACTAGAACTTCCAGGGAAGATAAAGTGACCAGGAACAGGTCTGGGCCTTTTCCAATCAGAAAATTCATCCATCCGCAAGATTCTGCTTCTTAAATGAAATCTGTTGCCAACACCCAGAAAGAGGGGCACCTTCAGCAGGGCACTGTAAGCACCCTGCCAATCAACCCATTCCATGGGCAAGGAAACATGTGGAGTCTGGTTTCCTATTTCACCTCCTCCCTGCCCCATGCAGATTATCTGATACCCAGTAATACAGTCTGAGCTCATACTGGAATCATCTGTACGTTAGGGGCATTAATTCAGATCTCCCTCCTCTATCTAGTGCCTGTTTTCCAGCAACGTTTAGGCACAAAGTACCTTTGAGACTCTACCTGTCACCTAAGCCCTGCATTCTTGAGAAAGCAAGCTACCAGATATAAAGTAAGAAGCCCTTCCCTTGTCTTCTGGGGAATTCTCCGGGGGGGGGGGGGAGTTTCATGCCAGATCCGCAAGAGAACAACTCTTGTAGCTTTTCAGGCTTTTTGTACTTCACTGGCACAGCAACGCAGATTGCCACTAAGCCAAGCAAAAACCATAGAAGCTTTGAAGAGGCAGAAGGATCCCAAAGGAAAATCAGTAAGGAACTTCCTTCCTCCCAAGTAGGTAGATGTGATACTTACTTCTCAATAAGAGAGCTTTCTGCATCTACCATTTTTTATGTAAAACCTCCCTCCCCATCTGCAGAGTTTCTACAGATCAGGCAGCCTCTGACAGCTGTATTTAAATTTGGTTTAAGGTTCTTGGGCACTGCTCATTGGTATAGACTCCCACCTGCTTCAACAGGGCTGAGATTTCATTCTAGGTGTTCTTACCCGCCATGCTCCAACCTACTGGAGCATGTCTTATCAGGGGAAAAACAGTCTCATCAGGGCAAACTCAAAATTCAAGCCACACCTTCTGCAAACCCTGTTCCACCGAAATCACAACCTCCTCATGTCCAGCAAGAGATTACAAAGGGAAAGAAACAAAGCCTACGGTTCTGGGAAAGCAAAAGATCCTTTCAGGACACAGCCTGTGCTCCTACAATTGTTACATGAGACAAATGAATTGGAAAAAGCATTGGGACATCAGGCCACGGTGGCCTGCCAGAAGCAGTCCTCCGGCTTCCTTTTCAAGGCCAGAGTCCTTGGGCTTTTCTCCTTGCTGGGCTGCAAATTCTTCTCTCTCTCTCCCCCCCCCCCCCCCCCCCCCCCCCCGTAGCAGGCAGGGAACAAGCATCAGCAATCCTGGCTATCAACAGCTATGGTCATACTAGCCCTGTGAGACCAGGAATACAGCCCAGCCTCCTTGGACTCTACAGCCAGAGGAGAGCAGAACTTCGCTCTGACAGAAGATTTAATCAGGGAAACTTTGCAAACGTAGATGTGGGTAAACATTGGCGGGATAAACGAAGTAAGCCAAGAACAGAAAGACGTGACATCTCATGGCAACATGGCAAGTCAGTAGCAATCTACGACCTAAATGATAGCCCCTAACAGAAGGCAGTTTGGATGGCCAAACTAAACTTTGCCAGGTCCTGGAACAAATCCTTCCCCTTTGGTTAGGGACAGAGAGGGAGAAAAGGCGATGCCTTGGTTTGTTGCTACATCAGAGTAAAAATACGAAAAAAATATGACAGCCTATTCACGTCATAGAACACAGGCTCTTCATTTTGCCCAGCTTTGTAATGAAAAGAGAGCAAGAGACCACCACTCCTATAGGATAGGAACTTCCGACACTCAGTCTAAGTCTGGAAAGGGAAAAATAAGCTCATTCCTTTCTACTGTTCTACACACAAAAAAGATCCTGAGGAAAAACCTCTTTTTCCAATGTCAACTTCACAATTTATCTCCTCAGACGTGCCTATTAATCTGTATGCAATTTAAATCCTCCGTCAGCATCCGCACGGCCAATACCCTCTTTCCACTCTGAATCTCTGCCTAACATGCCGGGGAAAAGCAAAGAGCTTGATCCTGCAACAAGGACCCTCGCTGCCAGCCAAGCAACAAAAGCCCAATCCATTTGCTCCCCAAACTCAACCCCCTTCCTGGAACCTCGCAGAAGAGTTACCCTCGCAGCAGGATTGCATCAAGTCACTGAGACATTGTTTTAATTTGTTCAAAACAGAAATGTTTATGCATGTGCAGACTGCATGTGCACACATCCAGAAACAGGACACTCCTCAAACAAAATAAGAGCTATGGAAATGGGGGAGATTTTGTAAAATTTCAAAAGTGTAAGACAAAATTGATCACATGGCAGAAACATAAATTTTAAATGAGATGAACAGACATAAAGAAAAAAACTTAAAAAACTTAAAATCCTTACTGGCAAAGTTTAAAATAGCTTGCAAACACTAAGCTTTCTCCAAGACACCATAACATTTGGGGAGGCATTACAATTTTACTCCATTTTAAGAAGTTTAGAACCTATGAAAGGTTCAGAGTTCGACGTCTCAGTCTGAAAACCCTTCAGCTAACTACAGGATGAACAAAGCACAACTTCCAGCCTAAATCTCCTAATTGTTAGTTGCAAAGTATGATATATCAGTTAGGATCTGTGCAACCATTGCTTTCTGCTTAGGTGGGTTCCTCTGGACAGAGGCATCAACTTATTTGATACATTTCACTGGACAATGGGCAAATTATCGCTGAGTATTGTACTTGAGCCTACCTTTGAATAGAGAGAGAGGTTAAAAGGGTGCACAGCCCATTTGCAAACAGCATAGTCAACCATTCTGCCCCATATTTCCTGCGGAATTGAGAAAGTGTCTTCCAAAAATAGCCAATAGTTTTGCTGAAAAGCTCAAAACAAACAGTACTTCTGAAGGAATATCTTACATACTTTACATAATAGCCATCTCAGAAGGGAAAAAAAGGATGTGTACAGTGTTTCAATGTGAATCCTGCACTGAACAAAAAGACATCATTCTTTACTTAACACAAGGCTTAAATTCACCACGAAGGAAATTGCTGAAGTCAAAGCCTCAGGGCTCAAGTTGGGAGGGAGATACCACTCTGAAGGGAAGAATTTTTATCCTAGATTCAAACTGAAAGAGGATACAAAAAAGGAACACTGTCAGCTTGTTTAAGCCTCAAATTATACTTGCCTCAAAAAGGAAAGTTCAACCCCACTCAGCATCCCTTCACCAAAATCTAACACATTTTTAAGCACTTGGTCTGTTGTGTACCCAGATCTACCTCTGCACACTTCTGCTTACCATTTTATTTTTAATTTATTTTGTAAACACCTGGTCCTTATCTCCATACATGTGGTTTACCCTTCCTGCTAAACATAGTATCACCTATCACAGTTTAAAACAAAATACCACAAGACTAACACCAGTATAATGCCATAACCACTGGTGCTTTCCTCTTCACCTCATATTCAGCTGTATCCTTCCTCATGAGCTGAAAGTTCACATGCACATACTTGCCTCAGTGAAAGTCCGTCTCTTAGAGATGAGGGTAAAACACCTAACACTCCACAAAATACCAGTTATTAGAGATGAAGCTGTAGCAGTATGAAGGGGCCAGTCAGACAATGAAGCAAGCAATGCCATTTTTTTCTTTTTTGAGAGCCCAGAAAGCAAAGTTGTTTCGTTTGCATTAGGGTAACAGCTGCCAAAGGACCTAGAATTTGTGTTAACTTATTAAGCAAGTGCTTTGGGTTTCATTTTCCTTTTCTTCTTAGAGGGAAAAGGAGCTGTGCTTTTTCCTGCGTAAAGAGACAAACAACCGATTTCAGATCTTGCAAACTACCTGCAATACACAGCTAAACTCTCAATTATTATTGTTGTCGTTGTTCCCACATCCCCAATCACCACTAGGGAATAAGCAAGGAAGTGAACTGGATTGCCAGTTGAGAGGAATTTGTGGAAAATTCTCTCCCTAGGAAAAGAACCTGCATGTGTTCAGATAAGAAGCTGGGGAAGGGCCTTGGCAGGCCACACTTGGCTCCAGGCTGCACCAATAAATACAGTAACTTCATCAGCCTTTACCACCTACCTTAATATTAACTAAAAATATGGTTGCCATCTGGTGGCTAACACAGAATGAATTTAGCATCTATGATGAGTTCAGGGTGGACCAGATACCAGGAGACAGATTTTCTGTCCTGTCCCCTCCTGGAACTGCAGTAAGGGGAAAAACCACAGATGTGGCCATGCTCGCTCTAGTGTACAGAGTGAAGCCAGGACCTTGTCTCTGCAGCCAGTTCCATATTGGATCTGTTATTCACTTGCGTTTTTTTGCAAGCAGTCAGGCAAGTTCAAAGCATGCTCCTAGTCTCAGTAAAAGACCTTAAACTAGGGGAAGCAGCATGTGCAAAATTAGGCCCAACAGGTTTGGGCTGCCATTCTAACCCAGCAGCATTTTCTAACAGTGTCAGCAATTGGTACAAGGCTCAGGCCAGCACAGCATCCAATCCCAAACCTCCTACATTAAATCTAGCTGCTAAAGATAACTCCCAGGAACAAGAGCAGCAGCAGTGGGCAGATCTGTTCACCCTCCCTTCCTCGAAGATGCACCAGTCCTTATTCAGTCAATGTCATCTCACAGCAAATCACTGAAAACCAAGATGAGCGTGCCTGAGATAAAAGCAGCTGATCAATGTCCCTGCATAAAACGTCCGATAATCCCTACACAGAGCAGGCATCTGGCATCAGATGCAGCATGCCAGAGAGATGAACACGAAAAGTATCCATTGCATATTCCTGGCACCTTTTGCTGGCACAGGGGTGGGTGGAGAGCAGCGAAAGGGCTCTCGGGATTCAAAAAACACCTCTCCCTCAGCAGACATCGGCACAATCTTTAGAGACCGTGTGGCTTTTGCTTTACCACCATTCCAAAATCTGGAGCTCAAGGTCAGTAAAGCAAGTAGCGACTATCATGCTATGCTGTTAGATAAGGAAGCAAGTGTCCATCTCCTTTTCCTCAGAGTCTTTGAGATTACATATTTAGCGCTATCGCAAAATACAGCGCTGCTCTTGAAATTGCCGCATAAAGCACAACCTAAATACCATAGAAAGACGGTCTCCTCCTGCTGAAACAATAAGCATCTACGTATTTAACACAAACATGCGGCGCTCTGCCCTCCCTCCCCTCTCCCAGCTGAACCCGATGCCATGTTTCTGCCTATCCTGAGCGCGCAGACGGCCGGCAAACCCTCACAGCTCCCAACTGCGAAATTCTGCATTCTCAGGACGCAAAGGGGCCCTAATCCGCAGACGGAGAAGGCAGCTGCCAGCCCCCCCGGGGAGGCAGGGGCGCCGCTACACCCGCTGCGAGACGCATCTCTGGTTTGGGGAGGGGTGTCAGCCCCGGTACCCGCATCGCCCCCCGCAGCCCGGGGAGGCGGCGGCGGCCGCACCCCCCCCCCCCACACCTTCTCCTGCGCCCGGGTCAGCTTCTTCTGGACGTTGCTGGCGATCTTCCCGGCAGTGACCCCTTTGCTGCCCAGCTCGGCCATCTTGCCTCCTCTTTTTAACGGGCGGCTGCGAACGACGGGCCGGCAGGAAGGGGGGGAAAACCCGGCGGGCAGGCGATGGCCCCGGCCGCCGCCACCGCCGCCGCCTCCCGCCCGCCCGCCCACCGCCTTTTAAAGGGACAGTGCTCTCCGCGCCGCCTTAAAGGGGCCGCGCCTCGCCCCGGGAGGGGGCAGCAGCAGCACGGCTGGGTGTCTCGTCTGCAGGGGTGCGATGCTGCTGCTGCTGGTAAAAGGCGGGGGAGGAGGACTGGGGGCAAGTGTTTGCCTGATTTCCCCCACCCTGCCTGCCTCCTCAGCCTGGCCCAGAGGAGGCAGGCAGGGTGGGAAAAGCTGGGAAGCGTCGCAAGGAGGGAGGTAGGATGGAGGGAGAGCTGCTGAGGGGCCTCCCTCCCCGGAGCAGTAAGCCACTAATACTTAAAAACAGCCAAGTGAGGAACATAGAGGTGCTGGCTCAGGGCTACATCAGTCTTCGTTAGCAGTCAGCGTGCTGTACAGTAACGAGTGATTAATCTTAGGTGATGGTACGAGGTTGCTGTTGTCTTTTATCCTGCAGCAAAACAGCATTCTCACTTGTTTTAAAGAGATTTGTACCGCTAATTGTTATTGCTGATTGTCCATACTCCTAGATTTAGACAACAAAGGTACTTTTCAAATTATTCCTGGATCTTTACAAACACAAAGTGAGAAATTTACATTCTTGGGGGGAGGAGATTTGTAAGTGAATCAACGCCTTGGTTTTAAAAATGAGCTGACATTTCAAAAGATTTCATCCTTTAATGTACCAGCCTATTACGGGACCCAGGTAAATGCCTTCACCTCAGTCCTATCTCTTTGAAAAATGGAATAATCAATTGAGCAGCTTGTCTCACAGGAACATTAGGATGGCTAATTAGTTAATGTTTGTATAGAACTTTTAATGTGCTGTGGTAGCAGCTTTTTACCCGTTTTTGGATTTGTACAACAATTTCAGTTCAGCATGGCTGCACACGATGGCTGTTCCAAAGTCAGGGAGTAATGGTGACGGTGGAGTGAGGTGCTTTGCCTGTCTCCACTGCAGAAGACATCGCAGTGACAGGGCATTTACCAGAAGAAAACCAACCATGACTACACCTAACTTCCCCTGAATTCCTGCTACCTTAGCCTGTATGGTGTTACTCTTCAGTTCTGACTCAACTGCTTTCAGTGTTGTTGCTCCTGGCCCAAATATGCACCCTGCCCCTTGCCTGCCCTCATCCCCCTTCAGCGAGCCCGGACTTCCTGACCACATACGCTGCAGTTACGCCACCGCTTTCACACCAGCTTCGGTCGTCCTCCGCTAGACCTACAGTGCAAATACCTTTCGTGAAACACTGTTCCTTTACAAGATAGGACAAAGGTTTGCTTCCTGGAATACAGGAAGCCACCTCAGAGCTTTTATTCACATCCTAATACTCGGCCACAAAGCTTCCGTCAGTTCCACGCGCTGGGGCTCACTCAGGTGGTGGGGAAGCTTCCTTCCCAGCCTGCTTCTGCACACTCCTCTTACTACTTCTTTGTGGGAGCTTACATCTGCTCTGTGCGCACACAGCACCCCGGTTGATACTGTGCATCAACCAAACCGTCACTCTGCAGACAATTTAGATATCTAAGGAACTTGCATTTGCTTTTGTTTAAGATGGAGACCTGCATCTCTTAACCTATGTTAATTGAAAGATGGTACCAAAACCTACCTGTGTTCCAAGACGATTTCACACTGTCTTTATTTTGCCAGATGAAGGCTGTTATCTCCAGAGTTTCACATACATAGGGAGCAGTGTAGCACTCACTATTGCGATCTAAAGCAACAGAAAAACGTTGAAAGTGATTACTTGAGAAAGCTTGGCCAGCTTTTTCATCTTAGATTTCATTTATTGTTCACCATTTCTGCTTCAGTACTATTTCTGTTCATTCAGAACTTGGAATAAAAACAGTTGTCTTGCCAGGGTCCTTAGAAACTGTGGGCAGAGAACCTGTCAACGCCTCTTTGTGAGGCTTCGTGAGATAGTGCCTCTGCATTTCTTGCCTGTTATGACAATGGTTTGGTTTTTTTTCCATGACAAAAGCCCTCATTCAGAAACTGGTTTAAATCCATGCTATACTTCAGTTACGTTAGTAGGCATACTATTCCTATTTAATAAAATACTGAGGCATGTTCTTCAGTTGTATATGAGAAAAGTGCAGTGATATAAGACATATTCAGACTCAAACGTGTGCATACCTGCGATGCCATACTGTATTGCAAACTGCAATTTTATTCAGTTCCTTTCTGGCTTTACATTTAGTATTCATATTTCTGTGTGTTTTTCTGTAGATACACAACCGTGCGTTTGTCCCAAATACATTTCATTTTGCCCATAATTTCAGCCTTACTAGGTATTTTCATATTACTTTTCTTGTCCAGTATCATCTATAATTTTGAAGCATGTCACTGCTCAGTATCATCTGGAAATACAATTAATATCCCATTTTCTTTGTCTCTTACTCCCCATCTCCTCCTCCTTAGTTGAGCTTTTAAGAGTGAAAAATGCACATGTGGTTAAACATTTGTAACATCACGTTTAAAAGAGCAGATGTTTCAGGGTCAGAACACATTCCTCTCCATCCTACCTCATATATTTGCTTCTCCTGCCCAGGTCTTTACTTCAGTGAAACTGGTTTTGAAGGGATTTTTGTCCGATTATGTCCTTTCAAGTGAAAAGCGAATGACTGCAACACATGAGCTGAAAAGAGAGTCTATGGCAAACATCAGACAATCGTGAAACAAAAGTAGCCAGACACACACATTCACCACAATGAAAAATGATGACAAACTGTGTACATTTTAAAAGCTGGGATTAACAGCAAGTATCCACCTCTCAGCATGAGTCATTTCCCGGTTATTTCTGTGCTTGATTGGATCAGCACCAAAGCTGCAAAGCATTTGCAGGGCTCCAGGTGTGTCGCAAAAGGTATTCCCCTAGCATGACCCAGTGAACGTCACATACTATGAGTGGCTATGCATTTGAGTGAACACATAAGCCATTTTAGCCAGGTGATATATGCTGAAGGCTGCTGCTTTGTGGACAGGACAGGTTTCAGTCTCACATTTATCCACCATTGTTCTGATTTCAAGCTTGCAGTTTTTTACAATCTTGTAATTGTAAATAATTTCGTACATCAATAGGACTGCACATAGTAATAAACATACAGGGTAGCAACTTAATGCTTATATTCATTTGTGCTTTGTGTTGTTGTGAGGCAGGGCTGCCTAAGCTTTTAGATGCCATTAGTGACAGATTCTGCAGAGTGTTAAAAGTTAAAAGAGTTAAAAGAAATAGAACTTGATGCTTACATCCATCCCCTGCAATGAGATTCATTAGGTTCAATATGTACATAGCTGTCTCGTTTATTTTAACACTAGAGCCTAGGACACTTCATTTCACCTAACTGTAACCAGCTAAACATGTCTAGTCTAATTGAAGCTGAGTCACCTAGGCTCCTTTTAGAGTTGAAAGAGAGAAATCAGTACCTCCAAAGGATGAGAAAAGGTAAAACAGCTTCTAGAAATGTCTCCCTTCCCCCTTAGCTACAGAGGGAGATTAGATGAACATCTTAGATAGCTAAAGTTAAGAAAGCCAGGTGGGTTACGAAACCCACCTGTAGTCCATCTCCCTGGTGACAGTATGATTCATTTACACAGTTCATAGGGAAGAAACAAATCTGTCAAAGGCGATAGCACAAATGCACATATTTAACATGTACGTACCTACCATTGCTTTTTTATTGCTTTCTTAATTGATTAATACTCTAGTCAATAATGCCTATGTTATGTCTGAGCCCCATAAGCGCATTTCACTTCTCAGTCGTCTCATTAAAGAGAGATGAACTGCTCACCTGTTTACAATTATGCATATGCTTAAGTGCTTGCTGGGTTGGAGTCTGTTATTTTGTAGTTTAGGTACAATTTATTCCCTTCATTGCACAAATTGTTGTTACATCTCCTTTTTTTTTTTTTTTTTTATTCCTGTTTTGCTGAGTTTGTCCATCTGGGAGCGGGATGTTTTCTTCAAGATTCCTAATTTAAATTGGTATAATATTTTTTTTTTTAAAGAGTGATTTCAGCAATGTGTCCATTAACATATCTTTATTTTTCTGACTTGAACCTTTTAATTATAGCTTGTGTGTTTAGAGCTACAAGCTGTGCTAATCAAAATGTATCTGCTTCCCTGCTGCTGGTGACAAAATCTTTAATGTATAATCCAATTCATTAAAAAAAAAAAAAAAATTAAAATGACAATAGTAGTGGTCTCCACCATTCAGGGAACTAGAAGTATATATTCTCTGTTCCAGTTACAGAGAAGATTAAAACCCAGTAAAATTAATTTTTGTTTCTTTTCAGCAAGGAGTTCTGATTTTAATTTTATAATTGTTGTTTTTTAAAAATATTTCATAGAGCTTGGTTAATTAAAGATGTTTATGGTAAATATATCAATATTGAATTCTTAAAATGCTTATATTCACACTAAATAATATTATTTGCAATAAATTATTCCAAGAACTCTAAAACCCTTCTCCCCGAGTACTAATATAACACAAGATGGGTCTATTCAATCATGATTTCTTGTTGTATTCAAAGCTGAGGATCACATTTAAAAAACCCCAAAGCCTCTGGTTTATTGGATCCATAGTCTTGTTCTGGCTCGAACTCTAGCCGTAACACTGCGAGTCCGTTGGCCTCACTCATTGCCAGCACCACTCCCTTGCTTTAGTGATGACAGTTGAAGGATTAATTTAAGACAGTAAATCCAACACCTTGAAAACAACAAATTACACAAAATACATTATGTAGCAAAATCTAATCAATTTCTGACTCCAACCTGGCTTGCCTTAAACAGCCTGCTCACTTTTTTCTTTCCATTGCAGATCGTGCCTTCTTCTGGGACAACGTTCAGGAAGAGCTTGCAAAGGTGACTTCTATCTTTCCATTTAACCTGATAACATTATCAAGGGTAATTCAGACATCAATTTCACCATTGTCTAGTTTGCCTTAGCATTCCTTTCTGACCACTGTATTCTCATGCAACTCTCCCTTTGTTCTCCCACAGAAAGGTGCTGAGAAGAATTAGGAAGTTTCTGCGCCATAAAAATAATAAATAAAACCTCGCTGATTATGTGTTCTGTCCCTTAAAACAAAAGCCAGATGAAACAACTTTGATTTAAAAATAGTGTCCAGAAGGTGTTCTCTCCCACATCTCTCAAACTCACAACTTCTGTTGAATCTCTTCACTATCTTGTTATGAGACACAGAAGATGATACCTAAGTGACTCTTCTCATGCCCCAAACACAAAAAAATACCTACTACCATAGCACTGGGAAGGCTCCAAAGCTGAGAGTTTTGCCAGTCTAGTTCAGAAAGACTCACCCCCTCAGAAAGTGGGAGAGGCAGGTAATACAATGACATCAAAACTTTGTGTCATATCTCACTGAAGACTGTCCCTTGATTGCAAGCTTGCCTGAATTCTTGATAATTATGTGGTGCTCATGACGTATCTTACTGGGACCTCAAAACTTTGGCAGATTTTTCACTGAATTTCAAAATTCAGATCAAATGTCTTTTCCATCTACGTGCCATTTTGGATTCTTCATTCAGCTGCATGTAGCGATTTTCTGTTTTCTGCCTGTGGGGATTTGGCCACCACAGAGTCATCTTAGGCCTTGAATTTGTGACAAATTAGCTACCCTTCACTAATAAATGAAGTGAATAAAGAATGGGAATGGCCCATAAGCTTTGCACAAATATACTTCCAAGAAGCTTACCAAAATTTCTACGTGCCCCATTGTACAGGAAAAGAAGGGATTTGGCACATATGAAACAAATTTTTTTAGTTTTTCAGTATCATCAATCAACAAGGGAGCAGGTAAGTGAATTGTGTGCTTGCTTTGAAAATTATTCTGAGAATTCTGGAAGCCTTCTACTATTTATTAAAATATTTTTTAAATGGAAATTAATTATATACTTCAATAGATAGGCTAGTTTATTCCAGTCTATAGCTATGGTAGAACACATGGCCCATCTGGTGGAATCACACAAAGGATGTCATATCACCACGATACCATATCAACAGCACAAAACATCAGTGAAACCCAGAAAATATTTTATATAAAACATACCTCCACAAGGTTTCACACTGGTGATAACCATACCAGGTAGACTTATGTAATGGTAACAGTTGCCCCAGTTGCAATGTCTTCCTCCTTGCTTCCCTTTACTGATAGACTCATTTCACTTCCTTGGTAATGAAATTGAGTGACTCATTCAATTGAGTGACTCATTCACTACAAATTATTTACGAGAGCTGTCTCACCTTTGTTTACTATAAGCTCACTATCACTTCAGATTTGCTCAGTTTTCAAAATTATCCAACTCTTTGCTTCTGGTGTTTGGGATTTGATTTTTCAGAAAATGAGGACAGTAACTTCCCGGTTTGGGCAAGTGCAGTTTTCTGCACGTATTCAATATGCCATTACTATACAATCTGTTCTAATTAATAATTACTGACATTTATAATAGTGTTTTCCTAGTCCTGGACCAGGACTGAACTGCAGAAAATACAACACAGACAAATGCAAAAAAATGATTCTTACCTGTAACAACTCAGCCATTTCCACCAGCTGGTTTTATCAACTCTGTTAAAGCCTTTCATAAAGATTCAGTGAAAAACAGTGAAGACCTCAAAAGAATTAAAGATCCACAGTAAGTAATTTAAAAGTTAACTGTACATCTTTACTAAAAACACTCTCAGATTCACTAGTTTTTAGTAAAGGTAAATCAATACAAATGTTTGCATTTCTAGTAAAAAAATCCAACATAGGAAAACAATGTTTCTGGATGTTATAGGGACTTTAAGGAATTTTTCAAACTATGCATGTACTTTATTCTTGATACCATTATTTGGTGCACACCAAAGGGTTCATTTCTAGTGGAAAGAAACGAACAGGTTCAAGAGAATTAAAGTAGATGTTTACTATATGTAAGCCTTCATGCATTGGAATCATTTATATTATCTAGATGCTAGCTGCATCACTCAAATATTCCACCTTAAAAATAATGTGGGTCCATGCATTGTGACAGTACACGCTTAGAAAACCAGGAATGAAGCATAAGCCAGTCTGAAGGAAAAGAGCAGACGATCCCATCAAAATGTTTTTTAATGTGAACAGCTCTTTGCTATTCCAACCTGGATTCTTACCTAAATTCTAAATACTGTACTCGATTGCTGCAAATACTTAGCTGTTTCCAGCTTTGGTAAATTACCAGTTTTCTTTTATTCATAGACAAATATTTGATCCATGATTGACAACGGAATACTATAAAGACATAATTGAGGGTCACCTAGTTAGAACTGATACATTTCACAGATTATGTGACATTTTTACATGTCATTCAATGCTCTGACATCTTGAAGTGTCCCTGCCAAATTTAGCAGCAAACATTTACAGAGTCTTAAAGGAAGCATCCTCGACAGTTTAGTGAGTCACAGCCTTGTGTATACAGATATCAGGGTCATCAGCATGCTAGAAGGAATAACCATAAATGTCAAGCTAAATTTCTGTTTTGTTTCCAAACTATTTTGAATCAAGGCAACTCTACCAGATAAACCAACCAAACATCTTAAATTGTGAAACTTTTTCTTAACATGTCACTGTGCAAGCTTCTACTACTTGACTCTGAAACCCAAAGAACAAGTCTGGAAACGTAGCAGCATCTCAACGTCTTTACTAGGAATTTTGCAATACAGGATGTTCTCTCAAAACCCCACCTTTTGGAATCACATGAATAGGTTTCTAGACAGGAAGAAAACTTCAAAATCTGAATCCCCAAAACTCAAAAACAAAGAAGGGCAGGGAGAATTAAGCCATCGCTTCAATGTTTTCACTTATTTTAAGGCATTCGTGGTCATTTCTTTCCCTGTATACTTTGATGATAGTGACATTGAGTCATAAGCTAAGGGAAGACATGAGATGTGATACTTCTCTCTTGGATATGGAGGTAAAGATAAATTTAATTTCTGTATTGCAAAAATGTGCTGCTTGGAAAACAACCAGAGAACCTCCTACTCTTCCCCCTACTGCTTCTACTGTGTTGAACAGGAGCAGTAAGCCCCTTCCCTTGCACATGTGAGACACCGGTCCCTTTCCTGTATGACGTCCTTAAATGCTTTGTTCTCCCCATTTATATCCCTTCATGCAGACTTTTTATAGCTATCGCAGGTACAGCCCTGACAGTTTAAGAGGAGTGAGGATCTCTTTCCTGCCCAAGAGTGACAGGGGAAAGTGGTCACAATCAGCATCACCCAGTTTGATGTTTGGCAAAAACTTGACAAAAAACAGTACAGTCATGAGAAAGTCAAGAATGGGCAGCACAAAATGAGGAGGCAGTCTCACATCTCCACATCCAGGCAGACATCACAGAACTGAAGTTACCTGGTCCAGAATGAGTGTATGGTGCCACCCTAACCTCATTTAACCAGCTAATTCTGATAAACCAGATCAAACTTCCTGTGCACAGCCCTGGGTCGAATGCATGAACTAAACCTGGATGCGTCTATGCTAGAAGCTTGAGTCTCTAACACTTAGCCAAAGGGAGAGAGTTTGACTAGTTGGAAATTTGCTGAGCTTCCCAAAGACCAGTCCCTATAAAGGAAGAAAGTTTCATGGGTTACAATGCTCACATACACATTTCAGTCTAAATAACAAACTGAAAACAACCAGAAATACCCAGATAGAGGAACTCCACTTTCCGTGAAGGAAAGCCTTTGATATTTCCATTCCCCGTCATCCGATACCTTTAAGGAAACAAAGGAACCTGCCTGACAATATGTCAAATAAATTCTTGCTTGAAGTGGGAACCTGAAAATGTGAAAACAAGCTATAATTTCCAGCAACTGCTAACATTCCCCTCCCCTTTCTCAAAAGGACATTTTTCCAGCCAGTAATTCCGTCTTATACAGAAGGAGAGGAATGAAAGAGAAACTGCTTATTGCAAATATTTTATTTCAAACAAACATGCAAAAAATGTCTGTCGTTAAAAAAAAAGCAAAATCATTAACTCGTCTAATTTCTCCCACTCTGTCTGTATAGCTTTTGCATTTACACAGTTTTTTCCCAGATACCATTTAGACCAGTGTTATCATTTTAGAAATTTTGAATGTCTTATTACAAAAAGAAAAAAAAAAAAGGAATTAAAATCTTAGTTATAATCTTATCGTTTCAAATCCAAAGGCTTTAGTTGTTCTTTATTCTAGCTCTGGGTGTTTGGAAGAGACTGTTCGTCATCTACTCCTGCCTCACTGAGGGCATTACCTTGCTTATACTTCTAATAATGTTGTCACACTACTGTGAGCAGCAGTAGACTTCATACCCACAAACAGATAGGAAAAAATAAGCCACCGCATACTGTAGCTACTCATATTTAGCTTCCAGAAACTGGTAGCAAACAGAAACCCAAAAGGCAACTATTATAAGAGAGCAGTATTTTTGGTCTACATAACACTAGTGAGCTCCATCACAGAAGACAAAGCAAACTGCCTGGATAGGAATAATCTTGCACAGCATTGTCCTCTGGATGTATATGTGCTGACAAGATCTTCTGAGATCATGGATCTTCAAAAAAAATCATATCCCTTCCTAGCATGCCAACACACTCCAGGTTTACCAAGACTTACATGGTAAACATTTAGCAAGGCAAGCAATCCGACGTTCCCTAGACAGAGCAACAGATAGGTACGAGTCAGTTGCAAATCCTACCAGTACTACATCTACTCATAGCCTCATTGGGGCGTGATAATCCTACAAACCACATAATTCTTTCCTAATGAATTACATATGCCATTCTATATAGAAGCTTTTTTTAGGGGGAGAACAAGAAGGTTTGACCTTGTCATTAATGAAATGTTTCCTGGAGGTATTTAATTAATTATCCTATTCACAAAACTCACAGCAAACAAGTCTTCATCTTCTTACATAAATATCAGAAAAGATATATATAAACACACACAATTTTTGTTTGTATACCATATGGAATGGAACTGTGCCCTAGACATGTTTTGATAAAGCTAATCAGATCAGCTATGCTCTTTTTTTAAAAAATATTTTGCAGGCTTCTTCTCATTGATATGGAAGGATAGAGAGTGTTCTTTGGACGCAACAAGTACTTGTCCCCCATTCTCTTGCAATTAGAGGTTCCTACCCATCCCGTAGGAATGTCCAGCTGATTACAAAGAATATACTAAATCATAGCTGTCTGTCTTTGAGATCTGTTTCTCTTGGCCTCTTGGTTACAAAAACACCAGTCACTAAACCACCAAATCAGAATCACATAAACCAACCAAGGAAAATATCTTCTAGCTAGCAGTTCTTACCCATTTTTGATTTGCCATCCTCTTAAAAAATACTCCATAAAACATTAAGCATGACACAATGCTTTCCTTGTTTCAGTCCTTCTTTACAAATCCCTGAGAAATAAATAATGGATTCTCACTGTTCCCTGATCCTGAGGCTAAACATCACTCTTCTAGTCAAATTGTCCAACATTAGACTTCCAAACTTTAGATGCCAAGTACATGTTGATAACCAATAAAGAATTGGAGGGTGCTTCCACTTGTTGCATTATCTGAAAGACATCTACAAAATAATGAACGCTTTTCTCCTAACTTTTTTCTACCACTATGCAGTTGAAATACTAGTCGTAAAAGTGAAGCAAAGTGACCTAGGAAAGATTTTCTCCACTGAGATGTAGCCAATACAGTGGAAAAGTCTTAGGACCCTGACCTAACCCATCATCTGGGAAACATAAGATCCATCCACCATACATTTTTCTGTAATTTAATTCATTTTAATTTTATCTGAATTGAACAATTGATATTTTATCACTTCTCATGGCAGAAACTTATTAATAGACCACTATTTTCTGTGCCAGTAGAATAAGGATAGCGTGCTATTTGTAATTTTTTTCTAGCCAAATAATTGCATAACTTCCATTTGCTCTCTCCCTCTCCCATAGTATTAGGTGGTGAAATGCCAACATCAGGTGTAAAAATAATTATAAATGTACATACTACCGAATTATACATCAACATAATTGCAGTAATTACAAGTACTACTCTTGCATTCCAATGTGGCCCAATGTCATGACAGATTAAAACGTTCATTAACCGCTACTATACATTCACCAATAATGCCTTATCAATCAGGATGACCCAACATCAGAAGATGCAGAAAGTGGAATTCAATATACTGAAACTGTTCACTGTGGGCTCAAAATCTACAGACTTACAAACATTAGAGACATCATTGGCTTTGGTAAAGTAGCATGGCTGAATTGGATCTTCCCTGCATCAACTTCATCTCACATAGCCAATGAATGGATAAATGTAGCCATTCCCTGTAGTCTTAGCTGGTGAGAGGGTGATGGATCAAGTGCATCATGTTATCAATTAGAAAGCATTGCCAGCTGAGATTAGTGTCTCAGAAATGTGCAACAGTTGGGATTTTTTGTAATCATCTTTAAAATACAGTGTAGGATAGAAGTGAGACAAATGGCTGCCCACACTTACTGGCACTGATACCTATTTATATCACAAAACTAAGCTGACTAGCAGCTAGTAAATTATTATTTCTTGGCTGAATTTGATGCTCACATTCTGTGTGAAAAGAATTGTATGATACAACTTCATCTGAAAATAACTGGTGTTTGATAGAGTTATCATGATTACTATGCATTTATTATCTATGAATTTGTGATAATAACATAAAAGAAGCATCTATAAATGTGATAGCGAAAGATTGATTGCCTTTTCAGTGGTATCTTAGATGAAAATTTTTAACCAAGCCCTTCCAGATATGTGTAACTAATCCCCCACATACCTTTTTGATTCTCTAATCATCTAGAGTTAACACTTCCTTCTTCCGTCTGACCTCTGCACTATTTGGGAATCTTCTTGCAAATTCAAGTGGTTACCCCTATCTGCATAAAGGAGACAAAGACCTTCACAAGCTGAGGTACTGAGAATAAGAGACTTCTCTGAATGTTTGTTAATCTTCTCTTTGTCTCCACCTGCAATTGTAAACCAAGGTAAGCACTAATTCAGTTAGAAAAAGAAACAGCTGATAACCAATTGCCAAAAGGAACCTAGCTCCTAATGTAAACATGGCTGAAATCTTGCGATATTACCTAAGAACTTATTTGAGGAAAGTTCTTAAGCATCCCTTCTTTCAGCTTCCCTTAGACCCAGGTCAAAGACTTCTCTTCTATCATAAATTAGCATCTTTAATATATATTATAGGTGTTTTACTTAATTGTACATCCTAGATTTTCCATGTTACAATTTCTTTCATCCTAAATAAACTAGTTTTTTAAGGCTAGATTGCCATAATTGTGGATGCGTCAACGTTGATGTATTATACATTTCTCCATCAACAGTTCCTTTAGCATGTTAGTCATGTTCTCTGTCTACAGTTCTTTGACATTTTCCATAAACACTTCAAAAAAAATGGCCTTCATATGTTGGCATTCTTTCTAATTTTAAGAACGTCAACATTTGCTATTGGGAAAGATATCACATGATGCTATATTTCAGACCACTTGCAACTGTTACTTGCTTCTGTATGTTTTTTGGTTTTTTGTGGGGGTTTTTTTTTGTTTGGTTGTTTTTTTTAATGTATGTCCTGTATGAAACACTTTCATATGGGCATTGCTTTATCTCATATTATACCTTTTCCAGTTTATGTCCCAGTATGCACTTTAAACCATACAAATCCCCCATAAATGCTAACATTCAGACAAATGATTAAGATAATGCATATCAGGTCAGTTTGGTAATTGCCTGTGTGCATACTCCTGGCTCATGACAATACAACTTTGCTTAAGGATTCTTTATTGCAGGTTACTTGCATTATTTTGTATTTGTCGGGGCTAAGAGCCCCCACAAACTTTCTGCAGTTCAGCTGACAAGTGGCAACCTGAATGCAAATCCTTATCTGCGTTTTGCAGACAAAGAAATTCAACCTATGTTAAATGTATCCCAAACAGCTACTATTGCTCACTGGTTTCTTGAAGTTGCCTGAGCAACTTGCTTTCTGAAAAAAATAATGGTTAACTTGAGCAAAGTTGGGCAGTTTCATAGCTCATGCCCCGCATAGGGGAAAGCACACAACTGTCTGCCTTTTAAGAAAAAATGTTTAATTTCATTCATACTTCCAATTTTTTCCATTTTTTCTCTCAAAAATATAGAACCAATGCAGTCCGAACAATCTGCTCACACTTTTCAGCTTCTGGTTTAGACACCAATTCTACATTTGACGGGTTTGCAACAATAAAATGGTAAAAGCAGATCTTATCCTGAAACTTAACTGGGGCAAATACTCTCTTGCAGTAGACGCTTCCTTCCAAAATCCCTGACTCCAGCCTTCCTTTTATCTGAGTAAAGTGGGCTGCTTCAGTGAGTTTGTGCTTCGATTTAACTGTTTCCCAACTAGACAAACACTTGGCAGCAAACAGTATGTTTCAAACATTGCCAAGATTGGTACAATACCCCTTAAATGGTGTCAAAATATCCGCTGTTTACTGCAATGCAGGACTGATATTTACAATGGTGCCTGAAACAGGGGAAATGTCCCCCTCAACCATTTCCTGTCTTCCTTACTCTTATCTCATCTAGACTGTAATCTCTTCAGAGTAGGAACTGTCTTTATTTTGAATTTTGCAGATAACAGGTAGAGTGTCAAAGCTCAATGATTAACAAACTCTGTTAAAGATAAATTTCAGCAGAAGGCATACAGGACTGCAAAGGCTGGATTTTCTTTAACGAGGCCTACATGAGACTGGACGTAGTGTACTATTTGTTACCTGCAAACTCGCATTTTAAGCAAGCATATGCAAAAGATGAACACAAATTGAGCACATTTACACATAGAAGGGCTAAGAGTCCTTGGCAAACAAGTATAACAAAACTCCTCTATCTTTAAGAAGCTATAGTAAGTACATTGCTTTTAGCTATAATTTTTTTTTCCCGTAGATACATAATCACGGCCTTTTACTAAGGAATACTATAAAGGCAGCACCACCTAGTGGTACCAAACCCACAGTGTAGTATTTTCAGTGGTTTCCTTGAAGATTACTTTGGAAACCATAGGGGAAACTCTCAGATGAAATTATTTTTAAAAAACCCACATGACATCTACATGTTTGTTTGTTGGTTTTGGGTTTGTTTTTATAATTCAGCA
Organism: Phoenicopterus ruber ruber; assembly: GCA_009819775.1. Taxonomy (NCBI): domain Eukaryota; kingdom Metazoa; phylum Chordata; class Aves; order Phoenicopteriformes; family Phoenicopteridae; genus Phoenicopterus; species Phoenicopterus ruber. The sequence goes on along the minus strand of CM020220.1, from coordinate 27,529,501 downwards.
TGAACACGAATAAATAGCATTTGCAAACTCTGGGTATACATTTACTTATTTTCTTTGAAAGGGAAAAAGATACGTGAATTTGCATATTAATCACAGAGGATAATTTTTTGTGTGTGCATAGAGAGAGAAATATATATACTTTTTTTTAAATGATCAGGTATTAAAATAGTTACTACTCACACCTTCCCATGTAACTTTATTATTTACTACTGCTGGTGTAAAATTTAGATGAAAAACTATATATGAATAAGAAATATCCAGCAACTTTGGACCTCTTCCCTAATATTTTCCAACACACCTTCCAGTGAACCATAGTTTATCTTGCTTCAATATATACAGTCCATGACACAGACCATCACCTTGCAAAAATCAGAAGGGTCCAATGTGTAACACCAGTTGGACTTGTCTTCCATAGTGCTTGTACTGGCATATGTATTTACATCTGTCCTAAGTAGCTGTACAGTGCTATGACTATAACTTGGTAGCATTTTAAATCATCATAGCATCTGCTTTTCACATGACCCTGTAAATCCTCTCTTGACACTTCAGGAGGTGAAAAACCCTCCATTGCATCTGCCTCCATGGGAGCCTGCCAGTGCAAACTAACGTCGTTCTGGAACACTGAGAATTAGTGATTTGTTATATCCCTTCAGAGTCTTTCTCTGGGCACGCACAGGGGAATTCTTTAGTAATTATACGATAACATCTTTTTAAGTTATGAACATTATGTGACAACATAACATAGGAAGAAAAAAACTCCATGATCAAACCCATAGTGGCCTCTTTTTTTTTGGTATATGGTGCAAATAGCAGACACATCAGGCACGCAAACTGCTGTTGCCTCATCCCATTTCTCTCGTCCTCACCCATCCTACATGCAGGCCATAGCTCACCTCTCCAGTTCCTTAACTTTGATCTCATGTATGCTTTCATAGATTATCTATTTGGTATAGCCCCAAAGCCTCCACCCTGCGCGGCCCTCCTACTCCCCTTCCCCAGTCCTGTGCGTAACAGCACAACTCTTGTGTTTCTAGCTCCAAACACCCCCCCAGTGCCTACTTCTCTCATGTTCACAGCTGCCAGGCATGCTACTCTCCGTCTTCACAGCCACATCAATGCTGGGATATTTAAGGAGCTCCTAAGTTTCATTCACCACTGGCATACAACTTTGCTGGAGGTGTGACTACTTCACCATTGATCTCATAGATTCCTTCCATGCCTATGTACCTACAACAGAGTAAGAAAAAACAGAGAACAGACTGACTGAATACAGTGATTCTAGTTAAACAATCACTTTATAGAATTTGTTTCACCATGCTCTGTCATTTCATGGCTGGTTGGAAATTTTTTTTTTGTCTTCACCATTTCTCACAATAAATTTATTCTAAACTCTCATTCTCCTGATGGCTTGAAACTTTCTACACCAGTTTATTCATTGCTAGCTGGTGATACTTGTTTTGGGCAAGCATTGCCCTTTACATTAAGGAGTAAGCACCTTAACTTGAAGATATTTGAAGAGAACATTTATCTCTTCTCTCAATATTCACTTTTCTAGACTAACTACGTGAATATTTTTGAGGATACATTTAGTCTCTTGCAGATAGCCATGTTTCTGCTGCCTGCTATCTAATCCAACTGGAAGGAGCATAATCGAGTCAGCACAGTTTTGTGTCCAAAGAAACAAGTTCTCCTAAGCCCATGGTTACATAGCTTCCAGATGTGCCAGGGCTTGATCTGCAAGCTTGTGGTCTGCTTAAAGCACGGGGAGGCAGAGCAAAAAGCATTGTAGTATAACCCTTGCTCCACTCACAGAAACTTTATTCACCTGATAATCTTAGTAGCTGCCTTACCTGTTCAAATCGAACTCCACCTTTCTTGAACACATAATCACACTGTACATACCACTTAAGATGCAGTCTCACCTATTCTTCCCCAATCTCTATCAGAGATACTTCATCTCATACATTCTAGGCTGTATTTTTCGTTATTCCAACACACTTGCAATTTCTCGTCATCTGTGATTGCCTAGGTCTTCCTCTACACATTTCATTTTCAACTAGTGAGCTCTTCAAATACATTCTTTTTATTCCCTACATACGTGTCTTTTGCTATTAAATTCCATCCCATCTCTATTACATTCGGGGTTCTGGTTTGGGGCTTTTTGGGGTTTTTTTAATACTTTATGCCTTCACTCTTTATATCATTAATACTCTTCTATGTATTAAGGAATTATCGTTAATCAAAACATTACATTAGAATCAGTCCTAGGGTATTTCTTGCGTAACTTTGCCAGTAATTTTCCTCCAGAATGACAGTACTCATAATATAATATTATCTCTCCTTCAGCCAGGTCATCACACACCTTAAATTCTTGTATGAATCCCCATCTTTTCTAGCTGAACTAGTAATTTCCCATGTAGCAGTGAATCTTCCAGTTTTATCCAACAAGTTAAAAACTTTAAGACGCTAAATAAAAATGCAATTATAAATAGCAATTAAAATGAGAACCAGGACTTGTAAGTTCTGTATAAATATTTTATTATGTATAAAAGACAACTTACATGGATAGATGCTCTAATAAAACAAATCACAGGCTTTCTGTTTTCATGAAAAGATTCAAATGCTTTAAAGAGCATTTTAGAATGCCTCTTCCCTCTTCTACAGTGATGTATTACTTAGGGACTGATGTCAAGTAGCAAACGTACTGCGACACAGCAATGGCTGGTGTTTCTAAGGATGCTATGACAATGCAAAAGGAGGGCACCATACAGAATCCAAATTTGGATTCAAGGCTCGGGCTCTTTGGTCCCCAAGTCAACAAAACCAGGCAGAGTTACGGAGTCAAATACTCAATCCGCAGACTTTTAAACAGACCTTTGCAAAACATCTCCTTTGGGATGTCAGCTGGCTCTGGCAAATATAACTCTTCATTCTATTTAAGATGGGGACAATTGGAAATAACAATGGTAAATTAAAGAAAAAGGAATAATGTGAAGCCCTGGAAAACAGCATCAGAAGGCAAGCTCATTCAAGGACAATGATTTGTCCTGTTTTTCTTATAGTACATATATATGCTCAATACAGGATTAAAATTTAAAGTCATCATGTAAACATTTAATCTTCTCACAGATCAGATCAATTTTGTTTAGTGTTATTATTTTATATACGAGATCCATACAAAAGAGATGTTTTTTTCCTTTGTCAAGACCTTGAAAAGGCACTACAAAAAGTAACCAATCTACTACAATGTGATTGTAGTAGTTAGCTATGTGGAATTTCATGTACACCATTAAAACTACAGTGTGTTATTTAATTTGTAATGTGTCTTTGACTTTTTATAGCTAGATGAACAAAGAAAAACGTTGTCATTTTAAAAACTGAGTTGCACAACTTTTTTCTAACTCTGCATATGTCTGAAAAGTTTACGATTATCAGTACGTAAACTACCTTCCAAACAATAGTCAGAGCCTGACCTGTAAACAGTGAACTATACACAGTTAATTTCATATTGGGATACGCAGGTTTGAGCATTGTTCAAGGCATGACATGGTCCCAAGGTATAAGGTTTCTCTCAAAAATGAGAACGTAAGGTTAGTGCAGTGATACTGAAGTTATCTAAAGACTCAAGTATCATGCAAGAGAGACTTTTCTGTTAGTTGTCATAGGAAAAATAAAATAATAATTAAAAAAAAACACCTTTCAGGTGTCCACTCTTTGTATTAGGCACCAGATAGTAAAAAATCTCCAAATATTTCAGTAGTCATATTTCCATCCTACAGAAGGCAACTGTGCACTTGCCTATGGGTTCAGCATGTTACAATGGGAAGTTTCCAGTTCTTACTGTTGAAGAACTGTGAAGATAGTTAATAGTAGTATTTTAATGAAATGATAAAAATGTAACAACTACTTCATTTTTATTATTTACATTTGGTTTTGGCATAATATTAGCTAGAACGGTGAAAGTGGCTTGTGCTATTCCACTCAGCTTATGCTTTGGTGATGAGGTCAATGTCTGGGTACATAACTCTACAATGTGACATTTAAACTTTTATTTTTAAGAATTTTAATTTTTTCAAAAAATTATATAGAAACATTTTATGGGGATTATGTTTGGATAAATTTTTAATTGTTCTGTATTTCGAGTCTAAACAAAGTGACATAAATTGGATTTTTTTTCTATCTTTACTTTTCATATTACTGTATTATTTTTTTTAATATACGTAGAGTAAATGTTTTTACAGACAAGAGAAAAATGATCTCATAATTTCAATGTTAGCTGGAAACTTCTAAAAAACACTGGAGGACAAGAAACAGGAAAACAGAAACTCATAAATGCAGCTAACTTTCACATATTATATAGTAATCCTCTTGCTCTCAAACAGACTCACCGAGCAGCCGACTTTTGTGACAAAGCACTGTAACAAAGCCTCGGAATGATACCAACATGTCTGAATTTAATTTTGGTTTTTTTCAATGCATGCGTTGTTACTACTAGAAATCTTTCCAGGTGAAAGGCGATTCTCAGTGCAAGAAGGAATTTTTTCAGTATATATTTTCATACGTGTAATTATCTATTATAGGAGAGGTAATTTCTCTTATGTACTGCTAGAACCAAGGCAGAACATAATACTTGATCATTTTGCCAAATACCTACAAACCAGAGAACAAGCATGATTAAACATCCATAAGATGTAAGTCTGTTCCCATGAAAATCATGTAAGTATTTCCAAAACATTTGAGTCTCACTTTCTGTCAGAAAATCTCACATTGATGGGGTTTCCAGGAGTCAAAAGTCCGTGAGTTTTGGCACGAACTGGTTCGGTTTTGGGAGAAATTTTGATCTCAAAATTCTGAAGCAACTGTGAAGATAAACAGGACAAGTATTAGAAAAGCTGCAAAATTACAGATGAAGATTAGACTTTGGAAAAGAGAACATAATAGACTGTTACAAACAAAATTTCTGTTGCCAGTTCTGTGGACTCGAAGCGCTGTGATTCTCTCACAGGAAAGAAAAAAAAAAAGTTGTTACAAAGTGAAGATTATAGTTAAAAATCTTCCTCCTCTGACTGAGGGAGGACCAAGCCAGTCTGAAGATTTTCCACACAACTAAATTAAAAAGTCTGAGCTATCAAAGAAACTAAGGTCTCTTTCAAACCTTGTGAGCTTCCTTTCTATGTGTTTTTTATTTCATTTCCTTTAATACAAATCAATATGTGCAATTATAAAACAAAGCAATAAAAGAGTCCCAATCCCATCATGCACATTTCTCTTCCTGGGCAGAAGGAAACAAAACAAACATGAGACAGCAACTGTCCACAGCACCAGGTGAAACAATCATAATTCAAGGAGTCAAATATTAGAACCTCTCCTGAACAGAATCACTATAATTCAATCACACAGATTCTCTATACATTAAACCTCTATTTCCGTGCATTTAATGAAACTGAGAGAATCAGTTGCAAACATAAATCACAGAAATCATGGGCTAAAACAAACTTCAAGAGATTTATCTCACCTGTCTTGAAGCTGAACATAGAATATCTCAGATATTCATTTTTAAACTTTGAAGAAGGAAATACCACAACATCCCCAACTTTTCCTAATATTAAATCTCAAACACTTTTTCCTATAAACTAAGCAATCTTCTCTTATCCTTCTCCTAATAAACATGGTGAACAATGCATTATTTTCCTACACATAACTACCTTTTCAGTGTGAGATGTTTGATCAAATTTTCATCTCATTCTTCTCTTTTTCAAACCTGTCATTCTTGTTATTCTCTTTGTCTTCTGAATTTCCTCCAATTTGACTATATTATCCTTAAAGTGCAGCGCATAGGGTTGGTTGCGTATCATTGTCTAGCTGAGGATTCGCCAGCCAGTGTTTGGTAAGACTGAGTAACTTAGCTCCATACAACATGCTTGTTAATACTGTTAATACACCCAAGAATTACACTGCCTTGTCAGAATTAGCATCATTATTGTTGACTGATTTCTTACTATATCCCTCCAGTCTCTTTCTACAGTATTAATTACTCAGCCAGTTGGTCAGCAATTTGTATTTATGCATTTGATTTTTTCTCAAGGGCAGTAACTTGCAACTGTCCTTGGTGAACAATTTTGCGTTGATTCTGGAACATTTCTCCATTTGTTCTTAATTCTATATTCACATTCTCTGATTTTAACTTAATTCATGTCAGCTTGGTATCCTATGCAAACTCTAAAAGTATTCTCTAATCCATGATTTACACTGTTAATGAAAATACCAACCTAAATCAAATGCAGGACAGATTCTTATAGAATTTTAATTAAACGTTTTCCCAGTTCAGCAGCAAATATTTGACAGCTACTGCCTCCAGCTATTTTTTTTTTTCCAACCACTTGTGCATACATTTTATAGGTACTTCCATCTGGAACAAATTTTATTAATTTAATTGTGAGAACAATGTACAGGACATGTGAAAATACTTCCTGAAGTCAGAATACGTGGTTTGTGGTTTATTTTGTATCCACCACATTAGACAAGTGATCAAGTCAAAGAAAGAAATCAGACTGGTCTGACACAATTTCTCATTGATCAGCTCCATGCTTCGTGTGTTTCTATCTTTAAATCACTTCAATATCATCTTGATGCTTGTAAATAGATTGTGTACTATTTTGTTCTAGTTTCTTTCCAGAAAACAAAAGCAGGCTCTCTATTACTTCCTTGATCCTCCTTTTCAAAAAGATGCAAGTATGTTTGTTTTATCAAGCCCCCTGAGAGCTATCTCACTCTGAGTTCCAGAAGACAGATGCTAATTGTTCAGAGATTGCTCTAGGAGTTTACTTAAGGAAATTCTAAAGCAAATTCAATCAAGCTTTGCTTTGAATACATATAATAGGTCTAAATATTTTTATAGTTAAGTAACTATAAATAGTTTCCAAATCTTTGAGTTTTGATTGCACAATCTGATCTCAGTATTTGAGTTAAAGAGTGTATTGTAAATGACAAAAAATATAGCAGCTATTGGGAAAGCTTTCTTTGTGATATGAAGCAATGGAAAACAATATATATCAATAGGTACTAACTACTTATATAACTATAACTTATGTGTATCTAAAATGATAATAAAGTTAGAAGAACGAACAAGAAGGGACAGAAAACCACAGAACATAGAAAAATTCTACTATTTGTCGTAACACTGTGGTCACTACAAGGATATAAAAACTATTTTACATCTTTGTAAGTACTGAATTCTTCGTAACTAAAATACTGAAACTGAGCAGGTAACCATTCTAATATACATTAAGAAAGACTTCCAATTTGCTTACAAAAACCTTCTGTAGTAAATCCATAGATTTCCTTAACAATCTTACCTTTAGTTTTACTTCATTTGTACTATAAAGATTTTTTCTTCTGCAATGTAGTTGAACAAGTATGCTACATTTCAAGCATGATTATTTTCATTTTTTTAAGCCTTTGCAGGATGAGTATGCTAGACAACACTCCAAAACAAAGTTTTTGAGCACTGTAAGATATCCAGATATGGTATACATAGAAAAGAATCATACCAATATATATTTCTTCTTGTAATGCTGTCACATAGTTCTAACCTGAATCAGTGCAAGATGAATTTCCAGCTCTGCAATTCTTTTTCCTATACAACTTCGAATGCCATAACCAAAGGGGATGGAACCAAAATTGTCTACTCTGTCCAAATTATCTTTCCTCAGCCAGCGCTCAGGTCGGAACTCATTTGCCATTGAGAAATTTTCTTCGCTGTATGAAGTAGTATAATGACAGAGTGCCAGCTGCGTCTGAGGAAATAAATGATATTTATATTCACCTAACTCCAATACACATAAAATAAAAAAGCATTTGTAATTACTGTAATTACTGCAATATGAGGTGATAAAAATTAAGTATCTTTTAGTAATTCTAGAAGAAAAAAAGATACCTAGAAAATCAGAAAACCTTTCTCAAATGGTCAAATGAAATAATCTTCAAATTGTTTTAAATGTTGCTAGATATATTAGAGAAGATGCAGCGGGGAAGGAGATGGGAACAAAAGTCACAAGTATTGGGAATTGTCTCAAAAAGATGGTATGAGAGAAAGGGAGAAGAGAGACACAAGATGATGGAAAAGGAAAAAATGGAGGATGGGAAGGAAAAAAACCCCCACCACCTCAGGAAAAAAAACAGCCGTAATTGATGTTTTAAAGCTACATTGCTCTAACACAGAAGTGCTGTCATTTAAAATAGAGCCATACAGTTCTACCATGATCTCTGTGTAATCTTTGAACAGTATAAAGGAAAGATTCATAATTTAAAAAGGAAATTAATCTCTTTCTACAAAGGGAATTAACAGACAAAGAATTAGAAAACTGCAAGAATACAATTTGATTAAAACAGCATGAATTTCACGAACATTGCACAGAGATGTTATTAATAGACTCCACCCTCAAGAATATTAAGAACAAGTCATGATGGTAAATTTGATTAGCGGGTGAGGACCCAAATCAAAAAGAAACCAACAGCAACAAGTCAATTATAAAATCCACTTTTGTCATATAAATGGGTATTATTGAAATACTTTCCTCTTAAGGCTCTAGCTTGGTGAAATCTTTTGAAATCAGTGAAGTGTATGTATGTTGTACCAGATCACATTTCATACACAAAAATTAAACCGTGTTTCCTGCAGAGGACTGCAATAGAACCTACCCCTTTAGGTATCAAGTATCCTCCAACGATCAAGTCTTTTTGGGTCACTCTTCCATTTCCTGGCAATACTGGATATAACCTAGAGACATATATATTTGTAGGAAGTTCAACAATAATAACTAATACAACTTAAAAAGTTTAGATTCAAATTTGCATTCACAAATATGCAATAGGAATGCAATATGCGTTCACAGCAAAAAGGTTTTTCAAAAGTACAGAACACCTTGGAGATTCAAAGACCTTGAATCATCTGTGAGAATATGATTAATAACTGAGAAAAGTTATTTACTAGTAACTGGAAGTTGAGCTATTTGGTTTATATATTTATTTGCTTTACACATGTACAAACGTGCAATCAGTTGGTCAAGCTGAAGACCTGTTAGCACTACTGGGAGCTGAAAAGCCTTGTTGATGTCTTCCCTAAAATCCTCTTACTCCCCTCACCTCACTATGAACATTTGGTATAAACATATTAAAAAAAGCATGTCACATGCCTTCAATTTAAGTCAAGAAGCTTAAAATGATTGTAGGGGCACTGCAAAGTACCACTTTGCAGTAGTGTGGGGGAGGAGGTTGTTACAGTTCATCATATAGACTAATACTTAAAAGGCAAAAATCAAGCTTTCAATTACCTACCTGAACAGACATGTCCTACATATGTGATACTACTTCTACTACCCTTTGAAACATTAAACATTATATAAACTATCATATTTCATTGCTTGGGCATCCTCGGACACAATACTGCTACAATAAATAAAAGCAGAAGCAGCAAATAGCAGTAACAACAACTAATTACGAATGTTAGAATGGATTCAAAATCCACTACAACTACACAGAATTCAATTTGTTAATTAATGATTGCAGTTGTCTGCTACTTACCTCAAGGTTTCTTTCAGCACAGCTCTAATCAAAGGCAATTTGGGGACATCATGAGCAACAGGAACTTGGTCTTTCCCCAGCTTATTGACTATTTCCTCATAAACACGTTGTTGAACCTCAGGGTGCTTTGCCAACAAGTATGTTGCCCAGGACAATGTAAAAGAGGTCTAAGGAAGAAACCACAACAATCATCAAGTCCCGCAAGATTAGATTAAAAATAATTTCAAGCCAAGAAAAACAATCAGTTTTCAACTATGTGTTTTATACATTTATATTTATAAAACAGACTGGCAATGATTCACATCTGGACTCAATGGGATGTTGTCAGACTTCATCATGCCCTCCTTCATCCCTTTTCCATCTAAAAATCCCCCACATATCAAAACAACCCATGCTGATATTTTCCCAGTGAAATATCAAAAAGGAATAGAAAAAACAAATGCAAACAAAGCTACAAAAACAATACTGAAACATAAACACTCTACACAGCAATGGATTACGTTAACTGTTAGTTTTCAGTATGTGTTTCACCTTTCTTCCCAACAAACAAGGTAAGAGAATACTACTCAGAACATTACCAACCCCTTATAAACGTGGTGGTGTCCTCACAGCATCCACACAACAGAATTGACATTATCACTGCTAAGATTACACGTTATCCTTTGGTAAGCAATGCTACACCACAATTGGCACTTTTTACCTCTTGAATATTCCCATTTGACTGACATTCAGCATCCTATTGAAAGCTTTCTTAAGGAAGCTCGAAGAAGAGCTTATATATTTAAAGTGGCACCAAAATGGTAAAATACCCCCCCGCCATAATTAATGATTCTAATAATCAACAAGGCTCCAGAAAAGAGGTACTGTGTGAAAAATCATTTTAAAATATTTTGTATGAAGGAAGAAACAGAACACAAGGCAGGAGACAGTTCAACTTTGGGCACAAGATGATTTAAAGGAACCCATCATCTAATCCTCTTTCACCTTATCTGCACATTTGTGGTTTAGGATACACGCTGAGAGCATGAACTCACTCCACCTGTACTAAAATGGAACTGAGTATTTCAATTCTTTAAGTTTCTGTGATCCAATATTTACCATTCATTTAACCATGAGTTCCTGTGTTTAAGCTACCTAGATTTCAGGGACTATGCCATCCAAATACTAGACAGACTCAGGACATTTTGCTTCTACTATCAGCTGCACCCAAGACGTTAAGGTCAAGCAAATGGCCTTACTTGAGCCCATTTTCCTCACAACCATCACTGAAGACAGAAAATTTACTGTGAAAAATGTATTTTCAGTGTTCCTGAGTAAGCATGGCAGAGAAAGTGATAATGTAATCATTCTGTTCCTTACCTGTGTTGTTCTTAGTATCTTACAGTATTTAAAAGAGCAAAATTGTAACCTCTAATTTTCTTGAATTATTTTTAAATGTATTTTTTCAACTTGTATAACGAAGACAGACAACCAGTTTCACTTTCTAGGCAGGAAAAAGTTTTATTTTCATCTTCTCACTCATTGGCACAACAAAGCTTAAGGTTATAAACAGTGTATGGGTACAAAACCCAACTTCTGGAAATGTCTTATTTTGGGCTTACATTTAAGATCAATTTAGAATGCAAATTCATCATGACAGTGACTTTTTATGTCTTGTCTTCAAACTGGGGTATAATGCTAGAAGTATCATTCTCAGAACCTTTCTTTTTTACTTCTTGTAATACTGAGTGGCTGTCCCTTGCTAAAACACAACCCTGCCCTATTCCGCTCAGAACTCAGAGGAGCTGGCAATTGCGTCAGCTGCACACAGAACTTCTCTGATATGAACACTGTTTCTTCCCAGGTTCCCAGCTCCTTCATACCCTCTTAAAAATTAGCACTGTTCCAGGGACAGCCAAAATCTTTTGTAGCCAAAAACTGCCTTACAATTTTGTTGAAAGCTTTTATAATCCTCTAAACCTCTTTCAGTTTTTCTATGATAAAATGAGATCTGAAGTGACAGCAATAGGGGAAAAAAGGTTCCCTCAATTTCTGTCCTGTACTTGGAAATGAGGAAATCAGAAGTACCTTCCTCTCACAAAATGATTGTTGCCAGCTGAGAAAGCTGAGTCAAATGGAAAGAGAAACTCTTGTTGGCATGAACTTGAACGCTGTCCTTTTAGTTTAATGAAAACTCTCTCACACGCTAAAAATGTAAAATTAAGGGTCTGAAAGATTAGAAAATGAATGGGATGAATAACTGTGCTTTACTTAAGAACCGAACATCAAAAAGCTCTCCAAACTCAGAAGCCCTTGAGATATTTAACCAATGGAATAATCTTCAGTACATAAATAATCTTTACATATGCTCCTTATTTTGGAACTCAAAAGTATTACTGTTGGGGTGTTTTTTTGTTTTCTCTAGAAACCTTACAAAATTTCTTAAATAAAAACAATCTTAATTCAATTATCCAGAGACATTTTTTTCCCTTAAGGCTACTTCACTTTTTTACTTATTTTAATCTTTTCTACTGTACATAGTAGACATAGCACAAACATAGTCCTACATAGCACTATCTTCATCAAATTCATATACATTTCTTTTTAAAAATTGCTCATTTACAAATATTTACAATAATAGCATTCATTGATATTCTAAATAACTCTGTATACATTTTATATATGATACAACAACTCATTTTTATCTTTTCTTATTCTTCTGATTGCCATGCTGCAGTCAATACTAAGCTACACTGATTTCATATGATAGGAATGAGAGGAGAGGAAGACATATACGTGACCTTAATGTTTCTTCAAATGCTCTAGATGACAAATCAGAACAATAAGGAAAGACGGCCACTTGGAATGCTTCACTAGGTGTTAACATATTGCATGCGCTAGCCTCATTAATGCTGAGCCCCATCACCGCAGCCCATTGCCTCAGACTGACTGTATGTTGCCAGAACAAGCATGGGTAGCAAACTTATGCATTAGTGCTGGCCTAACACCCTCTCCTAATGGACTTCAGCACAAAACAGGTATCTGATCCATAATGTCTGTCCCAGTTGATTTAATTAGCCATGTGTAAAAAATCCTTTACCAAATTCTACATACTAACTTTCAGCAGCCTTTCTATTGTCATCTACCTAAAGAAGCGCAAATACCAACCTGATATTCAAACTAGGAAAAGAAAAGGTATGAAATTCAAGCCAAATGCAAAGACAATTGCTATTTTATCTGTTTAATAAACTGTGGAACTGACTCCAAAATAATGGGTTCCTGTAAACTACAGCTAGAACAGAACACTGACTTCGTTCTAGTAGAGACATTACACAGTGTTGTAAGTATTTTCTATTGTTTTAAAGATGTCATGACATAAATGTATCAGAAATCATGTCCTTATAAACAACATAACCCCCCCAAAGACAGCTAAGAATGGTACTGGTTTACAAAAACAACCGTGCACAAGAAAAATGGTAACAAGCTTACTGTGTCCACTCCTGCCAGAAGCATTTCAGTCATATTGGCATAGATCTCTTCCAAAGTAAGTTCCTTACTCACTAGGAGGTATGTAAGTAGCCCACCATTCACTTCTTCTCCTTGGTCCAGTTGAGACTGAATAGCCTTCAATTTGTTGTCAACATGGATTTGACCTTTAGGATTCAAAAAAATTGTTAAGCCTCCATTTTTATTTTTCTGCTGGTTCTATTCAGTAATGACATTTCCCTCTTACGCTACACTACATAGCCATAAAAAAGACAAAATATTTGAATCTATTTTCTCAGGGAAAAGATAATAGAGTGGTGGTGGAGGTCCTTGGGTACTCACAGTATGGAAAGACTGAGCTGACAGGAACCTCGGTAGCTCACAGCATGAGAACGCTGAGCACAAGGAAAGGACACAAGAGACTATAGTTTCTGACTGGGAGTGAAAGAAGCTCAAGGTCAAGTTTTTACGCCCACCTGGCTTGTTTTCTGGTGACTCTGCAAGAAGTGGTGAACTCTGCAGAGTATGCTGCAAGTCAGCACACAGTGGCTGCTATAAGATGTTTGCAGCAACTGGAAGGTCAAAGCCACAGAACTGAACCACACTGAAGACAAAGATGAGGAGCATCAAGTAATAACAAAAATTGAAAAACTTCAGTGAATGACATTTTGAGCAATTTCACCCACAGTCCCATTTATACTTTAGTAACTACAAACAGCATCTTCAGTGAAACAAGGGCTTTAAAAAGAGGAAAACTACTCAGAAAGTTAATGCCTCGCAGAATGAGCTTACAAAAAAATGAACTAGAATCAACATGTTCCTGTATGAAACCTACATAAACACACACATCACATACAGCGATTTTCACCATTTAATTCCCTTTTCACAAAGGGATTAAACAAAAACCAGCATAACAACATTTCAAATGGAACAAATTCCTCAAGAACAGTTTTTTCAGCTGCTGTTAGGATAAAACTGAAGTCTGCTGTTGTTTTTAACCCCAAAAAAGGGAACAAGAATACTTTATCATGGGAAATAATTTAAAAGTGGCAGTGTAAAAAAGTACGTTTCACAGAAATCACACCTGTATCAGCATTAAATGGATTCCCTAATGCTTTCTGTAGGTACAGATCAATACATATTAAAAATGAAGCATATTAGGCATCTTAAAAGTTAAGAAACTAAAGAATCTACCCTTAAGACGACGTACACAGACCTATATAGACAAATAGTGCAAATAAAATAAATTAAAGAGTGCATGGAGCTCTCTAACATTAGAGGGGGAAAGAGGGTCCAGGTTTTTTTAACACCCCAGAATATTAAAAAAAATATATATTGCAAAGACAACTCCTTCTTCTTACTTACATGAAAACTGATTCATAAAGTAGCCTGGAATGATTAAAAAAAAAAAAAAACAACATATTGCAGTACAGCAGTGTACTTCTATGTCAACTTACATGCTTGTATGTGTACATATAAACTTCACAAAGAGTTTAATTAATTGCTAGAGTCTCATTTTTTAACTTTCTAGTTGGTTTTAGTGGTGATTATTTGCCAGAGTGCCTGACTGAAAACTTGCTGAAGTCAACAAAACTACCCTCATTAAAATTTGAGTGCCTTAAGATAAAGCCTTGGCAAAGAACTCAGACCTGGAGTGAGGACCAGGCACTGAAATAGATGAAGACAAATAAAGAAACAGCAGTATAAAATAGGGGAATATTTAAAGTGTACTGGTAAAATTATTTTTCAATAGCGTATTTTTTAAAATGGTTCCCTTGGCCAGTGTGCATTTAGTATGAAACTTACTTCTGCCACAATGTCTTCTTATAATTTTAGAAGAGAAATGCAGCAAGTCCTGTTCACACACACACAGAACCTGCAGAAATACAGCTGAACTTTTCTACTACTATATCTTACTAAATTTGAAGAGTCCATCCCAGGATCTGCAGAACTCTCTCCAGGGTTTTGGAATAAGTGGACGAAGCCATTTGGGAATAGCACCTGCATACATAGTGGTCTTAAACATACTAAACATCAACTCCAGAGCCTCAATATATTCAACAGTCTGCTGTGGGACGTTGTTTTCCAGGCAGCCCAACCGGCATTCATACAGAATAGTTGCCACACCTGCACATATGAAATCAAAGAATTTGCTATACACATGCATATATACATATTAATAATTTAAGGAAATAAAATGCTAACATAATGGACCTTTCAAAAATGTTTAGTTATTATTACTGCAGTTGGGAGCAGATAAAATAGAAATTTAAAACACAGTAAAATATCCCAGCTAAACATTGTAGCGAGACAGTGGCTACTATGTCAGTAATGCTCAGCATGAGAAGACAGCCAGGAATTCCGGCAGAAGTAGAGCAGCCCTCCGGCAACTTTTGCTGTGTTTTCATCGCACCACAAATCCTGAGCCTGCTGTGTTGGCCTCTGAACACATACAAGTCCAAAGACATTTCTGACAACTGGTGATAACACAGGAGTTTCTAGCAGTAGCTAGGCCTTTCTTCGTCATGGTAAGCTGACAGCAAATGAATAATGAGTATGCAAAAATGGATAAAGAGCTTGCACACTAGACAGTGATTTCACAGCCCACAATATACTCCCTGTGGCCCTGAAAAATACCAAGTGTGTGACACTCTTGAGAATGACCATATTGACTCTTCTCTTGTTCCTGACTTGCTATAATTTCCTCAGATGTTTTTCTGCAGTACTGCAGTGATCCCCACTAGAAATACCATTTTTTTCCCCAAAGAACAGTACTTTATATATATTTTTATTAAAGTAGTCGTCTGCTCAACTCTGGACCATTTCTTCCATTTATCAAGTTAATTCTTACCTGTCCATTAGTGTCCCTGCAATCTCTCAACTCAGTTTTTATAAACATACCCAAATTATTAAATACTAGACGCAACTCAGCTAGAAACTGCCCTACTGGAGTTAGCCAAAATGTTCTCTCAGTTTGACAGCAAATCATTTTTTAATTACTTTCTGAACACACGTTTCTAGCAATTTTTCCTCCCAACTTGCAAAATCTAGATCATATTACCCGGTTTATTTCTGAAAATATCGCATGGTATGGTATAAAAAACATTTCTATTATCAAAATAATCTTATTTAATGATTTCTCTAAAATCCAGTGGGGCAAGTAGGTAATTTAAAAAGGCATTTAGATAATTTCTCAAAGCCATTTGCATCAAATCAAATGTTTTAAAATAAATTTGTGCTTTTAAATTCATTAGTTAATAGTTTGTCCACATCTTTCCAGGAAATATTAGAATAACTGTTAACTAGATAGTTAGAGTAACTGGTCTATTAACACGCTAGTCTCTTTTTTTCTGTTTTTCGTATTAAACACAGGTACAATAGACAATGATGTTTAACCTTGACCTTGCCCTCCATCAAACTTACCGTAAATTCTCAAGTGTGTGTGTGTATATATGTGTATATATATTTCAAGAAACTTTTCTTTTTCCCTGTTCTTTGCTTCATATGTCTTCTTTATGGAAAAAAATAACTTTAAAATCTGGCTATTTTCACTCACTCTTCCTTCCTTCATCTTCCTCCCTGGGGAGATATTTTTCTGTGCCTTTTATTTCTCTTCTGCCTCTTTCAGCAACTGCTACTTCTTATGGATTCTTTTGCTCTTTACATGGTCTTTTCAAAAAAAATCTTACACATTGGTTCCCTGAACAGTTGACAGTGTAAGTTAATTAAAACTGCAATTCATATAGGAAATAAGTGTGTGCCAGGCACAAGTTATAAATGAGAAGCTGAAAGAATGTGAAGAATTTAAACTAACCCATCAGTTAAAGTGAATCTGTAAGCTCAGAGTTTAAAATTCCATAAAATTGGTAACTCTTAGCTTAATGCCATTTTTAGACACTATTAATGTAGAACAGACTCAGGTTAGTTTACCAAACAGCCAGCCAGCAAGTTGATACAGCATCTTCATAGGTGAGCAGTTTGGAAGTTCTTGCAAATCTCAAATTATTCAGCTGTCTGTCAGCAAAGACTACACCAATGTTTTTAAAAGGCACCACATATAACAAGATCAGGTTGTATGCAGTCAGTTAAAGGAATGCATGAAATATGAATCACCATTAGATTTCTATAAGAACTCAGGAAATGCCATACTAGCTCAGGCTGCAGTTCCATCTAGCACAACATTCCTTCATTAATGGTAGCCAGTGGCAGATGATTTTAAGGCAAGCATAACAATCCCACAGTATCTTTTCCCACATTAAGCTATGAACAGAATTCAGATACATCACACAGTGATTCCCCGCCCGGAATCTGGCCAGTATGTTGTTAAATTAACATGACTTAGAAGTCACACTGTTAGAAGGGCAACACCCTTATTCTTGAGAAATTAATACAGAAATACAGAGTACAGAAACTGCTCAGGGCCTCGATTGTACATCTTACCTATATACCAACACTTCCACAGGAATTGTCCCTTAATACAAGGTATCATGTCTTTGGACTCTACAAAGGAATTCTACTGATATCTACTGCACTAAATAGGAAGATACCTAAATGCAGGATATCAGGCTTCCCTTTTCAGATTAATCACAACGGGGCACTAGTCATTTGACAAAAATGCCTAACCATAAGCACACTGCTTTACATCCATTTTCTTTATAGATGTTATACAGCTTGGGCTTACCTTCCATTGAATACTTGAAGAAAAGGTTGTTAACATTGGTCACTGTTTCCCCATCGTCCTCTTGACTTCTGAGGGTGTGGATTCTTTTAATTAAGTCTGTGATAACTTCATTGACTCCTTCAGAGTAAACAGCCACATCTTTGGGTTTCAGAATTTTTTGCCTCAGTACACTTCTCATTTTTAGCCATTGTTCCCCCTCCCTAGAAGAAATTATGAATAATGTCTATACACAATTCTCCTTAACAATCATTAGCTGGGTAAGAGCTCGGCAATGAAACTGTTTATGATTTTTCATTTCAAATGAAAGCAAGTAGTGAAATTAAAATGATGATAATGTATATTTGGTATTATGCTCCTACATTTTTATTCTGTATTTACTGCATGCCCTCATTAAATTTCAGTGTTGCAACAGGTATGTACATCTGTAAACCAATCTCTGGTCTGAGTGACAGAACTTGTCCACTCAGTGTTCCGAATTTGACAAGTGACTCTATATTAGTATTTTAGTAGTAGGTAACACAAGAAATTGGCAGAATTTTCTTATTAAAATTACTTTAAATAAATATTTGAATGGGTAGTCTACAAAATTGCTTTTACCTAGAATTAGTGTTTAATTACCAAAGGTATCAGATCCAGATCTGACAAATCAACGACTTAATTCCATTACTGATACAGCACTTTCAGTTACTCTAATTCTAAATCTACAAAGTAACAGGATAGCAGACCTAGCTATAGAGAAACAATTTACAGCTAGATTCTCCTTTAGCTGAGCTATGTATTGAAATCTTTGTGCTGAAGACTAAAAATCAAATTGTAGCATCTGCATGCTTCATATGAGCAGAATATTTGGGAACAGTGGTTCCAGGGATATCTTTCAATTCCTTATGAAGACAGGCAATTGTTCTTTATGCATTTATTTTAAATTGCTATGTAAATATTTCCCATGATTTTTTTTTCACCTGGAGCAATGCTGCTGCAAGGTACAGAAACTTAATGGCTAGCAAAAGAATTTAATCTCTTTAACAGACATTTTCTGACTGTCTCTTGATTTAAGATCTCATTTCACAAAATATCAAGGAACTGTGAGTTTGACTCTGAACTGCAGCTTAAGATTTAAGATTGCAGTGCAATCCATAACGCTTTTTGCCACCATGAAAGAAACAGACTGTCCATGACTCAGGAAATTAGTTATCTTCTAAATAAACATGCTATGTCAGTGGGGACTGTGAGTAGTTCCCAGTGGCAATTAACCACACCCACATGCACTGCCAGTTTATGCAAGCTTTAAAGACAGATAACTCTTCTAGAATCAGCCACGTACAAAAGTATCTTCATGGGGATGCACTACAGCGTGAATTACCATACAGTGACTTCTCTGCATTAAGCTGCTGAGGAGGCACTTTGGTGAACAATAAAGCCAAAGCCAACCTGAGCCAACAAGTCCACGCAGCACACTGCCAACTGGATGCAACGGTCTAGATCTGAAGCAGTAAAACCACATATGTGCAGTGCTGTGCCAAAGTTAGCAAAGCCCTATTCTGCAATACTGCTTCCAGGTAAGCAAGTCAGCTCAGACATTCTCTAGGAATGTTTTTATGCAAGGTAGCTTACTCCACATTCAAACTACACATCATAACCATCCCTTTGAAAATTTACAGCAGAACAGACAGTTGACCATAAATTCCTACCCTCTTCCCCCCACTAGACACACAAATTTCCCCACATGGAAAAGCCCAAATTCCCAGATGACCTGGTACAGTCCTTCAGAAAATCACTAAACTTTTACAAGAAAACTTCGAAAATGAAGGACTAACACCACTTACGCAGAAATAAGTCCTGTAGCTCTCCCTCGTAAGTCTCTGTATTCCTGCCAGGATTCCATGTTAGCTCTTTGTGGTGCTCTACCTTCTGCCCGGAGGACTTGAGCAACCATATCTCGATCTGCAATGGATACAACAAACTGGGGACCAAAGTGAGACTTGAAGATCTTTCCATATTCCTGAGTGTGTTTTTGCTACAGTATCACCAACAAAGAGAAACAGAAGTAAAGTATTACTAAGGAAAAATAACACAAAAGGAAACTGACAATTTGTCATACAGCAAATCAATCTATCACATCTAGAACTTGATCCCCAGCCTTCCAGTCAAGGAATGGTTTGAAATGTCAGGAGAAAGCTTCTAAGCATTACTGTGAAATATTCACTAGGAAAACAGAGAGGTCACACTGTTGAGGACCTCTGACTGAAAAGACCCAAAGCTCTAAGGCACAAAGCATGAGTGAAACAAAATACTGAGAAGATGAAAGGACTCGGGGCATTTAAAAACACATCTCTTCAGATCAAACAGCTCAGAAAGAATGTCTGAAAAAATGAAAAACATGGAGGTAAATAGGGTGAATTTAACAATATAATACAAAGACATAATAAATTACTTCTGATGTCTTTTGTAAATAAAGACTTAGTCTACCACTTTATTCTTTACAAAAAACTAGTTATAAGTTTCTCACACCTAACTGAGAACAATGATAGAGCATAGCAGCTTAGTGAGAAACTGCATTTTGGGAGAGCTTCATCAGCAGTGAACTTCAGAATGACACACATTAATTCTGCAAAAGGAAGGAAAAGTTGAGGTCTTATTCCTGCAGTGAGGTTTATTTAGTGGCTGATCCACAAGTTGTATGATTCAAGATGGAGGCAAGCAACAAGCAATTAAGAAAGAGGATTGGAAAACATTAAATTATGTATTAAAAAACCCCAAAAGTTTTCCAGTAAGATTGTACTATCACTGTCCCATGATATCTTGCTGATTATTTGAAACAAATTTCATTCTGACATGGTCATGAAACGAAACACCCAACTCCCATGAATTCACTTGGAGTAGAGGTACATCATTATTTTAGGGGAAAAAAAACCAAGCTGCAAAGTTGTTAAAGAGATATTATTAGGACTTTAGATTTAAGGAAGCTTTAAATTTTAAAGCCTTTATTTCAGGTAAAAATAGCAAGACAAGTTAAACTGACCAAAGTTTAACGCATTACCTGCATCTAATCCAAAGACATCTGCTTGCAGAGTTATGATTATAAATCAAAGATGTTTGACACAACTACACTAGTGAAAGTCTAGGGTTGACCCAAGATTAACTTATGAGAAATATTTTTTTAATCAGTCTTGGTTACAGAGATGAATTGTTTAATTGCCAACAATAAGTTTAAGACACATGAATCACTCTTCAGCATATGGTACCAAGTGCTTATAAAAAATGTAACTCTTTTTGCCTGGTTTCCAAACAAAACAAGAGTTGTGCAATTGTGGTCTCTGCCAGTCTCCTCTTAACTACTTTTGGAACACAATGGCCAATTTCAGACGAGTTTAAGAGAGAGTTAAAGGTCTCCCACAACTATATTCTTACCATTTTCAAAAATCAGCATCTGGATTCAAGTGAGACACACATATTAGACACCCTGATGAGGGAAATGCTACAGTAGGAACACTCAACTGTTACTTCTGCTTGGTCTGCTGCTAACCAAACGCTACATGCAGACCAATTTACGAACAAGTACTCCCAAAACCTAGAGTATCTCTATCTTAAAAAATATTTTAGGGATACTGAAACTGAACATGGAGAGAATTGAGAGCATAAGTCTTTAAGAAAAGCATGAGCTGGGAGATAGGTGCTGCAAGGAAAAGGCAGTGGGGTGAGGGAGATACAGGTCACCAGTCAGTGAAAAACAGGTTCAGTGAATTTTGCTATTTATGGAGCAGCTTGTTTTTTCCACTGATGGTGAGGTTTACGTGGGAGGATAAACTTCAACAGAAAATAAATCAACTATCAAGCCATCCAATCAAATAAATGAAATATTAGTTTTAAACCAGAAACAGACAAGGATAAGGTATTTGGACCTCTCTTGCTTTCAGCAGAATGGTCTTCAGTGTATCAACCTCATGTTTAAAGAAATGCCCGGAATTTCTCTTCCATATTTGCTATCACAACATAGGTTTTTTTCCCATGTTCCAAACCTTGAAAATATTACACTTTAATGTCTCACATACCACTCTCACACCAGACATTCTTTCACACATCATAAATTCAAACTGCCAGCATCCAAACCCTTCCCCCTCACCTTTCTTTTCTTTATACTTGCATAGCACTGATGAGATACAAGAGATCTAATCCCATCAAATTAAAAATATTTTCCCTTTGTCATAATTGCTGTAGGCATTACTGCTTTGGCCAGGACTATCAGGTTATCAGGTTACTGAGAACAGAACCTCCTTTGTGAAAAAGTGCTCAGCTTCCCCACCCCTTTGCGTATAGCGTACGAATATTTGTGTGCGCCAAAGGACATCGCTTTAGTAGCTGTGCTGGTTACCAGAGGGTTTCAGATTAATTAATTCCTGATGTTCCCTGTATTGTTAAATTTAACAGACTGTTATTAATCCAGTTAATGCCTATTTGCATCCAGCATGTATGCAAACAGGGCATCCATGATTTGTAAAGTGATTTTTGAGACTTGCAACAGAATAAAAACTAGTATTGTATTACAACTCCTCCTTATCCTTCCTCCCGCTTTCCTTTCTATGAATAACATTCATTAAAGAAGAAAATTTACGTATCAGCTAGTGGTAGTGAAAAGCATATACTATTTAGGTTGTCTTTTATTCCTTTTAATATTTTGAATAATTTTCATTGTTTTGACAGTGAAAGAACTTGAATTCAATGGTAGTATTTTTTTTCAGTGTTATGATACTATGGTGAGTGACTCTCAAGTTCTGTACACCACCACAGAGGTAGAGAAAAAAAAGAAATATAAAGAAACAAGAAGCTTTAGCTATCATAAAGTTTCATCAGCATGTGTCTTGGTTAGCAAGCAATTAAGTCAAGCAATTCATCATCAGTAATCTAGTTCGGCTGCCATCAAACACAGCATAGACTAAGTAGCCTAACACTTCTTTTTTGAAATCTCAATGGTAAATATGAAAAAGCCAGGCCTGTGATTTTTTTTTTTTTTTTTAGTGTTTCCTGCCTCTTTCTGGTGTTTCCAGGCTCTTTGTAAAGCCAAACTTTCAAGTTTTGATCCTCAAACCATTTAAAGTTCTGTCCTGTTGTGTTTGGTTTCCCTTTTCTGTTTTTACTTCTCTCTCTTTCATGTTTTCTTTTTTATTTCGGTGATTTTCAGGCAGTGAACCTCTCGGGGTTGTCTGTGAATCTCTTCCTAGCGATCTTGGAAAGGTCACTAAGAAAAGCAACATAATAAATGCCACATTTAAGGTATTCCCAAAGAGATCTGTACTGCCAGTGGAAAGTGTTACGGATCCACAACTGAAAAAGGGTGAAAAACACTGCTTTACTCCCTCAAACACAAGTGCTCACTTTAGAATCACTCGGAGTACATGGCGAAACAGCCCCAGGAGATGCACTGCGACTTTTTAGGAATGAAACCCACATGTTTGGCCAAGCAACCAAAAAAATTCATCTTTGGATAAAGACAGCCTTACGGTAAGACAGCTGCCCCTGCCAGCATCCAAGAAACGCTGTACAGAGGAAGGATACTCGTTCACCCAACTCCTGCTGTCCCAGGCACGGATCACCGTGCTTCACCCACCGTCGCCAGCTGGGACTGAGGAAGGGGACACGGCCTGTAGGCCACCACACAAGTGGAGGTGCCCAAACCACAGTTCTCAGCCCCCACCCGGGTTCAGATTTATTTCACCGTCTCCCACCCCACCGCCCACTCCAGAGCTACCTACGCCAGGTGACAGGAGCCGCTCTCCGCCCTCCCTCCTCTCACCCCGCCATCAACCTCCCGCCGCCATCAGGCACCGCTTCCCGCCACCCGCCTCCCCTCCCCCTCGCCACACCGCCCGCCTACGGGGCCGCCAGGGGAGGGGGCGGCGGAGCCGGCGGACGGCCGCGGGCCGGCAGCGCCGGGCGGGCAGCGCCGGCCGCCACCGTTGCCCCCCCCCCCGGTTCTGCCCCCCCCACCCCAGGAAGGTTTCAAACCGCCCGCCTCCTGCTGAGGGGAGGGTCGTACGAACAGCCCAGCCGCAGCTGCCGGGGGGCGGCAGCCGTGGGCCGGCCAGCGCTGACGGCAGCGGGGCCAGGCGCATCTACCGCCCCCTCAGGGGACCTATATATGCGAAGTATATTTACGTAAGGGGAGGCCAGGGTAGAAGTGAGGGTTGGAGAGACAAAATGGTCTCTGGCCACAACAGAGGAGCACCGGGCCGAGCTGAAGGAAGGAAAGCGGCGGGAGCCCCCCGCGCACCGCGACCCAGGCGGAAACAGCCGAGGGCGCCGGCACGGCCTCACCTTCAGGGAGGGTGCCGCGGTCCGGGATTCGAGGAAAGCCCACGTTTCCCGGCTCCGCCCGGCAAAAATGAGCCCTCTGCAAGTTTGTGAAACTACCCCGGTCAAAAAAAAGGTGTTTTTTGTTTTTTTTTTTAGTCTAAGGCACCTACCTAAAAGTTCAAAATACGCATAAACACGAAAAGGGGCAGCGCTCGCAGAGCGGGGGTGCCGGCGAGGCAGTCACCTCAGCACGAGGGAAAGGGGGGAACTCAGGAGCAGCGTGTCGGCACGGCTCGAAAGCCACGTACTCGCCGGCTCCTCACCGAAACAAAAATGCTAAAACCTCCGAGAGCTCCGGGAGACGGAGAGGGAATGGGGGATCCTCTGAATCCCCGCTCTTTCGTAACAGCGGGAACGCGGGGCGGCGACGGCCAGCCGCGGTGCTGGTAACCGGTGGCTGAGCAACGTTTTGTGAGGGGGGAAAGGAAAGGCTTAAGTAATCCTGCCGTGAATAAAATATTAAATAGCCCAGTAAGCTGTACCTGGATTTCATGAATGCGGCCGAAGCCGTCCTTCCAGAAGAACTCGTAGAGGTTGTAGAGGGTGTTGGGTCCGGGCATTTCTTGCAGGCTCTTCACCCTGCCAAGCTGGTGCGGGGTGGGCTCCAGCAGCTCCCCTGCGCGCCCCGGCTCTGCCACCATCTCCTCGCCTTTGTTCTCTGCCGCTGCTGGCGAGTTATTCTGCACCTCCAGAGACTGGCTGCTGGGAAGCCGGGGCACTTGGTGAAACCTGCTGACAAAAATCGCGTGGTAAAAGTAAGTCCGCTCAGATTCAAGCCGCTGCTTGCATTTCATTGTCAAAACTCTGGTGAAGAAAGACATGTCTCAATTTCGGCAAGGTCCACTTTGCTCCTGCAGCTGCTTTTTATTTGGTTGCTCTTTCTTCACTGCCTGCTTTAACTTGTACAAGCAGCACTTCTCCAAACTCTTACTGCATGAGCATCAGTTTACACAGACCATTATTTAACGCTCCCTCCCCTAGGGCTGGAAAAGGGGGGTGGGTCTGGGATGAGACTTGAATAGAACGAACCTATTATTTTGTATAATTCAAATCAGATAAATTTACCCATTAAGCATGCAGCCAAAGTTTAGTTTTTCTCCTCTTTTCCCCATTGGTTTGGCAAAAAGCTCACTTAAGGATTACCCCATCTTTCTCCCTCATTAAAAAGGTGGGTTTAGGGCTATTCTTTCTGTGGCATTAATTCATTCCCATATGTTAGAAAATACTGTATTCTCTGCGAGAAGTTCTCTCAGGACTATTCATCATCCTGTAACATTTATGAAAAACATTTCCGCATCCACATACAAATAGCAATGGTTTTACACAGTAACCTTACAAACAGTTCCTGTAAATTACAATATCCAGGGATGTTACTGGGATTGCACAATGATCTTTTGGACTGGATATACTCCATAAGCAGGTTCTGTCAACTTTTGTAGAAAATAACCAGTGCCCTATAACTGCATAGTGTTCTGCCACGGTTTTTCCACAATTTGGCTGCATAGTTCTATAATTGCGCACAGAGAACTTGAGCTCCAACCTGTATATCAGTTTGTTTTGCACAATGTCAAAGTGTTTGTGCTGTCTTCATACCTATTTCTGTATAATTCTGGAGGTGTTAGTGATAATCTGTAAAATGTTGATTAGTTTCAGAAATTATGTGGAAGAGACCACCTTGGTTTTAACTGAATCAGAACCTTGGGTAAAACTTGAGGACAGAGGAAAGTCTCAAGGAAGATCCACATTTCCAGAGCTTAGTTATGAATAAACTGCTGGAAAAGTAAGTCTAGTGACCTTCAAAGTTATTTGCCTTTGTTTTCCTTCTGTTTATTTTTCTACATTTATATTTTTGAGGCCACAATCCAATTAAGATTTGTGTACATGCTTAATTTTACCACTGATAACTCCACTGAAATAAATCTGCCTCTGAAGTTAGACATGTACATCCGTCTTTGTAGGTACAGCAGTAAATATTACAAGAATAAAAGGCAGATGGTAAAGAGTCTTAAAACCTATAAAGTACATACTGGTTTAAGCTAAAATCATGTCTTTAAAATAGGCTTCATCATACTTTAAAGGGTCCAGAGAACAGCAACAGAAAAAAATAGAAGTTTTTTAAAAATGACAGAAGGAGGAGGTTGAGAGAATTATTTCATCTGGGAAAGATGACTACTAGGAGCATGACAACAGCCTACAGATGTGTACATCCTTTGTTAAAAAAGATGCATGTCAGAGAGAAGACAGAAGATAATGGGCTTAGTTTGCAGCTACAGATTTCTTGGTTAGATTTTCAGGTAGCCTTGCTCTCTCAGATATTTTTGGGATATCTCTTAGATATTTCAGATAGCCAAGGTATCTCAGGAGATTATGTAATTTCTATCACTGAACTTTGTAAGAACAGGTTTGAGAAACATCTGTCAGGCACATCTGGGTATATCACAGTCTAGGTTGCCTTTGGAGTTTCCCTTTTCCTCCTACATTTCTACGTGGTGTAGCTACGTTATTTCTTTAATATTTATCTAAAGATGCTTTGAGAGACACAGAAAATCAATACTTATGGGGAAAAATATTAAAACCAGCTGGTGAGTGTGAAATTCAGAACAAGTTTATCATCATAAGTAAATGAAAGGCTAATTCCATGTCTCCGTTAGGGGACAGTGGAGGACAAGAACAACAAGGAACATCTCCCAGAGCAAGTAGATGCACTGTGAGATATCTGCAGGAGGATTTAAAAACAGAACATTTATTTATTTGACAGGAAAGAGGGACACAAGTCCTAGAATATGCAAAGAACAATCCGCACTGTCTAGATTATCTGCAACATCTAAATTACATTTGCCATATTCCACAAACAATAACCACAAAAATTTAAAGGTATTGAACAAGATTGTAAGTCAACAAATAGAATGGAAAGAAGAGGAATTCACATTGTAATGAACACCAATATAGTCCCTTAGCTATATATATTAAAGGTTATATCAGAATTAAAAAAAATAAATTCTTAATCTCAGTACTAATAATTTGAAAATGTTTGTTTTTTTTTTTTTAATTTATGCAGTAGTTCTCTAGCTTTAAAAATTTTATTAATATTGTAATTTCTAGATTGATGGGGGGAATATAAGCACCCTTCCTAAAAGCTGCTGCTCACAGCTATCAGTATGGTAGGTATTTTTTAAATTATTTTAAAGTCATACACTGTTAAGATTATGTAAAGCATCTGCATCTACTTCTATTAACATGCTAATGAGATAAACTCAGATACATTACGCTGTAAAGGCTACAGTTTTGCAACTGGCAGTAGCTTTCTGTGGTTGTATGTTTTTGCAGTGAATGACATATTTGGACATTCACTTTCTTCCCACCATTACCGCTTTTCCATGAAAATCATCGTAGGAGAGAGCGTTTCTAGCCAAGCTACTTGAAAAAGAGTTTCAGAAGTTTTGCCTTGTAAGTACTTCACCAGCACAGTACCTGTTTCCCCTCTGAGGAATTTCTGGAGGCAGCAGTAGTCCCAGCGTAGGAACTCTGTTGTATAACCCCACTTTCACTCAGTCTTCTACGCAGTTTACTTATTAGATTTTTGTTTGTTTGTTTGCACCAAAATGGTCTGAAACACAGATCTCATTTAAAATAAACGGGTAAACACTCAGAGAATATGCCATTTCAGTAAAACAGGGAGCTGAAGGCAGTGCTTATCATCCATATGCCCTTCACTTCAGGAGACACTAAACCATAGAACTTGTGTACAATGTGCGAGGCAGCAATACAGGACAGAGAGAGTGCTGTACTATGATTGTAATGTGATAAAGTAGAGCTGTCTTGTCCTTAATTGCAGCCCAGGCAGCTATGCTCCTTCACGTCTGTAGGGTCTCTGGGGGGTTATTCATGATGTAACTTCTCCCTTGCCAAGCTGTTCTTGAATAGTTACCTTGCTCACTAATGAATCCTCCAATGTAACGGCTACCTGTATACATTTATATATATTCTCTATTTACTAGCTCACCTGGTGCGGCATGTACAACAGCTGCAGGCATTCCAATCTCATTATTGGCAATCCTCAGCAAATCTTTAGTATTAGTCAAACATTCTACAATTACTAGCTATCAAGTTTATATGTGCAGCTTATACAATCACAGTAAAGCCAATTTCAGGAAACAATTCTAGCTATCCATTTTGCTAAGTCTGCTGAGGAATTTGATGCTCTCTCTGCTACCTAGATAGATTTTTGTTGTTGTTGTTGTTTTTTAAGATAGTGCTCAACAATGTTGACAGTTCCTCCCATTATTCACATGCAAATATTTATTAGTGTAAAAAAAGAAAAACAAAAATTATGGGTACACCTCAAAGTACATAATTAACTTTGAATAAGATTTTATACTTACTGGCTGCCTGCTTTTAAAGAAAAGGTGGAATGTATGTGCCATTTGACAAAAGAGTCCTAATCAGGGAGAGCCTATGAGACACCTCCATTACTACTCACTATCTTGTATTTCTATTAGAAAGGGCCATCAGTGTTTTACAAACAAAATCTAAAACACCCCATCCTGAAGAATTTGCAGAGTAGGTTAGAGGCAACAGCTGAGTATAACAGAAAGAAATAAATGAATTAACGATGAAAACTGCCAAATTTCTTGGATATAACAGAAGAAGAATTTAAACGGGAATAAGGATGCTGTTCTGCAAATCTGTCTAAAGAGCACCTTCCTCGTACAAAAGGAGAAGTGAGTGGATTGACATCCACAGAAACATAATTTTTACGTAGTGCAGGTGGTGGAACAGTAATAGGTCTGAGGACCAGTGGGCCTACAAGGCCGACATACTGTAGTTTGTTGTGAGTGAGTAACAGATGACAGAAGGGTCACAAAATAGGTTATCAAATAACCCTGGTTTAATGTTCAAAAAATATTTATAAATAATAGATATTTCTAGGAGGTTTGTTAGATGGAGTAGAAATGCAGAGCCACTAGTAGATGCAGGCTCAGGTATGCTATTGCAACACTACTATATAATAATTATCAATAATACTATAGTAACCCATCAGTGCAGATACAAGTTTGTTTTTCTAGGTAAACTATAGAAAAAGAATACTCCAGACAACAATAGCCAAATTGTATGGTGGTTAAATAGCCAAATACAGGAAGGGAATATTTATGAATTTGAATGAATACATGTGGGCTACCACAATATGGAATGTGTAATTAAACTATTTGCTTCTCTTTGCGGTGCCAGATCATAATTGTGTGGTTCTGTTTGGCTTTCAAATTAGAGTTATTAACGTATGTTTGTGCCACTAAGGTTGCTGCTTTACTGACACACTTAGCATCCTTACTACTGCAGAATCTGAGTTGGAGGTCAAACATGCAAACTGCAGCGCATTAAATAATAAACGTTATGAGTAAACCCCCAAATTTATGCTACAAGAGACAGATGAAGCTGAAATAACAGTTTCCTAGAGTAGACTGGAAAAAGAGAAAAGAAGAGTGAAGGAAAGAAACCAACAAACATTTGAAAGAGCAGCAGGAGGTTTTATATAGTGAAAGGTTTAGGGTGTAACCTAAACTGGTGGAGGGATCGGCATTGCCTGATCCCTTTTTCCTCCCAAATACGATCACAGACTTGTTTCAGGTAACAGAAGTCCATTAGTATTGCCACAGAATTCCCAGGAATAACGGTGAGTGTAGTAGCCATGATATAAAACCTCCTTCCAATCCATGTAAACCTGCCAAACTGTAAAGAAGGGAGAAGTTATGCCATCAGCACTAGCCAACCAAAACACATTTATGTGACTTGGAAGATAAATATTTTCTCCTACTTATACAATCTTTCAGCACGTATATTTATCAGACGTCTTAACAGCGAATTGCAAACACAATCACAGTTCTTTAAATTTAAACAATGACGTTTGCCCTAGCCTGTCGGTCTGCTGAGTTTGAAAAATTGTTTTATCCAACTAGTCAGTTTGGACTTTTGTTATTTCAAACAAGTTGGAGCACATGCCTCTTCACAGTAGAAGTGCTTCAATTTTAGTTAGCTTTTGGTATGTAACGGGATCTCACAGCATAAGCTAAACTTGACTATTGATAATTTAGATGATGTATTATTTTTGGATGAGAATTTGTCTCCAAATCTGCAGTCGCACTGTTCTCTCAGTCTAGACCCCCTAGTGGGGTCATATTAATTGTACTTTGTTACCTTCACTTAGTTATTTCTAAATCCAATTTAAACCTGCCCTCCTCTTTGCATGAACTCTGACAAAGTTCAGTTGAAGCTTTCTTTGTGTCCTAATAACATCGGTATTCAGAGTCAATGGTTACATTATCATCTTACCAGGAATTCTGTTTTCTTAGAATTATTCTCACTTTTTAACCGTCTTGGTTATATCTGGCTTGTAATTATTTGAACATTTTATGACATACAGTATAATAAATATTGTACTGTATGTTTTACATAACTGTTTAAAGAGCTAATGCATCTACAAGTATAATTTATGAAAGTAAAAGAGATTTGATCGGAGGCATTTAACTTTGCCCAAGTAACACCTTCAGCTAAGACTGTACATATAGGCTCTTCAGAACATTTGCAAGGAAGAAAAGCTGAAAAACAGTGTTGAAATGTCAGAAATGTAAGCAAAAATTTCAGTGTAGTTTGAAACATCTCTTTACTGAAAAAGCCATACAGTTAGTCATGATTTTTGCTTTTTCTGACTGTCCTCAAACCCATCTTCTGAAAGATCTTTTCAAGTTGTGAAGTTACTTCTTTGGAATTTTAAATGCTTTCTAAATTCCCATGCTTTTTTTCCTGAAAAGGGGACAAATTTGAACTTAAAGGCAATGAGGCGAGAAGAGAGCTTATAGGTAATTTACTATTGAAGCAGCTTTAGTTTACAAGAAAAATGAAAACGGCTTCTCTCAATCATTGGTTTCATCTACCGTATGACAACAATTAAAATCTTAATCGACTATTGTACAAAAAGAAGATATTTAAATCAGAGCAAGCTAGCCAATCCCAGGTGTTGACAGCACTGTGCGTGATTTACTGTTTAGTGCTTAACAAAAACCCCATGAATTGACTGCAACAAATAAAGAATTCAGCTCAACTTGTAGACTTTTTGTAGCAGGTTTAGACCATTATCCTATGGTTCCTATCATCTACCACATTAAGTTATCCTGAGAACTACTTGCCTTGAAGTCCCAAGTTTTTAAACACACTAGAAAAAAGTAAGGCACTACTAAAAATTATGGCCATCAGGAGGGCATAAGAAACCAGAGAAATAGAAATTGGGTGTATTTTAGTGCTTTGCTGAGCTGTAATGCTGCTGAAATTGCCACCCCAACATCACTGTGCCCTTTTAGTCTAGAAGGCCATTTTAATAGGTAACAACAATACCCTTCAAGCATTAATCCCTTCACAGACACCTGCTGGTTTGCCACAAGGATGAAGAGCACAGAAACACAAGTTTCAGCATTGTAGCCTATCAGAAACACAAACAAAGAAACGAACTATTAAAAAATGACAATTCCTCAGGAAGATTAAGTTTCCTCAGCATGAAATTCAGCCTAAGGAGGTGGCCAGGGACCAGAGTAAAAGCTTTTATTTCAGCAAGGAAACCTGAATTATGTCCAAGAAAATCACACCTCCTCTGTCCACAGACTTCCAAGAAATAATGTACTTACCCCAAAGTTCACCTGCCTCCACCATCGCTCGTGGTCTGAAACACAGTTTTGCCACACCAACCTGTTATTTTGCCCCCAGTTCAGCGAGAGCCCTACAGCAAACACATCCTTTCTGGGTAATCATCCAGCTGTCACCGTTCATTTGCAAGTCATCTGGATCCATGAACTGCATTGCCCCTTGCTGCTGCTAGGAATCACGCAGCGCTGCGCAAGCGTACTCCCGCAGGGATAAAGGCAGCATCTCGGAAGGGTATGTATGCAGCAGTGCAGAAAGCAACGTTTTCTTCTTGTGCAACATTTTCAAGACAAACATGGAGCTCTCAGCCATGTTGTTTCCACAGTCTGCTTAGCGAAGGATCTCGCTATCCACTTGTGCAAGAGAGGCACTGGCCAACAACAGCATCTGATAAAGCATGTGAGGACCTGACTGCACTCCGAGAGCTGGGGCACAGATTCTTTGGAGTCAGGCTACAGGGCAGCAAGAGCCGACCGTGCACTGTCTGGTCATGGTGAAACATTACAACTAAAGTCTACAGCACTGCTTCAAATAAAGACACCCGCCTGACAAAATACAGTGCTGAGTTTTGTGGGTGAACAGGACAATTTAGTTTCCTAGAGGGCTGGGATTACAGACTAATTCTGGAGCAGTCTATTGCGACCGTTGGGTGAGGAGTCGTACCTTTGAGCATGGCTGGACTGCGGGAGTAGCGAGGGGCCAGTACAACAACAGCCCCAGGAACGAGCAGTGTTTCTCAGCGGGACCCCTGTCTGGAAAGCAGAACCGACTGACCATATTCCAGGACAGATGCTACCATGCGCAGCAGCAACTGTATTTTAGTGAGTAAACACACACCAGTCTGCCACTCGCAGCTACAGTCTGGAGTAATAGCAGGCAGTAATTACTGCAGTTACCATATCAAAGTAATTAAATCTAAAGTTTGAATACCAACACACTATTACTGAAGCACGGAGTCATTCTCACCTTGTAAAATTATTATGCTTTACTTGATACTGAAAGTACTGCATCCCACACAGCCCCATTACTTAGAAAAGTAAGCTCATTAGTCATCATAGCCAAGATTTACTGCACGGAGCGCTGTCCGAAATCCAGCTACTGCTAGTGCCACAATTACAAAAATTAGTATTGCTATTAAGCCATTTCCACATTTAGTAAGGTTTTTTTTCAAGTTTATGAAGAGTGGAGAATAGTTCCAAAGCCACTCATAAAGCGCGTTAGAATTACGCAGAGGGACGCTGGCTGACTTGCTCAGCTATCCCATTGTCACAGACCACTCCCATTATACTAAATTATCCTGTTTCCACTAACTTGCCACAAAAGCTGGTCCAAACTACTATTAGATGTAAATAATGCTTTAAGACTGGGGAGAGGAAATCAGCACCAGAATACCGCACATTAATCTCTTCCATACAAGCCACTCAAGCACTGTCACAGCTGGTCCCACTTTGTGAGGCAGAAGACTCGGAACAAGAGAAAGAACCATGCATTATGGGGTAGGGCTTGGAGACTAAACAAGAGCTTAAACTGAACCAGATCAGTTCCATTTTCAAAATTACCTGACTCTTGATACAAAGACCGAAAACAAGCACCATCTGTTCTGAATTATGCTTCCAGTATTTCTATAAATATTCTCAATTTGTGAATTTATGCTAACAAGAAACAGAATCAGTATTTTTCTGAAACACGTTTATCATATAACCAGGATAGCTCTACCATACGTACTCCTTCCAGTATGGTGAAGATTTATACTAACCCATTTTGAACAAACAGATCAAGATCAATGTTACTTCATAGGTTGTTCCTAAAGCTCTACAAACTCTCAGGAAAAAAACCCCACCTCGTAATACAATACCAAGTAGCAAAACTGTTACAATATTAAGCAGAGGTTATTTAAAAAGCGTTCTTCTGCCACAAACTACCCTCACCTCTCCTCAAATTTTTTAGAAACGTACAGCAGTCTTCATTAAGAAAAAAGCCCCAAACTCAGGAATCTTTCCTTTACACCTCTGCTTCCAAGTCACCTTATAACAAGTCAAAACACTTTTTGATTCAATAACAACTTCTCCAGTGACATTGCACTGTGTAGCAGTTACGATGGTTTTATTGTGTGATTAATAAATAGAATATAAATGACAAGGGAAACAGCTTTTATTTCAGCAACTTCTCAACAGTAGCAAGAAAAATGAGGAAAACGGAGCACAGAATTTATTTGTATTTACTAATGCTTTCCTTGAGTTTACTTTGGAGACAGAGTCCCTCTTTCGCCTTGTCTTTGAACTTCAAAATATTTCCAATCTGTTAGAATTTTAAGACAGGTTAAGTCATAAGTATAAGTTAGCTCCCAGTTTAAAAATATTATGTAAAGTGCTCCTATCAGGATTTGTTCAGCTCAGTGAAGGATTTTTATTTAAGCATTTTAAAAACCAGTATTTTGTTGAGCAGACACAATAATCAGATAAATAATATTTCAAACATCAGTACAAACTTCATTTACAAAACCTTTCCAGAATTCTTCTGAAAAAGGGTCTTCAGCTGATAAAAATAAATTCTATTAATTACCCTGAAAACCAGACAGGTATAACCAGGATCCAGTCACTGGATAATATCATTCCTGTGGTACGATTTAGTTCCTTTTTTCCTTTCACATTCATCCATGAGGGCACATATATTGCTAAGTAAACATGTGGCTATATAGATGCATATAAAAAAAGTCTTTTTAAAGGATCTGTCAGAAATTTCAACTCCATATTTTTAGTTATGGAAACAGGTATATGGATCCACAGTTTTAACAACATGCACACATGAAGGACATCATTTCCGGAAGCGTTTAAATAGTGGATGGATGTGTTTATTTGAAGATGCCTTACTCCGTGAAGAGTGGTATTCCATGTACACCGTATCATCTGCTCCTGACATAGAGCTCATTGTGCCCGTACGACGTGACACCTGCAAGTAAGGAGAGAAAAACCACATGCTTAGTGTGTGATTAGATAAACCGTCTCTAACCTACCGATGCCCGCTCGCTACTGGGCAGCACCGTTCATTTAGTGACCTTAACGCCAAAGAGCCTTCAAAATTTTTTTCCTAAAGAAAGTCACTGCCTGCCACTCACCATAAGTATACAAACATATGTAAGGTTTAATATGGAAAGATACCTTACAGTAGGAATTCCTAATGCATTTCAGCACAATGCCATTTAGCTAAAAATTAACCCTAAAAAATTAATTACCACATTGTAGCTTGGTTTTAACTTATGTATCAATAAAAGTTTCAGGCTATTTATTTTTATCTGTTGCTGAAAACATCAAATTACAACCTACAGTAATAGTACTTCTCTTGAAAATGAACAAAAGTGGCGCTTATGCTTCTGCCCTCTGGGCATGAGGAAATCAGGGCGTGATTCAATAAGCACAGTGCCACCACAAAACAGTATGTGCTGTGACATGTGTATCTTAAAAATGTTTTAAAATATTTTCATTGCTTGTGACTTAGAAGATTTACTTCAAAATCTGTAACAATAGATCTGTCATCTTCTCCCTCAAATATGATGGAGAAGGTCATGAATTCCACATCTAACTTCTTTCTAGTGCCCAACAAGTGAATTACTGAAACAGCTAAGTGCTAAGGCAGCTTAAAAAAATGTATCTGTTCTCCAATGTTTCACAAAGATACTAGGGCATCAATGATGGCATCACATTTAGTATCACAGAATGGTTTGGGTTGGAAGGGACCTTAAAGATCACCTAGTTCCAACCCCTCTGCTATGGGCAGGAACACCTTCCGCTAGACCAGGTTGCTCAACGCCCCATCCAACCTGGCCTTGAACACTTCCAGGGAGGGGGCATCCACAACTTCTCTGGGCAACCTGTTCCAGTGCCTCACCACCCTCCTAGTGAAGAATTTCTTCCTTATATCTAATCCAAATCTACCCTCTTTCAGTTGAAAGCCATTACCCCTTGTCCTGTCACAACATGCCCTTGTCAAAAGTCCCTCTCCAGCTTTCTTGTAGGCCCCCTTTAAGTACTGGAAGGCTGCTAGAAGGTCTCCCCGGAGCCTTCTCTTCTCAAGGCTGAACAACCCCAACTCTCTCAGCCTGTCTTCATTGGAGAGGTGCTCCATCCCTCTGATCATCTTTGTGGCCCTCCTCTGGACTCGCTCCAACAGGTCCATGTCCTTGTGTCAGGGGCCCCAGAGCTGAACGCAGTACTCCAGGTGGGGTATCACGAGAGTGGAGTAGAGGGGGAGAAATCATCTCCCTCGTCCTGCTGGTCATGCTTCTTTTGATGCAGCCCAGGATACGGTTGGCTTTCTGGGCTGCAAGTGCACATCACTGGGTCATGTTGAGCTTCTCATTGACTAACACCCCCACGTCCTTCTCCTCAGGGCTGCTCTCAATCCATTCTCTGCCCAGCCTGTATTTGTGCTTGGGATTGCCCCGACCCATGTGCAGGATCTTGCACTTGGCCACCTTGTTGAACTTCATGAGGTTTGCACAGGACCCACCTCTCAAGCCTGTCAAGGTCCCTCTGGATGGCATCTCTGCCCTCCAGCATGTTGACTGCACCACACAGCTTGGTGTCATCAGCAAACTTGCTGAGGATGCACTCCATCCCATTGTTCATGTTGGCGCCAAAGATGTTAGTGCCGGTCCCAATACCGACCCCTGAGGAACGCCACTCATTGGTCTCCACTTGGACATCAAGCTGTTGACTGCAGCTCTTTGAGTGTGACCATCCAGCCAATTCCTTATCCGCCGAGTGGTCCATCTGTCAAATCCGTGTCTCTCCAATTTAGAGACAAGGATGTTGTGTGGGACAGTGTCAAATGCTTTGCACAGGTCCAGGTAGATGAGGTCACTTGCTCTTCCCTTATCCACCAACGCTGTAACCCCGTCGTAGAAGGCCATCAAATTTGTCAGGCATGATTTGCCCTTAGTGAAGCTATGCTGGCTGTCACCAATCACCTCCTTATATTCCATGTGCCTTAACATAGTTTCCAGGAGGATCTGCTCCATGATCTTGCCAGGCACAGAGGTCAGATTGAACTGGCCTGTAGTTCCCTGGGTCTTCTTTTTTTCCCTTCTTAAAAATGGGGGTTATGTTTCCCCTTTTCCAGTCAGTGGGAACTTCACTGGACTGCCACGACTTCTCAAATACGATGGATAGTGGCTTAACAACTTCAGCCGCCACTTCCCTCAGGACCCGCGGATGCGTCTCCTCAGGTCCCATGGACTTGTGCACCTTCAGGTTCCTTAGATGGTCTCAAACCTGATCTTCTACAGTGGGCAGTTCTTCATTCTCCCAGTCCCTGCCCTTGCCTTCTGCGACTTGGACAGTGTGACTAGAGCACTTGCCGGTGAAGACTGAGGCAAAAAAAGTCATTAAGTGCCTCAGCCTTCTCCATATCCTGGGTAGCCAGGTCTCCCGTTTCCTTCCGGAGAGGGCCCACATTTTCCCTAGTCTTCCTTTTATCACCGACATACCTATAGAAGCTTTCCTTGTTGCCCTTGATGTCCCTGGCCAGATTTAATTCTACCAGGGCTTTAGCTATCCTGACCTGCTCCCTGGCTGCTTGGATAATTTCTCTGTATTCTTCCCAGGCTACCTGTCCTTGCTTCCACCCTCTGTAGGCTTCCTTTTTGTGCTTGAGTTTGTCCAGGAGCTCCTTGGTCATCCATGCAGGCCTCCTGGTGTTTTTGACTGACTTCCTCTTGGTTGGGATGCATCAATCCTGGGCTTGGAGGAGGTGATCCTTGAATATTAACCAGCTTTCTTGGGCCCCTCTTCCCTCCAGGGCTTTATCCCATGGGACTCTACCAAGCAGATCCCTGAAGAGGCCAAAGTCTGCTCTCCTGAAGTCCAGGGTAGTGAGCTTGCTGTGCACCCTCCTTGCTGCCCTAAGGATGCTGAACTTCACCACTTCATGGTCACTGCAGCCAAGGCTGTCCTTGAGCTTCACATTCTCCACCAGCCCCTCCTTGTTGGTGAGAACAAGGTCCAGCATAGCACCTCTCTTTGTTGGATCCTCTATCACTTGGAGAAGGAAGTTATATCATCAATGCATTGCAGGAACCTCCTGGATTGCTTATGTCCTGCTGTGTTGTCCCTCCAACAGATATCAGGGTGGCTGAAGTCCCCCATGAGGACCAGGGCTTGTGAACGTGAGGCTACTCCTATCTGTCTATAGAGGGCCTCATCCACTCGGTTTTCCTGGTGGGGTGGCCTGTAGCAGACCCCCTCTATAATGTCACCTCTCCCTGCCCTCCCTTTCATCCTGACCCATAAACTCTCGGTCAGCTCCTCATCCATCCCCCCCAGGCGGAGCTCCATGCACTCCAGACAGTCATTGACATAGAGGGCGACACCCCCTCCTCGTTTCCCCTGTCTGTCCTTCCTAAAGAGCTGTATCCTTCCATTCCAACACTCCATTCATAGGAGCCATCCCACCACGTCTCCGTGATGCCAGTAAGATCATAGCCCTGCAGGCGTGTGCACATCTCTAATTCTTTTAGAATTGAAATGGAATAGTCCAGTTCTGTCGCATTTGTGGTTACCCTTTTCAAAGCATTCTTCATTACCTGAGCTGACTTTGAACCATATTCTCCAGCAACTACTTCCTCCTCAGCATCCAGGTCAGATGCTTGCAGGACCTTCTGGAGAAGCTGCTGCTGTTCTTCTTTGGATGAAAACGAAAGTTCTTCTTCTTCCATGCCTGCAAGCTTTGTTATTACCTAAGAAACAGAGCACAGTACAAGGTGAGGGCTCTTCGTCCTCAGTGTTAGCTATTCAAAACCAAGACAAGGATTTCTGATTCCATATCCTGTTGGAACTGCCTTCAGCTTTTATTCATGGTCTGAACAGCTTAACACTACAGATAGCACAGATACATATAAAATCTTGCTAAGTGGTGTACATACATATACACACATATCCCTCATTATATTCTAGCTGGAAATGCAAAATACAAACCTTTGGAAAACAAAAACCAGAAAAACAAAACAAACAAACAAACAAACAAAAAGGCAAAAAGCAAAGCTCTGAACAGAAGATGTCAGCCAAACAGTGTCCACACCAGCTTGACCAAGAACCTGGCCAAAGCACATACTGCTCAGATGCATATTCAACTTACTGCACGGTCAGCTTCATGCTGTGGGCTCTATATTTGTCTAGTTTAAGAATTAGTACTTTATATTTAACAAAAACAATCCACTAGCTTTCCAGACACTGAGAATTTTAGCAATAAACATTGAGGAATATGGGAAAAACCCCCTAACAAATTGAAATGTACGATCAGTTGTTGAGAGACAGTGCAGCAACCTGCAACAAAGCATCAGCAGCAGAGCAAAAGGACTCCTTCAGTGTTTGTGTACTTAGACACAAGATAACCGAGCTGTTTGTTCTCTGAAATTGTTAGTAACGCATTTGATAACCATGGATGCAGGGCACATGCCATCTACTGGCAATATAGTGCCATACACCCCATTAGCTGTAAAACCTCCTCTCCTGGAGAACTGAAAAGCTCTTAAGTTTCTGTTATAAAGCTTTACAACAGGCAGCTTGCTTTCTTAATTATAGAGGTATTCTGAAAATTTCACAAGACTTTTTCCTGCAGTTAAATGCATTCTGGTAAACATATGTTTATACATGAGAATCTCACTTTTCCCACTATGTTTCCAACTTGAAGAGGTTTTGAGAAAGACATTCTAATTCAGCCATTTCCCTTGATTATGTAGCATTTCTCCTCCTCGTCTTCCTTTTTCAGCTTATCTCTTGAGTCAATACAATTAGAAACCAATTACCTCAGTAATCTGGGCTGGATCTGATCATAAAGACTGATAAAACAATATAAATACAGCTTAAGGCAAAACAAATCCACATTAGACACAAAGTACTGTTTTTGAAAAACAGGGTAGTGAAACACAAGATCAGTGTTGTGGGCTGTTGTCAATGGCAATTTCTAATTGGAAAATGGATGTCTGAGAAATGTCCTCGCTTTCAGAACCCATTCAGGGAAGCAACCTGTCCTACTATATGGCTAAAGGAACACTATGGTCCCCTTCCTGTTTATTTAGAAGCACATGTGCTATGATCATCTCAAAAATAAAAAAGGAGCCACAAAAGCAATTTTAAATTGCATTAGCCTGTTTCCAGTTGTGGTTGCAAAACAGTGCTAACGTGATTCATAGAACGGAAAGAATTCCCACTGCATCACTATTTCTTTTTTTTAAGCTGTTCAACAGATGCCAAGCTTAAAGTTATCCTTAATTCTTTGATATAGTGAGTTCTTCTGCTATTGGTTCAAAACTTAATATAGCCTACATTCAGCCTCTAAATAAAAATACAATACAATAAATAACTAAACTATGGTTGGCTAACCAAAAAAAATCCTGCTCCAAGCAGATAATTAAACTCCAAGCAGTAAATTGTGATGACAAGGCTCCTATTATTTAAGAAGCAAGGACAAAATAAGTGATTTAGCAAAAAAATATTCCAGTCCTCTTTTTGATGAAAGGCAGAGAATGGAGCTATTGAGAAATGGCGAGAAGAAAGTAAGACCTAGGAAAAAAATGAAAAATTTTTTAGGAGTAATGAATTTTTAGTAGGAACAAAAATTCTGAAGGAGAGGACATCAGCACTGAGATAATTACCTAAAGATGAGGTAGCGTCTCCATATTTGGCAGAATAAGAAGGCAAACATCTACTGGGAATGACATATACATAGTTGATCCTTGCTTGGAATGAAGAAATACAATAGATGGTTTCTTCGACATTTCTTCCAGCCCTATTATTCTTTGATGCCAGCTATGACTAAGGCTTAAAGTTTGGCAGCAGAAGAAAATAGATATTCTAACATTTTGTTCCTAAACTGCAAACAAAGAACATTCCAGCACTGGTCAACTAAAATTTTGCTCCAGATACTCAGCTGCCATTTGCACTACTTTTTTTCCCATATTACACCAAAGCTCCTAGGACTAGGTCTTCCTTGCAAAATAAAATCCCTCTATTTTAACCTCTTTCTTAGTTCTAAAATCAAAGGCATTCAAATGTAAGTAAAGGGATTTCTCTAATCTGCTTGGCTATAGCCACATAGATGCATTTGCTGTAATTAGTTGCAGCTTAGTACTGATCTACAATTTTGTCAAAATACATTCAACTACAAAGCAAAACAAGGTTTTTAACCTATAAAGACTGTGACATGTCTGTTACAGTGTAAGGGCCCCCTTAAAGCTCTCTTTAATAGGCCGGTGATTACAGAGCAATTATTTACTTCAGCATAGCTGCAGTTCAGAGGGGTTTTACCCATAGGGATGTCCCGTACTGCATGTACGCCTCACGAGGAAAAGCTCTCACGTAGCTAGGCTCAGGTGCGATCCAGAGGGGGCTGCTTGCCCTCGCACCTCCTGCAGTCCTTGCATGATTCTGCCAATGCCATAGGCTTGACCTTGTTCCCTAAAGGCAGGTATGGGAGCCTTATCTTTTATTCTTCTTCTCAGCAATGTTTCTTAGTGGGAAGGCTTCTAATTAGAGCAGTAAACTCCAGTTTTGTAAAGGAATAATTCACCTAAAATCAAGAGCTATCATGATCCTCTGTTGCCTTTAACAACCAAACAGATGAGCACACGGGGCAGCCCATGGATTAAAAGAAAAATAAACGAGATACACCATGAAATCTATAAAATAGAGGAGCTTTGGTGGAATGAGATTTTATGTTTGGAAAACAACGACATATAGAGATACATAATAAACTGAAGTACAAGGGGTGATCAATTTTTGAGTATGTCTGGAGAAATGAGACAGCATTAAGTCCTTTACAAAAGGGACTTGGGGAAACTTCTGACTTTCGAGTCATGGCTCTGTTACATTGTCAACACTGAAAATGTTCTCTATTTTGAGGAGTATGTTTTAGTTGTAGGTAGGAAGATTTCTACTCGGCAGTAACAGCCTTTTCCTGCAGTAAATTTTGTCATTTCTTAATCAATTAACATTCAACCCAGTGATCCTGGTGATACACTTCCTTCCGTGCAGAGAAAATTACAAGAGGAAGGTCAAACTGTTGGTGGAGGCTAAATAAGCACAGTCTGAAGACCTCCATTAGCCAGAGCAGTTTGTGCTAACACAGAGCCACAGCTGCATCCTGGCTGACTTTCTGTATCACTGCAGGCTTTGGACAGCATTGTGGAAATGGTGCACAGGATTAGTGTGTGGACAAAGATCCCTGAAAGGTATTTGTTTTGGAATGGGTTGCTAGATGCTTCAGACACCCAACTTTATGATTCCCAGAGTCAGATGTATGAATGTAGGACAGATGAATCCTGCCTGTTGTATGTTGTCTTTAGCCACAAGGAAAAAGATTTTCTCCCCGTAGTGAAACACTGATCTTAGACTGGAGTTCTTTGGAAATTACTTGTGACTTGGGATGTTGTGGAAGTTTTCTGAATTGCTGCTGGCCACTACAACACGAACACCTATGGACAATGCTTTATGCACAGCCAGTATGATAATGTATAATAGGAGGCCTGCATGGATAGACAATTGAAGACCATAAATATAAACCAACCACACAAATAACGTTCTTCACTCCCCGTCAGGTGCTTGGTTTGAAGTTAGAATACTTACCTTTCCAGAAGCTGTACTAAGCTACTTGTATCTACCCTCACAGCAATATAGATGATAAAACAACATTGGAACAGTTCTTGCTTGCCAGCAAAACCTTCATTAATACATTCCACAACTGGAATTCTCAAGTATTTGACCTAATACTAACATGAAAGAATATCACAGTTATATTCTTAGGCCACAAGTATAATAAATAGAAGGGACAAATTACCTTGAAACTATAACCTTGATCTACAAGAAACCGTTGTCGCTTCGTTGAATATGCCATTTCCTGAGTGTCTTGGGATACAAGAGAATAAAAAAAGGCATTGTATTCCTCTGCAACCATGCCTAGGAGACAAAGACAGCGAGTGATTAGTCCCATTTGGAACACTGCAACCAAGAACAAAAAAGGACTGAATACTGAAAACAGGAGTTTAAATAAGTGGTCTCTCCCCAAAAACGATTTGCAAAGTTTAGCTGCACCCAAACCTTACATAAACTGATTGACATAGTACACAGCATGGGAGTTCCTACTCTTGTTCTTAATAACTTGAGAATGGGTGAGAAGCAAATAACGGAAAAGGAAATGTAGACTAACACAATTACAATGGTGCTCTGAGAAGAACCTGCTGCTTTATTATGCTAGGCAAGGTGAAAGATAAAATTATTTTTAAGACTATTATGTAAAGAAGTAGTAAAAAGTTAAGAGCAAGGATTGCAACACACGTCAAAAAAGTTCAATAGAAAAAGACAAAGGAAAAGTTTTATCAATGTAAACTGGTGTTTGCAGTGGTTTTGCATTAAAAAGGTTAGACAAAGATATTTAGCTACGAATTCATAGGGCTATTTGAAGCCCAGGATACACCAGGCTGCGTATAATTTTTTTTTTT
Organism: Phoenicopterus ruber ruber; assembly: GCA_009819775.1. Classification (NCBI taxonomy): domain Eukaryota; kingdom Metazoa; phylum Chordata; class Aves; order Phoenicopteriformes; family Phoenicopteridae; genus Phoenicopterus; species Phoenicopterus ruber. The sequence continues at coordinate 27,486,245 of CM020220.1, read as the reverse complement.
TTTTTTTAAACTTACAGTCCTTAAGATCTATTGCCTAAACAGCACTGGGTTCTCTTTTAAAACCCAAGGTTTCACTAAGACTTTGTTAATTCACTAACATGGGTTTTGTATGCATTTTCAAACAAAGCCTCAGCTGTAACAAGCACAAACTGCACATAAAAGAAGTGTATGCAGATCTTAAGTGCAAGCAGAAAGTGTTTTAAGAATCATTTTTCTAAACAAAAAGCTCCTTGGTTATGTTTTGCAAAAACACAACTAGTTACAAACCAAATCCCATTTTTAAAAGAAAGTAATCTGCAGTATCAAAAATGTGCTTTCTAGAGACTTGCTTTTTAGAGCAATACTATGGGTTTTTAAAATGACTTCATGTTGAGGAAATTATCAAGGAATGAAAAAGTGAAAGAACCACAAAAGAACAAGAAGTTCATTTTCCTGCAGCTTTTTTTGTCCTTTGGAAGTTTTCCCAACACAAAGCTCTACTGACCCAGAAAATGCTTCATTTTCATTCACTGACATATATTCTCTTTGACTAAAACATAAATCCAAGGACAATATAAAGAAGCATCATGAACATCCAGTTTCTCTGCAGTTCTATGATGCTATGATCCAAGGCCCCGAGCCCAACAATCACCCCATTTACCTTTTTTGGCTCTCAGCACTCGTCCCAGTCTTTGAGCCTCCTGTCTTCGAGACCCACCATGGGACGAAATCTGAATCAGAACATTGGCCTCCGGCAGATCGAAGGATGTGTCACCTACCTATAACAGAGAACAGGCCTCTGAGCAGTACCTTATTTCCATATAGCATAAACCAAGACTTAATACAAAGCACACCCTTACGAGCTGCGATACAAAGATGTCAAATACACAACACGCGTGTATAACTTGCTCTTAAATAAAGTTCACTCTGAAGGTGTGTACAAGGACACGCTGAATGTCCTCATTTACCTTGGAAATGAAAATAGTGTTGATTTTTGGATTGTGCTTGAAGTTTTGTAGAATTTGCATTCTTTCTCCTTGTGCAGTAGGACCATATATATAGGGTCTGAAAAGAACAGAACATATACAAATTAAATCAATTCAAGATTTCTCTATCATTTCTTATGAGGTACTAAGATACCACGGCAGGGAGCGCAGTACACATTTGAACTGATATAAAATGGAAGAGATTTTGATCCAGCCTACAGTTTACCTTTAGCTTGCCTGGCTCTATATGGCAGCTACCCAGTTGTTTGTGGAACCCTCTGCAGCAACCCAATCTGCCAGAAACAAATTCTGACACTTATAAATGTTTTGCAATTACATGCACCAATGAAGCTGTATATCAACAGACTGAATACATTTGCTAAGCCTACATGAAAGACTGAAGGCAGCTGTTAAAATAAGAGATTTTTTCCCCCCCTCAAATCTACTGAGTTAGCACACTGACAGCTGCAACCTTTGCTTCCTATTTAAACACTTGAAAATCCAGGCTTGTCTATCAATGATACACCGAGTGTCACAAGGTGGCTGTTGGATATTGTTCCGGGAAGATTATTTTTGCTTTCGAAGCTAAACTCTTGCCCCTCCCAACACCTTCTGGACCTACTGAAACGAGAACAAGGTCCCGAACGTTCTATGACCACGAGGAGCTCACAGTGGCATTTCACCTAAGGTTTCTAATGTTTGACGATGAATCACCTGGAACATTTAATATCTCAATAAACATAAAAAATGAGAGGCATGCAGGAGTGCATAGCCACTGCTTTTTCATCTGTTCCACTACTTTTCCAAATGTTCATTAACGAGCACCTCCAAGTAACAGGAATCAAGTTCTACAATTTCTATTTTGTTCACACCTCCATACATTTTTTGTAACACAAGGAACCAACATCAAATGTTTCATTTAACTTTTCATATTGCACATACGCGGGTGGTAGCTGAACATAAACATGCAGTGCACAGTACTAAGGTTTTCTATTCTTATCAACTAATTCCTGTGCATTGGCTCCTCTGGCTTTCTTTACTACAAACTTTATTCTAGTTTTTCTTTTACCAAACCACCCTAGTCATCTCTAATCTAATTCTTCTATTTAGTATATTTAAACAGACTTTTAGAAAAACACAACTAAAAAATGAAAGTGGCAAATGAGTCAACACTGAAACAATACTGTTATTATTCAATTAGTAGCATTCAGTAATATTTTTAAGCCTTATTTGAAATTTCATTTAGTATTTAAATTGTGACAATTTTAATCCCCAAATCAACTTAAATGAAAGATTGAAACTGAAACTAAAGCATTTGTGAGCCTTCTGTTTCTTAAAGCCACCAAGAAGGGGTTCAAACACATTTTTTATTAAGAACAGAATAACCTAGACCTCCCGGCTATCAATCCTCCATGTCAACTCCCCTCCCCAGATCCTGCTTGACAATGATTCATTAACACGTATCTGAGTACCTTCCTGAACCTAGAACATCCAATGCTAGACTTTTTTTTTTTTTAAAAAATGACCCCTCTTCCTCACTGCAAAGAGACATCTGAGGGATCTGCAAAGTAGATCCCTCTCTCATTAACTGACATAACTGACAAAACCATAGAGGCATAGTCCTTCAGAAACGGCGCTTGAAACCTATTAATAACACCATTAAAAAACAGTCAGCACGTGAACTATACGACACTGGATGACAGTGCTGAGCAAAAAAGTTTTGGATGGCTAAGCAAATTTGAATTCTGTGGCCCCCCAAATTACAGTCAGAATAATTCCTGTCATGTGCATGGTCTTTCCCTGCCAGTAGCAAGGAGGGGGGTAAGGGAGCAGGCAGAGACAGGCAGAGGAAGGCCCTCTCTCCCTCCACCCGGGAGCCCACCCACCCCGCGTGCCTCGACCGGGTCACGAGGAGTGCAGTGGGGACTGTCCTCCCGCTGGGCCAGCACAGGCTGGGCACACAGCCTCGGCCACCGCCGCCGAACCCGCTGCGCTGCTCGCTCCTCCTTATGCACGTAATTCCTGCCCGACCCAAACTAACAGTTCCCTCTGTTTCAGCATGCTCAGAGCAAAACGATAGAAAATTCTCTGGTTAAAGTAAAGACTCCCTCGCCTTTATCCAGACTGCAAGCCTCCTTCCTTTCTAACACTGACAGCTGCATAACCTGGGGCTCTGTACATGATGTGAGGAACAGAGAATTCACCCAAGAACACGAAAAGCAAGCACCTAGTATTTCTTCAACTGGTTTTCCTGCCATGCTTCTACAGCATCTACCCACTTAACAACTACTGTGCTACTTAGCAAGCACCCCCTCCCAGCATCGCCTTTGCTAAAGGCTTTTTCTGTGGTGCACTGAACACTGCTAGAGACATTCCAGAGGCATCATTACAGCTAATCTCTGTCCAGACAGATTAAAAAAATGATGAAAGAGACCACGGGTGCTGGAATTCATCCAGCACCATTAGCTCTGCTTACTATTTGATGTCACAGCAAGTCAGCACAACATAGCTGTTAAACTACAGTCAAAACTGGTCATGAATTTTGGAAAGCGTAAGGCTCGTTTGTGGTTTTGCTAAGAAGTACTGCTGAAATTCCTAGACGTAAAATCATACGCCATCAAAATGCCCCACAGCTTCCAGCAAGCAAGGCGTTATTTGGGCTTGTCAGAGAAAGGACGAGGCCAGCTTCTATGCTTATTTTCCCCAATAATTGCTCTATGCCTGATCCTGGCAAACCCTCTCCCTGATCATCCCTCCGCAAACCCTACACACACACTGATGCTAACTCCTCATTAAACTCCATTTGTACAACCTTCCGTAACGGCACTCGTGTTAGAGTCATTTAAGGCAGCTGAGGAGCTCATGGGAGCGGTATCCTTCTGTCTATTAAACAATTACAGTAGTTCTAGGAAATGCACTGGTACAGCGCAGATCCCCAAAGTTTGTCTTAGGTTTTTTAGACAAGGTTAAGACCTTTTGAGAACCTGAAGAGGAACACCCTGGGTCCCAGAAGATCCTGAAAGATCCAGAGAGTGTATATTTGAAAACCTTTGTCTCAGAGAGACAGGGAAAGCTACCGTCCGTTAAAGAAATAGTTCTAGTGGTATTTTTAAAAGCCCCTCATTTTTCCACTGGCTTTTAACAATCATAAAATGGATGGAGAAATACTAACAGTCTTTCACAGAAATCTTGGACGAAAACTCCTCTGAGGCAAGCGCTAAACAGAGATTCCTTTCAAACACTTCTACACCAAAATAATGTTGCAGTGCCAGTAAAATCCATGCAATACCCTCCAGAGCTCCTTCTTAGATAGGAGGATTGGAGTTAAATCAAAGTATTACAAGAAATATCTAAAGACTACTGAAAGCTGCGAGATTACAAGGCAATTTTCCAGGAAGGAGGAAAACAACAGTGCCATCGTTAGCTGTGAACACTTACTTCCCAAGTCTGATCGCGTACTCCTTCAGTGCAAACACATTGTCAGCAAATACGATGATTTTATCATTCCGTCGCTCATGAAACTTAATCAGGAACTGGCAGGCTCTGAATTTATTTGGGTTCATGGTGTACAGCAGTATCCGTTTCTTTGTTTTGATAGCTACGTATTCTCTGTAAAATTCAGGTGACATTGGGCACCAAACCTAGAATTAAGAAACATACACACACACAAAGTAACCCTCCGTTATTTATTTATTTTTTTCCAGGGGGAACTGAAGAGAGATTGGGGGGATGACAATACACTATGACTTTCTGTATAGCAAAGGCCACAAATTTTAACACAGTAATTTCTGTACTAAAATGAAAGCCACCGATTGGTGTAGTCTCCAGCACTGCCAAACTCTGTTTAACCTCATTAATATTCCGGCCTTCCAAAAATGCTTTGGCAGCGAGATCCATGACAGAAACAAGCAGCAGGATTGGAATGTCATACTGTATGCTACTACTTTTTACAGAGCAATAATTAAGGGAATGAACTGTCTGCGTAACCGCCCTGTCACAGCAAAGCTTTTTCCATAAAAATTAATTTTCATTCATATTCTGAAAGCTCAGAGACACATTTAATCTTCATTACAGAATTTACCAATCTTTTTTTCATATACCCACGAAAGAGTGACCTTTATTTTAACAGCTATTGAGTCTACAAGTTTCAAAACATTAGGATTGATTAGCAGTTTTCAATAGAGTTCCCTAAGAAATTACTTTATTATGTAAATACATATCACAGCACTGCACAAGTCTAGGCTTACTGAGATTTTTTTTTCTACTGTAGCATGAAAATATAAGCAATTATGTAGTTTAAAAGTTTATGCCAATGTAATGACACTATCTGTAGTGCATATAATTTAGAAGACATTCATTCTGCGGTACATGGGTTATTCCCCCATTTCCATTGCACAGGACAAATTAGCAGAACACTGCAAAGAAAAGCCTCTTTCATAACCATTGTTCAGCTAAGGAAGTTATATGACAATTTACAGGAGTTTATTTAAACAACCTGAATTGTTCTGTACTGTTAAGAACTACTTTTTTGTTTCAAAACATTTTTTCCAGTGAGTTAAATGCTAGATGAGGCTTTTTTCATCCCTTGACTACATGAACAATAAATTTATGCATTGAATAGGCTCCATTGTTATTGTATGCTGTCTATATGAAAGATTTAAAATTCTTAAATCAGAAGAGAATGTATCAAAGTGAGAATAAGATAGGAATACTGAACATTTGATGGTAGTAAAATAACTCATCTATTGTTCAATGCCTCTGATTACCTGGCAAACTGAACATATTTTGATTTGTATTTACACTCTCTTCCAGATTTGGAAATGGATAAATAAATTCTACTTCTCACCCCAATGATCTTTCCATTCTTACATTTTGCAAGACGCGCACTCCAAGCCAAAAACTTAGTATGGCAGCTGGCGAAGGGATTATTTGCAAATTACAAAACTCTGAAAATATAGTTAAAGAACGGGCTTGTTCTCTTTTTTAAAAACTTCTTTTAACTTTTTTAACTGTGCTGCTTGTTCTCTTTTAGAGCAGTGGAAGAGGAGTACCTGCAATGACCATGACCTGCCTTATCAGACAGCAGCACTGCCCTCTCTTGCCACCTGGAAAGAACCGCACTTGCAGAGCAAACCAGACATCCTTCTTGGCTATGGGGAATGAGGCAAGCTGATTAAAGATGCTACTTCTCAACAACATGTCAAGAAAATTCAAACAAATATGCAATGCAGTTGTGCATGTATTAGACTCGTTATCTACCAGCCATCAGCATTGCTTTTTTTGATTCTTTGCTTTTGGTACTCCCATCCAATGTTATTTCAAAACATTGGCCTAAAGAATATAAACTTGCAGAACTCTCACATCATTCAGAACAAAAGTAGCCCATGCTTCACTTTTCAACGTCTAAAGGGCAGTTCAGGGACTGAGAAGAATTATGGTCCCAAGGCAGAATTAACCAATGTGCCTAAACAGTCAAATTTGAATTTGCAGACTGGTTACTCTCCCCTCAAGCTAGTTATTTTCTAGATGCTCTTCACTTGCATTCTATTACTTAAAAATAGTTGTGGGGTTTTTTTCCCCTTTACAACCTCCAGTTTGCACATAGTTCAAAAGGAGAACAGCTGACCTTCATCTGCATCTTTTATTCCAGTACCAGAGCTAGGAAGAATTGCATGAAAGCAGAAAGACAGGTTTAAAAAAACCAACCAACAACAACAAAAAATCAACACCTCCCCCCCCAAACAAGGGGAAAAACAAAAAAAAACAAAGCAAAAAAAACCCAGGAAAAATCCAAGAGACAGTTAAGTTATGAAACTCCACCATAGCAAGTTGTAGCTGCTAAAACTTTACTTCCATTCAATGGGAGTCCGGACAAGTTCATGAAAAAGAAACCCACTGATGGTTACAGAGAAACCACGTGTAGCTCATAAATGATTGAGGGCTTAGAGAAGTATCAGGAGAAGTAACAGATATGTTTGCCCTGTTTTTATACTCTTCCCTAAGTATCTTACTTGACAATTATGAGAGACAATATATTAAGTGAGACCTTTAGTCTGACCCAGAAAGGTTACTTTAACATTCTAATGTGCCTGTGTGAAAGGTTTCCACTTCTCTGATACCAGATTTTTATCTCATCCATATGCTGGAAAGAACAGAGGTCACACACCATTATATTGGAAAGAAATAGTAATATCCAGCCTTATGTTTTCAGTTTTCACCCTCATGCGTTCAGGCTTGAAATAAGCAGGTGTTTTCTTATGCTTTTTTAAACTTTCTACTATCCTTCTTTGTTTTAAGAGTTACAAGAATTTTCCTCAAACGACTACAGACTGCCTACCAGTTGAAGCCTCTAAAAAGCAGCTTCCAGACCATGACCTGATGTTATTGCTCATCCTACCACGATGTTACAATGTGACGCTACCACAGAGAACTGAGCTTAAGATACCAAGTCAGGCAAGACCAACCTCAACTGCATCGAACCTGGTCTACAATACTGCAACCACTGTTCACGCTTCCAAATGCTGACTTGGAGACAGCTGAGCAAACACCACAAACCCCGCAAAGAGAAAGAGTGCTGAAGTCACTCTGAAGAACATCTGGCTGAAGAACATGTGGCTGCTGGATCTGCCATGTGTTCATATGGACCAGCAACAGCCTTGCCTAAGCTACAAAGTAAGTGGTAAGTCATAAGGGCACCTGTTTTTCCCAGTTAAATACTTACAATTTTATACATCTTCCTTAAAAAAAAAAAGTTATAAGCATACTAAATAAATGCTAGTAGTACCAAAAAGCAGAGCATCACCTCAGCACACTGGACTTTAGCAATGTAGCCACTGTTCTGCAGCTCCATCCAGTTGGCTTCATAGAGCTTTGGTCCGATCAGGAAGTTCAGGTCAACAATTTTATCATCTTCTCTGACCAGGGTAGCAGTCAGCCCCAGTTTACAGTGAGCTTGTACAATAGTGAGCACACGTCTGAACATTTTTGCTAAGAAATGCAAGACAAATGTTCTGTTTACTTTCCTTAATGGACAATTACTGCAACTTAAAAAAATACTTTCATCAACTCCTGAACACAAAGCACAGCATCGGGAAATTTTACCCCATTGTACATACATACACTTCTAACAAATCTGGGTTACAGCAAAACTTCACACTGATTGCAGCTTTATTTTACATCTTCAGTGTACTCTGAAAATCCCAGTAAACCTTCTGCCATCTGTATTGTTTCCTATTTCCCAAGAGAAAATGAATATACTCAGAGGTTACATGGCTTGCTTTAGGTCATAGAGTATTTCACAGAAAGAACTACGACACAAGGCCTCTCGGCTGACTCTGCCACATTCAGGACTTCTAGTATATGGCAGAATTACTCATCTTTAGTATTGCTAGAGATCCTGTAATTGCAGAATCTGAAGATACAGATGAGATTCTGTACCTTAATTTGTATGAAACCAAGAAAGAATGGTGTCAGCAGCATGCTACTTTGATAAAATGGCAGTTAATCATCAAGGTCTACTTCTGAAATCCATCATTTCTGTAGACACCAAATTATATTCAAATGAAATCATGAGAACAAGGTAGAGCAGAGAACAGAATCCTGGGTGGTATTTTTAGCCAGGATTATTCCACAGACACTTTAATACTACATTATTGCTTTCCAATAGTATAGATCTCAATTACATAGTAATTTCAAATACAACAGCTATTTCTGGACAGTAATCACTATGGATACTCATTTGAGTAGAAACAGATATTAAAAGCTAGCCTACAGTGCCACTACATCTCAAAAGACAAGAAGGCAGATGAATTCCTCTCCTGTTCGGATTTGTCTACAGCAAAATTATACAAGTGTCATTCAGGTATCTTAGAGCACTCTATCAACCTACACAGCAGGAGAAGGCACTTGTGTTTTACACTGCCGTTACAGAAAACACAGTGTCTAATTTGAAGAGTTTCAGAAAACCAATGGTCAGCTAAACTCTGTAGTACCAGGAAAAAAAAAAAAAGAAAAAAAGAAAGCAGAACAAGGCAACTTACTTGCCTCAAAACCCTAAGCCACAGGTTTACTCGCTATATTAATCATGAGAAAGATAGCACTTTCCTACCTATATCCTATCCTATCCTTTCCTATCTATATCCTTTCCTATCCTTTCTCACTTTATCTATAGTGAGATAAAACTCCACTCCTGAAAGAGCAGAGTAACATTAACAGTGTATATAACATGAACGGTTTGCACAGTTTCCTTACCAGGGATAGTATGTACTTCATCTAGTATCATAAGGCCCCACTCTTGACTTTTAAGCCACTCCATTACTCTTTCTGCTTCCCAGGATCTTTTTGTCGTGTGTCCCAACATGGAGTATGTGCTGATAGCAATAGAACAGCCAATGGGCTTGTCTTTGGCATCAGAAGTGAACCGACATATCTGACTGTCGTCGATGGTGGACCACATCTTGAACTGGGCTTTCCACTGCTCTACAGACACTGCAGAATTGCCAAGGACCAGACACCGCTTGCGGACAGTACATGCAGCTGTCACTCCAACTAGAGACTTGCCAGCACCTGCGGGGGAAGAAGAGTGATGTTTGTTAGTCGTCTCTCAGATATCCCTGGAGTAGGAGGGAAAAAAAAAAAAAGAGCAAAGGAAAACAGGAGAACTGTGAGAGGATATGAAATCATGTACGGACAAGTTCTTCATTGTTTCTTTACTATAACAGTCTTAAAGAAATGGAGTATTCACTTCTAAAAAAACAGCTGGATTGTCTACTGGACAGGTAACTGTATTTTCTCAAGAAAATCACTGTAAACAATGGCTTTGCTAGTTAGAAGCAATCATTTTAACGGTTTCTTAATTTCAAAAGCATGTTAAATTCTGGGTGGCTACAGAAAGCTTCCCCTAGAGGTGACCTATCCCACTGCCCCTGTCAGCTATGTTCATTCCCCCACATAGCAAGTCCTTAAATCTTTCCATTTCACCTTCACGCTTCTTCCAGCATCCCTCACACACTCTCCCAGGCCCTCGCCGTTATCTCCCATGTGCCCCCTCCACCCCTAACACCAAGGGCACTGCCATGCAGTCTCCTGTTCTCTCCCTTTTCCACTGCTTCCCATAGGCTGTCCCAGTCTGCACATTCCTCACTTCTTCCTCAAGCTCCCCTGCTCAGAACTTGTGCACACAAGCTCTTTTCTTCCTTGCACCCCCCTTCATGTCATATTTGTATTCCCAGTTCCCCTCCGTCTCCCTATTCCCAACCCAGGAACAAATGATTCCAATGCCAACAGCTTTACATTTCACTGGAAGATCAGCAGAGCTGACTTAGAGGGAACAGCGGAAGCATGAATGGTCATCTGAAGCTACCACAACCACAAAGCAGTTCTTCAGTTGCTACAGGGACACTGACAGCACTGGTAAGCAGATGCCTGACAGCTTTATCCACCAGGCTCTCCCTCACCACAGCCTCACCACCCACTCGCTAAAAACCAGCACGACCCTGCATACTGGTACCCAGCACAATCCCTACGACTGTTTCAAATCTAAGCAGCTGTCGTATTTGGAAGTTACTTTACTATAGACAAAAAAAGAACAAAGCCCCCAAAGAACAAAACCCCTAAAAGCCAACACAGCATCTTACCACATGGCAAGACAATAACACCAGATCTGGCTCGCCCATTTCCAAACATCTTCCTTAGGCTTTTCTCTTGATAGGGCCTGAGGACAGCTGTAGGTTTCAGATCTATAGTAATATCGGGATTCACGGAATCATTTCTGAAATCGTATTCTGCCAGCAAGGGGTACTCCAAATGGATACAACGCTTCTGAAGTTCTTCAATCATCTCCTAAAGAGGAAACAAAGCTTCAGATGGTAAATTCTCCACAGAGCAATTATTTTTTTTTCCCAAACAACCAGATTATATAGTGCCATGTGAAGTTACGTTTATCTCTTATGCTCATGAAGTCTGCAAGTTTATTCCAAAAACTTTATTCGTGACCACCCCTGGCCCCTCAAACATTTTAAATAACAATAAGTTGATATTAGAGAGGGCTATTTAGACAGATGGAAGAATGTGACGCGTTAATCTCCGATGTGGTGTTTATCCAGCAGTGACTAAGCTACACCCTGAAGCCCTGCAACAAAGAGCTCAATAACAGACACAAAAGGTTCTGTGTGTTACACAGAAGGACCTACCAAAGCTGCACATCTGTTATCTGGAAAATCTTCATACCCTGGTAACGCAGTTATTCCACCACAACGACAGGCTGATTCAACTACCAAGAGGTTGTTGGGCTGGGTTGGTTTGGGTTTTTTAAAATAACAGAATAGCTACTAAATTATCTTTTAAAAAAAAAAAAAAAAAAAAAAAATCTGTTTTCCCCAGTAAGACATCATTAGAGTCACCGAGTCCAAAAACAACTGGAGAAATTTTACAAAAGCTCTCTGAAGGTCAAGCCAGGACTGTGCTCCAACCTCCAGCTGCCCTTCTCAAGCTATGAAATCAGAACCGTCAACGGTTTCTTCTGCAAACATGAATCACAAAACAAAAACAGGAAAAAAAACCCCAAACCCAAACCCCAGAAGAACTGTGTCTTGCACACAGGGAAGGAACAACACCCAGGCTTCCACCCTCTGTACCGAAGAGAAAGATCCTAAGATTTTGGAAGGCAGAAGGAAAGAAACGTTAATGACTTCCCGTGATCTCCCCTATCAAACAAGGAGCCACAGTACTTTCCATTCAGTTCTCGTGCTGACTTGCAAGTCCTGGGCACATTCCCCAAAGCTACAAATGCAGAGACTAAAATACTCATACCTGCTTAACTTCAAAAGATACTGTCTGTGTTTCCTCCTCCTCCTCCTCATCTTTGTCCATCTGTTCATAAAACTCAAATAAGTCAGCTGGGACATCTGGCTTATTCTGAGCATCTGTTCCCTGTGACGTTGATGGACCGAGGCCACCTTCACTGGATTTGGAAATCTGAAATAGATGGACAGGAATTTTCACCAAAGGTTTCATGAGAGACACCCCCCCACCCCCACTAAATTTGGGCTCATTAAGGAGGCACAGATCATTGCCAACAGAACTGAAAGCAACTGCCGATACAACAAACAACGATCACTCCAAACTACTCAGAAGTTTATCTAATGTTAATTCAATCATTTTAAAACATTCCCAAACATACCGCTGATTTACTTGTGAACGTCTCTGTAATGAGCTCTGTTTCTTCACCCTCAGCATTTCTCAGGCGACAGTCTCTTATAACATGGTCTTGCAGAAGTTGCTGAATGACATCAGGGTGAGTACTTTCCACGAAATACCTAAAATCAAAGAACAAAGAAAAACATTTTTATGAACTCATCAACTGAATAACTTACAGGAAGAGTGGCATGGATGCTTAAATCTACAGTTATCCCAGTTGCACTCTCAAGTATTCAATCTTGGGGGTGGTAATTTAAAAATAAAGAAATTCCGGCAATAAAAAAAAAATTAAAAGATGCCTCAAGTCAAAAGCATCACATACTTAGCAGTTATCTGTCTCGCTCAAATGATCTCTCTCAAATGCCACGAGTGGGAAAACTCCAGCAGAACTGCCTAGAGAGAGCTCTCACATACGTGTCTTATTTGTGACATAAGTCAGGTTTTTTGAGACTGAATCGAGATGAGTCTGTGAAAACACTGGATGTGGTGTTTTAAAGTGGTGCCTGTAGGACCCAAAAAGCCCAAAAGACAAAACCCCAAAACCTGCAAAACACAAACCATCTAAAAATTTGAATTAGTGCATCCCAAAATTGTTTCTCCCCCTAGAGATTCATCAATAATGACACTGGTTGGAGATGAAAGTTAAAATGTGAGGCAAGAGAGACGCAAGTCTGAGCTGGCATGGGAGAAAGCTGCTTCTCAGAGACACCGAGGAAGAGGACAAAAACCTGCTAGTAATATTAGCATTAATTTTACCCAAAGCAGTAGGTTCAAAACAGCAGCAGAACAAGCGGAGCATTGGATTATAGTCCCAGGGTTTATCTGTGGCTGTCAGACAACAGAGAACTTTGCAAAAGAAATAAAAGGAGAAAGAGAAAACACAGGCACGGTGCAGACATAGGCTTCAGGTTTCTGCTGCCTCCTTCCCTTCCCTTCCCTTTCCCTACCGCAGAATCACAGGTTTAGATGAAACTGGTGAGCTCTAAACTAGCTGACCCCTCAGGGTCCCCTCCAACGTCAGCTTCTATGTTTGGAACAGATCAGATTCAACCCAGCGACATGCACACACCTCTTGCCAACGGATTTGCTTATCCTTCCTGAATAATGGATTACAAGTCAGAATACATGAGACCGAAGGACAGCTGTACAAAAGCTTGTCTAGCCAGGCTCATGTAAATCAGGAAGGAATAAATGAAATAATTATCTGAAAACCTTAAGGATATGTTGCATGTCCAAGCAAGAAAGAAACAAGCTAGAACATCAAATTCACAACCTGCTTTTAAAAATGTAGTGATAACCACCAGTAGCTCAGGACACCCAAACCGAATTCATTGACTGTATGTACACACTGAATGTACTGAACACTTTCAACAACTGAAAAGGCGATTTTGTGTCGACAGACGCTGCACTCAGCTGGGAGCTGGAACACTCAACAGCTCCTGGGACCACTCATTTATACAGAGCTGCGCATTGGGAAGACTCCCTCCTCCACCCTACTTACGGAAGAAGCCACTTACCGGTTATGTTTCAGGACCAGCTTCACCTTCCCATAGCTGACGGTACACAGCTACAAACGAACAAGAGCAGTCGTTAGGAACACGCAAAAGGGCGATTCTACGTTTGGGGCCAAGTGCTGCAATGCGGTTTAGGTCATTGCGGGGAAGCACAGCATCGTCACGCGTTTACTTGCAGTGTTGTCACGCTTATGGGACAAACCTGAAAAAGTATTTCCAGAACACGCACACATCATCCCACGCAGGAGATCAGTCACAGATACTCAGTTTTTACATCCAATTCCGATCTGCTTCCAAGACTGCAAGAACATACTTGCTGGATAAGGCAGGCGATGTTTTATAGTACCCAGCTATTCCAGACTGCTTCCCACATTCACGGTCTTCTTCCAGAGCAAATCTAAGAAAACTTTCCCCGTGTACAATTCCTACTGGCTAAAAGTGTGCACGCAGACAGTTCAGTACGCTTTTTTATTTATTTTTTTAAAAAAGGTAATAAACCACCCACGATGTATTGTGAAAATAGTATGTGTGCAGCAATATACTACAGAAAAAGACCAAGAATAAGATAAAGCCTCTGTTCTTTTGGTTTTTGACAGAATAGAATAAGATGATAAAAACAATGAATGATTAAAAAACCCTAAATCAATTAAGCAGAGGCAGCAGGAAAGCCTTTCGCTAGTAGCAGCAGACACATTTCCAACGCCCATAAAACAGTCTTACCTTGATAAACTGAATTATCCCATCTGGGACACCCGTCTTGCTCAGTTTTTGTAAATACTCCGTGATGTCGCTCGTTTGTAAGCCAACGCTAACAGCAGCATACAGCGAGTAAGCGGTCAGCTTGTACTCGTGAATGTGGGTTGGTCTGCACACAGGCTCCGCAATGGCAACCAAAAAATCCTGTGCGTATTTGTAAACTGGAGAAAAGGCTTCCAGAAAAATATGGCCATCGGGAGCCTACAGAAATAAAAAGAAATGCTGAGGGCACAACAGCGTTAGTTGGGCAGAACCACGAATTTCCTATAAGACAGCCATTGTCATATAGAGAGACTCCAGTATTTGGGTGGTAACGCATCATAGGGTTTCAAAAAAAATATTTGCCCTAACAACAAAGTTATAAGAAAAAGAAGAAAGGAGACACAGGAACATACAACGTTTGTCTTCTGACAGGGTCTAGACATTGATCTGTCCGCGTCCCTTCTATGGCACTAAGAATAAACCACACTCAGATCGATGAAGCTTTTCCAGATCGACATCTTGGGGTATTTTTTCTTTTTTTAGTGCTAAGCAAATTGCTTGAGCAGAGGCAAACTTCCAGCCCTGTTCCCCTGAAGCAAAACAAAAACCCCCTCGCTCGTTTTACACAGAATGAACAGAGGAGGAGAGATGGCACTAGTGTGTCACAGCACTCGGTGACAGACGCCCTGCCGGTGCTGGCAGGGCAACCGCCTCTTCTCTACATGCTTGTACTACCGGCCGTGGCTTGGACACGTTTATTGATATCCCATTCAGGGCAGAGAAAACAAACAGCACCGGTTACAGAAGATGAGACCAGCCTGTCTGAAGGCTGTTTCATTCCAACAGACAAACCCCGTTGCTGCATCACTGCAACAACAGATCCCACTTGTGTCATAAGCCGACGCTGTCGCTTCCACAGGCTGTTTCACCTCCCTCCCAGAGGCACCCGGGTGAGGATACCAGCGCCCCACGGCCCGCCGGGCCAACGGCACTCCCGCAGCAAGGGGCGTCCGACGGAGGGGGGACCCGCGAGGAGACGGCCGGGGCAGCAGCAATTCGCCCGGGCTTTCCGAGGGGCTCCCAGAGAGGGGCTGGCGGCGGCACCCCGGGCAGCCTCACGCTGCCCACAGCCCGACTGTCCCCGCACAGGCGCTGCGGGTACCGCGCTCGCCCGCCCCGGCGGAACCACAGCGAACCTCGAGCAAATCTGCCGCGCAGTCCCGGCTTCTCCCGGGGGGAAAAACCCACCGAGCAAACGCGTCCCCGCCGGTGCGGGACGGGCTTACAGCAGCCAGCTCGCCCGCCCAGGCCTGCAGCGTTTTACTCTGCGCCAACCGCCGCTAACAGGAACCGGTAGCTCTAGCGGGAGGCGTGCGCGCCTTCACCGATCCCGAGGGTGAGAGCCCCGAGGCGGGGCGGCCCCGCGGCCGCTCCGGGGGCGCCCGGCCGCACGTACCACCCAGAGGGGCCGCGAGCAGTGGTCGGCCTTCAGGGGCATCTGCTGCCTGTAGTCCTTCGCGCCGTACTCGTCCACTTTGGTGCCGCTGTCCTCCACCTGCTTCCCCGCCGCGGACGGCACCGCCTCCTGCGACTCCTTGCCGGGAGCTTCGTCTTCATCGTCTTCGTCGTCATCGTAATGGCGCTTCTTGGACTTCTTCTTATCTGGGAGCAAAGCCGGAGCGGTGACGCGGCGGCACGGCCGCCACCCGGGCCCGCGGCGCCCCGGAGCGGACCTGCCCTCCCCGCCCTCCCCCGGCCCCGCGCCGCCGGGGCGCTCCCCGCCGCGCTCCCCGCCCCGGGCCGCTCACCCCGCTCCTTCCTGCCCATGGCCGCCGCGCCGCGCGCGCCGCACGCCAGCGCCCGCCCGGCGCGTCACTTCCGCCGCGCGGGATGGGAGGAAGCACGGAGCGGGCGACCCACGCCGCGTGCCACCGATTTTCTGTTCCCGGGGCCGCCCCCGCCGCGGGGGGAGGCGCGGGCGGGCAGCCGCGCCCCGGAACAGGCACGTACCGGCCCAGGCAGCGCGGCGGGGGTTTAAAAATACTAATTAAAGCTCCAGGGCTCCGCAAAGCGCATTTAAAGTTAAAACCAAAGGCCAGGGGAAAGCGAGGGGCGAGACCGACGCTCCGCACCGTTCTAAGGGCAAAGTTCTTAAAAGAGAAATGACACTGTTGTCCCTACAGAGTGTTTTAATATATTTCTAAGTACAATTCGTGTCTGATTTTGGAAATACAAATACATTTCGAATGGTTAAAAACAAAAATTAAAAAAATATTTTGAACATCAGCCAGCTGAAAATATATTTATCTAGTAAATCATCTCTCAAAGCTTTTATATATTTAATTATACTAACTAAACATAGTACCCTTAAAAAACAAGTTCATAAAAATGTAGAAATGAAATTGTGGAATAAGATTACTGGTATATATATACACACACATTCAACGCGTTAACAGAATGACAAGGGGGGTTGTTTTGTTTGGTTGGTGGGGTTTTTTTGTGTTTTGTTTTGTTTTTTAAGTTTGGAAGGTCGTTAGACCAACAGAACTAGTAAGCAATGCTCAACTCCTGAGTTCCTCAACCAAGATAACCATAGGCTAATTTTTTAATTATCTTTTTTTTTTTTTTATACACAAGCTACTCCATGTAAAGCAGCAACAGCAGTGCAGTTACTGGTAGCAACATCTCAAAAGTAATAAAAAAACCATACATCCAGACAGTAGTACATTGCACACACATGTGATTCTCATACACCCATCAACAATTGGTCAGAGTAGTAAATCAGTGTACAAATTAAATATTTCCAAAAATGTGCAAAAAAGTCAACGTTGATAGAAAAAAACACCTTTGTGTACATACATTACAAACTGTGCCCAGCATTCAACTGAGAGTAAAAACATTTACAGTGAGAAACTGATAGATTAAATAGAGAATTTAATGGCTACATAAAAATGTACATTAGATCGAGTAAATTTACAAAGTTTTATTCATAGCTTCATGAAAACTAAAAGCCTACGTTGCAACTCACCTAAGTCTCCTCCACGTATTTACAGTGATACTCCATCATACGACTCCTGCGAGGTCCGAGGTGACAGACACTATGCTTTAATAAACCACTCCAATTCTAGGATGACTCCACCATTTTACTGGCATTAACGAGAAACAAACACTAGGGAACCGACAATCTAATGCCTGTCCAGAAAAGAAAACGCAATCCTTGGTTTTAAATCCACATTACATAACCTCTGGGGAAAAGGATCGTCTAGCTTGGGGGTAAAAGACATGAAAACCTTTTAACGTATTGCCCATGAATATCCGCTCTGGAGTTAGAGAACCCTTTTCCTTCTCGCTCGACAGAAGACCCTGACCTCCAGTCCTCATCGGTGGACTCAACGTAAGGGCTGAACCATGAGATACAATTTTAATGTGTTTTAATCCAGTTCCTCTCCCTTTAAAAGTAAGTTTATGAAAAGACAGACCTAGCCAAAGCGCAACTGCTAGCATCGGTGCTTTGAAAGGCGAGAAATTCCATCTCCTCCATCCCATCTGCCCCTCCAAGACGCACGTGTACGTGCTGCTAGAGGAAACCCAAGGGCTGCTCTGCGCGGCCCGAGCCGTGGGCGGGCGCAGGGGGTGCCCGAGGGGCTCTGCGCGAGCAGGGGGGAACCCCCCGGCCCCCAGGGTCTCCAGCTGCAGCGGCCTGGGTTCAAGCGATGGGGCCCCGCTATAAAGCTGTCCATTGACTCGCACCGTATTCGGGAGCTAGCAGCGGCCACCACCTGTGCGGCGTTTCAGTTACGCCAACTAGAAAGAAAAATAAGCCGTGCAGGCCAGGTGGGGGAAGTGAGAAAGGAGCTCCTTTGCTTCTGACCAAGGATTCTGACTCGGAAGCTCCGGGCTGGCGGCAGCACTGCCCGCCCCTTCGGTGCACGTTCGCGGCTCCTCCCGAAGGCAGCACCGACACCCAGGTACCGTGGGCGACACGTGGCTCGCACGTCAAGCAGACCGCTTCCCGGCAGCTGCGAAAGGTTCCTACTACAGCGCACAGAGCAGTTCAGGTCACAAAGCTACTGATCTTCATGGCGTTCCTTAAATGTCCCAAAGCTCAAACCTGGCTACAGAAGTCACCAAGCTTATGCATTAGTTTTAGAATGACAACAATAAGATTAAGTTAAAAAGAGTTTTAAAAAGCAAACTCTTCATTTTAATGCTGGCATGAATTTTGCACATCAAAACAGCAACTATAAACGCCCAAATCTCTTAAATATGGGCAGCGCCTATCACTTTTTACTAGTACCTGCTTTACTCAGTTAGCAATAGCTTACTGACGGATATATATGTATCTATAAGTAACAGTACTAATCCATGAAACATCACTTTTGGCTATATGTATATGGGGATAGAAAAGCTTTGGTAATTGTATGTGGTTTTACACTGCAGACTTGTCATTACCACAAGACAGCAAGTTACCAGCAAGAAGAAATGATACTGGCGGTAATACTTTTGCTTTTCCAGAAACACCGTAGGGACTCGCATTCAAGCACACACATTATGCTTTTCTATATGCGTGACAAAGACTTTCAAGATTAAAAAAGTAAGAAATTGGTTATAAATAACTGTCGATCTGACCGATTTGCTCAAGTCTCTGAAGCTGCAGTTAGGCATTGCTCTGTGTTGTCCGAAAGAATGGCTTGCTGTACTGCGCTGTACCTACGGGTGCTACAAGGCCTTCAGTCAAGACAACGGCAGGATTAGGGTTATCCCAAAGACACAGGAAAGAATTTCACGGGCGCGATGCTAGCTTCACTGAGAAATCTGTTGATTTGCTTAGACACATCATATTCCTGTGTATTGAAAGTAAACAGCTTTTAATACAGTACCACGTTTACAAACGTACCGACTATAATTTCAAGTCCACTAAGGACTCTGCTGCAGTCTCTACAGTACACCCAGAGTCTGGTACCCAGAGCTAGGAAGGTACAGCTCGACTCTGAAAGTATTTCTGCGAGTGCAGAAAAGTTCTTTTTCTGGTATGCGCATCAGTGAACAATCTCCAAAATGCAAATACAAAACCTGTGTTAGCACAGGAAGCCTTCCGGAAGTGCTCCAAAAATCACTTTTTAAAATTCTCAATTTAAATGCAGATGATAACTGAAG
Organism: Phoenicopterus ruber ruber; assembly: GCA_009819775.1. Classification (NCBI taxonomy): domain Eukaryota; kingdom Metazoa; phylum Chordata; class Aves; order Phoenicopteriformes; family Phoenicopteridae; genus Phoenicopterus; species Phoenicopterus ruber. Next base: position 27,466,675 of record CM020220.1, on the reverse strand, counting down.
TACGCTTTTCAATGCAGTGAGGCATTGAGTTCTGGTTTGGGCACTTGGAAAAAACCCACACTCTAAGACTGTTTTGGTGACATGGAATTGTATGACATATTTCAATATGGTGTTCAAATATGAACAAAATTAAGGCATACAGATAAAAAGGCACTAGCTGAAAAAAAACCCACCAAGTAACTTTTCATTTTGTTATACTGAAAGGACTGTTGAGCTACAAATCAAATTGCAAATCAAGTTAAAATTTTAAGACTATATTTAAACTGTCAAGAAAAAAGTCTACGTAAATTTAACTTTGCAGTTATTAGAGCCAGACCTTTTTAAGTCCTTGCATGAATATTTCCATCACCCAAATTAAGAACAACCAACTTGCTCTAACATGACTGAAACTTTGAGTCGCACGCTAGCGGGACTGTTAGTTACGCCATTAAAACCATCCTACAGAAGTAGCTTGGCTTTTGTTACTTAATACGTGCAAGAAACAGAATAATAAAATTCATTAGCAGGTAAGTCAGTCCTTTGAAAATATGCATACTCACTGTGACCCTCGATCCGTGTTTTTTGAGAGCATAGCTTCATCGTGGCATTTACAGCAAAGCAAACCCACCCTGCAACAGTTGGTTTTCATTGGCATTTTCTAGTAATTGGATTCAACAATTAAGAATAATTCATGATTCTAAAACGCTGGTATCTTTGTTAGTAAGGTACTGGAAGTTGCGAGCGGGGATCTTGGCTCTGCAACCCTCCTCCAGTGGAGTCTGAAGCATGCAGTTCCATGCACCCTCCCTACGTGCAGACCCTCCCTAGAACTAGGGTCTGTTCATTATCACGCCAGGAGTCAACACGAGTGTTTCACAGACATTGCATACAGAGGTACTATGTTATTTAACACAGCTTGTTTTACTGCATTACCCCAACGGGGGACAAATATTCGCTAACTTTTTGGTACAAGTCTGATTTAGCTTCATAATTATTTCTAGCTCAAAACATTTATGTTAATAACCATCTAATTTACTGTAAGTTGCTTAAGTCAGTAGACAAACTCTCCATAGGTTGAAAAAAAAAACCCAACGCCAACCAGCTCAAGCCTAATCTTGATTAAATTAATAAAATTTTACTAGAATCACTGGAACGGGCAAATGTCATCTTCATTTAAGAAGCACTGTCTTTACACTGGCAGCTTTCTGATATGTCAAAGAAATTAAGGAAAATGCATTCTGCAAATTCTTTTTTCCTGGCTCCAAAGTGCTTACCGTTGTCATGACTGAATGCCATTTTTCAGAAAAGGCACAAAAGCAGCAAACTCGATTATTCAGTAATTAAAAAATCACAATGAGGGAGTGATATTGCAATATACATGAGCCAGCACTGTCTCAAAAAAAGGACACGTTGTAAGAAAATTAGATTCTGAAAATTTTCAAGCTTCAGAGAGTGCAGTTTCTTTTTAGAATAGTATATTTAAACGTTATGAACGCTACAGATAAACCTGGTTACATTTTCCCTTTAATGTCCTTTTTTGGTAATATAAAATGGCCTTACCTTTTCAGATATCACTGTCCACTACCGATTTTTATATACATTTTCACCTTGGTTTTGGTACCTTCTTAATCTGTTTGAAATCAATCACTTCAATTATACGATCTTTAAATTACCTACACAAACTATTAGGCTCTACATTAAACCTCCCATCCCTGCTGTCACTAAATTTTGCTTATAAAGCAAAGGTCCTGTACAGCAGAGTACATACCAACTCTTCTTAAAGGCTGCTTTCACAGCTTTTATCTAGTGACAGAGAAGCAAAAAAAAAAAAAGTCAGTACAAGCTGACTTTCCTTTCAGCCTTCTAAACTTACCCTGGTCTGACCAGTTCTTCCCATGCTCAGAAAACCTTGCACAGTTGTGTACCCTGATTGAGAAAATTATAAGCTGGGTAAAATACTCGCATAAACCGAAGAAGCCAGCGCTCTCGGTCTCAAGAGAGATGACCTCCAAAGAGTCATTCTTACTCCACTACAGGTAAAGCGATTAAGATAGATCCATACTCCTGCTTATGCTCTGGTGCAAAATCTGGGAGTTAGCGGAATAAATTCAGAAATCGCATGAGTGAACTCCCATGGGAATGGGTAAGCTTATTGTTCTGTCTCCATGCTCTTCATAATTCTGATAGTCCTCTAAAGATGCAAAACAGGTAGAGCCTTGTCAGAGCGGACAAGGTTCACAGTACCAGCCCGCTCTGCCCTTACAAAACAACAAAAAGCAAGCAATGAATCATCCAAAACAGTATACGTTATTTCAGTTCTGTAGTTCAATAGTTTATTTCCAAATGCCCTTTTAAATTATTTATGTTGTGTTCTTCTACAAAAATATGAGAGTTTGACTTTTCTGTTGTGAAAAGTCAGTTATTCACTACACCTGATCAGTACCTGGACTTCGATTGATAAGCAGTGTTTCAGAGTTTTACTTTTGTTCTTTTATTATACTCTTTCAGAAATGGAAAAAGTGATTAACGTACGTTTTATGACAGTTGGAAATCTGACAAACACCAATCATCTGGATTATCAGGCTGGAGTAATCACGCTTATGTTATTTAATTGCTGGCTCTCTCTGCGCTTTTGGCCTATTCCTCATACAGTCTTTTATGCTGTGCCTCCTTGTTCATGTGGATTCATCATCGCTACCTTATTAGAAATGTAACTGGAGTCTTATCTTTCTCAGTGACTTATTCTTGGTGTTAAAAGATGTTTAACTTCATTTCAGGAATTTTCAACACATCCTAGATGACTGAACTGCGTTACTAAACCAATTTTTTCAGTGCATAACAGGAAGAATTTTATAGTATTCAGGCACTTGATGTTGCCATACATTCCATCCTAGTGCCTCTCGACAGCTTTGAAAACGTGATTTCTCATAGCTCATTCTGAATTAAGTAACTCATATACTGCACAAGGATTAGTCTCTCCCCTTCGTCCCCAGTCATTCACGGGATTGCGGAGGAGAACTGACTCTCAACATCACTATTTTTCCTTATCTAAGATAACCGTCTTCCCTCCAAGCTTATGCAACAGAGGTTCTCTTTGGCAGATACAGCAGGAGGCATTCTCCTAACTATTTACATCCAATAGCTGACCCTTGTCTATTATGGAAATTTTCCCCTTGCAGTATAGTAGTTCCTCGGAGTCTGGGTCCATAATCTGTTTACCTGTAATTATTTTCCTATTAAGATAATACAATAGTTCTACACCAAAACCTCTAACTAGTACATCAGTGTCGAGTTCTTTTTTGTTATTTTCTTTTGGTCATATAGAAGTACCGGTTAGACACGCTGCTGTACAAAGAGTTCCAAGTTCTTCCAGCTTTATCTTTAACTCTCAGAACCGCGTGTTCCAGCTTCAACTGTAAAATCCAAAAACTGATTAAAATGCTAACTTATAATAAGAACTTAGAACTCTCTGCCGCAAGTACCTACAATATAAAGAAGAATCACAGAGAAGTAACCTTCTTGTCCTTTAGCTGCATGTCTATTTTTCCCTGCACCCTGAGTCAGTCAGCGGTGTCAGAAAAAGTCACACAGTTCCTGACTGTCCGAGCATTTGCCTTTTTTTTTTTTTTCCCCTTTAAATAAGGAACAAATATGTACTAAAGTGCTTTATCTACATGAACCACATCAGTACATTATAGAAACAAAAAGTTCTAGTCCTGGTGGGAACGGGGGAGAGAAGATTCTCATTTTAGATACAAAATTTAGATTGTTTACAATCTAAGTGAAACAAAGATTCAAGAGAATATTCTCTCTCTTGTCTTTTTTCTCCTTTTTTTGTAAAAAATAAAAATAAAAGTGCAGTCAAATAGAAAATAAATGCAGTAGATGCAAGCTGAGTTGAGGCAGGCTGTTAGTGATAGTGTGCAAACGTGTGTCTTAGCAGTTCATCTGCAAATGGTCGCAGCTTGGCCTCGATAAAAATCCGTTTCAAGAAATCCCGAGCATGGTCGGAGACATGAGGTGGTAGCTGGGGGTTGGTTGGCTGAGTGGCAATTTTAAAGATGGCAGCCATTGCTTCGAACTCTGCCCACGGGGGCTTCTCAGTGAGCATTTCTACCACTGTACAACCTACGCTCCTGAAACAGAGGCAGAAGTGAAACAGCAGGTTACAACAGAGTCATGCCCTTCTAGGAAAATAAGAAATAGCAGAACGCTATTAAAATACCACAAATAAGTAGTGTCTGCTTAACTCTACAGAGCGACTTCAACAGAAAACAGGTGGTTACAAAAATCGCATGTACAGCTATACACTTTATCTCCAAGTTACACAAACCACTACCTACATTTTCACTTTAATCCTTCACTGGGCCAAAAGCTACTACCTCAGTGAAGAGACAATCGGTTATTTCTCTAGGCGATACCAACTGCGTCACGGCACTGCCGCTACTCAGTGCTCAGCAGGCGGATACAGGCCACGGGTGCTGCACGGCCCTTGTACCCCAGCTCTTCAGAGACCTGCAGGGTTTGAATGCACTTGAAAGCTTTCTTGCTTGTTAAGGCCTAATGGAAGTGCAAAGCAAGAGGAATGCTTTAAGTCAGAGTATACCGCGTATTTTGCTGCCTCATTAGAAATGCACAAGTTATCACCAATGAATTATGCACAAACATGACACGGAAGTTAATTAAAACCATACTTCAGTGGTATCTTCCTCTTTTAGTTAAGGATACTAAAAATATTCTTAGATTGCCAGACAAAATGTTAAGACCCTAATCAATTTTTGTACACAAAGCTTATGTTTAAAGGATTTAGGAAGACAGAAGGGCATGCATGTGGCCAGAAAAACTTTGTTCCACAAGTCCAGCAAGATCAGCCTCTTCCAATAACAAGCGAATGATACTGCAAAATGGATAAGCTGGAATAAATTTCCAATTTTCAGGAAGTTTTATAGTTTTTCAAGATGCTTGCAAGAAGTTTTACGGTTAGACAGAGGTACATTTCTTTACACAATACGGATTTACTGAATGACAGAACTCCAACTTCAGTATTTTTTCTTAGCTTTAACCAGGATTTTTTCCATCAAAAACTATATATTAACCTTGGTACAAATACTTCAAAGTTGAACAAGTCAACTGCCTGAAATCTAGAAGGCTGTTCTATTTTTCAAGTATAGCAGAATAGTTACTAAGTGATCTGAAGTAGGCTAAATTAATTTCCCTGACATTAGAAGTATTGCCACTGGTTGGATATAATGTGGTTCCTTTTTAAACACACACAGTGTTACTACTCCTGCATATCTACTGTTGCCTACCCATTATTCTGCGTGTTCACAGATCACCTGCAGTGCAAGGAGTCTAATCCCTAAAATCATCTGTCCATTGGCCTGGAGCTATGTTAGACTATGTCATATTACACATTGTATCACAAACATTCATTTTTGAAAATTACTTTTCCCTCTTAATTCTTCAATATTTAATAACAACTTAAACCAAATTATTTTTTGCTACCTCCCATTTAAATCTGGCTAATTCATTCTTATGTGCTCACCTTTTAAAAGGACCAGCATTTCATTTTCTGCCTTGCATCAAAGGTATTTCAGTGATAAAGTTTTGGACACTGACTGAACTGGTCAGTTAAAAAGGACATTGATTTAACTGATGCTTCAAAGCTTCAACATGTTGATTTCACCCAGTACCTCTCCAGGACTTACAAACAGTCTGGTAATCCTAACTTCATGCCAGGTCGGCTCAAAGGATTCTCTTATGGTCCCTAAATCAATGGGCTGAGGAATTGCCAAATGAAAAACTCCCAAGTTTCAGTCTTATACTCTCCAAATATGACTGTCAGTGCTCACACTTGCCACCTTCTTCAGCTTAAACCCCAGAATGAAACACTGCAACTTCAGATAACGAACACCTACACTCTCTGCTGAAAAAGAGCCCATTCTGAAATGACACCTTTCAGTAGAGAAGGTTTTTTTTAACATACCAGATGTCTGCTTTTCTGCCGTACCCTTCTCCACTAATAACTTCTGGACTCATCCAGTATGGAGTTCCTGTGACAGACTTCATTCCTGTGCCAGAGAGACAGATAGTCTGCAGTCGTTTGCTGGCACCAAAGTCACCGAGCTTCACATTGCCTGCTGAATCTCGCAGAATATTTGCTCCTAGAAGGAAGGGAACACAGCGTTACGTTCATGAAAGCCCGTTAACATTTTGGTGTGGAAAACAGTAACAGAAGTTCAGATTCAGTGATACAATGCAAGATCAGCCTAGTAAGTCGGAGAATTTACTTTCTCTGCTCATTCCTATTACTCTGTTCTGAGGTTCAGAAAATAATGAATTGTACACATCGGTTTGCATCCTAGGCCTCTTCCAGGAATCGCCAGTCACTTTGTAAAGGCTTCCTGACAGAATAAGGAATGTGCCATACAAGGGAAATAAAAAGAAACAAGAAAGAAGTTTCCACACAACTGAGAATGTTTTCACATTGTATTAAAGCAAAATCTCAAACTATGTTACAGATTTGTTCAAATCACTTATCTGCAGAAACATGCACAAATTGACCCGCGATATCTCAATCTTTTTTGGAACAAACACTATTGATAGAAAGCAACGGGAAAACTGTAAAGTTTCGGGGAATACAACAGCATTGTGTTCAACACACCTATTTTGTACATCACCATCTTCCTACATATTCATAACTTGCTTATGCAGCACTTGCAAGTCACCTCTATCTGCAAAAAGTAAAATGTCTGTTTCCTCAGGTTTCCTGGCAGTAAAATGGAAGAAGTCTGAGTCATTTGATCAGGCAAGTCACCTCTGCCAGTCATTTCTTGTACCAGTAATTTCTAAGTAACTGACGAAACAAAACTCTGTAAAAATAAACTTTTGAGTCATGATGCTTTCCTCTGCACATTCTATTTGTAATGACATCATCCTTTGATATATTCAAAACTACTAATACTAAAATAAAATCAGAAAGAAATTTATCATGATTGTTTTGCAGACAGTGGCTACGGAAACACGGTCAGAAGTCTGCTAGAACATCACAAAGATGCTTATTTCTTCCCCCTCAGGTTACATGAGTGACAAGAATAAATGATGGAAAGCAAATCTCATTGATTTTAAGTCAGTATTTTGGCATTTCAAACTTAATTACATTTTAGCGCTTCACACAAGACTGGAAAAGAATCTGTAGTAAAGAGCACTGAACTGTGCACAGAACTATCACTACCTTTAATATCTCGATGGACAATCATATTACTGTGCAAATAGTGAACTCCTTCCAAAATCTGCCGTGTGTATTTACGAGTCACGTTCTCTGTGAGTGCTCCATATGATTTCAATTGGTCTTTGATGGAACCCTATGGCAAACAAGAAGTATAAAACACTGTAACATTTCTAGAATCACAAGTGGGCTAATACTACAGTTGAACTCTATGCCTGGAATGTAGACATTTAAAGTTGCAATACTTCTCTAATCAACTCAAAAGCACAGGTATAGCTTTACCTCCACTGTGAAAAATACAAACTTTGACAAAAAAGAAGCTGGATAGAGACGTCATACTGAAACGTTAAACTATTAACTTTAAAACTGTCAAGCAGCTAAATAGTTCCAGTGTGATGTACAGAAAAAGAGAACAGCAGTAATTTCACTCAAACACCACTCAACTTTTTTGATGGTTAAATGGTGATACCCAAGTTCGACAAAACACATGCCACTTACCCTGGTTAGCTTACACTCAGGAAAAAAAAAAGTTGTCAAGAAAAAACACACCACATGATGGAGGGTGGTGCTTTATGTAAAAATTAAGAGGTAAGCAAGTCTTGGCTTAAAATAACATTAAATCAAAAATTCATGGGTTTGTAACTATTTTTGTATAATCTGGCTTTGTCACACAGAGCTACAAACTGCTAAGATTACTTCTGTGACACTGTCCTCCAAATCTCAGAAAAATTCAAGCAGCCCCCCAAAACAAAGCCCAGAACTCACCTAAAAAAATCCAAACAAGGAAACAAAAAAAAAACCCCACCATCACCAAAACCACCCCCCCCCACCACTTTTCTTCTGTGGAGTCTCACAGTAAAGTAGAATGCTCTAACTATTCAGAAACACAGAGCCTATGTTTTTATATGAGCACATTTTATTTAGCTCTGCTGACCCCACTTGGTGAGAAAATGAAAATCTGCAGTTTTCTGAGCTTATAATATTTCTTAACAAAACAGTAGAAGACAGTTCAGCACATACCTAGGGGCTACACAAAAAACAAGCCCCAAGATTATTTTCTGTATGCACTTATTCCCACACCCACCTTAGCTACTTTTTGTTTTCCTGAAATAATGGAGCACTTGAGATGGTGACTACGCAACAGCACAAGCTGAAGCACCGCAAATAGAAACATTAAAATTCAGGAAGATTCAAGAGTTTACTAATGATAATATTGTCTTTTCAAAGACATTGCCAGGCACTTCTTGTACTAAAATCAAACGCAACGAACTTTTGTACAACCCACTGTCATTCTGAAAACCCAAACAAGCAATGGAGCAGATCGGCTACTGTAAGCACTTGCCAGTACCCGTCTTTCGCTACTGTTTTTAACTTGGACATTTCTTTACTATCTGTGTGCACTGCTGCAGAAGCTGTCTACTTGGGTGCTCGTCACATTGCGTAGAAACGATGGCTGAGGTGGACTGGCTCTCTTGCTTACCCCAGGCATATATTCCATGAATATAGAGAGTGTTCGTTCTGGTGGATCTCTCAAGAAGCCATAATACTGAACAATTCTTTCATGCAGCAGATTTTTCAGCAACTGAATCTCACATTCAAGTGCATTTACTTCCTAAAAGGAAAAAAAAAAGACAAGATTTAATGTGCGTGATGTAGTAATAATAATGTTTTGGATTTTTTTGAAGCAGGACAGTAGGTAGGTACATATGGAAGGGTTATGCTAAGTAACAAAATACTCTTGTAGCTTACATAAAGTTTGTACATTTTATAACAAGAAAATATCACCATTAGATTAAGTAAATAAAAAAAACCTATGGCTTTTCTATAAATTGCTTTGGGATGATTTTGATGTTATTTCATTGTTTCTCTTGTTTTGAAGTTATGTCTGTTTCAGAGCACAGCAGATATCAATATGGGTATGAAGTCAGTGATCATTATGCGACATGTCACAAGCCTCCAATTGGGTGAAAAAAAAAATTTAAAAAAATCTTTAAATCTTTGTAGTGGAATAATTACCATTAATTCTTAACTTTTCCAGGATGATAGACTATACTTTAAAAATGCCTTTGAGGACCACTTAATATTGTAATAATGAAACACAACAAAGAAAAACATTAACACGTATGGTGCTTTCTCTAGAGCTATCTGAAATACTAACAATTTTGCAAAAAGGAAGTAAGATATTTTGAAACGGACTGTACAGGAAGATGCTGGAAAAATACTAACCCACAAATTCAAACTTGGCTGGATTCCAAATTTCACCTAGAAGTCTTTCATCAAAACTTACTTTTTATCCGTCACAGACTATTACTGATAGCCTCACACTTCTGAGGTTAGAAGGGAAACAGACACTGTTTTGTGACACCGAGGCACACATTACAAAATGCTATGGCAAGTGAGGTCACAAAACTGTTGCTACAGGAGAGACTACAGTACTTCATATTTAACATTTCCAAAGCATAATCAGTTGTTTTACATTTTAAAGAAGTATCAACAACAACTACACTAGAAATCTACAGCACAAATGATTCTTGGCTTTTTTCCTTGATCCTACATCACTAGTAGCAGCAACTAGAACTGGTAGCCACTCAATTCTGCAATCATGCTTACACCCATTGTTTCCCCGGCCTTGCTCCCCACAGTGCAGAACGCAGTCCTAATGCGGGAAAAGTAATAATTCTTTTTCCATCCTGTAAAAAGCAGCAAGTACGGTTTGGGAAAAAAAGAAATAGATGATTGGTGCTACTTTTAAATTGTTTCTCTCCTCAAGTGTCCAGTATTTAAAGAAGGACAAGCTCAATTTTAGAGAGAGAATAAACTGACAATGAAACTTCTGCTCTTCAGAGAGAAATACAGTGAGTAACAATAGCTAGCCCTGATGCCCAAAGTTGTTTTATTAAAAAAAAAAAAAAGCAAACGCAAACAACAAACAAATCCCCCCCCAAGATTAAAAAAAAAATATAAGAATCTCAAACTGTCTTCGTAGCCAAACAAAATATCCTCAAGAATTTATTTTCAGGAACACTTAAATTAGTACAGATTTTTCTGTTTATAAATGGAACTCGTTCTAATTCCTGTAAGTATAAATAATTATCTATTTCAGAGCACACTTCATAATGGTTTGTTTAATTTTAGAGACTGAGACTGCACCAGATTAAGTTATGTATGTTCACTGCATAAGGATATGTCTGAAAATTAAAAAATGGGATGTAACATTAAAATCAGGTAACCAAACAAATTCTCTGAGGTACTAACAAAAAAGAATTCCTAACAAGGACATGAAAACACAACATGTTTTAAAACATCATCCTGTTCAAGAAAAGGAACGTCTGTCTAGTCTAGAACACACCGCTTCAGCAGAAGCCCTTTACAAACTCTTTCTTCAGTATTGCTTACCTTGCTGGTTTCTGGACTATCAGGATCAAACTGAACTTGTTTAACAGCCAGTTCTCTTCCGGTATCAGCATCATAACACAGATATACTCTGCCAAATGCACCTTGACCCAGCAGTTTACCAAGTCTCCAGTTAGTTGGAGCTCGTGGTGCTGAAAATATAAGTATGTTTTGGTTTTCAAATGAGCTTGTTATTCAGCTGATCGAGAAAAACTGGAATACACAGAAAATAATTTTTTAAAAGACTACATTTTTCATCAACGGAGACTGTGTGTCCTAAACCTCCCCATATAAGTTATAAAGATCAAGAAAACTTCCTGCAAGATGGAAAACACAAAATTTATTCACAAAATAATTTGTGGTAGAGATAGACATACTTAAAACAATTAGCAACAGCTACTCTGAAAAACAGAAAAAGCATGTTAAACAAACTTAGTAACATTTTTTTTAAAAAAATCAAGGCATGATTAAAATGTACCAGCTACTGAAGTCATCACAAAGTATATTTGCTCCTGAAATGCCACCACAGATATAAAACAGTACCACTTAAGTTCTACAATTTATCAGAAAACTTGACCAACATCTGCAAAAATAAATAGTAACTGCAACCTACGTAACCCCTCGAGTCCTCTAGAGTCTACCAAAACAAAACACTATAAAACTATTCTTGATGATATCACAGATGCAAATTCCATGTGAAAATCTACATGAAAGTTGGCACAGTAAGCAATGAAAAAACTGATGAGCATAGAGTCTTGACTTTTTCCTATTAGAGAGATAAAAACATACTATTCAATTGCATGTATTTTGATGACACGCTTAGTTTCGACATGATATACTTAAAGGCAAGAGAGCTTTACAGTGGAGTTCACAAAATGCCTTAACTTACAGCGACTGGGTGGGCTGATGTCCATGACTGACAAGGTAGGATTGTCTATGTCACTTCCCCTCCTCCTCATTCGGTTATCTTCATATTCCGGCGTAAAGACGCTGCTTCCGCTACTGGTGCTCAGTGAGTGATCAGTGGGACTGAAACTAACTGGTGATCGGAAGCTGTTCCCCTGAGTCCTTCTGGCTCTTGGAAAAGTTTTACGACCTTCAATGGTATACAAAGAATACTAATGTTACACTACAAAAAAATACTGCTGTGCCATGCGTGTATGCAAATACTTTATGAACAGACATGCTTCAGAAACCTGGAGGGCTGTGAGAGGAGAAAGGAAAACGCCCTGCCTCTACTTTTATTGCTCTACTAAGGTCTAAATACCAAATTTCTGATAAATAGGAGAGTGAGAGATATGTTTACATTCCAGTGGTGCCCAGGTTGGCATCTTCATCCTGTAAACTAATAAGAATTGAATGCAGAGAAAAATCTACACATGGAATCAACAGGAAGACCACAAAAAAAAATAATCACAAACAATGCGTAATTCAGAGATGGCTACACCATTACAATAATAAAAGAAACAAGGGCATTGATCTTCAAAAAGGGTAATTACCAATCAGATGACTAACACAATCAATGTTAATATATTTAGGTAACACAAACATTTTTAGGTCAGCATAGCTTGATGAAGTTTCATCCTACAGAACTCAGAAATAGCTGAAGGAATCTCTGATTCATTAGGTATTAACGCTGAAGGAGGAGTTCCCAGGGAACTGAAGAAAGCAGATAAAATATCTTCGAAAAAGTAGACTCAGATTTATATGCTAGTCTGGCCAATTTAAATTCCAAGAAAGATATGAAAATAAATTATTAAGCAGTTTTATAAACCACTGAGAAGATAATAAGGTGATAAACCAGCCATAATTGGTTTGTCACATGTAGCTAATCCAATTTCCCCATTTCATCAGGACATTCTCATAAGCTAACTAGTGAAGTGATGCATAGACCGACTTATTACGTAGAGTATGCCAAAGACAGATTCAGAGCAGTTATCAGTGATTTCTCATCAAAGGGGATGATAATTTAAGTGGACACCCACAGCAGCTTACCTTCAGTCCACTTCCATACACTATTTTAACTGATGATGTATAGATGGAACATAATACACTGAAATATTGCAGATGACATCAAGTTAAGTGTGGCTGGAAGTCCGTTTAAAGATAAAAATCAAAACTCACAATGGTATTAGTAAGTTGAAGATGATTCAGAAATCAACAAGATGAAATTCAGTAAGGAAGTACAACATACATACTTAAAGAGAAATCAAACCCAGAAACCACAAAGTGTAAAGCAACTGGTTGGCTAAGAGTTACGTAGAAAGGATATAGGAACTATAATAGACCACAGACTGAACAGCAGTCAGTATGGTGACTATGAAAAAGTAAAGTGTCATCTGGAACGTATTAACGTAACTCTACATACCAAGTTATGGTTATATCCTGTGTCATTGTCCCGGTTTCAGCTGGGATGGAGCTAATTTTCTTCCCAGTAGCTACTGTGGTTTGGATTCAGTATGGGATTTGGTATGTGAAGAATGCTGATAATACACTGATGTTGTTAGTTGCTGCTAAGAGATCAAGGACATTTTTCAGCTTCCCAGGTTTTGCCAATGTGCAAGTGCAAAAACCTGGGAGGTGTATAGCCTGTACAGCTGACCCAAACTGGCCAAAGGAGGTATTCCATACCATAGACGTCATGCCCAGTATAAGTGGGGGTTGGCCAGCGGGCCAGACACTGTTCGTTCGGGCTTTTGTTTGTTCGTTCTGCTCTCCCTTGCTCTCTCTCTCTGGAACTTGTGGTTCCGAGACCGCTGCTGGGGAAATTGCTGTTCCAAGATCGCTGCTCGGTATTGTTCCGAGATCACTCTCAGTTTTGTTCTGTGATTGCCGCTCAGGATGGGCTGTATCAGTCATCAGGTCATCGGGCAGTGAGAAATTGTGCATAGTTCGTTTTGTATATTTTATTATCATTATATTTTATTATGATGATGATTATTAACATCTATTATCTTTTCCTTTGCTGTCCTGGTGAACTGTCTTTGTCTCAACCCACAAGTTTCCCTTTCTTTCCAATTCTCCTCCCCATCCCACTGGGGAGGGGGGGAAGCAGAGGGGGAAGTGAGTGAGCAGCTGTGTGGTACTTGGTTGCTGGCTGGGGTTAAACCACAACAGTTATACATACAGCAGCCATGAGAAAAGTCTCAGCTAGAGTACTCTATTTAGAGTTTTGGCCACTACAAGAATGGAGAAGAAAAAAAAAAAATATGAGGCTTGCAAAAATGTCTGAGGTAAGGCTTAAGGCTTGAAAGAAGAAAACTAAGGAGAGAAACAGATGTGTGTGTGATGTAGTGTTATATATGGGCAGTGAACAATTTTTCACTGTGTTAAAATGGAGTAACTAGTTACTAGTTTCATTTGCAGGAAAAATGATTTAGAAGACAGAGAGGTAAGTTATAAGATATGCTATTTTCAAAGTTAGTTACATAAAGAAAAGGAGCATCTCTTCCCTTACAGTCAATTTAGAGTTTACTTGTAAGTCAGCGTGACACATCTTTGCCTCTCTAATCTTGCCTTAGAGCAAGGGAATGGACCAAAGCTGCCTTGCAGTCCTTCAATTTGGTATTTCTGTGATTTCTGTAACAAAATTCCATTTATTGCTGTGCTCATTCCATACTGCAAATGATACCATCTAGTCTTTGGAGAAATTTCTTAACACATCTCAACTAGTGCTTGACACACCCTGAAGTCAGACCAATCCTTCAGCTGCCTCCTCTTTCCTTCCTTTGGAAGTTTAACATGTTAAATTCACATCAATGTTATTACTGTCCAAATCAGTTTTGTGGCCACATCAGCAGGTGCTGTTTTGCATTCCAACAATTGATTTCACCAGCTAATTGTTAATTCTTGGTTAAATCACTGCTCTTCCATTTCATTTACCTCTTTTAATCTGAAAAACTGTTAACAGGAACTCCACTGTATTTGGGGTCTTTTTGAGCAAATCAAGCAATGACAAACTAACTGACATACCTACTTTGGATAGAAAAGGATCACAAAGGTCAAAAGCTTATCCTGGATGACTCGTGCATGGCCAAAGATAGAGAACATTTCTATAGCTGTGCATATGAGTCATGAATTCTGTAATCCATAACTTTACCAGAGGTAAGACTGCTCAGCAGCTCTATCAATCATTAGAAGTTTAGCAAGTGAGTTTGGGAAAGTTAAGCTTTCGATTTCTCCAGTATTTTCATTCATTAAGATTTTACAATCTACATTTTCTTCTTCACTTTTTAAGAAGAGAAAAACAGATTAATAAAGTAGAACTCTTGCAGTATTCACACTTACCGTCATTGTAGTCTTGTTGATGATATGAAATATGGTATCTTCGGGGATAAGTCCCCCCCTTTCCAAATTTCTCAAATATTGGGATATCATACTCTACTAGAAAATAAAAAGTTACATTTTAAAATGTGACTAAAGCATATTCAATTAATCAGTTTGGTATTATAAACTTAAACATGGGTGAACATATCAGAGGACATGCTTCAAGTTGAAGCACCAGAGCAAAAAGGATTATAGAACAAGAGCCACAAATCTAACAAATCACAAAAACTAGAAGAACATTCAGCCAAAAGTTCCAAAGGATCAAGAATTCAATAGCTCGAGTGGTTCGTGACCTCTTGCTTAAAAGAATGTCAGAGGACTACAGCATGCCTAATTACTCCAGTTTTAAAAATAGTTTCTAGAGGAAAATCAGCAGAAATTATTACAAAGAATAAAATTTAAAGATGCATAAATCTGAAAAATTAGTGAATGAGTCAACACAGCTTGAATTACTAAAACACATTCAACAGGTCCTCTTTTAAAAATTATCGAAGGAGAAAAGTATTCATAAGATAAAGGAAAAAGTCCCTCATGTATAAATAATTGGTTGGAAGATAAGTACGTAAGATGGGAGTAAATGGTCAACAGTTCCACAGGAATCTGAGCTACAACTCATGCAGTTTAATTATGCATGAATTCTCTGGACAGAACAATGAATAGTGAGGTGACAAAATCATTTTGAGAAATAAAGCCAACAGAAGAATTACAGAGAGCCCTTAAGAGTCTACGTGACTGGATGTTAAAATGGCAGATGAAATTCAATGTAGGCTAGTGTAAAGGATTGTGATAGAGAGTTTCAATAAAGCAGCAGTTGAACCCTCTGTATTGACTGAGAAGCAAATTAAATGCTATAAATCATTAAGATAGACTGAACAAAGTTTTGGTCTACTCCATTTCAAAGGATTTAGTAAAACTGAAAAAGATTTAGAAGTACTCCATAAGGAATGTAGGCCTTAAATCACAAAGGGCGTACTTCATAAAACACAGTAAGCTGCACAACTTCTTTTCACAACGTACTATGGATACCGAAAAAGTTTATACAAGTTGAAATAGAGACTGGAAAAATTTGTGGAAGGAAAAAAAAGAATCCGTCAAATCACAGAAGAGCATCTTGCATTTGCAGAACCCTTAAGCTATACATGAGTAGGAATATATTCCGAGGAAGGAATACTATATGCTCCTCTATAGAAGCCTGGTACTGGTTGTGACAGGCAGAAAGACGAGGCCAAATGGACATTTTTTCTGACTCTATATACTATTCTTTGTTACACATGAAATTGTGAGAATAAATATTGAATATGGAATTACTGATTATTGTCTATCCCATGGTTAAAATACCAGAGCATCCCACAGAAAAAAACAGAAAAAATATTGCAAGATCATCTTATTAGAAAAGTAACTGTAATAAACAAAACCAAGTAAAGTAGATTAAGATTACCAAAGGCAAACTGATTTCTGACATTTCCAACTTTTTTGGTATTTATCTCTGCCACCTAAATGCTTCTTATAAATAGTTTTAGTTTTATTTTCATTTAAAAGTGGTGCAACCTGTTAAGCACTCCAGAATCCTTAAAAGAAAAAACACACCATCACAGAGTTATCTGGATAAAGCTTCATAAACAAAATAAAAAGTCTTAATGTATATAATAGACGAAAAAACACAAAACACCTCAGATTCACTGGAAGCTAATTATTGTTCAACAGCAAAATTCTGTAGTGAGGCATGTCCATGAGAGACTTCAAAACACTTTCAAGGTTGCCCATTGCACTTCGTATCCTGAACCATGCACAACAACTTGGATTCAAGCCAGAGTATCGTATGAAAACAACATTAGTGGTGATGATTAATTTATAGGCACAGCGCACAGTTCTCCTTCATCTTTCACTTCATAGTGCTTTCAATTACAGAAGTCATGAGCACTTCAAAGTGATCCCCATTTCACATAGGAGAAAATGAAGGCTCCGTGTACTGGTTTCAGCTGGGATAGAGTTAATTTTCTGTATAGTAGCTCCTATGGTGCTATGTTTTGGATTTGTGACCAAAACAGTATTGATAACATAGGGATGTTTTAGTTATTGCTGAATGTTTACACAGCATCAAGGCTTCTTTTGTTTCTCACACTGCCCCGCCAGCGAGGAGGCTGGGGGTGCACAAGAAGTTGGGAGGGGACACAGCTGAGACAGCTGACCCCAACTGACCAAAGGAATATCCTGTATCATATGAGGTTGTGCTCAGCAATAAAAGCTGGGAGAAAGAAGGAGGAAGGGAGGACATTTGGAGTTACAACATTTGTCTTCCCAGGTAACCATTAGGTGTGAGGGAGCCCTGCTTTCCTGAATACAGCTGAACACCTGCCTGCTGATGGGAAGCAGTGAATAAATTCCTTGCTTTGCTTTGCTTGCGTGTGCGGCTTTTGCTTTACCTATTTAAACCGTCTTTGTCTCAACCCAGGAGTTTTCTCACTTTTACCGTTCTGATTCTCTCCCCCATCTGACCGCAGAGGAGTGAGCAAGCAGCTGCGTGGTGGTTAGCTGCCTACTGGGATTAAATCACAACACTCCAAAATTAAATAAATTAACCAAGGTTATGCACCAACTTAGAGATGAATATTAAAAGTCCAGTTTAACAAACCGTTGTGTGCCCCTATCCAAAGAAGTAGGTAAGTTATACTACGCACACTAACAGTGGTGTTACACATGATAATCTAGAAGAAAACATTTGGAAGAGCTTATATTTCATTATATCTTTTACTGTGCGCATTTGGATTGGATTTTGTTGCTTTGTTTTCTCCTACCATTTTAAGTTTGTGTAATACAATACCTCTCAACGTGAGCTTCCCATCTAAGCCCTATTATTTGCAAGAGGAAGAGTTCTGGAAAGCTAGTACATCCAGCGATTTCTGCCTACCTGAGAATTCCTGATGATTATCTGGATAGCTCTGTGCTCTTGGCATCCGAGATTTGGGATAGTTGTCTCTGGAAGTGTAAAAACATACAGCATCTAAAACCTGCTGTTAACCTAGTACTTAAACATTTAATCTTACTGTCTCATAGTTCTTTATGACTGATGAAAAGTTATTGCTATACAAGTTGCTGCACTGGTTTATAAACATGGAACCCAATTTTGAGAATCAAGTCTAATAGGTATCAATAACAATTCAAGATCAGTAACAATGGAAAAGCTTGCTTATTGAGCTTAATGTAGTAAGAAAGCAGACTGTTAATGAGCAATGATATAGTAAAACATGAATTATCACAAGTAAAGCCACAAAGGAGCACTGTTATGTTAAACACCTTTATGGCTAAACACAAAGGTTTATAGACTGGCAAAATCTCTTATACAGCCTACAAAAACTCTTGAGGAAATTTAACCAAAGAAATGTAGAACCTTTTAACGTCTCAAAGTATTTCCTCTTCTCTCCATGAAAGTCATAGGATTAAAAGAGTCATTTTATTGAGTTATAGAATGATGAAGAATTTTTTGGTTCTTATACAATCACATTGTTTCTTACCTACAGTTGGTATGTAACTCCCAGCCACCAAAAGGAATGGATGGGATTGCCAGTCAGAGCAACCGATTACAGTATATTTCCATAAACATACCAAAACAATGTCCTCCTTTTTCTGGTAAGAATTTCTCTAATGGGTAACAGAAGCTAAATGGAGACACAAAACCTACATCTTTGTAGGAAATATTTGAATGAAAAAAAAAAAAAGGGAAAACAAACTAAGTAGAGGTGACAAATGAAGTAAATAAAAAACAACCAAAAAAGTTTTGAAGAAGAAACATGAGTCAAATTAAGATTGCTTTGTTTCCCCTTCTTCCACTCACCCCTACCCCACAAAAAACTTAAAATTTGGCATTTGGTAGAATTTCTATCCTATGTAGCTACATTAAACACTGTGTATAACGTATTGCACTCCAACCACAAAATACTTATCACGTCTATTATTTTCTTGCTTGTGAAACGGAGCCTTATTAAGCTCAAAAATTTGTTTGTTAGACCAAATGTATTTGTGTCCTCAGATCACATATTCTCAAATGAAATGGTACTATGGAATACTATAGCTCTGATTAATCGCCACAGGCAATGATTTCCAACTTTTTACCTTTCTACCAATTAAATAAAATATTTAATTAGCAGTATTATTTGTATAGCAATTCCAAATGAACACGTAGCCAATCTGCACAACTTAAGAGCCAAGGTTATCTGCCTGACCAACCAGAAGCCAAACAGGAGTACGCTCTGTTTTGGCTTATCTGGTGGCTGAGACACTGGACAGTGACCCTCTCAAAACACATGGATCTCCTAAGAGGTGAATCAAAACAGATCTTCAGACCCACCACAGTCCATGTTGCCTCTTGCTAACTGACAGGTTCAAACAAGGAAAAATAAGTGGAAAGTCTGCAGTGGGAACAAGGCAAGAGGAATGGACAGTAATTGCAAAGAACAGGAAGGGACTGTCTGTTAAAGTCTTTAAATGATTCCACCCTCTTTCTTGAACTGGGTACCCTCAACCTTGGAAAAGGGAAGCTTACTTCATATAGCAGTACCTAAGAAATGTAAATTTCTTTCTGCTCACTGCCAGGGAATATACTCCACATATATGCAAGACAGCCAAAATTTATTAAAATCTCGGTACAATTTTGTAGAATGTGAAGTCTAAATTTTTGTGTTTCAAATGCAAATTGTGAAAAAGCTATTTCTATTTTCCATGCATTAGTAAGCAATTAAGTTTCAATAAGCTTTATAAATGTTCTATAACTTAGAGGATTTTCTGGAAGAAGTTCAGTAACAGCTGTTGCTGGGAGAGTTATATGTTACAACTGATACATTATGCAATCTAATAAAGATAAATAATGAATGTAAGTAATTCTTACCCATCTAAAGGGCTGTCAAGTGAGGGACAGCTTCCTGAGCCAGAGTTTTCAGGACTGCTCAAAGACAATGGATCCAGCATCTAATAAATAACAAGCAGAGAAAGACCAACAAGTTCAATTTTTTGTTTCTGCTTTGAAACGCCTAATAAAAACCAAAACTAAACCAGAAATATTAATTACTAGAGAAAAAGTTAGCTGCCATAGTTGAACCTGCATTACATTCTTTTTCCTGAAACAATTCTGTTATTTTTCTTGCACCTAACTAGACTATAGTTAAGGTATTTAATCCTGCATCATGCTTTGTACCTAACAAGTTGCACTGCCGTATTCTTCCTGCATACAGCATTGTCTCTTAACATTGTATCAGTATCTGTATGAGTAGCTTAACAGAACAACAAAAATAAGGCCTCTAAAGGACAAAAAGCTGAGACAGTTAAAGAAAAGTAGGTTTTGTTGTCATCAAAGAAAAAAATCTCAAATGTGACACAGATTGTGATGAACACAATTTACATCATCTCTGTAGTGGTTTAAGTTTGGCCAACCAGAAGTCCCAGAAAACAGCTAAAACCAAAGCTTTTAAACATTTATCTCTAGTTAGGACTCCATCCGAGTTACACAGAATTTAAAATAGAACTGAAGGGAAAACGGAAGGAGAAAGAGTGAGAATGCATAAAAATTTATAAACTCTCTCCCTTTTCACCTAACCCAAAATCCTGTTTCAAGTAAAATAAAACTTTCATGTGAAACTGCAGTTTACAAAAACACCAAAGACAGATTCCCCCCCCCAACACTTCTGATGACCTAGTAATGGATGCTCATGAGCTGTTTGAAATCTGCCATGTATCAGCCTGATAAAAACTGACTATCTAGGCCAGTTCTATTACATAATGAAAACAATCATCAACACTTCCTCCGTTTCTCAAATTCTAATCCAGAGAAAAAGAAATGGATTGATAATCAAGAGCATCCTCTTGATTACCAGCTATTTCTATTGGCTGACATTCGTTTTATCTCACACTACCACCCTTGAAGTCGTAAGTTTAATGAAGGGCAAACATTACTCCCTTCTCTTTTGCAGTAAAGCGATCTGAAATGTCTTACAGATTTATTTTTCAGAAGAAGTGGAAACAGAATCTAAATTTTGAATTATTGAATGTGACAATTTTACCAGCTTGCCTCTCAAAAACAGAGTGGAAAGCTCATCTGTTGTCTTAAAATGAGCTCCTTCCTAAAATAAAGGTTTTTTGGTATATTATATAACATCTATTATCTTCTATGAATTGGACACCAATCTTTTGCTGTAAATTAAGCAGTTGCCCCTCCAATTTTTATGGTCTGTGCTGCATCTTAAAGGTCCTGGCACAAACTTTGCAGAGCACCAATCAAGGACTTACTAAAGAAACAGTGTTCACAAAGTGAGTTTGCACTCTGCCCACTCAGACACTTAAATGAACTCTGTATCGGGGAGGACAACATTTACCATAGGTTCAGCAATTATACTCCTCTTTTCTCATGCTGAACAGTGGGTCCTGAACGGGGAAAAAGCCCATCTGCTGCCATATTAACTACCTCTACAACTTAATGCAGTATGGTCCAACTGGCAGGCCATGGCCCACTTCTATCCTGCCCATCATCTCTTCTGCAGGGAAAATGTGGGCTCTGCTGTCAGAGCGTGAACAGCTGTGCTCAGGCAGATCAACAGGAGAGCAGACCAAAGCCCTCTGCTCCCAAATTCCCTTCTTGTCTTTGTGGGGTAGGCTGTGACAGACGTAGGCAGCATGGTCAACACATGCCAAGGTGATGTGGCAACTTAGGGGGACGGGAACAAACAGAGATTGCGAGTTCTCAACACCCCAATCTGGCCCTCCAGGCTGCTTCGGTTGAACTAACCTGGCTTCCTATGAAAGTAAAATTCCTGTATTTAAACCCTGCTGACAGCTTACACAGCAATGCGTACATGACAGGTTACAAGTTTCTTGAATACTCCGGAGTGAAAGGACATCCTGGACCTCAGAGATCATCTGTCTGTCTGACCAGTCAGTGACCAAAAATGACTTTGCCCAGGCCAGAAGTAATCATTTCACTGAATGAATCCAGGCCTGGGCTGGATCTGACCATGGGGCTATGATAATGAGTAGCACCCTGGTCTGGAAATTAAGAGATTCAGTCTCTATTCCCAGCTCAGCCATTAAAATTGAGCAACAAATTGCACAATCTCTTTGCCTCTATTTTTATTCTATCATCTGTCTCTCATTTAGTCAGCTCATAAAAAACCATTGCCTCTTGCCATTTGTGAATACAGTGCCAATGTCAACAAGAACGTAAAGTGATTCGTGTATGCAGCATTATTTTTTTTTTCCTCCTTAAAATATCTCTTTCTCCATACCCGATTCTGTGAGCCGTTACATTCCTCCATCTTTTCCTGCTGTTTTTAAAGGCAATATTGATATTCAGAGAGCAGGATTTTTATTCACGCTAAGTGTGCTGATATCCCACACCGATAACGCAGGTGAATAGAGAGAACAAAATAGCATACATTTGCGACCCTCCTCCCCCCAAAAATGACCGTAGAAAGTATTTCAGAGCTTATTTATACCAGACCAGGCCCATCGCCATCCCCTTGCCTCTACCCTAACGCAGTATCAACTGAGTCCAAATAATTCCGACAGATCGAAAGTTTTCTTTAAAACCACCTTTGATTACCTGGGAAAGTTGTAAAACTGGTCTTGCTTACATACCCTCATTAAAATGAAGGGTTTTGTGCTTTCTAGTGTAGACATCTCTTGCTGTAATTTATATCTATCACTACCTCACTCAACTACCATGGAAATTAAGAATATTACCTTACTCCTTGTAGCAACATATTTAAATAATTGAAGAGACTTACAGAGAAAAAAAAACAGGTTCTACAAGACTAAACAACCACAATTATTTTAACCTTCTCTCACAGATCACGTTTTCTAGGGTTGTCATCATTTTTTTAAGCTGTTCTTTCTAACAAGTCCATATCCTTCTTGAACAGCAGTATTTCAAAAATCAATCTAACAAAAACTTTAATAAATCACACACGTACCTGATCCATACTTTCTGGAATGAATTCACCCTCACTGTTGATACTGGTGAAGGACCCATTTCGAGCCACCTGATGCAGCTCATCTGGAATGTATCCTGGGGGAGGTGAACTCCTATCACGAGTATTAGAACCTTTTGAAAGAAAAGGACTAGTCAGAGTCTCTTCACTAACCCAGAATCCAGGGGCTTTATTCAAAAACTTCATAGGCACTGAGCCTGCCTGGATCACTTCTTACGTTAGAAATTTCCCAAATGCCTATGCAATACAAGACTTACATATAGCATTTAAAATCTGTAATCCAGGAACTATGAAAAATTCAGGGCAGGCTTGCCTCAATGACATTAAAAAGAATTTTCATTAATTAGGAACAGAAATATAGTTTGCCTGCACATCTAGCTGGGTAAATTTCTTCTTTTGAAACAAAACAAAAATCCAAACCCTTCCACCCATGTCAACTAATCCTTTCCCACTCTTGAGAATTTCAGTTTTTCTTTGAGAATATTACATCTGCAAAAGCATTAATACCTCTATTCATAATAAAGGCATAATTAATTAATTAAAATGTCTCAAAAAATATTCATTAAACTCTCTAGTTTCATAATTAAATTCGGAAATTAACATCACACCAACTTTAAAACATGAATAGGCAAAAAAATTATATCAATGCCAAAATGAGTATCTTAAATGTTCATGCATTAAGATTAAAAAATACAAGAGTCCTAAATTGAGCAAGAAAATGCATTGCCATATAAACAGATGTTTCAGTAACTCATTCTTGTGTCTGAAAATAAAGGGGAGTACTAACATCAACTTTTTAGGATATCCATCGGTTACCTCAAATAATTCTACACAGATTTATTTACTTGTGATTTTTTTTGGTTAATTTTCTGTACTATATATATTTAAACCACCTTTGACTTAAAATTCAAAATCCACTCCCCCAAGTGCAAACTCTATAGTATGAAGAGTCATTGATAAGTACGAGAAATTCAAACAGTCTGTGTTGAGAACAAGAGCTTCATGAAGAGAATATTACAAAAGAAAAGTTTTTACAATTAAACCTATTGAAATATGTAGCTTACCTATTACAGACAGCCGCCTTTTTCTGTCTGTCACACCAAACACTGTATTATCTAAATCTTCCAGTGAGGGCAAGGGTTCCACATTGTTTACACTGGGTGACTGAAAACATACATATTACAGACTGCAATTATTACTTTATACTCCTGACAATGAAAATACTTTGCAAACTTTTAAAGGCTTTGTGCAACATGTTCCTTTTTTCAAGCAGTCAAAAAGCAGCTCGTCAATTTATATCAAAATTTATCTATTTTAGTAGCTTATTCTTAATATTTAAAAATAATTTTCAATATGTACTAGTATACAAATCTTACCAATATCATGGCTGTGGTGTGAAAGATAATACCAAAATAACTCAGTATTTAGCCTATAGTCCACTGCTACCATTTGCTACAACAAGTCTTTAACTTGCAACAAAGGAGTGTCACCAACATATGACTTAAAGAACAGTTTCAAATAACTACAGTTACTTAAAATTTTATATGCTTCTCAGAATTGTATCACATCATCATCCTATTAAGGAACACTTTTCTACCACTGTAGGGAAGGCATACAAAGAGAGAGGAACAGTATCTAGGAAAAAGTTAGAACTGGGTCAATACAAAATGCTAATACATGCTTAAAGTGAACGGAAGAAGCAATCACTAATATTTTCACTTGGAAAAATGTCATCTTCAAGATACAAATTACACTTCAATATATAAACTAAGGAAAAAGACATTTAGCATGTCAACTCATACCTGTGTATTTCCATGTATTACAAGTAATATCTTGAGACTCTTCATATGAACACTACGGTCAAGCAGTTCAACAGCTTTGTCCAGGTCATCCTGTGTTGTTAATGGAATTACAAGCTACAAGAAGGGGAAAAAGAAAAAAAAAAAAAAAAAGAGATGTCTTAAACAGGACACAAGAAAGAAGTGAGGAAGTCAAGTGCAGAGAAACAAACTGATGCTCTTTCCTTTCATTCCAAACAACTTGAAAATAGAATTCATTAAATGACGGCTCAAGTTACTACAAAAATGTCTGAAATTCAACCTAATTTTTCCTTCAGATGACTTCAATAGGTACAGCATGGTGGAACAAGGCTTCACAATGAAGGGGCAACCATTTTACATATGTACAACTTAATATTCTACAAGTTTCAGAAAAACACGTGCAACAGTGTCAATGTATTTGCCATCACCTAAATTAATGCGCATCTATAAGATAAATAAAAGTAACTCCTATTTTATAGAGCATAAAGCACATTTTTCTGTCTCACAATATTACAACTATATTTATTTGCAGTTGTATCACTAACAGAATTTCTCCACTGAATAACAGAATTTGTTAAGGAAAGCGTATCAGGTATAATGTGATCCACATGGAACAACTGTAGTCCTCACTAGAATCTTACCTGGATCTAATTAATTAGAATTAAATTGGCATACAGGTGTCTTTAGAACAGAAAATGCTATGCCGTTAAAAGAGATCTGAGTAAAAAAAATTGGGCTTATGTTTCAGGAGTGTAAATGACAACTTCTGCTTGTAACAAAGGAACAGAGCAATATAGATTTTTTTAAAAATCTATTCGACTTGTGAACAGCCTCAGTCAGTGATGCTCAAATACAAAATCAGTTGAAATACAGTATTTTTATACAAAAATAAATGGGAATGAGGGAAGAAGGTCTTGATAACAAATGACCATACTCTTCATTTTGAGTTGCAGTTTTAATGCTAATGACAGGTTATTACCATCACATTTCTGAAAGGTGATGGGATGATTTGCCAACTAGTGCAGAAGATAACAAGCAGAAAACCTGCTGAAACGCCTAAAAATCTATCAGAGGAAGGAGCTGAGGCTAAAGCATCATGAATGGCGATTTCTTCTGACCTTCCTAGTCTCCAAAAACCTCCTGTAGGAATTCTTCATTTTGAGGATCAGTTTCACTGAAGTGCCTGGTGAGGTAGTGAGTAACCAACAAACAGCAATTACAGGCATTTTCTTCTGCCAAGATGCAGATTAGATACAGCAATTATGCTGTGCATAACGAAGCACACAACTAAGCCTCCATGCACTTTGCTGACTCAAGGCAAAAAACCAGGAGTAACTCCTAAGAATGGATCCTGCATCTGTAAATATATTTCCTATTAATAAATTCCATCTCTACTTCTAAGGAAAGCTAGAAGTAATCTTGATTAGCTTGACAGCGCTAGAACTGTTCCCAAGAAATCTCTGTGAACCAGCCACTTTAAGAGGAGCAACAGTTAAGTCTAGTTCTCCAACCTAAACATTACTAAATGCAGCATTCTAGCAATTACCTAACAAGACTAATCCTTAAAGGAAAAAAAGTGTACAAGAAAGGATAAATGTTATTTTAAGTTTACAAACACGACAAAGCTCAAAAGAGGTAAAGACTTTCCCAAAGTCACGCAACAGGACTGTGGCAGAGCAGGAAGAGAATTCACCCCTTCCCAGTCAAGCCTGAGACATGATTCATTAAGATATGACTCTCCTCATAAAACATTTCACGCATCTCCTGCCTATCCTAATTTAGGGAAGCCTTGCATATTTGAGAACACACAAAGAGAAATCTGGGGTTTTGTCACAGGAGCGGTTCTCACTCCTTACAAGAGCAAATTTCAGCCTTAAAATAATTAACGTACAAGTCACTGAGAATTTAGAAGACACAGAATATTACCTCATTATTGCTGTAATGTAAATCCATAGTCTGTCCAAAAGCAACTTTAGCTTTATCTGCAAGATCTTCAAGTTTAACAGGCCTTGGTAATTGCAGGATCCTGAAACACAATTTAAGTTATAAAGAATTTTTGTGCATTATGAAAATCTGGCACCTCATTACTTAAAAACACTCTTTGAATTAAATTCCCTACTAAAAAGACCATAAGAGGCTATGCTTTATTCACCGTCCTCCATATTTTGAGTAATTAAAAAAAGAGAGAAAAGCAGTGAAAAAGTTATAAGGAATAATCATGCATAAAATTAGATCTCATTATGACTATTTTACTTGCTTGTATATGGCTTCTTTCTTAACTTAATGCTTTGCATGCCTCCATTCCAGAGGCAAATTCTTAGAAACTTCTAAAATTTTCTACTTCAGAAAACTAAGACAGACAATGGAGTAGCACAGGCTGACAAGCATAAGCATCAGAAAGGAATTACGCCTATAGTCCCCACTTTTTGGAAATGCAAAAGACTATCTCAGCTGAGGAAGGTAACCAAATGTCACCATCTTTACCATAATGAATTACAAGCTCAAACTGCCGAGTCCATCACTAACTGTGCTTGAAGTGTGCTCCTGTAAGAATGGTGCAGTTGTAGGTCAACAACTCAGATTTTCCTTTAACTGAATGTCTTGTCAACCCAAATAGCCCAAAATGCCTGTAACTGACCTTTTACTATAGAAAACCATTGTATTATTTGAGACAGAACACCACTAAACAAAAACGTTTTTAGAAATGACTAAGCTAGTGAGGTACATTCTGTTCACATTCAAAAAAGAAACAACACTCAAATTTTGTGAAGCAGAAAAATCAGCAAATGATACCCGTCCCTTTTACCAGTGTTTCAATTGGTACATTAGTTAGGGAACAGTATTTCTCACTGAAATGAGGCTAGAAGCCAGACCACTTCCAATTATAAATTATTTTGAAAAAATAAAATCTTAAACCCAAAACAAAATCCAACATCAATTCTCACTGTAGTTAACAATTTGTTTAGCAAGCCTGGAACTCTGCCCATCACAGTGCACGCTCCTTGATACAGAGTGTGACATTCACTACCGAAAGAAACTCTGGAATCACTTCTCTTTTCCACTTCCCTTTTTAAAAACTAGTGAGAAAGCCATTGCATAACTTATTTTTCTTGCATCATTTCATTATTTTATCTTTAGATCTACGTGCTCAGGCAACAGAAGTATTACAACTCATGCTGAGCAATGAGCCTGGGCTGCCCAGTACCCCTGGAAAAGCAGGCTCAAGTTACTTGGGGCAATCCAAAACAGAGCTAGGCCCATCAGCATGAAAGCTTGGGAAAAGTATCTGTCCACACACTTACTTTATGCTTGTATTCATACTGAATTGTTTAACTTAGTCCACTGTGAAAGTGAATTAAGATAAACTACAGAACTGCACTACCCATGCAGACTGGCAGTGACTAAACAGTTCTGTTTTAAATTCATGCTTCCGCTTATTTCACAAGAAATTACTAGGTATAAGAGTCCTCAATTTTCAAAGCTTTTGAAAAGACTTATTTCCTCCAAATTACTTATAGCACTCAATCATTACCGATGCACTGTTATATGTGATGTTCAGAAAAGTGACAGAAAGAAGGTGAAGAATGTTAATAGCTAGTGAGCTTACTGCTATTTTACTACCCCATGCAAGGAGAGGGCACATACTGTAACCAGCACACACACTGATCTATTGCACATCACACTAAGGACTGCCAAGAAGTAGCACAGGTTTCATTCTGAAGCAATCTTTACTTAAGGAATTTACCATTTCTATTGACAAATAGCATGACCAGGACATTATTTCCTTTTTCATTAAGTATTCTCAAAGATCTTATTCTATAACCATTTCTCTGTAGGTACAATGAAGGTTTATGCTTTCAGAAAGAGACAAAATTAGTTGTGCACACACGAGCTCTGCACAGAATTGTGGATCGACTACTGGAAAAGCTTTTGACCAGCCATCAGAGCAGAGATAGATAGATAGATGTTTGTATACTCTAAGCATGTACATTATTCACCTCTCATACACAAAATGAAAATAAATTTTAACTGATTATTCAAAATTCCCAATGAAAACAATCTAATTATGAATTTCAATAAATTTTCCTATTACAGTTCTCAGATTGGTTACTCCAAAGTACAATCCAATATTGAGCTTTAAGACCTAGGCTTCTTCCTCTGGGTATTACAGTGACAATATATTATCATGCATTTATTATGCATGTGATGCAGCAAAAAAAATTATTTGCTGGTCTACTCATACTAAGATCTATGTTAATGATCTAAGTAATTGTTCTAGGCTACAAACGTCTATCTGAAGGGTAAACAAATAATAGATATTACATGGGACATAGCTATGGTAAGACACTTCTGCATTTATGTATACTTAGAGCCCACATTTTAAACACATTAGTTCTCCTTAGATTGTGTTCATATCAAAATTAAATTTAAGCTCAAACCAAATACACTCAGATACCTGAAACACTTTGAACAGTTTATTTGAAACTTTATGATAGAAGCACAACAAAACTCTTTAAATAATTAAAAGACAAGACTGTTTCCTGTGTTCAAACCTTACCTTTTTTCACCTCGATGTTCAAATTTGACTCTAACATCATTCTGTAAGAAAAAAGATAAAGGAATCACTATTAGTTTCTTACTATCTCCTTTAATGAGGGCCATGAAATCCCATTCAATAATCCTACCCCAGAAGTAAAATCCTTAGGCTGTCCATATTAATCTTCTGTCCTTTCTGATATACCAAGCATATTAACAAGATACTTCTGCTGAGGTATCCAATAGAGGCTTAAAGTATGTAAAAAATACAAAAAATTATTCTGAAGTACAATGAATGCTTCTATGAATAAACACATTATTTTTCTATCAATGTATTTTAATATTGTAACAGATTCATGATTTAAAATTCAGTGTGGAATTGATTACCAAAGAATTCTCTATCATGAACAGGTAGGTAGACTGAGCTACCAGAACAGGTTTTTACGTACACTTTGGAGCTGAGTGTTCCAGGCTTAAGAAACATACCTTGTTTCATAAGCATTACCATAGAAACCCACACATGTAGTTAAGGTAGCATTCATGCAATCAATTTCCCAGTAACAAAGATACCTGTAGATATCTGCAGTTACATGAAAATAAAATTGTTTTGCAAAATCTGATTTTAAGAATCAAATTGTATCAGCAACTATTGCAGGAAAAAAAAACCACCACACATGCATTCAACTACAGATTATATCCAAATAATAATGTTATATCTTTCAAAAGAATTACTTAATTCACAAGTGATTACTTTCAAAATTCACAAATTTAAATGGAATGACAAACATTTATTTCCCTCTCATCACTACCACATTTAAACTCAGAAATGGCTCAACTATTTTCCTTCTAACTTTCTAAACATTTATTATATTCAAATCACTTTGGATCATATATGCACATTACTTCAACGTCTAACGTCACAGCACAGAAGTGAGTTATATGACGCTAGCAAAGCACCATTGGTGTTATATATTGAACTCTTACAGCTTTTAAAGCACAGAATGAAAAAGATGTAGCCATTGTTTTTTGACAGTTTAAGAGCTGAGTATATTCAAATATCTTTAACAGGCTACAAGACCTCACAAACTGAAGTTTCAGGAAACATTGGACTATCAATTAAGGATCCAATCAAATAAACATACAGTTAACTCAGTAGGGCTATTACAACAATTTGGATAAAAATCCACATTGTCTCCTCTCCTAATCTCTCCATATCATAGTTCAAATCTATCAACTAAGTATTTTTCCATTGATGTTCAGTAACCACAGAAAAAAAATGCAGCTGAAAAGAACTCACATTTCCAGCATATGAACAAACAAAAAATTGAGGCCAAAGCTGCAGTAAAGGAGCTTAAGTATGTTTCTGCTGCTGTACTGACATTCTTTAGTATGACATAGCTGACAACTGGGCAATCTAATATACCTATAAAATCCATTCCAAAGAAGCATTCCAAATAAGAGATGCTAGCACACCTTGATATTTTAAAATAGACTAGTACCAATCAAATAATAATAGTAATAATAATAATAAAAAATATTATCAATCTACATACAGTGCCAAAACACCCTTATGATCTTCAATTTATCAGGATCAGAATCATTTAAGCATACACTATGATCTGGTCTGAAATGCCACCATTTCATTTTGCTGCTAATTTAAGAACATGAACAAAGAAAATGGCAGCACGTGTGGGAAACTAATAGCTCATTCTAGTATGCTCACTGGTCTGGCAAGAAAAATAATTACAGAAGTCACAGCAGGACATTCCGTGTTCAATAGGTTAATAAGGATATTAAAGATTACCTGTTTTTTAGGCGAAGATGACTTTGGTTTTCCTGTTTCTTGCTGAGGCAATACAGGACGACTGGCCTTATGAAGCACAGCCAAATCCTGCATGATTGAATTCAAAGCTTGCTGCTCATCTGCTCAGAGAAAAAGACCAGATAAGAGAAGTGTAAATGACTGCTACATTTGAAGTGCATTACTGTCTCATTTCAGAATTAGGCAGGCATTATTCTGAAATCTAAAAGTCTATATTACACTTCAATACGTAATTGCCAAATTAAAAAAAAAAGTTACTGCCATGTTGCAAACATTTTTATTTTATTTATCGTTAACAATGCTTAAGGAAATAAACAGCTTCATCAGTAAACACTCTTAAATGGTAGGTTTAAATAACGGAAGTCATAACAGAGATTGACAACTTTACAGAACTGCAGGCTGTATTAATAAGAGAAGGGCAGGGAAAAAAAGGGCTTATCTACTTTGTTTCAAATAATGTCCTTAGATGAGGTGTTAACTAGAAATCATGCTTCCCCTCCTCCCCCAATTCGTAAAATAAAAAGCAAGTACTTTTGAATCATTTTTTCCTCCATCTTAAACAGGTACGGTCATGCACATAGGAAGCATACACAAACTCCTAGAGGAACACCTTCACTGTTTGAGCACCTGCTGATGGCCCACAAAGTAATTAAAAAACAAACCCAAACCCAAAACCCACAAAAAAACACCACAGAACTCTTCCAGGATTGCAAGCTTTTAGGGCTTACAGGAGTAATTCACAAAGAGAAACAGGAGCACTGAACCCAGGGGACAATTTAGGGGCAGGAGTTCCACACAGCTTAGATTTCAAGTTCACACAAAATCCTAAATCCTGATGATCTCCTGCAGCTGTCATGGCCTGAGGCCATGCTAGGCAAGGTTTGCCCTGGAACTGGGATGCTCCTTAAGACAGGAAAGCACTTATAAGCTCGAAAGCCTGTACATCCATCACTAAGAGAAATTTATTTGTCACTAATATTTTGTATTAATTCCTTGCCATAGCAACAGTACCATACTCAATATGCATTTAGAACACTGGATAACAAAATTTATCTACAAAGGTGTTGACTGTATGCCTTCACACTACTTCACAACAGGTATGCCCGTTGAAGAATTCATAGCTAAGTGCTGAGATTTACAAAAAACAGTATTTCTCAGACATGGACCTGAGAAGAACTCAGCGTTAAAATCAGCAAGCAAGTATTCCAGGTATTCAGCAGTGATGAGAATTCCTTCACACTCTATTCAAATACAACCAAATATATTTGTCAAATCAGGAAATTGTGGGATTTCAGTGTTCTAATTCAATAGGTTCCTAACAGATCAGAAAGCTGGTCTGAAAATTAGTAACTTTCATCACCACTCATGCTGTCATTACTCATAACTCTACTAGGATATGCAAATCTATAAAAGCAAGTTTTAATAGCAGTATTTAATGGTAGAACTGAAGGCATTCATGCAGCTCAGTTATTCCTTTCTTGCACTAAAACACACTTCAGAACTTGCCACAATTAAAAAGGTTAAACTATTTCATTGTGTTATAGCCTATTCTAGTGCTCAATGAGAAGAAGAAAATTTGTTCTTTTAGCAGTTGGTTAGAGAGGGTTTAATTCCCAGTGGTCACTAGGTAACATATTTCATACAAAGGAAACCAAAGCACTGTGGCAAAGCAACTAAAATTTACTGAATATCCAATATGACTCAATAGTCATCTCTCACACAAAATGTTGAAGAATATCACAAATCTAAACAGTGCTGTATTCCTAGATTCAGCTACTTTGTTATTAAGCATGAGGTTAGGAAAAAACTAGTATAACAATAAAAGATAAACAGAAGTTAAAATGTGTGTGTTTTGGTGGGTTGGTTTGTTGGGGGTTTTCTTGAGAGTGGTATGTGATTACAAGATGGACATGGTCAACTCACTAAAAAGCACACAAAACTTCAAAGTCGACATCAAATTTCAAGTAAAACAAATGTGCTATGTATTCAGAAAAACACAGATCATCTACACAGTCCTGGCTTTGCACTGCAATGACAAGATGGTACAATAAAATTCTTTAATATGTATTTTATCGGGGGCTTTTTTCCCCACTAGCCATTACCATCCAGAGCACAGTAAATATTGCTTAGTACCCTAATACCATGAATCGCCATTTCCTATACCTGGATTTTTAAGTTAGCACATAGTGAGGGAAAAGTGCTATATTCCAATGGAAAAAAACAGAAGTATTTTGAATAGCTGCAAAGCAGCGAACACTGCCTTTCATGTAGGCGTTACATTGAGTTACACAGCCAAAGCACACATTTCCTAGAAATGGTATTACGTGAATGTTTTTGGTTTTCAATAGAAACGAAAAGTATCTGAATTAAATTTTTATATACATTACACACGAGACTTACCCATAATGGCAGTGAGCCTGAAAATCTGAACTTCAGGGAAATGGTTGCTTCATTAGCATTATTTTATTTCCTAAAATGCAAAACCAAAAAATACACAATTACTGAAGCTGTCAAAGCCACATAAAACAGACAACTCTTCATTGTTCACAGACAGTTTTTCTAATATTCTACATGTCAAATATGCATATAAACTACAAATAAGATTGCATATGCAGATAGGACATGTGGAGAAAACAGATATTGCCCCCAAAGGCTCACTGGGCTCTGAGCAACATATATAGACTTTCAGAAGACACAAAGCCCAAATTAAATATTCTGCTAGACTTAAGCTGATTTCAGTCTCTATCTACACCCCCAAATGATGACTAGTAGCTTAATTAACCATATCGCTTTACTACATGGAATACTCACTACATCAGATTATTAAGAACTGATTCTATTTCTATGGATTCCTATATCTGGCATTCAAAGTTCTGTGTTCAGAATTACATAGATATAGTTCATATGAAACTCGCAGCATAAATCAAAAGACATCAATACCTACTGACTATATAAACCAGAAAATGTCAATTGATAAGGTTTTTTTTCACCATAATTCAAAAGCATTACACAGATATCCCAACACCTCTGAAAGCAAATGCCTCTGGAAGACAGCAGGTATTAACTCTTAACCTATATGCTTATCCCTAAACAGACAATGAGATTTGTTGTAATACAGGCTACCACAGGAAGAATTCAGAATTTTTAATGCAAGATCATAGAAGAAAACTCTCCAATTTCTTAAGCAGTCATTGCTACTAAGTAGCACCAGCCAGTCAGACTTCCTTGCTTGAATATTCTGCCAATTTTCTAGCTAACAACAAATTAATTACAGTTTTCCAAAGGATTTCTGAGCATCTTCAGTTAGGCATGTAAGAGTTTCTGGCATCATGTCTCTCACATACTCATTTCAAGATAATAGCCTTTTTAAGCAGCATTCACTTCACCGGTGGAACTAGAAAGCTTCAAGTACTTCTGTCGTATTTTTCAGAGAGAAATTTGGACTTGATAGTCATATAAAGCTCTCTGCTATACACTGCCTTTTACCTACATATTAGATGACTCATCTACTATTGTCTATTTCAAGCTCCATAATAACCAAGAAGAGATCAGGCTTTTAAAGAAGATCCAGAGGTCCCTTCCTCACTCTGCAATCAGAAATCAGTTCAGTTGAGAGAACACGCAAGAGAGCACATTAGAACTAAAATAAAGCTGAAAATATGATTCAAGTGTATTCAGAGTTTATACTCCCAAGCCTATGGACAGCCTCAAAACAGTACCTGAAACAGCTTCCAAGTATTGGGGGGAAAAAAACCTCCTGTCTAATGCTTTGTAAAGTATTAAAGCCTGCAAAAGTGAGAGAAGCATATCTGGCCTGGGCTGCCCACAATCTCAAGACACAACCCAAACTTTTACTGCTAACATGGGCTCCAGCCTCTTGATGCCACCACCCCCTCCCAGTGGGAGACAGAAAAATCTGATTCAAAAAAAATTAAAAAAGAAAAAGCTTCTGTTGCTCCATAACAGAAAAGGAAAACCATGAAGACACAAAAGAAAAGGATTTGTACTAATCTTCAGAGATGAAAACAGAGGCTGGATTTAAATTTATTTCCCAAATGATAGTAGCCAAGATCACTCAAAATAAGGACAGAATCTTCGGGCCTTGCTCTCACACAAGATGCCAGGAGATCTGTTTTACTTGGTTAACTGGGTCTACTTTCACAGCCTTAAATAACACAACTAACATTTCCCCCTATATCTGATTCTTTGCATCTTTTGCATCCTTCAGAGTCAAAAAAGGAAAACAGAACATATATTCAATTATTTCCTACACTATGATTTTTGTATCAGCAGTAGTCTTGAGGGAGCTTCCAAAGAGTTATTCACTGAAGTGCTTACAAAACATTTAATTCTGTATTTGATCCAACTGTCTTAAAATGAGAGCTAGTGCCATTTTCATAAATGTCTGATTTAATTAGCTGTCTAATACATTAAACATAAAAATGTGTTTCATGACTTTGGATGAAGTACTTTTGTATTTCTTTGAAATGCATACAAGGAAGAATTACAAAAGTTCTGTAAGGCATTTTACATTTTCTGCCACACTTTAAGAAAACAAGAACAAGTTATATCTCCTAACAAAAATACCCCAGATGTTCTTCCTCAACCTAGCTGAAATAACCAAACTTGGAAGCTCAAGATACTTGAGCTACATGGCTCACATAGGGCAGGCAAGCTGAAGAAGAGCAAACATCTTAGGAAACATCTTCTGCAAGTTCCTCCAGCTACAAGAACTCATTCTTTAGTATTAATCTGTGGCATCTCTCATTAGAACATAAGCTAATGAGTAAGCAGCCATTTCTTTTCCCTTCCCCTTCCTTCTTATTCCTTAGGAAAAAAAAACAAAACCAAAAACCTAGAAAAATTAAATTTCTCTGAATAACTTAAGGACTCCTCACCTTATCATCCCTTTTAACCAAAATTCTTTCTGTTCAAATATAAAGTATAATTAATCACAAACTAAACATCTTAATCTTTTTGATAGCATTTAGTGTCAGTTCAAAAATAAATTAACAACATTAAAATTTCAATTAAACAGGTGACCCAGATAAAACTTTATTAACACTTCATCTTTGTGAATTGAGAAAATACTTCTGGTTTTAACTGCTCATTTTCACAATGGACTATAACAACAGGGTGGTGGTGGGGAGAGAGTAAAAAAGCTGACAAAAATCAACATTTTTTTAAACAAAAAATACACATTCAGTGGACAGGAAAAAAAAGCATAACCTAATCCGTGGTTACAAAGTAGCATTAGCAAAACACACACACACACACACACACACACACACAAGTAAATGACAATCCAGGACAAAAAGGAAGCGAAACAGAGAAAACTGGAACTCAGAGAAAGATTCAGGAGAAGCAAAGGCAGCAAAACGCAAGAGCAGATGCAAAGGTAGAATAAGATTATGTCAAGGTCTTTCAGAGAAACACAACCAGCTTGAATTTGAATGTAATTAAAGAAAGGATGACAGAGAGTGAATTTCAAAAAGGTGATGATGTGATAAGAGTAGCAAACAAAGAAGAATATCCTAGCAACAGCATTTTGGATATAAGGGTGGAGAGATGCTGATTCATATTCATGATTCACTTCCCATCAACCACCTTCCACAGAGCCTGGAAGTCTTTCAGGATCTGAGAAAGCCACTGAAGAAAGAAAATATCCAGGTGATTCTTGGAAATTGTTCTTAGCTTTCTCATGGCAAATAAAGCAAATGCTGAGGGCAAATAAGTCATGCGGATGATAATCTAGCTGTTCAAATACTCTGTGCTAATTGTTCATATGCACACACTTCTCCTATAATAAACGCAACAGGGTTAAGCTGCCTCTCAGTTACTGAGAGATAAAAGTACACAAACATCGGCATACATATTACATTGTCTCTCATGACTGACTTTGTCACATCCAAAAACTTGGAGGCTAGGAAAAAAAAAAGCTTTACCCTCAGACTGGAGAGGAAGAAAGCAAGCAGATGCTCTATGAGGTGAATATTTATTAAGTGAGCTAGAAAGGGTGGTTTAGTTCTGTGGAATATGGAGATATATAATGGGCAGAAATGAAATGGTTTCTACAGCATCCAACTTCGTAATAGAAGTATGATTTTTAAAGAGTAAAATTAGCTATGGCTACAGTGAGAGCCATAAACTAATCATGGGAACAGTAAAGGTAGTATATAAGCACTCAAGAACATAAGCCAGCTTTCATGATGCCTCCTATGTTAAAAATCAAGAAAAAAATCCAGTGAAGCAAGCAATCTATCTTAGCACGATTTTGTAAGGAAATCGCACTTACACAGTAACACTTTACCTACATAAAAAGGTGCCTTACACCTTTGGAGTCCAAACCTGTTCCAACAGTGGGGCAGGAATCTCAAGGACATTGATTCCCTACAAATTTTCACTAAAATAAATCAGTCCAAGGATACACAGGTCCTCATTCTTGCACCAAAGCAAAATGACACAGTGCGAACTCAAAAGAAGAAAGATGCACTGTAATTATTCCAGTCACAGGTAAAGACGAAACTGGAGATTATACTATATTAAGCAAGTTAAACGAAAAATGACAAGAAATCAACATTTCCTAGCATTGCTATTCAGAGACATATTTGTCTATAAAAAATAGATGATACAAAGAGCCAGGTAAACATGAAGAGTGAGCGTTCACAGGTAATTTTTCTGACTGTAGAATGGATAATCAGAATATAAAGTAAGACTATAAAAATTTATTTCGTAGCAAGAAGAGTGAGCCAGACAAAATGGTTTTACCCCCAAAAAGTTACTTTTAAACAATCAAATGCTTGGTCTCACACAACCAACCTCTTACAAATCACAGTAAGCAAGGCTGACAAAACCTCAAGTGATCACCTAGTCAAATACACCTAACTTAACCTTTAACCAAAATAATGTGCAGCACTGCTTGTCATCTTTTTTTTATTTAAAATCAAACAAAAATAGTGTCTGTGAACAAGACAGCAAACAGTAATACCTAGATCTGAACTTCTATAGAAGAATTCTTCATCACTCACAGCAATTGTTGGCATAAATGACAGGAACTGAAATAGCGTGACAAGCACAGAAGAAAATTCAGTATTGTTACAAGACATTAGCAGATACCTAAAGGAAGGTAACTCCATAGAAATGGGCATAAAGGAGAGGATTTTATATGGACGTACATACAAATGAACACTGGACAAAAAGCAACCCTTTTCAAAGAATATGAAAGCAGCAGCAGTAACAAAATCATGAAGGACAGAAAAAAAAAAGAAGCAGAGAGCAGTAATAAGAAAAATATTTAAGCAGGTAACAGAAAGGTCTGTTAATAATTGGAGTCTAACAATAACACATCAGATGTGAGTTCAGTTCTATAAAAATTCAGATCTTTAACATATTGTAATAATACATAAGAAAAGGCGTTCACAGGAAAAGTAGAAAAGGGAGAGAAAGATTAAATCAATCCAAATCAAAAGCCAATGACACACTGATAAATTAAGGTAACATTTGGAAAACAAAACAAAACAAAATAGGACTCAGTGGGTCAAATTTGGAACATTAGAAATTAAGTTTAACTGGTAAATAAAATAACAGAAATATTCTTCCTGTCACAGTACTATGGGATCTTTTAAAATGAAAAGATATTGGAGGGAAACAAATGGATAAAAGATTTTTAGAAAAAAGCTGTTAAAACGTTTGATTCCAGCCTTCTTTGCACACCTCAAGGAATCTTAAGGTCTGAAAGCTGGCAGGAGGCACCTTGCCTATGAACAGCACCCCAGTAAGGGCATAAGCGACAGAGCAGTAATGTTCTCCTCCTTAGTTCCTCCTCTGTCACATGCCCCCTTCTATGCTGAAGCACTTTCTGAACCCCTTAATTTATCCCGATAGTGAGACTAATGGCAACTGGACAGGATACACTGAGAAGGTCCACCTAGTCCTCCTGTGCTAGGAGAGACTGGCAAAGCCGCAGAACCAGTCAAGCTCTGCCAGCTGACGCCCCAGAGCAAGGAAAAGAGACACAGTCTAGACCAGTCTCACAACCAACTCGAAAGCCCAGGGCAGTAATTCAGGGATGACTACCTGACCTGGACTTGGACAGCATCAGACAGAATCCGTATTCCTCTCTATTTTCCCCCTTACTACTTGCTTTTCCACAGTTACCATCATTCAACAATTCTATCCTGAACAGCTGGACTAAACCCTTCTACCACTAGAATAACTGTTTGACAGAGTAAGGAACACGAACACATCAAATATTCCTTTTGCAGAAAGAGCATTTCTGGTTTATTTCCTGCAAAAGTACTTGGGTTTATTTTTCAAAATATTTTAAGTCTTGTTCTGATTGCATGTAGCTTAGTCAGTATACTTCTAAACTTTGCCCTGAATTTCTCACTCTCTTGTAATTAAACCAGTTCATTCAGAACCCCAAGCTATTTTAACCTATTGTACAGAGACTAAGCAACCTTAAACACATAGTACCATGAGCCAACTACCTCTATCAGCATAATAGGCTTCATAAAACAATAGCATCCAACTCATTCAAAGATAAGACTTTTTTTTTTAAAAAAACAAACAAAAAATATATTAAGGGGATAAGAAAACCCTCAGATACATGTGTTCTACTGAATTTAGATGGTGAAATAGCAAGTGGTGATAAAAAACAGGAAGAAATAGCCAGCATCCATTT
Organism: Phoenicopterus ruber ruber; assembly: GCA_009819775.1. Lineage (NCBI taxonomy): Eukaryota > Metazoa > Chordata > Aves > Phoenicopteriformes > Phoenicopteridae > Phoenicopterus > Phoenicopterus ruber. The sequence goes on along the minus strand of CM020220.1, from coordinate 27,426,915 downwards.
TTTGTTCTGGTTTTGAAAAAAATCAAGAGGATGTATCCAAACCACAGCGCACAGTGTTACTGGAACAGAAATTTCACCATCCACAACAACAAAGAGCTACAATACACTATTTGTAATGTACTTCAGATCAAACATCTTAAATTAAAGATCCGGGGACTTGCAAGAGTCTAAGACTCTTCACAACATTAGTGGTTCAACTTTTTGGACCATTCTTGCAAGTATTTGGAAATACCTGGAAAACAAGAAGATTCTAGTGGATTGTAAATGTTGTATAAATAACTGAGAAGGATAAAGGAAAGGGTCAAAGAACTGCCAATTATTTTACTCTCAATTGCTGTGGAGGTAAATAATCTAATAACTAACTTGGTTTCTACCACGGAATTAAAAGCAAAAACACAGTAAATGCCTTGATTTCAAGGATTATTACTACTGCCAAGCAAAATATGGCTTCTTGGAATGATTACAGATTAGGTAACAGAAGTAACTACAACAATTACCCTACTTAGGTTTTTCCAACATATTTGGCTAAATATCATATGATATTTTAATTATTTGCTTTTAAGTTTAAATTAACTAACAGGAAACTCAGCTGATGGTTTAAAGTAAAATATTTTGAGATCCATATTCCTATTTAGCAGAAAACATGAATGAACATGATTCCTAGTGCAACGCCCTACAGACCGGCAATGATCAGGTAGGCACAATGAGATATACAAGTTACAGCTTAAGTAAATGACCCAAATCACATTTAAAAACAGTCACAATACAGCAAAATGTATGTAAATACAGTTAACTATTTTAAATACATACAATAATTTATTGTGATTTCCCCCCCATTTAATATTCTTTTTATTGTGTTTAATAATTGCGTTTTTAAGAGATAAGCTGCATTTATGGTGCTAGAATTGACAGGACTGCTTTTTGAACTTTTATCCTCACTGCCAACAGGAGGGCACCACCCATAATTAGAAGTTTTATTTTACATAAGTCTAAATATTGTGTTTTATTATGTTTGTTCAATAATGTTTTTGCATTGAATGCATTTTGACATAAAGACAATCATTTAGGAAACTGGAAAAAAGTTGCAGGATTGGACAGTCTTAGCAAGAGACAATTCAGAAGAATTATTAAATCACAACATAATTATCAAACATAAGTGCAATACAAAGCTAAAGAGGGATAACTCAATCCTTGTGTGTATAAAAATGCAGCATATGCAGAAGCCATCTTGCTTCTGTACACAACCTACAGATACACTCTTCAGTGCAGAATATCAGAAAGACTGCAGACAGCAAGTGTGGGATAGCTGAAGCATCAGTACCTTTATTGCTGTTACAGATGCATCAGGTATCTCCACAACGCACAGACTTGAAATTTCTTAAACTGAAGACGTCTAACATCTTCCTGACAAGCAAAACCAGTGAATTTATGTCTAATTTAGCACACAAGACCACACAGACTTACCTCGTCTGTACAGGTACAGACATGATTTGGTACGTGTTTATTTTCTGAAAGGAATGTTTACTAGCTGTACTCCTTATAGAATTCAATTAAAAAAAAACCACAACACAAAACCCCAAAAAACCCCAAAACACAAAAACAAAAAGAAAGGGAAAAAAAAAAGAAAAAAGATAAAACAGACTTGCGTAAAATACAACTTCTAATTATGGACAGTGCCCTCCAAGTTACAGGGAGGATAAAACCTCAAAAAGCAGTGCTGTCAGTTCTAGCACCATAAATGCCGCTCATCTCTCAAAATACTTTGAGAAACAGACTTCAGAATGAACTGAAGGATCCAACATGCCCAGTGACAGAAGTAAAACTTCATCCTACTCAGATTAAATCTTTAGTTCCTGCTGTTCTATAAACTGTAATTTGACACATTCATATAACATCTATCAGCTTGATGAACAATGATCTTGACTTGAAAAAGTTAAAATGTGCTGGAAGGTTTGAGAATGCAAGGACACAGCTTTTAAGGACTGTTCTCATAAAAATGCAAAGTAGCAGATAATTTAGTTCAAGACGAGTTTATAGCAAAATCATGCTTTTGAGATAAATATCTTAACACTTACAGCAATATTCACAAAGAGTAACTGTAGTCTAGGAAAGCTAATCTCCCTACACTTCCTTTACAGTTGATAGGGAGAGATAAGCATATTTAGAGAGTTTCAAGGCACTTAAATGCAAGTTTCCTGCTTTGAATGAACCTCTTCTTTCCAAATGGTGTCAAGAGCCTCTAATGGCTAACCCTTCATAAGCCCACTCCACTTCAAGTACACAAAAAAGATAAGACTGAATTGGCCTCAAACAGAAAAGCATCTTTCTTCAACAAGATCTCTTTCTTCACCTAATTCAAGTTTTACAGAACTTCTCCATTTCCGGTATCTGTTATTGCCTCAGCAGCAGCCAAAGCACTCCCTCTGACAGCTCATTTCTCGACCTCACCGAAGAATGACTTTGCTGATACATCAAGCAAATCTGCCTTGAAAGTCATGATGCTTTCTTAAGACCTGTTCATGATTTCAAGAAAAAAAAAAGTTATGAAACAAACATATGCATTTTAAATTGAGGAAGGGTCACAACAGCTGAAACTTGCTGACAGATGCCACAGTGACACCTTGCAAAATATTTTAGTGTTGCCAATTTTGCAACAGAACATACTGGCTAGAAATCGACTGCTCATACTCCTCTACTCTTATCTGAGACCAGATTTTCTCACAAAAGTATGTTAAAAAGTAATAGACACAGTTCACTGGGCTACAAATAACTGCACCACTGCCTCCAAATCACTCTGGCATCTTCAAAATTTATCGCCACCATGGTGGAAAGTCTCAGAGCATCACAACACTAAGAACAACAAATTCCTTACCATTAACTAAGCTATATGCTACGCAAACTGATTAACGCTATTCACATCATGAAAATGTTTAAGGCTTACTCCGTATATGAAGATAACACTACAGTGCCCACAAATACACAGAGTAAAACACTTCTGTGATGTTTGTAACTTTTTCCTAATTTACTATCTTACACGAACTGAGCAGTCCCATAAAAAGCTTCTCAAAGAAAACAGGTGTATGAAATTTTAATCCATACAATCCCATGAAACCTGCACTACAGTGAGTGTCATCATCACATTTAGGTGCTTCTGTTTCTCCTAAAAATCTCAGTGGTGCTCTCGGCTCAGCACCTGCTGCTGTCATTTGGAGGCCTTCTGCTGAAGCTGTCATGAGTGGCATCGACACTAGTTTTACTCCAAACTTGTGACTAGCAAGTCAAAATATTTGTGAAAAAGGGCTGAAAGTGTTACAATGAAAACCATTCGCCACTACAAATGTAACTCCATGTCCCCTATCCAAGATCCTACAGGAGGAAAACTTTTTTTTTTTGTATCACAAACAATTCACAGCACATACCTTAAAAAGAATACAGTGTATCTCTCTTCCTTGTGACAGAATGAGAGATCACCAGTTAAGCCAAAGAACTAACTGTACACAGTAAGCAAACTTACTCTTACCAGCACTACTGGTATCAGCGATTCCTGCAATCTTCACAACTCTAAGAATGGAAGACCGTGCTACAACCAGTGACAAATAAATTAATTTTAAGAGTAACCATTCACTAGAAAACTCAACCTATCACAAACCACTTACAGTCTATCAACATTATTCTTTAAGCAAAAATAAAGTACATGAGACAAAAAGCAGACTCCCAGCCCAGAGTATTGTAAACATTTCAATTAATACATAAGAGCAGTTACATACAACTCATCAGTCAGATTTTGCTTTTGAGAGCATACAGAAGAAAGCACATCCTTAAACTCCAGTAACTAGTTCTATTCTCCCCAGTTCATCTTCCAGTTCTGTGACCGTGATGGGTTGAAAGACAACTATTTGGGGAAATAAGACAGAGAAATAAACCCACTCTCCATTTCTACAGCTAGTTTTAATATCTATCTTCAGGTGCTAAAACTGAGAAACCTTGGTTTTCTTCAATATAACTATGACATTCAACAGTATCTTCCATTCAGAGCAAAACTCAATGATTTCACAGTTGCAACTGAGTTTTGATCATGGCTGCAAATCACACTACTATCATTTCAAATCAAGTACCAAAAAAACTGAACACAACACCACATATAAACCTTTCTGATTAACATGATCTGCCTGGTATCTTGCTGTGATACCAGCAAGGACAGAAACTAATTCTCTAGGGACATTTTCAATGTTTTCACTGCGAAGACATTCTCAGCCTCATTTGCTATATGTCTTCCAAATTTTGCAACAAATCAAGGAGGCATCCTGAGTGAACAGCCTTCATTATATACCATCTTACTCATGCCTCAAAGCACAGTTGTTCCTCAAAGCACAGTTCTTTCTGCACACTACATAAGGCAGCGATGCAATGATGAAATCCAGAGCATGATAATATTAACTATGGTTTTTCTTATCTTCTTACACTAACTCGCCACCAAGTTTTCCCACCACATCAACACACCATCACCTGGAGCTTCTGCCTAAAACGCCTTTCCTGGCTCACACTCCAATCTTTCCAGTTCAATACCCCACGTGCTCTCTCCCCATCTTAAATTAACTCTGTACATTCAATCAGACATTTCTTCCATTATTTCTGTCACCAATAATAAGATCATAAAATGCAAAAGAATCTCATAATACACTAACACAGAAGATTTAAGTGAGATATGCAAAATCCAAATATTTTTTACCACATGCATAATATGATTGTGCATCATTTTTGTAGCCAGCAGGTCTCACTGAGCAGGTCTCAACAAACTTGTAAGTTTTTATCCATATTCAATAGGCACTGTTTTTAAACTGGATGACCCACATAGGCCAACACATTAAGATACTGCTAAGCTATCAAGTACGCAAGCTCTTCTTCACTTTGTGCTTTGGTAACAATTTTTAGCTTCCCGCGAACCAGAAAAAAACGTAATTCAACTCAGTCCCTCATAACAACATTTAAACCAAAATGTAACAATAAAAACCTAGCTTTGTCAAAACACTCAAGAATCAAATGCAAAGACATGAAGACATGTATCCTCATAAGGTTTCCTTCTTGCATCTCCCATAGCACGCCCCTTAGCAGTGGGTACTAAATCATCGCAGTAATATCTATGATGCTACATAATTATATTTTTCCCTCAAGTGATAAAAATGTAAGAACCCTCAGAAACGCAGCTAATAAGGTAAACTAACTACAGACTCAAAAGTTCCAGAGGAAGGATTACTACGTACGTGCTCCCATCTAATCATCATCTTTAAGACTACAGTTCCACCGCGAAGGTTGCATTTCTGTCAAGGGAGTAGCCCTGCTTGTCTACAGTTACTGCTGCTTTCCAGCTGAACCTCAATGGCAAGCAGGAGATCTAGAGCAAACAGATGATCCAGATGAAAAGATGTATTTTACATTTTAATTAACTATCAACCTATCTAACTGATCTCACACTTCTACAGCACCAATACCAACACAAAGAAAGAAGCAAGAACTCATGCTGGAACCAACCCTCTTGGCCACTGCACAGATTTGGATCTTTTTAAAGGATCTTTTAAAAGATGGCATGTGTAATGCAGGGATTCCAGGGAACTACAAACAGTTAAGCGTGACTTGTAACAAATAAACCAGAAATAATGGACATATGGATAATTATGATAGAGCAAGGAAGAGTAGATGTGGCTGTTCCAAAAAGAGATCCTCACTTTGAAATCTCTCGGTGCACTCTGAACATGTGTAAAAAGAGCTGAACTCAGTCATTATCATGGTTTACTTGGATTTCCAGTGCTGGAAAAGTCTCGCCAAAGGCTTTCTGGCAGCCCCAGCATAAGAAAAAAGAAAGATCCTTGCATCAATAAATTAGTTAAAATATAGAAAACGTAGGACAGACATAGTTGGTGTTCTCACAAAGAAGGAGGGTACCAGTGGGGCTCCACAAGAGCCTGTATTGTTCAACATACTCCAAATTATCCGGGAAATAGAAGCAAGGTGAAAAGTTTACCGACACTACTGTGCTATTCGGGAGAACAAGGAAAAGGCTGACTACAGTAGAGGAGGAGGTCTTTATCAGACTAGAGGACTGACCAATAAAGCAGATGATAGCCAGCACAGATGACAGAACGTGATGCAAGTTAGGGGGCAGAGGCAGAGAAGCAGTTCCAATTTTGCACATAACAAACCAATGGGCTTTGCACTGAATACTGCCAGCACTCAGAAATGAAAGTCAATGTTAGGAATTATTATCAAAGAAATCAGTCCAAAACAGATCACTGTCTGCCCATCCTGATTATCACCAGCAGTTCTGCGGCCTTCAGCTCCAGAAGAGGATGTAGCAGAATACAGTAGTTTCAGAGAAGAGCAAAAGGTACAATTGAAGGCACAGAATGGGTTCTACAGGCAGCGAACAAATATGCAAGTTAGGACTCTTTGGTTTCAGAAATATTCGGGGGGAAGGAGAAAGCGATAAAGGGCTAGAAAATCATATGAGGAACAGAGAGATGGATTATGATATTGGACAGAGATGGATTGTTCACTCTTTTCCAAAAGAAATGTGCCACCAAAGGAAACCAGTACAAGCTAAGTTCAAAAAAAAAAGAAGGTAGATTTTAACATAACAAATAGATACCTGTAGAATTTCTTACCAAAGGATATTTGGATGCCAGGCATTTAGCTGCATGCAAAAAAAAAGGACTGGCCAAGTTTGAGGATAAAAATCCAAAGGTTACTAGCTACACAAAAACCAGATCAGATTTAGAAGAGACCTTTACTGAAAATAGTTAGGGATTGAAAGAATACTCAAGCTAAGTATTATATATGCTTGCCCTGTTCTCACTCTTCTGTAAGCATTCATTCATGCTTACCATTGGAGGAAGAATACTAGATTATTTTTTGTCTGATTTCATTACAGATTAAGATTTTACCTAAAACTTGTCAGCCGCTTCACCAAAAACATTTAAATTTTCATTTGAAAGTCTCATTTGGTATTCATGATAGTGCCAATATCACAGACACAGAGCCTTAATAGATATTCTCTAAAGGATCTTGCTGCAGCAGCTTAAAAAGTCATTCACTACACTATCCACCTCATCCCTGACAGAAGTTACCACACTCACCAGTACCAGTAGCACAAGAAACCCTTTTCTAACTACTACTTTCTACCCATTCAGTTATCATCAATAACAGAAAAAAATATACGGAAAAAACAAAAGAGTGCTTGAAGGTTTGGGGGTTTGCCATTCCAATTTTCTCTTTTTTTTTTAATAAAAATCCTCATGCTGGAGTTACAATAATTGTGGCATTGCTAAAAATACACATAGTCAGTGTGAGAAGACAACAATTAAATACAGCTTGAGCCTTACCAATCAGTTTTCAGCAGTTAGAGTCACAAAAATATTTAGGGTGACAATTCTCATGTTCTTCAATCAAACATCTTATTTTCTTTAGAAGTTTAATTACTGCTTGTGTCAGCATTTTAGGGTTTCGTGTTTTTTTAAATCTAAAAACCAGCTTGATCCAGATGTTTTCTAGTTTTCAAATCTTCCTTCAAAGGTGAGACTATAGTTCCCATTGTTATCATTTTGGTAACGTGGCATTCAAACTGTTGGTGTTTACAGTACTCTCTTGTCTAAATTATTTTAAGATAATTTTGAGGCTAGGTAAGAGGTAATCAACACTGACTCCTTTAATACTTCTTCCTGCAAGAAACTAAAGGCCTTCTTTAATAATCATTATTGGTGCCTGTTTCGGTTTTTGTGAAGGCAGCACTGCTGAAAGAATCACACAATTTGCCCCATCTGTGATCTAGCCTCAAAAATTATGGATAAAATCATTTACACAAGTCAGATAAAATGGAGTAAAGCCAAGGAACATGTTGAACACATCTGTTTCGTAGCTGGCTCTGCAGTTCTTCCAGTAAAGCATGCCTATATGATAAAAATTTCTTCTACTATGTCACCGGACTGTGTGACATCTCAAAATGGCAAAAGGCTTGTTCAGGTACAGTTACACTGGCAGAAGTTATCTTAGCAATAGAACTTACTTCAGAGGCGGAACATGTATAAAATAGACCGGTAAAGACACGTTTTTGCCAATAGAAGCTGCATCTAACCCTAGGAGAACTTGTTCTCAATCAAGTTTCCTGTTGTAGAGCAGGCTTACGTTCACAAGCCACAGGGATTGCACGTGCTGGGAAATAGATGTGGAAGAGCAGAAACTGCATACTTTACTGTAGAATAACTTATTGAACAGTGATCCTATCGAGTCTAGAAATACTTAATAGAAGAAAACTAACCTGAAATAAAGATTGAATTCAATACAGCATAAGGTTCTATTCTTCGCAAAGATAACTCAAATTCATATATATGAAGAAAGAGATATCTGATTTAACGAACACTAATACAAGCTCCTGTGTTAACAAATGCAGGAGCCAAGAACCTGATGTTGTTGGAAAAAAAAATAAAAACAAAACAAAACAAAAACCACAAAAGACAACCATACATGTGCATGCACACCCTAGAATGACATTTTAATATGGCTGTCATGTTACTTCTGCTGCAACTTACAGAGAAAGTTTATTATTCTGTTGCTGTAAGACTTTGTCTGGGGAACTCTGAAAAAGATACAGCCAAATCACACAGAGTCCAGTGAGAGTTAACAACAACAAAAATCCTGAGAAAACATGACCTGTGAAGAAAAGGTCTGTTTGCACAGTTTAGCAGAGAAGTCTGAAATAAAAGGCGACAGAGGAACAGTCTTCACGTATGCGAACGGTTGGTGCAAAGAGTACAGAATGAGTACAGTCCTGCATGAGTAATAACAGTTGGACAAGAACTAACTGGCTTAACTAGCACCAAGACAGAGACTTTAGTTAAATATTAAGAAAAGCCTCCTAACTATGATAGTTATGTACCAGCTATAAATAGACCAGTGAAGAGGTGTGGTATTCCCCTCTTTTGAGGTTTTTAAGAACAGATCAGACAAATGTCTGTCAGACATAATTTCAGTGTATTTGCTTCTGCCTCAGAGTAGCGATTGACCTCATGAAATCCCTCCCCTTCTTACACATCTATAATTTCTTAATTTATCCAAATGAGAACAGTTTATCAGTTATCATACCTGAGCTTCAAACATACAGTCTTTGCAACATCAACATCTGAAACATTTGAATTGTATTACATTACTGTTATCAAACTGTTACTGTACTTCACACAAAACATCTCAGGAACACGAAAGCAGCATCTTTTACTACTGCAGATAATCCACAGAAGTGGACAAATGATTGAATGGACATACAGAAAGAGAAGAAAGTGAGGAAAAAATAGTGAAGGACTCAAAGAAAAAATGGCTGAAAACAAAGCTACAGCAAAGGAAAAAAACCTTCAGCCTGAAGAAAATTATCTTCCTCTCATGTGAAAAACTAAATTACAGTTTGCTGGTATCATTTCAAAAACATGCAATAATTTGAGATATAGAAGTAAACACAAGTAAAAGACTTTGCAAATAGACAGGAAAAAGTCACGTGTCTACAAGCCTCCGCACATTACCAATTCCCGACTCCCAGTTTTTAAAGCCCACTGCAGATGCCCCTGCTTTAGCCTTGCTCAAGTAAGTCCAACTTCAAATGACCTCATTAAGCGGGGCTCTAAACTATGCCATATGTGTATTTGTGGGTCAAGTGTCTCTAGAGCAGCGGTTCCCACAGATGGAAATCAGTGCAATATCCTAACACGGAACTCCATCTTTCCTTCACTCATCGTCACCAAAGCTTCTGCAGTTTCTCCAAAAATACACTTAAGGTGAATATATTAAAAACATCTCAGAAAAAAACAGCAACCAACCATGTTAAGTCTAAGAAATTAGGTTAACAGAGCCATAAGCTGCATCTGTCGTTATTTCTATATTACTAAATCAAGATCTCATGCTCAGATCCAGAAGCGAGAATCACGACTAATGCACTGCATTCTGAACATGTTCCCACTGCCCAATTATATGTTTACAATATTATTTCACAAGATACGCTCAATTATCGTATGCATGATCTATTTTGACCTATTCCTTAGCACTACAAAATACCAGAATATTAAAATAGCAAATGCAGTATTTATTCTTTTAAAAAAAGATTTATTTTTCTTCTCTCCTATGGAGAAATTAGTGTGGTTAATAGATTTCACTGATTTTTTTTTAATTTTTATTTAATACTGTGTCAGTTCTACTTCAGAATTTTAAAAGCTTAAATTTAGAAACTAAACTTTCAGGATAGTAAACTTAATTGTTTGCTAATTAGATAAACCTAGGTAGAGTCACTAGTCAATATACATATTTATATTAGTCATATATATGAAAATAAGCTCTGCAAAAGTAACAAGATGTACCTAATTACATTGATCAGTCCCACTTTCATTATTCATTTATTTTTCTCCAAATACTTATCTAAACAGAGGATAATGTTAAGACCAAAGATCTAAAAAGAAATTATTAGAAAATACATTCTTTACTCCAGACCAAATGTGTGCCTTGATAGATCAGAACACCATTGGCTGTGTAGTTGGTGGGAGAGGGGGAATCAATGAAGGAAATCACTCTATTATCATTCTCAGGTTGCATTTTATAGGAAAACATTATTTTCAGTTCAGAGAATGCTCAGTTAGAGAGCCACTGAACAATCTGTCACAAAAATAAATTACATGTTATTCATTACTGTTGACTTAGTTTGCTGATATAAAAAGTCAGCCTGCAGTAAAGATAATATAGATGAAAGACAAAAGATGAAACTTAAGATTGCTAATATGCAAAGCTTTTTTCAAGAAGTTCTCCAAAAATACTTATTAATAATGACAAGGTTTTAAAAAACAATAATTCTGATATGTATCTAAATATTAACGCTGTATTTTAGGAAACTGCAAGAAAAAATGCAAAGTAAAAACTATAAATGTGAATTAAATTTACAGCATGACCAACTGTCTTGCTTCCTCCAGAAGAAAACTGTATCCTTATAATAAAACAATAAGTCTTTTGCATGTAGCCTCAAAGGGTTTTAAATTTCACAAGTCGGAACACTGACTAGCTTTCCTAAGAACCACAGGAAAGAACCACTGATGAGCCTATGACCAAATTTGAAATGTTATTTATTTTTACCATAAATTTTCCAGAGTTTTATCAACATAAAGCAAAAAAAAAAAAATCTTCCCTACCATGATATTAAACAACAAGATAATGTTCTTGTTACAGTACATTAATAAATTCTACCTGTCACAGATATCTGCCTACTCACTTATACTATAAAAGCTCTCAAGATTACAAAACGCCACAGCTATCTTTTGGAAAAAGTTTCCTCTGACAGTTTAGAAATCTCAGCAAGCCAAGACAAGCAATTCAGAAACATCTGTTTTCTTCACCGTAGTCTTCCATTAGTGTCAGGTAAACCACTGACACAGAGTTCATCAAGACAAACTGTACACAGATTTTTCTCCAGCAATGAGTCAATTTAACAAACATTACCTTGCTATTCTGCTTTATCAAAATACAATAAAGCCTTGGGAAAAAAAATAAAATTAATTATATACAGCCTCATCATCTGAATCAATATTAAGGTTCAATATATTTCAGTGGCAATCATGACAGAACACGAAGTATAAAGAAAACAGGAATTACAGCAAGTTCTCATTTTTTAATATATTTCTGAGGAAAACAGTTATTTAAAAAGCCACTGTAAGCAAAGGCATACATGAAAGTAAAATTTCCTCATACAGTATTTCTGCTATTTTCAAATGACAGTGAAGGGTTTAGCCGGGGGGCGGGGGGGGGGAAGAGAAAATTCTTCTAAGGTTTAAGGTTTTTTTCAGCATAGCATAAGCACTAACTCATCACTGCCCTTTCCCTTAGAACCGGCCATAAGGGAATTCCATAGGAAAGAACACTTTCTAGGGTATTCTGCTAATAAGTATTATGCCACGAGAAAATCCAAGATGTTGTGCAAGACAAGCATGTAGACATTCATTCTGCTAATACTACGTCTTTGCCATACACATAGCAACACATTTCTGAAGGCCCCTTACACTCTGCAACGTGCTGCATTGTTTAAAGAATGTTATAGCTGAGAAACATTTTCTGCATGGACTAGAAATTCCCCTTATTTCAAGGCAAGCTTCTATTATCTTTTACCACCCTCTTAGAGGGCATTTCATGACACAATACAGCTTAGAAGGGCTCATCTTATTTAACGCTTTGATCTTCAGTAATTCCACAGCCAAAAACTAAAACCAGATTTACTAAGCAGGAGAGGAAGCCAGAAAAATAAAAAAAACCAAAACTCGTGGGTGCTGCAATGCACCTCAAAAGCCATAAGGGAAAAAATAATCTAACATTCACTTTTTCCCCCGACAAAAATATCTCTCTGGATCTGACCTACATACCCAATTCGTGGCAGTGCTATCACTGCGGAGCAATTTAAAGACAAGGGACTACAGCATCAGTATGAGATCGCAAGAAGGTTTACGGTAACATATAAATATTTGTAAAGCTCGTGAAATCCTTAAGATTCTGCAGTCGTAACGCAAATAACTAACACGTCGTGTCCCCCCAGCACCTCAAATACCCACACCGCCGCGTACCTCCGTCTGCACAGGGACGGTGCCCCCGGCGGCTCCCAGCAGCGCGGTTCGTGCTCCCCCCCCAGCCTGGGCACCTCCCGGCTGCCGAAGCTGCCCCAAGCGTCCCCCGCGCCGGCGGCCCCCTCCAACGCGCACTGACAAATCCGCCCCCCGAAACACACACGCATCCGGGCAGCCGAGGGCCGCTCCCCGCCCGGCCTTTCCCAGAGCCACCCCCGCCCGCCCCGCCGGCACCGACCTGTGTCACAGCGGAGGCCGGGCGGCCGCGAGGGACCCCCCGCGCTGCCCGGCGGCGGCGGGCGCAGGCCCGGCTGGGCAGGCGGCGCGGAGGGAGCGGCCAGGTTTCCGGAGAGGAGCCCACCCCCCCGGAGGGGGGGGGGAAGGGGCCCGGGGCCTGCCCGCGCGGGGGCACGGCGGGGAGGGTGACAGGAGGCACCGAGGCCGGCGCGGAGGGAGCCGCGCGCCGAGACGGGCCCGCGCGGAGGGGAGCGCGGAAGGCGCGGGGCGCGCGCGCTGGCGGCCGGGCCGGGCCGGGGGTCCCGTCAGGCGTGGGGCGCCGGCGGCCGCCGCCGCTTCTGCTGCCAACCGAAAGCTCCGCCTCCCCCTTCACCGAAACTCGTGACGTCGGCCCCGCCGCCGGCGGGAGGTGGGAGCGCGAGACGTCACCACGGCTTGGCGTCACAGCGCACGGGCGGCGCGAGAGCCGCGGCCCGCCTCTGCGCACGCGCAAAAAGAGGAGGCGGAAAGCGGGAAGCCCGCCCCGAAGGGCTGCGGGCGCGCATGCGCACCAGGGCCCCTGTCAGGTCGCGGGACGGCAGCGCCCCCCGCCCGCTCCTCGGGGCTGGGCACCTGCGGTGCGCGAGACCCAGCGTCGCGCAACGCGCTTTCCGTAAGGCGGCCCGGCTGGCGCGAGGAGGCCTGGGACGGGGCCCGGCCCCGCCTTCCCCGGTGCGGCTGCGGAAAAGCGCTGCCGCCCCGCCTCCGCGTGCGGCGCTACCGGCAGCCGCCCGCGCGGGGAACCTCCGCGGCACCCAACGGCCGCGGCGGCCTGAGAGGCGAACGGCGCGGGGGTTGCGTGCCTCCTGCTGCCGCTCGAGTGCCGTGCCGAGCTCCGTCGCACGGGGGAGCGGCCGCTGGGTTTCGTCAGGCGATTTTAAGTTAGGCCCGGCCTATCGCTTTTCTGCGACTTTGTGATCTCTGCTGTTCGAGGACAGGGTGTGAACGTTCACCGCGGTACTATCATGTTTCCTCCATTGCTTACTTCAAAGAAACCCCTCGCCCCTGACCAGCCCAGAGCGGCGGTCCTGCGGTAGGACGAGCTGCCTTGACTCTGCAGCGAGCAGGCTGCACCCGGACAATTCAAAATGCAGCTCTGCTGCCTTCAGGTTTCCCGTATCTCCCAGCACAGGCTGACCGCTCTCTGCAGGAGCCACCTTCTTCCCTCAGGAAGTCAATACCTGCTAAATTCATCAGCGAGGAAGCACTCCCCAATGCGTAGCAGGTCAGCTATTACGGCTACCCTCAAAGTTTAAGTAGCAGATGACTGTAAATACTACTATGGCACTGTAATTAGTTTTGTCCAGATTTAAAAATGAGCTTACAGGCATGAACCATTGTGTACAAGATGTGCAGATGATCGGTGCATGTTTAGCAAACCCCCTTCTGTGACATGCTGACGGGCAATGCGTGTTCAGAGTCATACCCAGGTAGCGGTGATCTGCGCCGCTGCACCTGACTCCACAGCAATCCCAGCTGAGCTGCCGCTCAGGTGCTGTTTGCTGGCCATGTGGCCAGAGGTATTTAAGCTTTAAGACAGTAAGAGGCTTGTAAAGCCTGGACAAGCCCTCAAAATCTACCCAAAACAAGGGTTGGGGGCTTTTTTTGGCCACCTTAAACAAACCTGGGAAAACCTGCTTGAACGGAAGTTTAAGACTGACATCGTTATTATAGGCATATATAATACACAGGGAAGCTCTTTCAAATGGACAAGTCTTCAGTGGGACAGGACCCCGAGCTGCACACCCAGGCAAGGAAACTTGCAGTGGGAACCACATATGAAACTAAAAAATTGCACATGAAGGCCCACAACCTGAATATTTTGAGATCTTCCACTGAAACAGGCTGCAGAAAATGATAAAAATAAATACTGCCATCTTTAAAAAAAAATGGATTGAAGAGGACTGTGCTAAAGAAAGACCAACTGATGAAGCATATCCAAGAAAGGTACAAGGCTCTGAATCACACTAATTAATAAGAACTCCAAGAGCCAACATGAAGGAGACGTAGTCGTCCCTCCAAGGTAAGACTTTGTTCCACAGTCGGCAAAATCATCAGCCGTGTTCATGAGGCACTTGTCATGACCAAAAGTCTTTAACTAGAAAGTTAAAAAGGTGACCTTTTCTGCTAAATGATAGGGAAAGAGCCAAGAAAAATGCTGACTTTGTGTGATGCTCCTGCACCATCAAGCAAGATCAATGAGCCACAGCTGCTTACACAGCTTTGAAAACACATCCAGTGTTTCCCTTGCCTTAATGTTCCAGTTCATGGCCATTTGTCAGTTTTAGCATCTTGCAAATGGATTTCACTGATGGAGGAAGGGTTAGTGAACAGTAGGTTTTGAAGCCAGAGTTCCTTCTCTGCAGAAGCAGCTAGCAAGGGTTGTGGAAAGTCATCCCACATTCCTCTGCCCATGCGGTCCTTTGTGTTTCTGCACAAAGCCCGAACAGCACAGAACACTCTCACTGCGCTATTAGCGCCATCTCAAGAGTGCTTTGCAGACGTCACGCACATCCTGACAGGCATCAGCGTCACTGTGCCATAATCCCTAAAACAGAGCATCTTCACTATCAGGAGCAGGATAAACAGCTAAATATTGACTTTGAGATAAAAAATATCTGTCAACACCAGGGACCAGCACTTATGACACTGGCTCACACTGAGCTCAGCCCAAACCCAGGGGCATGGTTCTGAGATCACGTGTCGTGCTACTAGAGCAAAATAAAGCTTATAGGAACAGTGTAATTGCTGATATGGAAAAGAAGAATATAAAAATAGATGACAGAAGTTGCAATAAAGCATATTAGTTATTTATGCTTTCAGTACAAGCCCTGTACAGGCGATGGAAGTTGGGAGGAGCAGGGGTGGAAATTACAGGGTAAGCACATCTTAGGGTAGTCTACTCAAGGAATTGACTGAAATCTGGCAGTAGGGCTCTCCCTGGATTCCAGAATCAATACCTCATTGCAATAAGAGGTTCTCACCTTCTAGACGTATTGCTTGAGGCTAACAAGTGCCTGGATTAGTTAACACTAAAGCCATAGCTTCTCAACACTTAAAAAGGGAACAAACCAGACCCTTTTCATGGCCATGCCATCATCCTCCTTTATTCCTCCCCAAGTTTCTTTGCCTCCCCACCCCTCCTTCCTTATAGCTGGCACTATATTGTCATGTTACCACATTTTGAACTACATCCAGAAAAGGATCTAGTTAAATAAGTGATTAATTTCATATATTTGTAATCAAAAGAGGCGTTAACTGGCAAAGGAACAAGCTGCTGGAGACAGAGCAGATAAGGGAAGTCAAAATGGCTTCATTTGGGAACAGCAGTAGCGTACAGTTTGTGATGCCAGGATGTTACAACATGATCAAGGGTCCTTCCTCACCAGCAGGAGGGCCAACATTCTGTTTATAAATTTAAATGCAGGTCGCATGCATTGAGCAAACAACAGCATTATTTCAAGCCTTTGCTAGTCCTATCTGCTGCTATGCTCCCCTGCCTTTCCATGACAGAAAGAAACACGTGCCTGCATCTCAGTAGTTCCAGTTCCTCCCAGTACAAATGCACCATCGCTGTGAGGCTGATGCCAAAAGAGAGCAAGAGCAAATAGCTTGGGGAGGACAGTCCTAAATCACTGCTGGAAGATTCATTACACCTTTCCAGCTGGAGCCCTAGACTTACAGATCTGAAGCAAAAAGTGGGTTCCTCAGAGTACATAAAGCTATGGTTAGCAGTTACAGCAACTAATTCTTTAATCACCAAAGCAGGAAAAAATTGAACTTCTACAAGAATATAAGCAAAGCAGTCAAACAGGTGTCATCTCTTAAAATGAAGTCTAAGTAAGCTTTTTATCTACAAACACTTTAAAATTAAGAGACTTGGGTTAAAATAAAAAAGAATGATACAGAAAAAAAATTTAAGATCAACAATCCTGTTTGTAATCCTGACTATTCCCATCAGACTTAGTATTTTGCATTTCAGGATGCATTTTCACTGCCCAAGACATTGAAGTTTAGCTCATGAACAAAATAAAGAGCAGCCAGCTATTGACTTGTCTATAATACCTGAAACAGAACAAAGTATGGGAAAAATACAGTAGTCATTCAGGTATGGAGTCGCTTCTCTAGCAACAGCACACTCTAAACAAGACTGGGCAGCAGTACTGATAGGTTTGTCTGCTCCAACCCCATCATTGAAGTTTATGAAGCAACTCATTTACCTTTAGCACTCGGCCATATTCAGTAGTCCAGAACACAGGCACTGTTGACTCTACTAATACGATTATTCCCCTAATGTCTACATTACTCAGCCATTTAACACAAGTCTGCTATTCAAGATGGCAAGAGTAAACTAGGAGATGCTGATTAGAAGTATATGAAATTACACTATCTGGCAAATAGCATGCTTTCTTAAAGATTGTACAGGATAGTCTATACAACTATTCAGAAGATTAAACATAGCTGTAGAAGCTTATAACAAGCAACTGTTGCCTCGTATTTGTTCATTTACATCTTAAGGCAGACAATGGACCTTACTGCAGAATGATACTGCACAGACTATATTTCCTTTAGCAAACACAACTGTTAATCTTTAAAGAATGAAGATTTTTACAACACAGGCTTCAATTTACACTAAGTAAAACCCCTGAGTAATCAAACTCATTTTACGCTAAATAAATACCCTGAATAATCAATATTCTTCTTAACACAAAGAATATCTGTAAAACATAAGGCAAATACAGTTGATAAAAATTCCCCTTCATGGAACCACACTGCTTTAATAAATGTAAAGTTCTATAACACATATTCAGATATAACACCAGACAGTGGAGCAAAGTAGCAGTTGATAAGCACCCATTTATCAGTCAAATGAGTATCTGATAAGGGGTAGGCAGAATAGGTACAGGTTTAGCTAGAGGTAAATATTAAAGCAACTGAAAAGAGATTTCTAACAGAATGGTAAATGTAACTGTCATTCTAACATTCTTCTCTTTGCTTATTACAATTGTACAGTGCAGCAAACATTTAAGTTTCAGTGTTTAGTCAATAATCTCCTCGATTCCTCCTAAGGTTTCTCAGCCCTTTTCCCACCATTGCATTCACCTCCCTTATAAAATTAAGAAAGAAAATAAAATTGAGCCCTGTTCTCTGAACTTCAGATACCCAAATCTTATACAGGTCAAGGATGTTTTTGTTACCACACCCATTTTTTTTAACCTCTCAATGCCCTTTGATCAAGGGCTGTTGTTACAATAGCATAGTAAGAGCTTTGCTACAGCTGATATTATCTGCAGCACTAACAGCAGAAACCTGAAACATTCATGCTGTCAGCTGACACAACATTGGGTTTCTGCGAAGCGCTGCAAAACTTTTAAAATAATGTTAATCTACATAAAAAGGGACTGAAGAGGCAAGGACCAAAACAAAACCTCTGTTCTGAGAATTAAACATTTCATGTTCTCCCTGGTGCAAGAAGAAAAAATGCCAAAAAAAAAACAAAAGGAAAAAAAAAAGAGAGAGGCTGTGATCATTGCAAAACCATTACAGCACAGGAGTTACTATCCTACTATCTAATATAATGTGATAAGCATTTTTATATTGTGCACAGTTAGCCTCAGCACACGGAGGACATCAGTATTATTACTGAAAAAAAGGAAAAAAAAAAAAAAGCAGAGAACACTGATGCTTCCCCTTCTCTTTTTGAGGATGTATTTTTTGTATTCTTACACCATACTCACCCCTAGAGTATTATGAGTATATTCTCCTATTGCACTAAGTTGCAGCACATTATGGCTCCACAAATGCTGGCTGGTTCAACTTCTTGCCAGAGAAGAAAAAGCACGTGCAGGAACAAGCCTCTTCTAAAGAACTAGCTTAGATCTTCTTAATACATCCATTGCTTTGCTGGAAGTTGAAGAAGGCAAGGTCAAATAAAAGCTCCTTGTATTCAGCGCAAGCAGAAAGGTTTGTCAGAGTTCTTACTTGTGGAGGAGTTTATTAATTGCAGACTGCACATCTCCCACAGAGGAGAACGCTCACCTTTCTGATGTTCCATTTCACTGAGATGAGTGAGGCATTTCACCATCATTATGTATAAACTTCTCCTCTTTATGAATATTCAGACTCCAGCAAAGTTAAGAAGGAAATTTGCAACAGTATAAAACAATTATTTCCAAGTTTATGCTCAAATCCTGTTCTGGGATCTAACAAAAGTAATTTAGTTTTATCAAATCACTTCCATTTCACATCAAATCTACAGTCTACGCATATCATAGAAGCTCACAGTCAAACATGAAGAGAAAGTAAATTCCACAAGTCTCAAGCCTGTTCATGTTTAACCTTCTTTTGCAGAAAGATGTTAAGAATGTAGAAATAATCTCTTAACAAACTAACACTTGCACTTAAATGCAATGGGCTAGGCTTCTAGAGTTAGTTATCTAACAGGTGCATTTCTTCCAGGAATTCTCTTGTGTACCCTGAACTAATATTTGCAATAATCAAAATATACCTTGCACAAGAGGTTTGAAAAAAGCTGATTTTTATCTCTGTACAAGTTTCTCACAGCCACATAAATAACCACCCAGTTACTAAGGAAAGAGGATATACCAGAAGGAAAAAGCATTTTGGCTCAAACCCCTCCTCCCCCACAAAACTGGCATTCAGATTTTCATGAAAAAGCAGTCTACATGTACCTATGTAAGTTCCCGTATTTTAATGAAAGACACAAAAGTCAAACATCTTTGCAGAGAACAAACAACTGGCAGAGACTCTTACATTCAATCCAAAATGAAGTATTAAAGAGGTCGCTTCTATAACAGCAACTCGATTCCACAAATTTCAGTTGTTACAGCAAACAGTCATCATTTATTATATTTTGATTGAAGTTATCAGACATGGGAACACTTGCCTTAAAGTGAATTTTAAAAAGTGAGTAACAACAAATATAGCCTCTTCGAGCGATATATTGCAAGATTTCTGTTTTTTAAATGGAACCTCTGCATTGATCACAAAAATCACACCTATTTGTAGAGACACCGATGAACAAAATTGTGTTAACATTGTAAGACCACACAGTATGGATAGAAAGCATTTTAACTGGTAAATGAAGGATTCCAAGTTTCTCCTTTAACAGTACAGCATACTGCAGAAAGCACTGCAATACACACCATAGCTTTTGCTTCAAGATTTTGCGTGTTGAATTGTTGAATCTATATGGTTTTCAATCACTGTATGTTAAAGCTTAAGTTTATTATCTGATTATTCTATTATCAAATTTAAGTTGCAGCCAGCTTAACTCCATTATGTTGTTATATCTGCAAACAATTCAAAACATTCCCAATATGATGTGCCAGACTAGTTTGAAACATTAATAACAGTATTCTGCCTTACTTTTAATACTTACGTACTTTTTAATTCTTTTCAGAGAAATACCTACTCAGTCTTTAAAATCATTGTTGAACACTCAGTGTGTGGCTGAACAGAAACAGTGTAGAGCTAACAGCTACCACAAGGGTTGCTGATGCAATTAATAACAGAGATTTAAATTACCTTCTCCCCAGATTCATCCAGAATAGCAGGATTCCGTAATATTCCCCCTCTGCCTCTGCTCCCTTCACTTCAAAATAAGTATTTTTTTATTCACTACTGACTGAGATTCTTCATTACTTAATGCCTGTGCAAATGAAGAATTTGTCTTTTACACCGTCCCTTCCCAAGAAATAGAATGTTTTCAGAACAGTGAATGCTTTCAGAGAAGAAATTTACTATGTACAGCATTTCAAGTTTTAAATATAAACCAACGAAAATCATGGCACTCAAGATAGTTACGTATGAGCAAAAAAATATATTACTGAGAATAATAAAACCAAATCACAAAGCGAGATTATCAGCAAGTGTGCAACTGAGAATAAAGTGACATCTCATTCTTTTACAGCTTTGGCTTGAACTTGCCAGAAAGAAGCTTTTTAAGCATTTCAGAATTTTTTCCTTCTGGTGGTGAGGGCCATCTGTCATGATCTGAGGAAAACAAATAAAACAACATGCTTAGTTTCTCAGTCAACTAAGTATTTTACTTTTGTGTCCTCCCATTGCCCAGAATCACAGAATAGTAGAGCTTGGAAAGGACCTCTGGAGATCATCTAGTCCAACCCCCCTGCCAGAGCAGGGTCACCTAGAGCAGGCTGCACAGGACTGCGTCCAGGCAGGTTTTGAATATCTCCAGAGAAGGAGACTCCACACCCTCCCTGGGCAGCCTGTGACAGGGCTCTGTCACCCTCACAGCAAAGAAGTTTTTCCTCATGTTCAGGCGGAACTGCCTGTGTTCCAGTTTGTGCCCGTTGCCCCTTGTCCTGTCGCTGGGCACCACTGAAAAGAGTCTGGCCCCATCCTCTTGACACCCGCCCTTGAGAT
Source organism: Phoenicopterus ruber ruber (assembly GCA_009819775.1). Taxonomy (NCBI): domain Eukaryota; kingdom Metazoa; phylum Chordata; class Aves; order Phoenicopteriformes; family Phoenicopteridae; genus Phoenicopterus; species Phoenicopterus ruber. Next base: position 27,405,604 of record CM020220.1, on the reverse strand, counting down.
ATTGATAAGCATTGATGAAGTTCCCTCTCAGTCTTCTCTTCCTCAGGCTCAACAGCCACAGCTCCCTCAGCCTTTCCCCATAGGAGAGATGCTCCAGTCCCCTAAGCATCTTTGTAGCCCTCCGCTGGTCTCTGTCCAGTAGTCCCTCATCTTTCTTGAACTGGGGAACCCAGAACTGGACAACTGAACTTCAGTCACTTGAAGGGCATTATTTTGTAGCCCATTTCTTACCGGGTATTTCTAGAGTATGGCTATATAAACTTTGGCCACCATCCACGACCATGGTTATCCCAGTTATGTAAGAAGCAGCTGGAGACAGTAGGAAACACACTGCAGGAGAGATCTAACACAAGAATGACCATTTTAATCTTTCTTAAACTGCTGGGAATTGTTCACATCAAAGGCGCTTGTAAAAACTTTTACAGGCAAGACATAGCAATGTTTTCTACGCAGTAATGAAAACCGTAACAGTCTTAAAGCCATCTTTCCAGCCACAAACATCAAGTACGTAACAGATGAAAACCAGTAAGCTCTCAAAGATCAGCATCAGATGCCGGAAATCAAACAAAAAAGTTGACCAGTTTATCAAAGATGCACATTCTTGGTGGAAGAGAGCTAAGTACTTTTAAAATACACTTCTTCCACATTAATATTCATTCTTTCAGTCCTCCCTGCTGGAAGTCAACCTTTTCAGAACTAATGTCTACTATGAAACACTTCAGCTGTAAGAGGCATCTAAATTAAATTTGCAGTGTAACAGTGACTGGTTAAGTGTCCCACTTGGCACTACTACACATTATTACAAGCTTTTTTCTTTTTTATTATTCCATCACAGTGCAAAATTAAGTCTCTTTTGTTCTCTATATAATAAAATGGCTTCAAAATAGAGACACAAAAGTAGAAATATCACAAATGTTCTGAAATACATTACCTCCTCAGGAACTGCTGACCTCTTGGCAGGAACCTTTGGTATGCTCTTTAACCACATCATTGTACCTTGTTCTCCATAGTTTGCAACAGCAGTTTCTGAAAATACTAATCCCTATTTTAAAACAGCATAGTGAAAATTAAGTTCTCTTGCATATGTTTAAACTATGATCATTGTAAAATTGTGAAGTTGTCATTACTGGGATTTTCTGTGGGATTAAACTATCTAAACAGCACTTGAATGCAAGTTTTTAAATTTAATGGAATAGTGTAATTTATACAAGAAGGTAATTTGGCTGCTATCACACACATCTCTATTCAAGCGCAATAATTCAGATTATTTCAATTCTCCACTGTCACTTCAATAATTATGAAGTGGAGAGTATAAAAAAGAAACTCAAAGACTGTTTTGAAATTACATTTCATATTAGCTTACAGCAGAAAACTACAAAGCCCCAAGAACAAGTTCTCAACAGTTTCTTGTAATCTGTAAGAACACTAGATTGATTTTATTGTGAATTATGGAAGCAGACAGATTTCACAGTCAGAATTCAGACTCTTCCTACTTAGCTGCTACAGAAATAGACAAAGGTGACTGTCTTTGCTCTGATCATTATACAGTCCAGGTTAGACTTGAGAAGCAAGATGAAGGCTACAGCAATGGGAACACAGGATTACATAGATTAGTTGTGACAGAACCTTTGGGACTGAAGTTTAAGATGACAAAATTTGAATTCATCCATGGAGTACGTGCTAAGATTTCTTTTCTAAGATATCTCTGAAATGTGAGTGACTACATTTTGGGAGCTAGGGAAGTAACTCATATGTGAAATTATTTTTTTTAGAATGCATGTTTCCCTCTCTATGCACCCATTCCCTACATGTTACTCTGCCTGTACAAAGCAGTAACAGTTTTGTATGGTTACCACAGACCTAGTGTGTCCATAGAGGTGACAGAAGTATCTAAGGTATTACTGTACTACATGGATTTTTGTTACCAGCATAGTAACAAAGCTAGCAAATATTTCTGAAACAGCCAAACCAATGAAGTGTTTGCTTGTTAAAAACTTCTTTTGACATGTGCTATAAAGTATAATTAGTATGATTCATTAGCTGATTAGTATGCCTGAAAAATATATTCACATAATAATGCTGTCTTAATTACTTACTTACCCAAGACTTGATAAATCAGAAAAAACAAACAGGAAAAACAAGCCACTAGATCTTAATATTTAACAAGTTTCCAGGTGAGTTGGGCCTCACAGAGGCTACGTAAGAGCCACTACCTGAATGATCATCACACATCTGCCATTAAGCATTCTGTGCTATGCCAAAGAAAGTGAGCCAGGTGTTTTAGGACAAGAGGCACCACAGGATATACAGACATCCTACAAAGATAGTAGAAAGATCTTCCTAGGGAGCAGTTAAACAAATCTGACACTTAACTATATGTGAGATAAGATAAATTCTGAATGTAGAAGTAGTTGGACAAAGTTTACCTTTCCTCTTTTGTTTTGAAGGGAGTAAATGTGCAAAATAAATTGCGGTTAAGAGTGAAGATTACACATATCACAACAGATCACACAATCTCAAATGTCAAAGCTAGGGCTTCTGTATAACCTCTGTATCTGCAGCACCGTGCACTAGAAAATATAACTGGTCTTTCCATACAGTTATTTAAAACAACTTCTACATGCTACCTACTTCCTCAGAAATGTGGCAGGCATATTTTAGCTGAGCTGTATAGTGGTTTCCTGTCTGCATATATTTGATAAGAAAAAAATCAGAACACACATTTTGACATTTAATTTCTTTGAGAGAAGGTACACTCCAAATACAGTCTTTTTATGCCTAAAAGTAATCTAACTTAACATGTAGAAGACAAAGTAAAAGACATTATGTGACACATTCAGAGATTTTCAAAATAACTTTGTGAACACAGGTGGAAACCATCAGCATACCTGAACCTCAAATAGAAAAAGTTTTGTGAACTCAGAAATAATGTAATCATTACTGAAACACAAAGCATTCGGTAATTTTATGTCAAGGGTTTGTAAGACAGCTCACCAACTCCTCCCAGGTATCATTTCATTAAGCTAGGGAAAAAAAAAAACGCAAGAGTGCCAAGTCAAAACAGAAAGCAGAAGCAATTGTATCCCACATCTCTGGCTTGCCATCCGAACAGTACAAAACACTCTCTAATGACCCGAAGAACGTAGATGAGGGAATTACAAATAAATAAATACATAAATAATCCACAAACAGTTACAGGCTATAGATTTAAAAAACCCTTTTGGTCTGAAAGTTATAACCATGAAGATGTATGATGGCTAAGTTTAATCAGATCGTTTGCCATTACTTACAGGAGCAACGCTGTTGATTCTTACTCCGCTGTGGGCCCATTCTAAAGCTAAAGTCTTGGTTAGGTTATTCACTGCAGCTCTTGCAGCTCCTGTATGCCTATTGAGAAAAGAAAGCAAAAGAAGCATCTGCTCCCTCAGCTAACACTGCCCGCTGTTAATTCTACCGCAGCCTCACTAGGGTAGTCACAGTAGCTTTCTATGGCTGGACCAACCATCGGAGATAGAGATTTTCTAGTTTGCAAGTTTGACTATAGCTTCACACTTTAAACAAGCCATGCTACAATTTCCTGTCATTTCTGGAAATACTTATCATCTCTTCCCCAACGTGACATGAGGTCAGCTACATTCTACTGCAAGAGCAGTCTTATAAAATAAAAAACAACTGGAGGCAAAGTTCAAACTGTGTAAAACTGTCTGAAAAATAGTTTAGATCTTCTGACAAACACGATTAAAATCAGCCACTGATCAAAAATTACTATAGGTGGATGGAGACAGAGATGTTGATAGGCAGAGTGATCTCATGCACCTTGCTGCTATAGGAAACTAGTCTAAAATGAATACAAGCTTGAACAAATGCAGACAAAATTACTTCAGTGATGAATAGTGGATAGTGGGACTCAGAGAAAATTAATAGAGTCTAGTTCCTTTAGCCTAGCAAAACAGACTTAGAGGAGATAGATACAATAGCTTCTCAAATACCAGGAAAGGAATCAGAAAAACTTAAGAAAAACATAAGAAAACCTGACTTATTCATATGTTTAGGCCGGAAATAAATAACCTCCAGGCGCACTATGAGCAAACAAACTTGACTAGTTTTATGTTCAAAATTAATACTTATGAAAAACTGTATCAGGTGATTTTGGGCATGATCGGTGGCTGGACTTGTAAAGACAAGTCTTTTTTTTTTCAGTCGTACATTTCTAAAACAAGTATCAATTCAACAGGAATTTAATTTGAAAGTAGTTTTGTCTATCCATCTACATGCACACACAACAGTTATTTGGGAAACTTTTTTCCACTGTTATTCAGAATTGCATTTTTTTATCTCTTGGTTTCACTCTCAAATATAGCTTCAGCCTATTCACTGTGACAATTCAACCAGTCTTAATCAGAGCGGAGAAACTCAAGTAACTGTAGCTTCAGCACCACCCTGTGGATCTCTAAATTTATTTTGTATTGCCAAGAACAAGCTAGTGAGAAAATATTCTGCTGTTCCTTAAGAATTTGAAATTTTGAAAACTTTCAACGCTGAATCAGGACAAAGAGAGGTAATGTAACATTTGCTCAAATTATATTTTTGTATTTTCTTCAATAGAAGTTCAATTTCAAAGTTAAAAAAAAAAGAAAAGGTAGTTTCAAAGAAGAAATTCAGATTTTTTCAATTAAACTATCAAAATGCAGCATTTTGGCAACTTCAAAATTTCCTCTGAAAAGAAAATAACTGAAACAATTCCTTTTCTGAGCATTATTTCTCTTTCAACAAATTGGAACTTTTTTGGTGTAAAAGTTTCAAATCAAACGACTCCTGCTCACCTCCAATTTGAGGGTAAAGAAATTTGAACAAATATAGTACACATACGGATTTGGAGAGGATGCTGCATTTTCATGCAGACAGCTGTGATCATTTGTGTCAGTATAAAAGAACTACAAATGTGGTAATATGTTTGTACCCATGAGCCTCCTCCCAGTCAGGAAAGAAGCAGAGGAAATAGAACCGATTCTCTGCACCTGAGACCTTCTCCAAGAAAGATGGCTACAGAGGGTAAAAAGGAAAATGGGAAAGGCAGGCATTACGTGACCCAAAGGACAAAGCCAAAACCTGGTAACATACTAGAAATGGTCCTCCTACTCCCAATCCAACTCCCATAACTCATTACACCATCAAGACCTGTAAACTGACAGTAGAGGAGGAAAACAACAGGTGCCAAGTTCTTGCTAATCCTCCAGAAATTTGGAGAGAGAACAAGCAAAGGTTACATTTCAGTGCAACTAGTCCCACTAGCATACCATTTCCAGTGAAAGCTTCACTAGCAAGTCTTGCTTCACAGTTTCTTACAAACAAGCCGACAGAGACCAGAGGTGTCATTTACTCCTGGAGTCTCTACTGAATTAAGAGATCCCCACACATACAGCCAACTGATGCTATTGCTTTTTCTTGACCTAACTACTGTATTTCTATACTCTGCTGCTGCCCACTGCACACCTTTCTAAAATGAAGTATTTAGGAGCAATTAGTACTTCTAGAAGAAAAATATAGGAAAATGTAAAAATAAAATAAAATATGTATTACGACATTCCAGGAAACCCATTTTTCACGGCAGCAGTAATGTTGACAATGACTCCTCCATGTTCCTGCATCCAGGCATTGTACACTGTATGAAGGAGGAAGATAACCTATAAATATCAGAAGAAATGCAAACAAATGAACTTGCCAACTGGAAGCCAAATTTGGAGTCTTAACTCTAATTACACCACACATTTCCTGTGCAGATTTAGAGAAACAATCTGCTCTTTGTACCATAGCCTCTCCACTAGATTGGTGAGATAACAGGTGTGGTCCAGGTAAGGCTCAATGTTTGTCAAGAAGCCTTTTGGTGGAAATCAAGATTTCATGCTTCCATGTAAATTAATTTCATTTTCACATTCTTAATGCTATCTGAGAATCATGTATCATACTTAAATGTAACTGTAAATTTACATCCCTGGTAGGAGAGAAGTCTTTTCCTGTGTTACACACAGGGAACACAGGCCACAGAAGTTAAGTGGTTTTCCTTAAGTCCTTTAAGTGAGTATCCAAGCCAATTGACTCCCCAAACCTGGCCTTAACCAGAAGATCATGCTTGCCTAAATGTATGTTTGTATATATGAACAAATGTTATGCACAGTTTAATGTAAAGCTTTGGATGAGATTCATGAAAACAAATATTCACTGTCAGATAAGGGTGTGAAAAAAGAAGGCAGGGAAACTTTACATTTCTTGTCTTCTGGTATTGCTGTAAAAAACAAACCAAATAAACAAAAAACCCCTTAATGTTCAGTCCTTACCTGCTTTGCAGCAGTAGAAGGTCCCTGTCAGATTTGTGTCTATCACAGCATTCCAGCCTTTTGCACGGATGGCTTCAGAAGGACTTGCAAATTGGCCCCCTCCATTATTCACCAGGAAGTCAATCTTCCCATGCAGATTCAGTGTAGACTTCACCAAAGCTTCTACCTGAAACAATATTTGTTAGTGTGGTATGCTGATTAAGCTATATACCCAATTTCATTCTCAGACAGTTATTTTCTCTTTCATATCCTTTTCACACATAAAGAGGAGGTACCAGCCATCAGAGAGGCTGGAAGATCAGTATGACAGGTTTAGTCAGCCAAGAAGGACTGGGCTGAGTCCATGTTTACTTAGGAAATCTTCCTGGTACAATGCAGGTGCTACATAAAGTATCAGCACTGAAAGGAGGAGGAGATCTATGCCGCTGAAGGTTTGTAAAAACAAACACACACAAAAGCCTGCTACTTGAGACTTACTAAGAATCACTCGACATTTTTCACAAGGGTGGAGGTGTTCGCATCGGATGCTGAAGACTTCCATATAAGGTAGCTACTGTTTTTTCCATCTGACCCATATACCTGAGCATTTTAAATAGAAAAACATAAGTCATTTTGTGAAGTTTTAATGTTATCTAGAAGTTTTGTTCATTCACTAAAGCTCTGACATACGAGTTGGCAACAGCCAATCTTCTTATGCAGATCAAGAAGGTTAGTTTGCTACCCTACAAAACATGAACTCTAAAAAGCGCTAGAAATACTACAAGTTGTCTTCTTTAGCAAAAGAAAGGTGAATATTTGGCTAAGCAGATACATTCTGTCTATAAGCAGGATGAATCCTTATGATTAAGAGCATTGCCTGGCACTATTTACCTTTGGGTACTCTGAGAAGGTATTAACAGCAAATAGCAATAGACATTTTATTCACTCATTCAAAGAGCTGTCAATGCAGAAAAGGAGTGGCTTAAGTTCATATGGAAGGAAAGAGATTTTGAGAATCTAAACCTAGCTCTAACACTAACCTAATCTGAGCTACAGGCTGTAAGCTAAGCCTTTTGTATTGTCTTCTGTTTTGGAAGTACAGCAGTTTTGCCACACACTCACACTAAACACGAGAACTTCTGGAGCAGAATGTATTCCAAAGCATTCAAAGATTTTACAGATACCAAAGCTGAGGTATTCTTCCTATTACAAGACAGTAATAAGAACTCTATAGCAACTGCTTAATAATTTAAACTTTATCTCAAGAAATAGGGGAAATGGGACAACACGACTGTTTCCTGCTTACATTACTTATCATAACTAGATACCATGCATCAGTTATTCCTACTCAAGCATATGTAAAAAGTTAATCTAGCATCTGTGGTCAAAGAAAACACAGACCAAAACAACCTCAATAAACAAACAGCAGGAGTGATGCTGCTGCTGAAATAGATTTGACTAGGGGAAGGATCTCAATCAGCCTTCCTCTGTATTGAGTTAGCAGCAGAAAACATCAGAAATAAAGGAATAAGCAATGCATGATTGGTGACCAAGAGTGTCACCAACTCAGTCTCAAAAATAGCTGCCTTACAGCTTTTGCTGCTAACAGTTCAGCATGGTTTAGCAGGATAGTGTGGATCCTGTAAGGATGCACCTTTCTGAAGAAGAAAATCTAAACAAACATATAGTGACTGAAGCCTGATTGAAAAACTAAAGCCTGCTGAGAAAAAATGCCTTAGAAAAATAATTTTGATACCTAAATCACCATCTTTAAGTTCTGAATGGCATCTTATTCCTCACATCAGTCACTGCAGCTTGTGGGATCTGAGGAAAAAAAAAAAAACCACCAAAAAACCAAAACATCTGTGACAGCAGTCCCAAACCCTTGACTTGTGAGAACAGCCTTGCCACAAAGACTTCCAGGTTTGCTCACAGCCAGAGAAATTAAGCTATGTCTCGCTAGGCAGCAAAAGTTATGCTTTGCTCAGCAACATCAAACTCTTCTCCCTGTCAGCCTGGGAATCTTGCTTTGAATATTGTTCTCCGTAAGTCACTGAAGTATGGGCTCATTTACAGAGGAGAAATGTTTTCAGTACAAGGAATTTTTGAACAGACTAAGGCTATTCAGGCTGGGAGAGGGGAAGAGAGAAAAGGGAAAATGCTAAGAATCGTTTAAAAATAAAAAAGACAAATTAACAGAAGAAAAATCCACTGAGAAGAGACATTACAAGCAAGTTTTCAACAGGTGGACAAAACCTGCTATGACGTATCAATTCAAAATGGTTCACATGTATCTTAAGAAACTCTGTTGTTATTCCTGCTTGTCACACTATATTCTCAGGGCAATAAAAAAAACAACAACAAAAAACCAAAACGCGTATCAGTTCTGTTTTCCAAAAGCCAGCAAAGGATGGCAGGCTCTCCAGTGAGAGCTCAGCTGGCTCCAGCTGTAGCAATCTTCACAATGTCTTCTGTGTTGTAGAGAAAGCATCGTTGCAATGCTTCTCCCAGTTACAGTAAACATGGTGACAGTAGCCACCAGCACAGTGAGAAATAGGGTCTGGTAGAACACATTTAAATCACAGTGAGAACTCAAGATGATTTCTTTCTATTTCTAAATATTCAGAATCCACACAGAAAGAACTCCATAAAAAAGCTATGAAAGACTCTTGGGAAGAAAAACAAAACTGCAGAAAGTATAGCTACCACTTTAGGACGTTCTTCTGAAAAAGACGGAAAAGAACAAAATCAGGCACTTCAGACATAACCAGAAGGCTGGAGCTCTTCAATAATGACCTTTTTTGTGTGACTGCAACTCAAAAATACTATGCAGTAGCACACTTTCACTGATAACTGAGACGACAGTACCCGCTGACACAGAGAAAAGGGACAAATGTCCACATGCATTCACAGGTCACCTTGAACCTGAGTAAAACTCAACAGGCAAACTACCCACTACAGAGTGTTAGAGATTTGCTATTTGGGGACTAGAACTAGTAGGCATTCTTGTACAGTGATAACAGGTATTTTTACTTTGTGTTATTGCTGTGTTATTTTAAAGTGAGACAACAAGAATCTTTTATCCACAGCTCCCCACCAAGCCACACTCTTCCACTACAGGCTTCACACAGACAGGCATTAAGTATTTATAAACCAATTGAGACTATGGTAAGCTATAAAGTTTATTGGAAAAGAAAAGCTACTAGTGAACTCAGACACAAGGTCAGCGCTAAATAGTACTGTATTGAGTCCATCTCAAGAAGTCTTGTTTGTCAGATGTCGAAGTGATAGGTTTTAGCCTTGGGGTCTGGTCCAGCAGCAGTTGTTGTTGCTGGAGCTCGACTACGGAAAGGGGACACTGTGCACGGAATTCTGAATTGCTGATTTCAAGAAGAGCAGTGGCCTTCTACAAGTACAAGGTTTTATCTTCCACTTACCTAGACAGTTCTTCTACTTATCTAGATGTCAGTTAAAGAAATGTTTGTCCAGAGCACATAGCACAAAGGCTTTACAAGGGTAAAAGGTTCCTCATGTCATCAATAGATTTGCTATAGCTCAACATCTAAGACACACAAACACATGCTTCCCCATCCCAACACTTACAAAGATAAATAGAAAGCTCTTTCCATAATGGAAAAAGGATGGGGTCTCTCTCCTCCACTCTGGCCACCATTACATTGAGGCACTGGAATTAATTAATTAGATCCTTGGATTTTGGAAAAAGAGTTTGGTTTGAAAAGACACACACACACAGAGCTGTCTAGCCTGCACCTCAGCCAGAGCAAACTTACCTGCTTTTGTTATATTCAACACATTATGTGGGCAGTGCTGGAAAATATCCAAATAATTAAAATCACTTCAGCTTCATAATCTCTAAGAAGCAATATTGATCACTACATACACTCCAGACCACAGGATAAGGGACAGGTGCACAATCACTGCTTCAGCATAAGGCCCCATGAAGACAGGACATAGAAACCTCAGGTGCTCTTACCGGCATCCCAGAACCCTCTACTCTTCCATCTTTAAAAACAAAACAGGTTTGTTATCCTTTACAAAGCACTCAATGGAAAACTAGCCAAAAGCAGCAGCAGCAGCAAACTCGTGACAGAAATAAGCCTGACAGGTTATGCAGTGGTTGAAAATCCTCCATCAAGCAAGATTATTTCTTGCACATTAAACAAAAAGTAAGCTTTGCTGGAAAGCAAGAGAGCCTCTGAGCAAGAAGATTAAGAGACTTAAAAATGTGAATTCATTAAGCTATTCCCATAATATCTGCCATCAAGCTTCTGCAGCAATTAATTCACTGCACCTTCTTTGACTCTTCCTAAGCCAGAAAGAACTCTAACAGACATATTGCACTACATCATGAGGGATGAATCTTCTAATGCTTGAATTTCACAGATCCAAACTAGAGCACAGAAGAGGAATGAGCTGTGTCATCTTCAAAGCAGGCCAGTTTTGCAATAGGAAGCAAAAAAAAAAAATCATCTGGCAATTTTGAAAGCACTTTCATCTTTCCTAGATCTCCTCTGTTAAAAGTCCCTCCCTCCAGTTTGCCTGATTGTAAAATTAAAACCAAGACAAAATTCATAGGGGCCTTTAGAGAAATGCAGAACAACTGATGGAGATGGAGGGATTAAAAAAAAAAAAGGCATGCTACAGTAAGAACAGATGGCTTGTTCCTACAGGTGATCACAGTGGCTTCCTTTAAGAGAAAGATTTACTCTTAGAAAGGTTTCAGTGAGATGCCAAAGAGAAGGATATACTAAATGAATTATGTAGTTCTTCAGGAAGCTTCCTGGGCTTTGTAGCTTGTGATGGATCAGTTCTGACATCTAAGGAGGCTTGAGCTCCTAAGTTTTTTCCCTTGTTGAAACATTTATAAGGTCTTTCTCCTTCACACATTCTTTGGTACCTGGTATGAGAGCCGAGAAAGAGGATGTAATGACTTACAGGGAATACCTGTAGACGCCATCCTCTCTACCCAACAATGTGCTGCTGTGAATTTCGGAGGTAAATACTCTTCACTCATACTAAGCTGAAACCAGACAATGAGTAGTAAAGCTATTAACGAGTAGCATACAGAGCCAACACAGTTGTACAAATCTTGTTTCTGTCAGAAGGGAAGCCAAAAGTTTAAATGCCTTCTCACCCCATCTTCCACCGTAAACAGGAAGCTACTCCTGTATTTGTGAAAATGCTGAAGTGAGTTATATTGTTGTGTTGCTTCTACTCAAGATTTACCTAGAAAAATCCTTCACAACATCTTTTTCTGATCCCTGTTTCTAAGACTCCACGTCCCAGGCACTAAATTTGACGTTAAGAATGGAACAGGTTTTGAAAGTGGATGTATGATGCTCTTTGAATAGAAGTAAAAGCCCAAAGGTACTTTTCCTCTAGTCTCCCCAAGGCAATCAACTGCAAATTAGAAAAAAGTACTCACCATTGCTGCTTTAAGCAAATATAACAATTAAGCAATAGTGAGCAATGGGTTGTGGAAAATCTGCCACATCCCTCAGTTCTAAGTTCTGACCGTTTTTAGCAGTGTAAGTTACCGATTGTTAATTTAAGTTTATCTAGCTTCAACTTACAAACACTAAGCACCTAAGGGTAAGGAAGTGCTATCCTCACTACAAATTTAAAAGCTGAAAACGCGATCCACACACTTCTGGTCCAACAGTAATTTTAGAAATTAAGTAACAAGTGGCCAGGATTTAGAAATCTTTGAGAATCTCAGCATTAAAGAACTAACGGAGGAGGACAGAGCTAGAAAAACGAGCTAAAGAGCAAAAATCACAGGATGTCTCTAACCAGTAAAAATATCTGGTCTTGGAGATGGGCATCTCGAATGGATAAATATTTGTTTAGCAGGTACACTTAAGTTCTTATGTTAACATGCAACAGAAATTGCATTACTTATTCAAAACTTCCACAGAAGGGTTACGAAATTTTCATAGTGATTTTTTTCCTAAATATGACTTCAACAGAAGGAAGTAAGAGCAGTTGGAGAACTGAAGTGAGTCAAACTATGAGACTGAGTCAATGACTGAAAAATTCAAGACCAGAGTTTAATCTACCTTATTCCTCTGAACCCTCTCTTCAATAGATAGGGATATGAAACGACAATGGTTTATGAGAACTTCCACTGGCAGGAGACACCTGATAGAGGCTTCTCCAATATCATATGAAAAGTTCTAAGAAAGTTCCGGTGTGTCTGTAAATAAGTAGAGCTTAAAACTAAACTGGAAACAAGACAATTCTATGATGAAACTGCAGGGTAATAGCGAAGACAGAAGTTTCTCCAAGTATCAGTATGGCTACCGGTAACACAGAATAATGCCTAAACACTTTACACAGCACTATAAAAAAAGCTTTAAAAGCACCTTCAAAAAAGTTTCCAAAGCCATCAAAGACTGTTTTGTCAAATATGTTTTTAGCCACACTTAATAAACAGGAAACGAAGAAGGAATGGTCATTTGTTTTGTTTAGTGGAGATTCCCTCATTTCACCATCCAAGCCCTCTACCATCTCACAGAACACTGCAGTTCCCACTAAATCATTTTTAAATTGATGCAGAAATAAGATTCACCTACAGAAGGTTATTAAGCATGCCAGAGTACTTTCTGCAAGAACAGTGACGTGAAAGAAGGCTTAAGCCTTTTCTCTCTCTTTACCTCTTTTCTTTCCTGTAGCTTTAATCATGTCTGTTGCCCTCTGACATCTGTCATAGCCTATTAGATCGCACTGCTGATGCTAGTAAATACAAACCTAAAACTCGCTGGTAGGTAAAGTGACATACTGCACAGCCTCAGGGTTCATCTCCTTCAGGAGAGAAAGTCTAAGTATATCACTATAAATATTTTATGACACGAGCTGTTCCACGAGGGAAGAATTTTATTTTTTATTTGCTTTACGGTTGTATATTAGGATATTTCCAGAATCTACATAGCTACTGAGGGTCATTAATATTTCTTTAAGTTATGCTAGAATTTAACAGAGGCTTTGAAAGGTTAAGAAAAATGTAGCAATCAGTGGTTACTGGAATATTTTCTAGCTGTCTTCAATAAGTTAAGAGTCCAACCTGATGCTGGATTTTTAGATGTTTGATTACACAGATGAAAAAAAATAGGACGTGAATGCAGACTTCTGAAGAACCTGGATTAAATACTTTTGCTCTTGATCTTCCATTTTTTGTAACACAAAGAAAAAGGAAAACCCAACTGGGATAGTAATAGAGTTTATAATGAGGCACACCTCAAATTGTAACCAAAATTTGAAACATGGTGTATTGGGTTTGCATGGCAGGGTTTTGGTAGCGGGGAGGCTTCTGTAAGAAGCTGCTAGAAGCTTCCCAATTCCGTTTAACATCTTTATCAATGATCTGGACGAGGGGATCGAGTGCACCCTCAGTAAGTTTGCACATGACACCAAGCTGGGCGGGAGTGTTGATGTGCTTGAGGGTAGGCAGGAGCTACAGTGGGATCTGGACAGGCTGGATCGATGGGCCGAGGCCAATGGCATGAGGTTCAACAATGCCAAGTGCCGGGTCCTGCACTTGGGTCACAGCAACCCCAGGCAACGCTACAGGCTTGGGAAGGAGTGGCTGGAAAGCTGCCCGGCGGAAAAGGACCTGGGGGTGTTGGTCAACAGCCGGCTGAATATGAGCCAGCAGTGTGCCCAGGTGGCCAAGGAGGCCAATAGCATCCTGGCTTGTATCAGAAATAGTGTGGCCAGCAGGAGTAGGGAAGGGATCGTCCCCCTGTACTCTGCACTGGTGAGGCCGCACCTCGAGTACCGTGTTCAGTTTTGGGCCCCTCACTACAAGACATTGAGGTGCTGGAGCGTGTCCAGAGAAGGGCAACGAAGCTGGTGAGGGGTCTAGAACACAAGTCCTATTGAGGAGCAGCTGAAGGAACTGGGGGTGTTTAGCCTGGAGAAAAGGAGGCTGAGGGGAGACCTTATTGCTCTCTACAACTACCTGAAAGAAGGTTGTAGAGAGATGAGGGTCGGTCTCTTCTCCCAAGTAACAAGCGATAGGACAAGAGGAAATGGCCTCAAGTTGTGCCACAGAAGGTTTCGATTGGATATTAGGAAAAATTTCTTCACTGAAAGGGTTATCAAGCACTGGAACAGGTTGCCCAGGAAAGTGGTTGAGGCATCATCCCTGGAGGTATTTAAAAGACATGTAGATGCAGAGCTTAAGGACATGGTTTACTGGTGGACTTGGCAGTGATAGGTTAACGGTTGGACTTGATCTTAAAGGTCTCTTCCAACCTAAACGATTCTATGATTCCCCTATGTCCAATAGAGGCAATGCCAGATGGCTCCAAGCCGGATCCGCTGCTGGCCAAGGCCAAGCCAATCAGCAACAGTAGTAGTGCCTCTGGGATAATGTATTTAAGAAGGAAAAAAAACCTGCTGTGGAAAACAGCAGCAGAGAGAGGAGTGAGAATATGAGCGCAACAACTCTGCAGACACCGAGGTCAGTGGAGGAGGGGGAGGAGGTGCTCCACGTGCCGGAGCAGGGATTCCCCTGCAGCCAGTAGTGAAGACCATGGTGAGGCAGGCTGTCCCCCTGCAGCCCATGGAGGTTAACATTGGAGCAGATATTCACCTGCAGCCCATGGAGGACCCCACGCTGGAGCAGGTGGATGCCCCAAGGAGGTTGTGACCTCATGGGAAGCCCACGCTGGAGAGCAGGCTCCTGGCAGTACCTGTGGACATGTGGAGACAGAGGAGCCCACACTGGAGCAGGTTTGCTGGCAGGACTTGTGACCCCGTGGGGGACCCACACTGGAGCAGTCTGTTCCTGAAGGACTGCACCCCATGGAAAGGACCCACGCTGGAACAGTTCATGAAGAACTGCAGTACGTGGGAAGGACTCGCGTTTGGAGCAGTTTGTGGAGGACTGTCTCCCATGGGAGGGACCCCATGTTGGAGCAGGGGAAGAGTGTGAGGAGTCCTCCGCCCAAGGAGGAAGGAGCGGCAGAGACAATGTATGAAGAACTGACCCCAACCCCCATTCCCCATCCCCCTGAGCTGTTGAGGGGGAGGAGGTAGAGAAATCGGGGAGTGAAGTTGAGCCTGGGAAGAAGGGAGGGGTCAGGGCAAGGTGTTTTTAAGATTTGGTTTTATTTCTCACTATCCTACTCTTGATTTGATTGGCAATAAATTAAATTAATTTTTCCCCAAGTTGAGTCTGTTTCACCCGTGACAGTAATTGCTGAGTGATCTCCCTGTCCTTATCTCGACCCACAAGCCTTTTGTTATATTTCCTTTCCCCTGTCCAGCTGAGGAGGGGAGTGACAGAGCAGCTTTGGTGGGCACCTGGCATCCAGCCAGGGTCAACCCACTACACACAGCTAAAAATAATAATACCTGTGGGGGTTTTATGCTTTAATACAAGCAAAACTGACAATGCAGGGTACTTGTGTCAAGTCACAAGCATTGAGATTCCATGCTGTGACTTCCTGTTTGAAGGAACTATTCTGAGGTCTCCATCTTCACAAGTTAACGCCCCCTCACTGCTGTCACAGAAATGTGACACAGAACCATGCTAAGCGGGCTCTGGCTCAGCTGCAGAACATGCCAGTTTCAAGGCCTGCTTCTCCCAGAAATATTTGAAATACGTATGCATGACCAGAAAAATATTTGCAGTTACAAATGCTTTCCTGCTTAGGTGGCTAACAAATGGTCTCCCTTTGGAAAGCACATCTTTATCTAGATCAACTTAACAGTGCTTTACTGCACCTGTCCCCTGATCTAAGCCACTTTTGAGAGGGCCAGAGAAGACCTTTGGAGGTCTGAGAACTTATATACACAATATGCTTTTGACATGTCAAGCCCCAGAACAAGATCACTAGTCTTTACCTCATCTTCTTTGCGGATGTTGCACTGTATGGGAGTCACTTTGGCAGGACTCATGGAAGAAAATGTATTATTCAGTTCTTCTGCAGCAGCTTTTAATCGGTCAAATTTACGAGAGGCAATAACAACACTGCAACCTGTAGAGACAAAACGAAACATCCTTCAGATAACGTAGTTAAAATTACAGTTATGCTAGTTTTTTAATAACATCATGGAGATATCCTGTAGGATGTGTGTTTATCAGTCACTAACTAGAAGATACAGTGTTGAAGTTCTTGCAAGAGAGAGAAATGACTGATGTCAGGTGCTTCTTAGCAACAAGGTCCCACTGTGCCAGGGAAAGAGCAATCAAAAAAATGTCCCCAAGGTTCCCTCTCCTTTCTGCACAAGGGAAGATAGCCTGTGAGTTGCAGAGTCAGCAAAGTAGCTTTCAGACATCACTTTTGCTGCCTCTGCTCACAGATGCCTCATTTGTCAATTATGCGATTTAAAGATGTTTCAGCAGGTCTTGATTACAAAATAATGCTTGCTCCTAAAACCACAAAAAATAATCTTACTGTATGTCTGGCTGTAATTTTGACTAGTGGTGAGCAAATGTAATGCTCTGCTTTTTAACCCTACAAAGTCTGAAGGAAAGGATGATAGCTTCACAAGATTAATTCCTATCTGCAGTCTACAGACAGCAGGAACAGAGGTTTCCCCGTGGCACCGCATCACGCTGTAGAATCCTAGCTCAGAAAGGAGAGGAAAAAACTAGGCAGGAGCTCAAGCCTTCTGGGTTTTTTTTCAGCATTTGGAGGCAGAAGGACTCATTCTACAGAGAAAAACAATGCAGGTGCCAAATTAATGGCAAGCACTCACGCTACAACCAGTCTAGTTTCTTCTGTCACACCCGCGGACTCAGGACTGCTTTAAGGCTTCAGCAATTGCTACTACATAGACTAAAACAGACCACACCAAATTAATTCCTAGTGCAAACCCAGTAGGCATGGAATTTCATATTATGGATAAGCAAATTACTAGCTTCCACTGCCAAGCAGGCAAGGAGGTCTTGCTCCCAGTTCCCTCCTTCCATAATCTCAGCATCCCAGCAGAAGCCATCCCTTCCTCATACTAGCTCTGGTGCTCATCTGCTTTAACATAAACCAATTCAACACCCTCAACCAGCCAAAAAAAAATGTTAACATCTTGCCACGTGTTTTTTTTTTTTTTCTTTGTTGCTGTTTTACTTAGTGGAATTTGGCCTCTCATGTGATCAAACAAACACCAGAATCAACTCAAAATAACTAGTGGGAGTAAAGAGCAGCAAGCTGTTCATTTGGCTCAGGCTGTCTTGTGAAACTATACATAAAGCTAAAAAAAAAAAAGAAAAAAAAAAGAGGAGCTGAATTCTTCCAGAAGAAAGTGCTGCAACTACATACCCCTGTGAATGGGAGTTTCACCTTTAATTAGTGGCTATCTTAAAACAACACATGTAAAGATATTAGTCTCTGAGGTTTCCTGATTTTTTAAACTAAGAACTCCAGGCACTTGCACAACCACCTGACTAACGCACAGTAGAGTTCATAAAATGGCACACACAATTACTGAGTAACACAAAATACTAAAACACAGTAGCACAGTTATATTTATCAACTTAAGTGCTTACTAATACACACACTGATATAGAATAAGGTCCAGTAAAAGTTTACATTTTTGGTAAATACGCTAATTGCAGGGGAGAGATTCTAACTTTCTGAGAAATACTTGGTAGCTACTGTACAAGCTGACACTACTTATTTTTCGTCACAAAGAATGACCAGACCATTTCCTGATAGGGTTGGGGGGAAAAGGGCACAAATTTCCAGATGAAAGGTTTAAATCTGTCCAGAAGGCTTCAAAGGAGACTGGTTATAAAAACAATGTACATCATGACTGGCATTATCTGTCCCTGCTCCTACAGGCATTCTCTGTCCAGCCAGCCCCCCTCCAAAAAAATGCAGCCTAAAGCGCAAGGTATATGTGGAAATAGTTCCCGGTCATCTTCTTGTCAGGAGTAGCCAGCAAGTCTGCAGATAAGGAAAGTTACTCAGACAGACTTAAGCCATAGCTTTTTCTTCATTTTCTCACTTGTGCTTTGTAGAGATTTGCAGCCTTGTTTTCTATTTAGGATGTTATGGACACACACTTTTGTTATTTGTATTTTGCTTGACAAAAATAATGCAGATCAAATTAAGTACAATTTTAGGGTAACATCATCAACCAACAGTGTGATGATGCTTAAAAAGCACCTCTTTAAGGCAGCATGTAAGGACACCTTAAAAAAATGCTTAGTTCCCCAGTAATACAAAGGTGACAGAACTAGCCCTCGCTTCAGCTCCACAGAGCAAGTGGAAAGCTGGGGCGACAAAGGCCAGGAGAGGCAGACATGTCTCCCAGCACACAGTCTTAACAAAGAAAGCTCTTTACTATGCAGTGAAATGGCGTGGTGCACATTTCAACAGCGCAAACCACGGGGAGCGTGGCACCGTGAGGCATAATGCTAGTGCTGGTATTTTGAAGACAGTGAATGCAAACATGATAATAAACATTATCCGAAACCAGTCTGATACTGATGATCCCTAGCACTTATGTTGAAACCTACAGAAAAGGTGTTGCAAGGTGGATGATTCAGAAGACTTTCACTCCAGATTTTACCCCTTCTCTGTAATCTGCACAGAAAGAAAACCCACAAAGTGCACGCTGAAAATATATTTTAACTTCAGGACATTTCTGTCACAAGCACTGAGAGCGAAGCACCATTTCTCTAAGCTTACTGTGTGGACAACAGTTCAAAACCATACTATTCCATAAGACTCAGTTCAACAACCAGATAAATCCTCCAGTTAAGCAAGACGAAAACTCACTTAGAGTGAGTATGAGAGAAAGGGTCTGGGTTTAATATAACCTCACTTTGACCGCTGTATTTAAAATAGCACGTTTTAAGTGCCAGCGGGTCAAGACATAGCCTCACATCAACCTCACCTCGTTCTCCTCGCTATTGACTGTTGTCACCATGTCCCACCCATAAACTCCTCACAGACCCGCTGCCCGAGCGCTGCCTACCCCCAAGCGCACCACAACCCCCCGAGCACTCCCTGACCCGGCCTCTCAAACTCCATTCCCCGCCTTCACCTCACGCCCGGCCCTGCTCCCCCAACACCCACCCTGCCCCATTGCCCCACCGGGGTTCCCTGCAGAGCCCCCCCCACCCTGCGCCCACCTAGCGCCAGCAAGTCGGCGGCGATGGCCTTGCCGATGCCGGTGCCGCCGCCGGTGACGATGGCCACCCGCCCGCGGAAGAGCCCCGCCGCCAGCAGCCCTCGCGCCGCCGCCATCTTCCCCCCCCTCACGCAGCGGCTCACACAACGGCCGCCGCCGCCACGTGACGCGCGGCCCCGCCCGCCCGCGCCGGGGCTCAGCGCCGGGGACGGCGAGGAGGCGGCGGCGGAGCGGTGCTGGCGGTGCCCGGGGTTACGGCGAGCCGGGTCGCTACCGCGTCCTGCGGCACGGCACAGCACAGCGCGGCACCGGGGCCCCGCGGGCGGAGCCGGTGGGCGACAGGTAAGGGGGGCGGTTATCCACGGGTCGGTAACGCCCGGGTCTGTTCCCGCGGTGGAGAGCCTGTTGGCCGCGCGTCCAGCGCCTGGGAGGGATCCGTTCCTGAGGTAGCGTCCTGGTGCCTCGGGGTCGCCTCTGCCTGCTGGCGCCTCGCGGCAAACCCACCATCCGTGGTCTCATCTGCTGTAAAGGGAGGGGGGGGTCGTATTTTTCTGTACCGTTTCGGGTCACCTTCCACAGCGACGCAGGAAGAGACCCTCAGGAGCATGGGGAGTGGAGCCCCAGCCAGGAGAAGTCAGTGTCGTGCTCTAAAGGTGTCATAAATAGCGGAGAAGGCTGCTGGTGTGCTCCTGCCAGGGACCCGCGGACGGAGAATCCTCTCTCCAGGCGTGGACTTTGTCGGGAAGAGGCCGTGAAGGCTGAGGTGATCCCATTTACCATGTCCCTAACATAGCCATTTTGTGCTAAAACGCCTGTATGATGGGTTTTTTCACTTAAAATTGTCCTCAATAAGCTCAGTATTATTCAGTTGACACAGAGGACAGCCAACAATGTTATTTTCCTTTCTATCCCACAGTGAAGTGACAGAGCATCCTTGTCCATTGCAGGTGATTTTAACCAGCACTGATGTGCCCAGGAGTGTGTGTGTGTGTGCATGTTCAGTATCTTTCCAAGCATCTCCTCTGTCCTTTTCAATAGAAGAGATGTTTGAAAGTATATCTCAATTTTGTCCTGTTATTTTTGCTTTAGAGGAGATGGCTCATGTGAGAAGAGAGTGAGGAAAAAGACACATATAAGGAAAGTGAGAGAATCATTGAGTCTATTTTGGTTTTCTCATTTGTTAAATGGATTTATTTACTCTTCCCAAAACATGTTCTAAGGTTTAATACTTTAAATCAGAGACAACTGTAAGATAACATCTTTGTCCTGAAGTTCGGTGTGTTTCAAAGGAAGCTGTATACCCTCCTTTTAAGTGCAGGGAAGGGGAAGCATGGAGAAGTTAACGGTGTGTCCAGACTCATTCAGCAAAGGGTGACAAGGCAGGAATGGACTTCTGCATGGTGACTTAGGCTGGTGAGGCAACCGTGAGACAAAAGTTGCCTTCTGGTTGGGTTAATGTTTGCAGAATACTTCGATATTTTAAAGCACAGTATTACTTTCTGGAGGCAAAAAGTGAAGCATTGTGGGTGGCACTGCAAGATTCCCCCCCCCCCCCCCCCTTTAATTATCTTCCACAATCTGGAGACTCCACAGATCCCCATTAACTGTTTCTGGCTGCCCTACATATTTTAGGCATGCTCTATCAGAGCAATCATTAATTAATCCCAGGGAGAAGCACTCATCTGTGCTAGTGAACTAGATCTTCATATTCCAACCTGCCTGCCATCCTGACAATGGGCCTCTCTGCTCATATGACTTGCTTGATTTCAGTGCTCTTCCTGGAGAACGCTATCAAATGATTTTTCTTCCCTATCAGGATAAATTGCTTTGTTTTTCAAATTTCTCAATAGCCATAGAAATGCCATAAATAAGGGGCTGAACACACAAGTAAAGGTTGTGTGAGTGATGGGTGGGAGGAGAAAGGGGAAAGCCATAAAGACTGGAGAATAAGGAGATGAAAAAAGGAGACATCCATTCCTTGGCATGCAATGGAGGGTAGCCCCTTCTGGTACAAAATCTATCCACAAAGAACAGAGCTGAGATAACCAATGCCCACAGATGTTTTCAGCAAGGCAATGGCTTCTATTCACTGTCGTGTGGGTTGCCTTTGAACCACGGATTCAAAGTATACCTTTGTGTGAATCGATTTTACTCCAGTGGTTGAAATTCAAAATTATTTAAGCTGAAAAGAAGAAAATCTTATTAACTGAAATCAATTTTAATCTTCTATGCTTGTATTTTCTTATTCGCAAAGGAATGTTCATTTTCTTTTATTGGTAGCATTAAAACATGTTGGTCTGTCGCTACATGCAGCCATAGTGGTAAATTCAGTAAGCAGAAGGCTCTTCTTACATATTTATGTTACTCTATAAACTTAATGTTCAGATTCTTAATTTTCATGTGTTAGGAAATAGTGTCTGATTAGACAGCTGATTTTTATTTATTTTTTCAGTATGTGTCAGCTTGCATTTGGAAGAAAATAAATCTGCATTTAAAGCCTCAGAGTCTTCATTTTCATTTTTTGAAGTTAAAAACCATCTGATTTTTTTTCCTTGATCTATCTATCACTTAAAACATTAACCATTCAAAAATCAAAATGACACATTTAGGAAAAAGAATTCATCAGTAGTTTTTTTCCAGTTGTCAGCTCCTTCAGAATTGTGGGATTAGTACATGTCATTCTTCAACATCTACTTTTTTATTTATAGATTGAAGAGGAAAAACTAGATTTCCTGTTTTTACAGCTCCCAGATTGTGTCTTGGCTTTGAATGAACTAGTTCAATTTGTTGAGATGAATAGGAAACTCTGCATTTTCAGAAAAGGCTACTTTTGTCAAAAGCTGATTTTGTGCTTTGCCAGCCTATGGCTCAGCTATTCAGCTGATGACATCTGCCAGTCCAGTACGCTGCCATGCTTTAAAAATCCTGGCAGTGGTATGTACTGCCTTAATAATTCCTTATAGCCTGCTGTCCTTCAGGGGGTCTGTGCCCTCCCATAGCTCATAATCCATGTTGGCAAGGGGGAAGGTCTCAGAGTTGTTAAATACCAACCTGATGTGAGAAAACAGATGGCTCCAAACAGGAGAGAAACTTCCACGGGATCCAGACCCTGGGAGAGGTATCCCTGGGGCCAGCGGTCTCACAAGGAGGTGAGAGCAGATGAGATTTAATGAAAAGCATCTCAGTGCCAGAAATAAAACTTTAAGGTCAAAGATGATTTCTGACAAAGGGTTTCTGCTAGTTAGCCTTCAGAAAAAATTAAGCTTGCACTCCAGCAGCCTCTGCTTTCCCAGAACCCCACTCTTATGGATGCTCCAGGTTCGTATCTTTCTTCTGCTGGGATACCAAATTGCACGAAGTGTAACAACAATAATTTCTTCCCCCCTTAGCTATCACAAGAAATGCCTGGATTGAGCCAAAACCAAATGAAAAGCCATGTAAGTTTCTGTTTCCTTACCTCTCTGGGCCTTTCTGTGGGATTACGCAAAAGGCCTCTTTGGAAATCCCTGCTAGTTTCACCTTCTGTCTGTGCATTCTCTCCTGTGGCTGTTTTTCCTTTCATCATCTCTCACCAGCAAGTGAGAGCCTTTCTGTTTCGTGGCTTCTGGTTTCTGTGTCAGAATGCCTCCTGGTCAGCCCCATCTGCTGGTCAGGCACTCTGGTCAATTCATCCCTTTAGGGACTTCCCCTCTGGAAAGGTACTTTACTGTCAGTGGTATCTTGGGGGACTTCAGTCTAATTAGGAGATAATCAGGATTTTACAACCTTTCATCATTATCCCTAGGAATTTCATTCCAGTGATTAAAAAAAAAATACAGGAAATACCGAAGACAGACACCTCACTCAAAGCAGAGTTCATAGTGGCGCAAGATGTAGACTATCAGCATCAAGCAGTTTGAAACTGGTATGTAGCCAGATTTTCTAAATAATCACACATCCTGCTAATACCATACTAATGATACTGAAGCATACACTTGCCTGCAATTGAAAGTGCTGCATTTTTAATACCGTGGCATCATGGATCTGTGTCTGCGCTTGTATCCAATCGAGAGTCCCCTGAGCCAACTAATTCCTGCTGCTGGAGATACTGTCTAAATATCTTAGATTATATTTACTGTGCAATGCATTAAGCAATCCTGAATCACTCCCAGGAGAATCTTCCAGTTCTCTGCCTGTGCAGTTTGGCTCTTCAGCAGCTCCTGGACCGTAGCTGGGTGTAACTCGGAGAAAGCTCTAATCTGAAGCCCCCAAATATCTTGCCTAAACAAAAACTGCAGGATGTAGTTTGGTGTCGGTATTTTTCAGATAATCCTTTCCAGACTGGATTTACAATTGACTCTGTTTTCCATTGGGCTGCATGGCTGCAACTTCTTGCTTTCTAATTGCAGATATTTCTGTGTGGTCTCTCCTCATTTTGGCTGAGTAAAGCACTTGGGTGCCTGATCTTGCCAGCACAGAGCAGGGCAGGAAAGGAGAGGAGACTGAGATGGTCAGGGATCTTCTGAGTAGGAAGGGAAGGAAAAAAAGCCTGAGGTCCTATTTTTTAGTTATTGTAAAGGTCAGGCAAGAGTCCCGCATGCATTAAAACATCCTTGTGAGAGCACTGCATGATGTCCTAAGGAAAGGAAATGGAGGTCTTGCAACCCGTCACTGAAAGAACCACCTGCCAGCCAGGTCTCTAGCTAGCTAGGACTGTGCTGTCTTGGGTTAGCACGAGTGCTTCACACCCACCACTGGTGCTTCATGGCTCTTCAGACATAGCAACGCCCAGTGTTTCTTACTTGCATATGTGTGTGGGTATACACTGTGTAGAAGGTGTTTTCTCTGCACTCTGGAAAGGGAGGTGAGGGGCTCAAAACTGTTTTCATGTACTACATGCTTGCTCCATTGTTACTTTTTTCTAGGCATCTGCTTGGATGCTTAGAGAAAGCACACCGCCAGTTTGATGTGTGGAGCAAGCTCCTAGTGCATCTTCCAATCCCATTTAATATAAAGGCTTCAAACTGAGGATGGATCAGGTATTATACCAATAAGAACAGATGCTACACCTGATCCTAGTCTAAGGACACTGCCGTGGAAGCAGGATGCTGGGCTCAAGTTGGTGGGACCCACTTGGTTCAGCTATTCCTATGGTACCTTGTAATCCAGCAGTGACCTGGTGGATGGTGTAGGAATTACAGTGGGCACCGGCTGTTTCAAGGTGCAGGATGACCTTGCTTGGCAAATGCAGAAGTGAGGGGTAGAGCAGGGGAACAGAGAGAGCATGTGTCCACTTTATCGTTGAGATTTTTTTCCTACAAGATTTAGGGACATCTGTTAAGTTTATTCAAGGTTCTTACCTAAACCACTTGGATTGCTTTGAGGATTTCAAACCAACCTCCATTTCCAAGTCATTCTCCTTTTTAAAGCCTTGGTTCTCTTTAAAGGCTAATGTGCATGTGCCATTCATTGGCATTTTTAGCATAGTATAATAAACATAAGGAAACAGATCTCATCCCTGCGGAGGCAATGGGAAGCTTTGAGTCCTTTGTCTCAATTTCTCTTTCTTCTAGCAGTCTGGACAAAGAAGTGGGGACACAATGGAGAGACAGCACTTCAGGCTTTCACTCTAAAAAAAGGTAGAACAGTACAGTTTGGGGATTTTGAAAAAGTTGGTATGAAAAAAATCAATTAAGCATTTCATTTAATATAAAATAAAAATGCACAGCTATTCTTGTATGCTGTTTTCCAGCCTTCAGTAATACTAATCTACACGGTGGTTATTATTCTGTGACATTTGGAAAAGTTACGGAACAGCAGAGGAAAATAAAAAGAACTGATTCATAAAACAGATACTCTGTAAAATGTCCTTGACTTTTAAAAAAATCCTTTGAAAATGTCATCCGGGAACAATTTAGTGATATTTTGGAATGCCTCTCTTCACTACTTTTTGTTGTTGTTGTTTTGGCTGTATCCGTAGAATACTGTCAGCAAGCATTTGGGTGTCTCACGGAAGGATGGCAGGGAGAGCAAGGGGCCTGAGCCACTCAGCACAGCACCAGGAGCCAGCGAGCCCTTACTCCACACCCAAGCAAGTCTAGTCTTGCTGCAGCTGCAGCTTCAGTGGTGATCAACCCATGCTGGCCGATGCAGGTTCAGCTCATGGTGCCAGCAGGATTGGTCCAGAAGCTGCTCAGCAGTGTTAGCATGGAGCAGTGCGGGCACTGATGTCACCTGCCCACAGGCAGGACCCGTGTGCCAGTGATAAATCGGAAGGACTGGGAAATCTTAGGTCTGTTGGTGCTTGCCTGCAGAGATTATGTCGCTTTCCCACTCTTCCCTTCGCTTTTAGCTTGAGCTTTTAGCACCCTCTGCTCCTGAGGGGAAGGCACAGAGCGAGGGGGGCTCCGTTAGCAAACATCCATAAAGTTTTTGGTGGCATGAGTCATCTTACTGTGTTATCACCTCTGCTCTGGTGCTCAGTACTGTCTTCTGCTTTTGGCAGTCTAGCAGCTTGAGGTCTGCTCCTGCTCAGATGCACACCCAGAGCATGGTCATTTTGCTTGTCTCTCTCTCCAAGAAATGAAAGTGTTTTGAAGTTTGTGAATTAAGCAGGGAGGGAAAGATGGGTGTGATCTATGAGCTTTGCTGTTTGCTTTCTCCTACCTTGCTGGGATGGCATAGGCAGATGTTTCTCTTTGTGCCTCCTGCTATTGTTATACAGACACTTAATGCAGCCTCACAATGGGCTACTGCCATGAGGGGTAGTTTTTCTCCCCTTCCTTAGACATTCTTTCCTCTAGGGGTGGTTGCAGGGTGAACCTGATGAGGGAATCCGTCTGGCTGAAAATAACATTTTACTTTTAAAATGCAAAAGGGTTATTTTCAGTGAGAAATCCCCCTGTCAAGCTCACCACAAGCTGCACAGACGCTAGTACTGATAGGGAGGGGCTGTTCTTGCTGTGCCTTCTAATATGTCATTCATCACAGCCTTGAGTATTTGCTAGATTCAAGTAGCTGTGTAATCTCGTTTGAGCTATTTTATCACGAAATGGAGACAGATATCCTCTGTTTCAGCAGGGTATGGTGAGGATGCATATGTGAAAGATCATGTGGAGTCATTTAGGTATTTAAAACAGATCCAAAACTGTTGAGGGAGCCCTACTGTTTGGCCGTCTCCCAGCATAAGGTCTGAATTAAATATGCTTTGTTACATAGGTCTTGCGACATGTTTTTGTAGGGTCTGGGGCTGCATGTCCTGCATTAGACCAGTGGGTTTTGTCATAACATGATTGACTGGTGACAGACAGATCTGTCCTGGACAGCTGGATGCATCTGATACCATCTATTTTTCATGTGTACAATTTGCCAGCAGATAACCCCTTTAAAAATACTAGGGATTGGAAATAATCCTTTGGGTAACATGCATCCTCAGAAACACACACATGCACAAAATCAGAGGCAGGGTTGGGTGGAGAAGGGATTGGGGATGGGGAGGTTGTAGAGTAAAAGGAGCAGGCAAAGGAGGATCCGTGGATGGGGAGCTCTCTCTCAAGGTGTGTCTCTGGGGTAAATTTCCCTTTATCTCTTCCCCATCCTACGTAACTCACAGTGCTTCTAAAGCACAGGTTGTTTTTGTTTCTGCAGATAACCCCTGCATGATGTGAGTGAAGACACAGTGCCAGTTCTTCTTACGTGTGGTATATTTTATGTGACTATAAAAATAAAAATTGATGCTCCTCACTGCTTACGGTCTACATTTTTTCCTCTCATGTCTGCTCTGAGCAGTCATAAAAAGGTTACTTGTGCTGTAGGAAGGATTTAAGATCAAGGATTTTATTAGCTTGTGGGAAGGCTCTTCCTTCCTGTCTGCATTCAAACCGGATAATTTCTCTTCTGTTAGCAGCAGGATCAAGCCCTGAAAACCAATGGAAAAAACTTCCTTTGACCTAAATGCTGCAAGGCCAAGCTTTTAGGCTCCTGTTTTGTGTGTCAAAGACTAATACTGTCATGGGAAGTGTAAGCAGCAGTAGCTTTCCTGCATAGTAACAGAAGACTGTGTTTCTAAAAATTCCTCTACAGAATGTTTTTGCAGAGCCGCCTCCTCAGGGTTCTCCATCTGTTTTCACACGGAGATTAATAACAAATTGTTTGGCTAATAAACTGCTCCCTGCTATCTCTGAAATTTGACCATTTCTTTTCCTTCCCTCCCGTGGACAATTATTAGATTCCTGTCTGCCCCTGTGCTCCCACGTGAGAGACATCACTAATATTACATGCACAGCAATTGTCATGCCTCAGCTCCACAGCAAGGCTTTTAAGGGGTGAAGATCTCCGTGTATGGCTGAAAGAGTTGGTGCTGTGGGCAGCTGTGTAGTGCTGAGGGCTGACCTTGTTCTTACAGGACATTAAAAAAAAGGAAGAGAAAAAATAAGCTTTGTGTACACTATTGTGATATCTGTAAGAACCCATTTTTTGTTCACAACTACAGAGAAACTATTCCCAGGAAAAATGGGACTTGGGCGTGAACCTGTTTGATTTGCCAGCATCCCAGCGAGATGTGGGGCTGATGGTGGTGTTTTGAAGTGCTGTGTTCAGAAGGTCTGGATCAGGTGGCAGAGGGTATCCCAGCTTCTCCATTGGCAGAAACAGATGAGAAAAGAATAAACATCTAGTGTGAAAACAGGCTTAAGATCAGGAGGGATCTCTGCGATCTTTCAGTCTGACTGCTCCCTAATACAAGCCCACATTAACACCTCTTCTGGTCAAGTACCAGTGACCAAACTGCTGCCAAGATACCCAGTCCAGATTTGGAAGTTTCCAGTGATGGGACAACTCTCCACAGCCCTCCATGATGTATATCAAGTGACACCTACCCACTTTGGTAAAACACCTACCTAACGTCTGCCCTGTATTTCTATCAGCTTTTTATCTTACTGCATCCTCCTCTGCTGGACCAGAGGGATCTTCTTCACCATGTTTTTGTTTCTGATGTAGACAGACTGACATCAGATTTTACCTCCTTGTGCCTTAAACAGAATAATCTGGGCTCCTTCACTTCCTTATTTCAAGGGCTCTGACCCAGCCACAGCAATGGTGCTTCTTAGGGGCTTGCCCCCCATTGCCCATTCCCTCCCCTCTTCTCAGCTCAAGAGCAAGAGAATAAGAAACTGAGCTGCCGCCCCTTCATAACCCTGTTGTCGAGGTGTTTCTTTCTAGTCCTGGTGGTGACTCACAGCGGCAATAGCTGCTGTAGTGGCAGTGGGAACGTCAGACATAGGAAAATAACTTGGGGATCATAGGCAGCTTCCGGCCATTAATCAGCATCCCACCTGACCGGTGAGCACAAGAACTGGACACAGATTTCCAGTGCCTATCTGTGCCAGATTCAAAAGCGACATCACCTTGCTCCTCCTCGTATAGTCAAGGTTGACATAGTCCTTAGGCTTTGGCATCACACCGAGAACTGACATTAGCTTATCATCTACTGTGAGTTTAACCAAGGTCACAGCTGGATAAACTTTAAGAAAGAAAAGCCCAACCACAAATCTTTGCCTGTAGCTTTGTGTTATTTTTAAATGTTACTGGCAAGTCATCCCCTTTTCAAGGCAGTAAGGACTGACTGTGGAACTACAGCCAGGAACTTCGGGAATCTAATCCCAAATCATCTTCTGTGTATCCAGACTTTTAGTAGATCATCCCAGCAGTGATGCTTTTGGCTTCTCTGTGGCTCCAGGCTTGCTTTCCTTTCACCACCTCTGGGAGCGGAATCTCACTGTTGCCTCAGGGGCTCATTAGGCTCAATCAGGTGATTTTAGGATTTCATAGATGCAAAACATGAAGTTTTATTGTTGATCTTCAGAGAAAAATGTTAGAGCCTATTGTACCTCCTGGATGAATTTACTACAAAGAGTGAGTTTATTTCATAGAATGACTTTATTCCATTTCCCCATAAAAAACACTGAACGAAAGCTTACGTGAGTTCCAATGGACGTGAAAAGATCTCAGAGTCCTGCCAATGTTAACAGGCTAAGAGCCAGAGCTTGCTGTCGTTGAAGTCAGAGGATGGTTTGCTTTGGAGTTAAAGGAGGAAGTGGAAAGCAAAGCATTAGATTTCACTGTGAAGTTTCTTGCATATCCCATTCCTCTTTTATATTATGGTATGTGGAAAACCACCTATCTGCACACTGCTTCCAAGCAGATATAAAGGCCACATTCCTCAGGCTGATGAGGTACAAGAATTGTATTGAGGAATTGTTTCTCATTAGCTCATTTATGGGTTTTTTTGGGGGGGATGGAGGTGATGAGATGCTTTTCCCAGAAACCCAAAGGTCTCTGGGAAAAATTCCCTTCTTGTTTTTGCTCCATTCTCTGTTGAGGTTGGACTTTGGGATGGGAGGAGAATGTACAGGCAGTGATCTCAAACAACCCCCACACTGAACCATGCTTATTTGGTACAGCAGACTAGGGCATTCGTGATCACTGCCCCTCTTTGTTCTTGCTTCCCTTGATCAACAGTGGAATATTTAAAATGCTTCTAGGTAGTTCTAAAGTGCAACACTTGACACTGCAGTGAGGGGAGACTATTTGCAGTAAATTTAGTATTTTATAGAGGTGTTTTCCAGTATGTCTGAAAATTTAGGCATACATTTTTGCACGGCAGGTGTAAGCTCAGATGGCAATCTAAACAGTCTGTTCCCAGCCATGCTGCAGAGCTAGCCGAGATATTCCCTGCCCAGTGATCTAGAAGGTGTCCAACTTCTGGGGTATGCTGAATCTTGATTTTTTGAATTTCATTTTATGTGTCTTCTGATGACCAGGGGAGATTTATTTTCTATAATGCAAAAAATAATCTGAATTGTTGAGTTCTTTAAAGCCACATAGAGCCAACTGGCCACAGTCTTAGGTGTTAAAGTGATACAATTAGAAGGGGGGGGGGAGTGTGAGTATATGAGGCATAAATAGTTGATCTAAAGTTCTGGAACAAATTTCAAAACAAACCAGCAAAATCTTGTATTTGTGGGAAGACCAGAACCATACTGCCAAATCTAAAAATGCTTAACTTTTTTCTAGCATCTGTTCAAGTAAAACAATTTCCCCAGCATTCTGTGGGCTATAAATTGTGATAACTGTGTTTCTCATTTTCCTGTTAAAGAGATGACTCAGATACTAGGTAGAAGCTTAATTATTGGTCATGTGCATTCTTTTAAATAGAAATGTTCATGTAATTGTTCAACAGAGCTCTTCAGAGTTGTTAAAACATTATTCAGTATATTCAGAGTTGTACCTAAATACTTCATGAATACTTGGCACAGTCAGTTTCTTAAATGTTATGAAATCTGAGAATTAATCCTGCGTCTTCTACATTCATGGAGCAGGATTTGTCTGCCTCAATGCACGTTTTCCTACAGATAACAGTGTCACTTGATACTGCTGTTAATTTTACTTGAATGAGGAGTAAAAAACCGAGCCCTTATATTTGTGAATATTTGGGTTGTTTTCCCTGCACAATCAGAAGACTTTGCTGTGGTTTCCAATTCCCTCCCCAGTGAAGTCATCTTACTAGTAATTTTGCTTTAAATCCACTGTATATACTATATTTTTAAGGTTTGACAGGACTACCTAATGCTAAATTGGTAAGGTTTGAAACATCATTCATTTTGACACAATTTGATTACTTTTTGTAATATCCTTGCAATGGTAAATCAGAAGATACTCAAAATGAGAAAGGCTGGCACCACTACAGCTGTTGTAATGCAGGACGAGCGCAGTGTTCCTGCTGCAGTTGCCTCTAATCTAGGCCAGTCCCTTAAATTAGTCAACTTCTTTTTCTTCTGTGGTTTCATTTCTTCATTCTCATGCATGTGGGCCAAAACTATTGTCTTCTGTTTGCTTCCAGCATTGCAGAGGAATGTTAAAATCACCCAGTAACCTGTGCTTGTTTAATCTCTTCTTAGAAATGTTAATACTCTTTCCTTTTCCAGTAGCTTTGGTATGTTGTATTTAAAATTGGAACCTGAGGATCAGGATTAGGTGACATTACAAAACATATATGCATGTAATAAAATTGATGTTCAAGACAGTAATAAGGATCTTCAGATGACATTTAAACCAGTTGGAAGTAGCCCTTTATAGGAAAATTCTGGCAATTTTTTCTGCTTGGTGAGAAAAAGACACTTTTTCAGCCTTCTCTCTCATTTTAGGCTGGGAATGGAGTGCATAGTTTGGATGTCAGCAGTGGGACATCTTACCAAAATAAAGCATCCATGGGACTGTTGTCTAATCAATGACTTCTAAGTGCAGGAGCTGTTAGATTGGAAACAAGTGCTACAAGATGCCAAGTGAGGTGCTTGAGAGCAGCAGTGGGATGGAGGAGGCCGTGCAGAAAGAGAGCAAGTCTGGAAGTCAGAGCCCTCGACGCGGCTCCGTGAGAAGGGCTGTGGCAACCACTGTCACCTTTGATGGGGAAGCCACGATGGACCGGAGGAAAAAGAAGAAGAAAGAGTCTCGTCCTGAGTCAATAATAGTGTATCGGTCGGAGAACGAGAATAAGGTGGAAGAAGAACAGGCGGATGAAGAAGGAGGGGAGAGGAGCTCTGAGGAAGGCTCCAAGTTCCTGGGTCAGTCCATGGCAGATGGTATGTATTCCTGGGAACACCCACTTTCCATAAACTTTTTTTGATGCCAGCATGCACTGAGGTCAAATGGAAGTTACTGTGGAACCAACCCTCTCCAAGACTGCAGGCAAGGAGAGCTTGAGTTCATACATGAAAACACTCTGAAATAAAAAGCATTACAGGCTGATTTGGGGTGTCTCCTGCATTTCTTTGCAAAGGTTGGTTGTTGCCGCACTCTTGGTTTTAAATGTATGTGCTGGTTGGAGTTGATCCAGAAAAATGCTGAGCCTGCTTTAAGACAATAATGCTGTGATCAAGCCCCTGTCCATGCCTGAAACAACTGCCTGTTAAGTGAAAGGATGGAAGCAGATGGATTTAGTGGCTCTACCTGTGACAGGGAGTTTTACTCATTATCTATGATTTGCTGTTGCGTTTTGTTTGCGTATTCTCAGCACAGCTTCCTCTTTAAGAGTGATTATTTGGCAAGGTCATCGTGGGGCATCTTGGAGCCACTTTCACTTCTGATGTCTGTCCTGGATACCCTTGCAGTGTGGGAGGCAGGTCCTATGGCTAGTCCTCTTGTGAGTCAACAGTGCAGGCTGAGAGGGGCTTAAATGTGAATGCATGCTCCTGGTCCATCAGCCGTACCAGATTCCCCCATGATCCCAACCCCTATCTTCATGGCTTATCTGCTGCCTTCCTATTTTTGTGGGCCACTTCAAACTGCTCAGCCTCCTTTTAAGAGCCTCTGAAGACCTCCTACCAAGCAGGTCAGAATTAAGACCAGGAGGAAGCACATTTTAGGCCCATAGAAGAGTTTATGGCCAGTACCACTGCAGGGACCATCCTAAACCAATGTCACTCGGAAGCTAAGGCAGTCTGTTTGTGACTTTAACACACATCCCAACACTTTCCTGTTTGGTGCCTTTGTTGATCCCTTAAAATGCAAATATGAGAGTTTGTAAGGATTTTCTAAACTTTGAAAATTAATTTGCATTGAGATACAGTGCAAATGTAAAGTGAAATATTAGCTATTCAAGTATAACTCCATGTGTGGATGTGCTTATTCCAGAACAAGAGCCTTTTAGTCATATTTACCTAATTCACCCTAAGTGTCCACACTGTTCAGGAATATATCTATGAGGGTACCAGAGAAAATAGGCATACCATTTTTTATTCAGTTACTCTGTCTCATCTTTCTCATGCACTCCTGCAGCACTTTCCCTTCACATATTGTCCCCAGTGCAGATGCTGGAGTCTTCTCCCTTGTGATTTCTGTCATCTGGAATTCCTGTCTTCTCCCTCATTAGCTCTTCTTCCATTTTCTTCTGTGATAATCTTTATACTGCATTGCTTCTTGCGTTCCTTCTTTTTTTTTAATTTAACTATAACTCCATATGCACTATCTAATTGTCTTTGGGGGTCTTTGGGGATTTACACAAAATACTCTGTACAGAAAATAAATCTAATGTAGATGAGTTTATCTGTGTTTGTAGGTGTCTGGAACATGCCTTTAGACAGCCGATATGTCACCTTGACTGGAACAATCACCAGGGGAAAGAAGAAGGGTCAGATGGTGGACATCCATGTCACACTAACGGACAAAGAGCTGCAGGAACTGGCTAAGTCAAAGGAACCTCCTAAAGAGGACGTACCTGAGAAGAAGAAGAAATGTGATGTTGGGCTGGACAGAGGACCCCACATCGTCCTGTGGACCATCATCTGCCTCCCCATCATTTTTGTAGTGTCCTTCGTGGTTTCATTCTACTATGGAACCATTACATGGTACAACATCTTCTTGGTGTACAATGAAGAGAGGACCTTCTGGCACAAAATCACCTTTTGTCCCTTTTTGATTATCTTCTACCCAATTATAATTATGGTTGTGTCTTTTTCCCTAGGCCTGTACTCGGCTGTGGCCCAGGTAGCATGGTCCTTTGGGTACTGGTGGCATGCTGTCAGGGATATGGAGAAGGGCTTCTGTGGCTGGCTCTGCAGCAAGCTGGGTTTGGAAGATTGTTCTCCGTACAGCATTGTTGAGCTGCTAGATTCTGACAATATCTCAGGTAGTCTCTCTGGCAAGAGTTCTGCGCAGGGGGTTGAGACCTCAGCAGTCTAAGCCTTTGTCCTGGCTGACTATTTTGGTCATATGCGAGTGGTTTCCACCTAGAAAATAACACACTGATTTTTTTATATATATATATATATATTTAAACACAAACTTAATGAATAAAATATTGGGCCGGGAGTGCTCTTTAAATGTCACAGAACGCAAGTGTGCTAGCTTCACGTGGTCTGGGTACGGGGGTGCATGGCTCTCCAAGGATTTGTCATCTGGTTTAGCTAATTTCAACTTCTGGGAATGGTGAGAAAATCCAGGTCTGTGGGACTTCGGCTGTTTGTGGGGTGGCAGAGATACACACTGAAAAGTCCACTCTGTAAAGTTAGACTTTACTTTTAGGGAATGGGACATAACAGTGACCTGTCAACTCAGTGAAAAGAAGTCTCTACTCAGGGGGTGACCTTCAGGAGCTAGGGAATCATTCAGAGGTGAAGGCTAAATTGCAAAACATGACGTTCCTGCAGTTTTCCCAGAAAGGGTCATTTTCCAGTCCTTCGGACAAGTGCAGCAAACCTTCCATGTAGGCTAACTGCTTAGACACTGTCAGAGTTTGAAAAATAGACCACTTCAATAGTTGTGCCCAGCCTTTCACTGGGAGAGGACGGCATAGCCTCTGACAAAGGCACGTGAGCTCTATGCTGACCTGAAACGCACCCATCACATGATGGAAGAGTAGGGCTTGCTCTGTAATGCAGTGCATAGGGACCTGACGGGCCTGTCACCAAGCACCCTCAGGAGACTGTAGGTGCA
This sequence comes from Phoenicopterus ruber ruber, assembly GCA_009819775.1. Lineage (NCBI taxonomy): Eukaryota > Metazoa > Chordata > Aves > Phoenicopteriformes > Phoenicopteridae > Phoenicopterus > Phoenicopterus ruber. The sequence goes on along the minus strand of CM020220.1, from coordinate 27,370,712 downwards.
CAGATAGGTGCTGAGGACACGCCTGCATTTGATCTCTTGATAGGTGCACTGCTAGGAAGGAATGGGCTACGGGAGTCATATGCAGTGTGCAGTGCAAACAGTTGCATTATATAGGGAAGAAACATCTGCTCTGAGGAACGGCAATCAGTTTGCATGTCACTGCAATGCAGGTGTGGACTGGTGGCACCTGTATTTAGGGAAGTGGATTGGAAGTTGCTTGGGATGGGAAGGTCTCACTGGAATGGTCATTCTGTTTTTCAAGTTGCTCTTATGGAAGAGCTTCTGGGCCTTCCCTTTCAGAACAGAGGCGTCCCTGAGCCCGTGTCTGTTAGTGCCAGTGCAAACTGCATTAGTGCCTCAGCTCTGGAAATCTACATCTCACACACACTTCCTGGTTAATTATATGGAAGAGCAATGGATTATACATCCTCCTCCCCTCATGTCTCATTTTCATAATTGGTTTTCCTCCTTTGGGGACTTTGCATGGCATCTTAGTGGGCTCCCAGACCAGGCTGAGGTGGCCACCATAAGCTGGAGAAATTTTAATTGTCTCTTTAAAAAAATAACTAGGAGAAAAGTTATTTTTCTAGATTGACTGTTGGGGTTTTGGCCTAAGGAGGACGTGAGGAAAAAAAAAGAGAGGTATAACGGACTCTAATGGGGGCTGAGTTACACGTCTGAAACATGATTCATTTTCTGAGTGCTCTAGTTCAGCTGGTGCTGCTAGAAAGTCTGGCTCAGCCCCAACCCAGAGGAGCCCACCATTTGCATGTCTGTAGGTAGATGATTCGTAGTGTGCAGTCAGTCAGGCTGCACAGTCACTCATGTCTGTATAGGTGTTTCACTTCCCCAGTCTCCCTACCAGAAGGGGAGCTGCTCTAGTTTTAGGATGGTAAAGAGAAGCATTCAGAAGCTGGATTTCACAGGAACTAATGCTTCATGTTGCATTTCAAGGATAGGGTCAATACTACACTGACTGGCTGTCCTGGTTAGGACATCTGGGAACCTGCGATGTATAAACAAGTCCATCCAATGCTCTAGGCCAGACACTGAGAAATAAGTAAAGTCCCTGCTGCATCCTTGGTCCATCCCCTTCTGGGAGGTCCAGCCAAAGCAGCCTCTTGAGGATTAACAGTGTGAATAATGTACAAGCCAAATATCAAGAGCAGGCTTGGCCACACACTTTACAGGTACAGCCAGGCTGTGTTTGCTGCTTCCTGATGCACAGCTTTCAGTTTTTACTGGCTAAGTCTTTAAGGGCAATGACCAACTTTCAGTTAAAAAAAAAAAAAAAGCCCCCAACCTGTGAGGCAATGGCAGGTAATTCAGTGGGGTTCAAAGAGGCTGACGTACGCCTGGGACCAGTTCAAGCAGTGAAATGCCTTTCCCAGGGCTGTTTCAATCAGGGAGCTTGATATGCCTCTGAATTAATAGAGAAGCTGAGGATAAGTCATGCCAGCACTGGCAGTCTGTAGTGACCCAGCGCAGCCACTCTGCTTAATGCTCCTCCACATGGAAATCGCAGGCTCCCACATGGCTGGAGGGTGGGAAGAAGTGATGCTTAACAAGGATTAATGGGAAGGAAGGCCCGCTGGCAAGTGTTCTCATGCTTTGCCTAGAGGGACACTGCTGGCGTGAAAGGAGTGGATTGTGTATCTTGGCCCCAACATGCAGCAAACAAGTGGGTTTGGGGGAAGGATGGCTGGCAAGTGTGCATTGCTGCAGAGGGAGAAAACCCAATTCAGCTGTCACTGCCAAACAGCAGCTGTTCGAGGCTAGACGAAAGGCTGGGGTCAGTAGCACAAAGAGCCTTCACTTACAGAGGGCTTGAATGATAAATGCTAGCTCGTTACAGAATACAGCCATGTGAAATGTCTGCTGAGCTGCAGGATTTGCTTTCAGAATTGCAAACAGCCTGCCAGAGCAGAGACAAAACCAAATCTGTGCCTCTTGCTGCTATGTAAACACAAAGGAGCATCAGAGAAGTCGTATTGCCTTCCCTCTGCCATGGCAGCTATGCTTCTGGGTTTGGAGGCCACCTTTTGGGGGATATACTGGAACAATCCATTGTGTGTTTTCTACTTCTTTACACTTAACCAAGCTTGCCTCTGCTCCTGCCAAGATCGGAGTGTTCTGCCATTGATTTTGGTGGGGGCTAGTTTAAGCTTGGGGTTAGTTCTGGTGCTATTTGTAAAAGTTTTATTCAAACTTTTCTCAAAACAACTCTGGATAGCTTTCTCTCTTGCCCATTATCCCCGGGAGCGGTTTGCCTGCTGCAAAATATATAATCATAATCACTTGTTGTAATAGAAAAAAAGCACAAGTTTTTGTCTTGTTCTACCCTTGCTTTCAGAAACTCACAAGTAATTTCTGCTTATGTGCCACTGTCAAACTGCAGGGAATTCCAGTTATTCTGATTGTTGAGTGTGTTTCTGGCTGCTCTAGTCTGGATTTTTTTTTAAGTAAAGATAATGTGTGTTTGCTGATTGTTATTTTTAATTGCATTCCCTTTTCCCATCCTTGCTGGCCTGGGTGGAGAATAAAGATGTACATGGCTTTAGAAGAGTGTTGCTCTCATGCTTCTGCTTGACTTTGTGTTAAAAACAGTGCTGTGGGATGACACAGTCATTCTATGCTGATAATTGATTACAAGTTATTCTCTTTGAAGACCCACTTTAAAGTGTGTCTGAAGTGGGTCTCAGTTTTACCTCTTGTTAACCTGTGCCTATCCAGAACTGTCGTATCTCTGGGCTCTAGGTTCTTCTTTGTTTTTACTTCATAGCACACAAATGAAAACTTTTTGACTTAATTTCACTCATTGGGTATCTGTTTGGCTTTAGCCCCACAGATCTGTAGGGAGGGACACGCTTCCATACCAAAATAGGAAGTACATTTAACTCTACAAATATGGTCTGTGTGTCTGTGATTTGGAGCTGCTATTTACAGCTGTGCTGGGAAGATTTCTTACAAGCCCTAAGTACTCCAGACACGTCTCTGTTATGATAAGTCAAAGGAGAATCCACCAATACAATTCTTCAAGGTGTCTAAATATTAAATGACACCCTTGGTGCTCTCCCACGGTCTTACTACAGTCCTACCCTCCTGCTAGCACAGGGCAGATGCTTATTTAGCATTTTCTTTCTTCTAAGAAGGAGATCTGTATCTTTGGAAAACCCAAATGAAATTCCTAGCTGAGGGCTAGCACAGCTTCAGCGTAACAGCTCTTCAAGCCGAAAGGCTACCTGCGGGTGAGTTCCTCAAACTGGCAGTGCCACGTCCAACGCAACAGCTGGAAATACCAGGAAGGTGCTCTTGGTGTGCTGCCTGCTGCAAACATTGCCAAGGGAACAGGATTCCCTGCATGGCGGATGTACGCTGGGGGCTTACCACCTCCAGTGAAGAACCTGGTGAAGGACACTTGGCCTCCTGGTGTGGCAGGGTGGGACGGAGGTAGTGAGCGCAGAGAATTAGCTCATTAGCCTTTGCAGTTCTCAACTTTGAGGTACAAGGTAATAATTTTATAAGATAATGGTTAGCAATGGGAGAGACTCCTATTGAAGATCTTTGCAACCAGGCAAAACACACCTGTATGACTGCACCATGTATTTCACCAGGGGCAGAGAAGGTGCTAATTCTGCCTGCTGACTTACCCATTCCATTCAGTTTCTTTGAGAACTGCAACCGTCACAGCATGAACCGTGCTTTTAATCGCAATTAGTCTCTTGAATTCACCCTTCTAATCCCTCGGGCCAGTGCTTTGAATCCTGAGGCTGGGATCCTGCAATTCCTCACACCGAGACTATCAGCAGGGGCTGCTCTGTGGATCCATGTGGCCACCCCCATGGATACCTTTTCGAAGCTGCAACGACTAGTTAAGAAAAGCCACTCCAGTCTGCTTTTGCGCACTGAAGCATGCGATTACACTAGTGTTAAAGAGCAAAAATAAGGATGCACAGCCCACCTTTGTGCCCTGTGATGGCCACAGTTTTCCTCAAAACTTAGGCAAGCTCTTTTTGTCCCAGGCAGTGAATTATCTGTGGGACCAGTGCCCTTCCTCCTGCTTTCCAAAGATTTGTCGATGTGGAACAGTTATATTAACACAGACTCATTTCTGAGTAGATTAGTCCATCCAAATTTATGCCCTGTATGGAAATGGGAACTCACAGAAAAGAGAGAGAGGTTGAAGCAAATTCAGACCTTTTCCAAATATCACTACCCATAAAAGGGGACTAATCCACTTGGAAATGCAACTTTTCAATTAATTTGGCGAATTAGAAGGGATATCATGTGTGCGTGTTCTAACTACTAAAGCATGATTTCTCTTCCGACAGGCAGCCACTTAATGATGAGAGAGGGTTTGTGGTTGTGTGTTTGATAACAGGGTAAATTGCCATGGGGTTCAAAAAGCCCCCTGAGCATTTTTTCATGTAAACAGATGAAGTGTGGCTGCATTTTGAACAGGCAGCCCAGAGAAACAAGGCTCAAGGGGTTCTCGTGGATCCTCCCTGGTCACCCAGTTCCTTTAACTTTTAGCCTCCCTAATATCTTGTCATTACACGGTAGCTGAAGTCTGTCAGAAAGTGTTAAAATAAAGAGAACGCTTGAGTCAGGCCAACAATGTGTTTGTCCCTGTGTTAAAAAAAATGCCCTTGCTTTTAGTGAGCTAAAATATAAAACCTTCTGCCCAAAAACAGAGCAGCTAAAATCTGTTGTGCTTTCCATCCATTGAAATTAAGTATGCCATGGATGAATGTGACCTGGAGCCCCCTAAGGTACAAAGTTTCTGCCCAGATGTGATCTCTCTGTCTTAGGGCTCCCTTTTCCAGCTATTTCTTTAAGCCAGAAATTTAACTTCACAAGATAAAAAAAAGATAACTAGTGAATTTGATAGTATGTTCTGCCTGGCAAATAGGATAAAAACCCACCTCCCAGGCAACACGTTCCCTCAGGGCTTGGTTTATTGCAAGTTCCGCCATCAGTAATGTATATTAAGACCAATATATTTCAAGGTGCCTTTGACTACCTTAATACGTACACCAAATTCTTTCTGCTCCTACAGTGATAAGGTAAGTAAATCAATTATTTCTATGACAAAATAACAGCAAACTGGCTCATTGTGATATAACACAAATGTAGCTTAATTTCTTCTAGCCTGGTTATCTGAATCACCTGCAGTTGCAATCCTAACAACCCCAAATATTGTAAGTAAACTGAATGGCTTTCACAGTGTCAAGGCTGGGCATGAATCTAACAGGTCCTGGGGTAGTTGGCCTAAGGAGAGCACGCCATTTATTCAGTCTTTCTTTCTAAAATACATCACTTGTCCTAAACTATGGAAGTGTCAGCTTCTAATGTCTTTCGCTATGATGTATTTAAATGTATTTGTAGCGAGCCGCCCTTATAATTACAGGCAATTACTAGAATATCCTTCCAGCATAATAGAGATTTTCCTTAACATTTTAACCATGTAAAAGTTGCAGGCAGAATTAATAAACACAAGCAATTTTAACTTTCATTAATTTATTCATATGAGCTCCCATGTGACTTAAGAAATGAGCAGAAATAATTCCTAGTATCTGCACGTAGTTAAAAAAAAAGTGAAATATTTAGTAAGCAGTGTCATCCCAGGGCACATGTAGTGTCATTGCTAAATGACATCTCAGTTCTCACCAAACATGTGTTGGTAGAGCTACCTTTAGTGACTAGTGACTAACAGCAGATAATAATACTGACTCCTCTACAATACAATTACACATTGCTGAAGTGATGAACTCTAATATTGAAACAGGCTCTAAGGCAAGAGTTTCATGTGGTAGTGGTGACTTCAGGCAGCCCCACGATCACAGCAGGATTGCTCTGAGGCTCTTTTGATGGCTAAATTTGCCATTTATTTCAATAGAAAGTTATAAAAATTTGAACGTCTGCCTTGCCTAGTACAATAACCCTGCAGAAATCAGCAGTTGTCATCTGACGACTCCCTTCCCTCCAAGGAATTCCTGCAAAAAATAACTGACAGGGAAAACGTGAAATTGTTCTTCCCCTGCCTCTAAATCTGACACTGACACGCATCTGCTAGTGTCATGGGTTAGCATGAATTTACACAAATAAAACCAAACTTAATCCCTTCTTCTTTCCTCTCAAATAGCAGCTCCCTGCTTCACACTGCTGCTTTGTCCCCCAAAGCTGTACAAACTGGGAACTCACAAGAATTAAAAGCTTTAAAACATGACATCCCATCCTCCATGTTTGCAATGCTCCATTTTTAAAGTGCATTAAGGCTGATATTTCTCTAAAGATCCAAACTTCCATCCTTTCAGTCTGATTTCAATCTGCTTCCAGGTGCAGGCAAACAAATAGAGATTTAAAATAGGATCCTCTCTCCCAGCTTGGAAAGAGCCTTGTTCGGCAGCTGAAGACTCTCCTCATCCCCTCCCGCAGGCCGGTTGGATGGATAAGGAACAAATCCCTGTGCTATGAGGATTAAATTGGACCATTAGCCAGTGCACGTGTGTGCGTGAATGCATACGTGCATGATGCTGGTGGGGGAAGGATGAAACAGGGAGGATACTAAAGGCTTATCCTTGTGCATCCACAAAGCAAATCCTTCACACAGCAAGTTGTCCTAGCTAGCTTGTCCAGAACAATCCCCCTGCATGAAAGTGCTTTCCAGAGATGCCAAATACACAGCTGGATTGCTAACGGCTGCAAACAAAGACTTACTGCACAGAGAGAAGTGAGACAGAGAGAAAGACCGTGAATCCAAGATCACGTGGAGAACAAGATGGATGAGATTCTGCTGCTGCAATAACCCAATCTGAAACAGCAGTAGCCAATACAAGACTTCTGGGCAAAATGTTGTTGTTTTGCTGTGTCCCATAATGTAGTCTGCATTTCCCCCCAGTTTCTAAGGTGCCATTTCATTTTGTTGGCATCTACTTTGTATTTTTTACCTCTTCCTAAAACACTGGCTTTAACTATTTTCAAATACTATTTGATACTCTCTTGCTGGGCTGTTGCTTTCCCCAAAGCAAGCGTATCTGACATGAACTCTCTGGTCCTCTCCAGGAACCCAGGTGCTCTGGAGTTCAGTTGAGCCAAAGTATTTCTATTAATTTTAAAGAAAATCAGACCCTACACTGCTGATATAGTCCTTTAAAATGTAATAAAGAAATCATCTATTGTAACAGATTTTACAACTAATCCAGAAAAGTCTGCCAGAGTTATTTCAAGAGTAGAAACGTGTCAGGTTTTCAGTTACTTAGCAGTGGGAAATATTTCACCTCTTGTGATACCAGGCTGAGCAGCCCTCGCATCGTCTCCTTCAGAAATCCTTTGGCTAATCCATGGATTTAGAACTCATGAAAACATCATCCTAAACAGAAACTCAGATTAATAGATTTTAGATGTAGGAAGAAATTTTGAAATCTAGAAATCTATCTTCCAAAAGAAGTGCAATGTAAAAGTATATATACTTTTTTTTTTTTTTTAATTGTCTGCCATACCCATATGCAGAAATGCCTCTGCAGTTCGGTGGTGCTCGCCACCCCAGTCCGCAGCCTGTAGTGCTTCCTCTGCCTCGGTGACTGGGATCATGTTGCCCTCCAGTGGCTGAACTGAAAAACGGGGAAAAAAAGCCCACTGCAGTATTTTTTTTCTGCCTTAGAAATGCATCCAAAGTCGTCTACATACCAGGAAAATGCAATGGCAAATACTAAGAAGTTACATCATGCCAATTTTTACTATATTCTTATAAAATTAATCCCTCCCTTTCTGTTCCTTATAGGTACGCAATCTGAAGCAATCTTCGGTCACAGGAGCTCATGCTATTCTTTCTCTGGCATGCTAGGCTTATATAGTGGGGCATGTGAAAGCATTTCATGAGAAGCCAATCCAGTATTTTGTTTTGCCCTTATATTTCAAAGTGTGGCCAAAACCCATCTGAACAGATCATGCAAAGCAATCTCTCAATAATATATGCCACTGTAACATGTAAGTACTTCACATAAATACTTTTTTTTTTGCAATAGTATGTGACATAAACACTGATAAACGTATATGTAGCAACAAAGGCACAAGGATTTTAAAAGCTACAAATGTCTATGAAGTCTCAGTGCCCCTCTGAGATGCCTTGCACCTGATGTTTTCAGAACATTTAGCATAATAAAGCACTTTCTGTGTTGAAAGGGAAGCTCTTTTCATGAACACCTGTGAGCGCTCAGCACTACAGATCTGACTGTACCTCAAACTGAGCACTAAGAAAATGTGACTCATACAACCAGTGTCTACTGGTGAGAGACTTGGGTTCAAGTGGTTTGTAAATCAGAACACAGGCAACCTGCTGAACAAAACCAGAGAATTTAATTCTTAAAATGTCATTCAGTTACCATAACCGTAAGAATTTCCTCTTTCACTCTATGTCTCACAATTTTTGTAACAAATGAGGCAAGAGTCTTATGACTCCTTTAGTGCACAGCCCTAATTTTATCGCAGTATGTACTAAAAGAGACTATGGCATTGCGGGACAAAAAAGGACCTGCTCCTGTAGTTGAACCTGTATCATAATACACAGACACAAAGTACTTGGTTAAGGTTGCAAGAGAAACTTTAATGTCAGAATTTCCTTGCATTTTGGAGCTGGACTTTTGCAACTTTAATGTTCTCTTTACTTCTTAAAGAAAAATACATTAAAGAAATAAAATGAAATTCCGTTATATAGACTCCTCCTCACAGCTACATAGGTTTCAGCTGGGCTGAAACCTTTGGACCCACAGCATATGCTTCTGCCTCTTGAGCTAATTAAATAATTGACAGCTGTGGAAGACTGTCCATTATCCAAAGGTCACCTGCAATCAGGCAGCAACACAATTTACACCAGCAGCAAAAAGTGATTCAAGATAAAACAGGAAAAGTCAGAGTGTGCTTAAAGAGTGGAGGTGTTTTCAAATCAGCTGAGCCAGGTGAATTTCATCCAAAGCAAGTATAAAACTGGCTAAAGCAAGCTCAGGAACAATAATGATTTTCCTCGAAAAGATGGGTGAGATTACAAATATAACATCTACTTTCAAAAAGGGATGATAGACTGCAGAGATATCAGGGAGTTATAGACTACTTATGCTCCCGCTACTGAAAGCTAACATAATAAATAATTAAACCACTTATAGGTGCTCAGATGATAATAAGTAACAGGAAAATCAGGGGATTTCTTCAAAGAACAAATGGTGTCAAATCAACCCCCACTTTTTTTTTTTTTTAATGAGAGAGAAACAGGCTTTTTGGATAGAAATTATTTACCTGGATTTTAACAAGGCTTTGATGCTGTTTTAAATGACATTCTCATACACGGGCTAGGAAGCTGTTGCATATTTTGATAAAACAGTGGCAAAAGCAGCTAGAAAGTTAAATACAGAGCTGTGCCTAGTGGTTACTCCCAGGGGTGGCCATCTCGGGCTGAGCACCGTTCCTTCATGACTTGACTGAAGACAAAATGTGCTTATGAAATCTGGAAATGGCAGCAAATTGAGAGAGACAGCAAGCACAATGGCTGAGAAGATTAGAACTAAAAAATGATCATTGCAAATTTCATAAATGGTCTGGAAGAAAAAAAAAACAGGGCACAACTTGTTAGGCAAATGTGCTCTTCTGTTCATTGGGAATAACGAACATCAGGTGGAAAAACTACTGGGTGGGCAGCAATTCTGCAGAACAGTACATGCGTGCTACGGAAGTGAGCAATTCTCAACGTGATTCCGTGATAATGTGAAAAAGGTAAATACCACATGGGGAAAAGGGGTTGTAAACAGAGTGGGCTTGTGACTTCACACTTTCCCTCTCTGTGGCACTTAAGGCCTCTGCTGGTGTATTACAGCCAAGTGAAAATTTTTGCTCTGCCTGAGAAATGTGCTGGAGAAGAGAAAGGGACTGGTCAGAGGGAAAGAGGAGGCTGTAAATTCAGCAGCTGGGGTGGGGGGTGGTGAGGAGGTAAAGCAACAGGGGCACTGCCTGTTGGAAGAGGAACTATGAACATGGGGCTTCCGAGTCTCTCGGCTCCATGCAGAAGGATTTGTGGAGCCGTTTCTGAAGTATTCCCTGTCTCCTCTGTGGTGGGGTGGGACTAGGAGTTGTGGGTGTGCTGCTTTGAAGCAGTTTGTATATCAGCTGCGATCCACCCATTTGCCACAGTTGGGGAGCCCCTGAGCTAGAATGTGCCTGGTAGGATGCACCCTGAGTCAATATACTCTTGTAACTTGTTACTTCTCCTTACTATGTGCTGCTTCTGTGTTTTGAGGCAAGATTGGATGGTGTGGTATAATCCCTCCCATTTAGCTTTCTAATCTTCCTAGCACAATAATGTCCTTATGTTTCCTAGTAGACTCATTTCCTTCCATCACATGAACTAAACAGAAAATGGACTGAGCAGGTAGACCAGCAGATAGGAGCTGTGAAATCCCCAAAAGGATTTTTTGTTTTAATTTTTAAGTTTATTAAAGGCACAGTTTTGTAATGTGCCAAGTGTTCATGAGTCATAGATGGCCAGAGGACAAGCCCTGTGGACTTACAGCTGATCCTCAAAGTCAAAGACAAATTTTGCTTTGGAGGGTGAAACTAGCGTTTGAAATCTTTTCCCTGCAGGTGTATTCCAGAGAAGCAACTAAGCAAAGACAGTGTGTTAGGCTTGCATCTCTTGGGGGGACCATCAGGAATCACTAAACAGAAATAATAAATACTAGTGTTGGTCTGCACCACAGTTTTGGCATGTGCTTGCAAGCAGGTGTTTGGAAAGACCTCTTGGGAGAAGACAACTGTGCGCACCTCATGAAGCCCAATGCAGGAAGATGCAAACAGATGTGTTTCTAAGCTCTGCTTTGCTTTGGGTGCCAATTTCCTGTCTACTTTGTCTTTCAGCTTGCTGCCAAGCTTGCACTGGTAGAAATGCAAAGCTGATTGGTGTCACAGTGTCCTTGCCGTGCTTTGTTTATCTCTTTAGGAAATTCAGCTCATAATTCCTCAGTTTGCCGTTAGTGCCTGCTTCTACGCATGAACCCAAGCGAAGAATAGGTAATGATCATTGCAAAGTTAATTCTTCTGTGGAAGGTTCTGCTTCATGTATCTATTTCAATAAAACTATTGGGCTAGATCCCAGATGGCTACAGTATTCCCCTTTCCACCAGGCATTTATCCAAAGTTTTATCCTGTGGGCAATTGCTCCAAGGGGGAGAAAGGCCAAGTCATCTTTCTGCTTTTACATCGAAGCCATTCACATTTGCTGCCTTAAGCAGCTGGGTCCCAGCTGCAACTCTCTGGATAATACACTCCTTCTTGTAACAAACCAGGGAAGCCATTTTCCTTGCTGCCTTGTAAAGGCATTGAGTGAAGTTAAACACAAGGCAGGCCCCTCATTGCTACTTCCCAAGAGCATGCTCATTTAATCTAGGCTTAGTTTTTTTGGGGAAGCAAAGCAACCAAAAAAGGAGTAAGCAGAGCAATGAGTGAGAACTTCACTGGGACTGAGGTCTCAGTTTGTTGCAAATGAAATTACAGCTGATCACCCTGGATGCCGAGTCCTCGGAGACGTCACATATGTATTATTTATACGCAGAGACTGACATTCTGTAAAATGGAAATGGCCAATTAATCACAAGCATCTATTGGCAAGTGTTTACAAGCAAAGATCTTCAAGCCTTAATTCAGGCTAACAAAGGCTCAGTGCCCCCAGATGGAGTTCATTAGTCAGATCTGATGATTACCTATAAGGGAGCTCTGTGCAGACTTGTAAAGGAAAAGGAGATGGGGATTAGAGTTTGTTTCAGAAATGGTTAGCCAGTTTTCCTTTGAATGGTGGAAATAGCTCAGAGGAAATTTAGCAGCATGAAGGTGCGAAGGGGGAATGTTTGGGTTTATTGTTTGTGTATTTTGCTGAGATGGTTATAAGACCCCATTTATGCCAGACTGTGAGCTAATGAATAGGAAGATCACAGATGGAGTTTCATGGTTACAGGTGTCTTTAGTTTTACTCAGACTTTGTAAGGGAACAGGGTGCTGTATCTGGGCTGGGCACGCGAACCTTTCTGCAAAGTAGAGGTTCCTAGTTCATACCCAAATGAGGTTTTTCTGGCTAATGTTTACAATTACTGCTCTAGCTATGAGAGTTTGGACCAAAGCCTGGGATTCAGCTTTTGTGTCAAATGTAGGATTTGGAGAGGACTATGAAGGGTTTAGTGTCAATATTCTGTGCTAGCAGTCAGGGCTGGGGTTTTACTTCCCAACCCTGGCATAAAAATAAGATGTTCATTGATTATGATGCTTTGCAAAATGCTTTTCTGCTGGTGTGTGAAAAGCCATTGCTGACAAAGTTGATCAATTCTTGTTTCTCTGTTCTTCCCATTTGTTTGTGTGTATGCACATCTCTTGTGTTATGCCTAGACCACAAGCTATGTCAGAAATCAGTCGGGGTAGGGGATTGCCTGATTGCTAGCCCAAGGGGGGTTTTTGGTCTGTGGTGAGCACTCCTAGGGACTAAGAAAACATCAGAAACAACAACAATAATAATAATAGTAAGCAGACCTGATTTCTTTGGCTGATTAATCTGAAATCTCCTTAGACACATTCAGGAAGACAACGCACAGCTTTCTCTAACAGTTGCTGACTAGGTTTTTTTGTCTACAGTTTTCCCATAAAATGTTTGTCACAGTGCCAAGCTGCTCTGTTCCTTTGACATGCAAAGTGCTTTGAAGAGCGAATCCCTCAATTACCAATATTCTTAAAGCATGGTGATGTAGCAAGGAGGAAAAGGGGACTTTTGTCTTCAGACATCACTCAATATAAAAAGGAAACACTTGTGTTTGCAGGGTCAGTCTTCCAGTACAAGGTTTTTGAAGTGTTCATGTGAGATTTACTCTTTTGTAGCTATACTAGTATCACCGCTTTGCACTCTGTTTTGAGAATAATTATAGATAATACTGTGGTTTTTGAGATACACTGAGAATAGAAAGAACACTGGTAATAATATTCTCAAGGGATACAGGGAAGGTAATGCAGAACAAGTACTACTCAATATATGTGATGAAATTATTTGCCCTTCTCTATACATCTCTGCTGACGATTTAATATCCAACAGGTGCCAAGATACATGTGATATAGCATCTATTACAAAATCTGCAGGCTTCAGTTTCATCAAAGAACCTATATGTAATTTGGTTGAGAAATTCTCGCTGTTGTTAGTGTTGGGAGAAAGCCAGTGTTGTGCCAATGTTTAAATAAATAAATAAATCATGTTCCTCTGGTGATCCATGGGCAGAATGCGGCTTATCAGACACTTCCATCCAACCTAAAGCCCTGTCCTGGTGGTGAAGAGGAATGGCTGCTCCCTCAGCAGATGTGTCCCGTGGGATTCCTGTATGCCAGGAAGAGGCTGGAGAGCCCTAGGCAGACAGGCCCTATGGGGTGGGTGACGGATGGGGTGAGGCAGGAGAGGACAGGAGGGCCTCTCTGGCCCCCAAGACCTGCCCTGCTGCCACCTTTCCTCAGGTACCCCAGTTGCTGCCACCTTTCCTCAGGTACCCCAGTCTGCCCAAACTGGCCTTGTCTTTGTCTGTGCACTGTTCACCCCGTGGCCAAAATCACAGATACAGTCATGCCTGCCGGATATGGGACCCTGAGGGAGGGCCGGGGGATGACGTGAGGAGAAAGATCCCCCTCACCCCGCTAGGCCATACCCGGCCCAGCCACCCCCCGCGGCCTGCTCTGTACCAGCCTCAGCCCAACTCGAGGCCGTGTCCGCCGCAGAGGCGGCGGGGGGACGCATTCCCCTCCCCTCCCCTCCCCTCCCCTCCCCTCCCCGCTGCTGGGGCCTGGGCCGGGCCCCTCATTACCCCCAGCCCCCTCAGTACCTCGCCCGTCCTTTGTCTCGGGCCCGCCCGCGCCGCCGCCCGCCGCTGGGTGGCGCTGCCCCTCCCGCGGAACGCGAGGCGCCGCCGCCGTGTTCCCGGGGGGACGCGGAGCAGAGAGGGCGCGTCGCTGGCCGGAGCGCTGAGCGCGACGTACCGCACCGCACCGCACCGCGTCCCGGAACGAGCGAGATGGCGCGCAGCAGCAAGGTGAGGGGAGGGGGTCTTCCAGTATCCCGACAGCCTTTGGGCACCCCCCCCCCCCCCCCCCGCCGTCCCCTCCCGGCCCGGTGTGGCGGGGACGTGCCTCAGGCGTGGGGTGGGGGGTCGTGGAGGGGGGGCTGCCCGCTTGGGCCCGGCCGCGGCTGAGCGCCGTGGGGGCCGTGACAACAGGTCCCTCCTCTGCGGGCCGGGGCCGCCGTTGCCCGCCTGTAACGCGAGCGCTGTTTAAGCTTTGGCCCTGGGCGGCCGCTTGTGGCGGTGGGTGTTTCCGCGACCCCGTGCTCGCTGTGGGGGGGCTTCTGACGGCGCCGCGGGGTTGTTCGGTAGTGCCTTTCTGTGAGCTGAAGGTGGCCGGCCCGCTCGCCCTCACCTGAGGGAACTGGCTTTGCTGCCGTTAGGCGGATTCTCTGTACCGCAGGGGGCGGGACCGGCCCGGCTGGCCTTCAGTGAGCTGACTTCGCTATGGTAGCAAACGGCACAACAGCCAGGGCTGCAAAACCCATCTCCGAAACCGAGTAACTCCTCCCTGTGCCGACCTCCGAGTTGCTGCTGGTACAAAGCTGTCTCATTCAGCATTCCTGTCTCGGGGGCAGCTGTGGTTTTGAGCACAGCGCAGCTACCACGGTATTAATTGCCATTGCTATTGCTAAAATAATAGTAGAAATGGTTTTGTCCTGTTAAAAATGCATTTTGTTTGTCTGGTGTGTTTAAGGAATCCTGTTGGCGAGAGCTGTGTTAAGTTCCCTTCTGATGTAGGGCAGTTTAGTATCTGTTAAACACAGGCTTTGTCTGTGCTGCAGGCTAAAGTGCTGCTGTAGCTGTATCTATCTTAGCTTTATTATCACTAGCTTCAGCACTGAGAGGTTAGAGATACAGGCAGGCTTGTTCCGTTTTCACCCTTATCAGTACTTGAGCAAAGCAGATTGGTGTTAGCTCAGATGTGACTATGCTGTCCTACAATCACGCATGCTGAGTATCTTAAAAGCGTCGCTTAGTATATTGCACCTGAAAATGGCAGTACTGGATGCACAGAGGTTAATAACAGATGAAGAGACATACAGAGGAGGATTACCAAAAGAGAGACCTACCCTGTTTCTGAAGGAGGATTCCACATACCTGGATAGGCACCGGGCTTGGAGTTTGCTGCCTTCCAGAAGAACATGTTAGCACTTGACACTTGATCATGTTTTCTTAAGCAAAACAGCAGCTCTTCACTCCTGCACTTGTTTGGTTTCTTTGCTGTCATCTTCCCAGCTGTGAAGAGCGTTTTACCTGTTTGGACAACAGGATTAATTCAGCTGCCAGCCATTGTGTGTCTTGAGGCAGGACAGCAACAAGCTGAGGGTCTGCAGCTGCTGATGCTGGTAGAGTAATTCCTCAGGCTGGTGGGTGAGCAGTAACAAGGCTCTTGTAAGAACCTAGTGCAGCCCCAGTTACTGCCTCTGTTCCACTCTAAGCTTCTGCAGACCTAGCTGACTCAGAGGCATTAATTCCTGCCTCCCAGGCAAGCTACCAGTGAAGGCAGAGTGAGGAATAGAGTGCTGAGACTGCATATAACCTGCTGGGTGTCTTGTGGAGCCCTGTTGCTCGGCCTTCTTTCTTTCTTTGTCTTGTCCAGTCCTGGGAGGATGCAAGGAGTTAAACCAGTGCTTGTTAAAATGACAGGGGAGGTGCACAATATATTCTAGGAAAAGAAGGAAGATAAGAAGATAGTTTGAGAGCTGCTAATACAGAGTATTAGACAGCTAGTCTGGGCAAGTTACTCTTATAAACTTGATATTAAGAATTATTTATTTGGGTGACAGAAAGAATCATGTTCTTTTGGTTGATGTTTAAAAAGGTACTTGGAGTTATTTGCATGGCCATATGCAAAAGAGCTTAGACCAACACCTTTTCTTTCTGTTCATCCTTTTTGCTTTGCAAAAGCAGACTATGCATCTTGTGTTGCTTGACAGTCTTCTGATTTATTGCCCGCGTCCTTTTGGCAGCTTCACTTCATAGAGAATTTGATATATTTTGTATTTTAAAAGAAGGTGACTGGCTCCAACTTAGGTAATGCCTAACTTTCCTGTGTTCTGGCAAACAATAATTTTTTGCAGGCAGTGTAATTTAATCTACTGGCTGTCCACCAGGCAAGATTTTGATATATATTTAAAGAACCTTGGTTTAATCAGTGACAATAAATTTGAGCTGGCCTTTTGTCAGTGTGCTTGGAGATGCAGGGCATAATTTTGCTGGATTCCTCTTGTAGCTTCATTCAGCTGGATGGTAAAATTATTTATGTTGATCAAGGTAGGTTGAGTCTGTGGAAGAACCTTAGAGGAACTTAGCAAAACCAGTTGAATGGGCAATACACTGCAGGTAATATTGATTAATAATAAATGTTGAACAAGAGAAATCCCAAGAAACAATTTTATTTTATTCGTATGCTAGCTTATAAATCAATTAAGGGGCAGACTTGGGCACTGTTATATATATATATATCAGTTAAAGCAATGATCAGAAATGCAAACACGTATGCTAGTTTGTTGGATTTAAGCCCCTAAATTGAAATCAGAATTCATCCTTCTGAGGCATTAAGAGCATAGCTGCGTGCTACAGGCACCAGTGCTTACTGCAGACACACCCTCAGTAGCAACAAACGTTCTGGCTCTCCCTGGAAGCCACAGGAGTGCAGTCATTCTTATGTTCTTGGGTTAGACTAAACAGTGGTCTACAGCTATTATGAGCTACTGTGAAGGGTGGATGTAGCTGCAGAGTTTAGAGAACAGGCTTGTATCTCCACCTCGTGTTGAGCAGAAATACTGTATTGGGCTGTGCTGGTAATTGTCAACTGAAATATCTCTGCTTTATTTCCTAATATAGAAGAGCTCTTAGATCCCTAGTATGTTCACGGGGTTGAATAGAAATTTCCTCTCTTGACGAATTATTGTGTAACAGAGGATTTTTTTGTATCTTACACTGAGGTGCCTGGAACATGGTACAGGATTAAATGATTGTCAGTTCAGTGCAGTTGTACTGGTTCTGTCCTGCACCATTGTCTCGTATTAACAGTTACTGTAAAAGAAACCAATAGTGATGTAGTTTGATTTTTAGGTTTTGTATGTTCAAGAATCTGAACGAACCCTTTTAAGTAATTATTCTTTTATCGGCCTTTTTACATTCTTAATCAGTATTGTCTTTCCTTTCTAGGCGGCTGTAGTGCTGTGCCTGGATGTAGGCTTTACAATGAGCAATTCTGCCTCTGGTGAGGAGTCTTCACTTGAACAAGCCAAGAGGGTTATGACAAAGTTTGTGCAGCGACAGGTATGTGTGACTTTACATGCAATAAAAAAACTGTTAAAAAGAGAAAGGGATCAATGACACCTGTGAAATATTTTCCTCATTTACTAATAATTGAAATAAATGAGAAATGAATAAGAATTAGTCTGTTTTCATGCAGGAGTAACAGTACTCTTTGTTTCAACTGTACTTTTGTGGAGATGTGGCAGTTGGATTGGTCACTCTTTTTCTTTAGAGCAGTAGAAACTTTTAGGGGAAAAAAGTATACTTTCCCTAAAATGTTTCAACCTTCTTAAGATTTACTATACTGAAGACTCATTTCAAGGACTGAGTTGGCCAATTTTACTTGTTTTATCCCAGATATCCTCATGTCAGTCTGTTAGTTTAATTATAACTAAATTAGTGAACTCTCTGTAAGATTACATTTTGGTAGGATAGCACTGAAAAAGTAAATCCACTGTACTTGACATTGTTTCAAAATTAGTTCAGCTTGCTCAAGTCTGCCTACCATGGTTGTGCATGAATCTACCTGTGTTTTTATACCTATTTTGTATTTTCTCTGTTTCCAGGTTTTTGCTGAGAGTAAAGATGAAGTCGCTGTAGTTTTGTTTGGCACAGATGGTACTAGGAATAACCTCGCCAGTGGGGATCAATACCAAAACATTACTGTACATAGGTCACTAATGCTACCAGATTTTGATCTGCTGGAAGACATTCAAGATGTGATTAAACCAGGCTCTGAACAAGCAGACTGTATCCTTTTGTTGTACAGCGCTTCTTGAACTGATTCAACTACATAGGAGACAGGAAGCTGGTGTTGTGAAACGGGCTCAGATTTGCCTCCGAAGTTGTAACTACTATCAGAGTTCAGCTAATTTGTGGTTCTAAGTTTGTTCAAAAGCAGGTTAGCTGCTTTTTGACATGCTTTTAGGCTAGCAGATGGAGTCTTGGCCTTAGGGAATCATTGCTTTTACAAAATGTTCTGTTAATTAAAGAGAACAGAGATAGCAATAATATAATTTTAGGCCTCAAATAAGGCATGTGTTTTTCAAAATAGTGTTGCAGAACTTGGTTTGTGCCTTTTCATCAAATAAAAATATTATTTACGAAATATGTCATCAGAAATATCAGAAGCCAGACAGAGCAGAATAGAGGCTTATCAGATTGATTTCTATATAAAGTATTTCTAACATTGCCAGATGTCACTTGCTAGTTTGAATGTTGTTCATGTTTGAATGTATTCTGTTGTTAGTTGCATAAGGTGAAGAGTTTTAAAAGCAGATGGTCTATATAGTGTCCCTTGTGTGTTTCATTTACGTACTGTTCAGCTTCCCATGTTGTCTTCCCTCTTTCTGGCCATAAAATGATTGTTGTGAGCTCTATGACTGTCAGAGCTGTTTCAGAGAAGTGTGCAAGCCAGTCAGCTGTATCTTAGCAGAAGCAGAGTCATGTTCCTTCTTCGATGGGTGGGCAGGTTTGTGCGCAGTGATAAAAATATGTTCCCAATGAAGACTGTGGTGAGGAAGAAGCTATCCAGAGATTGCTAGATGCAGATGTTTTGAAGGAAAACTTGCATGAGAAAACGGTATCATGTATTGAAAGTACAAGTAAATTTTGTTTGTGGATTCAAAGTAACGTAAAGATTAGATTGGTCTTTCATTGGACTTGGGCCTCCTCATTGACAGTTAAAAGATTGGGCCCTGAAGCAGTCTTTTTACTGTTCTATCAGATGAAAGGGGAAGAGACAAGATCACAAAATAGACAAGTTGTATAGGAACCTCTTGCACTGTAGGTATTTGAAGAGTATGTGTCTCAAAAAATTGTTTGCTTGTTAACTAAAAGTGCATGTTTATCAGTGTTTGGGAGGGGGTGAAAACAGAAGATTTTTTCATAGGAAAAACACTTTTGTGACATGATTCATGTTCTAAATGAGATTTTGCTTAAATTTGCTTAGTTCTGGATGCAATTATTGTGTGTATGGACTTGCTTCAGAACGAAACAATGTGAGTATGTAACCCAAAGCCTTTTACAGAGTTCTGACCTTGCACTTTGGAGCTGATCTGATTTCTTGTCAGTATTGGATTTCCAGTATTGTGTAAATATGGAAAATACTCTCTAAAAAAAAAAAAAAAATTTAAAAACAGACAACACACTACAGGAGTCTGTTCCTGAAGAATCCCCAGGAGACATCTAGCTTCTCCAGACAAACTAAGAGCTTTGTGATGCAACTGGGAACTTTGCAGTAGATTCATGAGAATATTAATGCCGTTATACAAGGCACAAAGACTTCACTTAATGTCACATTTCTTGTGATCTGTTTTCAAAAAAGGTTAATTCAGATGTTAAAATGCATAGAAGAGGGCTGCCAAATTTATAAGGGTGATGGCATATCTTACAAAGAAAAAAAGAAAAACCTAGAAACGTCAGTTTGTTCAGCCTAGCAAATTAAAAGCTGTTGGAGGTACAGTGGCTGTTTCTAAATACGCAGGATGTGGGGGAGAAATGTGCACTAGAAAAAACACTAAGCTGAAAGAAAATGTTGGCACAAGTGTTACAAAGTTGTCAATGAAGGTACTTAGACTGGAAATGTGACTGTTTCTAACACTCGGTGACTGATGGTCCAGGGAAAGGAAGGTAGCCTTGCTTCTTCTCAAAATAGAGATTGAACATGTTAAAAAGATTATATGATGTAATTGTGAATGCAGAAGACTAGACTGAGCGATGCAATCTGTGTTTTCATGAATAAAGTCTAATCGGCGTGGAGAGCTGTATCAATTTAACAGTTAAAACTGAGTTGTGAATTAAAGGCCTTCTAGATAATGTTTCTGATATATGTAAGTGTTCTTTTTGTATTTTAAGAGGAAAGAAATACGAGAAGAGACACATTGAACTGTTTACAGACCTTAGTAGTCCTGTAAGTGAGGATCAGCTGGAAATTATCATTGCTAACTTGAAGAAAACAGGAATTTCACTTCAGTTTTTGTAAGTATGGAAGTGGCTGGTATACACTATGCCATTTTTTAGAGGAAATTATTATTCTTTCTTAATAATGATCTTGATGGAGCTGGTGATCTGTTGGTGTATTGTTTCTATAGAGGTGTACCAGGATGTAATATGATTGTTGTAAGTACTTAGATCAATTACACATGCCATGAATTCCGGTTATGCATCAAGTGCCCTTGATTAAGTGATGTGCTTAAGATGATGACACATTAAGATGATGACTTCTCCAGCTAAGTTTATAGCTTAGAGCCAAAGTCTAAAATGGGAGACAAAAGATCTATATAAGCAGAGAAGTAGGAAACAATGACCCAGAAATAGCCTCAGAAGTAGTGGTTTTGTCACAGCAACAGCCTAGATCCTTTTAGGTAGGGGAGTTGCTGGAAAGAAATAATGAGGTTGTGTTGCAGATTGTTTATAGCCCGATTCTAGTGTCAGTAGAAAAGTCTGAAGAGAAGGGTTATATTCACAGAGATGGGCTTGGAAAATGGAAGGGGAAAATGGAAGCAATGTCTTAAGTTTTATGACAGGAATCCCTTGGCTGCCTTGGTATAGGTATAGGCATTGATCTGAAGAATCAATGGTGGTGTGGAGATCTGTAGTAGTTGTTGCACATGATGGTAACATAGGAAGCTGTAGGCCTTCTAGTAGGACTTTATTTAAAAGCAAAACTTTGTGTGAATGTTAATGTTTGTTTATAACAAATAATTTCACAGGAGAAAGTTAAAGCCGCAGTTTTACTTCTGATCATTTTAATATTTACTTTCACCTAGATCCAGCATTCTGTAAGGAGCAATGTTGTGAGCTTGATAATTTCATTAAAGCCATTTGCGGACCCACCTGCAAGATAAAAGAGGGGTTAGGTAGGATAGTGTGACTGAAAATCATGGGCGAGAAAGATTATTTTTTGCCTGTGCTTGGGAGAGGCTGAATGTAAAAATATCAGACTACTCTCAGGTTCTGTCTACACAGCAAAAGAAGGTATGCTGGCAACATGCCTTGACATGCCCCTTCTAGGTTATTTGAGTTATTGTTGGCACTGGAGGCAGTGGAGACACAATACCGTGAACCTGAGTACATGCTGCCAGCCAGAGTACATCTTTCACAGACGTGTTATTCAGCCCCTGCTACCTTGTCTCCATACCTGTAGTTTGCTATGCAGACTAGCACAGATGCTACCACCACAAGTTAACATTGCAGTTGTATTCTGTGAGATTTCTGATACATCTTTACATTTTCTTTGTCTGTAACATAGCAAAGGAAAATCCCCATGGCTAATAGAAGCACTAGGGAAATGTTGCTGTTATAGCATCAGCTGCAGATTCACACCCTGTCTTCCAGCCACACGAGCAAATGATGCTTGGAGAAATACATGTACAAATGTAAAATACTCGGGATAGCGGTTTAAAAATAATTTCTGGATAAACCTTGTCCTTTTGTTATAACCCATGCTTCTATCTCTTACGGCCTGTTTACTGATTAGGTTGTAACTTGTGGCAGGTAGTTGGTTTTCCTCCCTGTTATCAAGTGCCGAGCATATGCTGAGTACTGGGTAGCTTTGGGTATTACACAGTTCTCATCACAGGAGCCTCTAAGCACTGTATAATGAAAGTAATCTAACTTGTATGTATCAGAGGTTTGA
The DNA here is from genome assembly GCA_009819775.1 of Phoenicopterus ruber ruber. Taxonomy (NCBI): domain Eukaryota; kingdom Metazoa; phylum Chordata; class Aves; order Phoenicopteriformes; family Phoenicopteridae; genus Phoenicopterus; species Phoenicopterus ruber. Next base: position 27,348,683 of record CM020220.1, on the reverse strand, counting down.
AGCTTTTTGCTCTCATGACAGCTTTAAAATACAGTTTCTCTATTTGTCAGTGGATGCTGCTTTCTAAAAAGGTACTAAACGCTTTGCTGAAGTTTGATCTTTAATTCTGCTGCATGTGACGCTGTTGTGCATATTGTTAACTCTACTTATTATACGTTACTCCACAGATAAGTTTAGTGAGGACTAATGAGGTGAAAGTAAGGTAGAGATCTGTAGGCTGCTTTTTTAAAAACATAATACAATGCTAAAATTCTTTTACTTTGTGGAAATGTGGTAAAAGGTATCACGTCGTTCATTCCAAATTGGATCAGACGAAAGATTTGAAAAATCTGCAGGCATTGTTGGGGGCACAGAGTAGAGGATCTTACACATCTCCCTTCTCTGTGGTTATTATACTTAGTTAACTCTGTTATATTTTGAAGAGCAGCAAAATCATTTTATCTATAACCCTTGGATAAATTTTTAAATCTGATTCTTGAAGTGCAGGAAAATGGTGTCATCTTCAGTCAGAAATTCACCTCATGTTGTAAGCTGTTAAAATCTCAGAGTAACATTTGTTCCAGAAATACCTAATAGCCCCACTGCAGAGAAAACCCCGTTTGCTGGCATTTAGAGCCAATACAGAATCACAGGCCTGGAATGGCCTTTAACAAGTCATCTAGAGCAATCCTCTACTTCAGACTGGGTCAGTTGTATGTATGTCATTGCTGAGCGGTGTTTGTCTAATCTTTTTATAAAGATTTCCAGTGATGGAGCCTCTTCCATCTCCTCAGGCAGTTGGTTTTAGAGATTATGGTTTGAAATGCCTTTATCAGATTTTTGAATATCTGACCTGACTCCATGATGTGATTTGAGTGCAGGCTGAATGTGAAGAACCAATTGTTCCCTTCCTCTCTGCAACAGCCTTTTATATTTAAGACTGTCTTGCCCTCTGACTCCCTTCTCTACGGGCTTTATTTTGTTCAATCTTTTTTCGTAGATCTTGTTTTCTAATCAGCACTGTCTTTACTCTCTAATCCCTTCCCATATGTGGACAGCTTTATTGACGTATGATGCCCAGAACTGGTGCAGCTCTCTGGTCAAGATGTTACCAGTGCCAAGTAGACCTGAAATACTACTTCATGTGTTTCGCAAGCCATGTGGCTCTTTATACATCTGACTGCAGCTGGATAGAAATTGTTGATCCTGATACAATTTTTGTTTTGGTTGGTTATTTTAATTCAGAAGAAAGTCAAACTAACTGCTTCTGTTTGTGTTCTTAGTCTGCCATTTCCAGTGGATGTTGATGAAGGAGGTGGAGATACAAGTGCCAGTGTACATTCTCATATGCACAGAAACTCTTTTCCGAGAAAGGGTTTAACTGAGCAACAGAAGGAAGGCATTGATGTGGTGAAGAAACTGATGCATACTTTGGACGAAGAAGGAGGACTGGAAGAAATTTATACTTTCAGGTAAACTTGGCTAATCCTCTTTGTCATACTGTAAATTTACTTTCTGATTTCTTCCCCAGAAGATGAAATGAATTAAGTAATCAGTCACTTGGCTTTCAGTTATACTGAAGTCAGTGAATTTTATAACTTATTGTACACTCAGTCCCTTTCAAACAGCTTCTTCGGTGGCTTTAGGATAGGTAGAAGAGCTTACAGATTTCAGTGGAAAATGAATTTTCTATATCTGTATCTAAAAAAAAAAAAATCAGTTTTGTTCCATCTTGAGTGTTGGTGGATTTTGGAGGGAATGTTTCTATAAATGATATTTCAAAAGCATGTTTTGGAAAGAGTTGGAATTTGTGACAGTGCAGGTAGATCATTTGCATTTAATGGTAGCCTTTGTTCCTTGGTCACAGACTTCTTTTAGCTCACTAGTTTATCAGAGTCCCACAAATGTTTTGAGTGATGTTGTTTGTTGAATCCTGCTCTTTGGCACAATGGCACAGTTGTCTGTGATTAAACAATATACTTTTTTAGCAGCATTCCTAATGCAGGAGTTGAAAGATGTTTTTTCACTTCATGTTTCCCCAATGAAAGAATAAAAATATACGTGTGTTTCTGAAAAACTGTAGCTAATGATATATCCAAGGCTTTTCCACATAGGTGTTACTCAGTTGGGAAACAAGCAAAATGCATCTGTGTGCTTTATAAAAGTCTGATGTTATTGTCTTAGTAGTTCTAGTCTATCATTATGAAGTGTGATCTTTTAGACAACATGTTTTTCAGGAAGCTTAGTAGACCATAGCTGTAATGTGATTATCAAGTGTAATTTTTAGATGGGGGTGGTACCTGTAGGTTTGCATGCTGTTATTCATCATTTTATTTGTGGGGTTTCCTTCCCTCATCCTGCCCAACTCATCTGCTTTGCACCTCAGCAGCCAGTTAAGCGGTTATTTGAGTGTTAGTGTGGATTAGTGGAGAAACATGTATCACTGTGTATGTATTCCATACTAGTCAACAGAGCAGTCTGAGTCTCTAGAAAAAAGCAGGCTTTGTCATTGCATCAAAAGACTGCACAGAAAAGCAGTATCTTTCTGGGCCCATTTATCCTTTAGGATAATCCATATGCATGAAGCTACTATGTGGCTCAGCCCCTTCTTTATATTTTTTTTTTGTTGCAGGCTCTTGCTACTGTATAAGCTGTCTTTGTGCCATGCTTTCAGGGGAAATCCAAAATCTTTGGATAAATAGGCATATGGCTAATAGATTAAAGCTTTAGTTGTTTAAGTTGTTTAAGAATATGTGAGGTTTTAGATGCAGTTAAGTTGCTTATCAAGCTTTAAGAAGTCAGCCTTGCAAATCTGTCATGATAATTTACCAACTCAGATACCCTCTCTGTTTTCCTATATTCATTATTCCTGCGGTAAAAATATTTCAACTCCCGTGAAAACAAATTAGTCATGCCAGGAAAATAAATGAGAAAATTTTGTTGTATTGTTTTAGGGTTTGATATCCTGACTATCGACAGGTGGTACTTCTGCTGCCTCTGGGTTTTGGGGGAAAGGATTGGAGAGCAGAGAAGAGACATGTTTTTAAACTGCAAGTTGAAATGTGCATTTACTAGGGTTTTATTGGCTGAGTCATCTTTGATAACAGGGAGCATTTTTCTTCTATAAATACAAGAAACTAAAGAATAGAGTTAATAAATCGAGCTTAAATTACATTTTTAGGCATTTGACACTTAGATATTTGATTTTGTCATTCATCCTTGAACGTATGTGTTGCAGTACTTTTAATGATGTAGTAACAGGTTCTTTTTAAAAATTCTATGTTGATGTCTCTCTCGCCAGAAAAAATGTTTCCTCCCTTCCTTCCTTCCTTTCCCCAAGGAAAAAAAAATTAAAAAGGAAATACAATGTTCATCTCATTTTAAAAATCCCAGTGCATTTTCTCCTTTCATTGTGCTTCTGTTAGAATTTTCAAAAAAACTCTGCTCATCCTAGGAAACTTGAAAAGTAGAATACCAAGTTGAATTCTGTACTGATGTTTTTAGGAGTTGATCTTAATTTCTGCCAGACAAGTGCTTTAATCAAGAGAGAGGTAGATTTTGGGTTTTATCATCATGTTAAAAAGGTGAGGTCAACACTGTTTTATCTTTGCTTCATCATGCAATAAAAAAAATTTGAGTACCTTCTCTGCATTGGAATTTTACAGCAAAATAGCTGATACAGTTTGTATTAGCTGAAAGCTGTTCTGAGGTGCAAGCCTATTTAATATTACAATAATATATTATAAATTACTTTTACTGTAAGTTTTTAATTTTTGAACTCCATTGCTTGAAGTTGTGCAATTAAGTTAACACTTTCCAGTATAAAATTGTTACAGTTCCTTTTTTTGTGTGTTTTATGAACTTGTATATATGCTGTTTAGGCTAGAAATATTCACAGTAACTTGTTTCACTCTAACAGAATGCCCTGGAAATAATGAGTTCATTAGTACTGTATTAAAAAAGTGTCAAATGTTAATTACCACATGAACAAAATCCTGTTAATTGAAACTGGATTCTTTATTTCTTCACCTCCACTGCAGAAAACGTGACCACTTAGCCTTTTCTAACTTGGGTTGTTCAGCTAACTACATGCTCTAATTGGGTGAGCACAGATAAATGTAAAATGCTTAATAAGCAATTGTGTAGTTTCATCACAAGATGTAACATACTGTCTTTAAGCCCTAATGTCACACTATCATAAAGGTTTGAGATGGGAATAATCTACTGTACCAACTATTTTCATTCTCTTTTTTGACAATAGTTAATGACAAGATTATTCATACAGTTTATTTTCTAATGGTTTATGCAGTCTAAGCTGAAACAATTGGACTCCTGCATCTCATTGAAGAGAGTGCATTGTCTGTAATATTTTATTACAGTTCACCAGAGTTAATTTCTGTTTTCCTGACTCCTTCATTTAGAGAGAGCCTGGAGCGTCTTTCGATGTTTAAGAAAATAGAAAGAAGACCTATGGCTTGGCCCTGCCAGCTCACTATTGGTTCTAATTTGTCTATAAGGATTGTGGCCTACAAATCAGTAAGTTCATAAAATCGTATGTTTTAGTGTATTTTGGCAGCAAGTTAGGTGCAGCTGCATGTTTTTTCCTTAAAGCTAAGAAAATAAAAGATAAAACAACATCCAAAATAATTATGGTAGAGATTTTATGTGCATAGAAGCCAGTACATCTAAAACTGTGGTTCCCACAGCAACTCTAACTTCACCATATTGTACACATATGTTAAAGAACTAAAATTCACGATGTACAGAAATAGAAGTAATTGCTATCTACGCTGTGACACTTAATGGTATTGAAGTTGACAAACCTGATTAAGAATGCTGCAATTGTGTGAAGCTTTCCATTCGGCATCAGTGGTATGTCTGCAGCTCAATGAGACTTCGTATATAGGCATGAGAGGAATTATGCACGTATGTATGTAAAATGGTGGGTGTAAATGTTTTACCAGCTGTTGTTTCAAAACGCATCTATTGTTATTTCAGACTTGGGGAAAAAAAGGTGTATTTTTTCAGCTTGTTTGCTTTATACTGTTTGGCAGAGCTTGTGCACAGTCTGTTTCCCTTACAGTTTATATAGGTCCTTCCCACAGTGCTAGGAAGAAGTAAGTGTATTTAAACACAGAAAATGTGCAAAATTCCAGTTATTGACTAATGAATAGGTGACTATATAGTGTGGCAGCATTGATGGATCTAGTGAGATGAGATGTAGATTAATTGGTTTGTTATTTGAACCCAAGACTAAGAGCCTGGCCAATATTGCAAGGTTTCAGGAAGATGTATTATGAAGTTGAAATATATCTGATTTCTGAGAGATAGGCATACTAGCTTTGAAACAGATCTCTGCAGCTAGCTTTCTATTTATACTTATTCATATTTTTTTTATTAAGATATTGTGCCAGACCTGTACAAATATGCAGTAAGAGTCCCCTGCCAAAGGCGTTTACACACAAAATAAATGAAGCTTGGGAGAGTAAGCAACATGAACCAAGTGACTAGCCCAAGGTCATACAGCAGTTGGATCAGAGCTAGGAATAGACTTGTGATATCTACTGACATAATCTATTCTGGTTTTTTCTGTTTTCTGCCCAGTTCTCCATTTTTCTTCTCATTCACTAAGTATACCATCAATTCCATTTAAGTAGAGAGCAAAGAAAGCATTTTTCTTTCCCTATAGTCGGGAAACATTCACTCATTGCATTTGTTTATTCCTTCTTTCCCCTCTCAGTCCTGTAACGCAACTGGGATCTTTTTCTGTGTTTTGGGAAAGTTGCAGTAATATAGGGTATTTTTATCCTCCGGTGTAGTAAGCCTGATGCAAAACTTGGACAAACAAGCTGAATGAGCATTGAGTCTTCTTGTACCTTTAGCATATATCTTAATGCTTTGTCAAAAGCATTTATGTAGGTGGAGGAAGTAAAATACGTAGCAAGCAAGTTACATATTATCCTGTGACTAAAAGACTTCCACAAATGACTTAACCCATTACTTTAATGAATAACCAAGACAAGTATGCGGTCGTATGATATAGTTCAGGTGTTAGGTCTCACACAGATGAAAGAGTGTGCTGAAAGCACTGTGGCAGCAGTCAGAGAAGCATATTTGGGGCTGTTATTATTAGTCCCTTATTGGCAAAATTATGCAGCACTTGGTCTAAGAATTTTTTGCATGTTCTGGTAAGCACTCTGGATCCCACTGAAATGTTAAACGTTCCCTTTCTTTGAATTCTGATATAAAGGTCACAGAAGAGAATGTGAAAAAAGTTTGGACAGTTGTGGATGCTAAAACCCTCAGAAAAGATGATGTGCAAAAAGAAACTGTTTACTGCTTGAATGATGATGACGAGACAGAGGTTCAGAAAGATGATACTATTCAAGGTATGACTTCTTTGTGTGCACCCTGAAGACAAACCGAAGATAATGGCTTGTACTCTTAAATGACCTAAGTGCCTTTTAGTTTTATACTTTGAAGCCTAACTGTGATCTTAGAATGTAAGCTCTGTAAGCTTATGGAACACAGAGACTGTTGTGTGAGACTCTTTGTCTTCACATATTTTAAAAATTCTTACTTTTGCCAGTAATAGGAATAATGATAATAATACCACCAGGTGGAACTTGGAAGGCACTACAGCTTCCTAAACTGCGTTCTGTGGAGGACCATACCTCAGTTCCGTAGTGAATAGTGCTTCTACCTCTATTCTGTTTTCAAATCTTCAGTTGTACTGATAACATGAATACTTTAACACTGCTTTTTTTAAGATAAGCAACTGCTCTAGATATTCTGCAATTGGGAAGATGAAACCATTAAAGGAAGGTTTAGTGTTCAAGAGTCTATTAGCTTTGCTGTTTAAATTCTGTAACAGGTTCAGTCTGAAGTAGTGGTATGCAGAATACTTCTTTTATAACCTTCAGCTTCTTTCTGAGTGGATTAAATTCCTTAAAAGACTAAAGGCCCCAGAAACAGTATGAAATAGTCTACTTTTTTTAAAAACAGAGTTAAGCAAATATGTTTAATTTTTTGCCATTGTATAGATATATTTTGTTACTATTTTTTTTCTCTCCTTTGCTGTTTCAATCCCACACAAGTGGGGCAAGTGTATTCACTATAAAGGACAGAACTATTCGGATAACAGTATAGAACATGCTGTCAAATGAATAAAATAAATTGAAAAATTAAGATAAATACTATATTTTATTATTTAACCTCTTTCAATTGTAGGAATCATAGGTGTTTTGTAGCAGTAGCAGCTAAAAATGTCCCAACAGTAGTGTGATTTTCTTTGTTTCTTTAAGCAGAAATTATAGTTAAAAGCTAGTAGTCTGTTTATGTTTTTATAAATTCAAAAATTTTAGTAAAATAAAAAAACCCCACTTCTTATAGTGAATATATTTTGAAGCATTTGTGACCATTCTCTGCTGATGTCTGGACTGCCTAAGCTGGTGAGTGGTTGCGAGATACTAGTAAAAAGAAGTAATGAACAGTTCGATGTGAACAAGAGACCAAAAATTTCTGTCAATGGAGTGACATTTCTTACAGTTAAAGAGCTGCTGATGCCTCGTGGACTTCTGTGGACCTTTTGAGGAATGTCATAATTAGACAATATTTTGCATTTGAAGCACCCATACTGAAATTTCTTTCATTCTGCCTGTGTGTTTGCTTTTCAGCTTCCAGGAAAATATACCTACATACAGGTTTTTCATCCAGGGATTTACCTCTGTTCCTTCTGCTTTCTTTGCACCTGAGGATATCATCCTTGGTCTGTGACAGTATAATAAAGTGATGCTGTTACAGGGAGGATATTGAAGCTTGAGGTGGGGGAATAAGCAGTTGGAACAGATAAGACCTCTGAGAAACTAACAGCTTCCTGTTTTGTGGAGATATCCCTGTAATGTAAGGCACGGGAAGTAAAACACAGAAATGTGTAGAAAGACCACTTCTGCATACAGGAGTGTTTTGGTTTTCCATTGCATGTGAGGGTGTATCTCACTTCCACAGTTAACATATTTTGTTCTCTGAATCCCTTCTGGTGTCACTTCCTGTCCATGGTTTGTGGTATGTTTGGGTTTTTTTGTATTAATGTTTACAGGGAGTGTTGCAGTCTATTTGCTGAAATCTATTCTGATTTGCTTAAATCTGTTTTGTGAGCATAACTTTGTTGGGCAAGATCAAGATGTTCAGTTCCCTTATTTTCTTTCCTGCTCTCTATGAGGGTAGCTGTGTTACATAAAATGAGGTACAAGGAGTTCAGCTGCTGTTGGTGAAGTACAAAATGTGTCTGTGGGGTGTGTGGTTTTTCTGTTAACAGGGAAAGTAATTTGATGAGCGTGTGTGGAGCGTAGCTGTGGGGCATGCATGCATTGTTAAAATATTCAGAGAGCTAATTTTGGTGTTAGAATTGTAGGCCCATATGCTTACCAGATGCTCTTCTCTTGTTCTCCAGGGTTTCGCTATGGGAGTGATATAGTTCCTTTTTCTAAGGAAGATGAAGAGCAAATGAGATACAAAACAGAAGCAAAATGTTTTTCTGTTTTGGGATTCAGCAGATCCTCTCAGGTACAGTACTAAACTTCTTTCCATTCAACTTCCTGGCTTGTTCAAGACAATTGATTTCAGTTTGAATTCACTGAAGTTGTGGTGTGGTACTGGGTTCCAGTATTGCGAATGGGGCATCTGCAGTCATGGGATGACTTATTTGCTGATTCTAGTACATGTAAACAGTATGTAGTCTTGTGAAGGAGAGAAGCTCATAAATGTGGCTGTTGGGCCCTCAAGTGAAGCCAGAGCCACTGAACTCGGATCTCTGCAAAGTGGAGACAGAAGTACTGTAGTCTCATTTCGTCTCACAAACTTAAATAGTGGTGCCAGATCTGCACCAGAAGATGGTCTCTCTCTGTTCAGGTCAGGCAGAAGCCTTTTTGGGCTTTGTTCAGCCATGAGTATGTTCTTCTTAACAGAAGAAGCCTCTCCCTCAACATTTATTTAATGTTAGAGAAAGCCTGAGAAGTGACTGCATTCATTCTCATTTCCATAAGGATTAGTTTGTGAACTGTGACTTCTTGTTTCTACTATAACAAAAACTAAACGTAGCGAAGACTTCATAGAACTTAGATGAAGATCATAGCATTCAGAAACTCTCCGTATTTCAGTGAGGTGCTTAGTGTTTGTATGCACTTACCTGTACTTGCGGTATTAACTTTGCCATTCGTTTTACCTGGACGTTGTAAGAAACTTTGTTGAGCAAGTATTTTAATAAAAGCTATCCAGCACAAGGTGACTTCCTGCAGAAAATCCAGGACTTAAGCATTAGGAAAGCCTCAGGCAAAGGTTTAACAAAACCCTTCTTGTAGCAGGACATGAGGACAGAGACGTGAGTGCTAGTAATTGCTAGAAATGTTAAGCTGCTCCCTCTCTTTCTTCTCCAGGATATTGCACAGGGTGACTGAAATTTTACTCTTCTTGGAGTTCACTGCACCCAGACCCTTTCACCACTCAAAACTGAAAGGAAATCATAGGGCAGCTCTGCGCCTTCTGTTCTGAAAGCTCCCAGCCCTCTTGCTCTTTGAAATGTCTCACTGCCTGAACAAAATAGAACCCTTGACAAAGGCTGAGGAATCCTTACCTTCACCAGGAAGGAAAGATGCTAATGAAATAGGAAGTATCTGTGGGAGCTTATTCCCAAATGGATGTAACTAAACATATTTTTACTTTACAGTACAGGTGGCGCAGAGACCCCTGCATGTTGCTAGATATGCTCTTAGACCACTGCAGTGCGGTGGTCCAAAGCATATTATTAACTGAGGAGCCAGGAAGTGGTGTTGATTTATTGAAATGAGAAGCCAGCCTAAATGGGAACTGTAACCTGGTTGCTCCTTGAGGACATTCAGGACTTAAAGTTGTTAATTAACGCAGGAGCTTGTGCACTGAAAGTGATTCATCGAGGAAACATACCGTGCTTGAGCTTATGTGCCCTAAATTGGCCAGGGCAGAGAGATGTTAGGGACTGCTAAATCCTGTACCAGAAACTGGATCTAACAGGTGAAATGTTGTGTCTGAACCCAGTGTTTCAATGAGACCATTTCTTGCATCTTTTCATGCATTATTAGCCTACAGCTGAGTCTTACTGTCTTCATTTAATTCTGTAAGATGTATTTCACCATGTGCAGCATTTTCTTATGCTTGAGGCTGGCCTCCTATTTCAACTTGAAGTCTAACTTTTATTGAAAACAGAAACTAAGGGGAAAACAGATGAGAAGAATCATGCTCCTGTAAGTGAGCTGTTACTTCACATGCATTCCCCCCCCCCCCCCCCCATTGGTCAGATAGTGTGGTAATACCTTCAAATACCTAGTTAGTAATTAATTGCAGGAATATTTTTGATTCACATAAATACACATCAAAGAATTAACAAATTGGTTTCATATTTTTTCAATGCACAAAATATTTATTGCTTTTGATAGTTTTTATGATGTGCTTCTCTTGTCTGTGGATTTCATAATGAATAGGAATTACATCTTAAATAAAGTGGGCTCTGGTCCTGTAACTAGGGGTGTGAGTAACTATGCCCAATAGTAGTTGCATAGACCTCAGTGGAATAAAATTATTTGGGTGTGATTGCAGGATTAAAATTACACTGTATAGATAATGATATCAGGAAGTTTTTGACTACAACTGGAATTTTCAAGACTCACGCTTTCCTTATGTTTTGGATCCAGAATTTTATTGTTCGAAATCATAATACTGACACTATTCAAATGTATGTTTTATATTAAATTGTTTCTTTTAAAAACTTTGGAGAAAAGATAATTTATTACTAACTAGAGAAACTGGAACAGCTCCAAATACATAATTAAAGAAGGAATAGAATCACCTTATATTATTTTTCTGAGTTATTCACATCCCTCAGGAAAGAAGATCAGAGGCCGCTTAAACTTTGATTTTTAATTTATAAGCAATGCCATGTAAATGAAGAAATAATACTTGAAAATTTTACAAAGGCACCATTTTTTTTGGCAAACAAAAAAAGGTGTAGTGATACACACGTCTAGTTGTTTATACTATATTGAACATAAAGTTTCCTGAGCTTTTAAAGACAGAACAGCAAAGAATAATTGCAGGTAGAATAATCTGAGTTGAAGAATTGTGCTGTAATATATTAAACAGATCGGCTCTGGTGCAAGTTGTCACTGACTTCAACAGCATTATGGTAATTTGCTAAATAATGAAACTCCAGGTTAGTCTGGAGACAGTAAAGAGATTTTTCTTTAACAAAGAAAGATCATTTTAATCAGTGTTCATAGTAGTGTGCAGTCTTTGTGACAGGTTTTCCACTATTGCAGTGTTTCCAGCTGTAGCTCCAGCTATTCCAGCGATGGTCCTTGATGAAACTATTTTGTGGGTTTTTGGGGGTTTTTTGGGTGGTTTTTTTTTTTGTCAGCCATGTTCATGAACAGCATAAACTCTGCTAGCAGAAGTGCTTCTTTGCCAGCACAGCTGTATATACTCCAGGTTGCTGTTGAAGTAGCTTTATTAATTAAGCATGTGACTTTTTTCAGCTCCTTTTTGACGTATCTTTACTGGGAAAATTTGATAGCATAGATGCGGTGTCAGTTAGGTTTAGGTCTTTTGCTAACTACTGTGGTTTTCCACACTGACTTTTGAGTTACTGCAGTATTATTCAGACTGGTAGCAGCTGCAAATACTTTCATTCCTGCCCATCAATAGGAAGGTATGAGAATATCATAGAATCATAGAATAGTTTGGGTTGGAAGGGACCTTTAAAGGCCATCTAGTCCAACGCCCCTGCAATGAGCAGGGACAACCTCACTAGATCAGGTTGCTCAGAGCCCCATCCAGCCTGACCTTGAATGTTTCCAGGGATGGGGCATCTCCCACCTCTCTGGGCAACCTGTGCCAGTGCTTCACAACCCTCATTGTGAAAAACTTCTTTCTGATTTCCAGCCTATATCTCCCCTCCTTTAGTTTAAAACCATTACCCCTTGTCCTATCATATCCTGCCGAATATGACTGAATATCCATATTGAGTGATAAATGGAGATACGAAACATATACAGGGCTTTAACTTCTATGCACAGTAATTAAATTTTGTGGCTTTTCACTTGAGTAATGTGTTAGTTGTTTCATAATTTAATTGGTCCAGTTGCATTAATGACATTTGTTTTAGATCAGGCTAACTCTTGACCATTTGAATCTGTAGATCCAGAGGCATTACTACATGGGCAACCATGTACTGAAGGTCTTTGCAGCGAAAGATGATGAGGTAAGGTGAACTGAAGTTTAATGCTGAAGGTGTTTTGCTGTGGAACACAGCAGAATAGTAGTGGCACTTGAGATTGTCCTGTCTTTCTGTGTTAGTGAAACAAATGTTCTTAATGCAGCTTACAGAAGTCTTGTTCCTTTGCCCATTAGGATGAAAACAAGTTGGATTAGACCCCAAATGAATACCATATATCATGAATAATGACAAACTGGTAAATATTATGTTTGCACAAGGACATGAGGAACCTGGAATTGGTGCTTAAATCCATTCTCATGCAGAGCAACAGTGTGTCCTGTCACTGTGTTATTTAGAACAGACCTCCAAATTATTTTAAATACTAGAGGTAAAAACCTCACTGTAGTGCTCTGATGTGTTCCTTTAAGGGTCTGACTTCCCTCCCTGTCTCTCTCTCTCATGTAATACTTCTGAGAGCTCTTCACACCTAGTGGAAAAGGTGGAATGTGCTGAATCTAAAGTGTGCTCAGCTTTGAATGGATCCACTATCATGATGAGATTTGACCTTTCTGCTTCTTCATTCTTAGAACATGAAAAATGCTTGTGTTGAAGTTATAGCTGAAATGGGAACTAGTCTTGACTAAATCAATGCTGTTGAATTCACTGTGGAAGATGTATTTCAGCAGACTAATTAAAACTTGCATGACTCTTGACTTTTCCCCCCCCCAGAATGCAGCAGTTGCTTTTTCTGCTCTTGTTCATGCATTGGATGAGTTGAAAGTGGTAGCTATAGTGCGTTATGCTTATGATAGAAGATGCAACCCGCAAGTTGGAGTAGCTTTTCCATATATTAAGGATGCATATGAGGTAATTTTACTCTTACCTTTCTGCAGAGAGCCTCCATATTGATGCTTTACAAATACCAATTAATAAATAATCATATTTGAACCATATGCATTTGCAGTGTTGCGTAATACCAGAACAAACCAATGTGACTTTTCAGAGTGATTTTAGGAAATAGTACCAAGTCTTAGGACAAGGAGGTAATAAAGAGTTTTAAGAAAATTCCCTCGAAAAAATACGTGGAAAAATAATGCCATATGTTTCTATTGGTATCCTCTATGTTACAGATTTAAATAATATTGATTTTTTATTTCAATAACATAGTAATAATTTCACTTTGTTATGCTGGAAATCTCAAATTTTTTCATGTCTAGAAACAGCGTAATCACATAGTTATGTAATAAGTTACCACTGCTTTCTTGCGTGTTGCTACCTACCTCTTTGTGTACAATCCAAAGTTGCACTAAATTCTTTCATTTTCTTAAACTGAGGATTTATCTCCAGGTTGCTTCGTAGTGCAAAATTTGAATTTGAGAGTTGGCGTGGCATTTCAAGCATGTCCAAGTATGCTGTCGTCATTAGGTTTCCAAGTCAACTGGAACTGAGGGGAGGAGCTCACAGCATTTAAAGCTGTTATTTAAATTTATATGGAGAGTTAGGAAGACAGTAGTATGTTTATTTACTTGAAAAAGTTATTTTAAAAAAGAGGAGAAAAAAAATGAAGTCTGTTTCTTAGGAAAAACAAAAAAAAGAAAAAGTTCTGTACACAGCAGAATCTGTTTTTAAATATTTTTTAAAAATTCTGGGAGACCCAGAAGCAACACAGTATGTCATAATTTTTGCGGCATATGTTTCCACTGATCTTACGAGAGACTATTGAAAGAGCTAAATATGTATAGCATGGCTAAGCAATGACGAAGATGGAGGCGGACGTAACAATCCTCAGACTTTTGAAGGGTATAAACATAAAGGATGGAAAGGAATTATTCAGAGTGGTACGAACTGGAGGAGGTATTTGAATAAAGAAAAAATTAGACTGAGAATGTTAAAAAACCAAAACCAACTTCTGACTTTGAAACACAGTAAGCTATGTTAAAAGCTCCCAAAGCACCAATATATGGGTTATTTAGAGCTTGGCTGTTAGAACGCTGCACAAGAAAAAGGGATCAGATGACCTGGGAGGTCTTTATTCCACCAGTAGGAAAATGAGGAGTGTAGCCATCGCTATATTATAAAATAATGCTGTGTTTTATTCTGCTTAAAACTGTGTTCCTCTGTAAATATTTTATTTAAGTATTTTCATACACACAGATACTAGATTTTTGGCTTTTTCTTATGTTTATATTGCCCTGATAGGGCACTCTGGGATACTTTAGATTTTTTTTCTTCAGGCTCAGTTGTTTGTTTCGTCTTTCATCTTGCTCAGTGTCTCATCTACGCGCAACTACCCTACATGGAAGACTTAAGACAGTACATATTTTCATCCTTGAAAAACAATAAAAAATGCATTCCAACAGGTAAGATAGTCGTTCGCTGGGCAACTGGACAAAGTAACCTACTTGTCTTCCTTTAAGACACTCTAAAAGAGAATATTTGGCTTTCCAATGAAAACATAAGATTTGTCATTATTTTGGCTTAGGAAAAAAACCCCAGCCTTTTGGGAATGCATCATGGTGATGTCATCTTGAAGTGTAAAGCCTGCATCGAAACTTTGCCAGCTTAGTTGCAGGCTGAGCAGACTTGAGGTTTGCAGGCAGTCTTTTAAAATTGTCCTGTTAAATGACTTCTGGCTTGGGTTGTGGGATTATTAGTCTCAGAGGATCTCTGTGATAGACATCTGAGGTTTAGTCCTCCATATCCTTTGACCTTTGGACTTATTTGTGAGACTAAATGGACAAATCTTGTGGGAGCTACAGTATGTGATTAGCTAGCTAGAATTAGAATAGAGGCATCAGCTCCGTTCATACAAAGCTGGTCCTGTAGCCAGTTGCAGTATGACCTGTTAATATAATGTACAAAGGCAAAGACTTGACTTTCTGTGGTGTGTTGTTTTTTAAAGCATGCACTTACTGGTGTCCGGATTCAGGTGGAGGGCATCTTTGGAGAGCTGTGGAACATGCAGCCATACAAACCTTGACTCACTATTCTGAGAATTTTGCACAGCAATGAGCGTAAATGGATGTAGTTTAAAATCCACTCCCACTTCTTTAATTTGTTATGAGAGCCATTGAATGGGCATCTGCACGTCAGGGTAGATAAAGCATGCTGGGTTGTTTCTGAAACAGCTTCTGTTTTCTGGGCTATAACCAGCAGTTTGAGAACAAATCTAAAACCTGTCTTACCAAAGCAATAGTTGACTCTTGTGAACTGTGTTAAATTGCAATCATAACTTTTAAAATTTATATTATGCCGTTTAGTTTTTCAAACTAACTGTTCTCCTTATTTTCTAAGTGGCCTATAAACCTTCTGTTGCAAATAAAAACATCTTTAAAAAGAAGAAAAATGAAAGCAGAAAGGCAGTAATAATTGAGGTCGGGGGGGGGGCTTTATGACTTTACATTGTAGTCCTTAAATAAAGCAGACACTACTGTGTCCATTACCCATGTTCTTTATTGGCATGTCTATATCTGCAGTGTATTCTGTGGCATGTAATGACTTGGTCAAAATCTCACATTGTGAAGTGAATCGTCATTTATAAATTGTTTCAAGAAATGCATCCATCTGCAAGTATATTTAATTTTTCTTTGTATGTAATTGCTGCCTTAGCGGATCAGTTATCTGCTGTTGACTCTTTGATTGATTCTATGAATTTGGTTTATGAAGACGGAGAGACTTGTGAGGACCTGTTTAAGCCCAGCAAAATCCCAAACCCTCATTTTCAGAGGTTATATCAGGTGAGATGAACTATATGGCATTTTTAAAAAACTTCTGTTAAGACTTTTCACCTTTCTGTTTTTCTCTGATTCACATTGGAAAGATCTGCATTGTGAAGATGGGAATATAAATTCTTTTGCATTTAAGTATGGGGTAGCCAGTGATTTCTATGTTGTTCCTGACATAGATTTTATTCTTAAGATTTCCAGTTTCCAGGAAGCAAAGGAAATTACACCTGTGCTGAGGTGTCTGCAACAGCATCAGTGATATTCACAGGCACCTAGACTAGACAAGTTAGAACTTGCTTGAGTATCTCAACACTGTATTGCCACGATCCGGGTGCGGACATAGACTCAGTCTTCAGGTGCTGGGCAAAGAGAGAAATTGACTCAAAATCAGGGGTCTCTTTAACTCCTCATTCTCTGTCTCATCAAATCTTGAGCAGCGTCACTTTTCTGTGCATTGTTGCATCTAGCAGTGGTTCCAAAACAGATCAGTCTGAGAGGAACTTGATCAGTAGTAAATGGTTAACATTGTTGACATTTAAAATTTTCCATTTGAGTGTCTGAGCTGACGCATTTTATGGGCAAGCAGAACAGTTCACACTTCTTGCAGTTATTGTATCAAGCTGTCTACGTTTTGATTTACATTCCTTTCATATCGTGAAGATTTTCATTGCAACTGTGAGGATGAGAGACTTAATTATACATTGCAATTCAAGTGTTGAAAAAATGACACAGCAAATTCAAAAATAAGGAAAATTATGATGCAATTTATGCAGCTGCAGAATTGTGTTGTATACAGAACCATGGAGATATACTGAGTGCGTGACTCCACTCTGAAAATTGACCAAAAATGGTATTGTAGCAACCGTGTTCATCATATCTCAACAATTCCAAATGAATTTTTTTCAGTTTACAAGTAGGAAGAAGATGCTTTTTTAAATTAAGAAAACTTACCCTAGCTTCCATAAGCCATGCTGCCTCAGTATTGTCAAAAGAAGCAAAGGATCTGAGGGTCCTATGTATGTTTCAGGAACACATGTAAGATCACTGTCTTCAAATTCTACTCTGATTGACGCCTGAAGAACTCAGTGTTCCCTTCAAATTCTGCCAGTCATATTGACAAGACAGTGTGTAACTGAATGCAAGATTTGGTCAGTAGAGGGTTATTGCTGGGCAAGAGCTTAAAATGGATTGGTGTCTGCATGACTCATATTTTAGAAAGGATTGTAAAGCTTGGGTGTTAGAAAACTAATATGGTTTTGCTCGTAAACAAAACACATAGGGGGTAGAATTCCTCTGTTAGATTGCTAGTTACAATTTTGCATTCTTTTGGTTCAGTGGATGTCACCTATCAATGGAAGATGTTTCTTTAAGTGTGTCATTTGTTTTCTGAAACAGTATGATGGTGTCCCAGCAGTTGAGTCGAGTGCTGCTAGAAGAGAGTAACTGCGTAACTCACCAATTTCTTTAGAGGATAATAGGATTCTGTAAGGGTGAATGCTTCTGGTGGAAAAAGTATTTATTGACTGTTTCAGGGGATGTAGGGATTGAGAGCAGTCCTGCCGAGAAGGACTTGGGGGTACTGGTGGATGAAAAGCTGGACATGAGCAGCAATGTGCACTTGCAGCCCAGAAAGCCAACCGTATCCTGGGATGCATCAAAAGCAGCGTGGCCAGTAGGCTGAGGGAGGTAATTCTGCCCCTCTACTCTGCTCTGGTGAGACACCACCTGGAGTGCTGCATTCAGCTCTGGAGCCCCCAACACAAGGAGGACATGGACCTGCTGGAGCGGGTCCAGAGGAGGGCCACAAAAATCATCAGAGGGATGGAGCACCTCTCCTATGAAGACAGGCTTGAGAGAGTTGGGCTTGTTCAGCCTGGAGAAGAGAAGGCTCCAGGGAGACCTTGTTGCAGCCTTTCAGTACTTAAAGGGGGCTTATAAGAAAGATGGGGAGAAACTTTTTAGTAGGGCCTGTCGCAATAGGACAAGGGGTAATGGTTTTAAACTAAAGGAGGGGAGATTCAGACTAGATATAAGGAAAAAGTTTTTTACAATGAGGGTGGTGAAACACTGGCACAGGTTGCCCAGAGAGGTGGTAGATGCCCCGTCCCTGGAAACATTCCAGGTCAGGCTGGATGGGGCTCTGAGCAACCTGATCTAGTTGAGGATGTCCCTGCTTACTGCAGGGGGGTTGGACTAGACAACATTTAAAGGTCCCTTCCAACCTAAACTATTCTGTGATTCTGTGAATTCCTGTCCACAGTGCTTGCTGTTTATAAAGCCCTGAATTACCAGTCGTCTTAGTGTTTTCTTTTGGCCACACACAGCCCTATTTTTTTGTCTTGGTTACAAAACTGCTATTAATCTGTATAAGTTACAGAAAGAGAGTTCTCTTCTTTCCCCAAACATGTTCCAGATTCTTAATATTTTGCTCGTAGACCAACTGGAAGTGCTGGTTCCTTAAGAACTACGAAGAAAAATTAGACATCATCTTTTGAATGTAGCCAGTAAATTGACTGGGCTGAACAGGACCTATAGATGATTTGGAAAAACAACTCTGAAGAAAGGATGAACTCTTCCTTCATTTCCTTCTTCTGTTACCTCATGAAGATACTTGGAACGATAAGTGACAAGAGCCAGAATTTAAACAGAAACATCAAGCTAAATTATATCTCTGGAAGTAGTGGGTAGGCATCAGGAAATGACAGAGTGGGTGGAAAGGAGTTGCTAATGCTTGCTGGAGTGGAAGATGAGGAATATCCTACATCCAGAGTTTCAACTTTTATTCCTTGCTTACAGAAAAGCTTAAGCGAACTTCCATAACTTTTGTGGTGGCAGACTTCCAAAGTCATTGTTTAAGTTGTTGCACTTCAATACAGGGATTTGAAGCACATAAGACATTTGGGGAATGCAGTGCATTTTATTTGATAGCCAAATAAACAAATTGCTCAACAATGATTGTTCTGTACTGAGACAACCTGTGGGGAAGGTTTGTGGGGATGGTGGCCTGCAGCATCGCATAGTTCATGGGATCCAGCTGCAGAGTCTGCGTCTAAATATGCTGTAATGGCTCTTGTTAGACCACGTGTAAGTGACCTTAGAGGACTGAGCTTGTTCATAAGTGGTTGGACTGTATGGTGATGTTCTTCCAAAAAGCAGAGTGACAGGGGGACAGGAGGTCACTCATGAAAGTCTGTAAGGGCTTTCAGCAACAAGTAATCTTATCTTTGGTTGAATGTAGTGGATCTGTTGGAAGGTCAGTTTGAAATCGTCACAAACTAGGTGTAAACTGAACTCCAAGATGCTTGTGTTGGGATTCAGTTCATGCAGGCTTAACCACCCAAAAGCAGGCTAACTAGCGTAAGATGAGTTGTCCAAGTATATTCCATAATCCATGAAAAAAGAAGGTTGGGAAAGTAATTGATCCTTCTTGTTTCAGAGATCATAAGTACATGATAGTTGTGGTTGTGTAGAGTGAGTAGGTGACTGGTATAGACTAGATGCTTATCTTTTAGATAACTGAATCTGTCTCCCATATTCTAAGGCTTTAAATACTATCGGGTTCCTGTAGGATTTATAGATTTGCTAGAGTATGTTCTTACAAAAGTGTGCTCCTAGATGCTGTGTGGAAAGGAACAAGGCAGGGTGCTTTCTTACAGTAAATTCCTGTCCATCGTGCATTTATGCCATTGCTTATCATGGAATTAATTACGTGAAAAGCCCACTTCATTACATGCATTGTATCCAGTATCTTAGTGTGACCCCTGTTCCTGAAAGCCCTCTACATCTCTAGGCTGGAAATGTAAGGAAATTAGGAAGAGCAAGGAGGAACTAGTGTGGTGCTAACAACACGCATGAATAGAATGGTGAGTCTGGAATCCAGTGGCAGCGTGGGTTGCCTTCTAGCCGGTGAAGGTAGGAGTGGTTCTTGCTGGGCACAGAAGGAAGAGGAAGCAAGGCTAAAAGGGACTGTTTGGGATTAGAAACTTCAGGTTAAGTCTGTTCAACGTCATCGCCATTTAGCACCTGAGTTTTGATGGTACCTGTCATCTCAGGTTTCAGAGGTTGTCATCTACTCTAAAAACAGGAACAAGTGGAGGCTGTGGCTACTTGGTCTACTCAGGTCTTGCAGCTGCACACATAGAGATTTCAGATGCAAAAGCCTGAAAAACACGTGCACAACAGGGGACTTAAGTTTTTTGCTTTGTGGATTTAATTCAGTCCCCTAATGTTGTTTTAATATTGGGGTGTTTTGTATCACAAGAGCCATTACTGCAGCTTCCAGCAACATTTTTACTCTCTTTCAAAATAATTATGCCTTAAATCATTACAAGTGTTTCCAAATCAGTAGCCTTGTATGACTGCCTCCTTTTGCAAGTATGCTCTAATATGGATTGGAATCTTAATGGCAGCATGAAAGCACATCAGTATTGATGTGTAGCATATGGTCTGGATCTTCTTTATTGGCAGCTTTTCAGCATGAATAGAGGGGGTTTTTTGTTTGCTTTGGTTTTGTTTTTTTAAATTAATGTCACATCTGACAGCCAAGAGGGGAGCAAATCTCTGCTGTATTCCTAGTTGACTAAGTTACCTTCACGCTTGTGTCTAATTCACCCAGTACAGTGGAAAGGGTTGGAAAAATTGTTCTGCCATGTATATCATGGTTTCATGTGTGTGTGTGCATGCACTGGTATCTGTGTGTGTATATATATATGTACATACTCATATATCTCTGCTGCTATCCCACACTTCACAACATTTAAGAGATACCTACTTTGTTTTTAAAATTCTCAATGGCATTTCTGTAGCCTGCCTCATTAACCTCATCTCTTTCCCTCTGCTTGGCTCCCTGACTGTCTGCACTGTCTTTACACTTTGGTGAAAAAGCCTTCTCTTCTGTAGCTCCTACCATCTGTTCCAACTTTGATGTACATCTGTCAGGCCCCTTCATTCCCTCACTCTTTTCAAAGCTAATTTGCAAACATACCTGTATTCTGTGCCTCACCTGTGCACATTTAACTTCTTTCTTTCCATTTGCTCTTAAAGTGGTGAAAATTTCTATTGTATGCATACCAAGTTTTATTAACCAAGAAGAAGTATTTTCTTTGAGGGACAATAAACTGTGACAATAACTGGAATACATGGTTGGGGTATATATTTCATTGGCTAATTTTGGAACATATAGAAATCTCTCCCACGTGACTGTTTTATAGTAGAACTGCATTGTAAAGGTAAAGTGAAGTTAAAAAGCTGAATAGATGGAGATGACTGTTTCATTCCTGGGATTTTCCTAGTAATTTTCATAGAACTCATTCCGGTGAGTGTAGGAACATTCATCTGCGTCAGTATTCTTGTTTAATATCATTATTAATCTCCTTAAACAGCTGATCATATGACTGTCAATCCACTTTGAGCTGGAATGTTTGTCAGCAATATGAAGGTAGTTTCTGTAATATTGAAGATATTTTGCATGTACCATGTGATGACAGGCATACAGGCGTGATATTAAAAGCACATAAACTAAAAGTTTTTCTTTGCTCAAATTATTTCTTGCAGTGTTTGCAGCATAAGGCTTTTCACCCCAATGAGCCATTGCCGCCAATTGAGCAGCACCTTTTAGAGATGCTGGAGATGCCCCATGTGGTAAAAGAAAGGTGTCAGGCTCCTCTTGAAAACGTAAAAGCACTTTTCCCCCTAAAGGAAGTTGGCAAGAAAAAAGAAGAGAAGACTGCTCAAGACATCTTCAAAGACAAGTAAGTTGGAGATGTATTACGGATTTTTTTTTTGAAACTTTTTCTTACACTTTTGGTTTTGCTGGATGAAGCAAGCTCAGAGTCTTTTGAACGTAAGATCAATGAGCTACACACTGAAAAAATACTGATGGGTGGAGAATATTGTGGGACCACAGTATGTCTGGAGTATTTTGTGAATGGTGATGGTCTTACTATTATGGGGCAAGACACACCAGGAACCAGTCTGTAGCTTCCTCATGTCTGTATTTGTTGTCACAGAATCACAGAATCCAGTCTGGTCTTGAAAACATCCGGGGATGAAACTGCATGTCCTCTCTGGGCAGCCTGTTGCATTGCTTACTGTCTCCTGGTCAAACAGTTTGCCCTACTAGTAGTTATAAAATAGTTCAAATAAGAATAACAGAGGGTCTAATTTAGTTTAGAGTAAATGCTGCAGAGCTTTAAATTAGCTGTAAAGATGAGTCTGGCTTCTCAGCATGCTTGATTTAGGTTGTTCTGTAGCTTTCATTTTTAATACCAAATCAAAAGAAAAGCAGCTTCATTATTATCTGCTGTGCAGTAAATGTGGATGTTTTGAAAAAAATCAGACTGTTATGGACTCTCTCTGGAACATCTATTGTCTGAACAGATTTTAAGGTACTTTTTTTTGTTGTTGTTACTTTATTTGTGCTGCAAATATGAAGAATAAATGCTTAATTGCTACTGCATTGGTACTGTCACCCAGCCAAGTCAATTTGCTCAAACAAAATCCGCTTCTTAGAATTTATTTTATTGAATGTCTCTAATATAACTAGTGGGTCCTCTGGGATGTTGGAGAGTTCTCAACTAGCTCCTTCTCCCGCCCTTTTGTCATTTTTAGCTCAGTCCTTTCAGCTCTAGGAACAATGTTTTTGAGCCATTTTGAGGCCTTGCTTAGCTGAGCTGTCATATATCTATCTATCTATCTCCTTTACCTTGGGTTGGCTAGAGCCTCCTCAGCATGTTATCTTTGTGAAGACATACTATAGGATTTCTCACATTACTGCTCTGGAATAATGACCACGTTACTGTATACAGACTGGGAAACGCCTTCCTTTTTATTTTGTTCATTGCTGTATGTGCATGTCTTACCCTGGTGTGTCTGTGAATTCATGCTCATTAAATTCTCTTGTCGTTGCTCTGTGCCCCAGTTTGTGTGTATGTGTATACATAGATACATTTATCTGTGTATTTTAAAAAGTGGTAGAACCAGTTTTAAAAAAAAAGAAACCAAGGTAAAACTTGGTTTCAAACAAGCTAAGGAGAGAATTTAAACAAAAACCAGTGACCCATTACTGGTATTTGCTTAAAAACATATTGCCCCTAAGGCATCAATTTGATAAGCAAGAAGGAAAGCTATTTTGTTTAAGAACTGGTTTCCTTTAGAGGGGTGATGAAAGCAGCTATAAAAATAATTGAGATAGAAGTTGGTGTAGGGCATTAAAATGATTTTTAAAAAAATCTGTAAGGGAGGCAAAAGGATACAGACAACTATGCAAAGAAGAATGAATTGTAATAGTATTAAAAAAATATGAAAAAAACCTGGTATTGCTGTAGTAATGAATGGGAACAGCAGTACTGTCATTACTACAACAGAAGTGTTAACTTTATGTTTTTGTTCTGTGTTTGGGGAGAAGCTGAGTGATACAATTAAATCACTTGATAAAGAAAAGTGCATCGTTCTGCAGCAATGACTAAGGAAAACGTTAAACAGTAGATACCATTTAACTTACTAAAACTATCAGATCTAGATAATTTGCACTAAAGTATTTTGAAAAAGTTGGCTAGAAGCTTTCTTGACCATTATTTTTGTTTTCTAAAACTGATTTGTGTCTCCTATCATCATATTGACCTGATTCATCTCTGCTTAATTTTTAAGGTCTAATGGGATTAAGGCAGCATAAATGTAGGCATGGTATCTTAATACAGATTTTAATATTCAGCATTCGTTTGTTTCACTTTTGCTAAGCTCTGTGTAGTTTAAAAATGCAGTAAAATAGAAAGCATTTTACTTTTTCCTTCTTAGGCTGGCTTTGGAGAGGCTGTTACCTCATCCAGCCTTGGCAGTATGTGAGAGGCTTCTATATAAATGTAGAAGTGGGTGTTTTAAATTTATCTTGTATTTTATTAATTTTTCTCAAATAGTAGTTGCACATTTTACAGTTTAAAAATACTGCTAATCAGTGCATTACCAGTAACAGATTCTAAATGTCAGATCCTTGGCTGATATAAATGGCTATGGATTCATTAGTTTCTGCTGTAGTGCACTGATTAACAACAGCTATAGATTTGGTCCTAGGCAGCTAAATGCAGCAGCATCATTTATGTTCTCCTTCTTCCTCCGATCCCCAAAGCATTTTGAATCAGTAAAAATAATGCAAGAGGAAAAAGATTTCAAGACATTGCAATTGAGTGGAAAACACCTTTGGAGAAAAATATTCTAAAAGAGAATTTTCATTGTTCTTTGCACCTTTCATCAAACAACATCAATATACAAGAATTTTGGTTCAAGTAGAAGTTCTAAACTCACTGGTGTTAGATAAGTATCAGTTTCTTCATTTTACGGACAGGCATATCAGCTGTCCAAAACAAGCAACTTGTTCAAGGTCAGCCAGAAAGTCAGCAGAGTTGAGAATGAAGCAAGGTATCCTGTCCTTGTCCTGAGGCATAACCAAAGTCGTCATTTCTCCCAGAGTGATAAGTAAGGTTATGTTGGATGACAGGAATTGATGAGGAGAAGGGATTTCATTTCAGTAGTGACAAAATTAAGTAAAGGACAGAGAAGACTACTGAAGCAAAGTGGGATAGACACCGATTGTAAAGTAGGGGAGGAGTGTGCTATAGAAAGTAAAAAAGACGACTGTACAAGTTCTTTCTAATAGTTGATTGCTTCTGTAACGTGCAATGCAATTTTTAAAATCAGTTCTAACCTTGTAGAATGCAAAGTGGCACCTAGTCCAGGATCTCTGGCTTTGTCCCTACATCGTCAAGTAGTTTCTTCTTTTCACTGCAGTAGTAGAATTTTTAAGAAAAACTTCTTTCTTTGATTTGGGATTCCTTGAACACAAATACTGCCGTTTACATCGCTGAGTAGCTTTCAGTCATTCTTAAACTGAAATTGATTCTTCTGTGTCAGTAGCCTGTCACATTAAGTGGCACAGAACACAGTGTGTGATTTTCTTCCCCTTTTGTGATTACCTGGATTTTCTTCTGTTGCCAAGATGTGCTCTAAAGTTTGGCATGTTAGATGTTACAATTAGGTTCCTAGTTTGAATGTACACCTTGGTATATGCTACCTGTGAGGACAAAGCGAGAAAGTAGCCTAAAATCACAATTCGCTTTTTAAAATAGCAAATAGTCTTTTGAAAGTATTTTGAGATGTAGCTTAAAACGTCCTAAGAGAGTTCTTACATACTTAATTGGGGTTTGTCTAGCAGGTTTTGACTGCTGTAAGTGGAAGTTTATAAAGCTCTCGTGCTGATGGACAATATGGGTCATTAGACTCAAAAGCCACTATGTAAACACGTTTGTAGTAGCTATCAATTCCAAGACAGGAACTAGCAAGTAATTTTTGAAGAGTAAATGAATTTCTTACTTAAATGTTAAGTTTTCATTGCCATTTCATGTTTAGAATGAATCTGGTGAGAATACCAAATGTCATGTAATATACTGTAAATCAGTAAACCATATACTGTAAATTGTCAAGGTTAACTCAATATACAGGTTTCAAATGAAGTGACTGGAGGTATTGTGTATTTAGAAAGGTGGAGAAGATGTGCATAAGTAAACTCACTCCTGAAATAAGCATGAATAATCTCGCACCTTCAACAAGCGGTGCCTTTGCTTAATGCTAAGATGAAGGCTGATCTCTTTCTACTGTCTCCTTTGTGCAGCCTGTGGGGAAAAATAAGATATGGTTTAGTGTTAATGTTGGAACAGTTACATGATGAAGTTTTGTCCAGTGTTCATATATTTCATTAATTTACTGACTCCCTACTTAGTAGGCAGGACGGTTTACTTTAAGGGTTTATATTCATTTTGTCCTTCTCATTTGCAGCAGTGAAGATGGACCCAACCCTAAGAAACCAAAAACTGAAGATGAGGAAGGTAGCTTTAGCATCATAAAACTTGCTGAAGGCAATGTCACCTCTGTAAGCATATTTTTACAAATCTGATTATTAAAGAGGAAGGTTAATTTCTCTAAGTGTATTATAGTGAATATACAGAATTCCTGATAAAAGGAGGATTTCTAGCTGAAACATGTCTGACATATTGTCTACTTGTAGATTTGAGACTCTCTGCTAGAGATTGTAAAGACAACTTTCTCTGCCCTTAGGTGTATGTTAGCACAAGTTTCCATCAGTCTTGGATATTTTAGGACAAAATTTTCCCCCGGTGTGTAGAACTCTAAAGAGCAAGCCTGAGGATCTGAAGAAAACAGAATCTCAGAATCGGGATTCAGTGGTTGAATTTTGTTTTTGAATTTTTAATTTTTTGCTCTCTTCCATATCATCTGCAACATAGAAGTTGCCTCTGTATATTTAATCAAAGGAATTGCTGTGATTTTAGAGACTGTTCTCTGCATTGGTTGAGGTTCTAAATCACAAATTTGGTTTTGTCTTGCTGCTAGGTCTAACTTAATTCCAGATGTTGTGTACATGGGTAGATGAAGCCTGTATCATAACTGTGCACCTTCGTTTATTTGATTTTTCGTATTACAGGAAAAAAAGTGATTTAATATTGAGATAACTTCACTTGTTTTCAAAACTAACCTTTGCTAGGAGTACTGCATGTTAACACACATTGTAAGACTTGCGTTTTATGAGTCTGCATGCGGAGAAGTGTAGAGCTTCTGTTTCCATGTTAAAATAAACAAAAATTTAGAGATTCTTGTTTCCTCGCAAGAAGGAAGAGATGGATGTTGGTAGATGATTGTATCATTTTTGGACCTTTTGTAGGTTGGCAGCATTAACCCAGCAGAAGATTTCCGAATTCTGGTGAGGCAAAAAAATGCTGACTTCAAAGACGGTAAATGACTTTTCTCTATCTTAATTATATTCATTATAAGCATCTTCAGGGTTCAGTAAATGCAATCCATTTGTCTAAACATAAGTTTCTAGTGCAGTGTGAGATGATCTGGAGCTTACTGCTTAGCTTCCAGTGCCACTCAGCAAAGAAAGGTGTCACTCATAATTCCCATGTCAATATTTACCTTCCCCATTTGAAAGTCTCAGATAACTGTGTTTGTGTAAGATGGCACTAGGCAGCTACGTTGAGGCATCAGAGCAACTCCTCGGGTGTTTCTAACAGAAGATCCCTTAGTACTGACTGGTTGCCTCATTCAAACTGGGTATCAGCTTCTCATCTGGCTTCATGGGATCTTTCTGGCTTGAAGTGGAGGGCTGTTGGCTGCGCACGGTGTGAGAAACCTGTCTTGTGCTGTCTGCTCACTCTGTTCTATGAAGAAATAAGTATCTGATGCCTGGGATTTAAATCTTTACATGCAAAGATTGTTTCTTACTGCTTGTTGTGAGCAAAAGAAAGCACGGGTGAATTTAGGATGTAACAAGCAGGTAGTATGTGACTCTTAAAGATGAGAGGAGGCTCTGTGTGCACTGGATCTATTCTCAGCACACAGCAAGGCAGGATTTTGATGCAGAGGTGAGCAAGAATACAAAGCACAGGTCAGCCACTGTCTTGCATGCCGTAAGTCTGAAAATGCAAAGGAATTATCATTTGTTTGTATGGTATTTCCCTACTGGAATAGCTATACAGAGATATATGTAATCCAAAGGTATCTTAAAAAAGATGCACAAGATGGATGGGGTCCGTTTTTCTTTTAAAGGATGATTTGAAGGTTGTAGCAAGATAAACCTCATCTACCGAATGGCCACTAATGTAGCATTTCTTTTCAACGAAAAAGATTTGGAGAGGTGCTGAAGTGAGGTGCTGGGTATTTTAACAAGGCTTTTGGTCCTTTTGGACATAGTTTGAGGAGTGTGTCAAGTAGTATATTGCCTTGTGATACAATCTGTTAAAGCCTACATAGCTATTTCTTTCCAGAATTTCCAGACCTCTAAGCCAGCCAACGTTTTACCTGGATTTTGCATTAGATCCAGAAGAAAGTGTTTATTGAGAAAATACTTGGAATTGTGTTCTCAAATCTCAGATATACTAAGATGCAGTAAAAACGTTGTACAATATACTAGAATACAGCAGCTGTGAAACAGTTGACTACTTTGTTATGGTAATTAATTTTATCATGCAGGAAAGCTTTAAGGCAGAAATAAGTATAGTGATTACCCTTGAAGATGGTTTAACTAAAGAGTGCTTAAATAAGTCCACTTGGTAGCCGTTCTGAAGATAACGGCAATACGTGTTTGGATGGCTTCTGAAATTTTGAGCAATTTGCTTTTATTTTTTGTGTGATCTGCTCTGTAATTATAAGGTGTAGTTAGACAGAATGTAGTGCAGTCACCCATTTAAAGGAGAGACAGAAGCCACTATAAATAAAAACATGCTCTGCATATTATTTTTTTCTTCTGCATAATCCTTTTTCTGCTTTAGAGCCTTTTAGGTAGCTTAATACATAAAACATTACAGGCATGTTTTCAATGGCTTGCTGTATTGCATTCTGATTATGTAAATAGTAAATTCTGCCTTAAAACTATTCAGTGGTTCTAACGGGTTTTTTTAGTATAACTTTATGTCATATTTAATGATGAAACTTTTTTTTCCTCTGCTAGAACATGTGAAATGTAAAATGTCTTTGCAGGAAAGGATAATCTGTGGCATTCAAATAGTTTATTGGAAAAAAAACCCCACCAATTACATTATATGTGTCAGGATGCAGACAGGAGAACTATTAGGTTGCATCCTATTTTGCTTGCTTCTTGTATAAAAAGAGCATCCAGTGTAGTCTTCCAAACTGACTAGAGCCTACATTCTCGTTTTAAAAAAGGCAGAAATTCCTTGTCCCTCCCCTCCCCACAAAATAGCAACAGAGTCTCTCCATAGGGAAGAGAAAGGGCTTTCAACTGTTTGCCTCAGGGTGGATTTTTTTGGTAGATAGAGAAGTTGTAGCAATAGGAAGAATTGTACTTTAAATACTGACAGTACAGTGGCTTTTTAATTAAGCTGCAGGTTAATGGCACACATCCTCTTCAGTCCACAGCAAGTCTCTCACCAAAATTATAAAGTTATGAAGACCAAACTATGGCAACGGGATTTTTTTTTTTTTTAAAGCAGCTTGTAGGAAGTCCTGGTGGCATATTTATCATTGAAAGTGAGTACCAATGCATCTCCTGCGGTGGCCTCACTGGGATTTGATAATCAGGGTTTGTGCCATTCATAGGAGAAGCCTAAGTGCAAGTTAGACAGCCCCTGTCTGATGCTGCATCCCACAGCAGACCAGAGCAGGAGAAACAATGCATTCTCTGGTAGTGAGAACTGGGTCACTAATGCGTAAATACATTTTTTTAGAAAATCTAAGAGTTTCAAATTGGCAAGGGTCTTAGGGATAGGTTTTCTGAGACTGGCAGCTCAATTCCTGAAACAGTAATCAACTTTGTTTTTAATTGACGTCTGGGTAGTTTATTACAGTAGGGACCCACTTACGGCTTATGTGATGAGTTGTGTGTGATGGTGTCAACTTACTGGTTAATGTTGATTGCTCACGTAGCTAGTATTGTGTTTCCCCTCCAGACATCTTTACTTTCTTGTTTGCATTCATGACCAGAGAGATGTCATTTTACGCAGGTCTTATTTTGAGCAGGTTGCAAGTGCACAGTCATCACAAAGAGCAGTCTTGTGATAACAGCTTCTGACATTTTTGTCAATGAATGCAAATAAAATAGATTAGTTTGCCTGAGTAGAATCTAGTCATTACTCCCAAGGGTGTACAATGAGTTTCTCCATTGCTATGGCTGCAGAGAAGACTCTCAAATGCAGTGAGTGCTTGCCATCTTTGTAATGCCAAAGGAGTTAGCCACATGACTACCCGTTCATCCTGTTCGACTGTTTACAGGTTTCCATCCATGTCTGCATTTCTGGAGAGCAGAAGGTGTCTCATATGGGCTGTTGTATTTTCATAGGCTTCTGTAGAAGATAGGATGGCTTAAAGGGGGATAAAAAAAAGATACCGACATGTGCATAGTATTTCCTTTGATTTGTAAAGTTTCTGTGCAAGTTTATAGGCCAGATTTCATTGTATCTTACAGGACTCCTATCTGAGAACATGATGTCTGAAGTCCTGTAGTTGAAAGAGCTTTTTTTATTTTACTGGTTGTCAGTGAAGAGAGAAATCTGCAATGACAACTGTAGAGTTTATGGACATAAGAAAAAAATGTCCAGAGACAAATTGTATGAAACTCTCATTTTTATATTTATAGCAAGTTTGTTAA
Organism: Phoenicopterus ruber ruber; assembly: GCA_009819775.1. Taxonomy (NCBI): domain Eukaryota; kingdom Metazoa; phylum Chordata; class Aves; order Phoenicopteriformes; family Phoenicopteridae; genus Phoenicopterus; species Phoenicopterus ruber. Next base: position 27,318,565 of record CM020220.1, on the reverse strand, counting down.
TATTTTTATTCCTAGACATTTCTACAAAAATTAAGTTAAAAGAGTCAGTAATTGCACATGTAGATTTTGGCAAATATTCAGTTGTGCCTGAGGTTCAGTTTTGCCATGGCATGTGGGTAGCTTCTTAAGTAAAATGTAAAACACTGATTTTGCACTGGATGCTTTGTATGCATAAAAGAATTGTGTATAGGAGATTTGCAATGGGAATTTACTAGACATTTGCAACAAGGATGATATTTTATTGCAAGATTTTCTGTAGAAATGTGTATAGTTAACTACCTTTCTAGACCCAAGATAATTTTTAAAAACACTAGTATTTACTTTCACTTTTTGTTGGCATATGTTTTTGCAGTTCGTCTGCATTTTCAGCTTACTGGATGTTTTTGTGTATTTCAGAGACTATTCATGCTCTACTGCTAGGTAGGCTGAATGCAATGACTGGTTTGAAAATGATTCAGTCATTAGAAGAGTATTTGCAAACCAAGTACTTCAGTATATAAAATCACTTTGAAGTTTTCTGTACGTCTGCTTCACAGGGAAGATGAAGCCAGATTCTTCTTTGAAGGGCATAGCGATCGGGTGAGCTGCAAAGCTCTGAGTTGCAACAAACAGAATTTGGATTAGATTTTATGGAAAAAAAAAAAAAAAAATCACAAGATGGTAGTCAAACACAGAAAGAGGGGCCCCAAGAACTTGGAGACTCTCCATCTTTGGAGCTACTCAGAACTCAAATCAGTGGAGCATTGATCCACAGCAACCCTGGTTTGAGCAGGGATTTGGACCAGATGTCCGTCAGACATCCAGCCTAAAATCATTCTTATCCATACCCACAGGCCATTTAGAGAGACTGTTTCAAAATTGAACAGCACCTCATAGGACACTGGAGTAGTTCAACAGCTTGTGATCTTAAAATTCTTATTTGTTGGTTTAAAGATGACGGAAGTCCTTAAAAAATTAGGACAGTTTTCTGTTTATAATTGCTTTCTTCTTTTCAGTTACAAAAAGATGATACTTACAGGGCAGTAGTTTAAAATTTGTTATCAGGTGGTTTAACTGATTTGTCAGACTTACTTTAAGCACTGTCCATTAATACAAATCATTACTGCCACCAGTGGATAAATCAAAAGATTGGTAACAACAGGAGTCTTTTGTCTACAGAAAGAGATATTTTTTTTTAACCTGATGAATTTTTTAGGGGGGAGGGAGAATCTCTAAGGAATTGAACTTGGTCTATAATACAGTCTTATCTTTTATTATGCTGTAACCAAGGACTGAACTGAACAAACATGAAAATATAACTACACTTTTGTACTGTAACTATTCAGGGATAACAAGTGAATATAATTGTTCATGGCATATTTCACAAGAAATAACAGCACTCGTGAGTGTATTTTAGTGATGGAATTCCAGTTTATGCAAAATACAGAATTTCATTAGTTCACTTCCTTAAATGTGTGTGGGGGATGAGGGAAGTTGGGAGAGAAGAAAAAAAGTTGTTATTACACAGTAGTGGCCTGAATAGGCTGTCAGTTTGTAACTCTAGGACCTGCTCTTCAAACCCCAATGCCTGAGATTTGGCTGGGACACATCAGTGTTAATGCTAATATTCACAGCTTAGTTAGACATCTTTATGCAGAACATGCCTTTCTCCAAAAACAGGGAGATTTATTTTTTGCAGCACCCAAACCCAGAGATTCACACTAATGGAAAGGCAGATGACAAGCAGCAGAAAATCAACAAAGTTTTCAGACCTAGAAGAGTAAAGGAACAGAGTTCTGCTTTGGAGAACTTCCAGTTATAGTCCTTATCTACCATCTCTGGTATTGTCTTTGCCCCCCTGAAGTAATTTGGTAGTCTAATCAGAACACAGGAATTTTATCTATTTTAGATTCATCAGTCATTGGCCTGTAATTTAAGGGAGACCCAATGGACAAACCCAACTTAAGCCAAGCTGTTTCAAGATGTTAGAAGAATCTGACTTAAAATGTTGTTGCCATGTAACCTGTTTCCTGCATATATTATGGTCTTTCAGTTCCTAGTAAAATATTGCAGGGTTTTCTTTGGTTCCTTACAACAGATTTCAAAAGGAGGCAGCTCACAGTCAGTAGCAAGAAAAAGTCTTTTCTTCTGATGCCTGCCAGTGCAATCAAATGGAAAAGGATTTTAAAAAAAATAAATGCAAAAGAAGTAGTAGAGTGTCTGATAATTTCCAACAGTATACTGGAATCATTCTGACAATAAAGACTTTTATTGCACCCTGGTAGTGCCTGGGGTTTTAATTTAACACATCAATGAAAAGGCAGCATTTAAAAAAAACACCACCACCACTGAAATCACCAGCAGGACTTGCTTTTATTAGTGCAATTCGTAAGAAATTAGAACATTTAATGAGAAAATCGTTAACCATGAAAAAAATGGACTGACTTAACTTGGGGAGCTTAAGTAATGAGACTTCAATTTAGTTTGTCAGCTACTGGTGAAATATATAAAAAGAGTGAGCTGATCACCTCTGGAGCAGTAGGCACTTCAGCATGCTTTCTTGTGTGATCGCTGCTGTTGGACAGAACCATTATCCACCTCCTTTTCTAGAAACTCGAGAGTCAAAAGCTAGTGGGAGAATATCAAACATGTCTCGTTTCACTCTTTTCAGAGATGCTGTCCTTCAGAGTCAGTTCAATTAGGCATTTTATGGAACATAAATGTAACAGCTAGCGCTGTGTACGCTCACAGTGAGCAGAGTGGAATACAGTATTTAAACAATGTCTACTTCTCGGTGTGTTTACTTATCCTTGTCTCTTCCATCACCCTGGCAGATGATTTTCTATGTAGGTGTTTCCATGGCTGAAATAGTTGCAGTGACATATATGCCCACAACATCTGAACATAAGAAGGACTATAGGTCAGGCTAAAGGTTCTGCTAATCTAGTAACCTGTCTTTAACAGTACAAGAAGAAGGATAGGCAGATGCTGTGACTTGTCCGGAATGCTTTCCTGCATTTTCTTCCTCAATGGCAACATCATCGTTAATCTCCCTCGATAGAGTTCCTCTTTTAAGAATTCTAAGAATTTGTTCAAGCATTTTTTTAAGCTATTAAAGTATCTAGCATCCCACAGCAGCCTGTGGCAAAGAGGTTAACTGGGTTTGTTTGAAGAGGTATTTTTTTTCATTTGCTCTTAACCCAACTCTTTGCTCTTGTTTTGAGAGAGGCAGTGGACTATCGCTCCCTATTCATCCTTTTCACAGTGCTTCCGAGTTTATAGATCACTGTTGTGTGCTCCTCACACTTGTCTTTTCCCAGGCTGAGGTGTCTGCCAGAGAGTAAAATTGGACACGTCCTCACCTGTAATTAAACATGAAGAAAATAAAGTACTAAAATCCAGCAGAATTTGTTGGGCTTGCAGAGCTCTTGGTGACATTTTCACTTGTCACGTTTGCAGTGTTTTACAGCTACCTACCTTTTAGGAGTCACTCAACAGTGAGGGTGAAACTGGTATTCCGCTTCTTGTTGGTACAAGTCTCCTTGTTTGCCTCTGCTTCTCTCTGACAGGCGTGCACAGTTTATAATACTTATCTCTATAATCATGAACGGCATTACTCTGATGAAAAAATCATCAAACTACCTGTACAGAGACAAGATATACTCTAATGTCAATAACAACAAGGTAGTCTTTTAACTGCAGTCACCATACTGCTGCTGTTTTGACATTATTACACCTTCATTGTAAATGAAACACTTTTATTGAAATACGCACGTATTTCAAAGGATGTTTAGGGGATATGCTTTGTGTTGTAGAACATAAACTCCCTCAGCTTTAGGATCCCAGTTGTTCTGGTTTTACTTTCTATCAAACAAGCTGGGCCAGAGCTTTTTTTTTCTTGGGTTTCAGGGAAAGACTTTTGATTTGGCCATGCTTGGGTTTCTTCCTAGTGTACCAGGCTTTTCCAGAGATGCTGAAGTAGTTGTCAGTAGCTTCGATAACAACTATCAGCGTGAGTAGCTTCAGGCAGTATGGGTATGATTAACTCTTTTGATGCTTGTGGAGTAGAAAAAAAGAGATGTAAAGGAAAAATATTTTTTTGCCTTGAAACCATGCATTCTTTGATTTATTTATTTCTACTTGTCTTTCAGTGAGTCGGCAGTTGATAAACCGCATTGATCAGTTCCTGGAAAACAAAGGTTCACAGTACTACATGAAAGGGATAAATTGTATCAAAGTTTTCAGAGAGGAGGCCATTAAGGTAATGTTAATACGTGAAAACTCTCGTCTCTTTCAAATTAAGCACATGATGGGCCTATTTGCTGTAGTAGAAACTTGATAATTTCTTGCTACAGCAAAAAGAATTGATTCGTAGATTAAAATCTGTTATGCTGTTTGAAAGTTTAGAAATATATTTGCATTTTCTGTTTCTTTGTTCTTGCTGGAACGGGGACTAGCTTCTCTGGTATTATTTGCTATTGTTTGTTTTCTTTTAAACAAAAAACCATGAGGCCTGTGACCTGATGCTTGTAAAAGAAAAATAAGCAATCCTACAAATTTCTTCTTGAATAAAGCTGGTTACAAGAAAGTCTTTCTAGCTTTCTGAAAGGCAGTTTTTGTGGCTCACCTCTCCTTAGAGCTCTTGGTTTTAGTAGAGATAAAAATGAAAATGTACTGACTTTTGTGTTCACCATGTTAGATGACTTCATGAAGAATCAAGTTTGCAGCACTCTTTAGTAAGCTACTTTCATATTTCTCTGTTATCATTGCTGTTATTTTTTTCAGCTGTCCAAGGTGCAGTGCTTTAATGATTTTCTGCAGGCCCTGAAATCAAAGGTGGAAGATAAAGCCTTAGCTGATTTCTGGGAGATCGTGGTACAAGGTAGGGTGACATTATTAAAAAAAAAAAAAACAAACAAAAAAACAAAACAAAAAAAACAACTAGAAATACTTATGTAAGAGAAAACTTTGTTAGCAATGGGACACGTAAACTAATCCTAGAGCAGCATTTTGATATGGTTCATTTCTGCAGCCTGTTTAATAATAAAAAACTTCCTTTTTTGGCACTAATAGTTTCATATCAGCAATATTCATAATGCTTTGCCAAGTGTTGTTGAAATGGTAAATTAATTGTGGAAGAAGAGAGACAAATTAAATGTTACAGGGTAAGGAGAAGAAGATACTATTTCAGCTGAATTTCAAAATAAATGGAAAAAACTCATGCAGCAGAGATATAAAAAGATTCTTCCAAATTAAGCTTCAAAAAAGGCATAGATAGCATTGAAATATGTCACTGATCATTTTGTGTTTAAGCAACCTGAAGGACAGAATATGTGGTAACAAGACACCTACCTATGATTAAACTGGAAGATACAGCCAGTGCAATTCCAAAAGACATTCAGAGACTACGCAAGTGATAAAGGAACATTTTCACAAATACGAAACATGGTGGACTAAAAAAAATCTTTTACGTCATCGTCTTGTTTTTAATTGGAACCAGTGCTAAGAAAATCTGTTAAATGCCCAGCTGTATCTCTTAAGGGTGCATGCTATAAAATGCAATGATATGCTTTTGTATAGCATCTTTCAGAGCGAGGAACTTCAGACACTCTGTAATGTCTACTTCATCCAACTTTTTCAAAATACAAGATGGGAATTTGTTTAGCAACCCAAAACAACAGCACAAGACAACACTGAAAGAGTATTATATTCAGTAGTATTGTAGGGGACACTCTCTGAAGAAATTTGGAAAAAAAAAAAAAAAAAAGCCAACACAACAAACTTTGAAAGTAGGAAACTTGGATCTTCCAAAGCCATACGAGAATATTGTTTTAATAATTTTTAGTTGGTACAAACCAGAGTTTTTAACAAACTGGAGTATATTTTTGAGGAAAAAAAAATTACAAATACAAACATAGATGATATTTTCATACAAAATAGATTATCTTCCTGTGAGAAGATGATAAAGTCATGGTACTTTATGCCTAATCTAGCTGCTCTCACTAGGTAGCTGAAATTGCTTTTCACTTGCTGCTACCAAAAGCAAAGTCCTGCTTTCCCTGCATCTTGCCAGGTGACCCATCCCCTATTCTCTACCAAACGTGGCATGCATTGGGCCTTGTCACGAGCAACTGCAATCACCAAAAGAGGATGGATGTGAATTAATAAATTGTGGCTGAGGAGCAAGGCAGATCTGTTTGACAAATTCACTTGTCTCATGAAACTCGGCCATGTAGTTCTGTGGGCACATTAAGGTCGCATTATGCTTGTGCTGCTGCTGAAACCTTTATGAATCTACCGTTCTTTGCTCTCACAACCACAGCTTCTTTATTCAGGCACAAGCATTCGTGTAGCCAAGTGATGACCTAGACTGGAAAAACAATTGAGTTAAAAAGTAATTGAGATTTTTTTTTTCTTTGGGGGTCACTGCACAGGATGGTGGTGCTGGCACAACCACGGAGCAAAGTGGGGGCAGGACCAGTGCTTTGGTAGTCAGACTGTAGGTAATCACAGCATAAGTGTTTGTATGTTAGGAGTTAATTTTTCTAAGGCTATTAAGGACCTAAGAGCATGCTGTGAATGACTAAAGGTGTAATTTCTAATAGATTTTCAGCATTTCATCTGTGATCTGTGATTTTGGTGTCTCATTAGTTTGATTGTCATAATATTAGCAGTTTCCTAAATGGATACTTCCACAAGCTTATGAATATGCTCATTAATTTATTTTTATATCATAGTTGACTCATTTATGCAAGTCACATTTTCCTTTGAGCAATATTTTTTTATTTTTGCTGCTGCTGATGACACATTCAGAAGATAGAATTTGGAAGACTTTTTTCGTTTCTAACATTAAGTGAGGGTTTGGGAAGCCTTCTAATGATATTTTTATATCTCTTATTTTTTTTTTTTTAGACAGAATTTCTTTGATCACTAAAGATGAAGCAGAGGGAAGTTCAGTGACTAGTGAAGAGGCTGAAAAGGTATAGTTTTTTTAATGAGCATCTATTTGTATAGAGCCTGTGCTGTGGAATAGAAGATTCTTTCTTACATGGAAGAATCTTTAGGTGAATGAAATAGATTCCATATGAAAGAAGAGGAGTGTCCTTTTGCCACACAATTGAAATTGCCCCAATTTAGAGCAAAAAGAATTCACTAGCATGTACTACAGTATTTCCTTTAATTGGTCTTTAGAAAGTAGCATGTGTTGACATCATTATCTGAAAATATCCTCTACGAAGAACAGGAACATCAGGAACTCAGTTTAGTGGAACAGCAATAGACTATTTATATATGCAAGATCACTATTTGAACTTCATAAAGAACTGTGATCTCATTGTTAGCACATGAGTTCAAAAATCAGGATACTTATTTTGTCTAAAGGCACTGTTGTGGCAAGTTTTCACCATATATGCAACAATACTAGTATTTTCCACTTCATGCAGCTCTTGTGGGTTGATGGACATCATAGATGATGCTGGTATTATTATTGGTGATCATATTAGATCCTTTTGGAAACAATGGTTTTGGAGTATTTGCAGGTAGGTATTCTTTCTACAGAAATACAACACCAGTAACTGCAGTAATGAATGAAGGATGTTACAGTTACAAAGGAGCAAATTCTAACAGGCAGAATGGTGCCTTCTGTTTGAAAGAAAGCAGAATTCAGCATTGCTGTCAAAAATTGTATTTGTGTGTAGAGGATAAGACAAGCATTCTTGTATCAGGCTGCTAGCCATGATTTTAAATAGTTTAGGAGAGAATGTCCTTGTATTACAGACCCCTGAAGGTAAACCTGTGGCTAAAATCACTAAGTACTTTGCAGAGAAGCAGCTTTTCTGAAAGATGCCACATTGATTTTTTGCAACTTCTAGGCCTCACATTAGCAATAACCAGAAGGAGGTAGAAGTAGGTTCTCCATGAGTGAATTAATGAGTGGGTAAAAGGTTGTATTTTAGAAACTTCTTTTTTCATCTGTAACAATTTACCTCAAGGTGAAGAAGGCACAGAAATGTCATGAAAATGAAAAGCTAACAAACTAAGAGTCCAGAAAGCTAAGCACATGTGCGGTGTACAAATGACAGAATATGATGGTTTTTTCTAGACATGAAGGACCTACTGGCTGTTTCTCATCACACATAATTGTATAGAGCAAGTTTTTGTCCCCAGTGGTGGTTTTAAAGAGTATCAGTTTTTGTTACATATTCCAAATGCTATGAATTCACTTGGAAACTTCCTAAGATAATATGTTTCTTGAGAACTTAACTTTCTCGTCTGAAACTACCATTGATGCTCAAAATGTGCTAATGCTGTGAAATAGCCACTATTCCTTAAGGAAATCTCTACTAGCCGTGAAGACCTTACAGCATACTGTTGTCTTAACTGTGAGCTTCTGGTGGCTAAAAAATACTGTGCCTGCATAGGAATGCATCACATATTGTAGAGTACCAAGGACTAGATTTACAGCTGCCAGGCTAAGCTGGAGCAAAGCATTTGTAGACTGACTTCAAAATTACTTTTCTGTGTAACATCATCCTACAGTCAGCCAGATGTTGCAATACAGGAAATTCTTTTGTGATTGACTGAAGGTCCTACAACAGCCATAACTTTCCTTTAAAGTTAGGGGAATAAGAGAGATTGCGTGAAATCAGCTCTGGAACAGAGTTCTCTAACATGGCAGTTACCTTGACTTTAAGAATAAATGGGTTGCATCTCTCTGCTAACTAGGCACTTGGCAGTCCCAGTTATTCACTAGATGACCACCTCCCCACATACTCTCCAGATCCAAAACCAGAACCCGGGTTTGCCATTGTCTGTCGAGGGTTTATATGACTTTTTTACTTAAGAAACTGGAAGACTGCATATTCTTGGAGTAAGATCTGCAGGGATAGAAACTTTTACCTTGAGGTTATGGGGCTGATCTAAAATCTGGTCCTCCTTGGTCCAGTTAAACCCTGCCACAGGTTTCTTGTGTGATACAAAGCCAGCATTTTCCTAGGTCTATAGTAGATTGCAAAAATGGTTCATTTGTTTTCTATACTGAAGGTGATACCCTTCACTAAAGGATTATATTGGATCCTTTAAAATATCACACAATAGAGTAAGATGCAAGTTTTCTTCACCTCTGTAACAGGTCACATGCAAGTGTGTAAGTCAAGGTATTGGCTGTCAGTGTGGTTGTGTGTGACACAAAAGCCTTTTCTCTTATGTGCAGCTCACTAGCTAATAGCAGTTTCAGGACTGGTTTGGATATAAGATTTCAGGTTTATAGGGTTGCTGTTTGAAGGAGAAAGGAAGACTTACGAGGCCACTTATTAGAGAGGTAACATGTAAAAGTTTTCTTTTTCTTCTTGGTTGAGCTAGGTTATCCATGCATATTTTCCTATCACTGAGAAAAATTATTTTAGGTTGGGGTTTTTTTTTCTGTAATAGCGGAGATACTCTTTTTAGAGCATGAGGATGATAGGTTAAAAGGCAGAAGTGTCAAGTGCTTTTTCTGGTTGCCTTGGGGAGGATAATGGATTTCAGCACAACTATTATATGTAATTTGCTTTTGCATAAATGTAAAACAGGTTTTGGAAAAAAAAAACAAGTTTGGATGTTCAGCATTTGATGGAAACTTCAGGTTTCAATTTATTGCAAATCTTCATCATACATTTCTTTAGCTTTTAGCTTGCTTTACCTAATTTAGTGTGGGAAAGCTAATTTTGAGAACTTTGAAAAATGTGCTACTTTCAGAAATACCATTTGACTCTTAATTAACTGCATAAGATGAAATTTGGTCTTGCACAAAAAGCCTTTCAGAGCTGACAAGGTCATTAGCTTTTAGTTTCATAGTATGCGCTTTATATTACTACTAGACTGGGAAGTTTTCCCGAAGAAAATATACACAGACATACAGCATCTTGAAATTCTAATTCCTTCTGGCCCTGTCACCTTCTCATTTTTTTTTGCAGCTACAAAATCCATATGATAAGCTGAACTCAGCATGTTAGAACATAAGTGCTGTCTGTGGAGTAAACTTTCTACATTCCTCTTGGATGTTGCTTTTTAGGATGTAGGAAAGGTCTGACCTTCGGGTAGTGAGACAACTAGGCACATGTTGTCTACATCCTCTGTCTTTGGTGTTATTTGCGTTTCATCCTAGTGGATATGATATCTGGTACTTTCTCACAAATGGGATGCAGCAGGTAACTTCTCTGTTTTACCCCTTGTCTAAAGCTGTCACTATTGCTCTGGAGAAGGATCAGAACATTTTGTTTATGTAAAATAGTATTTAAGCTTTTTACAGTACAAGTATATTGTCTCAGAGATTGGTACTGCTCTGATAGGGATCCCATGGCCTTTTACACAACTTCCATGGCTGTTACAGTTGAAGTCCTCAGGTAAACAGTAGCTTGCTTTCAGGAGCCAGCTGTTTGCACCTAAGAGTTATGTAAACTCTAAGCAGGTATTTATAGCCTGTTTAATGTGGTTATTTTCTAACTAGCTGTTCTTTTTCATCATCTAGAGTTACAGCAAAGTCATTTCGGAATTAAGAACGATGGAACTCAAAGTCATGGAATGTGGCTTTTCTTCCTCCTAAGCTTTCGCAGCCATCTTTTTATCTGGAGCAGGGTTGTTCCTGACTCTGTATACTTGTTCTGGTGCATTTTAATAAGGAAAAGAAAATTAGTGATTTTATAGTAAGGATATTGGTAAAGAGACCGTAACTAAAACTTGTAGACAACTGGATACTTTTAAAGTAAGAGTCAAGTATTTACATTTTTTTTTCTACCATTCTAGCTTTTTTTTTCCCCACTGTTAGGCTAGGAGAAAAATAATTCAGAGGTGGTTGTACTCCAGATATTTTCTGTATGTTTAATTTCAGTTGTTATAGTATCTGAGCAACTTACCTTTATCTTCTGTTTATGGATGCCATACTTTAAGTAAGTTGCATATGGTGAGTTGTATCAGCAGCTACGGCAATAGAATTTTACATAATGAATTTTCTATTTTTAAAGACTGGCATTCTAACCATCTTGCGTGTTTGAGGGTTTTTTTGAAATTCATGTCTTTGTTCATTTGTTAAATGTTAATTGAATTAAATGGGAAACTTTTAAGTTCCCTGAAGAACTAGAATGTCGTACTTAAAAAATTTGCTAAACAAGCCCTCGGTCAGCTTACATATGTATTCATGTCAGTGGGGGTTGGTTTGCTGTCCTTTAGCATTTTGTAGCTACACACAATATTACTTTTAAAATTATCTTTTTTAAGAACATAAACATGGCCGCACTGTAGTGGACAAAATTTCCATCTAGCCCAGAAGCCTGTGTTTGACAGTGGACAATAACAGATGGGTAGGGAAAAGCATACAGTCCCAGGCTCCAGCCACTGATGTCTCAAGTACTTCCTGTGCTGGAGGTTGTTTCTGTGGACTTAGTAGACTTCAAAGGATTTCTCTTCTATGAACTTTCCCCATCTCCCCATGAGACTGGGGGCTAATATTTGCAGTATCCTTATTACAGGGGGTTCTACAGCTTAACCATATGTTGTCTGAAGAACCATATCCTTTTGTCTCTTTTTTTTAACACACTTCACCATAAAGTCCTTTAAAAGCAAGTCTTACGCAATTTCCTGTAATTTAAGATGATTTTGGAGGGTGGAAACCAGAACAAACTTCCTTCGTAATTTTGAATTACAGGTGGATTTGTTTTGGTATACAAAGGAGACATTCTGTTAACTTAACATTAGGGCTCTGAGTTTTGTCAGTATCATATAAATACATTTGTATTTTCAGTTCTTGGCTCCGAAAGAAAAGAAAAACGAAACTCTGCCTCCCACAGACGAAGGTGGTGATGTTGATGATTTGGTGAGTACCATAAAGACATGATGTGGCTTTAGAATTAAATTGTAACTGAAAGATGCAGTGAGAGAGCGAGCAAGTGCTTCTTAAAGCAGTATATTAGAGTACATGGCTTAGAAAACACCGGAGGATTTGAGTCAGAAAAGAGCCACATGGCATTACTTATTTGCTGTTGTAAAACATAACCAAGTGTGTAATTTTATGATGGCAAATACTATGTTATGTAGTAACACAGGTATTTACATAGGTTAAATGTGTCCTCTAGTGTGTTTCAAAAGAGCCAGTGAGGCTGCTCATTTGATAGCGGATTGTTATAATTTACTATAATAACATTTAACAAAGCTTGTAGATCTAGAACAGCTATTTATGTGGGTTGAAAACTGAAAATCATTTTTAAAAAGATGTTTTAATCTTCTCAATTAACTTTCTCTATATAGGCTTGCTGAAATTCAAGGATTTCAAGAGGTTTTTTTAATAAATATTTTAGCCATTTTTTACAGGCTAAGTCATGACAAATCTGTCTCCAAGGCTTAAGCTGATGATGTAGACTGTTTTAAAGAAGCTTCGATAGCAGGCAGATTTCTACTTTTGGACTGTACTTTTTTAAAATCTATAGATTGCACATACGATTATGTGAAAATGAGATTTCTAGGTTTGTTTTCATACTTTTTAGCAGCTTAGTATTAAGTTCTGTGCAGTCCATTTATGTTACACGGTAAGGATTTCCAATTTGCTCTGTCTTCTAAGCGCTAAACACATGTAAGAAATAACTTAAATTCAATGCTGCTTCTTCCAAATCTGTTTCTTCTGTTTGCAGCTGGACATGATGTGACTGGGCAATATATGATGACTGTACAAGCAAAGTTTTGGAAGAGATCTCCCTGTGTGATGGGGCACAAAACAGGATGCTAATGAGAAGACAGTATATCCATCTTTATTTTCTCGAATGAGAACAGAAGTCCCTGAGACATTTCCAGTTGGTATAAATGTCATCTGACTTTTCAAAACTAGAACAGAAGATTGAAATAATCTGAAGTTATTTGTGAAGTAATAATACCTTTAAGGCATTTCTTTTTTTTATTTTTTTTTTTTCTTTAGCACACTGAATCTAGCTTATCCTTGGTATTGCTTTCAGCTAAATGATACTAAATTTAATGAGAATCTGAGCTGGTGCCTGAAATTCTTGTTACATTGCCTGGGAAGGAAGACAGAAATGTCACAATGAGGTTATCAGGTAATGCTGAATCTTTAGTGGAGGTAACTCCATAGCATTATTGTTACAGAAGGGAAACAGTCTCTATTTTCATGCTTTTTTACCTATTAAAAAAAACAGAGCAAAAAACCCCACAAAGGCTTATAGGAAAAAGTTCTAGGCCAGGGAGTCACAAAGGAATAGTTTGAAATACACAGCAGAATCTAAAGCGCACAGCAAAGCCAAGTGTGCTGATTTTGCCACACTGTACCCAAATCAGTAGTTATGGTCATCTCTGTACTACAGGTTCTCTATCCTGTCAGCTCAGCAGCAGCTCAACAGTCTCTGTCCCTTTCTGTTATATGTTTTCCTGTTCCATATGCTGGGATTTCTGATTTTTTTAGACTTTTAACTAGTACAGTTACTGTAGATACTCCTGGTACTAAAAGGATGAACGAATCAGTTATATCCCCATTTCTGACACTGCAGATAACTGCTAACACAGAGCAGAAGAATCTGTGAAAGCTGTACACTCACACCTGTGGTAGATAACTGGTAATAGTTAACAATGGTAACCAAAATGGAGTACTGTCTACACAGAGCAATCCAAAGTAGTCAAACACGGCTTAGAAAGAAGCACTCAAATTTGATTACAGATCTGGGGAGACACTAATGACACCTTCACAGATGCTTGTTTGTTACAACCAGATTCATTCCTTTAAAAGCCATTCTTTTGTTATCACAAATGTGTAAACATACTGTGCAAAATAGTGTGAAGATCATAAAAAAGAAAAAAAAAATCATGAGCTGTAGTTAAAAAATGTTTGTGAATATCTGCACTTTATACTGAACAACAGCTCCTGTGTGGGAAACAGCAATTGCTTTTTGCCCCTACCTCCCTACACAGCGGCCTGCTCTCTCCTCTCTTACATCTTATCCTGACTGAGTTCATGCAGACTTTGAAAGGGTTTCTCAAATGCAGATGGCAGGGAGTAGGTGATCTTTCCAGACCTTTAGAGCATTTGTGTCACCAGAACATATTTTTCTGAACTATAAATAAGAAATATTTGGGCAGTCTATTGTTTTGAATGTTGTTTAAGGCAAATTTATAGAGTATAACACTGGCTGGGGGTTTTTTACATTTTATAAATTTGTTTGATAAATAAAATATTAAAAACTTGCTTTTGTCTTCTTCAGAACCATATTTGCTAAAATCAGATGATTAACTACCTGTGCAGTACCTAAGAGAGACTATCAAAAGCCCCTTTTCTGGGCATACAGTGCAAACACTGAATATCCAAATCCCTCTACAGAAGCCGAGTGCAATTACTTGTTCTACTCTGTACAAACTCTAAACTTCACAACAGCCTGATAAAATAATTTTTACCATTTTGCAGAGATGATGAGAAGTCTTGGTCAAGACCAGACAGGATATAGAATTACTTTGCAAATCAAAATAAGGATTAGGGCTTTCTGTTTCTTTTGAACCTGTTGACCACCTTTTTAGAGAGTATTGCTTCTGTCAAGCAATAAACATTTAGTTCATGGAGTATTATTTCATAGATCTTCTCGTTACCTGTACAGCACATTCAGGCTCAGTATGGTAACTGAATTGCTAGTACTGAAGAGGGGAATGGGAATTTATGACTCATAGTTAAAACAAGTGAAAGTAAATTCTTAGAAGTCAAGCAAAGTGTCTTTCATTCTGCCCAGCCTTCTGGATGTCGGTCATCAGAAGCTTGTGGTATGTCTTACTGAGAGTCTGTCAGATAGCAACCTGATTTTACACTGGCAAAGGGCCAGCTTTCAGGTTCTTGTTACATGACTGGAAGAGATCTTTCACTTAGTCTAAGCTCACATTTTCAGTTATAAAGTCTGACCGAGTTACTCACTAATTACATTGAGGATACTCATTCTGAATTGCAATACTGGCCAGTCTTTAGAAGCAATAGAGCACTTAGTTGTCCACTTCAAAAGCAGACATGCAGGAAACGCCATGCAAATTTGTTTTCTTGCAAGCAGCAGAACGTCCCCTGTCCTGTACTTCATAGCCAGAGAAACTATCAAAGTGTTTAAAAAAAGAAAAGATAATGGCTGTGATTTTGTTAGGTGTTACTGATTTATTTTCTTTATTCCCCTGGAAGGAATGCTCCTCTGGAAAGCTCTTTGCTAATAATATAGGACACTAACCTTGGTTAGCCTTGTTTGCTGAGAGATCAGTGCTTATGATTGTTGTCTATGTCTTTTTGTTAATCTACTGCTCTGATATCTTTTTAACTCATTGGGCAGTGTCAGTCAGCTTTCATGGAGGGGCAGTGATTTCAGCATTATGTTTTAAAAGATTTATATGAAGGTTGATGCTGGGAAGAGGTGAAAGGGAAAGGAATGAAGAGTTCAGCCTTTTTTCCCTGTTTGGCTGGCCTGGCACCTGAGAGTACCAGCCAGCAGGCTAATCATCATGTCACATCAGCAATATCATGTGTTGCGTAGTCTGCAGGTCCTCTTCCTTCTCTCTTCTTCAATTAGAAGAGGAATATGGATTAGAAAAGATATTTTGCAGCGTGGACTTTGGGAGGTGGAAAGTATCTAGGGGTATTATACCAGGAAGCGTAATTAATATGGGAGGGAGCTGGGGCCATAGCATGAAACTGTGAATACTCCACAGAAAGAACAAAATACTGGGTTTGGGAGCCATGGAGGAAGAATGAGGCTCTTCCAGTAACAATGTACCGGCAATCTGTAAGCAATCAGGATATATCGGTTCTGCTAATGAAGTGGGTTGCTCTGTCATGGAGTAGTGGGGTCTGCTGACTCTGTAATGCAGTTCTCAAGTCTTGTCTCATTCATTTTTGTACTCAGAAACCCAATTTGTGCTCTTGGACAGTTGTGAAAATGTCACAGAAGTAGTGGAAGATAACTTCCAAAATGTTACATAGTTGAAGACTTGTGACTTGTGTGATACTAGATTGGCTTGAAATGAATTGTCAGGTCAACAGTATGGTGTCAACATGTTTGGAGAGTTCTGGAAGCAAGGCTCCATCTCTCTCCTTGCAATGTGGCATAAAAGTATGACGCATACCATCAAAGCACCTCTAATGCGAGGAGATCTATTCCGTTGCACTGCGGTCTCTTAGTTACCAGGGTAGATTTTATTCTTGCTGGCTTTCCTGATATTTTGTTTTTGGCAGAATTGTCTGTGTGGCGTTGGGGCAGGGTCTTTGGAGTTAGAAAATGAGGAAGGAAATTCAGTCAGCTGTGGAAGACTGGAGAAGTTATTTAGGCTGTGAATTCTGCAGATGGGGCCCAGCTTTCTATTCTGCATTTGCACATTGCTTAGAATAGCAGACCCTGTTATTAGGGCAGGTTGCTGGCCACTACCGCAAGTCAGATGATACAAGGTAAGGGAGAAGTTCCCTTACGATCTCAGCTGAGTTGGGGGTAATCTGGAAAGAGGAAGAGGTTTGGCTTGTATTTTGTTAAGCCAGCAAATATACTGGTGGATATTCCTGTTGGGCTTATAAGCAATAGGGTGGTTTTGGTTTTGTGTGTCCCCCCCCCCCGCCTCAAGTGAAAGAAGCAGTTAACTTTAGCCATTGGTTTCTGACAGAGGAAAACCTCGTTTCCACCAAACTTTCAGCTTTGCTTCCTTTTCCCTTCTGTCTTTATTCTTCTTCTCTTGATTACCAGTACAGCATTAGACGCATAGTGGAGCACAGCGTGTGGTGGCATTAACAAGAATACGTATCAGATGTAGAAAACCTCTAGGTTTTCTCATCCCTCTTTTGAGATGCAGGTTAAAAAGATTATCTAAAAAAAAAAAAAGTTCCCAGCACTAGCAGGGGACTGGAAGCCCACCCAGGCCTGTGTTTCTAAATTCTTTGAAAAACTACTGCATAGAAAAGAACAGCTTTCTTTGTAAGCCCCACCACTGGAAAGGTGCTAGTAAATGAAGACAGCATTGACTTCTGCAAGAGGTTACCTGTCTTTCTAGCTGGTGGAGTTTACGTATATAGCACTTCTGTGCACGGTTTTGAAGGCAGAGTGGTCCCTTGGTGAGCTACATTAAACATCCTGCCAAGCAGCTTTGGGAGAAGCTCTGCACCAGTTTGAGCTGTTTTTTTCTTGTAATTATTGAGCATGAACATTTTAGAGGAATAGACTACCACATACCAAGGAAAATAAAGGAAACCAGAATAAGTGAAGTTTTCGTTTTTAATACTGTCATAATCTGATATGAAGAACTAAAATAGATATATTAAAAAAGTCAAGGCTGTGTTGTTTAACCTCTCTTACCTTTCCCAAAGGATGAAAAACCACATTGAACTCTGCATAAAAATTTGGCATAGAGGCAGAGATACTCTTTACTGTGCAAGAAAATTACTTGGAAAACGTTTGAACACATCTTAGTTTAGCTTAAAGTTTGACCATATTTTTCCATGCAGCAAGTTTTGGTAAGTGAAAATATTAGTGTCACCCTCTATCTCCCCCTACCCCCCACCCCTTTTACTGTTTTGGAATAGCACTTGCATTTATGGAAATAAAAGAACTAAAGAAGAACTAGAAAACCTGTCCCTTCCTCTAGTTTTTACAGATTAGACATAATTTTAGTGCATCTGTGAGCAAAGAGTGCCTTAAAATAGGCCCTTCGCTCATCTGACTTTTCTCTCTGCACATACTTACTGTACTTCAGTGATTTTAAGTTGGACAGAAATTAATCTACTGCCTCTTCCCAATAACTTTGTGAAGCCAGTGTGACTAAGACACAGTGAAATGAATCCTGTTCCTTCTGGTGCCTCACCAGTACAATTCTCAGCTATTGACCATCAAAAGCACCTCTTTTACCAGCAGCCCAAAGTAGTCACAGTACTTTTTGCTGTTACCAAATCATAAATTATTTCAGAGCACTAAAAAGTACTTACATTTGGTCATACATATGTTCACTGGTGTACTAATTCTTAGGACCCCTCTGTATGCACCAAGTCAGCTGTATGGACTCCTATGAGAGTTTGGGAAGACTATAATGGAATTGGTAGGTTGACTGTGGAAATGTATTTAATGTGGCTTTCAATGTATCAAACCAAAGGATTTTTTGTCTTCCTTATTTTTACTGAGTTCCAACCCTGTCTCATCCTTTCTTCCTATTTTGCTGTGCAATAATGGGCAGTAATAACTGTCATTTCCTTTTCCTCCAGAAGGGAGTGAATCTTACAGCTTTCAAGATATTAACAGAAAACAGAAATACCTCTGATGTAGGGTATAACTAGAAACATTTTCTATCTGCTGTCTGAGACAATGCATAAAGGGAGCACAAGCCCCTGAGGAGACCAACTGTGGTGCAGATATTTTTGCCTGAAGCATGTGGATCAGACATAATGCTAGGTAAAGTAAGGTAAAATAGTTGTAGTACTTGATTGTTGGAGTTTTATGAGACTTGGATGTGAGAGAATTCCTTCTCTGGCCTGCTAATGCGAGTAGTCAAATGACAAATATTCTCTCCCACGGAGTGAGGTACATCCACAATGGGAAGAAATGGTATATAACCCCCTGCACCATGTTGGCTTTTCACAAGAGTTATAGCAGCTATATCAGAATGCTTCGGGACCCTTTACTTACTAAAAAAATTGTGGGGGACTCTTTTATTTGGTCCCAAGCAGGCCAGCACGGAAAGCCCTGATCCGAATGGGTAAGAGTCGGTCAACAGCTTTTCCCTGTGATCCCTTAACACCGTGCATGAATCCCACGTGAATTTCATCTTCTAGCCCTTAGCCTTTCTCAATGTTCAGGGAGTGTCACTTGTCTGTCTACAAAGGATAAAAAAATGGTTCAGCAAGGTGAGATGAGAAATAACATAACCTCCTTTGTTTAGTGACTTGGGATGTAGGTTTTTTACCCTGGAGTCTTCTAGTACTCCTTATGAACTTTCAGCAGTTACTAACCATAGTATCTCCATGTTTCAGTTTGTCCCCACGGTTTAGAAGGCTGTATGCTGTCCAGGAAGAGCACAGCATAAGCAATATTGATCCACCTTTCACAAAACTGTGCTGGGTAGTGTACAAATTTGTATATTATCTGAATCCCGCCTTCGACTAACATTCTGATCATCTTCTAGAAGCTAAACTGGCTGATTCACTTTGTTTTCTTGTCGGGGAATTTTTCAAAGATAACATCAGCCAGCCAGGTGTATTCTTCTCCCTGAGGAAAAGGAGTAAAGGAGACAAAGGGGTTTGGGGAGGAAGGCATTTTTGGTGATAGGGAAATTGCATATGTTTAATGAACTTCCTTCTGGCTTATGTTCTACCACTTGAAGTACCAGAACTGCTAGTGTGTTCTGTAGCTTATTAAGGCATTGTTTCTCTGGCATGGGTTGTGCTTTGCAGACAGTAACGTTACTTTTAGAGGCATGCACTTACTGCAGAAAGGTCTTGAACGGACAGAGATAGGGAAAGTTTCTGTCTTTAGTATTTGCTAGCAAACAAGGAAAACTTGAGGACACCTGCCCTTACAAGGACCATATGTATTACTGAGCTGGTTGGGTTTGTTGCACGTTGTTTGTAAGGGGTCTGTAGCTCTATCAAAGGGATGATTCAAAACTTTGTGATACCTGGTGGTCAGGCTTCTTGGGAGATAAAGAAGGTACTCTAGACCAGGTATGTTCTATAACAGGTGGAATCTCTCAGTGATGTACTAACACTAAATCAACCTGTAAGTTAAAGAATCAGAGAAACAGGCCGTGTCCCCCGTAGCTTCATTAAAAATTTTTCATTGTCTTATTTCATAAGAAAGTAAGAGACCTAATCTTGTGGTTCACTGGTGGAGGACAGCAACAGTAGGGTTTTATTCCTACCTCTGCTGAAGACTCATTTGGGACCACTTACTCAATCTCTCTGCCTCTTGATTATCCTCCCTTTGCAGTTGGGGAAAGTTGTTTACTTGTGGTATCTCACAGAGAAGGCAGCTGAAAGTCTTTTGAGGGACTTTGGTTGGATGAGACTTCATATAGAGAGGATATGTAAGTGCAAAAGTTTTATGGCAAAAGATGGGGGGGAGTAAATGAAGACAAAAAACAAGTTATTGTGATGCTCCTTGGGACGTGAGGAGAACATGATCGTTAGTCTTGAGGAGAAGTGGAGCAGTGGGAATTCCATTAAGTGTCTCACAGGCAGCAGGAATATGTGAGAGGCAGCCATTAAACAGACAAAGACCGAGGTATTCTGGAGAAATGAACAATCAGTTATTCCACTTAATGACTTTGAAAAGCAAGGAGAGGAAACAGATGAGGTTTCAAAGCTTATTATTGGAAAGAACAGCCTTTTTGTATCTCTTTCACAATCCGGAAAGAATGAGCTGTTTTACATAATGAACATTTACTTACTGTTCTCCCAGACACACACACACTGACCTATTTAAAAATGCAAATGGTCACAAAGTTCCCTTCAGGCAGCAGTGACAAAATCAATGTAGAAGGAATAGGGTTAGTCCAGCAAGACAATATGTAATTGGGTTGTAGCTTGTCCGGCAGAGATTTCTCTGCAGTCCTTAGGAGATGGGCGCAATAGAGGCTTTAGCATTTGAATGACTCACAGCTCAAGGTTTACACATGAGATTGTGTATAATCCCCATTAACCCAAAGCTGATGATGACTCAGATGTAAGAACTGCAGTGAGACAGAGGACATGTGGAAACGAACAAACATGAAGAGAGAAAAACATGTAGAAATGACCTTTTCCTGTAACAGGTCGCTGTAACTTGAAACACAACAAGAGCAATACGTACCCGAGAGGACCATTGGAAATCAAGGGAACCAAATCATTGCATAGATGTTACAGTGAGTGTGTGCTGGAAGGCAGACCAGCTTCACCTTCTGGAAAGCTGCATATTCTTCAAGGGAAGATTACTCTGCAGAATCTCGTTCTTCACGGAAGAGCTGTGGGCAGTTTCAGAGATTTACTGTGGGGTAAAGAGAATTGAAAGGCAGATCCCAGCTGCATGGAGAAGCATATGTTAGGTACACAGAGCAAATTGTTTCCTTATCTTAAGTTTAATTGCTGAAGCTTTTGTGCAGGAATTTCCATGTGATGGGATCTGGCCTTTAGGTTGCCAGTATCTGTTCCTGAAAATGACTCTAGGCCAGACAGCAGATGATTCGAGACTGGTACAAAAACCGTAGGATGAGTGGAACAGAAGAAAATAAGCTGTTGTAATTCTCTTGGTAGTTGCAGAATGACCAAAATTGTTGGGGTGCAATTCTGTATTTTGTTTGGCTTTAAAGAAACAATCAACCCCACTTTCCAAATCCTAGAAGAGCAAATGCATCTGAAGATAATTTACCTGTGTCTGTAATCTTCATTGTTCAAAGATTTCCTGAAGTCTCTGAAGATTTCATGTGCCCTCAGAGCTGGCATGAAACCAGCCGATGGAGCAGATGTTGATGACTTCATTGCACTGCAGTTATCTTGGGCATCATCAGTTTTCCTCCAGATAGCAATGTCTGCACAGAGGATACTAAGGCAAAATCACCAGGTAGGCCTAGAATTGGCAGCCCCGTTGCTCAGGTTCAAAATACTCTGGCGGCAGGGTGCAGGGAAGCTTGTGAGACTGCTGTGAATGCTGTTCCTCTACGCTCGTTTGGGGACTTGTTGGGTGCCTAACAAGCCAGCTGTGTTTGTGGAGCGTGAATTGCTCCCTGCATGAATTAAAGGCAGTAAGGGAGCTGAGAGAGGAGGAGAAAGGAAACGTAACTCAAAACACATATACTCAGTTTGGGATCAGAGATTAGCTGAGAAAAATAGTGCTTCAAGACGAGGGAGGAAACTGAATAGTTGAGGGCATAATATTTACTATGGGCAAGTGGGCAAATCATATCAACAAGTACATTCCCTTAGGATTCATTCAAATGGACACACAGAGGCTCTAAGGAGCACAGTACTGCAGAAAAAATAGGTTCTTTCTTGGACTTGGCGTGGCTTTCAGGATTTAGCTCTGTGTCATCAGCTCAAAATACTACTTGGTGATAGAGAGTTCTTGTAGCTGCTATGCATGTATGCATGGAGCTTGTCAATATTTTTAATGTATAAACTAGTCTGTATTAACGCACGTTAGCTGTTTGTAGGCAACACCCATGTGTCCTAGAGCTTCAGTCCCTTAATGGGATGCTTGTAACAGCGATTACCCAGGCTTGCATTGCTTACTGAGGTCGTTTTGCAAAAAAAAAAAAAGCCACAACATAGAGCTACGCAATTTTTCTAATACGTTGGACTTTTCATAAGCATTCCTGCTTTCTAGACCAGACAGCTCCATTCTCTTGCATTTATTCAGTTGGCTAACTGAAGGCAAGTTTGTGACTTCTGCTGGCATTGCTGTAGAAGCCTTAAAAGGTGCACCTGGCCTGTCTGTATCAAGGGTGCGGCTGTGGGGATCCAGGGTGGGGTATCAGGGCTGAGGAATCCTGTAGCTTTGTGTGATGGTGCTGATGGCCTGCTGCCGTTACCATGGTTGTCCTTCCTGCCTACCTATGCAGCCATCCTTGGGAAGCTGCACCTACAGCAAAACAAGACTAACGTATAGAAGAAGGTTTATCAGAATGGTGATGTAAACAGCCTTCACTCCCTGTGCAGTTGTGTTTTCTGAGTTCAATAGGGTGGGAACTTTTTGGCAACCCAGAGTCAGCTTCTTAGTTTCTTCTTCATTTCCTTTGGGAAAGGTTGCCACTATGGTGGTGATGTCTGTGGAATGTGAATGCATGTGCACACATGACAGATGTTCCCATTCAAGCACACAGCTCCATAGCAGCACAGAACAGAAATATTGACATCCCCACAATTAATTTTTAAAATGTGAAATAGATGGATTATACTCTTTCCCTGTCTTTGCATGCTGTTGTAATTTGGGGTAAGAAGCAATGAGTGCTTTATGAGGTGCCATAGACTGAGTGTATGATTTTTATTTTTTTATTGGTGCCCTGAGATCATTAACAGGCTCATTTGCTGACCAGCTGACTGCTAACACCCTGGGAGGAAATGCATATTTTGTATTTACTAACAGAACTCAGAGATACAGTCTCACTTATCTCAAGCTCAGCAAGCCTTTGGGCACAAAATGTGCTCATGTACTTTGCCTCTTGTGCATGGAACAGACAACAAAGCAACCCCTTCAACTGGGTGATGCTTCTCTGTGAGATTTTAAAGGAAAGGCAACGTGTTGAGTGGCAGTGGCTTTGCTAGTTGGTGTTTGAACAGCTCCAGACTTTAATGTGAAGAGACAGGGAAATGCCATCGCTCCAAAATAGCAGAGGTGGGTGGGTGAGCTGCCCTGGCGCTGTCTACCGATTCTCTAATGTCTTCTCTTTCCTCCCTTACCATTGCCATGGGTCTGCTGCGTATGTGTACAGTCAGCACATTAGGCCCCTTGTACAACTGCTGTCACACTGCTTTTGTGTACAATGCAGAGATCCACTAACTGTAATCAGGGATTAGAAACAATGACTGGTTTACAAACTGCCACAGGCTGGGTGCATGGAGGCTTGTGCTGTAACCATCGCTGCCTTGCTGGTCAGCAGGAAGCACAACCACGACGGTTTCTGGGGAGGTGACCTCACATGGAAGTACTGTAACTTTTTCTATCTCTTTCCATGCACTGCACCTTCTCAGTGTGTTCCCCTGCCTCCTTCACATGCCATGTGCACATGTACAAAGCACTTCTGAACTTGGCTACAGGTTTTTGGGTGTCCATCCAGCTTTGCTCACTCACTCTTACTTTTGCCGTTTTGGCAGTTTCCAGCTCCAGCCATATGACTGCTCCCTCCAGCCTGTTTTGCTACTCTGCTTCATTCTCAGATCTTTACCTTCAGCTGAAATCAGCACTATCTGCTGCACTTCCAGATCTGGGAGGCAAAACCACTGGTTGCAGGAAATTGCCATTTGATTCTGAGTCCTGGGGGCTGGAATGAGACCCCTCAAACCCTTCTGACTTAATGGCTTTTCAAAATTCACCTCTCCAGAAGTGTACCAATGAGGCTTCAAACCACCATTCTTTGGGGACATATCTATTTTTCCAGTGCTGTATGGTAGACCTCTTGCCAATTTGTCGTCTTTAGTGCTAGAATGCTCCATTATAGTTTGATCTTGTTCCTGCTGGACAACTAATCTCTGCTTTCTGGGGCCAGTGTCAACCCGGTGACCTATAATTATCTCTCCCTGAATTTTCTTGCAATCACTAGTTCCTGAAAATCATTCTGGCCGATAAGGTGAGAAGAACTTGCATTATGGTGCTGCTATATGAGCACTTCTGGTGTTAAGCATGTGTATTTAATTCGTGTCCAGAAATTTCTATGAATGGTGAACCAAGGATTCAGGTTTTCCTGTGCTGCTGAATTTCTAGCATGAACAGGTCATTGGTTTGTTGTTTGGGTGTTTTTTTCCAGTGAGAGTCTGCTAAAAAGATTTCAGGACTTTGTGTGTTTATTAATAGCTTAGCGGCACAGAGAGTGCCGTAATAGCTTACTTTCATCCTGAGGTTTTCAAAAGACTGTTAAGCGTTGCTTCTGTTTTTCAGCCGAGTGATTTATAATGTAGAGAGGCAATACCCACACAGATTGGTCAGTATTGGTAGAAATACAGATGTTGGCAGGGCAAGATTGTTTCTGTGGAGGATTCTGCAGATGTCCCTTTTGGACTAGGACACAGTCAGCGACAAAGGCTGTGCTCTGCCTGCATATTCTGTGTGCACACTCCAGTGTCCCAAGGCTGCATTGCTTTCCTTGCAGAATGAACAAAGAAAGTGTTCTTCACCCACAGGCCTGAGGGTAGGTGTCCTCAGATGATATCTGTGAAAATAGGTTAGACCTGAAAAAAATCTAGTGGAGGCAGGCTGGTTGTGCTGTTCCCTTACCCCCTTATTGTCTGTCCTAGTCAAGAGGTTAAAGCATTTTCTAGCAATATTGGACTCTGAAATTCAAATCCTTCCTCTGCCTGATTCCTCTTGGTTGTTAATCTTAAATCTTAGTCGTTACTGCTGAAGATGTGCTCTTTTGTGTAAGTGTAATATCCACTGGGTGATGGGCTGGAAGCTACATGTGTCCAGCAGCTATTAAGTACCAACCTAGAGCTGCATTTGTTGGGACGTTCTCAGCCCCCTTTGCAGACAGCATCCCCTCTAGGCCACCAGCTACTTAGAAAAGAGCCCCTTTGCTCTGAGGACAGTGTCTGTCTGATTGCACTATAAATAAACAAACTCTGCCTTTTGCATTTCAGGAGGGATATGTAGTAAGAAGGTGGACGAGATGGACTGAAAAAAACAGGACATATTACAGTACAGGAGAGCTAGACTGTTCTGGGTTCTGCCACAGATACTCTGCACCTTACATTCAGTGTACTCCTCATTTTACCCCCCATACCTGATTGAAGAGTACCCATTTATCTATGTGGTGGATGAGTCCTGTTGGGCAGAGATGGGTGTCCTTCCTGGAGTCAGCTGAGGTGGCTGAAGACTGCTGCTGCTGCTTTGTTGCAGGACTGTTTTTTTGCTGGAGGCTTGTCCTTCCCTCCAGCAGCTCTGTAGTAGGAAGGATGCGGGAGGTGCAAGCTAGCCCATTGCCTTGCAAAGCCAGCCAGGCTAGTTCAGTCACCTCTGCTGCTGACCTGAAACAAGCTGGCTGGCTTTGAGGGGTGCTTACATTCCTATCCCACCAACTCAAGCATAAGGCAGGCAGCAGTGTCTTAAACAAGAGCTTAAACAGTGCCAAGATACTGGCTGAGCTGGGGCCTTAAGTTGAAAGCTAACTGGGGCTTGGAGTGCGGTGCCTGTAGCTCCATCAGAATCATGGTGGAAGTGCTGCATTTACTTGGTGGCAGCTCCTCTTCCAGCTGCTCTTTGGAACTGAACTCTGCTCCCCGGGCTAAAGCGAGTCATCCAGCTTTGCACTTTTCACCATACAGTTTGTATGACAAAGGAGTGATTTTTATAGCTCAAATAAGATCAAGCATAGATGATCTTTTAATGAAGTGATCTTTGTGCCTGATTGTATTAACATCACAGGGAGACAAATGCACTTGAGCTGCAAAGAGCCCCCTGCAGCTATAATTAGATGAATAAAGAGGTTCATATTGATCTGTAGATCAGCAGGAGGAAAGAAAGAGCATCACCCATGTAAGCTTTTGAGACCGAAAGCTAGTGCAGGCTGCAGAGAAGTCAACTTAGAATCTTGAACCTAGAGCAAAAGCTCCAGACAGCTCATCTGATGCTGGCTCCACCTACTCTGCAAAGAGATGGCATTGAGCTGAGCCCATGCTACCGAGGCTTTTGGAGTCACTGCGTTGCCTGGAAGGAGCTGTGTCTGAGTTTGTGTAGTTCAGCTAGGAGAGCACCTGCACTTGGTCGATCAAGCAGTGAGCAAGGTGGTGGTCTGGTATCCTAAGAAAACTTTATGTAGGACTCTCTTTATTTGTTGGCATCAAGTCAGCTTGTGCCCAACTCAGTGGTACAAGCAACAACTGGGGATCTGTAAAATCCAGGTCTAGACACAGCTTCAGCATTGTCATCCTGTGCAGCTGTTACTCCAGCTGTGCCTATTAGAGGAAGGAAGGTGCAGCCTTCAGGTGGGGCTCTAGGCTGGCAAACAGAAGTCATGTCTCTGCCACAGACCTTTGTGGACTGGCTCTGCACACTTGAACTGGACAAGTCAAAGACAGTGGGGAAGTGACGTTGGTGACACGTCTTCTTGTGTGCCATTGGTGCAGAGTCATACCTGGCTCAACATCAAACGTGGCGACAAAAGCCCCAAGGGGCTTTTTAAGGTCCATTTGGATTGTAAAATACAAGCAACTGGTACATCTCTGGAACCCTTTCTCTGGGGTAAGTGTTTAGCAGTCAGCTTTGTTCTACCAGCAAATGCTTTTCAGTGCTGGTTTCTCAGTGGAAAACTGCAGAAAGGAGCAACTGGAAAACCTTGTGCCCTCAGGGGTGCAAATGATGCAAAAATCCAGACTTTACCTGCACTGCAGGGTTGGAGAAAAGGTGGAGAAAGCGTGGGAGGCTGAAGAGGAGCATGACAAGACATGCTACAAGGCAGATTTTGAATGACTCCAAAAATACCCCTGCTGTTCCTGGTAGCAGAATGTGTCTCTGTGGTTTCAAAATGTGCCTGTGTTGAGACTAGCATTGTCCTGTCATCTCCTGTCAAAATCCAGCTTTCGATAAGTCTCTAATCTAATCTTACTGAGCCTAATATAAGCTAAACTTTTCTACCAGCTCATCTTGTTGCTGCTCTCTGAGCATCTATGGTGGGGATGGCATAGCAAAGTCTCATGAAATGCACTTTGAAAGTAAGCATGGCTTGCTGCCTTCCTTGTTAAATACAGGCTGTAACTGTGAGAGACAGTTGACATAGCCAGAGAAATTTGATTTTAAGCACATGCGTTTTTCTGTAGTAACACCTTTAAGTTTTGATTCACTTTGCAGACGGTGCTTGAATTCTAGACAATCTGCTTTTAATCGGCACCATGTTTCTTGTGATGATCTCGCTGCACTTTGGTGGACTGGTAGTAACCTTTTTGCCCTAGTTTTGAGGTTTGTAATATGTAGTTAAGTGATTTGCTCCAGGCCCCATAATTAGCAATGGCAGCAGACCTGGAGAGACCCAATTCCCTGCTTTGACAGTTTAGATCAAAATACTGAGGAAATGGACGGATTTCCCCATGTCCTGAAGCCTTCAAATCAGTGCTATGGATAGCTTTCTGGGAAATTCGTGATTAGCCAAAGGAGCTAAGGGGTGTGGGAGAAGTCAGAACAAATGATCCAATTGTTGCTTCTGAGGTGAGAAATCGGTGACTCTGCACAAGCTTTTGCTTGTATGCTAGAGCATGGGAGAAGGATGGGAGGTTTCTTTTGTCTCTGATCTCTTGTGTAAGATAGAGCAATACTTTCACCCCCTTCACTGGCATGGATTGCCTGAGACTAATACAAACTCTTGAACTTGAGGAAAGGGCAACTTTTCCCCCACACTATCAATGGAGAGAGAAAAAGCGACTCACTTTTATTCAAGGTAGGTTCATAGATCCTTTGTAAAGCATCTTAAGCGGATTGCTGTGTTAGCAGAAGCCAATGTGTGTGTAGGCCTTTTCTCTCAGGAAAGATGCAGCAGTTAAAAAGCAAGAGGTACAGAAAGCTCGTATTGCTTTCAGCTCAGGGCATTTCACTGTTCGGCTGCTCCCTGGTCACTGCTGTAGCCCAGTGTGTAGGGGTTTGCTGTCTCATGCAGCTGCCTGTGATCCTCGCTCCAAAGGGAACAAACATACTACCTTTCAACTAGGTCTGCACTCGCTTGATTGCTTTTTTAAAAATGTCTAATCGAACATCCAAAACTATCAAAGGAATTTAATCATCTATTTACACTTAATTCTGTGGGAGCTTGCAAGAGGGCTCCAGACACAAGTACGTCAGTGCAAGAGGTGGTTCGTGCGCTCTTTGCTGTCTGCCGCAGCTTGGCTGATGGAGAAGGCAGTGCAGGAATGCATCATCAGAGTCAGTGTTGCTCTCTGCCTGGTGAACCAAAGCATATGAAAGCAGATTGAAGATCTTATGTGCTAGCAGCCAGATTTTATGTGCTGGTAGTTAATTGGTGATATTTGTGATTAGGACTTCTGGATTCTACGTTTAGTTTTGCTGCGAGTTCCCCCTCTACGCCCAGGGGCAAGTGGTTCAGGTCAATTGTGTGAGCAGAGCTTTGAGCAGGACTTTAACTGCAGTTTTCAGTGCTGCTCAGCACATGAGCTTGTCTGCCATTGCTGATACACCCTTCGCTTTGTTCATTTTTGTGCAAGAGGGACGTTGACTCTAGTCCTAGATTTTTCCTCCTTTCAGTGCTCCCTTGTTTAAGTGCAACATACTGGTCAGTTCTTGAGCCCTTTGGTAGATTCAACACATCTTTTGCACTTTCTTGGGCAGCCGTCCTTCCCCTTTCTGTGCTTCATAAGGGATATTTGGCTCAGAGCTCTGAAAGAGCTGTGAAAATGCAGTGTTACACATGTGAGATGGAGAGGTGTGAGAAAAGCGTAGTAATTTTGTTGGAGAGGAAGATATTAAAAGATGTACCATATACATGGGGGAATGGAAAATCAGTTCAAGTCAGAGTTGAGCTGGAATCAAAAATATTACCTCTAATTCCCTCAAACCTAGACAGTATTTTTGTCTCTTGAGCCAAGTTCTTATCAGCTGAACTGGACCAAACTGAATGCTCAACTGCTGACATGTATGAATACTTTGAAATGTCATCTG
Source organism: Phoenicopterus ruber ruber (assembly GCA_009819775.1). Taxonomy (NCBI): domain Eukaryota; kingdom Metazoa; phylum Chordata; class Aves; order Phoenicopteriformes; family Phoenicopteridae; genus Phoenicopterus; species Phoenicopterus ruber. Next base: position 27,289,283 of record CM020220.1, on the reverse strand, counting down.
TGAATGCAGATCTCAGACCAAGATCGAAATGCTAGGAGTCATGTGTTGCATTTTATTTTTGCTGGTTTACATACCTATACAGTTTCATTGACTTCAGCAGAGATGCTTATTTTGTATTTTCTTGTGGATAAAATCATCCATCTGCATATCCAGATGCATGTATTAGTATGTGACAAAAATAAGGCAGCTACAGTGCAGTAGCTGGTTAGCCAACTCAAGAACTACACAGCATCAGAGAAAAATTGTTTTTGTTTTCGCCCCAAAGACAGAACCTTCCTCCTTTCACAGCTTCTAAAGGTACAAACGAGAGACACACCTGACATTGAGAACTGAGAATGTAATTAACAAGTGTCTAATGTGCCAGTCTAATTAGTGCTTCTCTTGACTGTCCATGACAATAATGCTATGTAAGTGGAGGTATTAGTTAGCTTATAAAATAGGAGTTAGAAAGTGATACGTTTTTTTGGATTACACTTCTACTACACGCCTGTTTGTGGAGGAACAGGACAGAAGTGTAGTAGAGAATTGCTAATTCAATATGGCACTTGTTTTGCAGTGTGGCAGGTTACACCAAGTACTTCTGTAGCAGCTAGTCTATACAGTGAATAAAAATAACATTGGGGCTTACCTTGAACTGATAGTGGTAAGGAAGACATTCAAAGCTAAAGTTACACCTGCATCCCCATTTTACCTTGCAAGGGCCAAATACTGCAGGGAGCTTGGAATGATGGTTCTTCTGGCAGTATGCTGTAAGGTTTTTAATGTTGTTAAAACAGTTGTTTCTACTAACCTGATTTTTTGGAGGGAGCTATGGCTTTAACATTAAAAGTCAATATGTGAAATGGGCTTAAACCTGAAACTGGAACAAAAAATCCGTGCCCTTGGAGAGTGGTTTCTCAGGTCTCTTCCTGAATGTGCGGTCTTTTGGGGCTGGACAAAAGGGAAGGGACTTTTGGAGAGTAACACGAGTTATGTGTGTAATACTTGGAAGAGATAGAAAGCAAAAATATGTGAAAAAAACACCTCCCCACCCTGTCCTTGTCCCTCTGGTTTTTTGAGTGGTCTTTAGTCGATTGCAGGTGGAGTCAGAAAATCTGATCCAAAGCTTAGGTTGAATGATGGATTCACTCCACAGCGGATGCACATGTCTGTACATATCTGTCATGTCAACTGATCTGCAGAGACATGCCGCCATATCTGCTTCCTGAAGATGGCTTAAAATGCTCTGGCAGAACATTAGCCTCCTCTTGCCCTTTGGGCTCAGGGGAGCACGGTGCCCTGAAAAGATACTTGCATGACTCTGGCCTAGCTGGCTTTTTTGAGATGCCTAGGGGACATCTGCCTGCTTCTGCACTGCGTGATAGAGACATACCTTGAGGCAGCTGGAGCTCACCTGAGCCATAACAGCTCCTTATGTGTTTCGGTTACTCTTCAAAAATTTTAATTCCTGGAACATCTGGTCTGTCCTAATTTCTATTCCATTCTTCTCCTGGGAAATCTAGGTATGTATGTGGCATCTGTCTTTCACCCTCCTTTGTTTAGACGGAGACAAAGAGTTATTAGTATTTGCAAATGGCCACTGCATCTGTTGGAAAGTGCCTTCCTACCACCCCCCTTTCAGGTCCATTTCTTTCCTTGACTAGTTTCCTCTTCTGTAACTGGAAAAGGGGTCTGTTGTTTACTTGCATGTTAAAAATTCCTTTCCATAGTGAACCCTTTTGCAACACTTGGACAACCAGCTTCTGTAATTTCAAACAGAAGCCCTGTAAGTAAACCCTTTTTATTGTCCTCTGCTTACTTACCCCTGTTTTACCCTTTCAGACATGGTTCCTTTTCAATTACCGAACTAAAGACCCAGCAATAAGCAAGAGCCATGCACCCAGGATATACTTACCCCTCTCTCTAACATGATTATAGAGCACTGATCTTTCAATTCAACAGGTGTAAACTCAGTTTCCTGCCCCATTCCAGCATGGGAAGTTGCAGCCTGCATCACACTCGGCTGAGGCTGCTGCTGCAAAGAGGATTCTCCTCTTGTCCTCAGGAGCGAGGCAGTGTTTAATGAGAACAGCTGTCATGCTTCAACGTGCTGATGCCTGCAATTGACTGGCAGGCAGTGGGATTGTTGTATTATGGTCGTATTAACTAATCATTGCTGATAATTGTTATTAATCATTGTCTTGGATCTGTGGTATGAAGAAGCTTTAGTTCCTCAATTGTAACTGTTCGAGGTGAAATGCAAGAACTGCTTAACAATGCGCAAGTGGGATAAAAATGGAAGGAAAGGCTTTTTTCCTGTCTCTCTGAAAAAGCAGCACCTTGTAGTGCAAGGTCTCCAAACTACATGTTTGAGCTGCACTGGTTCTAAAGATGGTCTGGTGTCCTCTAGCCTTGTTTGCTGCAAAAGAAAGTGGTCTTTCATGGTGTTCCCTCAAAATCCCATCGTGTCCCTGCTGGGCTTAGTTTGCAAGACTGATGCTCAGTGTAGACAGAGGGCAAAAAGTGAAAAGCACCAATTCCTCCCTTCACTGCTGGCTGTGGCCAGTTTTCCCTGCAGTACGTTGACGACATCTTTTTCTCTTAAATGGTTGTGCACTAGGGCTTTCCCCTTCTGCCCATGTTGGAAAGTGGTTCTGGAGTCTAGGATTTCTTACGGTAGAAAGTCCTTTGATCAACTTCATCTTCTGTTCTTCATGCTCTGCCTTTGTTCCTGACCCCCACAGTCTGCGTCTGGTTTCTCAGAGTCTTTCCCTGACCTGCCCATAGGGGGATTTGATTTGCCACCAGTTTCTGGGCAACTGCTGTTGCTTATTGTCTTTCTTTGAATGATAAACAGGGAAAGCATTGGAAGAGTTCAGGTCCCCATTGCATTTCCAAAATTTCACTTTGTCAGGACTGGTTTCAGCTGGTCCAAGGAGAACAGACATTCAAGAGCAAAAATTTAACCCTTTCATTACAGCTTGGAGAGTCTGGACAAAGGACAAAAAGGGCCAGTGTCTCCTTAACAATCCCCTCAGCGGTTCATGTCCTTTACTGAGACTCTCCCTTCCTCTGATCTTGAGAGGAAAGAAAGGGGAGTGAGAAGAAGATTAAACAAGAAGTTAAAATTGCTAGGCCCTATCTCCCAGTGTTACATCAAAAGATTAATACATCATGTTGGGGATGCTTCGAACTCCATAATCTGCTTTGCTGCCTTTGTTCTGGGTCCGTTCAAAGTGGTCTCTTCTGCCCGTTCAGTCAGCGATGCTGTTAGATTTATTGAGGACTTTGGCAATTAATTGCTTTCAGGCCTGAGAAGGGCCTTATTGTCGTCCGTCAGAGTTTTAATTAATCAAAGCAGCAGATGGGTAGTATCAGCCTCAAATGCTGGTGTAATTAACTCATTCATTATCGTGTTCTCTTGCTCTGTGATGGTTTATAAAGGACATCTTTAATCTAGCTGCCATCATGCTGTCCCCATGGCAGGAGTTAAATGATTTTCATCAGTCTTTATCATAATTACCCTGTATCCAGGATACCGTTAGGGAAAATGCTAATTTTTGGCAATAAATATGTGAGGCCCTCCTTGGCTTCAGACAGGTGAGTAGGGTTTGACCCGCAAAGATGAGCAGGGCTGGTGATATTAAAGTTCCCTTTGAAAGTCTCTGGAATTTCTTTGCAACTCACCCAGTGCCTCCCTAAACATCCTGTCCTGAACTGTCTGGTCTCCTGGCTCTTCACACCGTGTCAAGATAGAAATGTGATCAACTGTCACATTTTCACAGACCAAAACAGCCTTCTTACCTTGGGAAAATAAAAAGAACACACCTTCTTAGGCCCTCAAAACTGGATGTGTGAATTGCTGCAGGAGGGTTTTGCTCACAGCTGACCAAGTCCTTGCTGGGGAACAGTGCCACTTTGAGTGGTGTTTCTTGGGTCTTTCTGAATGTGCCTACCAAAATGGTTTGAGATACGTCTTCCATTGTGAATGGATGTTCATGGTGAATGGCAAATCTTTTGGATTTCACCATGACATGAAGACATTTGATTCCCCTTTTACAATTGGGCTAAGACATGCAGGCTCCGTCTATACCAGTGAATTAGTGCCAGGGAACACTCCCAGGCACTGGAGCTGTCTTGGTAAGTTGTTAGCGTAGCTTTTGACATGCTTTTGGTCCAGGCTCTCTCCCAAAGAGTATCCAGCATGGTTCAGGAGTTAACACAGTCAGGAGCAATAGACAGTTTGGATGTGGCCACTCTTTGGCCATTTTTGCCCTGAGGAAGAAGAGTTTGGAGTTGGGTGAGTCTGTACCAATTGGCATCAGCACCAGAGAAAGGTCCTGAGCATACTAGGATAGGTGTTGCCATAGATACTTATCAGACATCAAATGAAGAGTTTGAAGTAGAACCAGAAGGAATAGAACAAAGAATTTAAATCCCATGTCTCTGAAATATACCCAATATTCCTCCTAAATCTTGATGTGGTACCTGGGAGGACTCATGACTGCCTCACAACAACAGCTGCTTCAGGAACTTTGGAGTGACCTGTACAACTGTTCATATCCAAATGGCTGCTTGCAACCTAATATGGGTGCTGGCAAGCTGCCTTTGCTTCCAAATGATATTTCCAGGATTGCCTGAATGCGATGTGAAAGCAGGAGCTTTGGCCTTCTGAGGAATCTCTTTGTCCTGGACACCCTTCCTGAGAAGGAGAGGGAGGGTCCCAGTCTTGTCTCAACTGTAGCCCCTTTACACAAGGATGGGGGCAACATCTCCATGGCACTGTCCATCCAAGCTGTGAAGCCAGTGCTTCTCCCCAGCACTGAGGCCATCCTAAATAATGAGATCATTCACCTTTAATGTGGTGTCAAGAAGGCAAAGTAAAGAGTTTATATCTCCGACTGCTGCTTGAAGACTCCCACTGCCTGCATGGCTGCTTCCAAAACATTTGGTAGGAACACACAACCCATTAAAATTTAGACCAAACATCCTTGGCCAAACCAATACTGTGGTGTTATTGATCAAAAGGTTTGGGAAAAGAACAGCTTGGCTTTTCTTAATTAAGATTGTCTTTCCCTGGCAGATTAATTACCCAGAATTCATTGCAAATCTCTGGCTCCATGGATGTTATTGATCCAGTCAGGCTGCTAGTTTGTGCTTGCAGGGATCTGTCTGTGATCCTCCTTCTGTGGGAATTTGGGGAGGGAAGGAAGGAGGGAGCTGGCTGCCAGTTATTAATAGAATTTGGAACAGGTTTTTTTTCACCTAGCTGATTAAATCAAAATGCTAGACAGTTGCATAATCTCATGCATCTCTGTAGCAGCAGCAAATACCACCACCGCCACCACAAGCCCAGAAAAAAGTGTGGAAGAAGTGTGGAGACAGATGCCAAAGGCAACAGTGGATCAGTACAGTACCTCTGGAGAGGTAAAGTAATGGGATTTTTTACACATATTCAGAAACAGCGTGCTTAGAAATGTACTGTAAATGTTTCAAATGCCCTCTGGGCTGTAGTTTTAGTGTAACATGATGGGTTCAAATCAAGCCCAGGACAAGGAACAGGATTGCTGGTCGCCTTTGATGATGTCCATATGAAGTATAGGGGTCATCCCACCGTAGTTGCTGGTGCTTGTGAGCTCAGACCCAGTGGCCCACTTGCTGGTGAGGGGATGGAGTGCTGATGGGAAGCTAGTGACATCTGCCCCTGGTCTGCAGAAGAACAGCAAGTCTTGGCTTTCCAGAAGGGGAGACTGAGACAGGCTGCAGGTCAAGTGGTGGGAAAGGGGCACTGCTGTTTGGGTAGCTGAGAAAGGCAGTCCAAGGAATGTCTCCCTGTGGAACTCTCTCTCTGTAAAACATCAATTGCTTGTTGCATGGGGTCGTGAGTGATTCCCTTTCATAGATCTGTTACTCTGGAAAGATAATGGGCACCAACAGCTTTGGCTTGTTGAGCCCCTGATCTCCTTCAACCTTGCAAATAGCGTTTTAAAGCCTCAACACACCCCTGTATGCTTCTTGTTTGCTTTGACTGTCAGGCAAATGCCTTAGTTAAACATTTTCAGGGATGATTTCTAATCCAGGGGCTGTCCTTTAGCACAAGGCTATGCTTTCTATCAGGCCAGCTTGTTGACTATGGTGGCTGTACTTGCTCCATTCTGCCTAGGTACTCAGCCTCTCTTTACCTTCCCTTTTCTGTTTTCTCAGGATTTTTTCCTCCTACTACTGCAGTCTTTAAACAAGAAAACAAACAATTCCCCAAAGCTCTGAAAGATGCTTCTGATATAAGATGCGTTGTAATGATTAGAGCTCTCTGCAGTATCACGAGTCACAAATGGTGACAGTCGTAGGACTAGCTGCCTTACTGTTTAGAGAACAGCTTTTTGCCAGGCTTCATTCACAGCCTTGCAGTTTGCTGTTTAAAAAACGCTGGTTTTCCCCTTGGAGTTTAGCAATTCAGGCCTGAATTTTCAGGAGATACCAGTAATTTGAGGGTCCTAAATTTGCTTAGAAAGTGTTTTTTTACTTTTAGGAAAAGTTGAACAGTATTCTTTTGGGATTTTGCTTTAAAAAATCCCCAGAGTTAAACACCCTGAATTACTTCATCCTTTTTGCAGATTTGGAACAAAAGTTGAGGAGACAGGTTGCAAGCAACAGGTGTCACGAGCTGTAGACCATAAGCACAATTAACTGCAGGGCTAAGATGTTTGGTGGTTGAAGTCTCATACTGACTATGGATGGTAGGAGAACCTCACAGATCCCTTAGGTTCCTTTTCCCTTTTTCAGTAAGATGAGTGAAGAAACCCATGTTTTGGGGACATCTTGTATTCAGCCTGGGCAGCCTAACTTACTTCCTCAAATTAATAAAGTCAGGGGAAAGACGACTGATTCGACTGCTGGCTACCCAGTACATGCAAAAGAGGGGTGGGTGCTTTTTTCCTAAGTTTAGGGATGGGCGTCAATTTAAAATTGAGACACTGGAGGCCAGTCAAGCATCTCAAATCATACTAGACAACTGCGTAGGCAGTTTGGTGCTGAATACAATTGGGATGAATAATTCCTAGGAGGTACCTATTTTTCTCTGATGATTACTGAGGCAGCTTAGAATTTGACAAGTGGCCTTTAGATGTATAAAGTTGGGTGAGCTGTTGCTGTAGATGCCTACGCTAAATACGTACATGGGCAGGTTGAAATATTTGGCTTTAAGCATTGCTCAACTCATAGAGGTGGTTACTGGAGACTGAGGACAGATGTAGCTTCCAGGGTCACTGGTCCATGTGCTGTGAACAGAAACAACTCCAGATCTGGCATCTTTCACCACCATGAAACCTTATCTGAATGGAAGGGACAAACACATGGATTGTATGTGAAAGTGGGAATCTAGTGAAATGATTTAGCCTCTCTTTACTCTGCTTATAGCCTTGAAAATGGTCCATTATGCTCTGACCTGAGACTGCTTCAAAGTTCAATAAGGCTTTAGTGGTGCAATAAAGTTCACGGCATTAACAAACTAAAGAAGGCTGTGGGCATTTAAAAAGTGTATAAAATAAGTGAGTTTATGGATGTCTGTTGTGATTTAGTGCATTAAATAACCAGGGCACTGTTTACATTAAGTAATCAGTGCTTGTTGCTCCCAGCTAAATTTAAAATGAGAGGGAGGGGAATACTTTAATTACTCTTTGTAAGATGTGCAGCTCTGTGACTGTGTCTCGCCTGGATGCACGGGGCTACTGTTGGATATTTTTGGGGACGTCAGGCCTCGTTTACAGGTATATAAGTAACTGATCTTGGTAATGAACTCACAATGTTTCAGCTAATCTACTATAACTCCCTGTGAACAGGCTCTTTTTCCCTGGAGATGCAAGGTAACTAACTACATTTCCAATTTGGCTGATGCCAGTTTATTGGGCACTAAGACCGTGCATGTCAGGAGTCATCACAGCATAGCTGGTGCACGAGATTAATGGCTATTAATTCACTGGGACATGAGGGTTTTTTGGTGGTGGATGGTGAAAACAGTGACTTTTGCAAACCCTGCAGTGAGACTGACTCAGTTGGCCTTGAAGAGATATTCCACTCACTGCTCTCCTGTGCGTTTGTCTCTGGATTGTAGAACCAGAAGATGCGAGTACTGAGGAGCTGGGAGCACTAAATGCCCCAAGGGCACAGTCCTGATCCTATGTGCCCACTCAAGCCTGAGAAAACATCCTGCTGATTTCAGTCAGGTTTATGTCAGGCCCTTAGGTAATCTTGTTCAAAATTAATAAACCAGTTGTCTGATAGACCTATATTACATTGGGAATGTTATCACTGTAATTGCAGACAGTTGTTAGCCATCTTCTTCAGGGATTGGCATCCTGTGGACATTGAGAGGACGGCTGTTGTATCGCTTCTGGAAGTGGCCAGTAACTTCTGGATGGGAGGCACTGTTGTTCGCTGTTTGACATTCTCAGAACAGATTATTTTCTCTTTAAGATTCAGGTAAATATATTCCCCATGCAGATACACCTACATTCATTGTAGGTTAGGTTTTGGAATTTTCACTCATTTCTAAACCAAAATAGTTTCACATTCCTAGTGGTTAAAACCTCTTCCTGCCACCACCTTGCCTGAAATTTTACTCTCAAGCCTGTGATTTTTGCAATTCTGCTGTGAATTTTGCAGCTTGAGCTCAGATCCCAATGTTTTGGCAACACTCCTGTCTGTGTGTGAGGGAATCCAGGCTGCAGTATCGCTCAAACCTCCTCATTTTACAGACAACCTTCCTTCTCTCTAGAGCAGCCCAGCGTTTCAACATCCCTGTTCTCCTGAAATCCACTGAGCTGGCAAAGACCGCAGTGTGTTATAGCTGCTACAATTCAGCAGAGCCCTGGCTGGCTGGTGTAGGAAGTTACTTTTGCCCTGAGCAGGTGCAGGGCACATTATGGTTTTTAGCACATGTGTGCACAGAATAAAACAAACCCTGGGAGGCCTTCTTGGATCAGGAATAATACTTTTCGTGAAGAAAAACTGAGTTACAGGTAAGATGATGTGTGTAGTAATTTGTGTTTGCCCAGCCTGAGCGATGAAGCCTTTTGTTAATTGGGGGATATAATCTAACAAGAGGGTTGTTTGTCAGGCTGCAGTCCATGAAAGACCCGGGTTGGGTCCTGGACTCATGGAAAGGCTGGTTGGACAGGACTCTATGAAGCCCCGTCTGCCAGTGTTTCATGGCTCCTTCCTCCTTTCCCTGAGGATCCTCTAGGGCCTGTCTTGTCCTCTTTTCTCCAAACCATCAATGTTATCACTTCAGCAACCATTAGTTGCAACCAGCCTCTTCACACCACGTCTCCCTTCTCTCTGTCAACCCTATCCCTGCTCCCTATCTTCTGCCCCATCTCCTGCTTCCTCTGTCATATCCCCTCCCCTTGTTTTTTGTCCTTCATTTCTGATTAGCACAGCTGTTTCTTTCCAAGCAGCTCCTTGTTCTGCCCATTTCCTTTTCTCCATTTGTTCCCTTCTCCCTTCCTGTCTCTCTGTGTATTTCAGTAGACTTCCTGGGATAGACCTATATTTTAAAAAAAAAAAAAAAAAAAGAAAGAAAAAAAAAAAAAGGAAACAAAGAGAGAGAGGAGAAAAGCACTTATCTGGTTTCCAGGGGAAGGATGAGGAACAGACTCTGCCTGTCTCTCCAGGGCAGGATCCTCACAAGTTCTGTGACCCTTTAGCAGAACAAGAGCTTTCAGGGCTTCTTGTGACTATCTTTTGTGAACTCTGTGTTTGGCTGGTGAAACACTGCCCCTGCTTTCCTCCTGGGACAGGAAGGCTGTGCAGCTGGTTGCACTGGGCTTCTAGGCACATCACCTTGAAAAGTGATGCTCTAGGCATTCAGTGGGCACTACAGAAACAAGGGGCAGCCTCAAAAGATGTCCTGGGCTACAGCTTGCTGTCATGTGCCCAGAATTCAGGAGAGGTGCTGTGGATCTAGCCCAGCTCTTTACCAACCCCTTCCTGCCATGGCATTGGTGATTGCTTCCATCGTCCTCACTTTCTCTGTGCATGGTTGCTCTGAGCATTCCCTGTGTCTTGAAGTTCACACAATAATTTGTAGAAGATAAAGCCCTGGAGTAAGGGCTGACTCCAGTATTGCTTAGATGGGAGATGCTTATTGTCAAGGGCAGCCCTGTATTTTCCCTGGGAAGGACCTAGGACACCAGAGTGGGTACTCTGAAAATAGCAGCATTTTTCAGTGCTTGTCTGTACTTACCATGGTTGCCTCGAGCTTCTCCCTTGCACATAGGGAAGGCACTACACATGAACCTTATAGTGATGTTTGGTGAACTATTTTTGCTGTTTAATGCCATAAACAAATGATAAGTCAAAGTGCTAACACATTGTGTTATGTATGCTAAGACATAGCTTTTTTTTTCAAATGCCTTACATGAAGTCTTGACCTCTAATGCATAGGCAGAAGATGAAAGCTTACTGTATAAGGCCCTGTGTGGATCGTGACCAGAAAGAAAGAGATTTTATTGACCAGGAATGGCAGTAAACAAACAAGGAAGGAGGTAAGTTTCACAGTGTGTGTTACAGGTTAACAGAGAAAGAGAGGAAAAGATTAACAAGAGTCGTTCATTTGCTTTTTTTATTATGTATATTTTCATTAGAAAACAACCTTGAACACCCAGGAATAGTTTTCTAATAAACGTAAGCTCATGAAGAGCACTTGGAAGTTTCCATTCTGGGTTCAGGAGAATGACAGGACAGTAACACAGTCGACATGGTCATTCCTCTTAGTCAACCCCTCCCTTGTGGCTGATTGTTTCTTACATTGCAGCCTTCCCTTCCCCATGCTTCCTGCCCTGAACAAAACCAACCCCCCCTCCCAACCCCACAGACATCTCTGTAGAAGTCTCAAAGAGAGTATTTCTGCATGGACACACCATTGACTCATCTCATCCCTCAGTGGACATAGTGATTTCTTCCAGGGCCGACTCAGGACCCTACCAACAGACCTTGGAGATCCATGCAGAGACACTGCTTCCTCTCCTGGGCAGACCCTGCAGTAGTGAAGGGTTAGTCCGTAGTCCTTGGGAGTGATTTCAAAGGGGGACTCATGTGAGGAGATGCAGAATTAGCTTACTGGGGACTCTGCCCGCTGGAGATGAAGGTCCAGGGAAGCATTCTTGCCATCCCCACTAGCTACCTCCCTTCTCACTCTCAGCCTCTCTGGTGCAAAAGTCCTGAAGGGGTTGATGCATAGCTATGGGCTGGTTGTGCTTCTGGAATGAGGAAGTTTTCCTCCCCAAGCCTGGCCTGCATTGCCTACAGAGGGTTTGTTTATAATGGAGAGCTGATGTGTGTGAGCTAAAAACATGAGGGACAAGGCCATTTTGCTTTGCTACCATATGAACCTGACAAAGATTGTTGCTCCCCTGTCATCAGGGCAGACCTCACCCAGTTTTACTACCATGTAAAATACAAGTGCTTTGCCCTCACTGTGTTTTTGGCTCAGGTACATCACACACTCTAGTTACCCTGAGGCTAAGAAACAAAAGATTCCCCGTGCCATTATCCCACAGCTCGATAGCAGTGAAGGAGATGCTTGAAAGCGTTTGCTCTTTTGGATCAAGAAGTTAAACTCCATGAAAAAGGGTTCTGCTGGCCACACCAGTCTGGAGGGATGGGAGGAAGGTTTGTGTGCCTGTTAGCAAGGAGTAGAAGGGCTGTCCACACTCCCATCTCAGAGTGCCTACCAGAATGCTCTACCATTTAGTAGCAATGAATCACCCCTTTCCAAAGGAAAGCGAAGATTATGGAGTAGTGAGTGAAAGGGGAGGGGGAATATAATCTCATAAGAACATAGGTACTGAGATCAGCTGTTCGGAGAAATTCAATTTTTGTCTCTCTAGCTGGGAAAGATCATCAGGTGCATTAGCTAGAGGTCTGTTCATCCTTCTAGGAAAAAGGACTAAACTGAACCTCTGTAATGTGCAGTGGAAGAACTCCCAGAGAAGTGTGGCAGGCTGGATTTTAAAGGAAAGCTGTCTTGTAATGAAAAGCAAAGAGCAGAGTAGCTCTGTCACCAACTTGAACTGTGAAAGGATGAGATAGTTCACTTATGGGGGCACACTGAGTATGTGCAATTCTTGTGATTATTGATATCAAAACTTACATAACTGGTAGATGCTCCCACTGCCCAACAGTGACTTGCTAACAGCCTCTGCCTGTTGGGAAAAGCTTTCTTCTTGACCAGTTGCTAGGGACCAAGGTGGTGTCTGCACAAATGATATGCTTGACCTTCATGAGAACTCTGAGGCCCCAGATACCAGCTCTTATGGTGCAGATGTGATGTAGTAACAAACAAGTTGTCATTCTGCCATAGAGGGGTGCAACAGGAGGCAAAACATCTCTGCCTGATACCGGCTATCCCATCGAGAGGGAACCTGTGGTCCCCTGTAGAAGGTTATGCTGTAGGAAGGCTCCTTGATTATGAGCAGACTCAATCACTCAGACTTTCTTAGAGCAAGCAAGGAACTGAATGTGATGTCCTAATTCTGTTGGGTAAAGCACATCTTGATGCATAACATAACACAGAAAGAAGCATCTCCCCTTAGTACCTGTTCTCTGCTGTTATTTAATTCTTTAAGTCCTGGGTATCAGAATCCTTCTTTCTTTTCTTTCTTTTCTTTCTTTTCTTTTCTTTCTTTCTTTTCTTTTCTTTTCTTTCTTTTCTTTCTTTTCTTTTCTTTTCTTTTCTTTTCTTTTCTTTTCTTTTCTTTCTTTTCTTTCTTTTCTTTTCTTTTCTTTCTTTTCTTCTTTCTTTCTTTCTTTTCTTTTCTTTTTCTTCTGTAAGATGCTTGGAAAAAAGGGGTTAATAATAGGAAGTTAAACAAGCTGGGACAATACTGTCAATGTGCCTTGGAAATAATTTCCCCTCTGAGGCCTTGTCCTGTTCAGAAATCCATCTATTGTCAAACAGTTGTGATGGCAGGTGTTTGTGCTTTTGCTCATTGTGCTTGTTTGAGTATGGCTCAGATAGATAATGTTTGGGGGTCTTCAGTCTGTTTCCCACTGCTGGAACGGAGCGTTTTCCACATACTTCTGCATAATTAAATGCTATACAATAATGAGCATGAACCAGAGACAGGCCAGAGGTCACATAAAAGCATTTCCCTCTTCTGTCTTATCTTTGCCTGAAGTCAAATCATATGTCATACTTTCCACACAGCAAATCCCTAGCTCCTGTCAAGACTTATTCAATACAGTTAAGTATTCTTTCAGGTTTATTTGGGTTTTTCTTTTCTTTATGTTTTTCATGATAACATTTATAAAGATAATGTATATGGGTACAGATATTTTATCTTGCAATTCCAATTCTGGAAGAGAAAACATCATTCTTTCATCAAAGGAGGAAATTCACCCACTGACCTGGAGGTGATTTGAATAATGAACTAAAGTAGTTTTTTGATGTTTGTGTAAACAGCACAGAAGTGTCAGATTCTGTTTTCTTTGTATCCAACGTGATAGATGTGAGATCAAAGACTGCCTTCAGTAAACTGCAGCATGTCAAACTTACATTATCGAGGGAAATATTCCTAGAGCCATCAGCTCATTGCTGTCGTATGGAAACCAATTGATGTTTTCACTGTATCTCCTTCAACATGGAAGAAGAGATGAAGGTCAATGCAATAAGCTCCTATACTTGTTTCTCCTCTCAGGATTCAAATATGTCATTGTCTATCAATGAAATGAATTTGCCTGTCTGGATACATGAAGGATGTAGAAGACTAAAACTAGTCTGTGAGGAATCCTGTGTCTGCTCAGGAGATCTTCAGGGCTGGAGTCTAGGGATGGCAGAGGGGATGAGGCATCTGTTGGCTCAGGAATGAGAAGGAGCAGTCACAGGTGAGGTGAATAGTGGAGGGGAGGTCAGGATACTCAGCCAGTAGTCACTAAGGCAATTGCACTGCTGACTATTTTCCCTCCAAGTGCTTGATGGAGCAATAGTAAAAGGAAGAACAGGTCTTCTGGCCATGCATTCTCACAAGGACATGTGCAGGAGTCCTGGTGGATGAACCACAGGTTAGAAGTGACTCTCCCTCCTACACTGAAGAGTAGCAGTACTTTGCTTAGTCAAAATCATCTTTTTTCTCTTGAGGAAAACAAAGAGAAGATGCTTGAATGACTGACCACCACACGTGAGCAGGGGATGGTCTTCAGAATTGGAAAGCCTTCAGAATTGTCCTCCATCTACAGGCATTGACTCTGTCGTTTTTCTGCTGCCAGATACAAGGGCTTTTGAGAAGGGTCAAGGACCTGGCAGACATGAGTAGTATTTTTCTGTCTCCCCGAGTAAAAAAATAGCAGACAGACGATGCCTCTCTTGACTCAAATCTGTGCTGCTGATTTGCTCTTTCCTTGGGTCACCATCACCGGTAAGATAAGACATGGACCTCTTCAGCACCTTGCTTGGGAAACCACAACAGGGAACACACCTGATTTACTTGAAAAACAGTCCATCACTTCTGACATTTGAAATTGGAAACCATGTGTTAGCTGGGTAGGTGGATTTGCTAGCATATGGGTTTTTTGTGGCAACCAATTAACAGCAGGCACTGAGATTGGCAAAGTGAATATATATCAAAGAGGACTGACGGATAGTTACAGAGTCTGACTATTAATACAGACTCTTAATGGTCCCTGTGTTCTCTGATGACGCTTGGGTTAGTGCATGTGCTTGAGCCATTGCAGGCACAGAGGAAGAGGGTCTGAACTTGGCAGTGGATATTTAGCAAGAGACTGGATGGCAAGAATGGAAGAGCTGTGGAAGCTGGAGGCCAGCACTGATGTTTCAGTAGGCAAGAATAGCATTGGCAACTGACACAGAGCAAAACACCTCTGAAGAGCATAACCAGAAGAGCATTACCAGAAAGACCTGTCAAAACTGATGGAAAATCAGGGGACTAGCAGAAATCACAGGAATGAGCAGGACCACACACACATGATTTCTGATGATGGCTGAACACAGTCTTCCACATTGACCATCCCCAAACTGTGTTGGAGAACTACAAAGCCCAAGAACTGAGGGGTCTCCACAGTGGTAGGACCTGGGAATTTTCTCCACTGGGAGAAACAGCTGCCTAACTCTGCAAGCTTTGTTTGTCGGTGGAAGCTGATTGACTGCTTTGTAACAAATACAGAGAACGTCTCTTCAGGAATCCAGCAGACAAGACTAGAGGAAAGATGTGGGGAAGAAGAGATGCCTTCTGTAGCATAGCTCTGCCCCATCTCTTCTGTCTGCTAGAATCCACCCAATATGCAATGTATTTTGCATGTCTCGGGAGCGTGCTGTCTCTATTTGCACTTTTTAAAGTCCTGCATAGTATCACAAAGGGGATGGCACAAGGAGGTTGTAGGAGATGAGAGAGCTGTCCTATGGAAGGAAAAGACCCTCATCAGTATTTCTGCCATCAGTACCTTGGGGAGGAAAGAAAAGAGAATCCAAAACCCCAAACCCCACACTAAATTTGCACTTGTTCTCTCAGGCTGGCAGCTAGAAGTTCATAAAACTCAGAAGTACCTTGTTCTGGTAGTAAACTGTTCTGAAAACAGTTTCCAATGGCTTCCCCAAGTTTGCTTTGCTGGTGGCAGCCCTTCGGCTCCATGCTGGCACATGTATGAGCTCTTTGAACAAGTTTTGACCTTCCTTTAGCCCCTCTGCCCATCAAGCCAGCTAATGACATGCTTTCGTATTGCACAGAACACATACAATTGACAAGTTCCTAGTGTTGTTTAAATATTAAACAGTCTAGACAGGCTTTTGAGTCTTATGCCACTATGGAAAGGCTCAGACCATACCCATCTCTGCAATTGGGCTGCGGGATCATTTGCACAGTAAGACAGACAATAAGACTTGTATACATTGCATGCAACAGAAGAGGACCCGAACCGCCAGCCCTAAGTGGAAAGTTTATTTCTAAGCACAATATATGGAAAAACCAAACCAACAAACCCCCAGATATAGAAACGTTGTAGCAAATCCCTGGTAAGTAGGACTTCAGTCTGTCATACCCTGCACTCACGCCGCTTAAAATGTCATGCAATGGAGGAGCGAGGGCACTCGGACGACACCCTCCACTTAGATCAAGGAGGATCTCCAAGCAGGAGAGGGCCGATAGGACTCGCGCTGAGTGATCGGACTGTAACAGCAAAAGGGCCGTGCTGCTCACCCCCACCACGTGCTTCGTGACTACACAATGGTAGACTTAGCACTTCAACAGGCTTTACCAACGGGGCTTCTCAAACATCCCTGTGAGGTAGGTACGTATGTATTCCCCCTTTGCGTGGAGGAGGAATGAGCCAAACAGCCCAAGGCTACAGAGTCGGTGGCAGAGCTGGAGTGAGAGTATGCAGAGTCCTGTGCTGCTCAGAGTGCTAGATCACACCACTCTTTCCGGCAAGTTGTGCTTATGACCTCGGTAAACTTTTAGCTGTTAGCCAAATTAAGGTAATTTGAATCTCCATATTAAATGAGCGGAGGGCAGGGAGGGAAACAACATCATGTCTGAAAGCTGTCCCTTTGTCTGTGTACGCTTCCCCCTTCCCAAAACCACCACAATTACCCATCTCTTGGAGTGAGGACAGCTTCCAGGACAGGCATGGGGGCAAGAGGCTGCTAAGTTTGCTTGCTTTGGCCAGGTTTCTCTCTACTGTGGATCAGAAGCAGTTCTTCCAGAGACTGTTTGTTGCAACACCTTCATTCTGGGGGTAGCTGCTTTTAGAGATGATTGGAATTGCCCCTTCTATCTCCCTCCTCCCAGCAATATCCCTTCCCTCCCCTCTGCCAAAAGCACTCTTTGGTAGATAGTAAGATTGGTCAATAAAGGTACAGTGCCTCAGAAACCATGCTGTTTCACATGGGTCCTCAATAAGTAAGCTTTCTTGGCCGGTGTTTCACCTCCCACATTCTCTGCCAGAGAAGTACCTGTTCTGTTGCATTCTGATATTCAAAGGGACACTGTCAAGTAATTGAGGTGAAAAATATGACCTGCCTTAAGATGCTAACCTTCATCTTCAACATTGCAGATTGGCTGGTGTGTTCAAACCCAGACGATTGAAGTTTGACACCTTCCCCAGTCCAGAAACACCTGACCCATGATGGCCTAGCTGCCGAAGGAGTGGTGGCTCGCATTTGCCCTGGCTCCAGTAGAAGCTGTGAGAGGTACTGGTACGATGATGGAGGGCAATCGGACACAGCCATTGTGCAAGCGTTGCTCAGCACTTCTGCAAAATGGATGCAGTTTGGCTAAAGTCCTTATCTTAATTTGGGGGGGAGCTGGGTTCAGGCTTGATCACTATGGGCTCATTGTTTTGGGATTGCTGAGCTGTTTGCTCCTCAGTAAACTAATCTCTGTACTTTTAGGGTTCCTGCTCTTACACTTCCTTTGTGGCAGTTGCACTGGCAAAACAGCTCAACCCCATAAATCTGGGACATACCCTCCATAGAGCGAGGACAGTCAGCAGGAATCAGTAACATGGATTTCCTTCTGCGCAGAGAAAGCGTAGGGGAGGAGAAGGACAGGGATGGTGAAAGCATGAGGTGAGTGAGAGAACGGTACGTGCCAAATGGAAAAGGACAAAATCAGTAGGGAAAGAAATTTTATTTTCAAGATTGTAAGAGATATTACCAACAATGGAGAGTAAAAAAAGCCAACCCTAAACATATTTAAAAAGTACTTGACAGTGTCACTTAATATCACAAATGATTCAGCCATTGTGCATTGAAAGGGAATGTTCCTGAAGAGCAACCGGTACCTTCGAGGATCTATCCAGAGAAGGAGACTATTAGAAGTGTTACATATTCGATCAGCAACTGTGCTCCCTCTTCAGACTAACTCTCCTCTTGAATGATTGAATGGAATAGACTCTGTAATAAACTAACAGACTGGATGTGAAAGGCTCAGCCTACAAGACTGAGTGAGAACTTGCAAATTGAGCAGCAGGGATACAGGACACTGAAAAAAAGATGTACATCTCTAATGCATGAGTGTCTGAATCAGCAAGGTAGCAGAAACCCACCGAGATGGGTCAGCTTCTTGTTGACTGGAGTAAAATGGAAAGAAATTAACCTGGAATGTCTGCATGGAAAATTATGCGTCAGTGGCAAGATTTGGATGCTGGATTTGGGGGTTATGAAGGCATAAATCACACCAGTACTTGTGCTTGAAACACCTGCGGAGCATTTGTACAAAATTTGCCAAAAATGCCTATACGTCGAATAAAGGTCATGGAGCGCCCTCCCCCCTCCCAATTCCACACTCACAACCCTTTGTCAAGAACATTATGAAAAAAACCAGGATATTTGTTTTGGTGAAATTTGGATATGCCTGGGTTTGTTATATTTTCTTAGTGGGATGATTCAATCTCTCTTCTGTAAAGCAATACTGAAAAACCCCCAGCCATTCACTTCAGGTATCCTATGGTAAATCGAACAAGGCTCCAGAGTGACTCATGAAACAAAACGACTCATAGCCCTGGTTAATCACAGTCTGGAAAATAAAAATACTCCAAATATTTTGTTCCCTTCCTTGTTTTATAAATCTCACACTGTGGGTGTGTGTTTTTGTTTGTGCGCGTGTGTGTGTGTGTACAGGGGGTGTTGTACAGAGCGTTACCTATCCAGGTAGTAGGATTTGTAAGACCTGCTAAACTGTCTGTTCCTCTGCTTCCCCAGAACTCTGCCTACTCAGTTTGTAGTCTGTATTGCACTTGTTTGTTGGGGTTTTTGTGATTTGTGTTGTTGGTTTTTTTTTTGTTGTGTTTGTTTTTTTTTTTTTTTTAACTGGCTGGAAAACATTAACCTCTTTAGCATGAGTGTGCAGCTCTCCCTCCACCTGATTTTTCTCCTCAGCTGGCAGGTGCCGCACTCTTATCTCTTGTGCGGTTACCGAAAAGAAAAGGAGAGGAGGACAAAAAAAAGAAAAAAAGAAAAGGAAAGAGAAAGAGAAAAGGCACACCATGCTCCTCTGCTTTATGAGTTCTTGTCTCCGCTTCGTGTTAAGGCCTCCTGAATTCCTCGGCTCAGACCGTCGTGACCCTCATGACGAGCTCTCTGTTACTACTAGACTGACTCCTCTGTTCGTGAGGCCCTCACGGTGGCTGAGTATATGCAGGAGGTATAAGCACAGTGGTGGTCAGAGAGGGTGCCTGTGGCATGGCCGGCAGCCCGTTGCCCCGCTGTCGGCGGGCGGAGCTAGTGGCTGTACCACCAGTGGATGACGATGTGGGGTGGTTTGGGCGGAGGGGCGCTGATTGTCCTGGTCCCTGTTTTTTGCTCCTCCATGTCCTTTGTTTTGTCATAGTTCAGCACTTTCCACTGCTGATTGACCGCCTGCCACCGTTTAAAAATCCGGTAAACGAGGGCCATTCGTGTATTATTAGACCTGGAGGGAAGGGGGAAGAAATAAACATAAAACAGAAACAAAACTTTAGAAAAAATCATAAACCTACCCAGATTCCTTGCCCCCAGCTAGCTGGTTAGCTCAGCTCTCCCTCAGCCAGTGTTATTCAACGATAAATCATGTCTTTTAATTACTGACTAGAAAAGCACGGTGCTCCTGCTCTGCTGGATCCCTTTTCCATGAATTAAAGGATTACAGCTTTATCTCAGCAATCAATAAACGGATCGTAAATGCAGCACAGTGAGTTATGCTCCTACAGCAAAACAGTATCTGTTTACCAATAAATGCCTGAGGTTTATCTATCACTGGACCAGTTTTGCATGCTGCATAGGCTATGATTCACCGAGCTAACGGCGTGTGTTTGGAGGGGGTGTAACTGGATCTGACGTGCTGGTGACGTCTGCTGCACCAGCGTCATGTGCGTGCACAGCCCGAGGTCTCTCCCCACACACACAGCAGCAGAGCAGACACGCACATGGAGGCCAGAGGCGGCAATCGAGCCAAAAAAGAGTCTGTCTATACCTGTAAATGGTTTGTCATCCTAGGCAAAGTTTTGCTCATCTGCAGAGCAGGTACCTCCTCGTACGTCATTGCTCCCTTCCAAGGGGGGAAAACAACACCGCTTGAAAGAAAGGGCAGATGAGCTACACAGTGTGTATGCTGAGTACGCGCGTAATGATGTGTCATGCTACCTCTCTGCATATAGCAGAGCTGATGCCCGGGGGATGGCACTGGGCTGTACGACACCTGACTTCTCATGTCTCTGCATTGAAAGAGTGAGCAGCTCAGCCCTTCACCCAGCCGTTAGCCTCCCCTCCCAGCGGCCTCTGTCACCCTCCTCACCCTTGCAAGAGGACGTGAGGGTGGACTAATATTAGAAACTTAGAAGATGATGGTACTTGAGTATTAAGCGCTGTTACTACCCAAGCTGCCAGGATTTGGCCAGACCCCTTTGAGTGCCTGCAACGCTGTGTTGTTATTTCACTGAGGCGGAGGAGCTGCAACATCTATGTAGAGGCTTAGTGACACACAGTAATATACTTAACAAGCTTTGCTGTGAGAGTGGGATGTTATGCAGAATAGGGGAGTCTGAGTATCCTTGTTTTGCAGCAATCTGTCGTAGGAAAGTGCCTTTGTGTCCCATGTAACCGAAGCCAGACCAGCCGTATGGGCTGGGTGAGTTAGCACATGGATAGCTTCATGTTCTTAATAATGAGGGCGTCACCATTCTTGGTCAGGATCAAGACTATCATCAGAAACGTTTCTAGGAAAAGCAGCGCTCTTGCCTGCCTGTTGCAAGCATATAAACACAAGAGCAAAGAACAAAAGACCCACAAGAAATAAGAGCAAAATCTGCCTATACGAGGAGGGTTGCCTCGACTGGCAATGTGCGGAGGAGATGATGGTCGCCACAGGATCAAGTGGTTTTACAGCTATCCCTGATGAATCAACTGCTATGCTTTTACCCTCCACCCAGCTTTTCAGACTGTTCTAGTTGTTTCTGATGGCAGATAATACTGGAGTAAACCTGTGCTATATCAAACCCCCAAATATCTGAAGGTCATACTACCCATTAGGGCTGATCTCCCCATTACTCACTGATGGGAATGCAGCTACCTGGTTTCTTAGGGTCTGCATCTGATTTACAGAGTTTAAACCCTAGCTTCAGTACAGACTGAGTTTCTAGCCTCTCTGGTTTTAAGCATAACTAGAAGCCCTGCTGACTTGATCACAGATTAGCTTCAGGGGGACTCTCACATTCATTGTAATGGGGTGCTGAGCCTTGCTAGCTATAGAAGTAATCACACTGGGTGAGGAGATCTGGCTATTTTGGGACGGGAATGGCATTGGGCATACAGTACGCGAGAGATCTTCCCTCTGGGTCCCATAGACCACTGAGATTGCACAGCTGTAATCCTGTAGTGATGATGGCTTCTTATAACCAACACCATGATGTCATAATAGAAAATGTGTTTTTTTTCTCTCTACTTAGAAACACGGTTGAGAATTCTGACATCTTCTGAATCAAAGTATCAACCATAAAAAGCAGGGAAAGCCTGCGATCCAGCCAAGGAGACTGAGCTTTGAAGCAGGCCTGAAGTGGATCAGCCCATGACAAGGGACATTAGACATATATTTAAATGAGCTGTCTGATCTGTAATGAATGAAATTCCACTTGATCAATGACAGAGCCAATGTTTTTCTGAGACCACTTTAAGCCTCGGATTAAAGAGCCAAAATCGAAGTTTTCCCTTGACTGTAGAACATTCTCCTAGAATCGAATCATTCTCCAAAGTATTAAACACTGAGCCAGGATTGTAAATCTATTCTTAATTACCTATCACAAATATTTAATGCGCAGCCTGATTCAAGAGGGCTGTTTATAAAATTCTGTTTGTTTGCCTTCTAATTATGAATGTTTATGATCTTATGCAATTAACTGTGTGATGCTGATGGATGGGTTGCTGAGTCAACTGAGCACCTGTTTTCGTAGATAATTTTGGTTTTCAAATATTTATAAAGTACAAAATAACTGTTTTCCTCTGTATTTACTGGGCTCTAAATTACTTATCGATTTCCCAGTGTCAAGCTCAGGAAGCTGTAAAATTAAAAAGGAACCAAGTGGAGGGGTGGGCAGGGAGGTGGAAGTAACAGTGATTCATTTGCAGGAGTGAATGCCAAGAGTAAGCAAGAGTCCATCAGTTTATATCAAGCTGCAGGACGCTTAATGCTCCCATCGAAACAAATTTTGTCTGCCTGAGATAAATTAGGATTGGAATTCCTACGTTCAGCTCTGTGCATCCCCTTCCAGAAACACCCCTCCCCGAGGATCATTCTTGTTTACAGAGGTGAAACTTTCCAATTAAAGGCCAGACTTAAGTGGGAAATCCTTCAGGAAGCACTGTATTCAACTAGAAGTGTCCAGCTAGAAGCATTTATTCCATAAGCCGAATCCTGTGTATGTGGGGAAAATAACAGGTTGGTGTGAACTTCTCTCTTTGTGCACTTCTCTCTTTTCAATGCAGAAATATCTATATGAGAATTTCAGATGGATTCTGGTAGTGGCCTGGTCCTTTTGCACTCCTCCCAAGTTTATCTCGCCCTCTTCTGCTTCACAAAATCTGTTCGCAACGGATCCTCTGCGAAAATCATCCTCTTCGAAAGGAAAATCTCTGTGAGTTTCATGCAAAACATTTGGTCCAGATTGTTGCCTGATCCATGAAATCCCTTGTTTGTGGTGTTGGTGAAACGAAACTCCAATGGAACGTGGGCACTGAAGATGTGCTGTTCTCATTCCCATTTCCTCATGTAGAGACCTGGCTGGACCAGCATTAGAAGAAATTCCTTGAGATGCAAATTGTTGAATGCTGGAAGAAGTATACAGGGGAACTATAATATATACTCGCCTTGTTCTTATTTCCCTCTTATGTGTGTTTGTGGCCATTGATGGAAACGGGGCAGCTGGCTAGATGGAGCTTTGGCCATTCTTATATCTTAGACATTTCTACTTGCACTGGCTTGTGTCATGAAAGGTTTCCCAGATGGCTCCAGATCTAGAGACAGTCCATATATATGATGGCGTCATTAACCTGACAGCAAAGTCTACAAAAAAATTTCTAATGCCTCTGCTTGCATTGCCACATTGATGTGGCTGTGCTGTTCCCAGGACAAGACATAGTGTCTCTGAGCTAACATGGTAGGGCTAACCCAGCGCAGTGCTCCGAATCACCACATGCTGTATCTGGAACAATATGTACAGGAAACCATATTGATTTCTTTTCACTGTGTTCACTCTCTCCATATATTAGCCTTTTTTGCTCCTTCTCTTGTGGCTTATTATTATTGAGTCCATGCAGAGGGTCAGATCATGGTCAGCCCTGTGGTTCTCTGTAGAGTCCAGGCAGGAGGGACTAGTGATTATCCTGGGTGCAGGGATTACTTCCCAGAGCTGAGAAGCTGTTTTGTGCTTCACAGCACAGGCAAACACAACAGTACCTTGGCAATAGGTTATACCAAAACCGTACACATTGCTTACACTGGTATCTTATGCTTCCTTTCATTTATTATACATGGGAGAGTACCCAGCACCTAACTGCTGCTCTTATGCAAAACTATCGCAGTAAGTGACCCAGCCCCAAAGAGCACAGAGCCTGGTTCTGGATCGGATTTAAAGCAACAGGTAAGCGACATCACTACAGGTTAGCTAGGCAAGGGTTGTGTCAGTGCAGTTGCATACCCAGTCAGTGCATGCCCACAGCATCTGGGAGAGCAAGCCGACAACTGCTGGCTCTGGGAAGGACTTACCTCTTCCATTTACCCCCCCACCTCGCTCTTATTTCATCCAGAGCAACAATAACTGGATTGTTTCCTTTCCAGATGATTGAGATGCAGTCAGCAACAGAGCTAGCGCTGGTGAAAGCAGTTTAATTTCCATGTTCTACTGACTGCCACAGCTAACCCTGAGCTTCTGGACTCTTAAAATGCAAGAGTTAGAAAGCAGAACATGACCAAGGGCGAGTATCATGGCCAGGAGGTAAGGCTCATGTCACTGTAGGATTTCTCTGAGCCTTGTAATACCTGCCCACACCACATCATGATCCACGTGGGCAGTCTCTGTGCAAGGAAATGTTCTTGGTGCTGAGGGTGGACACATATGGGCTGTGTGCAGGTGGCCCCTTGTCTCTTGGGATTAGTCAGGACAGAGGTGCGTTGCCATCAGCAGGCCTATGGCAAGACTGGTCAAGAGAGAGGTCCTCAGCCAATGGCTAGAAGGGCTGTTGGAAGAACATGGGCAAAACCCAGATGTAACAAGAACAACTGTGTTTGTGCCTCCAGATGGGCAAGGGGGGATCAGCTGGTGTACCACCATCCTGTGAGATTAACCTGAGCAGTTGTGAGCCTCCAATTTAAGGCAACTTTGGAGCAGCAGTTTCCCAGAAATGACAAGCAGTTACCTTCTGCACATTGTCAGCCTCTGCCACCAAGTGATCTTTTCACCTGGACTTTCAGCCTGTAATTAACCTTCCTCTTATTCCAACACTTGCCATGCATTTTCTTGAAAGAGACAGGTAAATTCTTGAGGCCACTGTTTGCCAGTAAAGAAACAACCAAAACAAGGCTTCTGCTGACAGTGAGTGGTACCTCACCCCTGCGCTGACACTCATATTATCTACAGGAGGAAAAATCACAGTCCATTCCAGCAAGTTACTCTGTCCTGCTTCTCATAAAGCCCCTGTCCTGCCACCTGAGCTGTCACCTCATTTCCACCTTCAGCTGCACTTTCCCCCTTTGGTTTCCTTTCCAAATGCAGTTTCACCTCAGCTAGACAGCTGCCATGTTTTAGCCTGGTTCTGTTGCTTTCATTGCTGGGTGTCAGGGGAAGATTATGGCAGCTGTGATCAAAGCTTAATGTTCGCATCCACAGCAGCAGTGGCTCGGGCCAAGGTAAACCAATCCTTCTGGGAGATAACACTTTCATTGCCGGGCTTTCTCTCTATTGCACACACAGCTGTCATTGCACACACAAGCCCTTCCCTCCCTTTCTGTGAATTCTTTAATCATTTGTGGCAATCTCAAATTTCCCCACTTTTGTTTCCCAGGCTCCAGCAGCTCAGCCCTCACTTATCTCTTTGCCTTAATCTCATCCTATATGCTCCATCCTTAGCTGCCTTTTATCTTAACCTAAGAACCATTGGTTCAGACAGGGGTCTGTCTCTTATAGCATCCTGCCTCCAGCAGTGGCCAACTGTACAAGGAAGAGTGTAAAAACAAAGACAGGAGAATGATGTTTCCCTGATGGGCTCTGCACACTGCAAGGGCCATACCTAGCCACAGATGGTCTCTTTTGGCTCATTTGTGTTCCCTAACCATAGGTTTCTAGTGTAGTACAGTACAGTGTACTGAGTTTTGCTCTGCGCTCTGCATTTGCTCAAGTTGGGCTGCCCCGTCACTTCCCAAATTCTCGTAGTCCCCATGAGATCGCCCCATTCCAAAAAGTTATTTAGAAATAACCATGAATCTCTGCCTCATGCCAGCTTTGCAAGAATCTCACAGTACGTGGGAGATGAGTCACCAAGCTCCCACTGGACCCTGACCATCCATACTGCTTTTCAGTGTAATCCTCTGTACTTTATCCCTCATCCATGATGCACGATAGTCCTTGGTGATAAACTGGGAAAAGAGAGCCAGAGGGACCTTTTCCTGCAAATACGGGCTGGGAAAGGGGCACCTAGTATCTGGGATCCCTCAAAATTGTGGCAGGGTCAGTTCCAGCTGAATATGACAAGTTCTTTAAAACACCTAGCATCTTTAAATCCTCCAGTGGCTGAGACTTGAGGCTGCAGAGCTGTGCTCTGCAGGCAGCAGGGAAGAGGGTGAACCAGGGAGTGGGGAGAGGTAGATTCCTGATTGAAAGTAATGTCATGGCACCAGTGGGACTCTGCACTTGGGCTGATTTGGGAGGGGAGATGTGAACATCGGAGCTGACCAGGTGGGGAATCAGGTAGTGCCCTCCCTCTCCTCACTCCTGCTCATCATCTCCAGAACCTCTTCATTTCGTCCCCCTTTTTCTGCAAGTGAACTCCCCAGGAGGGGGCAGTTCCCAGAGCAGAGAGGTGCAGAATCAGCACTGTACACCCCACCTTCCTTTCGATACCCCGATGAAATAAACTGATATGTCACAGAATCGCTGTCTTCGGCAGTCTGACTGCCTGGTCCAGCTTGTGTTTGGGATTCTGTTTTCTCCTTCCTGAGGGTAGGGCTTTGCACTTCTCTTTATCCAATTCCATCTTGTTGATTTCTCCAGTTTGCGAAGATCATTTCAAATGCTGATCTGATCCTCCAGAGTGCTTGCAGCCTTTCCAAGCTTGGTGTCATCTGTTAATTTTATAACAGCACTTCCTATTTCATTATCTAAGCCATTAATAAAAATATTGAAGAGAGCAGAGTCCAAAACAGTCCCTACTTGAAACATGTTTCCAGTTTACAGTACAGCTCTGACAACTACTGAGAAAGCAGTTTTTCGATTGGCATTATAGTTATTTAATCTAGACCACATTTCTCTGGTTAGTTCAGGAGAATCTTAAGGCAAAGCACCAAAAGCACTGCCCAAGTCATGGCATATCAAACTGACTGCTCCCTCCTTAGCCACTAGGACGATTATGCTCCCAAATTAGATATGGTTATACTCTCGTGCTCATCAATTGGTTAGTTAAAAAATTATTCTAATATCTTTCTATGAATCAGTTAAGCTGATTTGCCCTTCATTTCCTTGATCCTCAGTTCCTACCTTCTTTAATGATAGAGATTATATTTAAAGCTAGGTACTCTGCTTGCATTTCCCCAGCTGCCTGGCACCTCCTGCATCCTCCCCAAGTTCCTGATGATGAAGTGCTCATGGGTCAGAGACTGCTCCTGCAGCTTCCTCTGAAGTTCATTAGGACATGCTGACAAGGACAGACCTAACTCATTTGAATATTTTTGAGTCTGTTCTTTTCCAATTCTGCCCTGGGCTCCTTTGTCCTCATTAAAATTATTTTAGTTAAGTTTTGAAGACTGAAACAAAAGGCAACATTTAACCTTTTGGCCCTTTTTGTATCAAATATTATCTGAGCTCTCAGACTTGCCTTTTTCTTCTTCTTACTTTACATATGTTTATGGACCTGTTTCTTGTTGCCTTTTGTATCTCTGGATGGTCATCCTGGGGTTCAGCTCTGACAGCTCCCCATGCCTGTGTGATTTCTAGAGACCTTTCATTAGTTGCAGGCTCTTCTTTCTGCCTTTTGTGTGATTGCAGCTTATTATTGGGTCCTCAAAGAGCTCCTGATGCAGCCTCAGTGCTCTCTTCCCACGCTTCTGAGCTTTCCCCTGCACAGGCACAGTTTGCTGTTGTGCCTTTAGTATCATCCCTTTTGGCAGCCGTGAGCTGTTCACAGCTCTTTTATCCTTCAGATTCCCTTCCCAAGAGACACTCCCTGCTCTTGTCCCCTGAGGCTGCTGCCGCTGCTTTTCTGGAGTCCATTATCCTCACATCATACTTTTCTTCGGCTCAGGAATGCTTGCATCACACAGTCACTTTTCATACAAACTACTGCTACATTCAGATCTTCAGGGATTCTTTGCTTTCTGGTGAAATCAAATAGGAAGTATAGACTCCTTCATAACTGTCACCTCCACTTTCCAAAATAGAATTTTTGTTCCCATAATGTTTCAAGAGCTTAGTGGACAGTCTACCCTGCATACAGGAGAAGTTCAGGTAATGGATGACCTGGAACCTCTGGCACTGTCTTTTAGATGTTTCTGGTAGTTGCAAGACACTGGACCAGTGAGCAGGATGGCTCTAGTCCACAAGACATCTAGCAAAGGTCTGCTCTCAATAATGCTGGAACTGTACAAGGAGGGTGTCCGAGCTTAGCAATCGCGAGCATTGAATGACATATAGTAAAAATTGAAAATATATTCATAATGATTAGAGCTCGAGTGAATGCTTAGCATATGGAAAAAATAATTAGCTGATTATAATCAGGCATTTTCTCATCAATCATTCTCTATGCACATTTTTTAACATCTAAAGAACTGATTAAATATGTACGAATCTGGACTGTGTTTTGGCTCAGCAGAGCTGGGATGGCTGCATGGCTGGACCCTATTGAGTGTTGTTGATCACTGGATGACGTGTGCCATCATGGAGCCCATGGGTCTGGGAATGGTAAAACACTCCGTCTTCTGCTCATCACCCTTTAAGTGCATCTGCTGTAATGGGGCTCCACCGGCAGGCAGCTTTCACAGCAGTGCGTATGCCGTGCTTGGATCTCCTTAGGCCACAGGGGCCACAACTCCAGCAAAACTGAAACTGAGCCCCTCAAAGGGTGAGACCTCCATGTCCTGGGCAGAGTTCCCACCAGTGTACACAGAAGAGCTGCTCTCAGCTGTCTTGGGGAGGTATTTTATGGAGGTATGGACTCCTCCATTTCAGGTCATTAACAACACAAACAGGCTGGCCCCCAAGCCTTCAACTGCTGACTAACCAGCAAACCTTGTGTTTATTACAGCTTGTGTCCTCTCATGGAAGCTGGGGTTCAAGGATGGCTCTGCCTCAAAGCTTCCTCAGCCCCAGGTGGGCCAGGACCCCCCACAAAGGCAGCGAGAGCCCTTCTCCTTCCCTGCCTCCTCCGCTCCATCTGGCAGAGCAACGGGAGCAGCAGGTCCCATCTGGGCGGGTGGTTATGCTACGCTCCAAGCTCTCTGCAGCCATTAACACCCGCCCCCAGACTCAGCAAGAGCCCTGCTGGGTGGGAGATGGATCCAGCACACCGGCATCTCAGAGGGTCCCCACAGTTGCTGTTCCACCGGGCGAGCGATTGTGGCAGACCTTGCCACCTGCCACGCGGGGCTGAGCGTGGGGGGCCGGGGAAAGGAGGTAGCTCTTTTATTACTGATGGGAGTGCTTGGCGTGACAGCCGGGAGCATCTCTCCTCCAGGCAGCACAGTGATTTTGCAGGATGCTGCTGAGCTATATGGCAAGAGACCATTTCCAGGCTGTGACACTGCAACACGTCATGAGTCCATGTAACACAAGTATGCGGCAGTGATTCCTGTGCGCACAGGATGCTATGGGTTCCCCTCGGAAGCAGGGGTAGTCCATTCCACGTACATGGCGTTTGTGGGGGGAAGAAGGAACGCTTTATCCAGTGGGATGAATTGAGAGGACAGGTAGGACTGCCTGTCATTGGGCCTGGGAAGCTGGTGGGAGCTGGGGGCAGTATGTTGTAGGAGCATTTGGGAAGCTTTTATGGCTGCAAGGTAGATGATGATAGCCTCTCTGCAAGGTGCTGCCTTCACCCCAGGACAGCCATCCTCAGCCATGTCCGCTGCCCACCCGCGCGTTCCTCTGCAACACACAGGCTCAGCCCTGTAGGGCTGAGCTGGTAAGGCCCAAAATGAGGAAAGACTGGCAAAATTAAGGAGCTGATAGGAGGTGTCCAAGGGACAGGAAATTCCTTTCGTTCAGCACTCCCACATGGTTTGTTTGCAATGGGAAAACAGCATCAGCTGTCTGCAGGATGCCACCTGTGGCAGAGGAGCTGGGCTGACCCCGGGAACTGCACACAGCAACACCATCGCTCTGGAAATGCCGCAGTATTTTCAGCTATAAGCATACGAGCTGCCAACCACCACAACTTTCTCCTGCCCTGCTCAGACTAGCACTTTTACACCCTGCCTCAAAATTGGGATAAACCACCCCCCCCAAACTAGAAATAACAGTGAAAATAGGTAAAATAAAACCCAGAGAAATCCTCGCTCAGGCAATAGATAAACCATAAACAAAAGTACTCCTGTAAACTCAGCTAGCTGTGGACAGCTACAGCAAAATGGATGTTGGGCCCTTAAGGGCTCTTGTACTCCTGTGGTATTTAATTCACAGTGCACGATAAAGCAGAGGATTAAAGGGCAGTCTCTAGCTATGTGGGCAGCAATAAATGAGAGTCTTCTTGGAAAAAGCAAATAAATAAATAAAGACGCGAGCTCCACCGGTAGAACAGCCTCGCTTCTGAATCATACATCTCCAGCAGCATTCCCCACTTGTGAGTCTACCCATAACTGTGCCAGTACAGGAGGGATGGGACTTGGAGGCTTTACCGATATACCCTCTTGCTCTCTTAAAGTTTCCCCTGCTTGCTTTGTAGCTAGGATTATATAGACCTTCTTGGTGCCTGTTTTTCCTCAAATTTAAAATGGAGAAGACAGCAACACTCCACGTCATGAAAAGACTTTGTGCACGAGAGGTGAAAGACACCCATTTTGTGCATGACAGATACTCTTAGGTCTTTAAAAGAAGGGAATAAATAATCATTTCAAACTAGATTGAACAAAGCACTGGCCAAATGCACACCCTGGTCTCTAGCTGATTTTATGGGTCTTTTCTACCTTCAGATTTCCAGACATTCCCTGACAGAAGTCCATGGAGGTGGATACTCATGGTGAGGAGAGAAAAAGCACGTGGCTTCCATTTCACTACACTTGCACCGTGGCAGTCAGTCCTCCAGGTCTGGGTCCTGAACCTTCCTTTCGTATAGCTAATGTTACTTTGACCAAAGCGCTGCCTGAGCAGTTGTGCTGGATCCTCAGCCATTCCCGGGACATTTCTTTAAAGGCAAAGCTGGACAACAGCGCTGTTTTGTGTAGGGTTTGGAAGTCTGGCTTCACACTTGTTTGGAGTGAGACTTGAAAAAGTCGTGCTGTCCCCCAGAATTGAAGAATACATACATATTTTCAGGCAGGTGAGAATGTTTCATTTGGACTGGGTTTTTTTGAATGTTGTATTCCAATTCTGACACTGAATTTAAAATACTCAGCATGAGCAGTCATCTCTAAATGCTAAATCAAAACGCTTTGTTCAATAATGATCAAAACATGACATTTGCTTATTGAAGGTAGAACTAGTGCCTCCCTCTCTGCTTTTATTAGCAAATGAAATTCTGTAAGAAAAAATGGGAATAGTTTCACAGTTTTTCATTTTCTAGGGGATGCAGGTCCTGCCTGAGCCCAATCCCTCCAGGCTGCTCCCGCCACCCAAACGCTCTTTCACTAAGAGGAATAGGGACCAGTTAGGAGAGACATAAAGGTGAGAACGGGTCACCCTTATCAGAGCCTCCCCCAGGGCAATGTAGGGCACACAGGCTAAATTAATGGACCTGGGAGTGCCTCTGAAGTTGCAGGTCGGTGTGTGCATTGTGATTGCTTCTACTCCCTTGTTGGAGCGAGATGTGGGCATCTTTCCCCTCTGCCGTGCAGGAAGGCATCCCAAAGACGTGAGACAGAAGGTGCTCATGGTTCTCTTTGGCCAGCCTTTTGTCAGGATAAATGTGTCTCCAGGACACACCATGGTGCAGCCTGTCTGTGCTTGTCTGCTTTGTCCTCCACATCTGTGACAAAATCTTTCATTGCAGACCCCAGGATTTCCGTGAGATTTCCAGGACCCTTCCACCTTGGGTGTTGCGGCCTCTCCTCTCTGCTCACCCCCAGTGTCCCCACAGGTCTCAGCCCACCTTCTCCCCTGCAAAGGTCTTCACCTCTCACACAGAGGCACTATTCAAAATTAAGGAAGGGGGTAGGAGCCAAGAGGACAAGGGTCTATGATTTCCGATCTGTTACTAGCTAGGATCTCTGGGAGGGCAAAACTTTTGCCTTCCTGCTCTGGGTATACAAGCTTCTTCTCCACCAGAGTGGAAGACCTTTAGGGACTGCGATATCCAGCTGAGTGAATGCTGACGCAGGCTGAAAGGGGCAGTAAGAGTTCATATGCACCTACAGGATCTGTCAACGCTGAGCTGACAAGCATGAAAGCAGTAAAAGGAACTGAGAGTGGCGAAGACTGCAGCAAAGGTCTGGAGAAGAGCCTTGGAGGACACGGAGAGGTCTATGATGTGGCTGTGGCTGAACAGAGTGAATTGTCCCACCTGGCACAGTAAATGTCTGGACCTTCAGCTCTTCAGGCTTCTCTGCATTCAGCAGGTAGTGATGACTGTCCTCTCCACACTGGCCCTGTCTGAGTATCATTGCTGTGGGTTTGTTTGCTGGCTGGACTTCTTCTGAGAAGGTAAAGTGCTGGCCAGACTACTGAGCGCAGGATCCCTGGCGTTATTTAATCTTATTGAACAACTTCTGCCAAACACTGCATGGTCATATGGGTGTTGTGGATGCAGCTCTGCCACAGGGCAGAGGGACTCAGGCTGCGGCTGCCATTGGTGGGTCTTGGTTCAGGAAGAAAAGCGCTGCTTCAGGGAGTAACTTCCAGGCAGAATAAGTTTAGCAACTGAAGTTTAGCAACTTAGCCCACGGGCCTGTTTGCAGTATTCATGCTTACAGACTGTTGCATCTGGGTCTGAAAGATGGCTCTGTTGGTAAGTAGCCATCCCTCCAGGAGGACAACCAATCAGTCACTTCTTTAAGAAGCGATCCCAGAGCTGGATTAATGTGGCTTCATGTTAATCTCTTCTTAGCTCTGCTTCTGGCTCCCTACAGAGCTGGGGACACAGCAAAAGCAGCCTCATCCACTATGCATGGGGGATGACCCCCTGCGGCCTCATCTTTGACTATGGAGTTGACTTCTCTTGCTACGGCCACAACGGAATGCCATGGACCACAGCCTCCCATCTCCAGGAGTAATGTGTCTGCGGGGATGGAGGCTGTAGTAGGAGGAGCGACAGGACAGAAGGCAGTTGGAAAAACACAGCCTGGCACAGAGCTGAGGACTTTTTCCATACTTTACTAGACAGAACAATTTATGCAGCTGGTGCAGGAGATCCTACCAGCTGCCTATGAGGGAACCTCCTGCCATAGTGTAGAAGCTGTGACAGGCAGGTGAGTGCTTCTGCCACTGCCCACAGATGGGAACTTAACCCAGGGACACCAGGCACTTGATTCCAGCATGGGGTTTAGTGACAGAGAAGCATCGTTCTGATTATAACATATCACCCTCAAAAGCACAAGATGCAGTTCACAAGGTACAAGGATTTCTTTTCCTCCTCAGAAAATGTTAATTATGTTGCCCTTGTTAAATGCTAAACACATATTGATCCACTGGAGCAGAGAGCACCATGTGATTATTCATGACAAAATACATCTTCGGAGCCCTGTTAAAATAGTGGGAAACTGCATGGAGATGGATGTGGTGAAGGATTGTGGAGTTGAAAGGACATGTGTGAAAGGCCAGGTGCTGCTCTGACTGTGCTGGAAGCCAAGCTCCTTCCCTGCAAAAAGGGAAGAGGTTCAGAGCCAGGTCCAAACCCCATGGCTTTTTGCTCAGCAGCGACGTCCTCGTTCTGCGGAGAGCTGCCGGAGCTGCACTGGAGTTCAGTAGGCGCATTGAGCCGCTGCAGAAATGCCCGCTGGTGAAAGCAGCACACATGCACGCACGCTGGCTGGCCCACTCTGCTCTCTTATTGAATAATCAATGCAGCATTAGATAAAAATAGGTCCCATCTTTCAGGAACGGAGGGGCGGCATGTCTCAGCTTTGCCAAGCATCCGCTGTTCCTGGATAGTGGCCAAGAAGTCAGTCGGCAGATCAGCTGTGCAGCGTCGCTCCTCCTGCTGCTGGACAAGGTACAGGGCCCTCAGTGGCTGCTCTCGAGGGACGGTGCCTGCCCAGCCGGACTGAGAGCCCCACAACGCACCCTGTGGGGACTGCTCCTGTCTCCACACCCCCCTTTACAGCGACGTGATTTTTTGAGCATGCACATTATGGCTGAATGTATGCAAACCAGGATTCACAGTGCAAAAAAAGCAAATCATCTGCCTGACTTTAACCCAACTGCCTGCTCTGATGATAGGGCCTGGATCTGGTCACTCCAGTTAGCTCCTGGTCGCTCCAGTTTGCAGGCAGACTGGGCAAGAAGTGCAAGAACAGTGTGGCAAGCAGTGCATTAAGCTGAAGGGCATGGAAGACTTCTGCATACTCTCATGGGTCTCTTCCAGGTATGTTGAAGCCACGCATGTTTGTTGTCTGGGTTGGTCTCAGGTTTCTCCTCTGAAGGCATTTGCTGAACTTCTCTGCCTTGTGCTCTGCCTTTAGAGTGTCATCGAGTCAACGCATGGGCTTGCTGCTTCCCCAGAACTACTTCCCTACTGCTGTAGCAATTCTTCCTGCTTCGTACGTTGGGGGACTACGCAGACCTGAATGAAAACATCTGCTTTCCTTTTGAGAATCAGAGCAATACAGATAAAGACCCTGAAGACACTTAATTTCTCAGTTTCTCTTTATTTTATTGGGACTTTGACTCCTAAATCCTTTGAATGCTGAGGGCCTGAGTGACCTGGCTAGAAAACACCCTGAGGCTACCTCAGCCTGGCATTTCCTCTAGGAAGCAAAGCTCATTTAAAATGAAACCACATTAGTCTTGGCAGGAAGTATGAATTGTGACTGTCTCAAGGAAGCTCCATTAATTACTGTTCCCATTGCACTATGAAAGATCAAATGCTGTGGATCAGTTTTAATTGGCTATCGATTTCTTATGTTATTACCTACGGTTGTGCTGAGATGCCGTCAGACGTACTGGATGCTTTTGATTATTCTTGCTGGCAGCTGGGATTAAAAACAGCGGGCACACACTTCCTGATCTGTAATGGATTGCCATGGTGTGCCAACAAAAATCGTTGGCAGGATGAATGGTCCTGCTTTGCCTGTCTCTTGTGCTATTGAGCTGCAGTGCAGTTACTGTTGTGAAGAAAATACCCTCAGGGACTGGCTGCCAAGGCAAGCGAGGGAAAAGCTTCAAAGAGCATGAGGATTTAGTGCTTGCGAAAGTGCGTAGCTGTCAGCACCAAGGCAGGGTGAGTCAGAGAGCAAGGACTGGGTCGGCATGGACAAAGCAACAGTCCCCACCAGACAGCGATCCAAGGAGAGGCAGATCGGGTTGCTTTTGCATCGCTGGGGATAAGCCCCCCATCCTGCCAACCACAGGGATACCCCTGCGTGAGCACAAGCAGGACTGCGCACGCAAAGCGTAGCAGTGACAGCCCTGTGCACAGAGCCTGCTAATGGCCTTCCTGAGACACGCTTCCCCTTGGAGCTGACCTGGTGATGCCTGAGCCTAGACTGTGACATGCTCTCATTAGCTGGCAGAATTCCTCCTTGTTTCACAGGAGATGGTTTCCTGTCCTCCTGACCCTAAATGACACCTTAATCTACAAATGCTGACTTTCCCTAATTGCACCTTGACAGAAAGAGAGGCAAACCCCTCCTTCCCCCTCCAAGGACTATCATTTAATTAACAGGCAGGTGTCTCTCAGGATTTACAGCTGAGCTCTAAGCTGCTACTCTCCCTACTCAGTAACTCAGGCCTGTGAAGACTCACTCCATTTCTCTCTGCATTTTGATAACTGCATTTCTGCTAATTCCTCTCTATGCCAGCTTTCTGGATTTACCTCTCATGGACCTATGGAGAGAGCAGCTAATCAAATGAGCAGTCCCCATCTCACTTTTCATTCACTTCCCGGTTGCTGATCTCAAATGTCTGTGTTGTAGATGGCTTCATAGCAGAGCAATACCTATGCTGGCACCATTAGCAGTTCCTACTTTAATCCAACTCTCATATCTGTCCTACAGACATGACCAGAGATAGCACACATGAAAGAGAGAGAGAGATCAGAATCAAAGATGTTGGGGCTGGCTGGATATCAAGAAGCATTTAGTCTGTTCCTCCTTCACAAACTGGGATCATCTCTCCACAACCTGTTCTTGACATATGTTTTCTAACAAGTTCTTAAAAAAAAATCCAGTATTGGAGACTCCCACAAATCCCAAGCAATCCTTTCCAGTGCTTCATGCCCTCCTGTTAGATGTCTGAGAGCAAGGGGGAGAACAATGTTGAAAGACCATCTTGCCCAGATGGACGTAGCTTCTGGTACTTGGGGCCATACCATCTGTCCTGCTGGTCGTGAGAAGCAGATTCATTTTACTTTGGTTGTGGTTTTGTTTCCATGGTGGGTGAAGGGGTAGCAAATGGTGTCTGTTCCTTACAACTGTTTTTGTGGAGCATGTTAGGATCTAGCAAAGTCCAAAGAAAACTAGTGTATTACTGAGTGGCTGAGGGTCAAACCCAGGACCTGTGGATTTTGATGCATGGATCAATAGTCTTTGAGTTAACAGCCATAGTTTGAGAGCTCAGCTTGGAGATGATCTGACTATTTCAGATCAAGTACAGCTCACGTGAAGATAACAACAAAATGATCTGTGCTTAGGGAGCTATACGTGCAAATGA
Source organism: Phoenicopterus ruber ruber (assembly GCA_009819775.1). Lineage (NCBI taxonomy): Eukaryota > Metazoa > Chordata > Aves > Phoenicopteriformes > Phoenicopteridae > Phoenicopterus > Phoenicopterus ruber. The sequence continues at coordinate 27,253,103 of CM020220.1, read as the reverse complement.
GCACTTGTGCCCTCACCTTTGACTCCGCTTTGGAAAGACTGGTGCTGCCATGGGATTGCCCATGCAAATTGCCACAGATGTCTCTGTCTTGACAAATTGCTACTAAATCCCTTAGTGACTTGGTAGAGAGGAGATCACACAAAACAGCTGGGCAGTTGCTGACAAGGTGTGTATTCCTTGCCTGATGATAGTCAGAATCTCTGCAGATTTGGTGTCTTCTCCAGCTTTGAGACTCCACAGTGCCAGCGGAAGTGTCCTGCTGCGCACCTCCAGTAACAGGGTGTGTAAACTGATCTCCCGGACAAATGTCACTGGCTACTCAATGGACATAGGACATCCAAGGACAACTGAAGTAGGAATTGGCAGGAACTACAGAAGGGCTCTGCTTCAGCATGTCTGCTCTTTAGCAAATACCTTGTCTTTCAAACCTCTGCTCCTCTGCCAGTGAAAGCAAAACTTGGGGTCATACTGGAGGAAGGAACAATTGGAATTCATACAATTAACGTAGGACCTACAGCATAAAACATTCTGCTAGCTAAGGCTGCCCAGCCTGTTACCAAACAATGCACAGACAACGTGTGTTACATCATTAGCTGAAAAAAACCAGGTGTGGTAGAACTGAGTGCACTTAATGTCCTGCTCTTTCCCCATTGCTGAGCATTTCTTAGTCCCTAAATCCTTCCTACCCACCCACAGGCTGGAAAGAAAAAGGGGAAAAGGGCTGGACTGTGGAGGAGGAGACACCAAAATGCACAGATAGCACCCTGGTATTTCAAGAACTGTTGTCACTGCAATTATCCATGAGAGGTTTTATCCTGAGCTTGCAGAAGTGGAACTAAAGCCCGGGAGGAGTAGCAAGAGGCTTCGGGCCATGGTGGCAGTCAGGAGCAGAACTGAATCTCCAAAGCCAGCTTCGCCTGGCTGTGATCAAAGACCCTGCACGAGGCTGCAAGGTTTGGGAGAAGAATAAAGAGAGGGAGAATAGCTGTTCCACAGTGAGGAACTCGCTGCGAGTCTTCTAGGGAGCTGGCATTGCTGCATCCATCACAGTCAAGCAAAGGTATAATGAATGAGGAATTAAACCCAGTCGTGGAGTTCCCTTTGTTCAGCCCTTTCTGCTGACCTGACCTGGCCTGGCCTCTCCACGGGACAGACCGGCCTTTTGGCTAGTGCTAGTCCAGCCCCCTGAAATCAGCAGGGCTGGAGAGAAGTCACTCGCTCAGAGGAGAGACCTGACCGCATCGACAGCCAGGGAGTCACAGCTCCCGGTGAAGACCTCATTTGTCACTTGATTCAACCTGGGCAGAGAAAGAAGAGGAGAAGGAGGTGGGGGGCAGAGTGAACACCAGATGTCAACTAGCACTGCTCAGAGCTGCCCTTTCCCTCCACTGCAGACCCAGGAGCAGCAGCAGTTGGGATTGCAAAGGGTATTGATACACAATATAAGCAAGTTTTACACTGGAGCGTGGCAGGGGCGGAGGACTGGCTGCATGCACGTATGAGCTTTTCTAGGGAAATGTATACAAAGGCTCACATGGTCCAGAATATCATCTCTCCTGGCCGAGCATGGGTGGGATGCCTGGCAGCACAGGCAGACATGCTGCACACAGCACAAGTGGAGCCATCTCTGGGTAGTCTCTGAGGTGCTGGGCAAGAGAAGCCACATACAGACGTGTTAACTCACTGCATCTGTAATGCTTCCCGCTTGCTTTCGAGTTTGTGGGAAAGCCAGCAAGCCTGTCCCACCAGGACTGCCAGCTGCGCCGGGAGGACCGTGAGACAAGGGTTGCCCCAAGGCATGACTCTGAATTGTTCCTGGGAACGGGACAGCCGCTTGCTCTTTGGCTGGAAAAAATCAAAGCTCCCAGTTTAGGGCATTAAGCTTAATGGTGACATCAGTGGAGATGGAAAAGGAGCTCTTTATCCCTTCAGAGAAGGTGGAGAAGAGAAATAGAGGCCAGACTCTTAAAAAAATTAATAAGAAAGAAACAAAAAACCTCAAATCTGAATCTGTCTGCCCAGTTCCCCTTCAGTTCATGGCTGGCGTGGTTTGCTCTCCACCATGTGGGAGGATTTAGCTCCTATTGACAGATGAGCTAATCAGTTCCCCTCAGCTCTTGAAGCTTTATCAAAGCCAGTTAGTCATGTTACTGATGTCTGCCTGGGCCAGGGCTCTCCATTTCTGTCCTCTGCCAACAAAGCGACACACACACACACCCCTCACACACACAAGGATCATTTTTTTCCACTCCCAATCCCACCGGCAAGAGGATGTCACCAGTGGAGATTGTGCCAACATGTAGGTGCTGCCCTTCTCTCTTTCACCACTCTTTGCCACCCCTCCTTCCTGGAGACATGTGGTAGCTCCACCAGCATCCTATGGAGGAGCAGGATGATGTCTACAGGCCAAGCTCACATCTCATTGTCAGCACAGTGGTGGCAACAGTGGGAAGAATTAGTCTGGGTTTTGGCAGGCCCACGTCCTGTGCTGGAAGGATGCTGAAGCCAAGAGCCATTTGAACCCAGACACGGGGGTGTGCTGTCCAGACCTCTGTCCCTGCTGCTGGGTTTGTTTTACTTCTGTACCTCGATTTCACCAACTGCTGTTCTGTGATCCAGCCTGTCCTGCTCTTCCTGCGGGCTGAACTGGGGGCTGTGCTCCTTTCCTCTGCAGTGGCCCTACCCACACAAACACAAATCTACCAAATCAAGAGGACTGCCTTGTCCCACTGAGTTTCTGGGAGGCTCCTTCTGCCTTTATACCAATGATGGAAGGACCCAGACACGAGGAGCTCTCTGGGATCTTCTTTGCTTCCTGGCAGGGTCAATTGAACTGACATTATCTGGTGGCCTGTGCTTGGGTGGACATTGCTCACGAGCATGTTTGGAGGTGGCTGGTGTTCACTGGATTGTTTTGATAACCACTGTGCTTTCAACGGCCTGCCTGGTGAGTGCCTGAAGGTATCATCAGCTACGTCCCCCCATCCCGCAGACCTGTACTGGGGCTACAGCTCGAGCTCGCAGGGAGATTCTGCTGGGGCCAGGCTGCCAGCATCTGCTTTGCTGTCTGGGCTTGATCAGTGTGGGGCAGCTTCATCCTCAGAGCTGCTCTGTACTAGCAACCTGACAAGGACCCCAGGCTGGACCATGACCTGGGCTGGTTGGGACTTGCAGCTCCAGGGTGGGCCAAAGAAGGGGCAGCCACCCCCGCCCAGCAGAGAGACTGGGCTGGGGAGCCAAGGAGTTGGATGTAGAGAGACCTTGCCATACCCAATCATGGGGCAGTCCCTAAATTAGCTATTCCAGAAAGGAAGGCGTTTCTTTCCCGGTGTTACTCAAAAGCCTTACACTCCCCAGCCTCCCCCAGACCTCCCTGCCCTCTTCTTGCTCTGAAGAGAGATTTGTTTCTCTCTAGGGTTGCTGCAGGTCCCTCTGCCAGCCCAGCCAAGGAGATACTCCGGGGCTGCCCAGATGAGCAGTGAGGACTTTAAAATAGGTGCCACAAAAGCAAAGAGGAGGAAAAGCTGGGGAGGCTCAATCCGAGCCGAGCTGTACTGGCTGGCTCTCCACGTCGTCTCCCGCTCCTCTCCGCAGATGAGCGGGAGGGTGACCTCGGCTGTGCCATGAGATGCGATCACCCACCTATACAGACAATGTCCATGAAGCCGTACATTCCATAGCAGATCTGGAAGAGCAGGTCCTGGCGCTGCCATTTGGCTGAAGGACTGAAGGTCGACCAGATGAGCCACGAGATACTGGCGATGAGGAAGAGGGAACCCAGGATGGCCGCTGCTATCTGAACCTTCTCAATGACTGTCAGAGAGATGGCCTGCCACTGCAAGGGGAGGCAACAGGGAGAGGAGAGGGGACAAGGGGAAGGGAGGAAGGAAAAAGAAGAAATTAGTTACATGGGGCACATCACTGTTTTACATCATTGTGGTGGTTTTGGAGATCCCAAAGAGCACCTACGACTTAGATGTATGGTCTACGCATAGACACTTTTACCTGGTCCACATCTGGGGTGGAGCATGGCAGTTGTTCAACGGTGCATGGCTCCATGTTTCCTGACAGCATTGCTGAAGAGGAAATGGGGAGGAATCCCACATCTCACCAGGAAAGCACAGAGATCCAAGGGAGGCAGGAAGGACTGAGGGCAAGACACTGAAATTAACATCCCCATGACAGTGGGGCTGCGATGGCCATCACAGACCAGGGCATTCAGTTGCTACCTCAAATGGAGGCCAGGCAGCATCCTCAGCCAGAGTATCCTATTATCACGAGAAATGTCTCAGAGAGCCAAGCTTTCCTTCGATGGCCTCCCATGAGCTGGCTCTGTGCCGCTTTGTGAGATCCGACAGCATCACAGCACTAGGTAGGATCTCACAGCAGCAACGCACATCCCACAAAACTTGTTACAAACAACAGAAGTTGCTGCGGTCAGGACACTCTGCCTTTAGGTGATGACGTGTTCAGGCTGTGTTCCAAGGTAAATGTCAATGCTTTTTCCTCAGAAGAAGAAAAAAATAGAAATAACTCCCCCAAATCCATTCACTATGTCAAATAGCTTTGTATAAGCAACGGTATAAATATCCTAAGCCCAGACTTCTCCCTGTCATCCAGCATAACCCCCCCCCACTCAGATTTACACTGCTGAGAGAACTGCCCTGTAAAAACCAAGAGCAGAAATTGCTGTTTTTAACAAGACTTGGGGACATGGTCTGTAGCCCCTCCTGCAAATCAGAAATCAAACATGTAAACAGGCTGGGGAGAGACAGCCTCTCCTGGCATCGAAGTATATAGGCCACCTTTAACTGTGAGATACATGCCCTTGAAATCTCAGTGGGACTGGCAGAAGGATAAATAAGGGCGGACTTCAACCTCCTGCAGGTATAGAGGATTCAGAGGAACTGAAAATGTTTAGCCTGGATTCAGTCCAAATTCAGTGTCCCTGTGAGGTGGCATCTCTGGCAAGCCCCCAGCTCCCTGCCCATTTGTCAAACATACCCTGGGACAGCAGGGTCACCCATCAAGCCCTGTCCCATCCTTTTGCAGGGCACGAAGGGAGTTCAGTTGCCGGGTACCTCTTTAATGCCCCGGCCAGCCTGGAGTTACCGCTGTTGTTTGGGAGGTAGGGAGGACTTTGAACCCTGATTGAAGGGCAAGAAGGACAACAGGTGACTCGTGCTGGTACAGGCATGCATGGCACTGCCACCACTCCAAAGACCAAACCCCTGAACCGAACGCACTCCCCTGCACAGGGCTGCCTTTGGAGAGGAACAGACGAAAGCTTCAGCCTGAGGCTGAGGTCTGTGGGTTGCAACTGGAAGAAGACTGCCTGGCTTGGCTCAGAGGTGAGCTGAAGTGTCTGCCTCTGCCAGCCTTGCTCCTTGGCTTACGTCCTGCAAGGGCAGACAGCCCTCAATTCGTATGTCAGGGATGCGCAGTGAGGTGGGTAGTACCAGCTTATTTCCTAGTTGGCCACAGAGTAGATGGCCATGAAGCTGCTAAATAGAAGAGAACCTGTTCCCCGCTGGGGCAGGACTGGGCTCAGCTACCCCAGTCCCCATCCTGCCGTCCGCTCCAGCGGCTGGCCCAGCCAAAGGCAAACACTGAGCACTGAGGACACAGTGATCTCTTAAACAGTCTGTTCCCACTCTGCCATAGCCCGACCTGCTCCACGCCTCCACCAAATCCAGCCACACCAGTGGCCCCTTTGTGCCAGGAAGAAGTTGAGGTAGTGAACAGCCCTCCTCGTGGGGTTGGAAGCTCGGTGGTACCAGTCGCAACAGGAGGGTCAAGGCTAGATGCAGGTGTGCTGGAGTCCACAGGAGATGCACAGCTGTGCAACTCCTCTCCTGTCATGAGTCAGAGCAAAGGCCACCCAGCACCCATGACCCCCAAATTTGGGTTCTGAGGGTGGGATCAGCTGCTACGTTGCCCTCCCATCAACCCTTCAGCTTCATTCTCAGCAGCACCATAAGCAGATGCAGGACAAATCTGCAACCGGTGCTATCAGCTCAGAGCTCCAGGACTAGAGGTGTGTGGAGGGGCGGGGGTTTGGGTATGTGCGTGGGGTTGCACGTTCACCCCTGCAGCTTTTCCCAGATCTCATCTCCCCTTCCACTAATGCTGGCAAATGCCGAGGGGATGGGAGTGCAGGGAGCCCGGTGCACAGCCTGGTGCTGCGGGCAAAGGTTTTACTGCAGGTCCCTCACGCTGACCTGTGTGTGCCTGTGCCAGCCAAATCATTCTGCATCATTTCTCTCTCTCGAGGAGGTAATGGACTGGCTCCTCACCATCTGTCTGGCACACTGCAAGGCCTGTGGTGGCAACAGGTCCTTCCAAGGTAGCAATTAAAGACAGAAAAAGAAGAAGGAGCTGTTTTCTACAACTAGCAGCCACATACAACCAGGACGACTGCTTTGCGGAGACAGGGAGGTTTAGGTGTAGTACTAAATATACTGTCAAAGGGGATGGGGCTCAGGGCACAGAGAAGTTACACCTGAGTGCAAACTTCAACCCGCACTCCCTTCAGTTGGGAACAGAGAGGCTGAAACACAGGCAGGGACGCTGCCTGACGCTGCTCAGCTGGCAGCAGCTGCCGGGAAGTTCACTGCAGGGATAATGAAGAGGCTGGAGTCCATCAGCCGTGCCAGGGGGTAGGAGACTCTCCCCCGGCATCTGGCACTAAGTGACAGTGACACACGCAGCAGCAGTCCTGACTCTGTTCAGGAGGTGGCACTGGGGTGTGATTACCCTCTGGCAAGGAAGTAAATGGGTCAGAGCTGAACACTGGGGAAAATAACCAGCTTGCAGAAGAATTTAATATTTTCCAGAAAAAAAAAAAAGTCAGTAACAAGTGTGGTATTTCCTCTCTGGCAACCCTGAGAATTGCAATTTAGCATCACACATCTAGCCTGAGCCACCAATAACCAGAGTCATTATTTTTCATCTTTTAATTCCATTTTGCTGCACATCCTGGAGTATGAGGTTTGCACAGAGAGAAGAAAAGGGGCGAGACAGAGGATAAAGCATGTTACCCGGTGAGAGCACAGACAGAAGGGTCCAGGAGCTGTTCAGAGGGGAACGTGTTGATGCATTTCAGCTGCAGGAGCTGGGCCTGATGCATCCCGCACCAGTGGCCTCGGGACCCCACCTCAATCACAGCACTGTGCCTTTCTGATTTCATAACAGCCCTTAGAAAATCACCTGTTCTCCTAACCCCTCTCCACCATCATTATGGCCAGCAGACCAGGGATTTGGTGGGTGACCCTATTGTCCTTGGGTCACTGCTAGAGCTGCAAAGAACGGTCTCAGCAACACTGCAGAGTCCCTTTACCAGCACATCTGAAACCCCTAAAGCTCTTCAAATGCCTGGCTGCAGACACAGCCCCCTCCCTCCAAATCTCCAGCTCAAATGTTCAAGCTCTAGCAAGGTCACAGTGTCAAGCAATCCCACCTTGCAGGAAGAGACCTAAAACTGAGCCCTTCTTTCCCCGGCTGATAACGACTGTTGAGTCCCAGGTAGCCACTGAGCTGTACTGAAGTGCACCTTTAACAACTGGCAGCTCACCCAGGTTGTCAATCAGGAATGTGACCTTTAGGCAAGTAGAAAGCTCTACAGATGCTCCGCCAGCGCTGAACAGGGCAGAACTAAGGACTTGGTGGTACCAGAAAGCTTTAAAGGCTCCTTTTGGGATGACAGGAGCAGCTTTGTGAGCTTTGGGCTTACAATGGCTTCAGAGCATGCCCAAGCAGCTCTCTGCGGTGGCTTGCCACCTGCGCTGGAAAAAGGACTCCGTCTCTCCAGACCGCTCTGAAGAAATGTCCTCATTCACTCAGGAGCTGTCTGTCTGTCCTCTGCTACCATCCCCCTTGGCCGAGTGCTTTGGCGCACCACCCAGATGTGCGCATGCAAAACACCACACTCTATGGACTGATTTCCCCCAAGTTTCCCCATTTTTCCCAAACCACAAAGCTCTGTGACCCAGATGTCTCAGAAAGGGTTTCTTGGAAGCCCAGGTCTGACATTTGTGATGACCTTAGCCAGGGGCCAAGCTGGGAATGGTGCCTGCCAGTCCTGTCGCACTTGTTCTTGCACCGTTTCATAACCTACATGTTGTACTTGGGACAAACCTGTTTCCCTGTTTGCTTCAGTGCTTCTGTTCAGAGGCTTGTGAGTGAAAACCCCCCACTGCTAAAGTAACACAGGTTAATAATGTCATTACTATAGCATTTAAGGCCTGATCCGTATTTCCCTTTCTTTGGCACTAGTGGTTTCCAAAGGTTCCCAAGCACCAGCATGAGCAGATGCAAGGCGCATATTTCCCTGCAGAAGATATCTGTGTCTTACTGCAGCAGCTTGCTAAGAAGACTTGCTCGCTGGAAAAGCCTTCCTACACTCCTCTGAGAGCTCCCCGTGCCTGCCTCAGGCAGTGCAGTTTATTTTTATTGCTGTATCTGACACGTCCCCTTAGTACGTATCATTAACATCCTGAGCTGTGCTAGTCAGCGATTTCATTTTCAGACCCAGGATCACAAGCAAGCAGAGGTTTTTCCTAGAAGGATGAAGTGGACCATTCCCAGCACTGCTTAGGTCTGGCTCTCCCCTCGCTGCTGTACTGAGGCCCTGGCCATCCTCCTCAATTATCTTTTGGAGGATGGCTTTTCTTTTTATAAATTCACCAAGCAAAGTTATGGCAGCCACTGTGGTAGCTTTCCTGCTGTACATTTACAGATGCTGTGGCTTATTCAGATACTGGAAAGGCAGCAGGGCGGAAGGAGGGTCCAGTAGGGCTGTGTAATGGAAATGTGCAGTGATGAAACCCGCTCTCCTCCATGTGCCAGGGCATCTGGTAAGATGCAGGCTACAGCACCAGTATCCTAGAAAGCCCCCATTATAAGGCACAGGCCATGAAGTCTCTCTTGCTGTGACTGCACGCATTGCTTGGAAGCTGCAGGCTGCAGCTGGAGCTCAGCAGGAACCAGCCAAGGCTTGTACTCAACACAGAACAGCAAGTTGGGACAAGCAGCAGACCCCAGTGAACTTGTATCAAGCTTTTTAGCTCAAGAGCTCAGGCTGACGTTCAAACACGCTGGGACCTTGGCCACTTTTCTTGCAGATGTGGGAATCCCGATGAAGAGGCCATACAAACAAACACTCATCAGCTCTTAACAGAGCATCACCACAGTCAAAATAGAGCCAGAGGAGCACTAGGACTGGATTCCAACCCCAGCACTGGGTAACTGAGGATCTTTGGAGCTGAAACAACCCACAATACAGGAAGAGTCAGAGATAACAACTGTAAAGCAGAGTTGAACTCCCCGAGACTTCAGACAGTTGTAGGTCTGGGAAGGTTGGTTCAAAGGGATTTTCTATTTGCTAAAATCAGAGCATCAGAGTGAATGTGGCTCAGGAGCGGCTACAAAGGAGCTCTATAGATGAAATCCACTGCAGTGTCCCATCACGGCAGGTACCTACTCCACTATGTATCAGCGCCAGGGTGCCTGCAGTACTGTCGTGCTTCCAAAACCCTGTGTCTTCAGGGCCTTTTTAAAGTCATGGGCTTTGCACAAATATTGCAATGGAGAGGAGCATTTAAAGCCTCCATGCCCACAACTCCTGTCTTGCTGACTGGCAGACTGGAGAGCAGCAAGATGGATGGATGGATGGATGGATGGATGGATGGATAGATAGATGGATGGACGGATGGATAGATAGATGGATGGACGGACGGATGGATGGACAAAAGCTCTGGATCTTCTGGGTGCTCACAGCTGGTGGGATATTTTTGCTCATTTGCTGCCTGACTGCTGCTTGGCAGGACACCTGCCATGTTGTCCAACAACTTTAATCCCCCAGTCTCAGCAGGTTTGCAGTGTTGCTGCTTTAAGACCTTTGCTCTTAAAAGCCTGCAATCCAGGGATGGGGCGGGGGAGGGCATTAATTTGTAGAGATTCATTCTGCCAAAATACCAGACTAAAGGCCTCTCTCTGGTATGATAACATCATAACAGCCTGGAGGCTGGAAGGAGTCTGTGTTAATTATGCATGAACCACGTTCCCCTGGCTGTACTTTTCTGCCCACACCACGAGTCTCCACACACATCTGGCCCATACCGTGCTCCTAGGCACTCCAAAAAAATGTGCAGATGTCAAAATGGGCAGAGAAACATGCAGATCCTGGGGAACGTGTGGGTGTCGGGTGTGCTGCTCTGCTCGGACCAATTGGACATGCTTCAGGGAGCCCAGGGCCTGCCAGCTGCCTGGGTTTGGCTTTCCAGCAGTCTGTCACGAGAGGACACAGGGATAGTCACAGGGGATAGGTAGGCCACATGGCTGGTTAAAATCTAGTGAGGCTCAGAGCATCACCCAAACAGGCTTCATTTGACAAGGAGGTGAGTTCTTTGTGGTCCTTGCCTGTATCATGGTTGGAATAAACAGATGACCGTGACTTCCTACAACATGTCCTCCAAAACCTGTGCTTGAGAAATTCAGAATAAAGCTGGGCAGAAGTTCCAGCAGACCCTGAGAAGAAAGGCCGGGTACTATTTCTTTACTTAGAGAAATGCTTGTATGCCCAGGTGGCTCCTGTTACCCGCGTGTGGGGTGAAGACCCAGCAGGAAGGATTGCTCTTCCCACCTGCACACGCTGTGGCACGCTGTTATGGCACATAGTGTCAGGGCATCTCAGCCCCTGGGTCCTCTCTGCCTCCCTTTCCCAGCATCAGAGGATGGTGAGAGCCCCTGAGGAACGAGGGAAACCTTGGTGGTGTGTGTGGTGATGGGTTATGGGGGGCTCGAGCCCTTAGTCTTCACGGGAAGTCCAGGCCTGGTACATCAGCCACTTCCCACTAGTGCTAGTGGAGCATCTGCTTCCCAGAAGTGCCTTTGTGCTGGCACCAGACAGGGCGCCCAGGCATGCAGCTGTAACTCCACACATTTATTCCAGACCAAGTGGCTTTTCACTCCAGTTGCTTCTTCCCACCCTCCAAATCTCTCAGTGCTTCTGCGAGAAGTGCTGTGAAGTCTAAGCCAGCAACGTGAAGCCTCCGAGCGCAGGGTCTGCACGGTCCTCTGGGACCCTCGCTCCCGGAGCTGAGCTCTCTAACTCGGTTGCTCCTGCCACTCAGTTTTTGTGTCTGTGGCAAAGGCCAGCAGATCAGGCCACTTTCTAACAGGGGAGCCCAAAAAGAGCAATGCTGTGCACAGGCTTTTGAAATGTGTGTGTGGGAGGGGAGCTTGTCTGTGAATAGCTCCAACAAATTTTAGCCGAGTGAAGGGCAGGAGGAAAGTCACCGACCTGTTGCCCTGAGCCACTTGAAAGTGTAGAGCATTTGGAGGTCATTCATTAAAGGCAGTGCTGGCTACACACACGCTCGCAAATCTGCACCCACAAACCTTCAATGCTGCTCTGCATCGCACCCCCGATCTCAGACACAGGAAGCATTAGGGCACTCATGGACCAGCTTTCCAGAAATAAACAAACGTTGCTTTGTCCACATCTCCCCTCCTGTGTTTCAATCTGCTCTGAGTTACTAGAGCCAAGAAATTAAAACACCCTGGGTCTGGGGCTTGGGATGAAACTACTGATCTCTCCAGCCCACGGCACATGGAAAATTGAATCAGAAGCTGTAGGGACTTGCAGAGAGCAGGCAGTCTTTTTCCTTCCCCCCAGTAAAATTTCCCCACGATGCCCCACTAATTTCATTACTTCATTTAAGTCTGGAGTCCTAAAGGGCTGTCCCTGTTTCCTCACTGTGGTTAGTGACCTCAGGCCTGGAAAAAGACACACAGAGACTGCAGTTTGGAGGAGAGAGCAGGAATTTGCATTACCCCCACCCCCATACAACTGGGCACCATCACTAGCAAAGTCTTTGCCTCCTGACAGAGAGCAGAGCGACCAGCAGAGAGCCAAAGCCCTCCACCAGGTCCTGGACAGACCAACATACTTATAGACATTGCCTCAGTCTCTAAACCACAGCATGCTGCTGTAATGTCTCTCCAGTCCAGAAGATGCTAATTAAGCAGTAGTGCCTGGATATAATGTGCTTCCTTACGTCCAAGGTACTAATGGTGCTCAGCAAAGGCATGCGGCAATTAGTTCATCTTCAGGTGTTGCCCCCACAATAAATCAATAGCTATTAAGGATAATTTATCCCATTTTTAACAGTCACACAGTTTTCCCCATTCTGAATCTTGATTTCAGTTACCAGCCTGCAGTGGGGCTTATTAAACCACAGTGCTTTTGAACTCGGAAGAGAAAGAAGGTGAGTCCTCTGATGCCTCTCACAGCCACTTACATCAAGATGTGCTTTACCAGTTGTGTGAACATCTGCAAATGTCCACCAAGAATCAGGGTTAGAGAGACCAGAGCATCAGAACCAACACCCCTTGTGCCGTGCCAGGATGTATTTGATCATGGGGGAGCAGTAAAACGAAAAGGGTGGCAGAGTCAGAGAGAAGAGCTGTAAGAGCCCTCCATCTACCTCCTCCATCCCTCATGCCAGCACAGAGGAGGCCCAGCAGGAGACTGGGGTTAATAGTACAACTCTAGACATGTGGGGTCTCAAGACACTGCTCTGCCACAGACTGTGTGCCCTGTTGTAGCAAATCCCGTAACTCTTTTGTCCCCATCTGGCCCTGGGAACAGTGGCATACCTGCGGTCTCCAGTGGATGAACACATCTGAAGGGCTGTGAGGTGTTACAGCATTATTGTGGTCACACTGGCATTTTCAACAGGAGAAAAATGAATGTGGGAATTGTCAAAGGACAGAAAGAGCAGACTCCGAAGGGATGCCCCTGGTACCACCGAGCAGAACATGGGGCCTCTTTGGACCAGCCCCTGATAACCCTATCTAAGTGTCTCAGATGTACAGATCACTGTGTGCAGGGAAGGAAAACCCACGCAGGTAAAACCCACTTGCTCCCAGAAACAAAAATAGAAACAAAAATAAATAGACTTTGAAATGTCTCTAGTACCTTTACCTGCAGAGGGTTCTTTGTGCTTATGGCAATGACGTGATACTTGTAGTAACACAGCTCACAGCTCCAGCATCCTCTCTCGCTAATCCATTTGATCAGACATGGCTGGTGCGTGCACTTCACCGATCCGTCGCATCGACATGGGCTCAGCAACTCCCCCTGAAAGAGAGAGACAGCATCAGCGAGGCTCCCCTCCTCCCGCAGGCACTGAGCGTGGCACGGCACGGCACGGCACAGCATGGCACGGCAGAAGCCGGTGCTGGCCAAAGTGCTCCATACTCCACCCATTTGCTCTTTGTTCCTTTTTACCCGGTTTGGCTTAGGTTATTGTGCTGCCTCCATCCATTTCTCCTCTAATAATTCTTGGCTGATGTGAATAGATGTTGACAGGGATGTAACCGTCTCAGATACTTGGGTCCTACAATTTTTTGTGGAAAGAGACAGCTGGGTAGATGAAAGACACCTAATATCACCACTGAAGGAAAAGCTAGATGAGCACAGCTCTTACGAGACACCAGAGCACCCACACTAGACCACATCAAGTGGACACAGCTCTGTTGGCAACCAGATGCCACTGCTTCACCACTCAGGTTCCTGGCTCTCCGCTACCTATTTTAGAAAGCGAGGGTGGCGGTGGGGATAGCTGTGAGACAGCCTCTGCTGCAGGCTGGTGTCTCACTCAGCCCAGGGCGGCTTCCTCGAGCCCAGCGGGCAGGAGGGGGAGCACAGACACGGCGGCCCTTGGACCTTCTGCGCAGGCTGGCTCGTGCCAGCCATGGAGGTGCCGCTCCTCTCCGGGAGCTGGACTGAGCCCAGCGCCACGCGGTACCTCCCAGGACTTGGCAGGCAGTGGGCATCTGCAGCGCTAGACACGGGTTTCTCCTTCCCAGTGCTCCCAGACCCAGAGGGATGAACCCGGCTGTGGGTGGCAGGTGTGCGCTTTGGGTCCAGGTCTTTGTGTACCCATAGCCCAGCAGGGAAAAGGTCCTTCAAATTTCACCCCCCCCCCCCCCCCCCCCCCCCCCCGTACACTTCCCGCAGACAGTCTGTCCCAAAAGTGAGTCATACTGATGGACAGCCTGTAGGGCTGGCTATTTCCACCCTAGAAGCAAGCAAGATGGAGAACAAATTGTGTCCTGGCTTGTGGCACACAGACATTTATGAGTGGTGGCCGAAACACTGAACCTCCTGGCTCACTCCCTTATTTCTGGTGTAGCTTCAAACAGGGGTATCCAGGAAACCCCAATATTATTCTGATCCATCTGCTATCATCCTGTTCACCGCAGAACAGAATTCTCCTCCAAACACACACAAGCTCAGGAGCTCATTTTACAGTCATTTACCATCACTTACTTAGGGACAAACAGAGCCATTACATTTTATTCCCCACCTCTTAGTGTTTAAAAGCCACAGTATAGACCTCAATAGTGTATTTAGCTGTGCTCCAAGATTAAAATTTTTTAAAGGCAGAATAAGAATATCTATGGGACAGGGAAGGCTGGCATCATACTCTCAGTGCTGGGGAGAGGATATTTCCTTTTACACGCCTAGATCAGCCCCATCATTACCACTGATGGAGCACCAGGATAACAGACCCTGGCGTCTGAGGCTGCTGGACACAGTAAAAGACATCCATCCCAGCTGCCTTGGGTTAGGAATCCAGATCCTGCACTTGCTAGCCCTGGTGGGAAACTGTCTTAGCTTTCAGGGTACCACATCAGGTCTCAGGACCTGAAGAACTGATCACCACGCTGGGCAAGAGTGATACATTTTTTTATGAAACCTAATGCAAACATGTTAATCACTTCATTTGCTTCAGCTAGGTGACCTGAAAATGTCACCTTCCATGAAATTTTAACAAAACTGTAAATAACTGTTTACGTTACAAAACCAGGCTCAGCTCTACCTGTCACTGGTTTTCATTACACACTGGAGGGGATGCAAAGGGAGAGGGGGAGCAAGGAGGGTTGTAGGATCTGTGAACCTTTTTCACTTGGAAAGGTGCGACAGGACAAGCCAGAAGAAGGGAAGCAGGGAAGGATTAGATGGGAGGAAGGTGTGTGTGGGAAGGAGGACTGACCTTTGGCATTCAGACTCCCCCTGTGAGGTGCAATTTGAGGGGCTGGGGTTCAGCTGTGCATGTTTGTGCCCCTTGCTGGGACTGGGGTGGGAAAGTGCAAGTGTGGTGAGGAACCCACGTGAGCATGTACTGCCAGCCAGGACACAAATGGGGAGGGATCAGGGCTTAGCACAGCTCCCCTGCTCCCCTGCTTGCCAAACCTGTGCCTGCTGCACCCCTCTTCTGTGCCAAGAGCCAGCCTGGTGTAAGGACTGCTGCTCCGTGCCTCCGGTCTACCCTCCTTGTCTCAGTCCCTTTATTTTCTCAGCAGCTTCAGCCCTCAGCGCTCAAGTGTGATCCCAGCACCAAGCAGGTAACGCAGAAACCTCCCAGCCCTACAGTGTCCCTACCTTTCCACCTCGCCGCACATCGAGGTCTCCTGCAGGGCTCAAAAGGGCGAGTGAGTGACCTGGATTTTGTCTAATGAGCAGCTGGAGGCACCAGTGATGAGGGATCAGGAACGGAGCAGGAACTAAGAGCAACAACCTCCAGGCGAAGGCAGAGAAGAAAAGCTGTAGCTGTAGCCTGGACTCAAGTTGGCTTCTTGGGCTCTGTAATAAACGAGTCTATGAAATCTGAGCTTGTCTCTTCAGAGCCAAGAGATGTCTATAGACGTCCTACACCGCCGTGGGGACCCAGTTCCCCTTCTCTAATCGGGACACTCCAACCCAGACAGTCCTGCCAGCTCCTGCAAGAGCTCAGGACTCAACTGCGGAGATGAATCCCCCAGTTTCTTGATTTTTGCAAATCCAGCAAAAACCTGATTTATTACATTTTCTCCAGCCGTGTGAAATATTATATCCTCGTGTGTGGCGCACAGCTATTTTTGCATACTGTGAAGCCCAATTCTGTCCACAGCAGGCATTCGTAAAACACTGCCACATGCACACACGCACACACGCACTCCTGTGGCAGCAGAAAAATAAACATCAGGGGCATATTAAAGGGATAAATCCTTTGTACAGCAAAGGAGAAGGAGTCTCATTGCTGGCTGTACAGCGAGCTCAGGAACAGACCATCGGCTGTGATACACATGAAGGATTTGCTGCGCAGAGACCTCTGCTAAAAGCTACACGCACACAAAAGCAAGCCCAAAATGAGGTGCAGATCACAGCAATTAGAGATGGAAATTAAATCCCCACACCCTTTTCTGTAGGTTTGTAGAAGATGGCTCCGCGCAACATACTCTCCAGTGCTTCAAACAACAGCATTCCCACCAATTCCCTTTGGGGACTGCTCTCCAAAGACCCTTCGAAGGGTCTACTTTCCAACACTTATTTTTGCAGTTTTCCTTTGTAGAGTTACATCCCATCACTCAGATCAGCCTAAGCAGCATTTCTGCTTTGTCAGCAACTAGTGTAGAAATGCTCCCCGGCTGCAAGCTTCATCCTCAGCTTGCTCAGTACCATCTTGTTCCCCTGAAACAACCAAGTGGGCTTTGGACTCGGGGCACCTGCCTTTTTTTTTTGTTGTTATCCAAGTCTAGATTAGGGTTCATGTGAAAGGTGGAAAACCAGAGTTAACAAAAAGGGAAGGGTACTCTGGCTTCAGCCATAACCCTCTCAACATATGGATGAAATACTCTTCCCTATATATTACCCTTCCCTACCTCTGGGAAGAGTAATATATTAAGCAATTATATGTAATATTCTTCCCTATTTCTGGCTGTGATGGCAGCTTGTCTCTAGGAGCAGCAAGGGCAAGGCCAGGGTGAACTGGCTTTACCCTGAGGAGGACGATACTGCTGGAGACGAACCGGGAGCGCAGGTCTGTTCCAGCTCTGTCCTCTCCTTACGTATTCCCAATCGGTGCCCATTGCAATACGTCAAAGTGGTTAATGATTATCTGGGCCCTGCTATTTTAAGCCTGCTAGGAGGAGTTCTGAGAAAGGATGGAAAAAAAAATGATTGCCAGCGCACGCTTCTGATGCTCGGTATATCTAGAGAGAAAATAACGACGTCAGGAGCAGCGTCACCCCCGTTGTTTGCTGGTGCCAGTGTTTCGCCCAGCCATTTTATGTGTCATTTATCAGTGCTGGGAGCCCATCCACACATTGCTACCAAGGTTGCCGCTGCTCATCCACCAGCAGGCAGTCATGGGATGTGTTTCCCAGGCCTGTTCTTTTAACTGTAAATTAAATATGGCAAATTTGCCCACCGGGTCTGCTTTGAACACGGCAGGGCTGGGGACAATGGTGTCATTGGGCCAGGACGTGGTCTTCTGGGCTCTCCTAGCTCCGGCTGTACTGACCTACATCTGCTGCCCGGGCTGCTCCTGAGCACCAGCTCAGCTGGAAAGAGCCGCGTTAGCAACGTGCCCTGCTCAGGTGTACAAAGTGGCATCAGTCATCAGCATCGCCCACAGGACCAGTGCCCTGGGCCAGAGCGGGGCAGTGAGAAGAAGCTGGAAGAGTCGTCCACATCACAAGGGCGACCATCTCTCTCTGGCTGTGCACATGCAGCTGCCACTGCTCACGGGAGTAGCTGCACGCACGGATCTGACTGCTAGCATTTATCCGAATTTGTCTTGTTTGGAAAAGGAAACCAGGAATATTTAATTTCAGGTCTTCAACTGAGTGTCCTAAATACACTTACATCTTCACATTGAATTTAAACGCAATGGGAAGTTTTATTATGGCAAATAAATGCCAAATGATTTCTATATTAGGAACATAATTACAGAGGAATTAAGTCCAACGGCAAAGAGAAACCCATTGTTACAGAGCTGGTAAACTTCAATAAACATGTGCTAATGATCACTCTGTCTTCACACACACTTACAAGAACTGCCCCTCCGTCCTTTCAAACTGAACACACGCGTTGCTATCAGCATCTCAGATGCTTCCCGTGAGTACCCTCCCGTGTGCGGGCACTGTGCCAGCCAGCAACAGACAACAAGGGACATGAAATAAGTATCTATGAACATATATATATATATACGTATATTGCATGAAATTCTCCAGCAGTGGGGGAGATTGATGCGGAGTGTGGACCCAGAGAGGAGTGGGCTTCCCTCTCCTGTGGTGTCAGGATAGCACAGGACACGGTTATGTATGGGGCTCTGTGGTGGGGTGGCATCTCCCCAGGCACCCCAGCAGAGCTGGGTGCTGACCCCAATCTCCATCTTGGCAGCAATTTGCTGAGACTTTCCTTGGGGGGAGGATCCCCCGACTGGGTAGCTCCCTAAAACCTGGGGAAATCTATAGGAAAATCTATGCAAGTGATTATGAAAAGAAATCACCCAGACTCCTTGCAGCTCCCTTCCTGTCCCGAGGTGCCACCACTGCTGCCATGCCACCTCTGTGACCAGGACTGGCTCATCCCACAGCTCCCCTGCAAGACCAGGCATCCCTGCGGCATGCAGAGGTAGCACTGCCCCATGCCAGGCAAGATCCGTGTGCCCTGGAGTGCAATGAGTACCCCTCACCCCAGTAGCAAGAGCAAATGCAGTGCCGTAAAGGACTGGAGAAAAATCCAGCTCTGGACAATTATTTCTGTTGCTCAGCCGTGGCTTTAAGTCTGCAGCTGCCTGGTGAAGTTTTTGGTGTGGGATCTTGGCCTGGCAGCTCCCTGGGGCAGGACCACATCTCTGTGGGGCTCTGGCATGGTAGAGGTGTGGGTCCCTCTCTGGGGTTCCTCATCCCCACGGCAGTACGAGCGAGCAGCCACAGTCAGGCACGGCACCCTGGGGGCTCTGAGATGGATGCGGAGGGGCACAGCTCTGCTTTTTTGTGGTTTTCTGCAATTTTTGGTGGGTATTAGCTGTTCTGGCAGCCCTGCGAATGGGGCATTTATCTCCGACAGGGCGATGACTAATCTAGCAACAAAGCACAGGCATCCCTCTGCCTACAGGCTGGGTGCGAGCAGAAAGGCAGCTCAGCTTTAATGCACCCAGCAAAACCACCACGCACCCCTCTGGGACCACCAGGTGTATTTTGGGGGTGTCTGGAAATGTGGGTGCTGGGCAGGAGAGGGATACATTTCACAAGATCCTGAGCTAAGACCCAATGTTTGTTCAGGGCGAGACCTGTCTGGAAAGCCATCATGTCTGCAGAGCTCCTGATCCTCCGAAAACCGCACAAATTGCCTTTCTGCCCACGGAGGCTGCTGCCGCGGCACCTGCGAGGAGCGCCGAGGCTGCCACGCTGCTCAGGCTTTTTCTGCACCTCTCTGATGAAAATACGAAAGGCTGCAGCCACATCTGCGGAGAGGGCAGAGCAGGACCTGCTCTGCAGCCCCCTTCTGCAGGAAAACTCATCCCACCACTATCACAACCGATGTGACTTTCCAGCTGAGCAGCTGCTGCCCACAGCATTTGGCTTCACCACAGCCAAGGCGAATTTTAAGTGATCTCTGCTCCCTCCTTTCTCCAGCATTTTGTGCCTGTCACCACTGCTGGGACAGACGGATGGATGGACACACAGGGCTGTGGGTGGCAGCTCAGAATTTGGAAGTGCGATGGAGAAGGGGGAAGGAAGGGAGACTTTCCTTTTGCTGAGCCTTACTGATCCCCACGGGGACTCTTTGTCACTGCAGAGCTCAGGGACCATCACCCCACCTGAGGTTTGCCCATGTTTTAAGCCAAAAGAAGGTTTTTTTGGTTAAAGCAGACGACTCAGGAGGCTCAGCTGTGTCAGAGGCAGACAGCAGGCAAAACCCCAGTGCCTCCATGCCCACAACAGAGCAGGGATTTGGAGGAGAGGTGTCCAGCTGGTCTGCATCCCGGAGCCACGCTCTGGTCAGCAGAGCACAAGAAACCCCAAAAGGGCCCTGAGCCGCACCATGGCATTGGCTGCCCTCTTCACCAAATTGCCCTGCTCCTCCTCTGCCACCTCTGAGCAGGACGTTCAAAAGCAAGACCCCCACAGCGCTGCCCGTGTGCCCCCGTGGGGTCCCCACTGCTTACGAACAGGGATGGGTGCCACGTCGAAAAAGCCTGAGGGCAACCTCTGTACTCCACCTTTCCCACAGGGTGAGCAATGGTGCAACGGACTCAGCCGGGCAGGAGCACGGACGGGTCTCCTCTGCACACAGATCAGCCCTCGGCCCCGCCAGGGAGCAGAAAAAAGGATGGCTTTTTTTCCCCCTTTAATTGCTAAAACCTTAAAGAGCTCTGCAGGGCAGGAAGGCGGGCGAGAGACAAACAAAGACAAGGAATAAAAACTCAGGAAGAAAAGAAAGAAGGAGGAAGAGGCTTGAGAAGTCCTTAGTGCAGAAAGCCCAGCGCATTAGAGAGCGGCGGCTCTGCCTCCCTCAGACAGAGCCTTCGCTGCGGTGACTCATCCTCGGAGCAGGCTCCTTCACTGATTTCCAGGGGAAGGTGATTGAGTGCAGCTCCACAGAGCTTAATGTGAGCTGTCAGGGAGCTAGGGCATGTTTGCACAATGCCTCAGAAACAGAAAAGCAAAGCAGGAATGTTGCGGAGTTTAATGTGAAATATTTGGACACGGCCCTACCCCTTCCCATTAAAAAAAAGAAAAACAAAGGGCTTAATCTGGGCTAGGGCTGTTTCAATATTTAGCTGACAGTAACTTGCCCACACGTTTGCCCGCAGGCAGGCACAATCTGCCAGCTCTGGGCGCATCCCTGCCACCACTGCTAAAGGCTAAAGGGAGCTGGTACAGGTAGGACCAGGTGTCTCATGGCTTAACATCAATTTCCTTTGAGGGAAAGTACTTTAAAGGAGCAGAAAGCATACATTTTTGTGAGAAACAGAGAATCACAGGGTATTTTTTTGTGCAATGGGCTACAGAGGATTTTAAACACCTGGTTTCAGGCCAGTGAAAGGTGAAGGGCAGAGCGCCCTACGACGTAAGTCCCACTCGGCTATGAGAGGGGGACAACATGGAAAGGGATGCTGGGGGCTGGTTCTCACCTGGGACAGCCACTGCTGGGGGAGTGAGAGGGGAGGAGAGTCCCTAAGGGTCCCTTTGACTGAGAGGATAGATGCTGAGCTCCATCTCTGTGTGCGGGTCTTGCCAACAGACGGGTCCTTCTGGGAGAAGGTTCCTCTGAACAGGAATCCTGACCCATCAGTTGTCCTCAGAGCAAATAACGCAGCAAGCACAGGGACCTGCAAGCACTCTTGCCATGCTGCTGCTGCCACCACTGAACCCAAGAAGAAGAAGCTGGGACTGATCCTGCCCCGTGCCCAGCAGACTGGGTTGTTCTGCATTGGGCAGAAGGGCTCTGCCAGCTTCAGAGAGGAGAAAACATGGGCCCTGACTTTCTGCAGGTGTTTTTCTCCAGCAGTGTCCCTGGCTTCGTTTCTCAGCAAAATGTAAGCCTCTGGTTTGCAGTGTCTGGGCGGTTAGGTGGTGTCTCCCCGCTGTACCCGATCAGGCCCTCATGCCTCTGCAGCATGAAGTGTCGTGGTCCCCTCCTCACGGATGGGAGGAGCTCGCCCAGCTCCCAAGTGACCGGAGGTTGGAGGTGAATTGGCCCTGCTCTGCCCCCCAAAGTCTGCACCAAGCTTTGTACTTTGCCCCTTTACAGATCCACCGTCTTCTCCTTTCAGCGTCACCCCTTTTGGGTAACCAAACTCCATAGAAATTAATTTCCTAAAGTCGGAGAACACGCTTCCTAGGGGATGAAATGCTATTCAATAGAAACGGCAACTGGTGGACCAGTGCTGCACCACCATCAAAACGACACCTGCAAACAGCCCCACCATCCCATTCCCCTGGCGTGGGGAGGCAGACACCAGGCTGTCCCGTCTGCGTGCGGATGTGGTCGCAGAGCCCAGCCACGGCACGGCTGCACCGCCGCGTGCCCTCGCTCCGGCAGCTGTCACACGGGCTCTTGGCCAGTCTCAGCTATGCCACCAAAACACGAGTAGAAAAGGTTTGAGAAAACCTGTTCCGTCAGAACAAAGTCGAACCTTGCCTGAAATACGGAGTAACAAAGGATTTTCAGGAATTACTTATCAATAGCCCAAGGAGCAGAGAGCTTACAATATATAGATCACATTGGGATTTATTTGCTTTTCTCTCTACAGAAGGATTTCCACAAGAAATATAAATTTGCTTAGGTGTTCTAGAGCCCACTTCATCCTAATGTCATTGAACATGTTTTTGATTAGCTGATTTAAGTAATTCTTACTAAACGTTGCTCAGTTGCAAGGAATCAAAAGGCAAGCATCTCAAATATCACCTGCTGTGCCTCATCAGGTGTGATAATAGCACCGATTAAGTGAAGAGCCTTCGGCGCACAGAAATCACAGTGCTGCGCATGTGAAATCAAGATACCTGAATACCCCTGAGCACTTGGGTGTCAGAGCGAGTTCAGCTCCAGGCGTCGTCCCGAATACAGAGCGGGAGCTGTCTCGGCATTCCAGAGAAGTGTCCTACTCTGTAGGTCTTGGGCTTTCACCAGAAGTATTGAGGCTTTAAGCTTCTGGAGATTCACTGTAGACCACATCCATTTTGTGAGGTAGAACGATCTAGTCTCTTCTGAAAGAGAAATCCACTGTTGTTTCACTCTGGTTCTTCTTAATTAAAAAATAAAAGTATTTCAGACAATACTTAGATTTATTCTGTGTGAGATACAAGAGTGAGCTGAATTTTCATCCCTAGAGGTAAATCTGATGTGACTCCATGAAGCCAAACAGCTCTTCAGCACAAATCAAGTGCCCTTAAGTTATGGCTTGTTGTAATAAATTTTCAACCAATTAAAGAGGTTTTCCATTAATTTTTTTTTTGTACAAATGGCTTTTTCTAGTGAAAAAGCCTCAGCTAAATAGAAGTCTTCTAAATATACCGCTTCTTTTTCATGGAAAAAAAAGATAGCAATTATTCCTTATTATCTCTAATCCTTGGGGACCTTCACCTTTCTACTTCTTCAGTCCTCATCAGATCCATCAATGTGTATTTTAAAAGTTCAAAGTATAAAGTTAATGCTTTCAGCGTGCAAGTACCATATAATGCAATTCTTATCAGAGAGGTGCTCATAATTCAGCAAATTGAACTTTGCAGCTACTTCCCCGGGAAGCTGTTCATAAAGATACTCAGCTAATGGCCATTTCAGAAAACATTATGCCATCAGCCGCCGAGGAGCAGTGGAAAATCCACAGAAATGGATGCTGGTTTGACTCTCCAGATGATAGATCCCACTTTTAAAGACAGTGAAACAAACAGAGCAATAGACTTTTTTTCTTTTTCAGTTTTTTCCCTGAGAATGCTGAAAAACCCTTCAACATAAGAGCTGAGAAAAATCTTTATTCTGTAATATTTGCCTCATCTTCCCGCTTTCTTCATGAACAAGAAAATGGCCAGGTGCTGTTGGCAGCCTTACAGCGGTGAGATGCTCCTTCCAAAAGTGCAACAACTGCTCAAGAGCTGCTTCATGCTGGTACCATCAGCTCATCGATGTAGGGAAGAAGAAAATGATGGTACCGCAGGATTTGGGGGTTCCTGTTTGCCATAGGACCCTCCAGTGACCCCCAGCCAGGACCGAGGGCAGCAGGGTGGGGAACTGGGGGAGCTGCGTGCATGTTCAGTAAGTGGGAGCCAATAATAAGGTGCAGACAGAAATGTTTCCAGTACTCAAAGGCAGCAATTCCCAGCTGCGAGCAGAGATGGGGCAATGAAGTGGGAGACAGCACAGTGCACACAGGGCTGCCGCGGCGGCCGGGCAGCCGCGATACAAAATAATGAGCGTGGTTTGTTTACTTTTAGCTTCGGTAATGCTGCAGGACTGAGCTGTTTCATTAAGACACGGCCTGATCCGCTTTTCCTTTCTGCCTCCCGGACTCAAGGAGAAGAATACACAATTACAAAGTTCACTCATGTAGAGCCCTTCAATTACCGGGTAACTCTGTTACGGCTTTTCCAAACGTTACGAGGCTCGTGCAGTAGGACGTGACATCTGAAGTAATTCATTTTTCATCTGCCGATTAGCAGAAATTAAAATGGTTCTCAGAACATCCCAATTTATGTGAGATCAAGTTCCTTATTACTACAAACTGTCTTAGTGGGGAAGGCATTTCTTTTTAATGTCTCAGGCAACCCTGCAAGCAGAGATGCTGAACAAAAATATATGGAGGAGGCGACAGAGGGGAGAATAGAGGCCCTCAGGGACCGCGGGTGGTGGAGCTCCAGAGCCTTGCCTTCAAATCCCGCCATAAGGTCACTTAAATATTTGGCGGGAAGTCAAAATGCTTTCTGGCACAAATGTGCACTGGAGGCAGAGGCACCTCCTTTGCAAATGATGCAGTTACAGAGTGAGGCTGAACTGCCTTTACTGGCAGTGAGCTAAAAACCAGCCTTAAATATAAAGTGTCTCTTCAGCAGGTATCTGCCGAGGCGGCGGGCGGAGCGGCAGCAGAGCAGCTGCCTGCAGGACGCACTCGTGCAGCAATGACAGATGCCGCTCAGGAACCCCAACAGGCCAGTAATACCTCTCCAATGGGATGTGGGGAAGGACCCACGGGGCTGGGGTGGGAGGTGTCTGCAGGGCTGGCAGCTCAGGCTCATCCCTGGGGGAGGCAGGGGGCTTCGAATTAGATGGGAGAGTCAGCAGCAGCATGGAGCAGCCGGAGCAAGTGATGGGATAAGGGAGGGGATAAAAGCAGGGAGTCTGAAACCACTTGGCCATGGCAAGAGTGGTCATGTTGCCCCTTCGCTTGCTTTCCACTTTCAAGGCATCCTGGGTGCTGGAAAAGTAGGTGAAGTCCCCTGGGGAAAGGCTGGGATTAGGAGGCGAGCGAGCGCGCTCTGCCGACTCTCAGCACCGTCCTCCCCCCGCACCACAGGAGCGCGGTCCAGAGCTCATAAACCCGTAGGCCCACTTAGTTGAAGTGCAACAAAAATAAACCATGGGAAAGGAGAACAGGCAGCTTAATCCCCAAATCCCTTTGCCTTGCATGACAACTTTCCAGCCGAGAGTAGCTGAAGAGGATAGAGCTGAAGGTACTGGCGGCGCTGGCTGCACTGTCCCTGAGGGAAGCTGCACAACATTAATTCTGATTTTTCAGTGCTGCCCTGGCCAAAGGCCTCCTGCATAAGAAGCTGCATGAATCCATGTGTTTCAGTCTTTGCCTGCATATACCTCCTGGTGAAAAGCCTTGTTGTGTTTTCCTACTCCAGCTGGGGAATCCAGCTTTCTCTTTCGCAGGGAGAGTATAAAACAGAGAAGAGGAAAGGTAGAAATAAATCTAAGAATAGCCATAACATCAGTAAAGTGGGCTACAGAGGCCATTTTCTATTTTTTCTTTCGGTCTTCCTTTTGCACAAGAATAATATCAGGTTTATTGTGTGCGTAAGAGTGAAATACGCACACGGAGGCATGTGTATTTATAAACAGTGCCAGGGCTCTGAGGTTTCAGCCCTGTCAGTGTAAAGATATTAAGCATTACATAGGGCTGATTTATTATCTGACTCTGCAATAACCTTTTGAAGATATACTGATTGGCAATTTGCATATTAACGAATACACCAACACTGAGGCAATGTCAGATGTTACGCATGGCTATGTTCCGCTCCAGAGGTGGCTGAATTTCAAATAGTGGCCAAATCACTTGTATCCTTCAGCACGAAAGATGCCCTATTGAAATATGAATTATTACCCTCTCTGCTGTTGGTCTTTATTGTGTTTTGTCAAATTGCTTCTCCTGCTCCCTCCCCACGGGATTTGCTGTATCAGATACAGAACCTGTTTCTGCCATGTGAGGTTCCTCCTACCACCCCTGGATTAGGTTATTTAACTGGGTAAACTACATCCAGTCAGACTGGGCCATGACAGGTCTTACAGCATCCTCCTCGAGCTAGGGGGTAGGCTGCCTTCCTCTGAAACAACACATCTCCTCCGTAACAACTTACCGTTCCCTCAGCAAGCTGTGCCTCTGCACAGGAAGGGTCGAGTGCCTGTTCCTGACCGGGCTTTTCTTTTGCCTTGGTAACGAAGCCAAAGGCACAAGCAACAAAACTGGTGCTCGACCCGCTCTTGGGCAGTGTTGGGAACGAAAAGTTGGTGTGCACTGACCATGGGCTTCAGCCACTCGAGCTGCACAGAGACACCGCTCCACCGCTCTCTCCAGTGGCGGAGGTTTTATTGCCTTTCGAATCGGCAGTCAGCTTTTAGGATGGGATTGTCCTTTGCCTCCACCCAGCTGCTCTACTCGTCTTCCTGGTGCACCAGGCTAAGAGCAACATGGAAATGTGGTGCTTGGTCCAGCAGCTGGGATGCAAGAGGGTCATGAGCTGGACCATCAGAAAGAGAAGAGGAAAGAGGGATGCTGTTCTCATTGCTTTGCCCTGGGTGTCATGGGTGCAAAGTGGCCAGGGCTGGAAGTCCCAAGAGCTGAGATCTTTTAGTGTGGCGCTTCTGGGCTTTGATATGCCAGGAAGATTTTAAGAGGTTTTTGAAAGTTCCTGGGTTTTTTTCTTGCCTTTGCAGAACTGGGGTTGGTAGAGGGATGAGCACAGAAATGATCACTATTCACAGATGCGTATTACCTGGAGGAAGTCCCACTAATTGTTGCGATTTGTGTTGAGGGCAGGGTAGTGTGTAATCAGCTACTCATCTGCTCTTTGGTGCCGAACACTGAGAAGTTGCATCTGCAGAGCAGAAAGCACTCAGGCAAGACTAAAGAAACTCATTACCCAGCCATCACCCTTCACGGCGATGCTCCAGGAATGGGAAATATCTCTGGCAGCCACCAGCGCTCCCCGCGAGCTGCAGTGCCCTGGGAAGCACAGACGTCTGAGGTTGGCACGGGCAGAGCAGGTCCTGGCCCTGGCTCTCCCTCCTGCAACTCTGCCGATGATGTGCCATTGGGTTTGGGGCAATCTCCACGTCGGGATCCTTGCTCTGTGTCTCAGAGGTAGTGACTCTTACCCATCACACATGGCCAACCGGAGCCTTCATTTATCTGCATTTGTCAGGGGCTTTGAGATCTTGAATAAACAAGGCTGTTGAAGAGCAAATGATTAAACGTGGCTGGCCACACATCTGCATGGACATTGATCTTCTCTGGCATGCCTTTGCTGCTCTGGCAGTCGGAGCGTGTCCCAGCCTTGAGCACTGGGGCAGCCCACGTCTGCTCTGGAAGAAGGTCCCGTCGCTTGCAGCAGCCCCGTTGAGCCGCAGGGGTATTTATGTGGAAGGTGTTCTTCAGAGCCCTCTGCCAGCATTATGTGAAAGCGAATTGAGCCTTTGAGGGAAAAGAAATTATCCTACTACCGCACATCCACTTAGTCAGGGGCTTTGCTTATTCAATACGTTTACACACAAATCCTCAGTCTGACTTCTGTGACTTTGCTGAAAGGAATGGGCAGTGGGAGATGATTTCTTTTAACTTAATTTCCAAAACCAGTACCTCCAGCTGCCGTGCAAGCCTCCGTGAAGTGCCGGTGCTCAGCGAGGCCCCCGGCTGCAGGGATGGCAGAGTGGGGTTGAGGTGCCTTGGCAGAGACACGGCGCCTGCATCCATGGCTCCTGCCCAAACCGCATCTTCCTTCATCTCTCATATCCACACATGTCCACAGGCGGTAAATTCACTTGGAGATTTTTTTTGAGGGGAAGAGAGTGGGAAGTGAAACCGGTGGTGCCTGGTGGCAAGGGTACTTGCAGCCATCCTGAGAAGCTGGAGGACTTCAGACAGCCCCAGGGCCTGGCAGGTGGTAACGCTCCTCCTGTGTCCTCCAGATCCTCTCCTTGTGCTCGGCCACCATCCCTGGGCTCTGCCAGCAGCCAGGGAAGCTGAGCAGGATCTCTGGGTGGGACCTGCGTCCTGGGCTTCACCGTCCAGGATCTCCAGCAATTTTGCCCCCCTGCTGCCGGGAAGAGAGCAACAATTTTTGAATTTTTAATTTAATTTATTTTCTTTAATTTCTTTGGAGATGTCAGAGATGAAAGTCTGCTCAGTAACAGCACTGATGAACGTGAGCACACAGCGGGCAGGTCTTGAAATGTGCTCTGCTGCACTGCCGCGTGTTTCAGGGCTGGCTATATCACAGGGAGCAGGGTGCCCAGGTCTCTCCTGACCAGCTTTTTTTCTGGTTAAATTCACTGCTAATAGGAAAAAAAAATAATAATCCAAGCCTGTGACTATTAGATCTGCCCATCGTTACAGGGGGGAGCTCGCCTCCGCCCCTACCTGATTAGACTGCAAGGACACCGGGATATAAGCTGAGTGAGAGTTGCCCCAGGGTGAGCCAGAAATGCGGGCAGGTTTGTCACGGCAGGAATGATTTTATTTGCACAGCCTGCAGGTAACTCGGGAATGTGAAGGCAGCACTCGGCGCTCGGGCTGGAGCACACGAAAGGGAAGGCAGAGGGGAAGCGGTCACCTCGGCGTAATGTGATGAAAGGGAGCAAGGTGTGAAACTGCAGAGGAAACGGAGACGTGGAGAGCTGTGGCGCGAGGAGCAAACACAGGCTGGCAGCACGCGCCGAGCCCTGCCTGGTGCTGCCTGCGCGCTGCCCGCAGTCGATAGCGGCGCTGGCTGCGCAGAAACAGCGAGGCAGCAACCCGGGGAGATTTGTTATGTGGTTTTCCCCACGAGGCAGGGATAAAACGCTGCTAGGACTGAACGTGTTAAAGTCACGCCGCCTCGAGACTGCCAGCAGATCCGGTCCTGCCTTGACCCAGGTGATGCTTTGCCTACTTGCTTCAGGCTGTGGGATTTTGGTTAGGAGGACCTCAGGGCTGATTACATGCTCATCGTCCTGGGGTGCAAGCCCTTAGGGCAGGGCTTTGCACTGTCCCCAGCTTTGTACAGACACTTGCACATTGTTTCCCAGAAGCAAACCCAGTATTTTCCCTGCACTAACTATGAAACAAGCTCAGATACGCAAAGGCAGTCGCTCAAACCTGCCCGACTGACTGCCATAACCTCTTCTCTCCTCCCTGCCTGCTCTTTACATGACCTCTCTGCAGACACGATTTCTCCTTTTTTATCCCAGACTGTCAGGAGTAGATGGCAATAGATGGCTGCATGTGCTATGCCACATTCTCACAGGAGAAACATCATAGGGTACAGCCTTGAAAAATGATGGGGGCAATATCTGGGGACAGACACAGGGAGTGAGAGCCTACAAGGGAAACACCATTATCCATCCTGTGGAAGGTGCCTTAAAAGAAAAGGTATTGGCACGGGTGTACCCAGGCTCTTTGCACTTTGATACTCAGTTATGGAGATTCTCACACATAGCAAAGCTTTCCTATTCCCACTGGCAGCAGGGGGAGGATCCTAAAGTGCCCTGGAACATAAAACAGTCTTATTACAGCCTTTCTTTTTAAGTATTAATATTGAATTAAAACTAAAAGCTTCCTGACTAAAATTGAAAGCATTTCCAGGAGCCCAACTTCCTAAAATAGAGTTCAAGGAGAACCTGGGGCTTCTCCAGCTCAGAACTCCTCAGCAGGAACCACACAGCATCCCAGCCTACCTGCAGTTACTGCAGCACTGCCCCTCTCCAAAAGGCATCCCAGGGCTGCTCCTGCCCAAGCCTTCTCTTTAACTTGGTTATTAAACACACCTGTGGAAAGCCATTGGGCTCATCTCCACAGTCCTGTCCCTCGTTACCAGACACACCTGAGCATCCCATGTACACTCTTTAAGAGTGGAGAGCAAGCCTGGCTTAGGGTTTGGATGAGACAGCAGGGTCTCCTGTTGGGAGCCTGAGCCTACCTGCCCAGGGATAATCCCAGGGTTGCCCAAGTGGAGCCTCCGTACCTGAACTGCTTCTGAGAGCAGCTGTGAGGAGGTATGTTTTAAGCCTCTATTAAGACAGAAATCTGGCTGGGCAGAGGTTTCCTATGGGTCACACAGACATCTGGGAAGTTTTTGCTGCCTCTCTTGTGCTGCTGCTGGCACTTGGGTGGCTGTGCGCTTGGCCAGCTCTGCTGGTCTGGCTGGAAACCAACCTGGGGAAAAACTGAAGCTTTTGGTGGGGCCAGGGAAGGGATAGATACATAAAAGGAACCTGTGCTTGGAAAACCTGGCTGGAAAGAGGCTGCGCTCCCTTTTAGGCAGCAATATTATGGCCTTGATTTGGCTTCAGTGGGTTGTGTATGTTACTCTGAGTCATGCAGGATTGGTTTCCCTGGTAGAGTGACAATGCTAATCTGCACCTCCCTCCTAGGAGGATTAGCTCACTGGTCTTGTGGTCCCTTGGAGAGCAGGTGCCATCGATTTTTTCAGCCTCCCACTCCCCTGTCTCCTTTGGTTGTCTCTGAGCAGTCATGCAGTACCCGCGTGTGCTTTGTGAGCCCATTCCCAGGCATGTGTTTTAAGTGTTTAATAACAAAACACAAACTGACTTTATTCTTACATCACAGCTATTGTCACAGGGAAGAAAAAGCCACCTGATAGCCTGCAGTGATCAGAGCATGCCCAAGCCCACCCTCCCATCAGGGAATTTGCCCCCCCCTGGGCTGGGCAGCCCCAGGGGTCACTTTGGAGCCCTTGGGGACAGATTTATTGGTCTTGGTCCACAGTGCATCTGGGTGCAAATGAGAACATGAGCTCTGAACTGGTCTGACTGGGATTCCTCCTGCATCCACCCTTGCTCTGCATGTTTCTCAGGTACCAAATCTCTCAAGAGCAGATTAATGGCTGGGCATGAGCTTTTTAACCTGATGGATAAACACACTTTATCTTTAAGCTTCTGTGATTCAGAAGCCCCTCACACTTTTCTAGTCCCTAGAGGAGACTTTCTGCTTGTGTCTAACCTACCTCACTGTGTTTTAGGCTCCAGACTTGTCCCCTCTCCTATGAACATGAATAGAGACACCCAGTCAATGGGGAGGGAATATTTTTTCAGCAGAGATGATACAACTGACTTTTTTCTTCCCTGATCCTCAAGAGTTCAAGAGATTATCTCGGGGCTAAAAATCAGTTTTCTGTCAATGAACCATTGTCTCTCTCAGGTTTAAGGCCCACAATAACAAGGTTGCTCACCCCCGGTTTTGGTTGGTGCCCAGCATCCTTCCCTCTCCCTGTTTGGGGCTTGCAGCCTTTCCCTCTTCTCTCTAACCCTCTGCTACCTCCCAGGGCTGCCCAGCCTCACCTCTTTCTGTACAACCACATTAATACAGAGCCTCTGTATCTGGCCTGTACTTGACATAGGTTTTTCTGTGAGTCAGGCCAGTTTTTCACCTGTATCAGCTCAGCTGATGATAGCAGTTACGGCTCTCTGCAAACCTTGCTGTGGACTATGGAACTGCACGGAGAACTGCGTCTCCTTGCCTTACCCCCAGGCTCACAGAAACATGCCGTCGCAACCCAGCAGCCTCTCAGGGTAGATGTTCACTTTTCTGTGATTTTGCTGTAATTCTGTGCTTTGGTGAGCTGTGAAGAGGTCCCTGGCAGCACTGATATTGCTGCCTGCATTACTGCGAACCTGCAATGAGCCATCGCTCAGCTCTGATATGTTGTCTCGGGCTCTCTGCAAATACAGGGAGCAGTCTCTGGGACCACCGCAGCCCATCTTTAACAACGTTTTGTTTGGCAAGCATGATAGGATTAGGTATTGTGAAACTGAAGGCTGAGGCTCCAGAAAGCATTTATGAAACCTGTACCCCAAAGACCCTCGCTTCCTCCACCTAATTCTGTGTTTTCCTTTATGCTTTAATAAAACTATTTTAGCCTGTATTATCCGAGAGGCAAGCACTGCCAGCAGTAGGCTGGAGATGCTGTTGAGTTCTTTGGGATGCTTTTCCTCGGGGCAAAGGCTTTCTTTTCTATTCTCCTGAATGGCTCGTTAGATCCTATTTAGGTGGAAACAGTACTTATTTCACTTGGGAGATACTCAGAGCTGTCTGCCAGGCAAGCACTACCTACCTGGAACTATTTTGGAGGATGTTCCTCTGCAATTCAACAGTAATTGTAACAAGATCACCCAGGTGGATTAGCAAACTGGGAGCTTTGCTGAGTGATAATATTAAATGAGCAGTAAGCTGTTTACCAATTTGAGATTTACTTGTTCCCTCACGTGTGTGTGAGTTTAGAGCTGGTTGCTTTCAGCGATTGGGGCTGGTTCGAGGATTGCTTGTCCTGATTCAGATTCACAAAACCCAGAGGGGGTTTAGCACAGGGGAATTCCCGTGCTAGAAGTCAGGAAAAAGTCTGGAGAGGGACAAATAGCCCCACTGTGCGCATGGCCCGCTGAAAGCTGCAAGAGCAAGGAGGGAGAGTGATTCTTTAGCAAAGTTCAAGGAGAAAAAAATGGGAGAAAGTGAACAAAAATCCTCCATATGACAAGGGTCCACCTTAGCCTGGATGATGCTCTCCTGGGCTGGGAAGGGTCTTCCCCTCACATTGACTCTGGCCCAGCCTTTGTGTGTCATGAACCATGATGCTTCTACTGTTTCTGTGGATGCCTTTTCTGGATTGTTTCTGTATTAGGAATAACGCATCTTTATCCTCGTAGTCAGAGGAAAAAAAGCCCAAAAGCATTCAAGGGAGGCTCTTGCAGAAAGAGAGCACAATTGGGTTTGACTTTAGAGGAAGAAGTTTCTTTGGTGCAGAGATTTTTGTTGCCTTGCACAGTAGTTTGATGGTATCTCCTTAGACCAAGAACTGGGAGCCTCCAGCCCAAGCGCAGAGAGAGCAGACCATGGGAAGCAGATCTGGGTTACGGGGAGAGGCCCTTGTGCTGGTGGCCAGCCACACATCTTCCCTTGCTAACTGAGGTAAATGCCTTTACGTTAAGAAGTTGGAGCCTGCTTTGAACAGACAGATATAAGATTGAAGAGATTGCTTCAGCAGCCAGCTCCAGCCTCCTGTTATTGCAGGTCATATAAATTTGCTCACAAACATGCTCTGCTCCATTACAAAATCTGTTCAATTTAATGCCCCAACTCCTTCTGGAAAGCCCCTTCAAAACCTTCCTACTTGGTCACTTAGAAACTTGCTTACGATTTTCACTCTAAATTCATTCCAGCTCTATCTATATTAAACATTCCTGTTGCAAAATAATTTTGGGGGCTTGAACCGCTCTTTTCCCTCCCCAGGGTTCCCCCTCTCTTATATATTTACAGGGATAAATCAGGTCCCCTGACAGCTATTTCTTTTTGCTGGACTCCCAAGCTCCTGCTCATGAGACCACCTTGCTGTGGTTATGCCCATAGCCTGTTTCTGCACTGCTTCTGGGTTGAAGGCCTCTCCTTTAAGCATGGGTGGTCTGCTCCTCATGCTATAGGAGCCCAGCCCTTCCTGCAGCCAGACACAGAGGTATCAATATTGCATGAGAGCTGTGGGAGAGCCCCTGGTTTCCACTACATTGCAGGATCACATTTGTCTTTCAGCCCAGAGGCATTCTGGTCATTCAAAATCACCGTCCGTTCAGCGACAACACCAAATCTTTGTGTTACAGACACTCGGATACCAGACTTCCTCAAGGAGCTCAGTTATTCTCTCTGTTCTAGGGGCAGAGATGTCAGACACGAGGCAACATACATCTTTCCCCTTTTGATGCGTGCAGGACTTGATAGCAGCAAGTGTAGGGATATTATTTGTACCTGAAGGCATATATTGGAGCCTTGTGAGACCAGCCTGTTTGAGGTGTAAGCCTCACAAGTTTACC
Source organism: Phoenicopterus ruber ruber (assembly GCA_009819775.1). Taxonomy (NCBI): domain Eukaryota; kingdom Metazoa; phylum Chordata; class Aves; order Phoenicopteriformes; family Phoenicopteridae; genus Phoenicopterus; species Phoenicopterus ruber. The sequence continues at coordinate 27,219,469 of CM020220.1, read as the reverse complement.
AAATTTCTAATATTTGTTCATTAGGGACTGAGAGATTTCATAATAGGATGCCACAGCTTTGGTATTGCTCCACACTAGATCAGCTCCAGACCTGCCCAAGTCTCGTCTGGGACTAAACCCCACGTTGCTCCCTCGCATCCTGCCCGCTTTAGCGGCAGGGTAAGGATCTGAGCTACTCCTAAAGCCAAACGGTCTTTAAATGACAGAAACCCCTGGCTACAAAAAGCCAAAAATATGGAGGAAAAGCACGAAGGGGCACAGCAGCAAAAGCCTAGATGAGCTGAATATTTCCTTCAGCGAAGCAGAAGCCCTCGGTGTCCCTCTTGTCTGTGTTTCCCTCTGAGACCCGGGGTGCAGCAAGCACTTTCATGCAGTGATGCTCTAAGCTGTGGAGCTGGGAGCAGGAGGATCGCCCCGTCGGCAGCAGCACCAGGAGGACTTCCACTTCTCTTTAATGGCAGAATTCCTTTGTTTCCTGCTCATCGGTTCAAATGTTGCATTGTCCAAACAATTCATTACAAAAGGGAATTAAACAAACAGCTCCTTTCATTTTCCACAATAATTGTTTTATTCCCGGGAAACCTTTTTTGCTGCACTGTAATTTAATGGGCATAAGACAAATGTACTGATTAACTAACTGTTTCTAAATTTACTCACTTGGTGCAACAAAAGGGAGCTTAACCTTGCAATGATGGGATCTGAATAACGGGTACTTTTGAGAGGCAGGTCAGGATATGAGGCCAAATAAGGACCTGTACTGGGGAAACCTGCTGCTCTGTTCCTCTACGCCTCTCCAGCTGTTCCTGTACACAGGGCAGAGCACTGAACTGGAGGCAGATGTTCAGACCTCTAAAATACACTCGGTGCCATTCAGTACGAGGCAGTCCTTCTCCCAGGTGTGCTCCAGCTGGCTGTGGCAATTGCAGTGTCATACCACAACCTCAGGTTCACAGGGCGCACGAGAGGAAAGTCTTGTGTGTGTTATTTTCTGCTGTGATCCTTTGAAGGCTATGGTTATTTTCAGACCTCATCCTGTGAAGCCAGTGGAAGGCTGCAGGCACAGATCTCAGAGTGCTTTCTGGACCCCTCTGGTGCGTCACCCCCTGTGAGCACATCAGCAATGGTGCTCAGTACTGGTGCTGGAAAAGCAAAAAAGGCAGTGAATGTGTTTCCTAGCACTTTCCCCTAGCACAATCCCCAAGCTGATGTTTGAAGTCCCCCGTGGTTTGGGAGAACTCGGCCTTTGGGTTTCAGTGCAGCCCGGGTGACCTAGCCTGGGAATGTGGCTGGTGGCTGGCTAATGGAGGTCGGCTAACTGTGCTCCTTCTGCAGTGAGACATCTCCCATGTCACAGCAAGGGAAGAGCCTGAGTCATGGTGATGCCCGATTCAGCTGTGGTGCCTGGGTTGGATGAATCACCTGGTCGGCTTCACATACTCATAAAGGGGGGGGCAAAATCCAAGCAGCTGCCACTAAAACCAGTTCATTCAGGCCTGCAGCCAACATCCCAGATGTCCTGAATCTCCTGGGATGTGTGGCAGAAAGAAAAAAGCCTGTCTCTTCAACACTTAATTCATAGAAATTTTTATGCTTTTTCTTATCCATGCTGCCATGGCTCGTGAGAGTATGAAGGCATTCTAGGGATGCGGGCAAAGATTTAAGACGTAATCTCTTCAATTCCAGACATTTTAAAAATATGAATGCACCACAAGAGTAACGGCCTCTCCCAGGTCTAAGAGATGGTGGTGGTATGTGAAAGGGGAGCTCAGAAAGGACAAAAGGAGCCTCAGTCCCGCTCTCCAGCAAATTCAACAGCACAACTCTTATTGACTCTGCTGAAATTGGGACCTTGAAGAAAGTGTCTCCTGCTGAAACACTCTGAGGATATTTTAAAAGCAGATTAATAAATAATTGGACAATCTGCATCAGAGTCTGTAAGTGGAGTGACCATGGAGAGTGTCTGTAAATGGAACAGCTTCAAATATGCAGAGTAAAATACACAGTGGAATGGATTTTTTTTTTCCATAATAGACATAATTATTGCCAATTTGGGTCTCTATTGCAAGCACAATGAGAGGCACTGCCTGAGAGATGGGCTGATTTCTCCTAAGAACTGAACAGACGAATAGTCAAAGATTGCTCCTACAGGGGTGACCATCATATTAGTAAGACAGACCAGGATCAGGAGCAATACCAAGGAAATTATTGGCCTGAGGCCATGCAGCAGATCAGCTTCCCATTTCCTAGAGTCCAGCTGGGCTCCTTTGCTTTTTGACAGAAAATGATATTGCCTCTGGAAAAAAAAGCCACCAGTATCCGTTGAATCTCCTCCCACCACCACTGGGCACAACTGTGTTTTAATTAGTATTCCTCTTGGGGTTGCAACAGTGGTTGGGGTTAACATTTCACACCAGCAGTCTTCATAAGAACAGTGTCAGACCAAAAGCTCATTGAAAGAGGTCACTTCTGGACCACTGAATATAATAATTCTTAATCCCTTTTTCAGGTGTTTTATTCTTTTTCTTCCTGCAACACCCCAAGGAAATGAGCTGCCCAGCTGATGCGTTGTGTGGGAACACCTTGCTTTCGCTGCCTTTCGGCCTGTTATCTGATACCTGGGCACCCTTTCGTTCCTGGATTGGAAGAAGCAGTCAATAATTTATTGTTCCCTGTTCTTGTCTTCCACTCCATTCTGGATTTTATAGATTTCTACCCTACAATCCCCACCATCATTCCTTTGCCAAGCCAAGGTGAGCTAGTTATTTAGCTTCCTACTATCTAGAAACGTAGCAAAGGAAGGTGGTGTATTTGGGGGGGGTGGGGGGGTGATGTTTCATTTGCATAACCTATAGATAGCAGCAACATCAGCCTTTTTTAAAACCTGAAGTGGAGAGGAATATTGAGAAAGGCACTGACAGCAAGAAGAAACACTTTGACTGAGAGACACGGAGGGTAGGATTTATCACATGTAACGTGCAGTGCTCCCATGCAGACATCTCCATCTGAGGCTGTCTCCCTGGGCTCCTGGTTTAGGGGCTAGTCAACACAGGTTAGAGAGGGCAGGGTTGGTTTGGCTAATTTTGGGTGAGATGTCTGCCCTACAGCCCCCTGTCTCTAGTGGAGGCTGAGGCAGATGTGGACGCCTGCTTTTCGATGTGATAGCACCAACGTTAAGACTCTCAGACTGGCAGCCGTAGCAGTAACCATTAACCAGCCATGACCAATAGGCTGGTCTTGATGCTTCCTTGCTGTACCATATCCATTACTAATCCATGGGGACAGTGCTTGGTTTCTAGACGTTTCTGGAGGTATATGGGGTGCCGTGTGCTCACCTTCCCCTGTGCACCTGGAAGTTTCCCTTCTCCAATCTCAATGGAAGAAATTCTGTCTCAAGAAATCTGAGATGTGCTATTTTTAGGCTTTTTCCTGAACAATCAGGCTGACTAGAATTTAAATTTTTTAGAAATGCAAAAATATTTTTGATCAGTTGGCATCTCGTTTACACTAATTGTCTTTGAATAGCTTTTATAGGGATAACTTTCCTCATTTTTAAATTGTAGTTGAAAATACATTATATGTATATAGATGGGGAGACAGACTTTCTGTTTCAGTTGATTTAAATATATCTTTACTGTGAATAATGCCCTTTATATTTTGAGGACAACAAAGAAGAAAATAATCTGTATCTTACTTCAGTTCTTCTTTTGGTGTTCTCATGAGCAAAAGAAAACAGCAGCATTAGCATGAAACAGATGCTAAATATATTAAATACATGCCAAAGGCCCAGAAAAGGGTCCTTACTCATGGTAGCAATGGAGTCTATCTCTAGTGATAAAACTATAAAGGCGTAGAGCGTCCCCTTGAAAAAAGGGAAGGTCCCACCTGGATGGTAGAACAGATACCACTGCTAGGAACAGCCAGCCCCTAACTTTGGACACCTGCCTACGTGTGACCCAAAGAGTGGGACAATGCCAGGACTGTACCCATGAGTGGACAACTGCAGGGGTGCCAGGAGAGACAAACCACACAGAACCTGCAGCACCTTTCTCCAGGTACTGCCCTGTAACCAAGGAAAGGCCATGACTGAGGACCTCACCCAAGCAAGCAGTTATAGACGATGGGAACTAAAAATGTGGGAGAGCACGGAGAAGTGAAAATAGCAGGTGTTACCATGTGGATGTCCTCCTTTCACTTTCCTCTGCTTTCCCTAATGTTTTTGTGAGCGTCCAAGAAAATGCATGAAAAGAGATGAACCAAAAAGGTCATCTCGGCTAGGATGGACCTGACAGACATCCACGCTGCACCTTCAGGATAACGCATGTTCCCTGCTCTCATCTGAGGCAGTCTAGGGCCAGTCCCTGCTGGCATCAGTGGGTGCTTGACCACATGTCTACACTCGGCCCCACTGGACCTCACCATGTAAGAGCACAAGTGGAGTCTCCAGTTGTAACCTGTACCCAGACCCTTCACCTGATGGGATGGCAAAGCAACATTTGTGAAACCCATGGCTACCTTTTAAGCTCCATGGTCTTACAGTCTTGACCCTGAAGGGTAAGAAGTTGGTTTTCATGAGCAACTTTCACCCCAAACTGCCTGACCATCCTCTGCTGAAATTCTGGACTGTGGATTGGGGAAAGGTGGCCATCACAACCTCTGTGGGAGATTTGTGACAAGCAGTGCGGACGGCAGCTCCAGCTTGCCACTTCTGGCAGGTTTGATAATGGTTTAATCCTTGTGTGATGTCTCCTCTCCATATCCAGGCATTCAATGAAAGTAAAGCAGAAATAAAAGAATTGCCTCATTAAAATCTGGTCACAGAGCTGAAGATACTACCCCTGTCTTTGTCAGATACGAAGTCACACGAGCCCCAGCAAGGAAGGGAAATGATAGATGGAGTAAAATGTACCTCCTGTCCCTCAGACACCCCCTGCTCCTTTGCGGTCCCATCAGCGGCTGCCGTCAGCACGTAACATCTCCGGCAGTAATGAATGACTGACAGCGCTGCACGAATCCCTGCTGGAGAGCTGTCAGTCAGAGGCTCTCTGGAGGAAACGCAAGAGGAACCTGATTGAAGAAATAACCCCCGATGCAGATCTCCGGTGACTCCCCTCCCCACCCTCATCAGCAGATCCAGACGCACCCCTGAGGGCTGATGTCTCCGAGTCGTGCAAACGAGGCCAGGCTGCTTCTCTCCTTGCTCAGCACAGACGCCTCCATCCTTTCGGGTGCAGCACTTTTAACTCCTGGCTGAAGGCTTGCTCCCTTGCTCCTGGCCTCTCCTTGAGCACAGCCCATACTGGAGAGCCACCTACCACTTGCTCCCCTTTCACCAGAACTCCCAATTCCCCCAAAAGCTTCCTGACTCCATCCCAGCCCCACTAACGCCTATCTGTGAGCAAGTCTTGGCATCTTGCTCCTTCAAAACTGCCTTGACTGGGGCTCAGGACAAGAAACAAGGTTCAGCTCTCCTCCTGACAGGACCACCCCACATGGGCATTTGCTAACCAGGATTTAGACCAGTGAGCTAGAAAGAAAAAAACCCACTTATTTTTCCTGACTCCAGTCCCCTGAGCTCATGGATGCTGTGACTGTTCTGGGTTTTCAGAAAGGAAGCAACATCTGACCACTCTGGGGATAAACTCCTGGAGAAGTCAGGCAGCACTTAATTTTCAGATCTGAAGAAAGGGAAGGGACACAACAGAAATCTAGATCTTAGAAAGACCTGTTCAGAGAGCCTCTGAAGGACTTATCCCCCAAGATTTAGCACAAAAAAAAAAAAACCCAAAGCTTTTAAATGCACTGAACTCTAGAAACCTGCCCTGGGCAGAAAATGTGGATGGTTAGAGATGATCCTAACCAAAGTGGCTCAAAAGCTGCTGAGTTCAGGTCTGAAACCCTCCCTGGAGGGCTGCCCACATTAAATCTGTTTGACTCTTGGTCTTCAGCCTCCTGTAGGGATGGGAGCTGAAAGCAAAGGTCTGACTCACAGCAAGCTCCTGCCTGGTGGTAGCTGCGGGGGTCTGGTTTAACGGGGGGTTGCAGGCGAGTGCAGACATCCCCAGCCTGGTGTCAGGCAGCTGGGTCACAGCTGCCTATGGAGGCTGGCCCAGCACTGCCCTTGGGGTGTCTCCTCCTGCACCGCTGTGTGCGCGAGGTGTGAGGACATCTTCCCCTGTGTCATGGCTGGGGACAGGGATGGAGACGTGATGCCCCCACTGCCAGATGGGGCTGCCTTTGGGGGTAGAAGCTGGTTGTCTACAAGCTGCTCCAGAGACACCATCTCGTGTTTCCACAATGAGTGGTTGCTTTCAAACTACCCCTGTAGCGGCACTGATTCAACGCCGAGGAGCCCTGAGAACCCAATATCTGGGTACTGAGGGTGCGCGCCTCTCCGCACTGCCCCCCAGGGAGCCAGGCAGGCAACCTAAATTGTTCCTTTTTCCTCAAAATTTGGACACTGTAGTGACGGTTTCAGGTTGGCTCTGACTGATTCACTAAGATCCCACAGGAGGTCTGTGGCAAAGTTTGGTTTCTACCCCCATTTCCTCTTTAAATGAGAACCCTAAATGACTTCTTTCTTCTCCTGAGCAACACACAGATTTTGGTATGAGCCAAGCAAATAGATTTTCAGACAATTCCAGAGAAGAATAAATGTTAACACAGGACAATCACCTCCAAAACTGACCATTGCAGAAGTAGGTGCAAGCAAAATAATTTAAAATCAGTTTCTTTGTGTGCCAGAAACTGGATTCAGTCTGCGATAACGGGACCGGGATGCAGAGCATGCAAACGAGATCGTTGGTCCTCACAGGAAGCAGGCGTTGTACGATGCTCCGAACGCTGGAGCTGAAACGCCGCGGACCTCTAGTCAAGGGTTGGTTTTCCATCTCGGCAGGTTTTGATCGGCCCCAATGTTAGCTGGATAACTCGGCGAGTCACTCACAGCAGCATCCCCCAGTCACAAAATGACTCATAAAAGTGCCCAGCCACAAGTGCCTTAGACTGCAGCATCTCTTTGGTTAATTGGCGAAAAGAGAACATGCACTTGGTGGAAAATATGGTGTACTGTGACTGTAAATACTATGTGAATTATTAATTTGCTGTTTACTAGCTTCAATATTGTTCTATTCAATTATTCTCTATAGATAGAGCAAAGGACTGCTCTGATTTTTAAATAATACACAAATTATTTTTTGTACATATTTACAGGAAGAATTTTTGCACATCTTTTTCCTTGAATAGATTTTGAATTATTTGTTGCATGTTTTATTAAAGCATCTGTTCAATAATTAAGGAGGGTATATAATTATATGTAAGGCTACCGAATGATTCATATTGCAGTATTTATTAACACCGTGTTGAAAATATAACCCCTCTCATACGAGTTGTTTTTCAGGATTACTTCATAGCACTTTATAGGGAGGGGGAGCCACCATCTCCAATTTACTGCTGGGGAAACTGAGGCATGGGAAGGCAGATGCCTCAGGGGACTAAATATGGACTTAAGAGACAAACACAGGACTCAAGACCCAGGGCAGAGCTCCAGCCATCAAACGCTGCAGCCTCCTGGCATATTTTGCAATCCCCTATAATACCCCCAACCACGCACAACTTCTCTGAACAAAGCAATAATCTCCCTGGCAAAAGGAGTGTGGACAACTAAAATCCTTTTTGCTCTCGCCGGCATTCAGTAGGCAGTTATTGACCTCAGCATTCAAAGAGACAGGTCCCAAATCCTCGGCGCAGATGACATTTAAACACAAATGGCCTTAAAAGTTATCTGGGAAAACTCGCTGACTCAGGGAAAGGAGTGTTTCATGTTTAGGCTGAACCCAATTGCACATGCCGTGATGTAATTTATTGTTCATGATACACAACTCATTTAAGGCCCTGCAAGCCGTGAAACATTTAAATCAGCAAGAGGGTGACTTTGAGAACTGTTACTGAAACATGGTGGAAAAGCCTTCAGCTACAGGACCAGGGAGTTTGGAGTTGTTCTGTTCCTTGCCAGCCATCAGACAACTAGCCCAAAAGGGAGTGGGTTTCTGCTTAAATGTAGGAATTTCAGCCCAGCTTTTCACTTACTTGTTAATCATTTGCAGCAGTAACCCCCAGACACAGAGTAGGGCTGGACAGGGGTATAAATCTAGCTGAAAAAAAAAATGTAAACCTGTAACAACTGATCTTGTCCAAGGTGACATTTGCTCCTAACTCTTGCTTTTCATTAGATGCAGACCAGGCTCCTCAGCTGAGAGTGATGAATCAGGTTTCCATCAGCACCGTGTAAATACAACATAAGAGGTCTGGGTTGAAATGGTGCAGGAGCAACAACTGCACGGAGCTAGCAGGAGTCTCGGCTGCGGGCAGAGATTTTACAGACCAGCCTGGCAGGAAGGTGGGCACATCACGAGCTGGAGGAGGTTTGCTTTCCAGCTCTCCTTGACAATAGGGAATTAACCCCCCCATGCTGAGCTGCTCACTTGCTTTTGTTCCCCCCCCTACCCCCCGTGAGGCCTTCGTGTTGCATGAGCTTTGTTCTGTCCTTGCTGTGAATTTCAGAGTCAACACATACAAAAATCTCTCCTAAATTGGATTTGAGTAAATCTAGCCCACCCTCCGCCCTTGGCATCCTCCAAATATTGCCGTGCCTTTGTGCAGATCCTTATGTAAAGATCCTGGTAACTGCTGATTAGTGGCAGGTGAAGGACACATTTTTTGCTCTTTTGTACAGTGGGTGTCTCCCACGGAAATTAAAGGAAACTGATTTTGTGCTGCCTCCCTTGCCAACAGGACCTGTTCCCCCTCAGTGACAATCTCAGCTTTCTTTGTAGTGGCAGTTTCTAGCGCCGTTGCATCCAGACTTTTTCACGGATGATCCACTTCCTAGAGCACTGCTGGGTTCATTTCATAGCCCTGTTACTAGGAACGTATCTCCAAGGGGTTTGTGACCTCACTGGCTAACAGGACCCCTAATTTGGGATCTATTGATCCAGAGGTCACAGCTCTGGTGTACTGGACAACCTAGAGACTGGCTTGACTGTATTTTCAACTGGAGACCTGGTCATGCCAAGGCTGATCTTTATGAGGAAACTAACCCTGGCTTCTTTCCTGGAAAAGTGAGATCTTTTTGGACTATACCTATGTGGTAGTGAGGGAACAATTTAAGGGATGCTCCACTGCTTTCTGGCAGACAAAGAAAAGTGGCAGATCCCACCCAAATGTGCTTGCTCCCACAACGTGGACACTGGAGCAGGTCTAAATCACCGTGATGCTGCGGAGCACAGGGGCTTGGTTCAGTCAGCCCAGCTGGATCCGGACCTGCCACTGCATGACAGCAGCACAAAACCAGCCCCAGGACTGCAAACTAACAGGCAAAATTCAGCTTCTGTTGTTAATGGTGTGAGATGAAGCTTGTAGAAACAGTGGTCAGATCACCTCTCTCAGGGTTTAGTTTATTTATAAGCCCCATCCCTGGAAGCATTCAAGGTCAGGCTGGACGGGGCTCTGAGCAACCTGATCTAGTGAGGTTGTCCCTGCTCATGGCAGGGGGGTTGGACTAGATGGCCTTTAAAGGTCCCTTCCAACCCAAACTATTCTATGATTCTATGATTCTATGATTTACGCAGCCGGTGCTTCCCACACCAGCCAGGCTGGGGACAACGCACCATTGCTCAGGATGTGGCATTTACGCAGGTGATGACGCAGAGCTTGGGTCTCCTCCTGCCTGCAGGGAAGCAGCTGAGCCCGTGGCCATGGGAGTGCCGAAGAACCAGGTTTGGGTGCCAGCCACATGCAGGGGCCCAAGAGGAGTTCATGTTGCAGCCAGCCTCAGAGAATTCCCCAACACAGAAACCGTCCAAAAATCCAGCCCTGCTTGGCATTGATCTCCCAGTGCTAGGAACCCCCAGATTTAGGTGCTGCAGATGAAATGAAGTGGCAGAGTCCAATTACTGACACCTGTTGGCTCACGATTGTGATGTCACTAATTAACCACCCCGAGCACGCCCCGAAGACCTTCTCTTTGAGACATGGACGATGGAGCTACCATGCCCTGCAGAGAGGGCAGTGACAGAGGAGGGCAGATGTCTAGGGCACTGGCCCTAGCCATGTACAAGGAGCCCTTTCGATTCACCACACTGCCGCTCCCCCTATGCAGAGCTCCTTGCACATCATTCAATCTTATTCCGCCAGATGTACAAACCTAAGGTCATCACTGTAGAGAAACCGGCAAAGAGCCTTTCTCCACCGAGCCATAGTGATCAAAATGTGGTTTCTCACCTCCTCTCTGGTCTCCTCCTCCCCTCTCCTCAGCAAGATGCTCAGCAAAGCCATGGTTATCACTGTTTGGAGGCAATACTGCTGTGGTTACCAGGACATAACTTGGAGCTCTGCAGCCCTGATAATGATGATGATAATGTTTGGTTTGGATGTGGTTTCCACTCCCCACCTGGGACCACTCAGGTTTCCTCTACGAGCTGCTGTAACAACTCTTCCCCCAAAATGATGCCATTCCCAACCACTGCTGCTCATTTCTTCCCCATCCCAAAGAGACGCTGTGGTGTGCCGGATAAGGCGCTGACTTGCAAAGCTGCGTCTTCCCCGTCAGTTGGGAGCGTTTATAATTACAATTCCCATTATTGTAAATTGTGTACATGGTCCTGTAAAACATGACACTTTAATCCTATTAATTGCTGTGTTTCCAATTCTTGCCAGTGATTTACCCTCCCCCGCTCCCAAACACCCAACACCCAAAAAAGAAATTATTCAGTCAAATCTGTAGCGTGACACCGCAGTCACAAGAGAGCCCAGGCTGCTGCAGCTGGGTTTGGGGCTCCCGAAGAGCTGTCCCGAGGCACGGTTCACACGGGGTTGTAGGGTCCTTCTCCCAGCTGCCAGCAAGGTCTGCTCTTCCCATGGGATTAGTACCACCAAGGCTCTGACAAAACCCAGGCTCATGGATGCCAGCTGCTTCTCCCCCTCCCCAGTCCTGCTCAGCCTCACCCTTCCCCAGAGGGTGTTTGAGCTTAATTAGTTCAACCCCTGAGCTTCGTCCCATTTTTGATCTGCAACAGCAGCTCTGCCTCATGGCTGACTCTCACTCCAGACCCCGCAGGCTGACAGGAAGGCGTGTACTAGCTTGCCAGGAAAATGGGGGTTCAGCACCCTTAAAATGACCTAAAACCCCTCTGTGTGCACTTTGCAGGCATAGGTGGGTTAGTCCCTATATCCTGCCCAAATTTCAGCTTTCTTCCTAGGAGGAAGTCCCTGTCCTTCAGCTCACCCATTTCCCGAGCACTTCCAGTGTCTGGCCTTGTTTGAGCTGTTGTGTCTTTGGTGACAGTCACCTTCTTCTTCCCTCCCACCACAAGTCCCAGCAGCAGCAGGAACCCAAGTCTTGTCCTTGCAAACCGCTTTGGAGCCCTTTAAGTGGAAAATAATGTAGCAGAATGAGTGGGCTTTAAATACTAACAATTTTTCTGTCTGGAGCATATGTGAGGACCCCAAAGGGTTTTGCAAATGATGGTGAGGCTCTGATCATGTTGTGATGTGGGAAGACAAAGAAACCATGTCCAATCAGAAGCGGAAGCAAAGAGAGACGGTGAGGAGCCAGGAAGGGGACAGGGATCCTGCTCGCCTTTGTCTTCTCCTACGCATGGGACATCTCACTGCGTTCAGAGGGGAGGAAAGGGAACACCAGGACCTCAGCCTCCCCTTTAAGTGAGTTGTTCTCCACCCGTACAAGAAAGAGGAGTGTGGAACACACAAAAGCACGACGGGGAGATCTTCCTCAGAGCCAGGCACTAGCACAAGAGCCCCAAGTGCTGCATCTGACTCTTTTCTAATCCCTTACCAAGTGGACTTTCATCACACTCATAATTAGGGATAATAATTTAAAGAGGTAGTTGAATACCCAAATCTGCTAATCCTTTAGTGAAGCCTCTTTCCTTTAATCTCTCTCTGGTTCACTAATACATAAAAATGTAGCCAGGCACCCACTGCCCTCATTAGAGGGAAACTTCACCCTCCTCCTCTTGGCCTCGGACGCATGCCGGGGATGAACAGAGGGCACAAAGGCAGCTCTCTGACCGCTTGAGACATGTGGGAACTTTGAAAACCATCAGCTTGGGCTTGTTTCAAGACCAATGTCACAACAGAGGCCGGTTGTCATGGTAACAGGTTATCAGCTATCAAAAACCATCCACGAAAAAGATATCACAAGGAGAGATGGCAACAGGGGCGGGGGGAAGGACACACAGCAGGGAAGGGGATGTCAAAGGGTGGCTTTGCCCCGGATGAGGGGGAAGGCAGGGGGAGACCCGTGCTCCACAGAAGAGAGGCTGCAAAAATCCACTGCTCTCCAGGGGCCAACAGGCAGCAGATCAAGATGGCTTTTGAGCACAGGAGAGAGGAGATGCAGACGTGTAGGCTCCTCATTTCCCCTGCCATGGAGGTCAGGGTGAGGATGTTCCCATGGTGACTTTTCCCTGGCAAGGCTGGAGAACTTTACAGGGGAGAAAAACAACCGATCCCAGAGATGGAGGAGATGTGAGGCAATGAAGAGCCTTAAACCTTGCTGTCCAAATAGTGCTGAGCCCTCCATTTGGAGGGAGATCAAAGCCTACAGCCTGGTGGTTGGGAACTCGGACTGTGGGAAGGATGGGTCCTCACTGGGGCTGTGAGGACCATGAAGGCCCTGCATAGGGGCAACTCTGACTTTTCCAAGCCTCCCGCTCCATCTGACCAGATGAACATCCTCTCCTTTTGCTATTTCTGCTGGCACAATGGGCCACCCCGCTCTTCCTGTGACAAAGCTTGATTTGCCACCAACGTGACGCTTTTGCACGTCTCCTCCAGCCCTTTCATTAGTTCCCTGGCCACCGTGCTCCCATGTGGGCAGCGGGGAGCCTCGCTGTCGGGACCAGCAATACCAGTGCCAGCATCTGCCAGGCGAGAGCTGATGCACTTGCTGGGCTAGAAGCTGTCGCAAGTGGGAAGCCATTGTTAATTAATCAGATACGCCATGTAATAGCATTAATCACAATCAATATATTAGATAGGGATGATGAAGATGCTGTGCAATCTCTGTCAGATAGCAAATACGCCCACATGTCCCAGCACAGCCACACACAGTCCTCGGGACGCCCATGCTCTTCTCCTGAACCTCCCAGGATGGCAACAGCATCGAGCTCTCTTTTTACCTCTGCTTCTGAGATCCTGGCGATGTCCCCTCCCCTGCCTGCTCCCGGGTTCACCCTTCCAGTTTGCCTCCCTCCCTCTTCCCTGCGCCCTGCCTGTATTCCTTGTTTTTCTCCAGTGACGTAATTTGGAGAGCTGCTCTGAGACGCACCCGTCTCATCCACACACGCCTCCATCTCCAGGGCTGGCGAAGGCTTCGGGAAAGGCTGGGAATGAGACCTCGATGTGCTGTTGTGTAGGTGGGCAGTGAGGGCTGTGCTGCTCCTCTCGGAGGCCCTCTGCTCCACCAGAAAAGCACGTTAGCCTTCTCCAGAGCCGACTGACAGTAGAGACTTCCTAAAAATGCAACACGCTCACACCATGCATCTCAATTGCTCTTCCCATGTTTTCCTGACAAGCAACCTCCATCTTCTCTTCTCAGGGTGTCCCTCATCCCAGGAGCAAAAATTTTGTGCTGGAAAGGCATCTGCACTTGGGCAAAGTGTCCTTCCAGAAAAACGCTCCTCCCTTCCCACACACGCAGCCACAACCCCCCTGCACAAGCTGGAAGGGTAATGCATTTTCTCTGGCAGCTGCCACCGCAGAAGTAAGAGGCATCTTGGAGATGACGACTTCATTTCAAACAGGAACGGCTTTCATGGCAGGCGCAGTGAATAAATGTAAGATGTCTATTCTTGCCTCAAGTCCTGCTCTCCCTAACGCACACAGAAAAGAAATCCCAGACATACCAAAAACTTTGACAGAGATAATGACCAGCCCAGGTTTAAAACCAGAAAATAATGCCTTAATTTTGGGTAAAAAAAACCCTAAATACATTCCATTAAAAGCAGATAAGAGGATATGAAAAATGTTTTTGGAGGCTAAATAATAATAATAAAAAAACCCCAAATTGGCAGAAAAGCCTAGTGAGTCATTTAATGCTCTCCGTGCAGTCGGCAGGAGCTGGGTAATTTATGCCTCTCCACAGCACGGTCTTGGGGCAGGTCGCTCAGGGAGGGTGTGTTCAAACCCACCACATTTTCGGCTGTGAAGAACTAAAGGCCCTTTCTCAGTCCCATTTGAGGGGCCGTGTTTGGGCTGGAAGGGAGGTTTCCTACCTGCGATGGAGCCGTGACGAAGCAGGTTGGGATCCAGTTTTTGACGGTGAACAAAGCAGCCTGTGCAGCAGGTCTGCCGTGCCCTGGGGAGGCAGTGCCAGCAGGGCAGGAGCAGAGCTGGAGACCCCCAGCAGGGTGTGTGATCTCCTACCATGCATGAAGGATGAAGGAATAATTGCACACAATGTTTGCTTTGGGGCTGATGAAGGCCAGTGATCTCCGAGTGAAGGAGAAACGCAAAGCAGTCATTCTGGAACGGACCAGCAAGCATGGCCAGATTCCTCCTCGCTCAGCTGCCCTCTTGCCATCTTTTTTGGACCCTGATTTGCGGGGCTGCGAGATGCCTGGAGATACTTCTAGGTGGAGGGGTCTGCCACGTTGTGTGGGGCAACAGGAGACTGCTTCCCACAGAGACCAGCCACCCCAATGCCTGTCTCAGCTTGTACTTTCCATGTGTCTCAGCTTGTACTTTCCGTGTTTCATGAGGTCTCAGGAAAGCTGAAGCTACTTATTTAAACGGCACCTCGCAATTTCTCAGTGGAAAAATACAGTCTCTGTAAGTCCTTTGACCACCACCCAGAAAGGCAGATGAAGCAAAGGCCCTCACAGTCCCACACCTGTCTTCGGCCATGCCCAGATATGGGTGCTGGGGATACCAAACCTGGGAAGAGTATAAAGTGGGACTTCTTTTGACGTAACTTCTCAGGCTGTGCTGCTGAGAGTTCAGTCAACCATCAGCCTCTCCAAAATTACTGGAAAGGCACCATTTATGTAACACAAAGCATTGTGGCTGTGGAGAAGCAACGCTACCTTTACTTAGTGGAGGACCAAATGGAGTTGGGGTAAGCATGTCCTGCAATGAATCCACAGCAGAGCTGGACAGTGTGTCCTCACATACCTGTCTGATACTCAGCAAGGAGGAGACAAAGATAATGCTGAGGGCTGGGTGAAACAAAGAAAGGGTGAGAGCTCGAGGGACAGCATCTGCTGCCCCTCGGTCAGGCCCGGGAAGGGCGCTTGATTCCCAGGTGCACTTCCTGGGAGCATGTGGGTTTTCTTCCAGCAGAGAGCATGAGGTGTGTTCATAACTTCAGGTGCTAGAGAGGCTGCACTGCCTTGCACAGATGGCTGAGGTACAACAGGACCATCACTAGGGGATTCCTCTGAAAAGCCTGCAAGAGCTACAGGTAATTAGCTACAGCTAATGCAAACCCATTTGCCTTCAGATCAGTTGGGGCTGTCCTCGGATAGCCATGACTTGACAGACCACCAGTTGGACAGTGAGTGGAAGTTTAAATACTGACCTGAATGATTTGCATCTTATCTCTCGTCTCTCTAGGAAGCCATGAAAGCTGAGACAAAGCTGATACAAGGTCTCGGTGTCTGTGCTTGCTGTGCCCTTGTTTACGAGAGCGGGAACTGGACCAGAGCAAACCTCGGCTCCTCTCTATGCCTCCTGACAGCAGACCTGGCTACTTAGGTGGGATGAAGAGCAATTACCTTTCCCAGATTTAATACTCTGTGTTCAAAGGAAGCTTTACTCTGATTGAGATCTAGAATAACATTTCCTTAACTAGGCGTAGATTACAAACATGAACTGTCTGATTTATAGCTCTAGTTTTTGATCAGGGAGAAGAAACCAGAGATGATGAAATAGTCATAAGTTTGAAGTTATTTTTATTTTTGCTAGTGGATGAGTCTCAAATGACTAAAACAAACAAATCCAGCCAGGATTAACCAGCTGTATGTATAGAATTGTATACCTGATGTTGGAATCTCAAATCCTCCTCTCCTGGGTAAAACTTCGTGCCACCTTCCTCCTACCTGTAGCCACCTTATTTATTATTTTTGGTAAATGGGTGCTGGCTGTGTGAAGAACAGTAGGGTTACAGACTCTGGGACATAAAACAGTGGGTGATTTACCTGAGACTTTTCTGAACTGACTGTGGTTATAGGCGAGACTTTGAACTTGGGTAGATCAAGTCGCATGACTCCAAGGGAAGCCTCAGTTCCAAATAAAGGACTCGGGCTCCTCTTACAAGTAGGTTTCTTCTTCTTGTTATTCCTATTGAGAGGCTGTTTCTGAATCTCTCTCCTTTGGGAACCAGTGCTGACCACTAGTGTACATTGCTATTTCGTGCTGCGGTCTCCCATCCCCGGCAGAGCTAGAATAGCCCACCCTCTCTCCTCCAGACTTTGCTTTCTTAGGCTAAACACACGGCTGGTGTCTTCCTCTCATCCGATGGGGTCTCCATGCCTGTGGCCATCCCAGAAACCCTCCTCTGCCCATGCCTCCCCAGGAGGGCTTGCCAATGCCATGGTTATGATTTTCCTGCCTCTGCAGGAAACATCTGGCCTGCTAGGTCCAGCATTGCCCTTTCCAGCTGCAACACTGGAAGTCCAGGCTGTTATTCCCCGTAGCCCTACTCCATTTCATGCCATTTCTATTACCTAGAGTAATCCAAAGCTGAGACTCTCATTCTCCTCTCCACGGCCAATGCCTCTAAACCTCATGTCATCAGCAGATTTTTAGCGCACTCCTGTAATAGCCCAGCAAGCCACTCTGTCCTTCAATCAGGCTTTCCCTGCCCCTCGGGAAACCTGATAAGCAGAAACCACCATGCCAGCAGTCGTGGCTAGGGCTGCACTAGCAGTGCAGGGACTGTAGTTCCGGTGCTTATTCTGAAAGTGTCCAGAGATGGAGAAAGCTGGAAAGATTGCAACTCACTCTCTGCTACACATATTTTTTTTTTCTTTTCCTTTTTTCTTACCTCTTATTTTTATACCTTGTGTTTTCCCAGCCTTCTCATATTTTTTTGTTTTTAAGGTGCAAAAAGGAACATGAATCCATACGTGTATATACTGTAAATACCCATGATGTCTGCATGGGAGATTTCCTCAGTGCTGAACACTCCCTTCTGTAGTCTTAGTGGGTTTAGTGCTCGCAGGTCCCCTGAGGCTTGAAGTTATCCCCCATGACTTTAAGTAAGGATGGTTAGATATCCTATCCTGTGTGTTTTGTGGAAGTCCAGGGGGACACAGAGAGGACATTTTAACCACCACAGGGGTGCTGACTTTTAAGGATCAGCACTCTGATCCACTCTTCCTGCCGAGACAGCTAATAATCTCCTTGCTTACTAAGAAATTTAGCCAGCATTAAGTTACATGTTTGACTGACTGTGGTAAACGCATTTAGTTGGGATTTATAACCAAACAGGCAGGCGGCTCCTTAGACTCTTTCTTAGCATTCATAAGGATTAATTATTTTTAGTCTGAATATTGTAACTGAGTGTATCTGCACTCCAGCTCAATGGGTAACATGCCTAAGACCTTTCATTTCTGCTTTACTAACAGGACAGAAAGGGAACTGGGCCCTGGTTATGCACGTAGTATTCGCACAACTGTACAACTACCATGTACGCTTGTATCTGCCAGGCTTTACACACTAGGCATGAAATCCTGCAACCACTTCTCCATCACATAGTGTGACACCAGAGGCATTTCCTGGGCTGCCACCCAACCATCACCATAACACCTCCTGGGAAAGCAGAGTCTTGCTCTGGAGAAGTCCAGTTGCTCTGGAAAGTCCAGTGTCACCTGAGGGCATCAAATTCACTGCTCAGTGTACAACTCACCTACTTGACACATGGAGAGGAGGTGTACATATGTCAATGGGCAACTGGAAACATGGCAGATTAGGGCCCAACGCAGGGAGTGGCAGTAGACTGCCATTAAAACCAGTAATTTACCCTCAATGCCACAGGTGTTGGCGGGCCTACCACAATCTAATAACTCTAAGGAGAGATCTAGGCAGACTGCAAGAGTGGAGATTTCCCCAGCTTGGCAAGTGGCCCAGACACTTGTTTGGATGCCCTTTCGCCAGGACACTGTTGCTTGGATGCCCTTTCCAAAAGCATCATGAGAACTTCCACGCCTGCCAGTGGGACCAGGCAGTGCCATTCTGACTGAAAGCAAGCTTCCTGAGATAGACACGAGCCCTAACATCACACTGGGGACCAGAGGCAGGTGGGAGATATCTCCTTAACTTGGTAACACTGCTTCAGGCAGTCCAGTGGGCCTGGACTGGGAGAGTCCCCAAGCAGCAGGCAGACCCATTGTGGTGACACCAGGATCGCTTCCAAGAATTACTCTTCTTTCTCCCCCTCTCTGAAGCTTGGACCTGTTTTTTGCTTAGTCTTCTCCCTCACTAAATCTTTATGTGCCTTCGCTCTTGAGGACTCTTCAGTTCTTGGCAGTTTGGTCAGCTGGACATCCCTTTCCTGACTCTTCACATACCAGACAGAAGAGGACCAGAAAGGCTTTAGGGACCTGAGACAAAATGATTTGAGTGAATTAAACCAAATCAGCTATTAAGGGATTCATGTTTCACAGACAACATTACAAACAGCATGCAAAGATATGGGATTGGACATCTTTCAGTCCCCAGCTCAGAGACCCATCCCACCCACCGCTCCCGGGTGGCAGCAATGACAGCATGTTCTCAGACTGCCAGGATGAGAAATCGTGCATTTACACTGAGGGAGGAACATGCAATCAAGGAGTGTGGCTTGGCCAGAAATCCAGAGGCAGAGATCCTCTTCAAGACTTGGCACATCTAGTCAGGCAGGACACGTCCTGGCTTTAGAGCTGTTCTATTATTCAGGACCCTGGTCCCAGGGTTAGCAAGGAAGGAGCTCATGAGCTCATGAAAGTGGTGCTGGGAATAGTTACATGAAGCTGCTCAAACTTACAAACTTCCAATAAGTTTCAGGCTGAGCTTTGGATCAATTCTTATTCCTTCCAGATTGCTTCACTCATCCCTCCTGTGTACTTTTGATCAAATCACAAAAACGCTGAGCAGATTCTTACAACTTACTTTCTAATAAGCCCTTTAGGAAAGCAGAGTTGACAGCATCTTACAGTTTTTTCTTCTTTCTTCTTTTTTAAAACTAGCTCCACAGCCTCTGCCAAATGCAAGGATGCCAAGTATGATCAGGCTGTGGATGGCACCATTCATTTGTGTCAATCCTCTTCATACCAGATGAGCAGACAGGACATATGGGCCTATCCTTAACGAAGTGTACACATGAAATAAACAGGAGATTTCTGCAAATCAGTAAACTTCCAAGTGCAAGATTAACCCAAAGACTGCCAGACGTGGAGAGGAGCCACTATAAGTTGGAAAAGTTAAGAAATGTTCTTTTACCTCCAATTCCTGTAAATACACCCTGGAAGGAGATACAGTGAGAGGAGAGGTCTCCAAGACCGTACTGCACTGTACTTCATCTCCATGGTACCAGGCTCTGGCAAATCAGCATCTCAGAGTGTGTTTAGCCTCTCAAACACAGTCTGTGCCTCATCCTCATGTCTCGAGGTTAGTCTGGTCATCTGGACCATTTCGGGTGTACCCTGACTCCTCCCAACCCTCCTACAATGTCAGAGGTGAAAAGCAGAACTGTGAGTCCATGTTTGGGAAAACCTGCCTCTCTGGTGAGTGGAGAGAGCAGCTTAATCTGCTTAGCTTAATGAAGAGAAGGTGAAGATGTGATGCGACTGCAATCTGTTAAGTACTACCACTGGGAGAAGGCTTTTAACAGTGGAGGGCTTTTTAATCCGGTAGATAGGCAGAATGAGATCCAGTAGATGGAAGATGAAGGCGGGCAGACACAGTCTAGAAATAAAGTGCATTTTTTTTGAAATAGTGAAAGCAATTAGCCATTAAAGAACCTATGGAGAGATGCACTAGGTCCCCCAGCGCCTGAACTCTTAAAAAAAAATGGTTGTGTTTGAAAAGACAGGTGTCACCGGGTCTGAAATGAGGGGACCTGCTAGAATTTCACACCATAGAGAAACAAGGAGAGCTGGTTTATAAAAGACTCACTTAAAAAATCCATGAATTTACCTTTGCTTCCTAAAGGCTTCTGAATGTTGGTTTAATAGCTGTTGCCTTCCAGCCATGAGTTGTACATCATGCGGTTACACACATTCTCCACAGGAGAACGTTAATCAGGCTCTTAATCACTTGCACATACTCCTCCTCTCCTGCTTCAGTTTTCAAGGGCCGTGACCTCCGCTCCACACCTGTACACGACCAGAATAACCTGCCTCCTCTTGCAGCCTGCTCCCACGCTCTCTTCTCGCACTGTTTTCTCCCCACGTCTCTTGGGCACAGATGTTCCCTGCCTCTCCCCTGGATCCGCTCAGAGGCTGCGAAAGCATCTCAACACAGCCAGAACATCTGGCTCCCAGTCTGGAACGTGTTCCTCCCCGTTTTTGTGCTTGCTGGGGTGTGGGGAGGATCTCTGTGCTGCTCAGGCTCACGCCGAGTCCCAGATGCCTCTCCAGTCCCCAACTGGAAGCAGTTTTTCTGGCCAAGCTGCTACACTCCGAATAACTGAAAAAGTTCCCACAAGCAAAATGGTCTTGCTGGCATCCATCTGGGATCAAAGGGCCACGTGGGCGCTACTGAGAGAATCAAGGACTTTCTCTCCTAGTTACTGCAGTCGTGGCAATGACACGTTCCATGGGCTTTTTCCATTCTCATTGGCACCTGCCAGAGACCTTCTTGTCCAAGCCCTTTGAGACACTTTGGCAGTCCATCCCTGAAGCCCTTCTCCAGGGCTTGTGCACTAATGTGGGCAGAAATGCATGCATCAGTTCCTGCCCTGCCCTAACTTTCCCAGTGACCAGCAATGGTCTGTCCAGTTCTCTAGCTTGAACTCCAGGAAATGCACAAGATCTTAGCGTGGAGGCAGGCAAGCCAATGCTCGGTCACACCTGAAGTATGAGCCTCTGGCCAGAACTGCAGTCTTTTGGATTATCCCAGCACGCACCTTGGCCAGCATGTGTCAGGTACGTCCCATCATTTCAGCAGCACTGCTGAATTTAATTCTTCCCTCTCCTGGAGTCAGGGCTACCCCACCTCTGCTCTGTCATCACTGCCGTCTCTATAGTGTCCCATCTCCTCCCATCATGACTTTCCTCAGCAAATATCATGAAGTCCCACCAGGTTTTGCTTTTCCCCTTCTTAGCATGGTTTGTCATGGGCATGAGGCTTATGAGACCACATCGTTGGTAACACGTGGGTCTGTGTATAGCACCCAATAACTCATTTTTAAGTCACTGGCCACTTTCAGCCAAATTTGGCAAGGATTGGAGAGCTCCAAGATAATAAATTTGCTTATGTTTCTTGAAAATAGGGGAATGCTTGTAAGAGAGAAACCTTATTAAAAACCATCAAAGTAGGAAAATCAATGGACTGAGCTAATTCCTTATTAGACTTTGGACTATCCACACAAGATGGAGAAGACACAAAGACAGGTGTCAGAAATGCCCTGGTAGCTTACAAATTGCTTTAGTTGACATGGTTAGGCACCAGAGAATTTGACTGCAAGGCACAGAGGAAAGCAGTCTTGATCAGCCTTGATCCACCCTCTTCTTCAAGACCTCCACTGAAGACCCAGGGTCTTTTCCTCCTGGAAACCACGGAACTAGGACCAGGGTGCCAGCACTGGAGACAATGTTTGCTCAGGCTGTTGGCGGAGGGTCCTCCCATCTTGAAGACATCTAACAAGCAGGAAGAGCACATTTTCCAGGCTCCTCAGAGGGAAATCCAGGGACTGGGGATTCCTGCCTTGTGCAAAGCTGCCCCAGTGGGACAGCGCTCGCAGGGCAGAGCTGGAGAGCTGAAAAATGGGTCCAGGAAGAGCTAATACAGCCACTGGGACTTAGGAGTCATCCCAACGGGGTCAATGCTCTGACACTAGATCAGGTGTGACTGCAGCATGTCCCCCGCCTGATCGGGGTGCGGAGAGCACAGAGTGCTCTGAGACACACAGCTCCCACTGCGCACAAAGATGCTCTGCACACTTTGGACAGCCACTGGGGTCCTGTGCCTTCGTAATGACCTGGTATTATGTGTGGCTGTGACATGGCTTCTGGCCACACAATGGCCCTGCTTGAAGCCAATCCTTTGACGGCTCCTTGGGTTTATCTGGACTCCAGTAATTCCCTTGTCTCAGCTGCTGGGATGCCGCGCTCTGTGCTGTTATGCTTTCCCCAGTGCTGCCCCAGGGGTTTTCAGCCACGCTTGGGTTTAATCTGTGCAAAGCCAGGGCATGCTACACAGAAAAGCAGGGCCAAAGCCTCAGCAGGTGACGTCCTTGGAGGACGAGAGGAAACTAAGCAGGTGTAAGGGCAAGAAACGCAAGGGCTGGGCATTACTGCACGAACCCCATTTCTCCTGCCTCCTGCCCTCAGCGCAACAGCCTGGCCCCAGACTCCAACACCAAAACTCCCATCCTGTGCTTGAGCAGCCCCAGCCTGGATACCGCAACGCCCTCATGTCCCTGTCCTACAGACGAGCTGTCCCTGGGGACTGTCAAATCTGCTTGTCCTGATGCTGACACCTATTAACAGCATGGCTCGGGCAGTGCTGGGATATAAATATGGCAGGGACCACATCGGCAGCCAAAGCCGCTGTGCGGGAGGGGCTGGTGCGCGAGGCTGCACCGATGTGCATTTTGCTGGCACACGCAGACTCGCTCTGCCCGTGCAGAGAGCAGCTGAGCTCCAGGCCTGCTGTGTGAACCAGAAACCACCCGGCTGCCTTTAGCTCTGCTGAAAACCTATATTAGCTCCTAGCGAAGACTGCCACTGTCTCCAGATACAGCCAGAGCCTTTGTCTCAGCCTGCAGAGACCGTAGCTATACTTGGGAGAGGCACTGGTGTACAGCCCTGTACACGGAGCCACGAGAAAGAGACTCAGTCACTGCAGCAGCAAGAAAGTGGCACTGCTTAATCCCCAGGGCCTTTGAACTCTGTTGTCAATCTCCGCCTTGCGCCCTCCCGCTCAGAGAAAGAGCATCAAAAGGTGGTGAGTGCTACGTAAGCAAAGGAGGAGGAACGGCTGGTAAGCAGCGAGCGCTGAGGCTCGCAGCAGCAGCGGGAGGAACGGGAGAGGGGTGTGCTGGGGAGATAAACAGGAATGACTTTCAAAGGGAAACTGGCAGGGTATTGTGCATGATTTTCCAGTTCTTCCTACCTACCCAGGCTCCCTGTTCGCTCAGTGACACTTACAGCAGCCTCCTGGAAACACATTTTTGCACCGAGTGCTGCTGCCTTTCATGTTTTCTGGGGCTGCCACAGCTGTAGTGGGAATAGGAGGGGAGGAGAGCCACAACCACCTCACGTTGCTGGGGCCGTGCTCGGCGCCCCGGGCAGGAGAGTGCGGATAGGAGAGAGGGAGCTCCCTTTTAGCTCTCCTGATGAAACTCCAGCTGGCTTTATTTCCCATCACACCATTGCTCTGAAATGCCAGGCTGCACACACGACTTTGCTACTGTGGGGTTACTCCTCCAGAAGAGGTTGCTACATAAATGCATTTATTTTCATGAGAAAACAAGCAGTATAGAAGGATTTGTTCTGAAACCCAGGGAGATACAGAAGCTTGTCAAAGAGGGAGAAAGCATGTGGATGACATGAAGGAGTGCTAGCCATCCCCAGCTGCCGCTGGGTTTGGGACCCAAGTGCTGAGCTATGCCTGTTTTTTCAGACCAGGAGCAGAGTCTTTATGGTGGGATGGTCCACCTGGGCCCCAGCTATGGTTCTTTAAGACACCTTAGCATAACCAGTTGCAAAAGAACCAGGTGCCATCAAAAAATAGGCATGAATGTACTTGTGGGCATCCATGCTTATTTGAAGATAATAGTTTGAATAAAGCTCCAGGACACAATGGAGAGTCACTTAATGCCAAGGAGATTATGATCTATTGGGCAATGAGGCTCATTAAAGCGAAGGGCTGGCAAGCTAGAGAGAGTGAAAAACTGTATTTCCCGAAGGTGAACTTCCTAAAAAGACCCATATCTAAAGGCAGCAGGTTCTCCTTTGACAGCCCTTATAGGCTGGGATGTAAAGTAGAGGATGGTGGTGAGTCATTATATCCTTTTTTTCCCCCTTAGTGATAAGGAAACTGAGGCACAGTCAGCCAATTAAATGGAGATAATCAGTGTATTTCTGAGAGCTAATGTGGAGATACCCAAACTTCTCTTCCAGGCCATAAACATCTGTAGTTAATGACAAAATGTTAATTACTGGCAATCAGCTAATGAGGGTAAAAGCTGAACTAATTTTCTGCTGCCTGAAATGCTACTCTAGACCGTGTTTTGCCCATCAGCTGAACTGCTATTTAAAAAGAGGATGAAAAGGAAAAGAAAAAAAAAAGCATTTTGGCACCTCACTCTGCCTCCCCTGCCAGACCAGATTAGGGCAAGGGGAAATTCTCTGGTGCAGACAAGCCCTAGTTCGTTTTCCCGTGTCAGGCAGTGAATCAGCTATGAGCCGAATACTGGGCTGAGGGGCTCTGCTGCCCAGTCCTGCCTCCCACTGAGACTGGCTCAAAGGACTTGATGCAAGGGTGGAAATCCTGGTTCTTATGCTCAGTAGAGACTCTGAACTCTGCTCTCTGTAGAGGGACAGGGACAATTTGCTGCCCCTCTTTTTGCCCATCTAGGGGCTCAGCCCCACTCAGCTATAGCATGGGGCAGGTCTAAATCACCCCCTTCTTGCATTTTGAAGCGGCAGCTGGAGTTGACACTCCTGGAGCAGTAAGCCAGCACATAGTGCTGCTGTGCATGAGTAACCAGCAGCCATTCTGGAGGAGACTGTACGCTACTGCTGGGCAGAATGATTCATCTGTATGTCACGGACACGGTGGCGATAGCCCTATAACAAAAGGCAGAGCCATGGGGTAATTTCTCATTATGGTGACTATCAGCCTTGGACTGATCAGCCTGGGTGGTCACATCTCCGACGCGTGCAGTAAAACCTCTCCGTGGCACCGAGGAGGGAAAGACACCAAGTTGGAGTCATTGAGGATCTGGCCCTAGGGGGGATGCTGAATCAGTATATCATACAAAGTGGTTTTGGGGTTATGGAGATGTTTAATAAAGTCTTCCACAGTGAGTTAGGGGGTTGGAGATAGCTGTCAGTGTTGCCTACAGCACAGTAAAACCAGCTTCGGCTGGCACTGTGCTTTACCCTGCCCTGGCACAGCAGGTTCACAGTAGCTCCATGCTCTGGGACCAGAAATGCCAGCCTGAATCTCACGCAGGATGAGCAGCTAAAGGCCCCTGATCCTCTGACCCAGCTGCCGGGGCCAGCTACCTCTGAAAACTGCTACCTCCAAAATTAACTTTTAAATCTGGTATTTCAGATCAGTCCCAAGCCCTCACTTACAGCCCACATCCCAGGAATTTGTCTGCAGCCCCTTTCCTACGGTCACATCAAACCTGGTTTCTCATGCAGCATGTTCGGGCTGCTCCCCGCGAGCCCTCCTCCGCACCCCTCGGGGAGCCCAGGCTGGCACCCAAGCAGCTGCCGTGCCCCCCACACCTCCAACCCGGCGGGTGCCCTCAGGCACTAATGCCAACAGATGTGTTTTCTGCCCAGCCACCAGATGAAGAAGAACCCTCCTGATTAAGCTGATTCCCAGCTTTTTGATAAATCTCACCCCTTTGCGGACTCACCTCTCCACCACTGTGACACTGACTGTCAATCAACTTCTACTGCTGGTGCAATTAATTCCATCTCCCTTTGCAGCCCCAGTTCCCCGTGTGCAGGGAGAGCTATGACATTTCATGCTCTAAAGGGCTTAACACCCCTCTGCACACACATACAGCCACACACTAGCAGGGTGGCCGTCCGGGTGATTTGAAACAGACTGAAGGAACGGGAAATAAGTGGGATTCCTCATAGATGAGGCCACCCTAAATCAGATTTAGGGGGTGAGAGGACAAAGCAAATGCGAGCTGCTCCTGTACAACGCGACGCGTGCTCTCCGTAACACATATAAGCCTCTTACCCAGGTCAGGGCTGTGTCTGCCCCACAGCCCCTGTGGGTGAGGGTTACCTGAGCTCTGCATTTGCTCACTCAGGCCATTTATAACTTGTTTGCCAAGCCAGCAGCTGCTGCAGCGTCCCAGCAGTTCTTTCCCTGATTAAAAGCTACCTGCCTTGCAAACGGGCCAGGTGGAGAGGTGGCTGGGGGCCACGAAGCAGAGGACGGCACGCACACTTAGTGTTTAGCTCTGCGGAGAGCGTCCCTCCCCTTGGCACTAAGGCTGGGGGTCCAGCTGCGCACGCTGAGCTGGAGCGGGAGGGATACGTCCCGCCACGCAGCGTTTCCAGGGACGGCTGTGCCAGCCCTGAGCCCGGGGAGCTACGGTGAGCCCAGGGATGGCTCTACCGCCAGCAGGTCCCCGTGGCTGGCTCAGCTGCTTGATACAAGGTTTTCAGCTCATCTGCAAGGGACTTGGTGGCTTTGGGGAGGCAGCACAGAATGAATGGTAGAAAATCCATTTAATAAAAATGTGGAGCCAGTTTCCACGTGCTTTCATCCAAGGCTATCCAGGTGCCATGCGATCTTTAATACATTAAGCATCCTATCAGAGCTGGCTACTCTCATTTGCACCTCATATACAAGGGAAAAAAAGGCACAAGGGGGCAAAGGGAGCAGCTGGACATGGCAGGGAAATGGGATTTGCCAGGGACACTGTCTCCAGCAACCAAACCTGTCTTATAAAGCAACTCCAGAAGCTGGGAAACGCCCCTTTACTCTGACAAGGGATCTCCATGTAGCTACCGGTATTTGCAAGCCAAGCCAGTGAGGACCCGGGGAGGCAGAGCAGAGAGGCAGGACCGGGGCTGGCGCAGCCTGTGCTGGGGCCGTGCGTGGGAAGGAGAGCAGGGGAAGGGGGTGGCAGAGCTGCCCGTCAGGGGTGTCCCGTTCCCGGCTGCTTTGAGTCCCCACGCCAAGCCAGGCTAACCCAGCACCCAGGGTGCCCGGAGATGCGATGCTCAGACATCACCGATGCGCTGCAGAGGGTCAGCCCCGGCCAGGGCCAGGCAAGCAGCAGGCAGCTAGGAGAAGGAATGGGGAAAATAATCTTTGATGGGAAAAAAAATCACTTTGGGCCACAGCAGAGATGTCTACACCACAAGTGAAAATCACAGCTGCTTTCTTCCACCCCATGAATATGTGCAGAGCTCACCAGGAGGGTGGGTGATGGATTGCGGGGGACTTAAAGGGGGAGACCAGTTTGCTATAGAGCCTGGGACTGGGAGCCAGCACTTCCCTGACACCAAAACCCAGTTCCTCTCCATCTTCTACAAGACTCTTCCTGCCAGCTCCAAAGCTCCCCAAATTCAGCACATTTCCCAGCAATGCCACCACCCTTTGGGCTGATGCCACGGAAAAATATTTCTGGACTACTGCTGCCAACAGCTCCCCAGGTGACTGTAGTGGGAAAATCCTACAGGTCACTTCAGCTTATGATATTCAGGCTGCATTTTACAAACGTGCTCTCTCCGGTTCAGCTCAGTGAGAGCAAACGAGCTGCGTGACTGGCGTGCAGGGGTTGCTGCACCTCTCGCTTCTCCTGCATTAGCACAACATGGCTGGTGTGCCTGACGCTGCAAGATCGAGTCGATAACTACTATTGTTATTATCTTTATTAATCAATAATAATATCCTTATTTCCTCATGTGGGGCTTCCCAGCACATCCTTTCTTATTTATCCTCTGTCTTATTTACGTCCCGAGCTTGCAATTAGACCTGGGTGAGCGGCTGCCAGCACTGACCCGGCTGCCGAAACCCAGCCTTGCTCTCACAGACAAGTCCCTTTCAGGGCAGGGATGATTCGACCGACTTCAATCAGCCTGTCCATGAGGAGGGAGCCTTGCAGAGCTGGGGCCAAAGCCATCAGCTCCTCCAGGCAGCTCTGTCTGAACTGAAAGGGCTGTAAGTACCTAACGTCCCTCCGGGGAGACACAGAGACATCTGCTGCAGCTGTAAAAATATATAAAATGAGGCAAGGTTAATAGCGGCTATCTTGGGCATGTGCACGTGTGTCTCCTTTTTTCATACCGTCTGAGGGCTGTGTAATTGTCGATGCCTTTACCTTGATGGTCTCCCTGGGGAGAAGGGACAGCACGGTGTCCCCAGCGCCCAGGCGGGAGCTGGTGCGTGGGCAGAGACTCGCTGGATGACACACAGGAGGTCTCCGGTGGAGCAGGGGTTTACACCACGGGCTTCCAAGTGCCAGGCGAGAGGTTTCATCTCGGCACCATCCTTCCTTCCTTTAACCAGCCTGTACTCCCCTCCTTGGCTTCACATTCATTTTCTTTCCAAGGAAACGTGTTGGTCCTACCCTGCCTGGCAGCACCCCTTCAAAAACCATGGCAAATTCCTGAGCTAAGCCATGTTTTAGCAGCAAGATGTGACCTCGCCACGAGAGCGCTCTTGTTCTTGGAGAGAACAAAACTCGTTCTGCCTAATTGCTCCTGGCAGCGCACTCTGCCGTAACGAAGGTGGGACCACGGTGGCAGGGGAAGGCAGCGCTACTCCTTTACAGTGAGCCTCAAAATCCACCCTTTTATGCTCAAAGCACAATGCAAGGCCAGGCTCGCTCCTTCAAGTCGCTCGCGCTGCGGAGAGCAGCGCCTGCTCTGAGCCAATATCCACCTTGCACACATACCCAGCTCTGAGCACCGGGAGGAGGTTTCTCTGGCTTTATTTTTAGTTCTATGAAAACCCTAAAATATGTCATGAGTGGGAACTGACATCGTGGAAAGGCTTTTTCGTAGACCCTTTGGGCTCTTTGTTTCATGCACCCAGCGGGCTTTGCAACAGTTCATTTTGCCTCCCAGCTCCCGGGAGGGAGGAAGGGAGGGATGGAGGGAGGTGTTACTATTTGTGGTTTGCTGAATAGGGTGGCGAGGTGGATGGCTGAGAAATGAAGTCTGTGGCCTGACGGTGCTTCTTGAAAGCATTAACACACTTTCTTCTTTCTCACCCGCCAGCACAGTGACATTTCACACTTCTGCTTGGGTCTGGCTCTCCAGAGACCTTGCAGCCGTTCCCTAATGCCTCTCCTTTCACAGCAGCTTGAGTAAGAGTCGAAGCCCAGGCTGAAATCGGGAAAATGGCTCCTCTGCAAACCAGCGAGCGGTCTGGTACCAAACCCCATGGGGAGGCCAGGAAAGCTGCCCCTGTCCAGGGACAGGCAGGCTGGTTGTGGCACCTGATCCAAACTCAGACAGTGTAGGAAAATGGGAGGGAAATTTTAAATGAGTAAATTAATAGCAATTTAAAGGAATATGGATCAAACATTTTACACTTTAGAGCACATTGAGGAGGCTGAAGGCCTGACTTTGGTTAAATAAAGGATTTTGTAGACACAAACCCAAATGGGTATCAATTAGCTTGAACTTGTGGGCAGGCTAGAAATGAGTTGAGATTTCCCAGCCATCCCCAGCACAGGGATGCTCTGGGTCTGTCCCCAGTAAGAGCAGAGGGGCAAGAAACTCTCTGTCTGCTGGTGCCGGGTATGCTCAGGGGATAGGGGGTTGCCTGTGATGGCCGGACCTGTCTCGGTGAGCCCACGCTGCCTTTCCAGAGCCGTCCTCTTCGCCCAGCTCCTCTGCTGAGCCAGGCTGCATTTTGGCATCACTTCCTCCTTTGGCAGAACAGGAACAGATTAAAAATCTTTCACCTGCTCCCTTGAGGGAGAAAATAAGCAGCATTTCAAAGCATGCTTCAGGTGACCACACTCAAGCCTTTTGGTAGCTGAACCTCACAGACAGAAACCAGCATCCACAGGTAAACAGGGAAGGTATTTTCCCTTGAAAGAAGGTGCTGCAGTGAGGTAGGGATATAGCTCTTTTTTTCTTTCTTTGAATGTCACAAACGAACTCCATTAAACAGTGACTGAGCAGACGGCACTGAAAACAAACACAAAATTAAGCACGCCCACTCTACGGGGAGAGGTTTTGCCTGCCTTCTCCTCCCACGCTCCTGCCAGGGAGGAAGGTGAAGATGAAGGGGGGGACCTGGGAGGACCATTTCTGGAGGCTGGGCTGGGAGAGCTGCTGGGAGAGGGGGATGTACAGCTGATGGGGATGTGCCAGAAGGAAAGAGCCCTCTGTGAGGACAGTCACAAGTGTAATGAGTTGGCAGTACTGAGCTTGGAAGGGCTCCGGGAAACCGGAGTGTAAGAGGGGTGCTTCCAAGAGTGGCTCTGAGGTGACAGTCACTGGGGATGGAGGACTGGGATGCCTCAGCAGGATGGACTGGGGAATAATGGTGAGGGTAAAGGGCTTGACGAACTGGCGAGCGGGGGTCTGATGTTACATTGGAGGGACCCGGGATAACCTGCAGTAAACCAGGCTGGTCAAAGTAGTGCTTTCTCGTTCCTGGCTGCTTTTCCCTCCTGGCTCCTGGCATGGGCACACAGTTTGTCCAGGCGCTCTCGGGTCCCGTAAGCAAGACAGGCTTGGAGGAAACGATTTCCATCTCTGCTGGGAGGGAGGGGATCGGGAGAGAGAGGCACTAAATGCAGCCTCATGCTCACCAGAGGGTGGTCTCACCATGGGAGCTTAGCGCACTTCAGAATGTGGCTCCATCACCAGTCCCACTCTGCTGCCGTCCCTAAGAAGGACAGAAGGGACCTTCTGTCCAGGTCTGAGCACCAGGACTGAGGGAGCGAGGAGGGAAAAGGCCGGAGAGCCATGCTTGGAAACAAGGAGAAAAGTGAGTAGTGGGGCATCAGCTGGGGGCCATGGGCTGGAGAGAAGCAGGACGATACGGGAGATAGGGGATTATGCAGGGGATAGGGCAGGGGCCATGTCAGAGGTAAGGCAGATGGTGGGCATACAGCAGGTCTTTCCAGCCCTTTCCAGCTCCAGTTTTCACTGGTTCTACATTAATTTGATCTTAAAAGTGCAGCAGATGAAGGACGGCAGCAGCAACCCACCCCCGACATGAGTGGGAAGCCAGGTACAGGCACCTCCTGGGCACCGACTGCTGCCACCGGTTCCAGAGGCCGTGGCTTTGCCGTGCTCATTAAGGCAGGCTCTCATGCTGGGCCAGCTCAGGCGTTTAAAGGTCAGTAAGACAGAAGTCGAGACACCGCCGAGGCGGCTGCAGGCACATTCGCATCTGAAGGCAGGCAAGTGGGTGAGTGCACATCTTTGTGTGTGTAAAAATCTTCTCCCCCCTCCAACACCCTTCTCCAGAACAAGACGTCTACATCCTATGAGCAGCACTATTGCAACCACTTCTCAGTCCCCCCACCCTGTGGTTTTCGTACAGTCACAGAATTTAGGTTGGGAAAGGTCTCTGGATTTCTTTAGTCCAACCTCCTGCTTACACCAGGGCTAGTGTCAAGGTTGCTCAGGGCTTTGTTTAGCTGAACCTTAGAGACCTCCGAGGACTGTGATCCTACCGCGTCTCTGGGCCCTTGTCTCAGGGCTGCACCACTCTCACTGTGAAAGTTTGTTTCTGCATATCCAACGAGCATTTCCCTTGCTGCAACTTGTGCCATTGCCTCTTGTCCTTTGCTGTGTCCCTCTGGCTCTGTGGTCTCTATAACCTGAATTCAGGTAGCAGAAGGCAGCAGATTTCCCCTTTCATCTTCTCACTGCCAGGCAGAACAAGTCCAACTCCCTCCACCTCTCCTCACACATCATGGGCTCCGGCCCCTTGTCCATATTCGCAGCCCCCGCTGGACTGGCCCTGGGTTCTCAATCTCTCTTTTGTACTGGGGGATCTTTGGGCGCTAATAAAGAAATCTCTGAAATTACAGCCTGCAACCACCCCATACAGCCCTAGTGTAGCCCTTCTTCCCATGCCGGCCAGAAGACATTGCATCCCTGATTTGGGAACAACTTCAGTGTCACTTGGGAAAACTGTAAAGTATATGAGAATGAAAATGGCATGGCTCCATGCCTAAAAGTGTCACTGGTTTTCTTTTCCTTTTACAGAGGTAGAAAGGGACTCCCTCCTGGGACAGATATTCGTATGTCAGGCCAGGCAGGGAGCTTGTTTTCTAGAAGAGCTGACCCCAAAGCATGCTTTATCTTACTGGGCTGAGTGTAGAATAATCCCCTTGAAATTGCTGTGGTATATCTTCGAATGCCTTATATATACTTCATCATTGCTAGAAGGGAGTTGCTAAATCATTGTTGATCCTTGTTGGATCGAGCCCCTGGGTGCATGGCTACTGGCGCTGGAGCTCAGAAAGGGTGGAAATGCAGGGCTGAGATTGCTGCTCACCACATCGGCATGGGCTTAGACTGGCTCGGCTTGCTCATGAACACACACCACCAAGAGACCAGAAAGTCACTGTTACACTGCGGAAGGGTCTGTAGATTAGACTTTGCCTCCTTTCAGTGACACCCACCTCCCCTCCTTCAACTTCACTGACACCATTTTTTTTCCCTCAGGAAATGTCCCTGCTGCTCCTGGCTCAATTGCTGAGCAGGGAGACACCGTGCTGGGAGGACACACAGTTTACGAACAGACTTTAGGCTGACTTTGCTCACCACGGACATCTTGCATTCCAGCATTGCACGTCTTGTTCCATGCAGCCTTTCCCCAGAGCAACTCCCATGTGCCAGCCCACCCCAGCCATGCCCACTCCTCATCCAACCCAGCCCTGTCACTTCTCTGAAGCCCCCAGCAAGGTGTCAGTCTTCATTAGCAGAGGAGTGTGGTTTTTGCTGATATATAAGTAAGTTCCCAAGTAGTCTGGCTGAATACACAGTCCTAGCAGAGCAAAGGCAGTCCAGGACTTCCCTCAGTGTCCCTTGGTGGCCTCATGCTGGCATCCCCTACGCCAGCTGGGGTAGTGGCTCCCTGAGGTCTGGCCTCCTGAGGGTTTTCTCTCAGGACAGATGCACTGAAATACCTACCTGCATCCTATGATCTGGCCCAGCTCCCTCTCTAGAAAGGGCCTCCAACCTACAAGTTTCACGGAGATCTAACTCTTCATAATTATAAATATCTGGACATGTCAATGTCAGAGGGAGATGCATCCCTCTTAATCCTTCCCAACAGTATTAACTAGACAAATCAGGAAGAAACTAATTAAGCAAACGATAAAACAGGCTGAATACCTGGGAAAATGTCTTGACACTGAATTGCCTTATGATAACCTCTTAGGGACTTGGGGGAGGCTGTGGTACTCCTGGCATTGGAAAACAAGTGTGGAAAAGCAACAGAGAAGGCAATGGGAGTGATGTGTCGATGCTGGAAGGTACAAACTAGACACAGAACAACAGACCTTCAATATCTGTGACACTGCTGGAAGAAGGATAGATTCAGCCAGCTCAGATTTTGAAAAATCCCAATAATGTAAATTCCTTAAGTACGAGCCAAGCCTATGAATAAGATAAATCTCTTAGTCACTTTGCCAGTGATATCCTTCAAATCTCATCCTTCCTCAATGATGCTGCTCAGAGAGCGAAACATTTTGCATAAATGGGTTTGCTGCTCAGAGCAATCACTCATGCCTCCCACTCCGACCCCAGGATTAGAGAAGTCCCCTGGATTAAGGCTGTTACTATTTCGAGGCCAGGGTGAACCAGCTAAACCAGGGCTCAAGGCAACTTTCAAGCAATCACAAGAGAGAAAGAGAAGGAGAGGCGAACAGCAGCCCACCACTGTCTTACGGAAGAGCATGTCCCACACTGGTGTTGAACTGTACTTAAAGTGCTTTACAAGCAGAAATGACCTGATAACAAGGAATTATCAACATACCCACGAGAAGGTAACAGTAACTGAAGGGCCAAGCCAACTTAAAAATAAATGACATCATTGAACCGACAGTGCTGTTTCCAGAGATGTTGAGTGCCTTGCTCCCCGGCAGACACCTCTGGCTGCTGAGTGGGCCCAGCAGCTTGGAGTTCAGAGCCAAGGTCTGCTGAGCTGTCCCTCCCAAAACAGAGATTGGAAGTGACCTGCGCAAGGTTAAAAAGTGAGCTGGGAACCAGAGAGAGATCCCCTGAGCTCCGATGCCCCAGAGGCATGGTGGAGCCATTCACCCCCAAATGAGGAGAGCCTCAACACCACCAGCTCAGATTTCAGACAGACTTCAGGTCACTTTAAGGAGGTGAAAAGATCATTCTGGATGCCAAAAAGAGGAAAACGATGCCTATTCATCCAAATTACACCTATGACCACTAACAACCATTTGCCTTTTGCCTACTGTTCCCTCGTAGCGCAGGCACACATGAGAACTGTTCTCAGTACTACTTAGGCAGCACGTACTGTAATAAAGTATGTAATCCCATAAAATACAAGAGTTTTCCTTATAATCCATGCACGTGTAAACCCTGACAAATATTTCATACATTTTTATCACACCAACATGAAATAGTTTTAACGTCTCTGACAGACACATGAATTTTCAGAAGTGCCTGTCCCACATTTAGTACGTTAATCCCCAAGAATTGCTCCCTCTCACTATATGTCTGTGGAGACCCTCTCTGCCGATGCTCTTACCTCCCCACAGGAGGGTTTCCAGCAGCAGTTCCAGCTGGATACTGGAAAAGGGAAAATACTGAGTCCTTGGATGCCAGAGTTGTTTTGCTGTTAGCAGCATCAGACTGGGCTTTTGGTGTTTTGCCAGAAGAACTGTCCTCTCACATGCAGTTTCTGCCTAGGTTTGCAGAACAGCTTCGCTGGGCTTCAGTTAATTAAAACAGAGTACGTCTCGCACAGCTTTCGAACTCTGTTTCTATGAGAGTTATGCGGGGCTGCAGGCTGTCCGTCACATCCTGTGTGTCCCCCGTGCCAAGACTGTAGTTTTCTATTTGAGTGTAAATCATTGATTTTAATTACATGTAAGACAATTATTATTGGTTTTTAGTGAGTCATTTTTCTCTCAGTAATTAGTAGTTGTAGTAGTTGTCAGTTCAACTCAGCCCAGTGCTCGTGTAACCCAGTGACTCCAAGGCCGTGTTTAAAAGCTCTTTTCTCCCACACAGCAGCTCATCATAAACAATATCGCTTTTCCTGCCTTGTCTACTGGAGCTGGGTGGCACCGTGATTATCTCGAAAACTCCCAGCCGGGCCAGCGACGAGGAACGCTTGCTGTCTGAGCACAGAAGGAACTGCCCAACAGCAGAAGAACTTGGCTAAGAAAATGCAGCTCACCTCCTTGACCCCATTTTGTTGCTATATGCTTCAAATCCTGGCTGCGTCTGTCTCGCTATAAAAATGTCAGACTGTCTCTAACACTTATTTTTGCTCGCCGCTTCAGCGTGGCCTTACTTGGCAACTTCTCCCATCTGTTTACTACTCTTCAATGCTGTGCGTGCATTTCCAAATTGCTGTTTACTTATAATAATGCGAATACTCAGCATTTACAGAGCACCTAGCTTTGAAATGTTTTAGGTGTTTTATAGTCGAGCAAGGATCCCTTACAGCTTTCCTAGGAGGAAGTGAGGATTTCTAGTCCTGCTTTATGGCAGGATGAAAGGGTCCTATGTATCACTACAGGTGAATCCAGGTCCACATGGACTATATCTGGATGTAGCAGCTATATGCGCACTAGGTATCTGTGTTCCCATACAATCGATGGAGGTCTAGTCAATGCCGACAGTGGAGCTCCGGGAGTGAGTCAGCTGAGCAAATGTAGGTGTCTAGTTCTCCAGCTCCACTGACTGTATTGACTAGGGGCACGATTACCTACCTCGAGATGTTTTCTGCTAAAAAATCATTGTGTGGGCATGAGCCAAGCTCTTGATTTTTCACTGCCTAGACACCCAGTCCACATGCAGACACCTACGTTGCGACACTCACATTGAGGTGTCTGCAATCCGGAGCTGCGTCCTGCCTCAGTGATGTGCCTAGGATCACGGCGTGTTTACAAAGCTCGGAGGAGAAGCTGAGATCCTTGGGTTGCTGCTCATCCTCCTTTGTCTGCTTGAACTGGAAGAGGAACCCCCCATGGGGGAACTACTCTTACAGCTAGTGAGCAACCCTCCACCTGGGCTGGGATCTGTTTGTTATCCGGTGACCGAGCTGCCACCTTGACCCTAAAATCTGGGGTTTGCCTATACTGATCTCTAGGATAGCTCTCACCTGAGAGGACTGTGTTTGCTGCTCAGTTCCCCACACCCTTCAGCCTGCCTTTTTTTCTCTAGCAGAAAAGCAAACCCTGGCTCCTCAGAAAGCAGAGGTGCCCCTCTCTGGCTACTCATGGGGGCAGGCCATGTGGTTTTCCTCCATATCACGGTGTGCTGTTTGCTTAGAGATCTTCTCACACAGGTTAAACACTGCCCTGACTGGGAAGTTTTCTTTACTGCTTGTACTGTCCAGTAAGGGCTCACGCTGTTTCACAGTCACAGCCCTGACATCTCAGTGTCAGAAAATGCTCAAGCCTAAACAAGCCTAAAAGTTCTTAACCATCATCATGTCTTGGATCTTTGCAGGTCAGCCTGCTGTCATGACCTGGTGACTCTCATAGCTGACCAGGCAGGTGGAAAGATCTTTTTCAGTGGGCGGACACAGAGCACTGGTATGCGGCTTGTAAAAACAAAAGACACACAGGCCTGATCCGTGGGCCACTGTGATTCAGCCCAGTCGTGATGCACTGCAAATCACCACGCTGCACTAGACACACCATGCACACGCTACTGGGAGAAACAGCCAAAATGCTGATCTATGAGTACAAATGTACCAGTAAGAGCAAAGAGTAGTCACCTTCCAAAGGACCGCTTTCTGCACAGGCACGTTCCTGGCTGAGGGAGCTCTTGGTTGGTGTGTTGCGTCACCAGCCCTGCAGTGAGATCAGCAGAGACCTGCAGGAAAGTGCCTTGCAGCACTGTGAAACTCTGCTCAACAGCCCAGATGTGCACCATGGCACCGAGCTGCTCTCTGCAGGAAAAGCTGACCCACAAATGACCAGTTAATCTCCTTCTCTATCCAATTTGGCTCAGCCACGTGGCATCTGCCTTCCACTGCACTGCTGCAAATATGTGCACAGCCAATCCCTGCCTAATAGTGAGCGCTGGGATCAGCACACGCTGCGACAGTGGATGATGGCTGGCTGCTGCTTGGAAATCACGTCGATCCTCCAAAGACAGAGCGGTCAGGGAGTGTGTTAGTGGGAACCCAGGTCCCTGACCTCCATGGTCCTCCAACCATCTCATGAAAGCCCCAGAGGGTGTGCAGTCCAGGAGTGGAGCAATGCACTGAAGATACCTACCTCCAATGCTGCTGTGCACATTTCAGGAGGGAAGAAAAACAGCTCAAGGCAATGTAGACACAGCGATTTAAAAGGAAACAGATTAAAGATGGTCACGTGAGTGCAGCTGTGTCCCAGTAGTTATACCATACGCATTCGTAGGTAGATAGATATCCAACAAAAATCCCTCCCTCCCTCTTGACAGGATATAAATCATGGGAAGGGCTATGATTCATGCTGCGGCCCACCCATTACATTTGAAGCTGTGTCAGAGGGTTACCAAACAGTGTTGAACAGGAGGACTCGTGGGTTTTATCTCACCCCTGGGAACCAAATACTACAGGGCAGTCTGAGAAAAGGGACTCAGAGGGTGCATATTTGTTCCAGACATGGTTAAGGCAAGCCGAATGGCAGGGATCTGGATGGTTTTCCTGATCTCCATGTGTTTGTACAGCCTCTTTTTGACTCATCAGTATCTCCAGCATACAAATAGCTAAGTGCCTTAGGGGCATTTACCTAGGGGTAAAGACCTTGGCCAGCACTGATGGCTGGTAAGTGTATGAAAATGCAAAACAGCTGTCAGTGGAAGTGAGTTTTGAACTCCAGGTTGTTTCACTTCCAGCTGAGCAAATTTTCTCTTATTTTACAGGATATAGAGAGAACATATACTCTCTTGTGCCTGAGCACCACTCCTTGTCTCTGCAATACAACAGAACAAATAGCCTAATCAGGCCAAAATGCAGAGCATGCTGAAAAACTGGGAACATTCAGGATGTACTTAGAGAAGGTGAAAACCTCCCCTGTAGCCTAGGAGGGCTGGTATTGCTGCTCCGATCACAGCGCTTAGGGGCAGAGGATTATCTGGTGAGAAAAGACAGAGTTACATTCCCCGTTGGAGAGACGTCACCTGGAGAGGGATGAAGTTATAAATCTTATGGAAGGGGATACACAAGGGGGGAAAAGGCAGAACTGGGAGTGATGCAAAGAAGTGAGGAGCAGATGAACATCATTGGGCTCTTTTGGTGGTGGCGGGATCGCCTGCAGGAAGAAACGAGTGAGGCTCCATCAGGTGCAACACAACCTTGTGCTGATCAGAGAAGGAGAGCATGTGTTTTCGAGCTGCTTCTCTCCTGAGATCATCCCCCTGCACTTTCTGTTTCATCAGAGAAACCCAATCCCAGTGGCCTCCTCACATTCATTACAGGCAAAAATAACTGGATCCAACCCAAACAGAAAACAGAGCCATGCTATGGTAGCAAACCTCCTGCCAGCTTCAGAGGAGATTGCAACATTTGCCCCATATGTTTCTGATCTTCCTAAACACACACAGAGCAGCTCAGTTACATGCACACACACACATTTGTATGCCTTGCATTTGCAAATACTCTCTGATGTGGAGCCTCTCGGACTGCTCTGTGAAAATCCATAAGCCTGTAGCCACCTCTGCGCCCCCCTTGGCTTACCACGACAATAACAACTTCTGAAGAGTCCCAGCAGCTCAGTTCACTTTCCCACTGACAATGCGCTTTGGCTGCCTCTGATCAAAATTCCTCTTCTTGTTAAGTTGCACAGAGTTATTTCTGCTATTCTCCTCACCGTTCATGCTCACTTAACTGGTTTACAATCACTCCCCCAATCAGTTGGCTCTCCACTCCAGTTGGGTTTGCTATAGCGATCAAGTGACACATGGGGTTCTGCAGGCTTGGGGAAGAGGTGCTGCCATCAGCCAGCTACCGAAGACGCTGGTTCAAGCTTTCAGGCCATCCTCGGTAGCTCTACATCAACCTCCTCCATGCCCGTGCTGCCTGAAGGGCAAACACCATCATTTGGCTGGGTGTGACTGCCCTGTTGTGAAGTGCCCTTGATAGAGACCAACTGAAATAACAGATCCTGGACTGTGATCAGTGGAGGACTCTAAAACTTTTTTACTGTGCGGTTCCTTGGTTTTCCTAAATGTGTAGTTTCCTGAAATACTCCAGTACTGCATTCAAACTTGCTAGGCTCAGCTTCTGCTGGCAGATGGGTCTTTTTCTTGCCTTTTTTAAAACAGAATGGAGAACAAACACAACAGCAAAACCAGAAGTTCTCAGAGGAACGGAGCCAAACGAAGTGTAGGTTCCCCCTGAATTGTACCTGGGAGTAAGGCGGCTTCTTTAATGTCCAGTAGGGGTGGACCTCTTATGACAGTTCCCCTCCATGGCATCACAAACCCAATGTGGAGGTATGCCCCACTTGGCCACATATGTTCATGCAAGTCATAAGAGCTTAAGAGTATTGCAGCCTTTATTTATCAAAGGTGGCTGAATTTGGCAAAGAAGTTTAAATGTTACTGAGTGTGTCTCGTGGACCTATAAATAGAACTTACATGGATAAGTACTGATGCTTAGGGAACCAAGCTAGAAAGAGAGAAAAAAATATTTTTCATTTTTATTAAAATACATCTTGGGACAGGTTTTGAACAGCTTTCCAGACAAATTAATTGAAGGCAGAAAGAAAAAATAGCCTGTAGAAGGGAGAATGACTGTGAGCTTCCAGAAAGCTGCAATTGTAACAGAATGCCTTTGTTTGTTATAAAGAGACTAATGGCTGTTTTGGTAGTCATTAGACAACATATAATAAATTTATGCTATATTGCATATTTTTAAAGATTCCTAATTTTTCAAAATCTGCTTTTGCAAAGTCGAAAACCTTAGTTACAGATCTCTTTTTGTTTATCCTTCTGTTCAATTTAAACAGAAACAGGTCTTGCTCAATCAAGCTTTTCTACAACCAGTATTTCTGTAAGACTCAGATTTGAAATAGTATCACCTCTTGGAGGTTTAGTGATTATTGGATCAAGAAGTGTCTTGGCTATGACAAACAGAAATATCTGAGCCTTGCTATTATTAGTGATGTTTGTTGTCATTCTTCAATCTATGGCTGGGCAGTTATTTTCCCTTGGTATCTATCTGACTACCATTACAAAAATCTCAGCCCCTGTCCAAACCCACCCTGGGGAGCTAGAGCAGACATTTAATCCTATCTTTTGCACAGCTCCTCCTAAAATCACTGTAAAGGCTAAGGGGAGATCTTATTGCTGTCTTCAGCCACCTCACGGAAAGATATAGCAAAGAGAACCAGACTCTTCTCAAAGGTACATGGTTATAAGACAAGAGGCAACAGACACAATTTGGAACACAAGAAATTCTGATTGGAAATCAGAAAAAAAACATTTTCACCATGAGGGAGGTCAAAAATTGGACCAGGAGTCCAGAGAGGTGAGTGGAATAACCTCCTTGGAGATACCCAGCTCTCAGCTGGACAAGGCCCAAAGCAACCCGATCCGGTTGGACCTGCCTGAGTAGGGGGCTGGACAAGATGACCTCCAGAGGTCCCTGAATCCTAAATTATTCTGGGGTTGTGTGATTTTGTTTGACCTGAGCTATAACACTCAGAATTGTCATCTTCACCCGACATTTGCATCACATGCCTGAGCACACCTCCAAAGAGAGGAAGCTCTTGCCTGGCAACACCAAGAAAAAGGCGAGAGAAGAAATCGCTTGAATAGCTGCAGGATGGGAAGGCCAGGGGCTCTCCTGCAGATTTTCGCATCTCTGCAAGAAGGGCAAGAGAGACATCCATAAGGGCAAGAGAGACATCCACAAGGACTGGGAAAGAGAATAACAATGGC
Source organism: Phoenicopterus ruber ruber (assembly GCA_009819775.1). Classification (NCBI taxonomy): domain Eukaryota; kingdom Metazoa; phylum Chordata; class Aves; order Phoenicopteriformes; family Phoenicopteridae; genus Phoenicopterus; species Phoenicopterus ruber. The sequence goes on along the minus strand of CM020220.1, from coordinate 27,178,475 downwards.
AGCCAGGCCAGGTCATGGCATTTTAGCAAGCTGGATTTTATGTAGGAGTCCTCACTGCAGGCTATGGGGGGCGTAGAAATGTTTTTCTTAGAAATGATGTAGCCATCCTGCCTATGAAGAAAATTTTCCAAATGTGGGTTAAATGTAGGTGACAGCGCTTCTGCTCTCATATGTCAGAGGAGGCTATGAACTGGTTTTTCCTAACTAGCTGAATCCCATGCATGTTTTACCAGGCTGAAAGTTTCTTGCTTTTAATCTGATGTGGAATGAAACTGCCTTCAAACACAGAACTTTTTCCACAAGGGAAATCTTCTCTGCCAGCCAGCCCAAGGGTTTCTGAAGCTGGTGTCTAAGGATGTGCACAGTACACAGTCCTTTCTGTAACAGAAAAGACAAAAGTTCATATGCAAAGACAGTTCCAGTTCTCTGTTTCCACAGATTTTCTCCTTGGGCACTGCAACAATTTCCCATTGTTGGAGATTTTAAAATCAAGACGGGATATTTCTTCTCCAGTCCTTGCACAGTTATTAATCTTCAAGTGGGAATTTCATTGAGGGAACTTATTTCACTGCTGTTATGGAGAGCTTTAGACTAGACTAGCCCAATAACCCCCTCTGGCCTTAAATCTTGTAAGAATTCACCTCTCTTCAATGTTAAGGAAACATTGGGGTTTTATGGCCTAAAATGTGAACTCTTTAGGGCAAGAAAAGCCTTTGCTTCACTTCTTGGTGCAATGCTTGACATACTGACATCCTCTAAAGGTTACCACAGTATTAAAATAAAGAATGGTCTAGAGGCCAGAAGCACCCATAACTTTGCTTCTGCCTCTTGTGCAAACCCTCTCTTTAATTACTTAACTGCTATTTCTCTCTGATATAGTATTTTATTATTACCTACTTCTCTTGAATGCTCATCTGATCCGTCTTAATGTTCTTTTAATATCACTTGGAATGGGATAATAATCTGCTTGTACTTCTCCAGCACCTTTAATCCTGACAGGTCCTAGTGCACTTAACAAGGAGAAAAGGAAAGGAAAAGTGCTTCATTCATCAGACAGGGCAAGGTCATGCAAGACATCAGACAGGCTGAGAAGATGACCTGATACAACTAAAAGTGCTGGAGTGTTTGGAGGGGCAGGTTTAGCCTATGGCCCTGTACTTGCAGAAAGTACAAACCATCCTTTAGTTCACCGCCTGCAGGAAATTGCCAGGGTAGGTGCTGATGTGATGTGGGTAAAGTGACAGCAGGATCCTTGCGTGCCAATACTGTATGTTATGTCTTCATCAGATCCATCCATGGGGCTTTCTTGGCTATCCCAAAGACTGGGAATTGGAGTAAAAACCTATACAGGATCTACCTGGGTAAGGACAGGGAACATTGATGGGAGGTTGTCCTGGTTTCAGCTGGGATGGAGCTAATTTTCTTCCCAGTAGCTACTGTGGTTTGGATTCAGTATGGGATTTGGTATGTGAAGAATGCTGATAATACACTGACGTTATTAGTTGTTGTTAAGAGATCAAGGACGTTTTTCAGCTTCCCAGGTTTTGCCAATGTGCAGGTGCAAAAATCTGGGAGGGGTATAGCCAGTACAGCTGACCCAAACTGGCCAAAGGAAGTATTCCATATCATAGACGTCATGCGCACTATATAAGTGGGGGTCGGCTGGTGGGCCGGGCTCCCTCCCTCCCTCTCTCTTTCTTGCTCTCAGGAACTTGTCATTCCAAGATTGCTGCTTGGGAAATCACTGTTCCAGGATCACTGCTCGGGATCATTCTGGGATCACTCTTAGTTTCGCTCTGTGGTCACTGCTTGGGACGGGCTGTATTGGTCATCAGGTCATCAGGCAGTGAGAAATTGTGCATCATTTCATAGAATCATAGAATTGTTTTGGTTGGAAGAGACCTCCAAGATTATCGAGTCCAGCCGTTAACCTATCACTACCAAGTCCACCGCTAAACCATGTCCCTAAGTGCCACATCTACACATCTTTTAAATACCTCCAGGGATGGTGACTCAACCACTTCTCTGTTTTGTATATTCTATTATCATTATATTTTATTATTATCATTATTAATATATAATATTATTATTATCTTTTCCTTTGCTGTCCTAGTAAACTGTCTTTATCTCAACCCACAAGTTTTCCTTTCTTTCCGATTCTCCTCCCCATCCCACTGGGGAGGGGGGAGGAGAGAGCAACCGGCTGCGTGGTACTTAGTTGCCAGCTGGGGTTAAACCATGACACAGGGGAGGTGCATGTGGAAGTTCTCAGGGAAACCACTTCCTACATCAAAATACCAGTCAAAGAAGCGATCTTCACACCTTGGTTTTGACTCAACTGAAGCAGGGCAATGCCTGTGCTGGGAAGGTGGAGAAGAAGGGATCACAGAAATGAAGGTAAGAAATGAGGATCTGAGCAAGTGTCTGTGCAACCTGAAAGAAAGCAAATGGAGATCTGGGCACAACATGAATACACAGGTGGGAAGTGAAAGACACTCAAGCTGAGGGTAGGGTATATGCCCCAAGTGGCAGTGCTAGCACAAGAGGAAGGTAGAAAAAAGATGGATGTGGAGGAAAATGCTGGATACAAGAAATCTGAGCTGATGCCAGAGCATTCAATAACAGATGTCCGGGAGACAGAAGGAGATCTGGGGTTGGACCGAAGCAGATCAAGCCTGCAGAGCCAGCCTTAAGGGCTGACATAATGGAGGAAGTGGATGAGCTGGAGAAAGATGGGAAGGACAAGGAGAAAGGAGCTTTGTGGGACCCCATTAGGGGACTGTGGAGGAAATGTGAGCCACCCCATCAATGATAAAAAGTGATTGGAGAAGCAGGAGAGAAAGGGGTGGTGGGGGCAACATTTCAGGCAGGACTGGCTAGAGGCCTGCATCTGTCAGGCAAGGTCATATTCAGCCTTGCTGAGAGTGGCTTTAATTGGGGGCAGAACGCAGACACCTGAACTGAAGTAACGAGGATCCATTCTCTCCTCCACATGGCCATACGTGAGCAGTGACAGGAGTCTCATCTCTGGCAGCCAAGGGATCCTTAAAGAAAACCACAGCTGCTCCTCCAGCCTTTTCCTCCCAACTCTCCTCAGGAGTCAAGGCAGAAGAGCTCAAGTCCTTGATGACATGGAAGATTCAACAGAGTTAATGCTCACTGCATCTGCAGGCCCACCTGCAAGGGGCTGCTACTGTGGAGGAGAGGACTAGGGGAAAAAAAGGATGCAATTTGCTAGGGCCAAGTACAGCTCCTCCACCAAGGCAGCAATGCCAACTGCACAGAGCCAGGACAGAGGAGGACTGGCCAGGAAGCAGTTCTGAAGGACATGGAGATTATGTGGGATCATGAGTTGAGTAACAATCAATAATCTTCCGCTGTTCCATAAATAAATAAATAAACAAACAAGTAAATAAATAAAGAGGGCAAACATCACCCTGGAATGGATGGCATCTGTTACCTGTTAAACAGGATTCAAAACCTTTCTCCACTGCTCAGCACTGAGAAAGACTCAGCTGGAGAATTGTTTCCAACTTTAGACACTGGATTTAAAGCAAAATATGGATGATTTGGTGAGAGACCAGAGGATAACACTGAGGATGATTAGACGTCTAGAAAACATGTCATATGAGCAAAGGTAGAATTAGGATTGTTTGGCCTAGAGAAGAACAGGGAGTATCATGGCTTCATTTGTCACTTGAACTTGTAAAGTCCTCAGAGGATGAATTTTCGCGATATTTACATGCAACTACTGGATAATACCTTCAACTACTTACTGCCTGGGAAAAAAGGAAATGGTAAAAATAATTTGCTGTCCTCCTAATGGGCGGGACAAGAAGAAATGGGCTGCAGCAGGAAAGATGGAGTCTCCAGCCATGATCACCCTTAAGAACTGGTTAGATCAGCCACTGTGAGGATTTCAGATGGGTGGACTAATCGATCTCTTGAGACTTGGGCATTGCCCAGTGCTTGGGCATGATCTGTGCATGGATTAAGTAACAGCAGCTAAACCTACATAGTACCAGAGGTTCCGATGGTAGTTCCAGACTTCACAGAGGCTGCAGCTACGGGACTGTCTGCATCCATTGAGGGCAAACACCTCCAAATGCTCAATGCACTACAAACTTTAAAGGTGCTTCTTACATGGATCTCTTAGCTAATGACACATACTTTTTCCATGGAAAAGGTGACCTCATGGCCTTACCTTAAATGTAAACGCACTGTCAATCAAGCAACCATTGGTAAGCTTCTGTTAATAGCAACATGGCACAATGGGACACCACAAAGACATTAGCAGTCTTTGGCCTCCCAAACCGGTGGAATATCAAGTTCATTTTCTCTCTCTTGTTCTGCAAAGTTGTTTTATATGTGGATCTGCCAGTCTAAAATGTCTGTGACTCCACGGTAAAAAGTATGGCTGACAGTCCTATTCTCCAACCATAATGGAAGTTCCCTACAAAGTTCTTCTACAGAGGAGACAAAACTTTCTCAGGAATCCGTTCAAGATTGCACTACCCCATCCTCCATGGAGTTTACACAGTTTTCCCCAAGCACAGCCTGGTTTCTCCAACAAACCAAGGCACCAGATGTAGGAAAGAATAAAACAACATGGAAATACTGGAACAGGTTGCCCAGAGAGGTGGTAGAAGCCCCATCCCTGGAAACATTCAAGGTCAGGCTGGACGGGGCTCTGAGCAACCTGATCTAGTGAGGATGTCCCTGCTCATTGCAGGGGGGTTGGACTAGATGGCCTTTAAAGGTCCCTTCCAACCCAAACTATTCTATGATTCTATGATTCTATGAACATGTAAAACATATTTTTGCTTATTATTCTCCCATTCTGTACCATCCCTTCCCTCACTCCCACCCAGGGAAGCAAGTTAAACTTGTGTGACTGTTGTGAGTGATGCCACCAGTGTTCAAGCTACAAACAGAGGGTGCTTGGACGAGATGATACATAGGCCATAGGAGAACCTGTGCAGAGTAGAGCCAGACAGGATGGGTGGGACCAAGGTCTGATGTGTCAATTGACTTTGGCCAAGAAGAAGAGAAGGAAGAGGAGGTGAGAGAAAACCACCAAATAGCATGAAGAAGAAGAAACCACACGACAGAAGAAAAGATGTGTGAGGATTTCAGGATCTGGGCTCTGTCACTGCAACCAGTCTGCCCACCAACATTTTGCCTTATCTCATCTCCTCACTTTTCAGAGAGGGGCATGAGGACAGCCTATTTATTACCTACACAGGTTTCCAGGTCTTGCCGTTTTTTTCCTCACCAGAAGAAAGTCACCAGTCATTACTCTCCACTGCCAACAATGTAATCTATTCTACTGTAACCAGTGATAAATCAGAAAAGGATAAAAGGTCGGTTTTGAAAAGATGGGGGAAGCTAGGAAAGTCTTCAGCGTGAAGCAATTCATTTTAGGCAAGTAACTGATTAACAAAGGACACGGAGAAAGATCAAAAGTTAACCAGCTATTCTGTGAGTATTATTTGAGTCTCGTTTCCCATGGAAACCATATCATGTTGGTTTGTTTCTTTTTGTCTAATGGCATACACGTTTCTATTAAAGCATTTGCTCCAGCTGAAGCTCTGTCCTGCATGGACTTTACAGTGTGTAGCGCAGCCAATGCTATAATCTCTCCCACAACAGGATGTTTCTAGGTTTCCTCTTTTTCATCCAGCTAGTTTTCATGAAACTTGCAGGAATTTAATGCCTTTCAGATTTCCACTCTCTGCCAAATCTGGCTGAAATTGGCCAATAGGTTTAGAGGAGGGCTGATGAGCATAAACTCCTAACAGCTAACACCGTCACATGGCTTTATTCCTTTAGCCATCAGCTAATAAAAGGGATGGGGTGGCCGGAGATATGGACCAATAACGATTATACGCTATCTTATTATCTTACTCCAGGCCTAGGAGTGATGAAAACATGTGCAGAAGACACATAGGACACACAGCAGCACAGATTTTTGGCACAACCATATTTCTGACTTCTGGACTGGGCCAACCTTGAATGGAAAAATACCAATGTGAGCAAAAGGCTGCCACAGAAGAGGCCCTCGCTGGGTACGAATTTTTGCTTGAAAGACAACCTGAACGCAATTCAGGTTTATATGAACAGAGCCCTTCCAGGAGCAAGTGTTGCCTTTGTGGAAATAACAGTGACTCTACAGATGCAAACAATGGAGCTACATGCTTTTGCATTGCTTGTTCTGTCACTAACTGACATCAGCCACTGTTAATCATGGACTGAAATGTATATTTAAGAAACAGTGACACAAACACAGACAAGTTCCTTCATGAAGCCTTTTATATGGGGAAAAGTGAAAGAAAAGAAAAACTGCTCCTCAGGCTAGCTAGTGGCACTGAAATAAATGGGTCAGGCATCAGAGTTTCAGCAGGCACAAAAGGTGAAAACCCTGTCTCCTGGAGCAATTAAAAGTCAATGGGATTAGTGGCCTTCACTATTATTTATAGAAACCCCGCTGTGTGCACAACATTATTGAAATACAGGGGTCAAGTCCCTGCTACTGGATGCCTACCCTTTTGCTGTTGAAGTTAATGGGAGCTTTGCCAATCAACTCTGTGGCAACAGAGTCTAAATCTAAAATAGATGACATCCTGGGCTCCATTCAGTTGATGGCTCAAGCAAAGCTTTTGCCGAAGCCAAAAATGTTCTGCCTGCCCAGTATAGATTTGATCCTGGGACAGATGAAACAGGAGAGTTAGCTATAGTTAAGATTCAATGATGGGAAGGCAGAGAGGTGGACTGAATGTCACAGGAGCATCTTGCCTTCCTTTCTGTCATAAATTGCAACATACAGATTGAAATCTAAAGGGCTGCATCCCGGCATCTCTCAGTCTTTGGTTTTAGCAGGACTGGCTGTTTTCCAATGAATGATTCTCCTTCTAATCCTGTGGGAGCACACCTATGAAAAGGACATGGATGGGAAGCCTGCACCGTCATTATGTGATCCAACAGGTTTGAAAACGGTGTCCTGATGATCTATCTGGTTTGGACAGACCCCACCAAACACCAGCATCCCCCTTTCCAAGTTTCCCTGGCTTTGGACGTGCTTGTGATGCTGGTTGCACAGTTGTCTCTTCTTCCACTCATTCATTACCACGCGTGTGCCCTGAATTCTCCCACAGCCTACCTCTTTTCCTCTTTGTCTCACTCTAGAAAAGAGGTACCTGATTCTCCTCGATCTTACGACATTGTAAATCAAAAATCAAGCACCCTAGAGACTTCCTCCACCCCTCTGTGCTGCTGAGAGACCAGTCTGTAGAGTGGCAATATTTCCTGGCTTAGTTCATGCCTCCTCTGCAGACACTACCAGGCAGGAAGCTAATGATGGCTTTTGCCTGTGCCTGTACCGGTAACAGGAACGGGGCTGAGATTCTCCCTAGTTATTTCAAGCAACGCGTGCTACTGACGAGCCATTCGATGGTACTAACCATTCACTAGTCCTACATAGGGCCCCCAAGAATGGCGTGTTAATGCAGACCAAGTAATTTAGGGTCACCTTAGCTCTAGAGAGGTCCTCAGCACGGCAGGTGCCTACATGCTGAAAACATTACATTACATGTGCCTGAAATCCAGACGTGCACCTGGAGAGGTGGATCTCACTGGCCATGCACAAGGGGCTGGTGAGCTGTGGGGCTAGAGACCAGCCCCTGGGCTCTGCTCCTCTTCAGTGTTACCCTGATCTCTAGATTGGCTTCAGACCTGAAGCATGAAGTTTACTTTCAGAAGTGTTATTGTTAATTGCAATGACTCTAGATATTCTTAATAACCACATGGTTTTACAATCCTTCATTAAAGTTCTTTGTCCTGCTAACTTCCTGAAGCAAGGAGCTCCACAGCCTAATTACATATCACATGGAAATGCGTGTCCTAATATCCATTTAGTCTTCCCTTCCAATTTCCTTGAAGGTCTTCATGTTCTCATATCAATGAGTTGGTGTTCCTAAAGTCCGGAGAGGACTTTGGTGGGAAGAATAGTCTATTTTCAAACATTTCTACTGAATACTGAGCTAAGTCCAAGCTAGCAGCCTGCAGGCAAAAGAGCCCACAGTCTGTTCTCTCTGATGCTCCTCAGCCAACCAGTTCTATCTGCACTGACTTTTCAAATCTCCATCTTTACAGCATTTTTCCCCAGAACAGAGAAATAGAGAAACACAGACAGAAACTGACAGATAAGAAAAGATGTACGCACACTCTAACTGACAAGCTAACAAGCAATCCTTGAGACAACACTGATTTCCAAATGATCTCAGTTTCATTTAAGAACTTTTCTATTTATTTTCAGCACAGCCAAGCACCACCTCTGAGGTCCCAAACTCCACAGTACTGCTAACTCCTCATGACATGGGCAAACAGTTTATCTGCTGATATGAAGGGACTTTTCACCCATGTCTTTTCCTGCTACTCTCCATGACTTGCTTTCAACTTGGAACCATACCAAATACTGTGAAACATTTGTGAGAGCGGAGCTCATCTTAGTTTCTTTCTCTTGCAGAACATTGTCAGAGATCCAGGAAAGCAGACAAAATTCTGCAAACACTGAGCATTAACCAAAACAGAAGAAACACTCCAGCCTCTATCTTTCTCACTTTCTCCCCAGAGCTTTGCCATTCAATCCAGGGTCTCAGAATTAGCTGACACACTGGTGTAGGACATTCAGTCAGTGAAACCTTTGAAAACGCCGAGCAAGTCCCCGAAAGGCAATGCCATTACCAAGCGCAGAGTTCAGCCCATCAGCTTTCATGATGTTAAGCTCTCATTTTCAATAAAAGCAGTTGCCTCTTTCAACTGTCAGACCTGAGCAGAGCTTGCTCTTCATGCCCTCAAAACAGGAGCCCAGATGCTGTGATCACCCGGTCATCACATCCACTCTTTCTCATCTGCATCCCTGGTTTCTCTCGAGTAACATGCAACGATCAGAACAGTTTTACAATAATGAGCTTTACTCCTTCCTACTGTCCTCAGCACATTTTTAAATGAAAGAATCAGCTTACCCATTAGAGCCACAAACAAACATGAGGAGCTTCAGATATAAGCAATTCAGTAGCCTGAAGTATCATGAGTGTTGGGCAATCATAAATTTAAAATGAAAATCCCTACCGATTTTGTTTTGCATTAGATATTAAATAAAACCTACTTGCAAAGCCAGATTAGTAAGAAACCTTTTTGGCTGTTGTTTTTTTTTTTTTTTTTTTAAATCAAAACAGGATTAAAACATCTTTTGGAGACTCACTGTCATTTTATCTGGGTAAATAAGCTTAGAGCGCCTAACAGTCAATTTATAATGAAGGCTTTTGTTCTTGGTACTGTGATGCAGCCCTGCAAATTTGCCCACAGCTGCAGCAGTTTCAGATGTTTTTGACAGGTAAATAAAACACTGTTTATATCTGTCATTGTTATTAATCTGCAGAGTAAAGAACTAGCAATTATATTTCGTTTCCAAGTGGATAAATTTTCATGACGATCTTGGCAGGGGTGGTATAGAATAATGTGCATCTATGACTTTATAGTTGTGAGGGTCCAAAACATGAAGGGTCTTTGCTCAGCTGTTGAGTTGGAAAACGAATGGGAAATAAAGGCTAAACCAGAAATAACCACCATAATAAAAAAGAACAAGGAATTTGGGATTTAGCCTTGTTGGAGTTTTATTGACCTAAGGGCCAAATAAACCAAACCACAGGTCTTGACATCAGCTGCACTGATTCAGCTCTCAGTTATTCTGAACCGTACTTCTAGGAAGCTATGTCAGGATCTGGCTGTGCTTTAAAACCCCACGATTTGGGCCTCCATAATGACTTGTGCTTCCCAGCTGCTGCAGGCCAAAGGGTTTCAGATACTCCTCAAGCCGTGCTGGTGAAGAAAAAATTATTTGCGGAATAAGGTGCTGCTCAAGGACGAGTGGCAGAATCCAGCTGTAAGTGTCTTATTATATCGGGCAGACACTATGAGAAGGAAAAAAGAGGAACCCTGGTGAAACTCTATGAGATGCCAGTCACGTCTGCTCAGCTTCTCACTCAGGTAGGCTGGCAGATGGTCAGCAAATAGTCTCACTTTTACAATGCAACCTACACAGGTTTTCAGTGTGAAAATTAGCATCCAATTATTTTTGAGCATTAATGTTCTCCAAGGAAGCGAGTTACCTCTATTTTAATTCTGCTTAGGCTCTATTTGCTCAGACACGTAAGCCAATCTTGCAGGCGCTACGTCTCGTGTACACAGGCAGAATGGCAAGCCAGGGAAGAGTACTAGAAATGTGGAATAATGCAAATTCCCAGGGAGCGAGTTGCATGGCTTCCAACTTTTAGAAGAGACGGGGAGGAGACAGTCAAGTGAGGAAGCCATACAGCATCTCCAAAAAAGAATGATTTTCCCCCACCCCCATCTAAAAGCCTATGGTGAAAACTGTGTCTCACTGCTAGCAGTCAGCTGCATAAACCATTAGAGAAGGCTACAGTCCATTGAGCACCGAGCTCTGATTTATGGGACTCTTGGTATGACAGCAGGGCTGTGGATATTCGGATGAGTTGGTGGCAGGCCCCGCTTCTCCCAAAGAAGAATAGAAGCCCATTCCCCACCTCCCTGCCCCCCCCCCCCCCCACCATCCTCAGGCCAACACAAGGGAAGGCACAATCGCTGCACTACAGACGTGCGCAGCCTTGGGACAGGCAGGACGTGTGCCAGAGTGTGGCCACTCTCAGATGAGTGCTGTCTTTCCTTAGCAAAGCACCGTGAAGGGGAAAGAAAACATGGGGCAAACCCTATGTTGCTCAAGATTTCAATGTGTCACCTTACGTGCCAGGATCTGTGCCTAAAATGGAAATGGGTATCAGCCAAGTCGAACCTCGCAGCCTTTCTCGTGCAAGGATCCCTTATTATCACAGGTAACAGGACTGAGTAATAAAGGTTATCTGCATATCTGGGCTTGATCCCACACGCAGAGGTCTGCAGCCTTCCTTGCTGCCTGCAGCTGTGCCACGTTAGGTACAAATGTTGCTGTGTGTATCACTGTAAGGAAGTTGCCAGCCTGAAAATACATGAACTGCTTTTAATGGTCATTAAATAGGGAGAATAATGGCCCAGGGTGGCACCCTATGTTCTAGTGAGGAGGTTGCATTTGTTTCATTCTCCTGTGTGGTGGAAGGAAACTTCACTGGCCTAACCTCAGCCTGTACCAAGGAGCATCTCAAGGCTGCTGCTTCAGCAGGTACAATTGTAACCAGTGGTTTCCCTCCTCCAGCTAGTGCAACGGGGAGCACGGGAGCAGTGGCAAACCTGCGGAGCTCCTACTAGCCGTCCCCTGGAAACCACTGATAAGGTGGGGCTGCCTCCTGCCACGTGTTTATACAGACTGAAGTTGTATTTTTAAAAGCAAACAGAACATTAAACACGTCCTTTGCATCACTTCTGGGATCATCGCAACTGCGTACCCACGAGGCGACAAAAAGCCTCCCTTGCCGAGATGCGCTCTGCTCCATGAAGGTGTCCACGAGTCCCTCCCATGCCACAGCTGCACGGCTCTGAGGCCGGGCATGGGTGCCCAGGGCAAGGCTGCGGGGCAGCAGAGAGGGACGGAGCAGGCCTCCACCCCACACTTCCCTGGGAAGCACCGCCGAGGCACAAAATCCTGGAGCCCGGGGCCTGAGCAGAGGGCAGAGCCCCTCTGGGTTTGGGGTCCTGTTCCGGGCAACGGGGAGACCCCTGCGAGCAGCAGGCCCCAGTTCCTGCAGGCTGGAGCGTCGCTGCCATCGGGCGAGCCAGGCTCCCGCCGCGGCCCATCGCTGTCCCCCCGCCCCGGCGCCCACCGCCCTCCGCGGGCTCACCTGCTCGGGCCCCTGGAAGCAGATCCTGCAGAGTGGGGTGCGGATGCCGCTGTCGACGCTGCTGCCCAGCGAGTAGCGGTCCTCGGCCTTGCCCTTGCCGAAGTCATCCGAGGAGGTGCTGCTGGGCAGGGAGGCGGGCGGCTCCCCGGCGGGGCTGCCCCACTCCTCGGCGGCCGGGCTGCCCGCTCCGCCGCCGCCGCCGCCCGCCGCCGCCCGCCAGCCGGGCCCGCGCCCCCCGGGCGGTGCGGCCCCCGCCGGGCCGCCCGCCGCCGCCTCTGCGCCGCCGGGCATGGGGAGCGGCGGCGGCGGGGAGGGCGGCGGCGGCGCGGGGGGTCTCCGCAGCAGGAAGACCTTCAGGTCATTGAAGAGCATGCGGCAGCGGCACTTGAGGAGGCCTTGGTTTCGCAACATCTGTCTCGGACGGAGGAGCCCGCAGCAGCAGTAGCAGAAAATGACCGCGCCGGGTGGTATTAACATGTGCCTTTCCTTGGCAGGCGGGGACGGCGTGGGAAAGAAAAGGGCAGGAGCCGGGCGCCCCGCGGCCGGGGGGGCTCCGCCGCGGCCTCAGTGCCGGGGGGGCTGCGCTGGCCGGCGGGGAAACGACAAAAGCAGAGCCGGAGGGCGAGGGGGTGCAATCCCCGGCAGCCCGCTGAAATCCGCCGAGGGTGGCAATAAATAAAAAAACCCACAGAAAAACCCCGACACTGCGCTCCCGGGGGATTCTTACCCCCCCTCCACAAGTTTGTTTAGGAATCAGCGGGAGGAGGAAATAAATCTCCCACGCCCGTGGGTCCGGGGGCCGGGGCGGCGGGCTCGGGAGAAAGCCCCAGATCGGCTCTCGCAACTCCTAAGCCTGTAAAAAAGAAGGGTCCACGTCGCCGGTGGGTGTGGGGAGGAGGGAGAATATGGTTCTCTCGACAGTATTTGGCATCTCAAGTAATTTTCCTTTTTCTTCTATTTTTTAATAATTTTTTTTCAATTAAAAAATAAAACCCGATCACACGAGACCCGGTGTGCACCCAGACAAAATAGCAGCTGGTCTGGCTATCAAAATGCAAAATTGGTAGCTGTTGTTATTATCAAAATTGCCTCTTTGACAAAAAAGACCTTCACATTGTTTGTGGGAAAACACCCTACATTTCCAACACTGTACTCCCAGGTGGCTTCAGATTTTACCGTTGCCTTTAAAAGATTTCATTGTAAATATTAAAAGTCCTGAAAGAAATAATTAGCATTCAATGAGCTTAATCTCAGATGTACTGAGATAAATATATTTTATATATATAATATATATATAATATATCATATATATTTTTATATATATTTATATATTCTGACCTTCTCTATTCCAGCAGCTGTCTGGACCACACCAAAAAAACCCAGAGCAAAATTGGTGAGGGAAGGCGGCTGTATTATTCCCTAAGCTGTTACCATCCTGGACCAAAAAAACCCGTCGAAATCGGATCTATTCTTCGCATGTAATTGACCGGGAAACGTGGATCTTACATGGTCACGTTTCCTTTCCTCCTTTCACAAAACAGGAACGTCATCAAACGCATTGGCAGCTTGTACAGACCATTGTGGATGGCGAGGCGGCCAGGGCTCTATCAGCAGTTGCAGGGACCTCCTTTTGATGCATTGGACGAGGCTCCTTCTTTCTCTCCACCACCGTCCCCACCTTCATTTTCCTCCCCTTCTGTCCTCCTCCTCCTCCTCTGACTGTTGTTCTCTCTCACAGGCATTGACATTCAACCATCGCAAGTCTGTCGCACTCTCGCTGGCAGGGGAAAAAAAAAAAAAATCGGAGCAGATAATTCTCTTCTTCCTCCTAAAAGGCTCGCATGGAGCACAATGCGCCAGACACACGGGGCAGCATGGCTTATTTTTCGTGCGGCTCCTACCGCTTTGGCAACATCGAGCTGGTGTGTGCGTGTGTGCCTTTCTCCCTCAGCAGCAGCCTCCTCTCCGCTCTCCCATCCGGCTTGCCGTGATGATGTTGCTGTTGCTATCTCCCTTGGATGCAATGGGGAAGGCAGATTGTTTGCAGTGCAAGCGGGGATTTGCAGGAAGGGAGGGGTGTAACGTGGCTGCGCTCTCCTCCCTCCCCCGGCGTTAAAAAAAAAAAAAAAAAGGCAAAAAAAAAGAAAAAGGCAGCAAAAAGGCGGGGTGAGTGGGTGAGTGGGTGGGGGGGGAATCAAAGGGAGAAATGGGGCCGTCCCCAACCTTTGATGCCCCGGGCTGCCGGCTGCCTGCAAGAGCCCACGCCGGGGAGAAGGGAGGAGGGGCGGGGGAAGGGGCTGGGCGGCCGCTGCGGCTTCAGCACCACGAGCCGCGGACAGCTCCGCCAGGCGCGGGCGGGGCGCGGCGGCTCCGCGCGGCTCCGCGCTGCTCCGCGCTGCGCGGCCCCGGCCCGGCGCCCCCCGCCGCCGCGCAGCCCCGGGGCGCCCCGCAGTCGGCCCTGCCGAGCGCGGGCACCGCAGGAGGCGGCCCCGCCGCCGGAGAGGAGCCGGAAGGCAGCGCAACGTCTGCGCTCCGGCGTGTTTTCGGGCTGGTTTCCACCTCCCACCGGCCGTTGCGGGGACCTACGACATGAGGAAACTCTCAGGGGCAGGTGGCAGCAGTCGAGTGTCTGGTGATTTCTCGGGCAATGGTGCCTGCCTTGCAGGTTCCCAGCAGGAAGCCGAAATCCCACTAACAAACTTTTCCCTAGCAGATTAATTAGTTGCAGAGGATTTCATGGTTTAATAGCTATGATAATCAATATTTTTTCATTTCACTCCAGCAGCGTTTGCTCACCGATAGATTTGTTTTGTTTCAGTAGCATCTATTTCAGTAGAAATATGGGCTCCTTGTAGCCCAATGAAGGGTAAATATGACTGAACACTATCGCTTAATTAGAGATTTGCTGAAAGTAACCAATGGCAGCCAAAGCTGAGAGTTTTTACTCTCTTCAGCCTATTTGAAATTTTTAAGTAGCAGCTGCTGGGCTCCATTAGCTTTTCTCTGCAAACATCAGCAGAGGTGGCTTTCTCCTCTGCCCTGCTATGTGTGTCCATCCGGCCTCTGAATACAAGGGGAAAATTAGCTCTCCACTGGGACTCTGTCCTTGCCATTCCAGCTGGAACAGCTGACAAAGGTGCTGGCTTTGATGTGGACCAAAAGTATCAATGATACAGATGATCTGAAGTCTTCTAGTCTACGCAGTCTGGCTAATGTCAGTGCAATGTCTTAGCTCAGGGACCAGTGAACATCTGCCAGATGGGACGCACCTTTCGGTGACAGAGAGCTGGGCCTGGATCCGACATCGTGTCAATGCCATTGAAATTCCAGGCTCCTTAATTTCGTTTCTCCATAGGGTTTCCTCAGACTCCTGCTTCAATAGGATGTAACATGCACCAACACCCAGGCTGGGTTCTCCAGCTGGTCTGTGTATGGGGTCTTCATTGGCAGCAACCCAGGAGTTACAGCTGAGAGAGAACCTAATGTCACTCAAAAGTTGTGCTGGGCCCTAGAAAATGATCTGAAATTGTCTCCCTTAGAATAAGACGTGACATGCATAAACCACTGTGCCATGATCAGCAGAGGAATCTACGTTGTTACCTAATTAAAAAGGGAGCAAAACTGATTATTCACTACAGGAAAATGAAACCGGCACATGCAATTAATTTCCAGCAAATAAATTACACATTGGGATGCTCTAAAGCTAAAGCATTCATCACTGCAGCCTGCCATTTCTCAGAAAAGCTGGGCAGATTTGCCAGTGTGGCTCTCTACAACATATTTAAGGCTTCTCAGAGTTTCACATGTGTCTAATGGGGTCATTAGAGAAATAATAATGGAAAGAGCATTTTAGGGACTTCCTGAGCATGAGACAGGCTGGCTAAAGGCTGCGTCTCTGTGCCCATCCTCCAGAATGGCTTTCCACCCTCCCTGCTTTTTATTGCCCTCATCTTTTTGTCGTGATGTCGCCAACAGTTTCAGAATGGTTCCATCAATAACAGAATTGGAGAAAAATATATTGTTGTCATCCTTTGCTTGTATAAAGCATCTTTCATCCTTCCCTCCTGCCCATGCCTGGTTTTACAGAAAGGATATGCTCAGGGTAGAGGAGATCTTTGTATTATACTCTGGGTTTTAATGTATGGGCTGTGTGCCCAGAGAGTTGAATGGCTGATAAATGTGACAAAATAAATAAAACAAATAATAAATCGGAGGTGCTCCATATGCTTCCCAGAGGTGAGTGGGTACTATTACTCCTCTTTTGGTAAATGGGACAGCGGCCAATGTTTTCACACTTGGATGCTGCATTCAGGTCCCTTGGTATGGATCAAGGTGCCTTGCTTAAAATGTTCGCACTGGAAGGAGCTGGCCCAAGACACTTTGGTGAGATCCCAGCGAGAGCAGGGGGCTGTCAGGAGGCCAATGCAGCCTCCCTAACTTTGCTCCACGGGAAGCCATGTGGAGCAAATGACGAACAACACCTTCTCCTTTTGCAGAAGGACCTGCCTCTGGGAGTTTTGATGCTGTGTCTCGAGCCCACTAATAGTCATGAGGTTAACATAGGGAGGAAACATATGGGAGGCATCAGCTCTGGCACACACTACCCCTGCCCTCCTCAGGTACAGAAAGAGCAAGAAAAAAACGGATCCATCAGCTGAGAGTGGAGAACTGATTCCTCGTGATTGGTTCCATCTGAGCTACTGACTGGGAAATCAGGAGGGGAGATGCCCAGGCATCTCAGCGTGGACCTGTGTGCCTGTTTTTTATAGATCCTGCGTCAGGATGGATTCAGGTGTCAGGCTGCAGGTTGGTGTCATGGCAGATATTCTAACTCTGGTGTTCTAGAGCAGTGTGTGGGACCATTGGCCCTTAGCTACCACCTAAGAAAGGGGGAAAAAAGTATTGCTGTTTATGTGCCTTCTCTTCACCTCTCTGTACAAGTCAACGCTCAGTGCCGAGGGGGTGGAGGAAGCAAGAAAGAGGGTGGCTAGAGCTGCAGCAATACTTGATCTGCCTATGTGGCGGTCTGATACAAAATCGTATCAGAAATCTTTTTTTGTTAAAAATGTTGTTAGGTCAGAGATTTTAAAAATGGCAGAGACAGTGAGAAGGCAAATGCAAGCAGGAAAGCTCTGCGTGGACTGCAGCCGAACAGCCTGAACACAGCATACCGGTCACTGTGCACGAGTATGTGAGAGACAGACAATATAAATGCTGATGTGGACAGCCAGGATCAGAGAGCCAGAAAGCTGCCAGAGAAACATCCCTTTGTGTTTTCCATCTCTCAGGAAGTAAACAGTTACCTAAACCCATTTTCATGCCCACCTACTCGGTCAATAGCTGCACTGCGCCTCCTGCTCCACTTACAGCTCCTTAATGGTGCAGAGGAGCTCTGATTGCCGTGGCGTGGGCCCCATCCCTCTGGCAAACCATTACTTAAATCCAATCCATCGAAGGTTCCTACTGCTCTCTCAGTGATGGGGAGCTGCTCATCAGCTGAGTACCCTCTGATTGCTTGTCACAGCCAGACTTCCTGGTTCTTTTTCCCGGATGGAGATATTAAATAAATCTCAAGTGATGTAATTACTTTAACTCAGTTGACGAAGCTTGTGGGCAGACACAGCTGGGGGCTGGAGGGAGCTCTGTCACATTTTCTTTGGTCTTTCTTTCTTTCTGGGCAGCTGCAAATGTGCCGATGCAAAGGATGCTGCTGCTGGGAAGCTGGGCTCAGCAGGTGGGGGCTATGCATCCTCCAAGCATCCAGAAATAATCCATGTATTGATTGGAACGATCTTCTCAAAGGAGATCAGAAATAATTTCTGGAGTGCTGTGCCCTGGTATCTCTGCTGCCTTGGGCTGCAGCAAAAAGCATGGCACTCTGGGCGCAGGCAGTCCCTGTGCTATTGCTTTCTCCCCGAGCAGGGACTGAACTTCCACTCGCTCTCTTCCTGCGAGGATCATGGTCTGCCTCTGAGGCGATACACAGCTAATTTTTCTACTTCCATGGCCGCTTGCTCTCTGCTAAGGGAAGAGAAGGAATTGCTCTTTTTCAAAAATCAGTCATGTCCCACAACAGAAGCCCAAGCAAAGAAGTATGACTGCACACCTTTTTCCTTGGGTTTAGGAAGAAACCCAGGTCTTTGTTTTACTGAGCTACAAGCAGTTTTGAGGCCAGTCAATGTGCAGGAGTATGTGAGAGAGACGATACAAATGCTGATGAGGACAGCCCCCACCTTTCCTCCTTTAGGATTTGGATTTCAAATTCAAACCTGCAAAGCCACAGCATTTCTCTTCGGGACTACACAACCCCAAACATAGAGCCTTCCTGGTAACAAGTCCTACACTACCTCCTACAAAAGGAATTCCTTGTCCCCTTGGGTGACTAGTCAGAACTGTGACTTGAATAGAGCAGCTGCAATAGATGGTGCATTTCAGGATATCTTCAGAAGGCATTTAGCCAAATGCTGAGTGGTTTTGACTATCCAGGAATGCACTAATTGTCAGGAAATCCCAAACCTAAAAGGACCTGGAATTTAGACATTAAAAAAAAAAAAAAAAAAAAAGATAAAGTATATAACCACAGGTCCCTGGGATATTTCCACTACTCTCCTGAGTCAAGTCAAATTTGTTTCAAGTCTCTAATTGCATTCTCAGATGTATGTTATTTTAGCGACATGCAACAGTCCTAGAACTAGCTCTCACTTGCCTGACATGGGATTTAGAAAGAAAACAATGTTGTTAAACAAGCCCATTAGGGGCTGATCCTGAGATACGCCGTGCTCTCCAAATCAAGGTGATCTGAGAGGATCTAGCATGTCATCAGGTTTTTGCTTAGCTACCAGGATCCACGATCAGACACAGTAACAGTGAGGATATTCCCCTTAGGACGATCATGATTATACTGTGGCACAATGCTGCCATACTCAGCTTAAGAAAACAGGTGCAACTTTGTATGGGAAGACTGAATGTCTGTCCTCAGGAGGACCCATTCATGGCACAAAGGGGTCATGTGTGGTGACACCATGCCAGGATGCCCAGGAGATGAACCCTGTGAATCCTGTGCTGAGCTGAGATCCCTCTTGAGCTACAACTCTGCTTCAGTATAATAAACAGCTGGTACATTTGAGACTGTTTCCCCAAATTCTTACAAATCCATATCTTAGGATTTAACATCTTAGGCTGCCCAGATAACTTCCTCAGCTACAGCAGCTTGTTTCTGGATCAGCAGAACACGCTGCATAAACACAATGCAGGCAGTGAAGTCACTTACAAGCCAGATAACCTTCTTAGTTTCATCAGTAGTAGATGAGTTTCCATGTTGGCAGAGGCCAAGGTCCAGACATGAGGAGAAGACCATTTTATGTGTCTCCTAAGTGACCCTCATTGCATACAGTGGGTCTTGAGAAGGGAGGGGAGATCAGAGAAGGGCACACAGTGAAGAACATTGTAGGAGGACATCCTAGTTTCTCCCTGTGCTGAAGAAGCACCCACCACATGCACCAGCTCCGCATCATTTTCACAGCAGGAACAGCCAGTAGGTTTCCAGATCTGCCTGGAAATGTCAGGTATAAAACAGTGGGATAACCCACAGCCTGTTAAGATACTGTGTTGCCTCTCTCCCTTGCCTTGAATATGCTCCAATGCACATCAGAAACACAGGAAAGCTCCTAACTAAGCTAATAAGAGTGCGAAGATTTCACTGGCAGGTATCACTCTCCATGCTGACTTCTCCCCACACCTTTGCACACAGGACAAGCGCAGTGTCTGTTGATGAAAGAACTGAGGGCTCCATCAGGAAGAGATAAGACAGAGATAAGAGCATTAAGTGTGGATTTAAAGGCAGGGCTGTCGGAGATGGAGTGCTGCCAGCCATGAAAGCAGAGAGAAATGGAAGAGCGGCGAGTGGGGAAAGTTAATGGATTTACACCAGTGGAAACAGGAGTTGATTTTTGACCCTTGCACTTCTAAGGAGGGTCCCCCAACAGTATATCAGTATGGAAACCTTGTCCTGAAAGGGGAGTTTTGGCCTTGCATGTGGCCCAGACACAGCATTTAAAGGGAGCTTGAGCACCGCATTGACACACTCTCCCAGGGCCTCAGGAGCACGTGAAGTGAGAGACTGTTATGTCCAAGTGATGGCCTAGATCTACCGCTTCCTAACAGACTTTATGTTAATTAAAGGGAGATTTCAAAACCATATACATTTTCTTGCCAAGATAATTAATTGATTTATAAGTTTATGTAGTTAAAGGGGTTTGTAATTACATTTTATGGCGGGGGGAGCATTTTAGGGATGAATGCTGCCAGGTGCGGAACACCTCTACAAAGGTACTCAGCACCTGGGTTTCCCAGTGGGCCGAACCCTCCCTGCTGATGAGCTGGAAATCCCCTCTGGTCCTTGGGGTCATGCAGCTATTAATGACTTGGCCCCACTAGACTGAAGTATTCAGTCTCACAGCCCCCAAAAGGAAACCCTCAAAAGCACTTGCTTCTGAGCCAGCGTCTGCATGCAGGCAGGAATTCCCTGCTGTTGAAGGGGCTTTTCCTTCCTAACAGGCTTTAGCTCTCTCTGGTGATGTTTTTTTAACCCTCAGGTCAGATGCAGGTGACTCTGGTGATGGGC
Source organism: Phoenicopterus ruber ruber (assembly GCA_009819775.1). NCBI lineage: Eukaryota > Metazoa > Chordata > Aves > Phoenicopteriformes > Phoenicopteridae > Phoenicopterus > Phoenicopterus ruber. Next base: position 27,158,003 of record CM020220.1, on the reverse strand, counting down.
TGGCTTTAATACTAGCCCTTTCCATCTTAAGACTAATGTGGTTTCTCTGGATCTTCCTCCCAGACAAACACTTGGTCTCACTCAAGAAGAGGGGGAAAACACAAGTCGTTAACCCCAGGAAACACTTCCCTCCCTATGTCACCCCCAAACTCACATCTCTGCCTTCCTGACCTGCCCCGTAAGGGCATGAATAAACTCCTGGCCCTGAAAGCACTTAAGCTAGGTAGGAAGAGCTACAAGCCCTTTGATTTGCAAAGGGACACCGAGGAACAGGCAGGCGAAATCCCTCATTTGAGTCAGCAGTGAAGCGCTATGTGGGGACCTATTTTACCTCATAGCAAGACTCTCTTCTGAGAGCAATTTGTACATCCTTGTGTGATGTGCAAATAAGCACACACACAATATATATCTCTTTTTCTTCCATCTCTTTACGACTGAATAATCACACAATCTTTGTTCCATGGAAGTTTGACTGCTGCTGTTTATTGTCCCCTGGAAACGGGATGACAACGGCCCATGGCTCCTCCACAGCAACTTGCAAAGTTCTCCCGAGCGGAGAATTACGCCCGTTGGAGGCAATAAACAGCAGGAACAGTAGAGTGACTAAGCACCGAAGATCCTGCATTTGTGTAGAAACTAGCAATGAGAAGGAGGAAAGGATGCCCTGGAGGATAGATGGTGCCTTAGAAAAAAAAGTTTCCAGCATGTTCTAAAAATGAAGGTTTCCACGCAGAAGACACAGGCCAAATTTGAATCTCATCCCACCCCTGAACCTGCCTGTAGGTTCCCTACAGGGAAGGGCAAGGCTCCCATGCTGGGCATGGAGGCCAGAAGAGCTGGCAGCATGGTGTTTTGGCTCCTCCCCACCTACCCCTGGAGGAGCAGGGATGGGCATTCAAGCCTGCTGTGGCCCCACCGGAGGAGCTGGTGGCCGTTGTCTCCCCTGCTACCAACCATCACCCTACCCCGCCACAGTGGTCATGTCATGGCTCTCTGCCCAGGCTCTCGCACAGGAGGGTGTATGGGGTAAGCAGGGCTTAGCCCAGTGCAGGACCAGCTTTTGCCACTCGCAGGGCATGGTGTTGCGGTACCTGTGGTAACTCTGGGAATGGGCCTGTGTCTGATGAGACCCAGAAGAAGGTCACAAGCTGGCAGGACTGCAGGGATAACTATGCTTATGTACATTATGACGATGAGGCATGTGTAGCTGCTGGCATATGCTAAATGAAGTCCATGGCTGGAGTCTTGGTCATCCAGGCAAAGGGCAGAGAGGGCAGACTGATGATCTCTTCCTTGGGACATTGCTTTTTCAGTTACGTGGTGCCACTACACAGTGGGGAAGAGCTTTGGGCACACCAGCTTACAGGAAAATTGGAAAATTGCAGGAGAACTGGACCAGAGTACCCTGAGATATATCCTCCTCCTGCCCTTCCTGATGTGGTTTGGGTGCGTGATATCAGGAGAGCTTGAAGAGGGAGATGGTGTCTCTTCTGTCTGAAGTCATCATGTGTTGGGACTCTGCTGCTGAGCTCACCCCTGTCCGGCTCTGATGCCCTTTGGGGAGGCCTCCTTTAGGCAGATAAGGATCAAAAACTTGAGGGATCTCAGCACAGGAAACCGCCCACCCGGTCTCTTTTCTCTGAGGCAGAGCTGCTCCTGTGGTGGCACTGGCAATATGTGGTCCCACGAAATTGCTGTCCAAACGAAATCCTGATGTACACAGGAAAAAAAATTAATCTCCTTTTGTTCTCTTCCCTGACCACCCCCTTCCTACATTTTTCTTTTTGATTCATTTTTATGTTCAGTGGTATAAATTTTCTGGGTCAGTGCTAAGTCCCTCGGTTGTGTGATCTTTACATACCCGCAGACATATGTAGAGAGATGAGAGGAGACCAAGTGCAAACCAATCCATCCTACTGACACTTTTATTTATCTATTTTCTTTCCCCATCTGCCACTGCTCAACTCCCTGTGTGTGTGTTTGTGTGTGTGTGTGAAAGAGGGATGAGGAAAGGGGATGGGATACTGGTAGAGCCACTGAAGATCTCTCTGCTTGCAACTGTAGCTCTCCCCTTTCCTTCCTACTGCCCTGCTATCCATCCCTCCTTCGGTCATCTCACACTGCCTCCAACCCTTTGCTCATGCTCTGCTTTGTGGCGAAAAAGAGACTAATGTATCATATAAAAATAATGCAGGGGATTTTAGTGCTGATGCAAGATGCCAGGGTGACAGTCAGGAAGCTGGAGCCATCTGCCAAGCCAGTCTCAGCACTGGTGGCAAAGCCGCCCTGCTGCCAGGTGCATCACGGGCTCCCAAGCAAAAAGCACCAGCGTCCGCAGCTTGAGCTGAGCTCTGTGGCTGAAAGCAGACAGATGCACATCATCTGTGGATCAGGCAGAGAGGGGGACTCTTAACACACACTATTAATATTTCATGGTCCTGACATCCAGCAACCACACTGAGAGGAGAGACAGGAGTTTGCTCTTCTAGGCTCACATTTAACCATGCCCTTCCCACCGAATGTGCAAGCCCAGGCTAATTGTGGCACACACTGGAGTCCTTTGCTCACTAGGCCTGGGTCAAGACCCTGATTTTTTCACTTAGTCTGCATCAGCTGTAACAATTTCTACTCTACTCTGATCCAAGATGGTTCTGAACCATCAACTACAGGCAAAGCAAGGTCCAGTGACTGTTAAGTCTCTCACCTACTAAATCATTCATATAACCTCCATCTGGAGTATTTAACTTTTCCAGCAATCCTGTTTTCTCTTCTAGGAACTAAGCCTCAAGAACTCATGACCCACCAGGTATTTGCAAAGTGGCACGCATTCAAAATGCACTTCTTTTATAGCAGTGGCGTTATCACATAGTGAGCTTGTTCCTGGAATGAGCATTGCTTAGGCACTGTCAATACTTTAATCTGATTTATACAAGATGTGTTCTCTCTCTCTCCCCCTCTTCCTTCAAATAAGCACTAGTAAGTTCTCAACCTGGACAAATCCCAGGTAGTGGGATCAGTACCTGGCAATCTATCAGCTTTGTTGCTGAAACTGGGGATGAAGCAGGGACAACTGAGAATGTTTCTCCCATTTGTTTTGAATTCTGCTTGCAAATAGCTTGGTGCCTGTCTGAAGTATGACTGCCCTATAGGAATACACTTCATTTCTTATATTACTGTGCACCAATTAAGTAATTAATGAAAGTCTGGAAAATCTATAAAAAAAGTTGGTTGCATCCACAGAGAACATTAATACCGCATGGTGTCATGACCATGAATAAAACCCGACAGCATGTGCAAATTCAGAGGGAACTACCTGTTCTGCTGTTAGGAGATCAAGTTCAGGCGCTACATCAAATGATTTTCAAGACCCGGTCTTTAACTTGTCTGTGGACTGGAAAATATTTGCAGGGCATATGGGGGTTAGTATCTGTCCTCCAGGACTCAGTTGTCACTTTACAACCATATGATGTATTAGACATTGCTAGACATGAATGTCACTGCTTTTAGCCGCAAATTTTGTCAGCATGATATTGTGCCGTGATGCAGTCACAGTCAGCATCTTGATTTGATTTGTGCATTGCTTCACAATTCGTTCCAGGAGGGCTGAGGGTCCAATTCTGCAAACAGCTCTGCAAATGCGAAAAGTCATCCCCAGCACTGTTTACAGACCTGAGCCCTTCACACCCAGCAAGCAGTGTTCTCGGAGCACGGGGCAGCACCGCCTATCCTGGCAAAATTGTATGGAAATGCTGGCCATTTCCAAACTTTACTTGACCTCAGAAGCAATGCTTGGTTTCTCTGTGTTACAGTGAATCCAGATGGACAACAGGGAAAGAAATAAGGGACTTGCTGAAAACCCAGCTGCTGCTTCTGAGTTTGGATTTTCCAGGTCAATACATTTCACATTTTTTTCTGCCGACAGAGAGAAGGGAAAACCTCACCCTTCCACACTCAGTCTTAAATCTAGCTTCTGCAAGATAATTTTAAAAGGAATTTGTTGCCTATTAAAAGAGGAGACCCACTCCCAACCCATACTTCTGCACTGTCCTTTGATTCACGGCTGCCCCATAGCAATGAGCAGAGCTTCATCACCATCCCTCTAGATGGTGTTAGTGAGGGTCTAAATAGCAAAGGTGGGTTTTGTAGCATGGACATCTGTTTTCTAGGACCTGGATCAAGAATCATAAACTCATTTCACATGCACCAGTGAACAGCTGTCAGAGAGCAACAGCTTTCAGCCCTCATCAACCTCAACTAAATAGAGGCCAAGAAGTTACTGGCAGAAGCCTCCCAATTCATCGACGACCTCGGAAGCACTTCTGTCCTCAGCAATAGCAGCACAATCTCAGGTTAATACATTAAATCATGAATCCATAAAATGACTCTATAAGCAAATATATGTATTTGTATACATACAAATATGTATACATGTATAAACTCTGTGTGTGTACTGCCTGTTTATGTGTGCACCCTCAAGAGATCTAGTCGGGCAACTCTTGCACGTTTCTCCTTTCCTAATACAAGAGCTATGGAGCAACCACTGAATCTGAATGATGGCAAATGTCAAATGGACCACCAGGAATAACTGTTGTTACAACATATGATCATCAAGTGAAATACATTGCCCCAAGATATCACCCAGGATCAAACTGTGCATTTTATAGTGGATAGCTGTGTGATAATCCCATGAGCCATCATCTAAAAGATGGATCTGCTCCCTGGTACAGACAAAAGAAAGAATTCTGTGGACAACTATGCTGAACAGGATGAGTAGTTCCCTTATTCTTGTGTAATGAAGCTAAATCTCATCATCTTTTACTGTTGTAACTCTTGTCTTTTGCAATCCTTTTTACTGGTCAGAAATATTCCAAATAACGCTAGTTTCTTGAGTCCCAGAACTTAGACAAACTTGCAGCTCTCAAACCATGAGATGAGCAAAATTTCTGTGGATCTTTCATGAACCTTTCTCAGGGTGAGGTAAGACCTGTGCTCATGATGTTACACAAAACTGATTTCTTAGATCAAATGCAAGTTTGGAATTGAATTCGGACACATTTTTCTACACGACAACCACTAAAACCAGTGCTTGTTGTACAATGTATAATATCTATGTTTAGTTATAGCCCCACTGGGGAAAGGACAACTCTTTTTATTCACCCGTAAAGAACCCTGCATGCCTGTGCCACCATAGGAATAAAAAAATATTAATTGCACTACCAGTCCCTTGAGCTATTCATGCCACTTCCTTCTCCCTCACCACCCTATATTAAGCCTTTTAAAACTGAAAGTGCCTGTAAATCTTTCTAAATGCCAGAGGACCATTTTGCTAAAACATGATCCATCTTAACATCATGTCAGATTTCTGAATGAGAATGACTTCTTCGGTGGGAACAGGCCTATAACTTATACTGCTTCTCATTTCCTGAAGCACTGGAATTGTGCTGCTCCCTAATGTTATTTTATTAAGATGCGATTTGTCATCATATTGCTGGAAACAAGATAAAATGCAGGCTAATTAAATTCTTTATTTAACTTGATGAGCATCTGGTTTCTGTAGTCACATTCTTTTAAACAGAACCTTTGTAGCTCTTTCTCAGGATCTGGCTATCACAACTTTTACTGTGATCAAAATGGGGAAATACCCTCCCTAAATAAAGGCGCGTGCATTCCCATTGCCTATGACCCTTGTTATTTATAATGAGAGACGTATAGCACCGCCCAGGCAGACGGCATCAGCGCCTTGCGAGCACGCTGCCCTGACACTTCAAGAGCACTCCCTGTTGTGGAATAATTGCTATCCCAAGGAGCCCAGTGGAAGTCACTGAGACAAGCTGGTAGCAAAATACTGCAGCTGACAGCAAGTGTTTTCTAGATCAGGCTGCTATACAAAATATAACAATCAAATCACCTTGTGACTCCCCCCTTCCGTAGCAGATGAGACTCCCAACATGAAGGAAAATCATCTCTATTGAAGGACGAGCCTTAACAAGCTTAAGCACACACTTCAAGTTACACGTGTGCTTAAGTATGCTGTTTGCCAAGGCCAGATTCTGGCTCACTTTCCACGCACTGCATTCATGGAGGTTTCTAAGATGAGAGCAACCTTTCTCCATCATTGGATGAGTGAAGACTGAGGCAGAAAAGTCCTGTGCTGAGTCCACATTCCTAATTAAAGCAGTGGTCTTATGCTGCTTCCATCTAAGTCACAGCAGAGGATGGCAAACAGTTGTACCAGAACCCACCGTAAGCTCAGGGCTTTTAGGGAAGTCTCAGGCATGCCACAACCCTGGGCCTGTTTCTTGGAAACCCCCTTGGCATCAGACTTTGCATCCCACAGAAGTCCAGAGCTGCTCCACCAACTCGTCTTGGTCTCGAGTATCCTTTGAGATCCACCAAGGAGAGATGCTACTCCTGTGCAAGGGCAAAGGACCATTAATATTACATTGGTGGTTAATTATTTAGCATCAGTGACCTCTGGTGCTCCTGCTTAAAGGATTTCTCCATATCTCTGGGTCTCTCATGCACCAGGAAGAGTAAGGGCAGAGAACTGTGGCTAGCTTTAACAACAGGATCTCAAAAGTTGGCTTCACATCAACACTAAGGCCAAAGGATTAGCTGCTTATTCTGAGCTTGAAAACCAGGCCAGTAATTTAAGCTCCAGAACAGAACTGGGAATGCAACTTTTGTTTGTTTAGCCTTGTTTCCTAAGGAAATAAAGCTTATGCAGTTAAATTCTCTGTGTGTGCACACAAGCGTCTCCTTCTAACTTTGCACCCTTCTGCCATTTTAACTGTGTTTCTCCAAGATAAAGTTCTGTTCAGCATCTGGACAAAAAACCCAGTTGTGTAGAGCAGACAGATGTGCTCTGCCCTGATCTCAAGCATATTATAAGACGTTGGAGAGTCCACATTGCTAGTGCCCTCATCCCAGCTGGATCACAGCTCACATTGTGTTAAATGCTGGCGATACAGAAGCTTTGGAAACACTGTTTGCAACTTGATGTAGGATGTGGGGGGTTTTTTTGTCTTTTAAATCTTTGTTCCAGGTGCCAGTGACCGGCCCCCCACACCTGGGCTGCATCACATAAAAGATCAAGAGTCAGCTCAGCCTTGCAGCAGTCCTGTGAGCGTGGCAGCAGCCTGGCAGCAAAGCGGAGGCCATGTGCTGTGCAGACCATTGCTCTGGACTGGAGCTGTGGAGAGGAATCCAGCCAAGAAGGACAGAAGGCAGAAAAGAGACCCTGCAATCTGTTGGAGGGGTTGTACGATAAACAAGAGCAGGAAGGCTTCAGCGTGCCAGGGAAGAACAAGCTGTGTAGATAAAAGAGGCTGCTTCAAAAGAGTGGAGGGTGACTAATTTTCCTTGCACCAGGTGGCCAAAGAGCAGGGAAAAAGAAGTGGTCTTCTCTGAGCTGGCAGTTAGAGGAGGGGAGCAACCTTCCCATGCTAGAAAAGCTCACAGAAAAGCCTCTGCAGGTCTTCTTTCATCAGAGTTTTAAGGGCAGCTGGATTCGGCAAACTCCAAACGTTGTCTTTGGTGCTACAAAGATGCCCAGGGAAAGGGCCCGATTCAGACTCAACTTGTGGTAGTAGCTAGGCTGTCAAATGGGCCAGCAGGCCATGGTCCTTGATGTGTCTTGATGGCAGAGGGAAAGTAGAGGAGATTAACAGCTGTCTAAGAAAAGAAACCTAGGAAGAACTGGTACAGGTGGGATGCAGGTTCAGCATCCCCCCAAACTCAAGCACCCCCTGGCCCTCCAAGCCTGGGGCTGCGGTTCCCCATTAGGAAGCTTAGACCTGGCTGAGGACCCCAAACCAGAGCAGAGGAAGCACAACCCTGCAGCCTACAGAGGAAAGGAGCTGTAAAAACTACTCAGGTCAGAACCTAGTAGCTCACACAAAAGGGTTTCTCCAACCAGAAGAAGCTCTGCCAGTCCAGGGGCCTTTCTCTGACTCTCCTGCCCCAAGACATTCTCTGAAGAGCTGACTTGCATGTCCCCAGTCCAGCCACTTGACTGGTTTTAGCTGGGAAGGAACTGATAAGTCTCATGAACATGGGATTAATTTATTTCAGAACGTGCAACTACAAGTTCTCCACAGCTGGTCAAAGACTGGCACATTTGGGCACTGGTAATGGTGTCTCTGAGCTCAGTGTGGGCTACCAAAACCCTCCAAGAAGCTGAGGCATCTGAGGGCCATTAGCCTGGGCTGATTTCCAGTTGTCTGCTGGATGGCCTTGCTACACACAGAAGCTCTGCATGCAATTCAGCCCCAGAAGAGACTGCAGGCTGGCCACACATCACGGATGAAGGCGGCCAGATCTGTCCATGTGGAGAATCACAAAGGTGTGTTGGCAAGGTGGTGGAGTGGGGCAAATACATTCAGTATGACAGCAGTAGGACCTCCTAAGAACAGCTCAAAACCCCTCACAGGACAATCCATGAGATTCCAGAATAGCGCTAGGTCTTGAGTCACTTGTATTTCAGATATTAGCTGCTCTTGTACAAGATGTGCAGCGCAGACACTTCTGTCCTCATTTGGGAGCCAGCAGTCAGGACCAGCCAGCCCAGCCCATGAGGATGTTTAGAGCACGACCCAAGTGATGGAAAGATCCTGGTAAGAACAGCACTGAGAACCCCATTTCCTTACGTTTTCTCACCGACGGGAGCGTTTCTTTGGAAGCGGGTAAACCATTTCCTCCCCAGCAGAGCTGGGGTGTGCTAACCCTCCCAGTCCTCCCAGGATTTTCATAGTGCATCTCTGCTCCCTGACCCAGTATGTGGAAGGTGAGTCCAAGCCACTGCTGGAAGCGTGTTCTGACTGAAAGGACACCTGGAGTGCTACCAGCAAACTGCTCGCAAACGGCCTCTCATTTTGTAGGTCTGTTCTCTGCATGGCTGGGCTGTTCCTTGTGCCTCGCTGAAGCTGTGCCATATGGAGCAAATGCTTCAACGTCTGTCTGTGTGTCTGCCTGACCGCGCAACCCAAGAGCTCTCTGCAAACGATGCTCTACTCTCATCATTTTCACGAGCTGGGGACAGTCCCTGATAGGGGCTTTTCTCCACTTTTCCCAAGTTTATTTTTTTTTCCCAGATCTCCCAAGGCATGAGGACCCATCACCAGAGACCTGGAACTGGATAGCTGCTGGAGGGGGAGAAGGTGGCTGGAAACAGTTGCAGGGTTACGCTCTGCGTGTTCTCTCTCTCTCGCCCACATGCGGTGCTGGGATCTGGTTTAGCTGTGAGCAGTTAAAAGTGTGACAAGAAGGAGAAAAAAAGGTCTCTCATCCATTCCTTTCTCTCTCTGCTGTGTAGCCAGCTGGAGTCTGCTGGCTTGCAGGGGAAGAAGGGGCAACGGCAGAGGATCTGAACAGAGACCATGGGACTGAGCATCCTTTCCTAGCAAACACTCTGCAGCGTGGGGGCCTGGAATGCAGAAAAAGGTTCAACTTTTACTCTTTTTCTTAAGAGAAGCTGGGACAAAACCCTGGACCTGGACCTCTCCTCAGCCCTGTGGTTTTCCTTAAAAGCAGCGTGTTTGCGAGTGCCTGTATGCACGTGGCATGTTCACGTCTGTGTGTGTGTGATTCCCAGGTGAGTAACAGCACTCCCAGGGTTGTGCTGTGTGTTGAGTTGCACCTCGTTCTTGCTGCCTGCCTTGTTTTTCTTGAGCTGATGAGCTCCTGACTAATGGCAGTCACTGCTGCTTAATCAGGAAGCAATTTAAGGATAACCTTTTCTAATTAACCAGCAGAGAGAAGAATGAATAAACTGTGAAACAGCCAGCTGGCTTCGGTGTCCCCAGCCAAAGGGTCTGTCACGTGGGAGAAAATGGCATATGGGGACAGGGATGGCAGCTCCAGACCTGTCACTGGACAGAGTAGTGGAAGTCAGAGATGGGAAGGGGTTACGGTGCTCCCCAGGGCCTTTTCTCTGCTTTCTCCCCAGGTATTGCTCTGGTCACGCACTTGGGGATCACGACTGTCCAGGAAGGGTGGCTTGATGTGTATAATCAAGCCCCATGCATAATTAAAACCCTGGGAGACAATTTTATTCAGAACTTTGATGCAAAGATGAGTAATTACCTTATTATGAAGGTGTTCACAGAATCATAGAACAGCCCAGGTTGGAAGGGACCTTGAAAGATCATCTAGTCCAACCTTTTGTGGGAAAGGGAGCCTAGATAAGATTATCTAACACCCTGTCCAATAGCATCTTGAAAACCTCCAGTGATGGGGACCCCACCGTGTCCCTGAGGAGCTTGTTCCAGTGATTGATTATTCTCACTGTAAAAAATGTCTTTCCTGTATCAAGATGAAACCTCTTCTGGTGCAACTTGTTGAACAGCGTGGGGCCCAGTATTGATCCCTGAGGGACCCCACTTGTGACAGGCTGCCAGCCTGAGTAAAACCCATTGATCACTGCCTTCTGCATGCGGCCTGTGAGCCAATTTCCAACCCATCTCGCAGACCACCCCCTCAGTCTGTATCTGGCCAGTTTGTCGAGGGGGAGGCTGTGGGAAACCGTCAAACACTTTGCCGAAGTCCAGGTAAACAACACCCACTGCGCTCCCCATGTAGACATACAATGTTATTTCGTTGTAGAAGGTGATCAGATTAGTGTGGCATGATTTGCCTTTGATGAATCTGTGCTGGCTTTTCCCAATCACCTGCTTCATTTGGTTTATGATTGTTTCTAGGAAGACTCGCTCTACTGCTTTCCCAGGGGCTGGAGTAAGAGCGATGAGCTTGTAGTTTCCTGGGTCCTCTTTTGGACCCTTCTTGTAGATAGCTCTGACATTTGCCCTCTTCCAGTTGCCACGGTCATCCCCTCATCTTCACCACTTTTCAAAGATTACAGACAGCGGCCTTGCACCAATGCCTGCCACTGCTCTTAACACCCTGGGGCGGATTCCCTCCTCACTGCTGACAACAGTGTTCTCACCCTTTCTCATGCATTACCTCCACTTTTTATTCCCCACTCATAGTCACTCATTTAAAAGCCACATGCCTTGGCGTGCGAGGCCCCACACACGAGAGGCAGCCAGTGAGGGAGCCCTGCCCGATTCATGCAGTACTGGGTGCTTCCTGGGGCAAAGCCTCAGTCAGTGGCCGGCAGCAAAGGCCCGCACGCCGCATGTGGGCCTGAGACGACCCCCGGCGAGACGGCGAGTCTCCGCCTCCTACGACGAAACCGCGCAGCTCTCGGCGCCCCTAAGATGGCGCCGTGAGGGGAAGACTACATTTCCCAGCGTGCCGAGCGCCCCGCGCGCCGTGTAATTAGTTCCCGGCATGCTGCGCGCTGCTTACCGCTTGGTGCCGCCGGGCGGCACAGCGGGGTCTGCTGGGAGTTGTAGTCTGCGCGCCTGCGCGCCTTTTCGCGGCGTACCTGCCCTCTGCCAGCCGGTGGGTATGCGGGCCTGGGTGGGGGGGAAGCGGCTGGGCCGGGGCTGAGCTCAGGTCGGACTGCAGCGGAGCCCCCGAGGGGCGGGGAGGGGCCGCGGCCTGCGGCGTGACCGTTGGGCCCCTGTGGGGTGCGGGGAGCCCGGTCCGTGGGGTGGGCGCTGGGCTCCTGTGGCGGGTCTGGCCTGTGGGGTGCGGTAGTGCTGGGCCCCTATGGGGTGGTGGGTGGTCCTTGAGGACGGCGGGGGACCCCAGCCTGCGGGGTAGGGGCTGGGACCTCAGTGGAGTTTGGGACAGGGGAACCTGGTGCCTGGGAGAGGAGCAGGGAGAGTGAGCTTCACTTCTTACAGGGTGGTGAGAAAAGTAGGTGTCTGGACCAGGCGGGCAGCCCCCGGGGCATGAGGCAGGCAGTAGATGGAGTGAGGCCAGCCCCTGGGAGATGTCGTGGGAGCCAGGTCCTTGCTCTCATCAGAAGGTCCTTGACCTGCAAGTGGACCTTTCTCAAGGCGGGAGCTGACTCTGCCCTTTGGGGTATCTGCTACATGCTGTGAGATGCCCAAGAACTGGAACGTGATCAGGAAAGATGGGGTGTTGTCCCATCTTTGCTGTTAGGTACCAGAAATACGAAACACTTCCACGCAAGACTATACAGAGATGTATTGTTTTGCCTGCATTTGCCTTTGCAGGGCTGGCTCTGCAGTGCAGGGTGTCCTTGTGCTTGGCTATTTTTTCAGTTCTGCTGGTGTTTGCAGAGAAGAGTGCTCAGAACTGTAGAGGAATGGGGGTTTTCTCCTTTTTCCATATGTTTTATCTATGTGGGACTGGCATGCAAAGCCCCAGCAGTGGTTGTCTGCATCTGCTTGCTGATAATGGCTCAGCATTGGTCTGACAGCTTTGCTGTACTACTCGGTTTTTGTGTAGGATCAGTTACAGTAATACTCAGTCACTAATAATACTGAGTTATCAATACAGTAAGCATTTTTGGAGGGAACAGCGTTGAAACTTCCTGTCTCTTTGTTTGTTTGTTTGTTTGTTTTTTTGTTTGTTTGTGGTTTTTTGTTTTGTTTTGGGGTTTTTTTTGCAGACTGGCCTCCATTCCTGTAAAGAAGCAGGTGCCTCTGTGATTAATTCCCAATGTGGTTTTGATTCAGATTTATTGTTTGAATTGTTGAAGATGTCATCAGGCCTTACAGAGGAACAAAAGAGAAGAATTGAAGAGAACCGCCAGAAGGCTTTGGCTAGAAGAGCAGAGAGGCTAGCAGCCCAGAGAGATGGGCAGGTGGGGATTGCTGGACCTCAGGTGAAAGAACAGAGTCCAGGCAATTGGGGAAATTTGAAGCAAGAATACAATCATGTCAGGTTCATTAGCCAGCACCAACAGAATCCAAACAGTCCTGCAGGGCAGAAGAGCTATCTTCAGAAAGATTATAATCATTGCACTGCAAACCAACAGATGGCTGGTTCACATGGAGAGCAACAAAAGAATTGTTCAGAGGACTCAGACCAAGCAAGTGGCATTAAGCGGTTCCCTACAATGATACCAAATTCTCTGACTTATTCCCATAAACATTACTTGGATGCTGGTGGTCAGGAACATGGACAACAAGCTTTAATTAATCTTGGTACATTCCAGCAGCCCAAACGCTACCCAGCTTTCAAAAACCCTACAGAACCATCTCATCCTAGATTAATTGATAACGGGCACCCTGACGGTAGTAAAGATTTACAAAGTCAGAACAAATCTGCCATAAAATATGTTTCACCACCAAGCAGTGCCACCCTGAGTGATTCAGAAATGCTGATTAACACAAGCAGACCAATGGAAAGAGAAGGGGGACATGGTGCCTCTCAGGCCAGTGGTAGGATGCAGAAGCTGACTAGCCCTGCTGGTGCAGGCTCTACCTTTGAAGCTGCCTCTTGCAAGAAGGCAAATAGTGTTACAAAAGGAAAATGTGTCAAATATGGGGAAGACCGGTTCCAGGTCGAAATAGGGTATAATGCTGAACTCATTGCTGTGTTTAAGAAGATACCAAGCAAAAGCTATGGTAAGAATTGATTTTTTGCTGTTATCTTTGTTTTACGTTGGATCGAAGCTTTAGTGTCTGCTGGAACTGTAGTTGGTGTATGCTCTTAGCAGTGCACCTATTGCCGGGGTGGAATATATGGTATTAATGGGGGATTTGAAAAATAAAGACAGCTGAAATTGGAAAGAAATTCTGGGCATAAATAGCTTGAGCTTGGATTTAGCCAAGGAATCAGAAGCCCTGCTTTATGAACAGTGCTTTGAGAAGTTTAGTGGCAGCAGCTGGTCAGAGTTTTCTGGGAGTGAAGGAAGAGAAGTTATTCATAAATTGGTATGGAAAAATGGGTCACTTCAGCTGTAGTTCAGAGTTGATGAGCTGATTCTGTTAACTGGGTTACTGAGAGCAGTGGAGTCTCCACCTTTTGGCTTGCTTCTGATCTTTTCTCCCTGCCTTTATTTGTTATATTCTACTTTTGTTTCCCTGTCATGTGTTGCTGCTCCCTGTGAATGGCTGCTGTATTCTTCTTGTCTTAGTATTGATGTGCCCTATGGCTTTTTTGGTGTCATGTAGCTGTAAACTTGAGCATACTGTTTTTCAGATGTGTGTTGAAAAGTTTGCATGAGTAGATTGAATTCTCTCTTACCTTGCATGAACATTTCACGACAGCACTTTTTTCTACTCCAAATGATTCATATTCTACCCTATTTTAGATCCTGCTATGAAAAAATGGAATTTCAGCCTGGAAGATTACAGCAGTTTCAGTAAGTAAATAGGTTGTTGAATGATAAAAATGAATCCAAATCTTGACCCCCTTCCCCTACCTTCCATAATTATTATTTAACTTTGTTATTGTCTGGAGTAATAAAAGCAGTGCTACTCATACATAACACTCATCTTTTGGGCATCTAGCTCATAACGTTTTTCTGACACTTTGTAGTTGGTTAGAAATAACTTAATTTTTCACAGGATCTAAATGCCAAGCAGGTTTTTCTGCCATTGCTGAATTTTTCAGCAACCATTGAGCCTGATCATAGGAAAAATATCTGCTGTGTGGGTACTTCATATGAGTCTGTATTAAGAACTGAGTGTGTCCCACTAGCTAATGCTTAATTTCTAGGTCTGTTCATGTATTTTCTTTTTAAACAGCTTTTTTTTTTTTTTTTTTTACATTTTTCCTGTTAATTTTGAGTGTCAGAAAAGGAAAAAGGGTAATTCTCTAGGGCTTTGAGTGAGACTGAAAATGGATTTGCCTTTTTTTGGCATAACAAGGATGGCTTTGTCTTTTTTTCTCTCCTGTCATTTTGCTCTGGAAAGATTGAGAGATGATAGAGGCAAACACTTCAGGTAAGCTTTTCAAAAGCACATTGTATTGAAGCGAGTGATAAATCACTATTGATTTCAGTGGGAACAGAATTAGGCCTGTGTTGAGCACTTTGAAAAACCCACAGTTGAGTGCTGGTATTTTAGCTTCCCATGTGGGTTGCCACACATTTATAATTTAAACGCTGCTGGTTTGCTTGAAGTGTATCAAGTACAGATGAGAGCAGAGTCTCTGCACCAAGGAGCTTGCAAATGAAGAGGATGGTTTTTAGAAATCAGGCTTGTTTCCTTAAAGCTATCAAATATGAGTTCTCTGTGGAAAGTTCTTGTTGACAAGGGAAGACAATATGTAATCAACACTGGACAGCGATAGCAGGGGAAAAAACACCCTGAGAAAAGGGAACTGACTTAAAAGGGCCTTGGTTTGAAGTCTTGGAAGTGTAAAGACAATTATTTTAAAACTTATCACTGTTAATTTTGTCCTGAATAATGTTGTCCTGTGTTACATTGCTTTCTTTGCACTATAAATTAAACATGCAGTCAAGCCTAGAAACAGATACTGAAATAAAAAAGAAAAGTATGGTGGGCTTTTTTCAATTTCTTTCAGTATTAGTTGTAGAGATGAGCTCTAACTATGCGATGCTAAACCAGTATCACCTGAACTCTTTTGCTTGGTGCATTGGGAGGAGAAAGTCTAAATTGATGGTTTCCTAGTCCCACTTTAAAAATTACTTTCACTTGATGCTCTTAAACTTTTTCTTTGGAGTGGAAATCTCAAATGCTTGGGTTTATTCTGGAAGTCACTTTTTTAAAAATAAAGGTGGATGAAATCCAAATGGCTTTCTAACTGGTTAGGAAGAAAGTGTCTGAATTTTTGTGTCTCCCTTTTTTTCCCTTTTCAAATCTTAAGCACTGAACTTAAACAAATTTAAGCTGTTGTTGCGTATCAGTAAGATAGATTATTTAAAAAGAAGCAGGGTGGATCATGAAGTGCAGCTTAATCCTCAAAGGACTAGATTCACCTGGGCTTACTCTAATCAGCTACTGTATAGGGGAGGTTGCCTCTCTTTACAAATACATGGAGGCAGAATGTGCTTAGTCGTCCCCTGCTCTTGAGTCTCATGGACTCTGGAGATCCTAGTGAATCCTTGTGTTACTGTAGTACCTATGAGTTGGAGTCTTGGGGATGAAATTAATTATTTTGGTGCTGTAAAAATACAAGAAAAAATGGTTCTTGTTCCTTAACCATCACAGTTCAGCTATAATAATAAAGACAACATATGCGTATAGACTGGCAGAGAGACACAGGGAAAAGTGGAATGTTTATTAGTGTGGATAGCTGTGGTCTCAGGCTAACAGCTGTAAAATGCTGTGTCCCTTCTCTCCCTGTGCCCTGGCATCAAGACAGAGGTGGTTGCTGGTGGTTAGTAAGATAGGAGTGCAGATGGCTGGAGGGAAGTAAAAGTCTAACTGTAAGACACAGCAGAATAAAGGGTGATGGACTTAAATTGTAACAAAGGAGATCTAGGGGTTTGGACTAGATGCCTTCCTGATATTCTTCATACAGTATTGTGAATATACAGCATTCCTTCTAGATGAGATTGCATATCAGACATTGATATGAGGCAGGAGCCAGATATTTTTACATCTTTCTCCTTTGCTGTTTGTAGAAGTACCTTCCCGTCTTTTCAGGCACATACTATTGGTCACCATGCCCCTGTCCTCACAACTTTCTCAGTGAAAATGCTGCATGACTGTGTGCAATTTACTGATGAATGGGGTTCTGCAGATTGCCTGCCCTGGCCTAGTGAGCCACACTTTGGGGTTGCTGACAGAGAGGGAGCCTGATCCAGTGGCAATGCTGAACAGTTCCTTGTTCACCTACTGTCCCATGTTCCCTCTGCCCCTGCTGTATTCTCTGTGGATAATCCCACCAATCTGCTCCTCCAGGCCATCACTCTCTCTATTCTTTGTCCCTATAAGTGAAAGCAGGGAATCATCATTCCTTTTAAACTTGAAGGTGCGTGATTTGCTTATCATCCTCTTGTCCCTTCTCTTCCCAAAGCATCCTGTGCATCTTTATCTGTGTTCTTTGTTATTAATTCTTTTCTCTGTATCTCATGCTTTTCTCCCTAGTGGAAGCAGCAAATCAACTTTCGTCAGTAATTCTGGCACCTCTGGAAGGAGAAAATGCAGTTGGCTTGGCATCGGGCTCTCATTTCTTTGGCAGTAGGGTAGACGTGAAATCCCTCTTGAGGATGTGTAAGAACTGGAAGAAACCCTCAGCCCTTGTCAAAGGGAAGTGTGTGCTGATCTCTCGCTTGCGGTTTGAGGTTGATATTGGGTATTCTGCAGAAGTGGTTGGAGTGTTCAAGCAGATGGATTCCAGAAATTATGGTGAGTCTCTGGTTATTTCTGCTTTATTCTAATGACGTTGTTGGGACTGCTTTTGGAGTGCTGTGAATGCTTCAGAGGAGAGAAATTGTGAGAGTACATCCCTCTGAAATAGCACGAGAGGATGTACTTTGGTGAAGATTTTGAGAGCTCCTGTAGTTCTGGTATAGTGCTGTGTCTGTGTCCTGCTCTTTCCTCCAGGCCAGAACATGTCCTCTTCTGGGCCTGTTAGCCAAGGTGATATTTCAAGACTCAGCATGGTTACATTTACTGTTGAGGTGGGATGTGCTGATAATTTGCCAGCAGTACGGAGGCCGTGCCTAACTTCTTGTCTTTATTATCAAATGCAGTTGGACATTCTCATCTTTCTCCTGCTTTACCATGGTGTATAATGGCTGCAACTGCCTGAGCAGGTTGAGTTTACCAGCAGCTTTACTGATATTTTTGAGGCAAGTGGAACTGTAGAGCACTTTTTATGTTGGCATTCAGATTTCAATGGTAAATACTAGTTTTTCCCACTTGTAATGTGAGAAATGAGGCATAGAATGATGAGGTGACCTGTGCAGTGTCACAGCATGTCAGTGACAGCATGGGCAACAAATCCTGGAGCTCTTGTTCTTTGGGCAGGGCCCCACCTGTCTCATTGTGTCTTCAGCTGACTCTGAATTCACTCCAACCTTCCCTGGAAGTTCTAGGCAGGTGCTACCCAGGGATAAACCTGCCAGACAAGTCTGGCATTCATGTTACGTTTTGGATATTGGTGAATTGGGAAATTTCTTCTACCATCCTGAGCGCATGATCTGTAGGGTACAGAGGTAAAATTGAAAGTGATTGTGTTACTGACTGACATCAGCGTTTGTTGGCTAACAAATAAGAACCTTCATGCACATTCTTCATCCTTTCTTGCAGTGAAGAGAAAGTGGTTGCCAAAATCCTTGAGTAGGTGGGTTTGTTACAATGGTTCATTAGGGGACCTGACCTTGGCTTGCTCTGGTGATGCCACCATTTCTAGATGTGTGCTCATACTTTTAAGTCTTCTTCAAACTGTTTGCTTAATGTGAAAGCGAACAGAGGAGAATTGATTGCTGGACAAGGTAAGAATTCTTTTAAAGCAGTTCTGAAATGCAGAGGATATGGATGGATAGCCATGTTCTTACAGACAGAGAATTCGGGTTTTTTTAAAAGAGACTTATGACAGTGTGTGTTGTAACCATTGCAGATATGAACACCAGAAAGTGGAGTTTCCTGCTGGAGGACTACCCCAAACTAAGTGAGTAGCTGCATTTTCCTGGCTAGGGCTATCTTCTGGGGAGGTAAATGAATTCTGACTTCATTTCTTGGGCTAAGCCTTTTCACTCTGGGGAGATAAGTTGCTAACGAACCGTGAAGCAGATGTCTTCCTGTTTTGTCAGACACATTTACACTGTTTGCCCAGACTCAAAATTTTATAGATGTGTGTTTTTCATGGCAGTCCTTTAGGGGCCTGTTTGGGAGGGTGGCTCTGTTTTGTTAGATTCTGCACTGTATTTCTGTACCATTTCTTAAAGCATGTGGATGTATTTACTATCACAAAGTTATTTTTATTGCTTATAACGTATAGCAGCTCTACTTGTGCTAAGGAGTTGCAGGAGAATGGATTCCTCTGTTCTCACTTGCCAAATTTGAAGAGGTTGGCATGGTGGCTGTCAGGCCTTCTTGTCCTTACAGAAATTCTGTCTTACTGACTCTATTTAGCTGTGCTCCCTTTGTCCTCAGTGCTAGCCTGCCTTGCTCCCTTTTGTGTGTATATCAATCTGTAAACTGGCACAACCACCTCTTGCTTAGAAAACAAACACGTATCAGGCTGTTTTACTTCCAGTTCTTTAAGTAGTGTGCATGGTGTTGTGCTATTTCATTTCACAGCCAGCAAATTTTGTTTTTCAGGTCAGAGTGCTAGGTTTTCAAGTCAACTGATGATTTCTATAACAACTGGTTCCTCCACAGTCTGGTTGGTGACTGTCTAGCTGATTTTGTTCAGCCTTGTATGTTACTGCTAGTAATAATGGCTTTGCAGGCAGCACACAACTGCCAAGTTTTTAATTGATGTATAAGGTGGGTTAGAATTCAGGTTGCTTCCATAGCCGCGTTGATTGTGAGGTAAACAGGAAGAACTGCTTGTTTCTCTTGCAGAAGTGTGCAGATCTGCTTTAAGCAGAAGCATCTTCTTGAAGCAGAATTTCATACTCCACTAAAGTGCTTCAGTGCTGGTTGATGGATGCTTAAAAGAAAGCTTAGCAAAAAAATCTTTTTGAGAGCGTTGTATTTTCCCTTGCAAGTGGAATCTAAGCACATAGTGTCACTACAATGTTCATTTCTTGGTAGAAGCTGACCAGTAGGCTCCTGCCTTTATACATCTGTGTAATGCTGGTGAAACTGTGGCTCACTGAACTGAAATGTAGAACTGTGGTTTGTTGTGTTTTGGTTTTGTTTTTTTTAAAAAAAATGGATGCCACTTTGCAGGATAATCCAGTCTCAGCAGCATGCTCCTAGCACATCTGCTTCTTAGGGTTTTTTTGTTTAGTTAAGGTTATAGAGTCCTTTGAGATGAATAGTATTATGCTAGTCCTAAGGATTATAATTATTATTTATCATCCCAGTCGGCCTGCTGTGTTTGCCTTGGTACTCATGTGAGGGTATGTGGCTGTGGAATTTGATTGGGTTAAGCGTCAGAAAGATAATAAGCAAGGTGCTCCACACACATCCTTAGAAAGTGTGACTGAGTGTTTCAGAGCTGAAATGCTGTTGCTCGGAGTAGTTTTTCTCCAGCATGGGCTCCTGCTTCCATGGGATACTGAAGCATGTTTAATAATTGAGTACCTGCATGCTCCTATAATGCATGTCTTAATAACATTAGTAAGGGTTGTAGGGTTGAAAGCCATGTCATGGGTCCTTGTAGGAATGCCAGATCACAAAAACAAGTGAGTGTGTCTTGGAGGAGACTACTATGAAACTCCAGGATTGGGATGTTGACAGGCCCTAATTTCAATGAGAGCTGGTGATCTCTCAATTTGCTAAAAGGGCCTTTTGTACGTGCAAAGGGCCTGATCCTGTAACATGTGCTAGGCAGTCTGAGCAAACACATCATCTCCCAGTCCGTCACTCTCTCGGCCACACTGACTGGCAGTTGTATACATTGCATGAAGTATTCAGAATCCCACAGATTTAAGGAAAGAAAAAAAAAATTTCTCTGTAAATGTTCTTGCAGGGTGTAATTTGTGAGGGCATTTGAGGCTTCTAGCATATGCCTTTTTGAGGAACAGCATTCACTTCGTGCCTGTTCATTTACCTATGTCCAAACAAAAAAAAAAGAAAAGAATTTTAAAAGGCTGGTTGCCATTTCCAGCAGAGATATCTGTTAGCTGGGAACTGTTTGTAGAGGTTAATGTCTCTTTGCCTAGTTGCTCAGTCATCTCTATATAAAGGTCACTTCAGTAAAAAATGTCTGTTGGATGAATCATGCTGGTGGCAGATATATCTTAATCACTCTCCCAGCTCATGTACAGAACAATAGCAACAGAATTATCAGTGAGCAAATTGTAGCAATTATGCTAACACATAGCTCAGTCTGTGAGTGTAATAACAAGCTTGTGCTGTACTTCGGGTGGAGAGAGTTCCTGCTATTGAAGAAGTATAAATTAAACTGGAGAGTTTAAAGAGTTTGGTCATTGCCCAACCACAAATGGAAATCTTTTCATATGTGTATTTCTTGGAATTGCTTTCCTCCTTCATATGGCAGGGGTCCATTCTGCTGCTTTCCTCTTGGAGATAACTGAAATGAAAATACCTAACTGAATTCTGGAGGTGCATTTACTGCTGGTATAGTAAGTTCTTATTTCAGTTTGCATAGCTCTGGTTATTTTTGCAAACAGAGTTGTTTTATGTCTTCCTGACTTCATATACAAACCAACCACTAAATACAAAAAAGATGCTTCCTGCGATAAAGGATCAGTGCACATGCATTATGTTCCTAGTGTGGAGGTGTCTTTTTTGTTTCTCAGTCAGTGGTCAAAGATGGATTACTAAATGTGTTTTCCTGGTCCCAGCTCACTGCATGTTTTAAACTGGTATTTGTTTTCGTAGAAACTTACTGTTGGATTAAAAAGAAATACTTTCATCTTTTTGGGATGGGATAGAGAGGCTACTGGAGGGGACTGAAATAAGGTTGTCTAGGAGGAGAATTGCTCTGATGCTTTGCTTGTTGTGATGCATGGGTTGAAAAGATGAAGGCCCCGAGGTCTTTACATAACGGAGGCTGGGCATCCCTTTAGTTCGACTGGGAAGGTTTTAAGCTGCAGGTAAAGTTGAGAGGGTTCATGGGTGAAACAACAGTAGTGGTGAGGGAGTCAAGTGGCTCCCTGTGGGCTGGTTCTGGCCTACAAGCTACTTCTGTCCAGGAGAACAGCAGTGGACACCAGCTGAGCAGGGACTTGCTGTTGGTACCATGTCCCTGAAGGATGTCTGTCAGAGTGCTGCTGCTGGTGGTACAAGAGCAGTTTCTCCAAGTCTTGAGGCGCTTCCTGTTTTCTTATCCAAACGTGGTAAATGAGGGGTGATAAAGTGGAGACAGAGCCAAACCTGTGTGAATTTGGGGAACAGGAGGAAAAGAGAGTTTTCAAAGCTGAAGATGTATGATGATCTTTAGGTAACTGTGTCTCAAGTCACTCCTGATCACTCAGGGATGGTGGAGACCTCAGAGGTGTTTAATGCAGAATGCCAAAGTCAAGATAAAGATGCTTCTGCCTTCTAGGCTTCAGGAGCTCTTCTGTTCAAATCCATACTTTTGCTTCTGAGTAAAGTGTGCCCTAAGCTGCCCTCAGTGTGAATAATCCAGCTCCAGCTGTATTAGTAGCAATCATCTCTGAATGATGGCATCAGACTTTCAGATTTTATAACCAAGTCTAAATATGAGGGGAGGAGATGTGATTCATCATGTGGTTCTGAAATAGACTTCAGAGAAAAGGCCAGGCCAACACCTGTGCATGATGCAGTGCTTTCTTGAGCTGTTTCAGGATAGGAAGTAATATTGTTGATGAGGTCGAGGGTTGTGCCCTGACATCCATAATGTAAGTTGTGTGTATGTCGCCCCTTCTGATAATAAACTGCTCTGTTCTTTGCAGTGGAAGTGTTACAGAGCCTTGTGTCAGTAGAAGTGGAGCCACTGCCTGAGGCAGTAATACAAACCTTTGCTGCTCAAATACAGAGATCTACTTCACAGACAGACATTCCTGATGCTGACCTTTCAGTAGTGGACTCCAAAATTGTGACGAGCCTCATGCCCTTTCAGCGGGAAGGTGTGAAGTATGTCCTTTTTGCATGCTGTTAAGAGCTAGTCCTTGCCTAGAATCGCGTACTTTATATTGCTGCCTAGGCTGCATTCTCTTCCATGGAGGGCTCCACATTTCTCCAGAGTCTTAGGCTGTTACACTCTGGCACTCTGGGTTCTTGGTTGTTTGGTACGGTAGCGTTTGTTTTGTTGTTTTTTTTTTTTTTTTTCATGGATTTTTTTTTTTTGAGTGACACATCTGCTCTGTTTCTAGCTAGAATTCTTCATCATGAGTCAGGAGGAAAGTAGCATTTTGCCAGTCTCATAAAATTGTTCAAATGATACATCTCTGATCTCCCTCTTGTGATTCAGTATGTGCCTAATTGTCATATGATTTTTTTATTTTGTAAGGTCTTCTCCCCACCCCCCCCCGCGCCCCGCCCAAGCGCATCTCTTTTGTTGTTGTTTTTTAAATGTTAACTACACATGGGAAAGTGCCAGGAAATGAGACCCAGGCCCTGAAAGATTTAAAATGACTAATTGTATGTAAAGATAAACTTTTAGATGTCCCTGTCACCATCATATGTGGTCATTAGTTCTTGACTTCAAGACGCAATCCAGGAAAGTCTGTACTTACTGGTGTTAAAGTGGCATTGTTTTATTAATAATATTTTCTTAGCTCAGCCAGGATGAACTCTGGGACAGAATGTGAGTAATATCATGGAAAGAATGTGCTTTAAATAATTGTAAGGTCTTGAGACTACTCCTCATATGAAATCAAAGTCTCTAAGGACTGGGCTGAACCACTCTGCTCACGAGCTTCCAAGCTTTGAGAGGTTTGTGAGAGTTGCTCACTTGTTTTAAGATTAAGGGAGAAAATCCAGGTTTACTGAAAAGCCCAGATCACTTCCAGGTGATCCACATTATAGACTCGGTGATGAGTTGCACTCATCTTGGCTGCCAGGACAGATAGTAACCCATTTCTTGACTCGCTTATTTCCCCTCTCTATTTTCCCCAGTTTCGCAATTTTAAGAAATGGACGTTTACTTCTTGCGGATGACATGGGCTTGGGGAAGACCATCCAGGCGATCTGCATTGCTGCGTATTACCGAAAGGAATGGCCCTTGCTGGTGGTGACTCCTTCTTCTGTGAGGTTTACGTGGGCAGAGGTACTGTGAGCTTGAGCATGTGCAGGTGGCCAGTAGAGGGCATGTGTGATGGTTATGCTGTGTTGCACTCTGTACAAGTTAAAATTTTAAAAAGATGTATGTTAAGGGGAAGAAACTAAAATTTGTACTCATTTAGAAACTTGAGGGAGGGGAATTGCTTGGCATTGACTGTATGATATATGCCTGTTTTATTGTCTTATTGTTCCTGCAAGTCAGGGGGCGTTTTACTCATCAGTGTCAAAGACAATAGTGGCATTCAAGCAATTGTCTGTTATATTCAAGCCCTTTATAGCAGTATTTGCCAGTCCCTTGGCTGGAATAGAAACCCAGATGCTGGGATTCTCCACTCTGTTCAAGAGGCCCCATTATCGTCATTAAGTGTCTGTCATAATACGTCTTTTGGCCTGTCTGCTGTAGTATGCTGCTGACTCCTCTGAGTGCCTTATTAATGTTGATCAGAAGTCCAAGAAAGCTTGTATGGTTGGGAAATGTATCTTGAAATAAATCACTGTCATGGCTTGTACACTGAGGCTGTTGGGTTGCCATAGGTTAGTGAAATGTTCACTGTGGGAGAAAAAGGTGAGCCAGAGGTTTTGAGTCAGTAATTTCATGCCTGAGCCGGAGAGGGTGGGAGTTTAGCTTTCCCTGGAATGTTGCATTGATGAGAAGTGTATTGGTTGGGATTTGCTTGTTTTGTGCTGTAACCAGGTGGTTAGAGCGTCTTGGCTTGTGTTTTCACATCCAGTAGTGCAACAAAAATGTAGAGCGACAAGAAAAGAAGATTGTTTACTGAACAAGGGAGTGATGTTCATCATGTTTGTTATTTCAAAGGCCTATAGACCTCTGGGTCAACACCTAACCTGAATCCATGGCTTCTGTGGTATACGTACTGGGAACAATTTGGGGCCTAGTTTCTTGAAGTACTGGGCACCTGCAGCTAAACTCCTACATCCTGCTTCAAGAGATTTAAGCAATATGAGGGTGTTGGTGTTTTGTTTTGTTGTTTGTTGTTTTTGTGGTGTTTTTTTTTGTTGTTGTTCTTTGAGTGCTTGACTTCCTCTTCCTTCCCCTACTACTGACTCCCCAGGAGGCTGTTGTGGATGATGTTTTGTTAGGACATTTGCTTTAGAATGATCTGTGTTGCTTTGTGGGTATGTGAAGGATGCAGGTCTAAGAAAAAAGTCACAGGAAGTGGAAGAAGGTGGAGTTTATTATGGTCTGTAATCTACTCAGTTCATTCTTGCACAGTTGTGTTTTACTGTAACAGTAGAAGTTTTTGTGGTGTCTCTGGAGCTGAATTGGCAGAAATTGTCTTCCTCTCAGAGTTGTTGGCATTCTATTTTGGCTTTCTGAGCTCAGGCCACTGAGTTACCTTTATATTCAAGGTACCATAGGAAGCTAGCGGGAAGATGTGAGGTACTCTTGAGTGAGAAGTACTGCAGCCATGTGCCTTTGGAGTTCAGAATTGAAACTTAAATAATTAACAGTCAGGGCAGTTTCAAACCACTTCTTGTGGACACAGGTCAGCATCAAGTGAGAAATATAGGATCACTTTTACGGTGTGAATTAGTTACATGCCCTTTATAAAAGGAGAGGGCAGTACAGCTAGGAGCTTCCAGATACTTTCCTGCTGCTGCCACCTTTGTTTAAGTTTTGGCTTAGCATCAGCCACATATTTTTTTTGGTTGGGATCTAAGCTTGCCCGCATGTTGGCCCATTTTGGTTGTGGTGCTTACCGTGAGTGGTGAAGGATAGTTAATTATTAGTTTCTCACATACTGAGAAATGTGAGACGCTCACATTTAATTCCTTGGGCTGCTGCATGTGGTTGCTGAACAGAGGAGAGGAATGATGCTTGGGGGATTTCCATAAGTGAAGGGCCTAGAGACAGAGATGCCATTTCTCATCACCACTCCTTGGGTACATTTCTGTAGGGACCAGATCCTGATTGCTAAAGCCCCAGCCATTTCTCTGCAGAGCAACATCAGCAGAACTCAAATGTTACAGAGAGGTTGGTGTCATTGGGGACACAATTACAAGGGAAATGGTGGGTGCTCAGTAGCTAGCAGATGGGTTTGGAGGAGGATATCTTGCTCTGGCATGTGGAGTGTTTCAAGAGGTTGATTTGAATGACTA
Source organism: Phoenicopterus ruber ruber (assembly GCA_009819775.1). Taxonomy (NCBI): domain Eukaryota; kingdom Metazoa; phylum Chordata; class Aves; order Phoenicopteriformes; family Phoenicopteridae; genus Phoenicopterus; species Phoenicopterus ruber. Next base: position 27,132,258 of record CM020220.1, on the reverse strand, counting down.
TCACCACGTGTATTTCAGCTGCTGTCATAGAGCAGCTGGTGTGTTGTCAACTTGATCTTTTCATTTGGTTTGTTTGTTTGGGGATTTTTTTGTAGACTTTTTAAGAAGGAGAGGTAGTGGAAGAGGTTTTTTTGATCTGGATGAGTTGTACTTCATCCTCACTGTGGAGTAAACATTGCTATAGTGAGAGATGTTTACTGCTTAGAAGTCTGTGTTTCATAGCCTGAGGTTTCCTGTTGAGTGGGAAAACTAAATTTCCCTTTCAGTAGTGGTCACTGTGTTCTCTGGTTCTGAGCATAGCAGCTAACATTGTCAAGAGGTTATGTACATTTCTACCACAGATCAGATTTTTTGTTTTTTTTTTTAAGTAAGAAGCAATGTTTGAGCCTTCCTAGCTGTGGAAGGTAGATTTGGCCTTATAGCCCGAGTTCTGTTCTTGATCTTCCTGTTACTAGGTTTGTTGCCTTGGGAAGGCTGCTTACCCTTACTGTGCTCCCAGCTGATGTCTAATAGTGGGTGGGGTGTTCTAAGCATTCATGAGGATGCTCTGTGAAGTGCTTTGGGATCCTGACAGAGGACATGAGCACCAGAATGAAATTAATTGTTTTCCTCTTCCTCCAGGCATTTCACAGGTGGCTTCCATCCTTGAGTCCAGGTAGCACCAAAGTCATAGTGACTGGCAAAGACAACCTAACAGCAAGCTTGATCAACATCGTCAGCTTTGATCTTCTCAGCAAGATGGACAAGCAACTTAAGAGCACTTTCCAAGTAGTTATTATTGTAAGTGGTACACTAAAATTTTGAAGTTGTGTGCTGCAAATGGGGGAACCTTTGTGTTGTACAGCAGAGGAGTGTGACGTGGGCCTTATTTAGGACTGAAACTCTCTTGTAATTGTGGCTGTGATCACAGCTGTCTTCGTGAGTAGAAGCAGGAGGTTTCTCTGAAACCTTTTGAGGTAACTAGTAGAGTTTAATTCCTTTTTGATTCCTGAGGCTGTGTTTTCTCTTTTACTGGTTATGATGCCTCTCTGACTTCATTGTGGTTGGGCATGTCCTCTGCTGGAGAGAAAGGTGTTTAATGTGGTATGTCAATACAATAGTCTTGGAATTGTATCTTTTTAAGGGGATTGGACTTCAGGGTAGTGTTAGTGTTTATCCAGTAAACCAGATAACCTCTCAACATCAAGTATGTGGGTAAAGCATCAGAAAATCTCCCTATGCTTGTGTTCCACTGACAATCTGCATTAAGCCTTCTTTGATCACTTATATAATTTCTTTTGTAAATTACCTTGAAATCCATTTTTTTAACCTTTTACACTGCCATGGTAAAAGGCATTTTTCTGGATTTCAGTTACTAAAAATTCAAAACATCTGTTGTTTCAAATCCAGCTTGGATCAATAGATACCAAAAGCATCTGCGTAGCTTACTATGAGTGTTTGATGTTCTCAGTCTAGTTTTCCGCACACATATGCACCTATCCTTAAGATCATGACAACTGGCACATAATAATCCTTTTGTTTCTCAGCATCAGATGGGAATGTGGGAATAGATGGAGTTCTTTGGAGACCAAACTACTCATGGGGGAATTTAAATTTTTTTTTTTTTTAATTTTTATTTTTTTCCCCTACCTCCTCTCTGACAAGACATTCTGTCAGGGTGGAAATTCAGATTGTTACTTTCGTATGCTGGTGCTTGGAGTAAAGGAACTTGGGCTTCAGGGCTACTGCCCTGGAACCTTTTACCAGCCCTGAGCTGGCAGATGTTCTTTCTGTGTGTTTATATGCTCAAATTTGGACCCTGTATATGTTTTTACAGATGAGACTAGTCCTACTGAGTGCTGAGCTTCCCTGCGTTTTCTTCCAATCCTCTTCTGATGGCTGGGAACATTAATGTAACTTACTTGTTAATCAGGAGGGAGAAGGTTATGCCTGAGAGGATAAGCAGTTGTATTGTTTATGCATGCATGGTTGCTTGCTCATCCACACGTGGAAAGATGAGAATGTACCCTTGGAGGGTGCCGATTACTTTTTGTGTCTAAGTTCTGTCTTGCTACAGCAGTAGAAATGAAGCCTTTTTGGGGGTGATGTCTCAAGTAGGAGGCTGTTATCTGCCTGGTGAGCCCTATCAGTAGAACAGTTGGATCCTAATTAGATTTCTTTTTTTCCTTATCGTTTTCATTAACCCCTTATTTAGGGAAGTGGCACTGTATAGGCCTCCTACATTTGCTGCATTTAAAGGACACATAGGGGCAAATGAGTATCAGTGGTGGAAGTAACGTTCCTCTTTCTCCTTCCCTCTCCATCCCCCTCTGCTCACTTGTTTGCAGTCGTTTGGGATTCATGGCTCTGAAGTTTGATTTCTGTTCCATTTGCTTGCAGCTATGGGTTTGAATGTAGGAAGCCCGTTACCCTCCATGCTGTCTTTTTGTTTAGAATTTGATGTGACTATCCTAGTGCTTGAAACATCCTCTAGGATGATAGGCTTGTAATATTAGATAGAACAAATTCCCAGTATTCTCAGCTATAGCCTGCAGTTGGACTATGGACCAGAACTGTCTTCACTTTCATGCTTGTTTTGTTTCAGGATGAATCTCACTTCCTAAAGAACATAAAAACCGCACGATGCCGAGCGGCCATGCCTCTACTCAAGGTGCGTATGCTGAGTGCCAAACCTCCAGCAGCTAAGGTCAGGCTCCCAAAGCTCTGTTTACCAGATTTAGGAGCCAGCAGCTGAATTGCATTGTGCAAGTGGAAATCCAGGTAACGTAAATCCAAGAGCAAAATTCGTCTCTGGCTTAGCCACTTGTTTCCATACAAATATTAGATGGTAAGACCTAACAAAAGAATTTCAGAAGCTCCTTTGATCTAATTGTGATACTGCCACTGATGAGTTTTATGGTGATGGGAAAAAGGGAATGTCAAAACTTACTGAATGTATTCAGGGAGAGTAGAAAGAATATGGTAGTGTCAACATAGCTTGTTTAAAGGAGAGAATCATTATCAGTTACTTCTTGGCATACAAATCATAGAGTCATACTGTACTGTATATCAAAATGACATTACCGAGATCCCTTCCTTGGCTTTGGTTTTGGGCTCCACTGTTACTACAAGCTTCCAGTGTATTTGTGTGGCTGGTGCTCAGGAGCACTCCTGCTGGTTAAATGTACAGAACTAGTAGGAAATGGCAGAATGTGAGGTTAGCAAGACAAGTGGCCCACAGAAGGGAGGCAATGTTCAAGTATGTGATAACAGGAGAAATATATATTTTAATGTCTGCCTGTTGTCCTGGGATCAAAGAATCAAACTCTCCTGGTAGCCTCTAGCAGTTTAAAGTTATGAGTAGTTTCTAGACAGTGCAGAGTCTATACATTAGGACAAGGTAAATGCAGTTCCTCTTCAGCAATTATCAGCAAGTGTGTATAAGAGAAGATTCGATCTGTGATGGCTTTATAGCAACCAACTTTTATATGCAAGATTCTTAATGGCAAGCCGAAGGTGGTTGTCCTTGAATAACTTCATTGTTCTCTTTCAAAGCCTGACTCGTGTCTTCTCTTGGCTTTCAAATCACTTCAGGCTTTTAATGTTTGGAAACTAAGTAGGAGGTCCAATTTTATGAGCAGTTTGAAGTACAATAATTAGGGTATATGTCTGAAAATGGTGGAAAATAACAAATTTACCTCATTGCAAAATGCTCAAAAAGCGATCTCATCCTTTCCTACTTGTAGCTTTGTAAGGATCAGCTTGTCAAAATTATTTGCAGGCTACAAGATATGAGAGTGAAAGATGGTAGCTGTTAAGCGGAGGTTAATTGCCTGTATGCACTTACTGAGAATTTACAGTTTTATGCTGTCACATCACTGGTCTTAGAGAATTGAGAACTGGTGCTTCTGAAACTGAATTTCAGTCTTCTGAAAGCATTAAGAGTTTTGTGTTCATATCATGCATTATCTCACCTGCAAACAGCATACAGTACCAGATGTTTTGTGTTAGATGTTCAGGTAAATTTTATTCTCCTGCTTGCTGACAATAACTTCTGAAGAGAGTATTTGCTGTAATAGCCACTCTTCTGCCCTCCTTGCTTTCCAACACAGGCGTTTTGCTCTAAAACTAGCCCCTTTGGCAGCTTTGTCTTCAACTACTAGTGAGTGATGCTGTGTTCACTACTGGCACAGCACATCACAGCAATGCTTTCGTGTTTGAAAGAACTGCTAAAATATGAGGAGTTTTCATCACTTGAATACTGGATTTAACAACTATATTGTGTCATCTTTATAGTAAATAGTCAATGGGGTAAAAATGGGAGTATTTTTGGTATTTTACATGATACTTTGAGATTATTGAATAAGAGGCATTGATAAACATGCTGCTGAGGATAATATTCTTGCTCTTGCTTTCTTCATGTTAAAAGGATTAGAGCAGTGCTGAGGCTCTTAGAAGAGACCAAAAAAACCTGTATCTGTAGGCAAGCCCTTGATAGGTGCGCTACTTCTAGCACCTCAGTCCCTACCTTGAGGTCACAGTGTGAAGCCCCACCAATGCTGCAGCCAGAGCCCCTGGAGCCAACTCAAGCCTTGTCTACCTTCTAAGTGTTGCCACTTCTAACTGTTGTTAGCATTACACTAATTGAAACTTTCTGAAATTGCTATAGTTGCTGATGTTTCCTATGAGGTTCCCAACATCCTAAAGCATGAAAGCTTAGCCTTGAACTGACTTTTGTGGACAGAAAAAGAAAAAAAAAAAACAAACCTAAGAAATGTGATCCTTGGTCCTTACGTGATACAAAGATGTGTGAGTCCATAATGACACTGGACAGATCTGAGTTAAAATGTTTCTGAGCCTGAAATGTTTCTGTCACTTCCACCCGTACTTAATGGATTCTTTTTATCTTGATAGAATCTGTTCCTGTGACTTCTCCATTTGAATAATAAGTAAAATATAAAAATTGTTGCGAGTGTTTAGACAGAATTGCACAATAATCAGACTAAATCAATACATTCATAATAAAGATGACTTACCTTGGATATTAATTTCGAATCTGCCTTGTTAGACAGCCAAACTGAATCTCCACCTCTGAAATATTTAACCCATGGTTACAGCATTTAAAGCCTCATATTAGTTTTAATATCTGACATTGACCTGTTTTCAAAATGAAGTGGTATTTTTAGTGACTCGGTAATAATTCATCTTTTCCTGCTCTCTTGTATATATTGCAGAGCAAGCGTGGTATGGAATTGTCACGCAGAACCATGTATTAAACATGTGGCCTAAGTTTGTCAGTTGGGAGCTTCTAGACATTTTTTTAATATTAAAACCCCCCACAATCTGTGTGTGTGCAGTATTTGGTGTGTGTAGTATTCATTGTCTTTTGTGACATGCTTAGCTGCTACCCTGACAGATTGAGGAAAGTTTTGTTTGGGACAGTGGGAAGTGTGACCAGAAAGACTTTTTAGTGCACTTTTATAATGGCTGGATGTATGCAATGACCATGCTCGCTACCTGGTAGCTTGCCCCAGATTGTCATTAGTTTAGAATAAGTATATAGACACGTTGTGCCCAATTTATTGTTGTTGGACAAAACTTTGAGAGGCACTTGTAATTACGCAAACAGCAAGATAGGGTGAGCTGAAATAGCAGCAGCAAAATGTTTAGGCCAGATTTCTTATTCACTTTACATTCCCAGTGGATGTGCAAACTTGTGGGTGTGCAGACTTGTACATGGGGGAGAATGCTTCATCCGCCTACGTGGAACCAGGTGGCAGAGTTTGTACACAGTCTGTGTGCATCCCTGCAAAATTACAGAGGCGGATGGATTGAAAGCCGTAGTAGAAAACAGTCCTTTGATGTTTTGGCATGTGGCAAAAATCCTGCTTTCAAGCTCAGCCAGCTTTCACACTGGCCAGTTTGTGCCAGCAGCTGCGTGAGATCTGTCCCCAGCTTCAGCATCTCTTGTGGTACTCAAGAGGGCTAGAAGTTCCTGTGTTCAAAGTGGTCCTTTTGTCTTGTTTCCACGCACATCAAAGTGAGAATAGCCGCATACTGTTGGGCTTTGGTTGAGTCACCATTGTCAGGCCTGGCTTCTCCTTGCCCCTAATCCAGAGCTGTGGCAATCAGTAATAGGACCTACTTGTCACCTTGCTGTTTTCTTTAGTCTTGTGGTTGAGACTAAGTTCTCCTGGGCGTATTGACAATACTGGTTGTTCCCTTCGTCTCTGCCCTGCATCTGCCTCCCTCAGAGGCAGGAAGCGTCATGGTGTTACGCCTTTTGTAAGCATTTTGTTTTTTCCTTCCAAGATTAGACTGGCCCAGAGACATGAACATAGGAGAGAGAGTATACGTGCTACCAATATCCATAAAACAGCAAAGCCCCAGGAGTGTAGATGAAGAAGAAACAACAAAACAGAAGTTTTTCACTGATCTGTGGTGGGATCTCTTGGGGACCAGAGGGAAAAGGATTCTACATCCTTCAACCAGCCGAAGTGCTGCATGGTCTTTGTTCCTCTGTAATTGCATGGAATATTGCAAGGCAGTGGAAACTGGGGAAGGTCCCAATGGAACATGGATGAGTTTTTTGGAAGCACAACAGTAAGTTTTTAGTGAAGAACTGAGTTAGAAACTGAGAAATAAAAAGTATCTAATCAAAGATTCCAGTGGCATAAAATGGTCTTATTCCTGTTGTGCTCCCTATGGGCTTTGTTCCACAACATTTGGGTAATATTACTAATGTGATTGTTCCTATTGAGCTGCTGTTCAGGTTAATAGCATGATGCGCATCCTGATGTTTGCAGGGTTAAAGGTCTTTGTTTCTATTATGGAAGTCCAAATACATTGTGTGGCTGGAATCTAATACTCTTTGTGCTTGTTTTAATAAAGAGATGCTTAAAAATAGTAGAGGGAAATAGGTCAATGCTGAAGGTAGAAGGTGAGGAGGGAACACAAAAATCTCCCTTTCCAGTGGGAAATAAATAGCAGCTGTCTTTAGGCATTACAAATCCATATGGATTGGATAAATAAGCCTTTGCTTGTTGTCACCTGCTGAGAGAAGGAACTTAATTTTGAAATTGGAGAAGCTGTGGGCCCTCAAGGCTATGTCTTCAGATCTGCTCTTACCTTCCAATTTACCTTCCTTCTGGAAATAGGGAGGTAGTGTAATTTGCTTGTCATAGCTGATTGTCACCATTTGACACGCATTCTCTGTCTACATGTCACTTAAGAATAGGGAAAGGCATTTATATTTTTTGGAATAACCACTGTAGGATCATCTTATGAAATGCAGAGCCCCATCTATCTTACCCAAGTACAGAAACAGACTCCTCAAAACAGCTGCAACCTTTTCCCTTTATCAAATCTTACATTTCATCAGGTGATTATCCCTATTATATTATGGCCACTCTCAGATTTTTCATTTCACAGGATAAGGTATTCTTATGCTAAGCAGTTCAAAATGACAGAGTAAGCGAAAACTGGGGACACAAGTAATTGTACAGCCAGAACCAGCCACACTTACTTACTTTAAAAAAATATGCCAGTCTGTTAGCATATGGCAGAGCTCGTGCTGTGAAATTCATTTAACACAGAGACAGTCATTGTATGTTAATGAGGCTCTTTGCATGTTCAATTATTTCTTTGTGGCATAACCCCCACCCCCCCACTCCCCTTCGAATCAGTTGGGTGCTGGGTTTTGACCTCTAAAGTGCATGCCATCAGGGGTTACCATTTCATAAATTATTCTTTGACTTTCAAAAGTGACTTTTGTAAATGTCACGGCTGTGGAATTAATTCTTGCTGGTGTATTGTGCGTGCAAGTGTAATGCTACAAAGCCACAACTGTCTTATGTTACTTAGTAAATGAGGGCTACAGAATAGGTCTCCACGAGTCAAGTCATTGTCAGAGTTCCATTAAGCAATCTCAAAGGACGGTACCTGTAAGAACAGTCACAAGGACACATGGGAGGGAGGAGTGCTTCTGGGGAAGATTAAACTTCATGCCTAAATGCTAATGAGCAGCTAATGTTAGTTCTCCTATATGGAAGTATGTATCAATTGATTACAGATCTGGTTTTGCTAGAAAGTCCTTGCTGGTCACTGCAATCTTATTTTCTGTGTTGTTGTTCCATATTATTCTTACAGACCTTGGAAGAAAGAGGGTAAGCTCTCGCTCTTGACAGCACAGAAGGTTCAGCAGGAAACAAGAATTAAGCAGTGATCAGCAGAGACTTCTCTGCAGGAGCAAATCTTTATTGGCATTTATTCAAAATGAGTTGCCACTAGAAAAAAAGAGATGTGAATCAAAGCCATTTCTTTCATCCAGAATTTAAGTAAGCCTTCAACACTCAGAAACTTGTCTTCCTAGGATTTTTCTTTTCTTCTTTTCTCTCTTGGACTCCTTCTGTCATGGATTTTAAAACCTGAAAGGGTCCCTTGGGATAATGAGTTAGACCACCTATGTTCCACACAGTTTTCTGGAATTAATTTCTTCAAGTCCTTCACAGCTTTTGTGGAGCTAGTGTCTTTGGGTTTTTTTGTCGGTTTTGGTTTAGGGTTTTTTTGTTGTTGTTGTCTTTTTTTTACTTCTCAATTTTGAACAGATAGGTTATCTAACCACTGCAAGCACTTACCAAGGGCTGTGATACATCCTCTGTAATTAATCATTTTAAACAAATCAAGTTGTGCACAGCAAAGCAGCAGCTGGACAAGTTCAGAATTCAAATAACCTGTAACTTCATCATTCTCTCTTTTGATACCTATTTAGGGATTGGGGAAGGAGCCTCACTAACTGTTTTGACTACTGGGGAATTGGTGTTTCCAAAGAGGAGGAGCCTTGAGAATGGCGTAAAACCTTTCAAGACAGTTGGATTTATGCTGTGTTTAATATGTCCTTGATCTGTTCTGAGTGAACTTTTCTTGCTTTAGCTTGATCCAGAGTTATTTGAAATGAGCTGTCTGTAATTGCATGACCTCCATGTTGTCTTTTTCCTAGCAGTGGCCTTCTGTTAGTCCAAGAGGAAGAAGTTTAATTTGGAGGTTTCTTGCACATGTGGGACTGGTGTGTTTTGCGTTTCAGCAGATTTCTCAGGCTGGTGTCAGTTTACTCCTCAAAGGCTTCTGCAAGGCATCAGATATTGTCTAGGTTCTGCTTAGTTGTCCTCCACTGTTACCTTAATTTCAAAAACTGGCCTAATTTCTGCTTTATCACTTTGTTTCCTCATGGGATCTGATACCTTTAGCCTCTGTGACTCCTCCCTTTTTTGAGTAGTATAGGCACCTCTGTCTTGTGCAAACTAACTCACCTTCCGACACGTCCGAAGGTTTGACCTCTCCTCTTACTTAGTTCAATAAATACCCTGCTTTTTTAAATGTTTATGGGAATTGTCTGATCCTGGTGGTGATCGCGTTTCCTTCTGATCTATTTAGTAGGGATGGAGGGAGAAGGCAAGTCCCACCTTGACTACAACCTATATATAAATATCTGATAAAGAGTCCTGAAATTAATTTCCGGTAGCTGATCTGTGAACTCTTTTTTTCCACCAGGTTTGGTTGGCGAGTGGATGAATCAGCTGAATAGATTAGGGTGACTGGTAGATCTTAGTGAAACGATAAAAGAATTTCATTTTCTTTTTCATTTAAATGTGAATGAGCTGTTGGTACAGATGTCACTCAAGAATCTCTTTGTTATTTTAATGAACCTGCATTAAACCATGGAGGAAATTACAAGGAACTTGTAATTTAACTACTATATGTGAATTTACAGCAGTAGAAATTCATAGCTCTGATCTAATAATAGAATTAGATAATAATGGAGATATGAGGGTAGAAATGCATCTTGGAGACTTTTATGTCTGTAGTGTAATTTTTTTCCCCACTTTTTGGGAGCACCTACTTCAGATACAGGTTTCCCACCCCACCCCCTTCCTGTCTCCCCTACAACAGATGTTTTACAATCTTCTTACATGATTCATATTTATTAACTCATGTTCTAGCATCCAGCCAGCTGTGCCTAGACTCACCATGGCTGTTAGGTGGGCATGTTCTGGTCCTGCTTCAGGCAGATTCTTGCTAGTAGAATTTAAAAAGAAAAAAATGAGCAAAAAGTAAGAAAAAAAAAAAATCTTACTTCTCTGGATCTGTTCTGCTTTTGTGAGGAAGACAGTCTGTTTATGGCTCGCTGTGGCAGGTTCTTTACAAGAGAATTTATTTTGGAGGTGAGGATGTACCTGAGCGGGTGTGTCATATTCCTGTGACATCTGATGCCAAATGAAATGTTAACCAGGCATAAGATATTAACGTGTCTAGTGGGTAAATGCCAATACAGAAAGTACTGTCATGAAAATTGATGTCCCCTTCCTTTGCAGCATGTGGATGATGAATAAGAAACAATATGGTTTGTCCTGCTGCCTAGAAGTTTTAAGCACTGTCCTTGAGTGTCTTCAGGCAGTGAAGGCTGAAAGTATCTGTGGAAGGTGAAGTACTCTTCCATTTAGGGTGCTCAGACAGTGGCTCTGTGATTTTCTTTCGGGACTGGGGATGACTTCGTAGCAGGTTCTGCTTATGTCGTAAGCTGTATGGTAATGATGCTCTATTTTGCTTTCCCAGGCTGCCAGGAGAGTGATCTTGCTTTCGGGAACCCCTGCCATGTCACGGCCTGCGGAGCTTTACACGCAGATTGCAGCTGTCCAGCCAGACTTCTTCCCACAGTTCCACTCCTTTGGGCTACGCTACTGTGATGCTAAGAAGGTACTTCAGTGGGGAAGTGGCAGGCTGAGACTCTGCCAACAGCATTTTATTTTATTTTTTTCAAAATGTGGAGGCTCGTTCTTTCCTTCCTTCTGTCTGATGTTACTCTACAGTGAGACTTTCTCAAAAAAGATGTAATGTTTTGAAAGCTCTCAACCTGAGAAGCTCTAGGTACTGCAATACTGGGCCTGAGACATGGAGGCAGTGATGCTTCTTGTCAAAATCTGCCCTGCTCTAGTGACTGTTTAATAAAGCAAGGCCTCTGTTGCTTGGGATTTTGGATTTTATGCCTCCAGGTAAGTAAAAAATGAAGACTTATAGTCCATCTTTGTTTTTTGCCCTCTTCTAATTCAGGAAATGGATGTGATCCTCAACATAGCTTGAAAATAAGTTAACTTCTCTTATCTCTGCCAGCTGCTCAACAGTGGTTTCAGCAGTCATTGAGTCCACCCACTGCAAGATCTTGGCTTTGTAGGAAGCCAGCATTTGCAGCCATGATGGCAGATGCCTGCCTTTCTCTCAACGTATGGGCAACTCAGCTGTGCTTGGATTTGCCATCCCTTGGTCTGCTGTGTGTGTTGGAACATACACTGCTAAGAGAAGAGCTCTTGCTGCTGCCTGTTGTACAAGGAGGCTCTGGGATCTTTTGTGTTGGTTGCATAGACACAAAAAGGGGAACCAAAGTTCCCCTGAGTTCTGATTTGGAACAAGAGCCCTCTAATCTGGATTGCCCTCCAGTTCCTCCAGGACAAGCATGTAGCAGTTAGCACGTGGTACAGAACAGCTTGGCAGCGTGAGCATGGACCTGTAGTGCATGAACTTGCTTGCTCTGCTTTGTTCTCAAGTAATCCATTTCACTTCTTGTGCCTCATTTTCTGTAAGACTGGGCAATAACTTTCAACAGAATGGTTGGAAACACCAAATGACCATTTCGATGCTCAAAAAATACTTACAGAAGAACTGAACATCATCAGTGTATGCCATAAAAATAGTTACAGCTATTTGTAGGGCTTTTGTGTTTTTTCTTTTCTCTGTTTGGGGTAGCTAACATATGCCAAGTTTCCATCAAGAAGATTCATATTGCAGTCTCGTATAAAGTTCTCAAGTCCCTTTTTTCCTAGATCTGAATGCCCGTTTTTACTTTCATAGCTAGTGCAGTGCTGTTCTATGTATGTCCAAATGTGCAGGATAGATTGCAATTCTATAGCAATAGAGTACCAATTTTGGTACTCATATGCTGATGCCATTGATTAAAGTAAGGCCATTTAGCATGCAGATTCACAGATACAGAGCTTGAGTTCTGGAAGATGACAGCGTTCATGTTAGCAAGGCACTGCTTTCCTGGCAGAGGATAAACTTACTGTTTCTCCATCCATAGTAGGAAGCATATGGAGGGAGAGGGCCACATCTTCTGCTGAGCTTCATTATCTTTGTTGAAAGATTCCTGTCTGAGCGGTGTCCAGAATGCTTCCTAGAGGGAAATTAAGAGATGCAGTTTAATCTCGTTGGTTTTCTGCAGTAAAAAGGAAAGTTGAATTGCAACGTGTGAGTCTAAATAGGTTTGGAGTTTCATAAACCCTTTGAGGGTAAAGTTCTGGATGACTAGCTGTTGCTTCAATTACGAGGCATATGGACCTCAGGTAAGATGCTGAATTGGATAAAAGAAAGAAAATTGTTTTGCACAATGCAGGTTGTAACAGTGTATTGTGTGTAAATGAGTTTTCAACCTACAATGAAACTCAGCATGGAGGTCACAGTCTGTATCAGCTTCCCTTCAAAACCTCTGCAGGAGTTCTAGTACAATTTTGTTTCTCTGTTTGACCTGCCTCTACTAGACAGTTGAACATTACTGGTTGCCTCAGTGCTTGCCTGGGACATTTTGTTACAGTTAATGTCAGTAAATGATAGAGTGAACTTAGGAAGAATTTGGTTATTTAGAGAAGAAGTGGGGCTGCTGGAAATGGAGATCTGTATAGTATTAGAGGAAAAAATGGGACTGCTGAATATTGGGTCGCTATAGATCCACTCAGCTATGAGTAAATTAAAAGGTGTTTTGATGATTGTAGTTGTTCCCTCATGACTGTAGTATGTCCCTCGTGTTCCTTTTTGCAGCTCTAACCTGAGATTGTGTTAGGAGTTACATCCTCTCTGAAGAACTGTTGTGGCACTTTTGCTGTCATTACTTAAATAGGTTCTTCTTTCTGTCCTGAAAGTGGCAGCATTATGAGTGGGGATGGAATTGTACAGAGCCAGAGAGGTTTTGCAAGGCTTTTGGAGATCTGTCAGGATGAAAGGTGCTATGTAAAAATGTTTTGGTATGAATAATAAATTTAATTGCGTTATAAGATTAAAGAAAAATTGACAAACCTGAGCCATTCAATTTAAAACTAAAACCTGACTAGTTTCTGTTTGAAGATAATAGATTTTATGACAGAAAATTGCAAATACCCAGCAGATGTGATTAGGAAAGATATAAAATAAAAGTTTATCATTTTGTAATTCAACCTCTCAGCATCTGTACTCTTAAAAATGCAGCAAGTGAAATGTCACCTGCTTATTTACAAAATATCTCAAGTCTGTTTCCCAAAATACATGCTGTGAATTCATTTTTCAAACTGGGTGCTGTTGGCAAATATTAAATAATTTCTATCTGAGCACATGCTCTGAATTTGTAAGAGTTTGGCAGCTTCTCCTAACACTGTAATAAGTTTACTGACTCATGTAAGATGCTGTAACACTTTGGTAAGAAAATCACAGTTGGAAGCATTTGTTCTGGAATGTTATGGATCAAAGCCAGATGTGTATTTTGGCAAAATAGATGTCCCTCTTTTTTCTCTCTTCTTTTCCACAATAGGATATACTAAACTGTATTTTAATAATTCAAAAAAAACCCATCTTTTTTATCACTAGCTACGTGCAGCACAGAACTAGCATGTTTCCTTGTTTGCAAATTGTTCCAGCAAGTCACCGTAAAAGAAATACAGTAAGCTGAGCATACTGTAGGGATTCTGCCTGTATATGCTTTTTAATATGACAGTAGATGGTATAGATGGTATATTGGCTCTTTGTGCCTTGTTCTTTCAGTTATGGTGATGTTACTCTTCTGAATTTAATTGTGCTACATGGATACAAAACATATGTATCACTTGCTTGTTATGGAAGTGGAAAGTGGAAAAACATGGGCTGCATGAGTAGAATGAGGTAGCCTGAGGAGAGTGTCCAGGCTCCGTAGGAGGTCTTGCTCAGCAGCCTTGTCAGTGTTGATCCCTGCTACGTAGCTACCAGTGCACTGAGCACCGTGGGCAGAGGGCTTATGAGGCTGGGTGCAGCACCAGGTGGGTCCTTCTTGGTTCTGTACATCTGCTCTGCTGGGTCCACAGAGCCTGAAGAAATGCAGAAAGGGGGCGCAAAGACAGGCTCAGCACTGTCAGCTTTCATGCAGCGTGCCCAAAGCTAATAAACCCAGCTAGACTTGAGCCAGCTTTTCACAGACTTGAGGGACGTATCTGCATTGCGCTCCTGGTTTCAGGGAAGCAGAGCAGTAATACTCATGTTGGCTTTTTGAGGGCTTGGCTTAAATCCAGGTGGGCTTATTACCTCTAGCTGTATACCAGTGTGCTGTTGACAGAGCCAAAGTTTTAACTCTACAGGATCCAAACTGGCTTTGTATCTAGGTTTTGAATTGTTTCCTGCTTTAATGAACCAACTATAGATAATCAGTTGGTACTATAATTATGTAGGAGTAGATTAAGTCAAATGAGTTTTAATGGTGGCCATAGGTGCCAGAATCTGAAGTCAGTTAATGGTTCACATCAGTACAACATAGCAATAGAATTGCAGATTGTCCTGTTACGCCTCAACCTGAAGTAGGAATGCTCACTTCCACGTATCAGAGAGATCTTAATTGCTTATGAGCTGTTTGATTCCTCCCCTTTCTGTCTCATAGCATGTTCTCATCCCTGTTCTGTCAAAGCGCCGTCCCTTAATACAGTTAGTAATGTGACTAACCTCATGGCCGGTATGATTGATTTTTTTGATTGATGCACTCTACCAGAGGATGGAGGGTGCAGTGAATACTTCAGAGCTTTTTCCTATTTTACTTCCAATTCTGTGTTGCAGCAGGTTTCTCTTGGGGAAGGAAAAGAAAAGAAAAATGGATTTTTAGGGTTAAATCTATTTTAACAATTAATGTGGCGCAATGAGAGTGGAGCAGCAGATCAAGGGGGTTGGTGCTGAGGCTCCAAACATCTCTGTTATGTGCAATCCAGGAGGGTGTACGTATACATATGTAGGGGGTTACTTTGAGTTGTTGTTCCAAGACCAGAGGTTGTATTTTTGGCTTTTTTTGGTGACACTGCCAGTAAGACTTGGAATTAGAGCTGTGAGGAAGATTCCTCCCCCACCCCCCCCCCCACCCCCGACTCCTTGATTTTTCACTATTACTGTAGCTGTATTTCATATACTTATTTGTGAAACTTCAGAAGAAAGGTATCTCTTTATCCTTTAAGTCAACATAAAAACCTCATTGGTCTCCTGTCCAAAAGAAAATTGTTTAAAGATGTTTTTTTGGGGGAATGTAGCAATTTTGGTGCCACTGTTTGTCAGCTTAGTTGTTCTTTTCCCAGAGAACAAATGATAGGCTGTGGGGTTACTAGTAGGAGAAGTGATGAGCTGAGATTAATTGAACAGATATATATTGTCTGCACACAGGATCTTGGAGGATAGGGCAGGTTCAGAGGCAAGTGCTTCAAGGAGGACTAAATGAAGGGTTTGTTCAGAGGAGCTTTGAAGTGATGATGCTTTGAAGAGACAATGCTTGGAATGATGTATTCCAGGCCACAATTTATTTATCGTTTGCTTGAGCCTGAGCCAAACATAGCAATGGCAGAAACAGAGTATGTCAGGAAGCAGATCAAGAGACAGGTCACAGTGGAAAGCAGGCAATTTTGACCTAGCATTTACTAGGCATGTTAGACAAGTGTAGCATCTCTGTGAAGGCATTTGGGTTAAGGATGTTTGTCCTCATGCTGTTAGAGAAGATTTTTGTGTGTCTCTCTGCTTAAAGCTGAGGTAAACGTGTGTGCACAGAACTGCAGTGAGTTCTGTCAGCCTGCCCAAAGCTGCAAGTGGAGAGCAGCAATACCTTGCTGTGTGAGGATGAATACCAGGGCACAGTGGTGTGGTAGGGATCCCTACCGTTCTGTGTAGTCCTCTTACCTGCGCCTCCTGGAGCACTTGTAGATAGGAGAAAGGGAAGTTTGTAAGTAACCTTCTCATGTTGGGTGGATTAGTTTGTACACTTCTACCTTACTGCCATTTTTGTCAAATCTCTCTTCCTACTGACCGTTAAGTTCTTGCCTTGTCCAGTTTCCCTGGGAGTTTATTCTACTCTTGGATGGCCTGTGGACCGGAAGAGCCAGTCTCTTGTAAGTTTGACACTGATAACTGCTTTGATCTTTCCCAGATGCCGTGGGGTTGGGACTACTCTGGATCATCCAACTTAACTGAACTGAAAATTTTGCTGGAAGAGTCCATCATGATCCGACGTCTGAAATCCGATGTGCTTTCCCAGCTTCCAGCAAAGCAACGCAAAATGGTTGTGGTGGCTCCTGAAGGCATTAGTGCAAAGACCAAAGCTGTCTTGGCAGCTGAAGCAAAGAAGATGGCCAAAGGATATGAAAATGTAAGTCAGAAACTGTTTCCATGATGAGCAATTGGTATTTCAGGTATCTTTATTTAAAAACATCAGTGGAAAAAGAGTACGCTGAGTTCCAAGGAAGGTCAGAGCCGCACCTCATGTGAAGGCACAGTGGAAGGCTGTTGAAGGCACAGTTTTAAATGAATGTACAACACAATCAAAACAGCTTAGCTTTTTTTCCTTTTGATTTATGTGGTCTACTTTGTCCCTTTGTGTGAAATACCATTTCCTCTCTCTTTGTTCCTCTCTCATTAGTCCTTTCTAATTGTCTTTCATACCTTCTGCCTCTGTGCTTACTCTTCTGTCTTGCCTTGTAATCCCATTCACCCTACAAACCCAGCCTTGTTGAAGCTGTGTTGTGAACACAGCAGTAGCCAAAAATGTGAAAAGTGCATTTTTGCTTTTTTTGTTTGTTTTTCTTGTATGGATGGCAAATGCATGTTCTAGGCTCCTAGGTTGCTAATACAGTTCTGTAAGAACTCAGGAGTTTTTCATTGCCTATTTAGTTAGGAAGTGCTTTCTCAACTAAAACTACGTTTGTGATATGCTTGTCATCCAACTTCTAGGAGTTGAGTAGGAGGTAGGAAGGGAGGTGTCAGAAATAGGAGTGTGTGTGTATCTGCCATACCCAGTGGTAAGTAGGAGACTTCCTCGTCCAGCCCCCTTTTGTTGTGCATTTTTAAGCTGATTTTTTCCTAGCAAAGTGTTTGTTGGCAGCAGCAGACATTCCAGATCTGTAAGCAAGAAGGAGAAAAGGCATTTCTGAGACTCACGTTTATTTATCTTTCTCTCTGCAGAAACAACAGGAGAAGGAAGCTCTTCTCCTCTTCTACAGCAGAACGGCAGAAGCTAAAATCCACTCAGTCGTGTAAGCTGCATGTCATTGCTTCTTTCTTGCGTAGTAAAATGTGTTTTCCGCTGAGAACAGGAAAGCGGTGCCTTAGAGATAACAGTGCAGGGACATGAAGCATAGCCTCAAGCCAGCTTAGAAAAAATTGATTTTAATTACAATGCACTAAACATTTTCTTCTCTTGGATTTCCTAGGCTGAATAAGTCTTCTGATTTCATTCCAGATATGGATCTAAACTGTCATTTGAACCATCTAAAATTACTTGGTGTTTGGGACTTGGATCAAGTTCCCTGGTCTGGACCCTATTTCAATTTAAGGATGGGGGGGAGTAATCAAACTAAAAGTATCAACAGAATTTGAGAAAACAAACACTGCAGTCTTGCTGCAGCAGGAGCCATGAGCCAAATAGCTTATGAGATGGACTGAGCTTTAGTTGTAGCATGCTCTAAGGATGTCACAGCCCCTACTGAAGTTCTTGGCTCTTCCACAGGACTCACATGGGACCTCAGCAGCAAAAGTTTTCTATCGTAGGTATTGTTGGTTCCACTGAAATGACTAGCCATTTGTTAAATGGAATGTGGGAATGAGATATAAAATAATTGTAATGTGTTGGCATCCTCTTGCTACACTGAATGTTCACTTTGATATTTGTTTTGCTTTAAAATCCAGCAATCCCACTTCTCTCCCAGATTTCTTCGTTAAATGATATGGTCACAGAATAGGGATCTGAACATCATGAACCCTGGGAGCTGTCTGCAAAGCACTGATACATCTTAATATAGCGCTGGAAATCCCGCTTGGTGTTTTCTGACAGTTGCTGCTGACCTGAGCTATGTTGTATTTAGCGAAGAACTTGTTGCAAAGATCAGGAATACCAACTTTGCTATTCCAAAGAAAAAGATGACATTTGTATCATCTGTTCTGACGGCTGTTGCTATACTTAGTTACAAATTTTAGGCTTATAGGTGTTTTTCATGCTCCAGTTGACCTGATTGTATCACAAGTTACTACACAGAAATGAGTTCTGTAGCTCTGCTATTAGTCCATGGCAAAAGCCAGATGTTTCCATTTAATTAACACTGTTTAACTGCATCTAAAAGGAGTCTTGTTACCTTTCATTGGTCATTAGCCTATATGCATATGTATAATTTCTAGAAATAGCTGATGTATTTAGATTGTTAAGCTGTAGTAAATTGTCAGTGTGAACCCTTGCAAGAAAAGCTACTTTTAGAATACTCTGATCCATGCCTTTAGAGACCTTTTCTTCTAAAATAAAAACAGTCCTAAGTAAACATAGAAAGGATAATTGTATACAGATTATCTTAGTGTATTGTGATTGTGCAAAAGTTAGAAATACAGAAGGGTGAATGAGATCATCAAATAAGTATAGATGACTTCCAGTTCTGGGATGTCATGTTTCAAGTAGGATATAATAAATTGATTCTCAGTGATACACAAGTATAAATGTAGGCAGCTGTCCAGCTGTGGTGAAGAAAAATGAGTGGATTTTTCTGCAATGTCTTTTTTAATCTGTAGGAGAATTGACTCGCTACTTGCATTTTGCTGCAACTTTTTTATGCTAGCCTATTTCCTAGTTTCTGTGTATAGATGAGCAGTATCTTAAAATTTGTTGTAAGCAAAGCCTGTATTCTCTCAGCATATAATTTAGAGAGTTTTTGCTTGTTCATTTTCATGTAGAGAATACATCCTGGAGTTACTGGAAAGTGGGAACAATAAATTCCTGGTGTTTGCTCATCACAAGATAGTGCTGGATGCAATAGTTGCAGAGCTGGAGAAGAAAGTGAGTAATTGACTGAGTCATCTTAACTTTCACTATTCCAGCTTCAAAGCTGTTTAAGAGCTCCCCAGAGTCATGGCTGGTCAGATAGTTTATGAAAGTTAGTGGCAGAGATAATTTCTACTTGCTGTGCTTCTGAATGTACCCTTCGCTGAGGGAGCTGAGGTGTCAGGGTGAATGCCTCACAGGATGCACTTTGTATTAGCTGAATGGTTTTTGTTGCATTTAATGTTTTTTAATCTCCATCATCTGCCCTGGAGCTCGTGAATTCTTGGAGGAGTGTTACCCTGTGTGGCCATCTCTGCTTTGTCCTCCAGGCTTTCCTCAGAGAGGGAGAATGTAATAAACCAAGTCCAGCTACAGCTGCCTTCCTTTATCTCTGTGGTGCTTTTACATTTTTGAACTGGCATACTGTAGGGAGACTTGATAGACCTGCCAATTATCTCTGACTTCAAAAGTGTTTGGCTAATTATTCATGAGAGACTTCCATGGATACCCTGAAAGAGTTCTGGGTCATGTTGGGGCAGTGTGAATGATGATTTAAGTTAATATTCCAAACTATAAACCACAGTGGCAGTGGTGACTTTGCTGCCTCTGTGGTAGCATCCTCCAGTAGAGCAAGGAGGCTGGACACTGAAGAGTTATGGCCCTGCATCACCCAAGTTTGTCATGCCTCTCTTGAGCCCACCACAAGGCAACTGAGATCTGTAGGATCCCATCTCCTCCCATTGCAAACAGGGGAAGACTTAGGGAGGTTGGGGAGGTTGTAGCAGCTGTGACATCAGCGCACAGACAGTGTTCAGCTTCATATTAAGCCAGTTGCCTTTCCACTGTGCCTGAGTTGCCAGCTTGCTGCTGTTCTTCCTGTTGCTCAGGACTGGTGGTAGAGCAAGTGGACATAGGAGCAAGTCATGCATTGTGAAGAGAGGGCAGGCACATTATATGCTGAGCTACAGTGCCTCTGCCTTAAAGATGAGGAAAGGTCTTAAAAATGCAACTGTTGCCTTTTTACTTTCCTGGTTCTGCTGTGGGGAAGGAAAACAGAATCCACTAAATGATGGAAGAAGGGTAGGGGAAAGGGGACACAAGGCCTCTAAAAAATATCTTCTTTTGCCTTTTTGCAGCGTGTTGAGTACATTCGCATTGACGGCTCCACACCTTCAGCTGAGCGGCAGTCTCTGTGCCAGAAGTTTCAGTTCTCAGAGAAGCAGGTTGTGGCTGTCCTGTCCCTCACTGCTGCAAACATGGGCCTGACATTGTCTGCTGCGGACCTGGTGGTGTTTGCAGAACTCTTCTGGAATCCAGGGGTATGCGTCCTGGAGGGGACAGGGCCTGGATGCTCCCTGGAGAGCAGAAACATTGGTGCTTGGGAGGAGATGTAATGGGCAGAGGACTTTCTTTTGGGTTTTTCTCTTTCTTTCTCTGATGGCTACTTGTCTGTGCACCCCCAGGTGCCTGGGCTTCAACTGGTGAGGCTGGTTACACAGCTTGCTGGCTGGAGAAGATGGCGTGAAAGGGAAACATGCTCCTGTTTCTTAACTTGACAGAGCTCTCAACAACATGCCCAGCCAAAACCTGAAAGGGTCCATCATCAGTGCTGACCCTCTACTTTTGAAAAATGCTCAGTGCCTTTTGGGAACCTGGTGCACCAGATTACTTCTGGGCTTAGTCTGTGTTTAAGGATGCAGGTGTTAACAGGATCCAGATGAGAAATGGTCACTAAGCACAAGAAAGGAGATCTCCCTGTTCTCTGGTGCTTACACTGTTTCTTAGATGTTGCAGCTCTGACTTTCTTTTCTTTGTCATGTTTTTACATAAAGATTTTGATCCAAGCAGAAGATCGGGCACATCGAATTGGACAGACCAGCTCTGTTAATGTTCACTACCTGGTGGCTAAAGGCACAGCAGATGACTACTTATGGTAGGAAGTGAGAAAGACACTTTGGTTCTCCTACCGCCTATTTTCACTGTTTGTCACATATGTGATGTAAGGTGCTTAATGTTAGTGCTGATTTCCACAGCCTGTGAGGGGAGGAGCAGTAACTGCCAATCAGGGCTGCTGTGAGCTGGTGACATGGCCTGGCCACAGTGGACATAACTAAGTGGATGACAAGCAGGAGGAATAAAAGTAGTGATCTGACAAAGAAAGGGCTGTTGAGAGAAATTCTGGGAGAGCTGATGCATCTAAAACCTTCACAGCCCCTGTATAAGGAGAAGGAATTCTCTTAGATGCAGCCCAGAACATTTGTGTGCTGGGGTACTGTGAAGTGCTGAGTTCTTTCAAGTAAAGTCAACAGACACTGGAGATGGTTCAATGTATTGTGGATCAGGTCTGAGGAGCAATCTGGTTGCTGAGTGCTTGGACAGGGAGCTGTGGAGGAGGACTGAACTGTTGCTTTCCTCCTGCTCTTCAGCAAGCCTTTTGGATGGATTAAAGAAGTGCTACTGACCCATCTCTGGAGAGCTGTGGTCTGAGCCTTTTTGGCTGCAATGAGAGCTATCAGTGGATGCTGGTCCTTAGGGCTGGGGAATTTGACATCCTGGGGAAGGGGAGGATCTGAGGAATCCTTAGTACTGCAAGGGAACTGACCTGCAAATGATGAAAAGAAATTATCCACCAGCTGGTTCATTTAAAGTCCAAAATTACATCTTTATTACCTTGTTTAAAGGAACGAATGAACTAAGTGAACTTGTGCAGTTCCCAGAATATCACGATGGCAAATAATTATAACCCTACAATGCAGGGATCTGGCAACTGATGCATCACCCACGTTTCATGGGAAGTTAATGACAGTAATTCTGCCTTTATTTGTGAAATGCTGTCCATGCAGTCATTAATGCTTAATGGGAAGGAAATATGGCTCTTCAAAGAAGGACAGTGGCATCCTTTTTAACGTCGAGAAAAAGGACAAGACAAGGCTATTTGGTAAATGCATTAACTGTGCTGTGGCCCTTGCTTCTTTCAAAGTGTCCAGTCTTCAGGTGGGGTTGGGACCTCTCGGCCTCTTGGGCCAGTGATGGATTCTTCCTCCTGCAGTACATTGGGAGATACCCTAGAAACGCTGATGTGTCTGTTGGTGGGGATTACCACTGCTTGCCTTGGAGACTGAACACATGGGCTATTGGGATGCCCTTTAGCTTCATCTTCTTGTTCTGACTTCATACCATTGGTGTTGCCTCAGTCAGCTAGGTTCCCTATTGGATATGTGTGTTCTCCAAATATTTATAACCTGAAATCCTCTTCTTGATACTCATTTAAATTGGATTGGTACTTATTTAAATTGGATTGATTGATATCCCAAGACAGCATACAGTTGTCATAAACAAGAGCAGGACAGGTTAAGGAACTAACAAACTTTGGTAGAAAAGCCACCTTTATACCCCTGTTATATTATTTTTTCATCTACATGTAGTAAATGACACAGTGTCTTTGCATGATTCTTTCTTTCTTTCAGTAATATCCGTTTATCTCTCCTAGGCCAATGATTCAAGAAAAAATCAAAGTGCTGGGGGAAGCTGGTCTGTCAGAAACCACTTTCTCCAAAACGGCTGAATCCACTAATTACTACCCTAAGGTAATTGACCTGAAAGAATATTGATGGTCCCTGGGAGAGGATGAATGGGTTTTGGCTTGTGTACCATCTAGATTGGCAGGTGATTGGCAGGCTGACCTTATGCCTGTTCTGCCTTTAATGCCACAGACCAGATTTTCCAGCTCCTCCCAGGATCCATGCCTTGACTTGGACTCTCCACATAGAGCTCCCAAACCTGCTGCATGCAAGGAGACATGATAGCCTCCATAGCATATATATGTCTCTGAGATATATGTATATATATGTATGATATGTGTATCATATGATATATACACACATGTGCACTGTCTCAGGGGGAGTGCCCTCTGATTGTTGCTCGCTTTGTTTTTATATGACAATGTGTATGCAGATTCTGTCTGTTCTAATTTCTCAGCCAGATCCAAAGCAGAAGACCATCTATGACCTTTTCCAGAGGACCTTCTCTGAGAGCAGGGATCACACTGATGAAGTTTTGCTTTTGGAGGCAGCTGATGCTTGCTGCGAGTCTGACTCTGGCAGTGCCTTGCAAGATACAGAAGGAGAGACATGTTCAGTGAGTCCCCCCAAAAAGCGGCGTATTGAGGACTTTTTTAAAGTGTAATGGTGACAGCAAAAGAGAAGGTGGCTAAGTGATTTTTTTTTTTAATTAAAAAGAGAAAACAAAAGCAATCAAGTATTATTTTTTGAGTTTTCAAGAATAAAAGACTAAGTTTTCTGTATCTCTAGCGCGTTTCATCTCAAAGGATGAGAAGGCAATCTGACAGCATGACAGATGAGCGGTGTGCACCTGCCAGCCTGCAGGTTTTGCAGTCCTGGTTCTGCCGATGACTGAGTGGCCATGGGCAAGTAGCCTGCTGCTTTGTTTCAGCATGTCAGCTTCCACAGTTGTTTTGTTTAAAAAGCAGATAATGGTTGTCTGTCCACAAGGCAGAACTGTTGTGAAAGCTAACTTCTCAGTGGCTGCAGAGTGCTTTTAACAATCAGTCTTCCATCTCCAAGAATTTTAGTCTGTATTTATAGGAGTCAGTTCACTGGCAAAATTTGACCCTTACTTGGGTCACTCACAAACTGGCTCTCTGGTATTCAGTTTGGCAGTGAGGAGAAAAGATCCAGACAGGCCTTGATGTTTTGTGGAGGTGGAGGAGAGGAGGGAGAGCCCCAGGTTTTTGTCTGTGCAGAGCAGTCAGTACCTTGAAGCTAAGTAGTGTAACTGTCTGCTGGGAGGCATGTATTGCCTGTTAGGCACATGTCTGCCTGAGACACTGAACTCCAGCCTCATCTCCTAAATCTTAGGACCTGCTCCGTGGCACGTGCTTCTTGTGTCAGTGGAGGGTGAAGCTTGTGCTGACTGCCAGGGATTAAGCCTGGCTGATCAGGAAGGGTGTGTGTGTGTGGGGGGGGGGGTGTGTGTGTGTTTTCTTCAAGACTCGAGGCTGATTTCCACAGATGAGTGAGGAGACGGGGACATGTACAGGCTTTTGCTCTCGTTTTGTAAGAAACCAATTCTGGACTGACCTGTTTAAATAAAAAGTTGTTTTAAGTCATGGTTCCCAAGCTTTTGGTACTTTTTCTATTTTAGAATTTCATCACCGATTTGGACCTTAAGCTTGAGAAATATGTGATGCAGTGGAAATATTAGCATTTTTAAAAAAATATTTATAATGGCTGAAAGATCGATCTTTTTGGGGACACTTCCTTTTGTGCTTTCTAAGACACATGAACTTTCAAAAGGGAAACTCCCATGGTACTTTTGCTTTTGGATGAATCAACAACTACTTCCGTAAGACATTTAGGCTGGTACCCTAGGACCTGCTATTTGCTTCCATTACAGCTCTGTGCAGGTTACACTGAGAATGCCAAAAGCAGCACTGTTGCTTGATGCAGTGATTACAATGCCTGTTTTGGATTTGTGATAGTCTCTATCATCCTCTCAGCCCTGTGAACTGTGAGACCTGAACTCCCAGCCTCGGTGATGCCTGAGCAAAACTGCTCTTTGGTTCCTTTCAGGAGCTTGTGACGCAGTTGCTGTCCCTTGGGCATGGCCTGATTGCACTTCAGGGCAGTGATGCCTCTGCAACAACTCTAGAGGACACTTTTTGATGTGGGCTTTATGTAAAGGCAAATGGCTCTGTTTATCACAACTGGTCTTTTCAGGCTGGTTTTCATTTTTTTGTGTATGATTGCCAGTGTGGTGTACCGAGATCCCAAATTAATGTCTTTCATGCTTCTGGTTTTAGTACTAGAAGATACTTGGAAATGGGCTAGTGTTAAGCAAATGTGACCAGGGAGTACAGGAGAAGATACAAT
Organism: Phoenicopterus ruber ruber; assembly: GCA_009819775.1. Lineage (NCBI taxonomy): Eukaryota > Metazoa > Chordata > Aves > Phoenicopteriformes > Phoenicopteridae > Phoenicopterus > Phoenicopterus ruber. The sequence goes on along the minus strand of CM020220.1, from coordinate 27,107,301 downwards.
TGCAGAGGTACTAGTTAGCTATGTTTTAGAGCCATAATCTGTAGCGAAAGATGGGGGGAAAGCAGACTGAAGGCTTACATTCAGCTTCTGGAGGCCAGGAGCTAACATGCTGCGCAGGTGGCATGCTTGGCTGTGTGCAGGTACCGGACACTGACAAAAAGCCCTCTCTTCTACGGTCGAGCAGGAAAAAGTTTGTGCTACAAGATCAACCTGATAATAACTGGGATATTTTTTCCTGCATCAAAGGGTTTGATTATCCCATTTTCAGCAAGTGTCGTCATGGAAGTGCCTTACAGGCTGTGTATGCAATTGTGCTGGGTAGAGACTTGCTTTTCATTCATGACTGCAGAAGGTGCTTTGGGGTGTGTGCGCAAGTGAAGAGGAGTAGGACTGAGGATCGTGTGGCTGGCCAACTGGAGGAAATGCTTTATCTCCAGATTTGAGACCGAGAGCTAACCATCGTTTCTCTTGCTCCAACAGCTGGCCAGGAGATAAATACACACTTTTTGACATTTTAAAATGTCTTTCTTCTTGAACACAAAGTATTTAATCTGTTTCTAGGACACGTGATCTTTCTATTTGCAGAGAGGGTTGTTCTGAGTAAGGAGTGAGAAATGTTTCTGTCTGCCTACTGAAAAAAGAAGTATGGAAGACATTATTTGTATACCCATATTGTCATCTCCTGTAGGAGTAATTCTTTTCCTCCTCGTAAAGCTTACAGCTACTTCAAAACAGTATTTTTGTGAAATCTGTTGAAAGTACCCTTGGAGAGTTCTGCATCTCACAAACTCAGTTTATCTTATATCTATATTGATAAATCCCAGCCGTGTTAGAGGGATGCTAGGTGTACTCTTTCTTTATTAGGGCCCATAAAATCTCAGCTGGTTTGCAGCAGAGTTACAAAGGCTCTTCAAGTACACTTGAGGTTCACTTTATCCTTACTAGATGAAAAGGGGGAGAAGAATCTTGCAGGAAAGTGCTTTTAGTCATTAGATCAAGGGATTGGAAAGACTCTGCAGGCCTTAGCCCAATTACACCATTAGTCTGTCATTAATATGATGAGGAGGTGGTTGGGAAGCTGCCAGCAGGCTCAGACAGGATCTCCAAGGCTTGCTGACGATAATTTGTACAAGGTAGTGTGCAGGTTGCCAGTGAGACCCACAGGCAGGCTCAGGAACATGCAGTGCTCTCGGGGACTCGTACGCCTGCCCACCAACGATGGTATAACTGTAACTTTTTGGCATAATCTAAAAGCCCAGTGAAGGGAAGGACCCATCTTACTGGATCTTGGAGCATCTCACTGTGACTGGATGCTTGCTTGTACGCCTGCATCTGCTCTCACCCATGTTAGAGAAAGGCATGTTTTCGGAAGGATGCCGAACCAGCAGCAATAGGTAAGAATGCTGGAACAATAAAACGGAGCTGTTCGAGCTACGTCTTCAGCACGTGAAGCTGGCCAGCCTGGGGCATGCGGAAGAGTTCAAGGTGGTGGACTGTCAAGGCAGGGCTTTTGGAGCTGTGCTGGCCTGCCTGCATCCATCCACCTTCTCAGTCACTTGGAAAGGTACGTTTATTTTGGTGGTGCTGGGAATGGCTGTCGTCTGAGGGGGCTGGGTTTGGTTGTTGGCAGAGCAGGCTGTAACACTGCTAGATGAAGGACATGACCACGCGCTGTACGGTCACAGCAAACTTTAACTCTGCAGATACAGACTAGAGAATAGCAGTAGATCCTCTGCCCTGGATGTGTTGGCTGACAATTTATTCTTTTTTAAACCAAATAATCACAAAGCAGCCAAAGGAACTTTTTATTTTCTTTTTTTTTTTTTCTTTTAATAAGTTGGTATTGAAGATGTATCCTGTGAGTCATCATTGTGATGAGGATCTGAAAAGGGCAAATATATTCCTAGGACGTATTGAATGAGATTTGACTCAACTGAGGGAGATATAAATACCATTGCCTAAAAGCCCTGCTGAGCCCTCATCTGGACCAGGGCTCTGGCCCACCAGCTCCCGTGAGGACTGGCTCGGGCGGGAGGAGAGCTTGCAGGGATGGTCGGGGAACAGGGAGCCTGGCACGACAGAGGGAGTTAGAAATGGGAGTGTTCAAACCCTCAAAACAAGAGCCAAGAGGGGACGCGGCGTCTGTCCGTGAGCAGCTCTGAAAGTATGGACCCCAGCCAGGGAAGAGCTAATGTCGTGGCAGGGTGTGCTCTACTCACTAATTCCCTATTAATTAAATAGACTGCAAATGAAGAGGAGAGCTGTCGTGGGTCGAGGCAGCCAGGGCGGGTATGGGGCTGTCATGGGAGGAAAAGCACTGGCAAAAAGTACCCCGGGATGGTTTCTCCAGTGGGCTGGGCAGCCCCGGCTCCCTCCTGGCAGGAGGGGATGAGCTGCAGCCGGCTCTGCGCATTGAAAGCTCTCGGGCTAACCGGATTACGCTTCTTAATGGAGGTTAATGGGTTGTTAATCCTGTTACGAGCGTTGCAGCTCGGCGGCGTTGGTACGCGTTTCGCTGCCCGTGCCCGTGCCAGGCCCGAGTGGTGCAGGAGTCGGGCCGAGCCCTGGCCCCGAGCTTCGGTGCTGGTGTTGGAGGTGGCTCGGGTTCCCCGGGTGCCCGGGGCACCGGAGGGGCCGGGAGTCCGCCTCCACGGCGGCACGGGGGGGCTGTTGTGGCTGGCTGTCTCGACACTGCGTGACCCCAAGGAAATCGGGTAGATGCTGTGGTTGCACCTGACTGGGTTATCTTGAAAGGTCTGGGTTTAGGGCTGGTGTGTTTTAAGATTAGAGTTCATCCTCGTTGATTTAAATACACACACACATGCACACATATATATATATTAATTTTTTTTTTTACCCCTTCTGCAGCTCTGATCTGGTTTGCCATTCCTTTTTTAATTCTGTCGTCTACCTGTACTTATTTTCTTAAAAAATGAGGTGAGTAAATGTAACTGCTCCACCTGCTTTCCTGGCGTGACCTCCTTGGGTGGAAATCCATGAATCTGAGCTCTCACACTATGTCTCCTGTCCGGCGCTGCTGGGGCTGATATACTGCTTGGGCTTCACATTGATACACGGTGTTTTGAGTGATGCACCTTCCAACATCAAGCTGCAACGGCGTTCCGCTTTGTGTGCTTTAGGCTTTAGACAACCGTATTGTCTTCTCATGGGGTAAATGTACAGGATATACAGCGCGACCATAGAGGTACGCACCACCGCGGTGCAGACAGACCCACTCCGAGTCCCATCCGCTCCGCGCTCGGTCGCCTCTCCCCTCCACTTCCGGCGGCGCCGGCTCATACTGCGCCTGCGTAGGTGGTGTTTCTCTTTCAGCGTCGGTGCCAGGCAGGAAGATGGTGAGTGGGGCTGGGGCGCCGCGGCTCATCCGCCGCCATCCGCCCCGGGGCCGCCGCGCTGAGGCCGCGGGGCACGGCGAGGGGCAGCGCGGAGGCCGTTGCGGGCGGGACACGGAGCGGAAGGGCCTGCGGGTCGGGCTGGGGCGCTGTGTGGGCTCTGCCCCCGAGCAGGCCCCGTCCCTGCGCTGGGTTGCGGGAGGGGCTCTCTCCCGCCTGGGCGGCCTGTGGGAGATGGCCCGAGTGCGGGGAATGGCGGGCCGAGGGGGTGGTGGGGAGACGCTGGGAGATCGAACAGGCGTCCCAAGAAGAGGCCGGGCCCGGGGTGACAGCGGACCGCGCGGTAAGGGGGTGCCGGTGCCTGGTGGGCCGCTCCGCTGGCTGCAGCGTTTCGTGGGGGAGCGGGCTGGCCCTGAGGAGGGACGTGGCTTTGCTCGTGCTTGGCTGCCAGACTGCGGCTCCCTGCCCGAAGTGCCCCAGCAGAAGCTGGGAGGCTGCGGCAGCGTGAGCCCCTCACCGTTTCGTACCTAACACTATTTACAACGTCGGGGAGAGGCGTTGGTCGGCTGCAGCGCCGCTTTTGAGTGCTGAGCACTTTGCTGTCCTGTCAGGAGAGGGGAGCAGTCGAGGAGATGGTGATCTCGGTAAAGTTGAACCTTACTCTGGTTTGTTTCCCAACAGGCTAAGCGCACCAAGAAGGTTGGGATTGTGGGTAAATATGGTACCCGTTACGGTGCATCCCTTAGGAAAATGGTGAAGAAGATTGAAATTAGCCAGCATGCCAAGTATACCTGCTCCTTCTGTGGCAAGGTGAGAGACCTCCTTCCCTAAAAAAAGTCTTTAAAAATAACTTTGTTATTGATGCTAGAAATGCAATTTGATGCTTCAGTAATTTTTCTACTGAAGAGATAACTCGACTAGTTTTGAGACAGCGATTAGTTTATTGTAAGCTTTAGGCTACTGTCAGAATCCCTTACAAAATAAAGAGTTAGTAGATGTTTCACGTGCATGTTTAGTGGTAGTTAAATGAAAACAAACATAAATTACATTTCATTACACAAAATAGTGAGAAATGTTTCCATAGTATATGTTTTAGGTATCTAATAAAAAGACCTGGCAGAATTAAAAGAACACACTTGTTATCCTGATAGTTAAGGCATGATTTGGGCTTTTTTTTTTTCCCTTCAGTGACTTTACAGCTTACCTGGAGGAGGAAGGGTGCTTGCTTTTCTCACTTAAAACCTTTGATTGCAGTTGCTTACTTATATTTGTGTGCTGTATAACTCTGGGGAAGAACTTCTGATGAGAAGTAATCTTTTCTGCTCCTGTACATAATCAAAATTCACTCTTAAATCTGGGTTTTGACAGTTTGAGAGGCCCATCAGCTTGTGCTTTGCCCAGATAATTCCTATTGATATCTGCAAAGTAGGTATCTTTAAGTGGTTGGAAATGTAAAAAGATTTCCATCTGGTGTGGTGGGGTTTTTTTATATTTAGTGTCTTTCTCCTGTGAAGTGAGAATGTTGATAACCCCATTTGCAGAGCTGCCTGAATCTAGTGTAGGTTTAGGCAAACCCGTTGTCACCTTTGCAGGGTGGTGGAGACTTGCCCTGGTGAAAGGAGCTCAGCGCCCACCACTCGCTCCTTAGATGCTCTTCAGAGGGGGTCTGGTTTAGAGCAATCTTGGCATGTCCAGGGAGCTCTAGTAATAGCGATGTTACATTGGTCATCAAACCAGGTGAGAACATCAGTTATTATGACCAATGTAACTCCTTAACTATTTTTCTTCTTCAAAAAGAGCTGAATTTTTGATGATGCACTTAGAAATGAGCCACTTTATATCTGAATGAAAAAGTGTTTCAGAAGGACTTTCCCTGTTCTGAAGAATCTGAATAAAAACATTCCCTGATCTTTGCCTGTCTTAACTAGGCTCATAGGTGATGCTGTGCTGTGATGCTGAAGTCCTCGCCTGAAGTTTTGTTGTTTGGCATTTTCAGCTGATAGAAAGCGCTTTTTTTTTCTTTTTTTTTTTTTTCCCCCCTCTTTCTTACAGACCAAAATGAAGAGGAAGGCTGTGGGTATCTGGCACTGCGGATCCTGCATGAAGACAGTTGCTGGTGGTGCCTGGACTTACAAGTAAGGAAATGAAGAAGCTTGTATCGGCATTTATTCTCACGTATCTGAGGCATAATACAGCTTTTTATTTTAACTTTTTTTTTTAATCTACTAACGTTTAAGTAGATTTGTCTTGAGTTAGTGATATGGGGGGGGAGGGGGGGGTTTGCCAGCATTGTTAAAATTTGATTGGTATGGATGAAATTGTATTTGATTGCTATTTTTACCAGTATCTGTTGTGCAGCTTCTGAGAATACTGCGTTTTATCCATCGCATTACTGCTGCTGGTTTTGGTGGTCCCTCCAAAATTTCTTCATCTCTCTGGGCTTTATCAAAGCAGTTGTTTTATTCTTCAAAAATGCAAGCTCTGCATTTTTTCCCAAACTTCAAATAAAGAAATTGAACCATCTGCAAATGCTGAAACAAATGGTTTTATCTAAGCAGTCTTTGGTGTGCCTTGGCTGCAGTAGCATTTCTTACTGGAGATGGGAACGACAGTTGTTGCTTGTACAAGGTATTACGCTTGGGCCAGCTTTTTGGTGATGTTGGAAGAAAAGGAGCAGAGAAGATGGCTGGTTTATCCAGCTGTCTCAGGGCAGAATCAGCTGTGTGGATGACGCCTGACAGATGTCCCTCTCGCCTATTCTAAAAAGAGCTTCAACAGCTTCTAATAAGTTATGCCTCTGACCTGGCGATTATTTTTCCTTCCTTGATTCTTTTGACTGTATAAAAATCTTAATTGTGTAAGGGAACTCTTACCTCTTCCTTCAAAGCCGAAGCAGCATTTTTTTGTGCTTACTACCCCAGCCTTTTCAGGTCAGAGACACAGATACAATAGGCAAAACCAGGTTTACTCCAAGGATAATAATTTCCATGTTTTGTTTTTGTTTTAAAAGCATTGAATCATTATAATCCTTATTGTGATGGTGCCCTTGCTTACTCTTTCTTTACTCCCCCCCCCCCCCCCCCCCCCCCAATTCTGGTAGAAGACACTGTTGCCCCACGCATAACAGTCACTAGGAATTTGAGCCCACGTGCCTGTGCATGTAGTCGACGCATGACTGGATAATTTGGGTTGAGATGTGGCTTGTGAAGTTGCGTGCACGTCTATAGACGAAGGCCTACGCTTTGTTGTCGTGAAAATCAAAGTGGAATTAGCCCCCTGTTGACAATGCAATCAGGCGATAACTATTTGAAATGATGAGTGCTTTCTCAAAAAAACAACACTGGCACGGGTTGTGCTTCTACTGCCGCGTGCAAATGACTCTGCTTCTTCTTCCAGCACCACCTCTGCAGTGACAGTCAAATCTGCGATCAGAAGACTGAAGGAACTGAAGGACCAGTAGAAGCTACTTCCTGTTCTCCTTGTGAAACATCCTTTTTTTTCCCCACTGTCAGGATCTGTCCTTTTAACAATAAAAAGGTGATAATGGAGTGGAATCATGTTTATCTTTCCGCAGAAAGTCCTCTCTGTCTTGCTGTACTGTATTTATAACTGTGGAGACAGTAGTGCTGTCCAGTAGTTGAGTATCTCTTGTTACCGGTGAAGCCATTAAAAACCACTTTTCCTTTCCGGTTAATTGCATACTTTGTTGCTTGAATGCACTGAGGTGAATCTGAGGAAAGCTTAAATAGCTTGAAGAAGCCTGGCACATCTTGATGTGTCCTTCATGTCTGTGCCTTGAGGAATAGCGTAGAGCTCCGTGAGTGGAGGAATGGACAGATGTAAGGGGGGAGGAGAGAACACGGAAAACATCCCTCTGCCTCTTCCCATGTGCCTTTGAGGAGGGCTCGGGGGAGTAGGGCTTGTGCGGCAAGATGGAGAGACAAAGCGTCATGGTGGGCTTGGGGGCAGAGATGGAATGGGAGGAGAGCAGCTGTCATCCTCTGTTGCTGGCTGGTGCTGCTCATTTCTCAGCGCCAGCTACAGACGATGGCTTGCTACAGCCCGTAGTGTGTCCTGTTGTCTGCAGGTCTCGAGGTTCGTCCACCCGGACGCTCTTGACAGCTTGCTCTTCCTAGGCCTGATGGCAGGCTCCCGTGTCTGTATGCTCGAGTTCCCTAATCCATACTGAGTTGCAACAATAAATCTTCATCTTGAGCCAACTCCTGGGACATTCAGTCTTGGAGGAAAAGCTGGTGTTTCAGTTAATAATTGCCTCCAAATCATCTCTTTAGACTACCAAGCTTAACATGCTGGAATTTTTTTTATGGTCTGCTTGTCAGGTGAGTTTCAATTTGATGTTTGTTTTTGTCTGGGCTTTTTGGCGACTGCAGCACCTTTCCTGTCCTTAGCAGTACAGGTCAGAAAAGACAAGTCTTGGTAATAACCCTGATAGCTGCTGGAGGAGAACAGTAAGGAGGTAGCGTAGTGGTCGCTTGCTCCTGCTCGAACTTAAGCTTTAAATGGATTTGGGTGGTCATGAGCTATGGCAATAATGTCATTAATAAGCCCAACATCTTTGAAAGATGTCTTCAGAACTGGACCTAAATAGAAACCTTTTCCCAAGATGCAGAAAGTCTGTGGTTCGGAAGTTTGACTGCAGTGCCCCTGAACTTGTTTCCTAAACTTTGGGGGTTTTAATTCAGAGCTGTAAACTTGCCTCACTAAAGTAAATTAATGTATTCAGGTATCTGGTGTCATTCACACCAACCTGCACATCCCTCATCTGGCCTCCCAGCAGCGATGAGGGTCATTCCCTGCGCATTTCTCCGTTGACGCACCTTGTTCTGCCTGTAGTGCCGGGGGAAAGGGTTGTGTGACAGGCCTGAAGTGGCAGTGGGTGGCTTCTTAGAAGCAATGGCTCATTTTTGCATATGTAGATGAATGCCATCGTGGCCTGCTGCACACGGGTGTTCTGTTGGCTGGGTTACGAGGGAACCCGTGGGCTCAAACTCTTGGCTGAACTCAACTCGTTTTTGCTGCTGCTTTTCTCATGTGATGCCCTCAGCAGCTTTCTCTCGGTACTCGTCCGACCTCCCAGCTCGGTCGGTCTGGCTGCCCTGGGCACTGCTGTTGCTGGTCCTGGCTGGTGCCAACCGGTTTTCTTGGGATGCCATCTCCGAGCTGTCCTGAACTTTCTTTTCAGTTACGATGTTTCTGCTCCCGTGGGGGTGGCTCGCATACTGGTGTGGCGATAGCTGGAACAGCTCCCGGAGCCAGCTTTTCTCCTGTTGGCAGCTGCTCCCGCCGAAGACAGGGTGAATGGTGCGTGAGGATGGCTTGTGCTGCTGTGGGGATATCGCTGCTGTCTGAAAAACAGCTGCTGACCTGCCTCAGCAAGTTTATAAAGGGGTGCTGCCCCTAACTTTGGGTTACCTTCCTACGCAGGTTTATGAAGTGCTGTGGTCGAGGAGCTGCTTTGCATGTAACCGAGCCGTCCTTTGGGGAAACTCTCAGTGAGAAGGAAGGGTTGGGGAGCTGGTGTAGACTGGATGTCCAGAAACAGCTCTCTGTCCTGCTTGGACCTCCTGGAAAAGGGGTGAAGTGGATGGGGGGAGCTGCTCCAGTTGCCACCTCATGGAGATGAGTGAGCTCAGGAGGCACTGGCCACGCATCTGTGCATCACCTTGGGAGACTGCTTCTGAGAAGGTTTCTGAGCAAGGACAACGCTTCTTAAACTGCACCAAAATAAAGACAACTTCCATTATGCTGAAGGTGCCTTCATATAAAATGTGAGCCCTTTTCTTAGGAAATTGTGATGAAACCACATGAGCACTGATGACTTTGCTTTGCTACTTCATTGTGTGAAAGCCTTTGTTGGTAAAACGCTGGATGTGCTGGGGGGAGGCTCCTCTGGTGCTGTGGCTGTACAGCCCTGCCTCTGGAAGGGGCTCTGAGGGGCTTGGGTTGCTCTGCGGAGGTCTGTGTTTCTGTGAGGAGGCACCATGCAGCCAGTTGAGGCTGGGGAGGCCTGAGAGCTTGGAAGCAGCAGCCCAGCTTCCTGGGTGGGGGGCTTGAGGATGGGAGGGGGAAATGCTGTTTCAGTGAAGCTGCATAAGAGGTCCAAAACTCCAGCACCACCTGCATGAGGTGTTCCTACTGCAGCAAAACTTCACAGGGATCTGCAGTGATACAAGAGCCACGGATGTGACTCATCTGCTGCAGGAAAGTCACTGCTACGCCTCAGTGATCTGCTAGAGAAACTTACTGTTCGGTCCTTGGAACGGCTGCAGATCTCCCCTGCTTAAACATTTCCTGCTCTCAAATGGAGTTCTTGAGCTGCTAAAAGTAGATGTAAGTAGTGAGCTGGTGAGCATGCTCCTGGCAATCCCGGATTTACCTGCTGTCTGGAAGACTTGTAGCTGGCTGTGACAGCTGCTGTGTGGAGGTGTGTGTTACTGGCTCTTGCCACTCTGGAAATGCGATGCCTTTACAAGCAGAATAGTGGTGTTCTGCATTTTGCTTTTTCTTCTTGACTCACGTTTCCATGTCCCTCTCCCCTCCCAGTTCTGGGTGCTGAGATACAACTCGGCACACCTCTGTGCTCTCTTCATTAATGCAGAGGTCATGAGTCACGTACAGGTTTCTGATTAAAGCCCACTCGACTGCTATGAAGTAGCCATTCGTTAACAGGTGCAGAGGATGTTTTGCTATCGATATCCCAGGGTGATTGCACAGGTATCTTATCTAAAGTGACTTCTATTCCTGCTGAGGAAGTTATTAATTCCCTTTGGGATTAATATTTGCAAAGGGTGGAAGCTGGGCAGGGTGGAAATAGGAAGAGAAGAGAAGAGAAGGATGTGGTATGACTCTCTTGATCTGGACTGCGCCCGCAGAGCTCCTGGGCTGCTTCTGCTCTCCCAAGAGCGCCGTGGCACCCTGGCCTGCTCCGGAGCAGAGGCCGTTTGTGCCGGTGAACCTCCAGGGCTGCCCATTCGGCACGTTTCCTCGAAGCGAGAGCAGGGAGGAAGGCGGGGAGGGCAGGGAAGAGGAAGGATGCTGCGGCCGGGGCGCTGCCAGCGGGCAATGCTGCGAGCGGCCAGCGGGCGCCACTGCCGCTCTGCCGCTCCGTGTTGCACGGCTGCTGCTTGGCTGCGTCTTCTCGGTTCCCCTTCCCACCCCGGCGAGAGGCTCTGCTCACCTGTACCCCCACTGCAGCTGCTTAGCTCAGCGTTTCATGCTTCCCCCTAAAGCAGACCATGACAGTGGTTTTGGACCGAAACAGGGGGCTGTGCCAAAAGAGATCAGAAGGTAGAAATAGGAATGGGGAGGTTGGAGACGGGGGTTTTGTGGTCACTTGTCACCTCTAACAGAGCTGAATTTGTGTCGTTGCTCTGTCCTATATATCCTAGGAGAATTTGTTTTATCAATAACTATGTGATTTGGCTGGGTGATCCTCAAAATTTGTTGTTTCCTCTGGGAATCTAGGGTGAAACCAGGAATTCTTAGCAATTTTACTTACTGCTTTCAGTCTACTTGTTGTTGAGCCTTAGTCAGGAGCTTGGATAGAGTTGTCTTAGGTGCTGTAGAAGCAGAGAGCAAAGTGTGGCACCTGTCTTGGACGGTGTGAGCTGATGGCAGTGTCTGACCCATCTGGATTGCTACAGCTATGGGAACTGGAGGAGGGTTTGATGGAAACAGAGACTTTGAATCTGACTGAACGTTCTGCAGATGTGGCTGAGCAGGTTGGTTGATCTTGGTTGCTTTTGAAGAGCAGGTGAGAAGGGGACCTCTTTCTCGGAGCAATCTGTTAGTCCATTGGGATTTTTTTATTCATGATCAAGGATATAACCTAAGGGGATGGTAGCTGTAATCAAAGTGGCATTTCAGGTGCCCAAAGGTGTTTTGAGAGCCCAAAGGAACTTGGAAACCAAAAACCGAAAGAGCTCAGGGCAACTATCCTCATTCTGTTTTCTCTGTTAAGCATTTATCTGTTTCCCAAAGACAATAATTGCTGTGGCTTTCCCCCCTCTGCGCTTCCTGCTCCCTCCTGCTCTCTGACAGCCTATTTGGTCTGTAGTGGATCATGACACTAAGCCTTGGGGGCACCGTTTGTGTTATGCCACATATTAAAGACTGTTGGGGCCTAGGGCTCCTGGGGTTGAGAAACCTCAGCCACAGGCATTGGTTGTCCCCTCTGTGCGTCCTGACTTAAAGGCGGTGTGAACTCAGCCCACGTGCAGGTACTCCCTTTTGGCTTTGTGTCTTTCTTAGGGATTTGACTGTAAGAGAGCCCGACAGTTGTAAGTGATGGGCACCATGTTTTAAGGAGCATGTCCAAGGGTGATTTCTAATGTCCATGAACAGCAAATGTCTTGGCATTACTGTATGGTCGGCTGCCTTCATCCTTGTGCACGATCAAGGGCAACCCATCACCTTCCTGAGCTCCTTCATGCCTCTTCCTCCATGCTGCGTCCCAGGGAGATTCCCAACAGCACTTCAGAAACAAGAGTGACCAATGCAGGTGAGTTACTTTCCTGGGGCAGATATACCCTGTCCTGGGAAAATTTTCTAGGTCTCTCCCTAGAAAGAAAGGATTTTTAGTGAAGTTTATTGCTAGCTTTGCAGCTCAGAGCATTTGACAATGAGAGAATCAGCCAGAGTTGGGGTATGATGTGAGCACCACATGAACAGGCTGGACGTCACCATCTGATTTTACTTATTTTCCCAGCTTCCACCTGCTGCTCATCTCACCTGGATGTTCAGCAGCTCCCTTTGGGGGAACAGAGCATCGCAGAGCTGGTGGTCCAGCTCCCGTGAAAGCAGTGGGCAGGCAACACCTCTCTGCTTCCCAGCAATGCAGCATGGCTCACAGCTTTTCCTGAGAAGTGATTCCTCAAAGGAACCTGCAGTGAGATGCAGTGGCATGAGACTGCATTTCCAGTGGCTCAGGGTCACAGAAAATCGCCTGCTTGAAACGGGCCCCAGCGCTCTGGAAGTTGGCAGTTGCCATCGGTAACACATCCTTCCTCCAAGCATTCGATCCTTAGCGGACGTCTTTTGAGGCATGGAGTGTGGCGGAGTTGTGGATATGCCTCAGGTGCCCTTATTAGATGCCTGGATGCATTTTGAAAATGGCTGCTTAGAAAATGTCTAATTGCTATTCCACATACTCAAAGTGTTTTTTTCTCTTGACAAGGCTTTGGCATGCCTTGGATTGCTAAATATACTTTCCTCTTGCAAATTCTTGGCAGGAATCTGTGTAAGGAATCGCACCAAGCAGTCTCTTCAAATGTTAACAAGCTCATCGGTGTGGCTTTCCCAGCACAGGGTTTGTGCTCTTTTTTTTTTTTTTCCACCCCCTTCCCAAAAAACCCCAACCCTTCTCCTTTCTGTACAGTGTTGGTCTGAGCATATGAACTATGGTAGCTCTGCAAGAAAGGGTTTTTCTAACCAGAGCTGAAAAAAGTGCTTGTTTGCTGTTCAGCAGTTTGGTGTTACTGCCGTGCTCAGCCTCCTGGGGCTCCTGTTGACTTGGAAGTGTGGATTTTGGGGTACTTCTGGAAAACCTAATCCATTTCCTCTTCTCCTTTGCCCTGTCTTGCTTTTTCCTCTGTTTTTAGCAAGTTGGACTGTGTCCTTGCATGGCAATCATAGATTTGATGTCTGTCTTTCAGTAGCCTATTAGCCAGTGAGTGAGGCTGACGTGCTCCCCTTTTGTTCCCCCCCAGTGCTTATGCCAGTGTAGACGCAGCCCTGGAGCTGGTGCCTACAGCCAGGCAGGGACCCGCAGACCTGCAGGTCCGAGCTTCAGGCCCCGGCTGCCTCTCTGCTCCGCCCCAGGCAAAGGGCAGTGCCGCTCTGGCATCTTAAACTGCCAAAGCAAAGCAAGCGGGGAGAAGCCAGCACAGCATCGCCAAAACCCCACTGACTCCCTAAAAAAAACGCTTCTCCTAGGACTCTGGCATCCATCGATACGTCAGGCTATGAACCTCCCTTGAGCTTCACCGGAGACAATCTTGCATAAGCGTTTGGAGAGCCAAAGGGCTGGCTTTCCCTCGACCTTTGCCCACCTCTTGCTTTTTCTCTTGTCCTCTCTCACTCACCTCCTGACCCAGAGCATGAGCAGCGTTGCTGTGGGAAAGTGTCCGAGCTTCCCGGTGCGCAGGCAGGGGGAGAGCACGGTCAGCCCGTGGGGCTGCACATCTGGGGCTTTGCTGGCAGCACGCCTCCACCTCGTTCCTCAGGAGCCAAAACGGGTTGGAGCTGCCTTCTCCAGCTCTGCTGTGGCGTGCAGGGTCACGGCTGCCCCTTGCCCCTGTGGCAGCAGAGGCGGGGCTGGTCGGGGTTTCTCATTTTTGTGCAATTACAGGCACAATATTGCCAGGTTACACCAGCCGAGGCTTTTAAAATGTGAATTCTGTAAAAGATTCCCTGGCCTTTGCCTCTGACGTACTCTCCTGGCCTTCAGTCATCCGAGTGACACACACTGGGAGCAAGCGCTTGTGTTTTGGGTTGGGATGTTAGATCTCCCTGCGCTCAGAGTCCTACCTGCTCTTCGTGGAAAGAGCTCAGTGGGGGACGCGGGGAAGCTGCTGCAGAGGAAATTGAGTTGTGGGGCCACAGAGCCTGCGTTCATCACGCTACAGCCTGCGATGAGCAGAGGGCTGGAAAGCCCCTCCTGGACCTGGTAGCTCTCCTGTTAATGCTGACTTCTTTTTTGTATTTTATTCACCAAAATGGAATATTTTGAGCCTTGATTCAGTGGGCTTTTCTGAAGGGACCTCTGTCCACACCAGGGAATATTTATTTATAACTCATGAGTTTGGTTTCAGGAATTTGCTCTGTGAGCCCTCTCCATTTCTTTGATTAAATCTCATCTTGTAAGAGGAACATTTTATTCCGCAGCCCTTTCCCACCCTGAGACAAATGTCCTGCAAGTTGCTGCTTTGCTCTCCCCTTCAGGCAGTTCTGGAATGGCTCCAGTTCTTTGAAAGCGTGGAGAGAGGACCTGATTCCTCCAAATAAATATTATTTCATGGGAGATGTTAAGTGGTGGACCAAGAGGGCACTTGCCTTTTTCACTGAATAAAGTTCTTCCAAGTCACCACCTGCTACTGGGCCTCACCTTTGAAGGGAGAAGTTTTGATGCAAGCAAGACTGTCTCCAGTATCCCAGCCATGAGGCCAAATTGATTGCTTGAAGATAGGATCTTGGTCTCTGTCAATCATGCCTGTTTCCATTCAAGCTGTTGGATGTGAAACTGTTTTTACTGTAATGGATTGGATTTGAGATTAAAAGGCAAATCTATAAAGGGAACATTTAAAAAAACCCTTAAATGCAGAGTAGACCCAAGTCATGCACAGGAAGAAGGGGAACAAATAAATAATCCAGGCATTAAACAATTCTTAACCTTAGTGAGCTGAAGATGTATTCTTCTTTGTGCATGAAGAATAAGAAAGAAATGAATGCAACCTCCTGTAGCAAGCGGAGGTGTTTATTCCAAAGTAGGTCCACCTCTGACAAAAATGGTGTGTATGCCATGATAGTCCATGTGAACCTCAGATGAAGACTATGCTGGTACCTATCAAAACAAAGAAAATATTTAAAGGAAAAGATAGATGATAATCAGACAGGTACAGAAGCCTAAAGAAGCTGGTTTGTGCTCTGAGCCCATCAGCAGCCTGGCCATTGCCAAGAGCTTTGGTTTGGATTATTATTACCAAATCAGTGCTTAGCAGCTTGAGACAGTCATGGTTTTTACAACATGGACCTTAAGCAGTGGTAAGTCCTTTCACATTGCTCACCTGGAGAATGCGAGGCATTAGACATGTTGGTAGAGCTGCCAGGTGCATTACTTCTTTTATTTCCAAAGGGTGGAGATCAGTGATCAGAGTGGTATTACGTGGGGATCAGGCTACTTGATTTGGCCAATGTACTGACCTCCCTTTTCCCACTATTTCCTTTTTTGGTGTATTCTTACCTTACATGCACCTTCCTGGAGGATGTGAGGTCCTTGAGGCATGGAATATCTTCTTGTTTTGCCCCTCTGTGGAGAGCTGAGCACAGAGGACCCTGCCTGCTGCCTTTAACCTCTGTTGTTCATCTGTAGGATGGAGATCACCCAAGCCTTTGGGAGTACATTTCAGGACCATTCCCTGCCATCACTGCAGGAAGATGGTACCTTTGTCAAATGGAGAACTTGCCATCACTTGAAGAAAAAGGGGTTGCATGGAAATGAGAGAGACTCTGGCTTGTGGTTTTGCTCTAAATCAGCTGCATTTTTAACATTTAGAAGCCAACAAAGATGAAAGACTCCTGGTCAAGCTCTCTACACCCTTGGAAAAAAAAAATACAAAGACTTGATAAATATTTTGCATTAATAAATTCCATTTGTCTTATAAAACAAAGTTTGCCAACTACCAAAGCAGGGAAAATATTTTACATAACTCTGAGCGCGACGTCTAAAAGGTTGCTATGAGCCTGGTTTGAACAACTCTTTCCACAACCCAGAACATGAAGGAATGCTAAGCTTCACCCAGGCTAGGACCAAGCTTGCTGTGTGCGTGTGCTTTTCTGCTGGCTGGTTGGTTTTATTGCAGTGGAAGTGGCAAGCTGGCTACCTTCTGGTGAGAGGAGTCCCGCAGGTGAGAGGTAGGCCACAGAAAAAGGCACAAACACGGCCCAAAAGCTGTTTGTGAACCCAAAACTATGTCCCTCACTGTGCTGTGGGAACATTGCTATAAAAGGCAGGAAAAGCACAGCTGTATACTATTATTGTTTTGTTATTAATTTTTAAGGGTGATGGTGATTAACTAGTGAAGGAGATTCCCTGGGGATGTTTCTTGGTCTAGACTACTGAGACTTTCTGATTCTCAGGGCCAGGACCAAGCACTGGCTGTTCCTGCTAACCCTGACAGGGTCTATGTGATGGTTTACATCATCCTGCTCTGGTTTCACATCAGGCTGCGGAGCGGCGACGATCAGCTGCAGCATCTAGGGGAGCTGCAGAAAGTTTTTCTTGCCACTTGCAAGCCCATGTCCTTGCATACAGAAACGCGAATTGTTACGGGTGGTAGAGGGAGGGGAGATCCAAGCCTGAGATCAGCAGGGTGCAGCTGAGGTCTGCCTCCAAACGACAGTCCCAAGACCACTCAGGATTTGGCACTCGGAGCACTCCAAGTCAGGCATGCTCTTTTTGCTTTGTAGGGTGCACCTCATCACAACTGACCAACCTCTCTCCACCCTTCCCATCAGGCCTCTGCCAGTCTTCTCCTAGGTTATCAGCTCGGCTTGCAGGAGCTGGGGTTGTTTCTCTGCTCAGTTTAAGTCCATCTCCTGGTCACCTCTGCCTACCCCCTTGAAGATGAGCTGGCTGTAGCTTTTTACATGCTTACACTTGTCCTTGAGCCTCCCTTTGCCCTTTCCCACTAGCCAGCCTCTCTTGGAGGAAAGGAGGTGACCAAAGGCTCCCAAGACTGTCAGTGCCAAGGCCAGAAACGTGCAGAAAATGAGGGAGGCAGCAGCTCTGGGTGCAGAAGCACAGTCTGGAGCTCGGCTCCTACAAGCATCGCAGCCCTCCAGCCCCGCTGCCTGGGATATGCCTGCCAGGCAGATATGCCATGGCTAGAGCCACATGGGATGCGGCTGTTCCCTCCTGGGAAAGCATCTGAAGCAGTCGACTAAGGATTTATCCTGAATTGGGGTGAAAATTTATTTGTAAATCCTAAACAATGTCTCTCGCGGAGCTGTGGGAATGTTGCTATAAAAGGCACGAAAGGCCCAGCTGTCTGCGATTATTGTTTTGTTGTTAATTTTTAACAATGAGGGTAATTACCCATTGGAATAGATCCCCCCCAGGATGTTTGTTGGTCTTGAGTATTTAAACTATGAGGTCCTCTGAGCAGAGACGTGTCTAGGGCAAAGTGTACGTACAGCACTGAAAACCGCAGCGCCTTCAGCCACGGCTTGTGCAAACCTACTTTCAGTTGCACTGCAGCAGTCTGGGAGGACGCGTGTGGCCAGACACGCTGTCTCAGCAGAGGGGTGTCAGCTCCCGCTGGGGTGGCAGCAAGTCTTAGGAAAACCTGGAGAGCTGAGTAGCCCTGAGCGCCTGAAGTCTTTCTCAGTTTCATCAGATTGGTATTTTACAGCAGAACGTCTTCAGTCAGACTATTTCTAGCCGGCCCCTAGTGAAGAACAATTAGTATTTGTTTTAACAGTGATTGAGGCTCTTAGGAAAGAGTTTCAACAGCTACAGGATCAGCCCTTGGTCACCAAGGGTGGGGGTTTTTTTGTTTTTCCCTCCCTCCTCAATAGTCTGTGCAAGTGCCTTCTCTTTTAGGAATCAGTTCTGGAGCGAATGGAGACTTGCCACTAAACTATATCTCTGGGCAGAAAAGCAATGCCAAGCCAGTCCGCTGATTTTGTAATGTAGGACACAGCCCCCCTTGCCCTGCGTGCAGTCATGCACAGACTCCTTGGCATCTAATTAATAATTTGCAGCTAAGTAGTGGCTACTTCCTTGCATCATTTCAACGCGGTTGCCAAGTGGAAAATTGAAAAGCAAGAGAGAGCCAAAGAAACGACGACGACAAGAACAACAACAACAACAAAGGTTTAAAGTTCTAGGAAATTTCACTATGTGAGGTCAAAATTCCTTGCGCGTTCAGGGGCTGGGCTGTTGGCTGGCAGGCGCCTCTAGTTAACATGGCAAGGCCCTTTCTTTTCAAAGCCCTGCTCTCCTAAAGCACCTCCTGTTTGACTGGAGTTTCTCAGCCCTAAAATGCGCGTGTGTTTGGGGAGGGGGAGGACAGGGGGAGAATGCGGGAATGGGGCAGGTTGAAGAGAAGTTGAAGGAGGGTTTTTCTTGTGGTTGGGAAAGTGACATGCTCTGGGGGATGAGGGCAGGTAGGGAAAGGTGGTGAAGCTGAGCTTCCAGGACAGGGCTGAGGAGAGGATGGGGTGACACAGCTAAGGGATTTGCAGAGCAGACAATAACCAAGAGTGGGCTTACAGCCAAGGGGGACCTGGTCCTAACCTTTCTGGGTCTTGAGGACCACATCTTGCCATGAGCCTCTCCTCCCAGTCTGCCGGTCAGCAGTTGGACTGTGTTTGGCCTGTTTGTGGCATAAAAGGGCGTTCCTCTGGGTGGAGGGGTTTTTAGCATGACCCTGTTAGAAAACAATAACAGTAATGTCTCGTGAGTTAGGTTTTCCACTCTTTTATGGTGCTAGCCCTGGGGAAGAGCTGGGGCATGCAACATTGTTGGCACGGCAAGAAGTACCACAGCTATTGACAGCTGAACTGAGCACTGGGGGTTTTTATGCGTCTTCATGCTCGAGGTTGTTGGAGACGTGAGGAGAAGGGGCCCAAGGGAAGGCTGGTGTTCAGAGCATCTGATGAGCTGTTTCTGCTTTGCCTGCCTTTCTTCTGTTTTCTCCTCTCCATGGAGGAAGGCTGTGGAGGCATATGCTTCTAACTCTTCCCATTTACAGCCGCAGTAATCTTCATGAGGTTGGCAGCTCCAGGATCTGTGTGGCTGGAGACTAGCAATTGTCTGTGAGAGGCAGGCATAAAAGATCGGCAGTCTCAAAAACATGACCTATGAGGAAAGGCTGAAGGATCTGAAGATGGAAAGGCTTTTTGAAAACGTTTTTTTAGATACACAGAAGATTTTGCTGTAAGGTGAAAGTGTCTCATCAGTTCTCTGTATCCATGGCAGACCTGACAAGAAGTGATGGTAGAAACTGCAGCAAGAGAGACACAAGTTAGGTGTTGGTTGGGCATCTGGCCAAGTAGATCTAGCTGGCCTTACTTTGAGTTGGAGTAGGAGCAGAGACCTCCAGAGGTCCTTTCCAGCTACCAAATTGTACAATTCTGCCATAGGAACAACTTCCCCACAATAAGGACGGCCACATAGTGATGAAGTGAGGTGATAGTAATGTCATCACTGGAAGTCACAAGTTGGAGATTAGGCAAACACTTGTCAGAAGTGGCTCGGGTAGAGCTGACACTGTTTGGAGGAGTGAAAGCAGACTGTCCTCCTGGTGTCCCTTCTGGCTTTGGCTTTAAAAACCAACAGGTCCTATCTTTCAAGCACTGACATCTGAGAGCATCAGGCTATGCATCCTCCATTTCTGCTTGGAGGAACTTGAGGCTTAGATATCTGGCATGAGAGAAGATGGGGAACCTGGGAGGCTGAACGGTTTCATCAAGAAAAACGCTGCTCTCCCGTGTTCACCCTCCTGGGTTGGGGGTTTTCTAGAGAGGGAAGGAACCAATGGTGTGGATGACTCATGGCCTGTTTCTAAAAGACCCAATAATGCTGGGTTGAATCACTAAGCAAACACGGGCAGAGCTGTAAACAGTACTCAGAAGTCTTGGCCTCCTTCCTCTGCTCCCATTTCATGATTTTATTACTAAATCTAAACCTGAGGCTCGCAGTCCTTTCCAGGGAGGTACGTTTAACAGCGCGCGCATATCATCAGCCAGATCTCTTCCTCTTTGCCCTGAGCCTTTGTACATGAAGCAATGATGGGGGGGCCTGTAGCGTCTTGCAGTTTCTTGCTTCTGTGGGATTCCCGTGGGCTGAGCGTGACTGAATGGCTGTGGTCCTGTAGATGAGAAATGCCTCACACCCTGCTGGCATCGAAAAAGGATTACTGTTCCCCTGCTTAATGCGTTTGTTTAATGCCCGTTCCATAGGGCTGTTTCTCAGGCTGTTTTCCTTGCAGGATATGTCTCTGTGTGTGCAATTAGCCAAGAGACATTAGCTTAATGACTTGTGCGTGTCTGAGTTAGGCCCGGCCCCATCTCTGGTTGCTGCCTTTTCCCTCACCTTTCTCCTGTCTGGAGACTTCTAATTCTCTGCGGCACAAACTGCTCTGTCATGCTCATCCCGGGGGTTGGACGCAGACAGCGTCTCTTGCTGGTCCCCAGCCAAAGAAACCCTACTATCACACCTAATTACCTCCTTGACTCATCATGACTTTTATTGCCCTCCTCCCCCCCCTTTTTTTTGGTTTATAAGTTTGATTTGCTCTTTCAAAGCTATTGTTTCCAGCCCTGTATTCCCAGTGGCTCTGGAGGACTGCAGTGTATTCATGCAGGAATTACTGGGGCGGGCTCTGTGGTCTGTTTTGTGCAAGAGTTCAGACTGAGTGATCGTTTTGGTCTCTTCTGGCTAGTTTCTGAGCTGATGGCTTAGGCAGAGGGAGAGAAATATCTGGCCAGCAGGCTGCATTGTTCAGGAGCCTGGTGCTGAAGCAGAGTCCTTCACCAAAATGTGGGTCATTCGTTCATTCTGATGAACCGATTGTCTCCGTCACCTCAAGTGGTCTGCAGCAGTTGGCTGAGCAGTGGCTCAGGTAAGACGAAGGGGACACTGATCATCCAGTCTCCTGAACAGTCCTAGTGCTAGAAGTTTTCAGGACTGCAAGAGCAGACCTTATAGGGAAATATCCACCTGCTGTTCTTAACTATCAGTGATGGTGAAGCCATCACAGTCGTCAGTGAGTTGTGCCAATGCGCGATTCCTTCTACCAAGCTTATTTCTAGGCTGAATGTGGCCAGTTTTGCTGCTATACCATGGACTGCATTATGGTGCAGTCTGTCAGGCTGAAGAGCCCCCGTCTACCCATTCTCTTCTCCGTGTGCATAATTATTGCCTCAACCAAGTCACCCTGGGGTTGTGTCATTGACAGGCTGAATGGTACATGTCACACTTTCGGATTTACAGATTTTCAGTTACATCTCTGAACCTGCCCTCCACCTCCATCTTTTGTTCTCAGTCATTTTCTTTCCCATATACTTCAGCCTCAGCTCCAAAACTCAGCCCAACAAATGTGTCTGCAGAGGGCACTGGTAAAAGACAGGCTCCTCTTTCTCCATCCTTGGCTGGACTGAAGCTTGTGCTGGCTCAACTGGCCAGCTTTTCCTCTAGGTACAAATGGATGAAGTTTCCAGAGCCACCAGTGTGGAACTGTTTGCAGTGATCAGACCTGTGCAACAACATTTATGGGAAGAAAGGCAAGCAAATCTCAGTATCTTGTGGGTTTGCTGATAGGTAAAAGCATGGTAAGATAGTTCTTTTGAATTAGACATTGTCTGCCTAATGCAACCTCTGGTCCTTTCCTTAAATGTGGGGGCAGGAGGGGTGCTGTACATTTTGGATATGAATAAGTCACGTTATCTGAATCTCTGGCCTTGTGAAAGGTTTCACTGGGCCTGCAGAAGTGTCAATATCCTTTCCAGTTCCTCCTTCCTCACTCTCTTACCCATAGGTAAGGTCCTTGAAGTCATCACCTGCAGCTTACACACAAGAGACACCTGTACTCACTCCCTTGAAGGGAGCTGAGGAAAAAAGGGGTGTTTGAGGGGACCATGGTGGAAGACTTTCTTCGAGGATTTCTCTTTGGGTAGGATGTGTGTGACATAGAGCCAGCTGTTTTGGAGAAGGTGGTTTGAGATCCTGTCTGGAGCAACAGGAAAGTAAGTGACAAATTCATGTCTTTCATTGCTTTTCCTCACCAATTTGCACTTCTATAGTATATTTGGCAAGGCATCAGCTTCAGACTTGGCACCAGGAGGAACAATCTGAATTAATTTACCTTATCCCTACTTTAAAAACTCCAAGATCTATCAGTTTATTGTCATCCTGGAAAGCACTGTGACATTTCTCTTATTGCTGAATACATTGTTCCTATTAAAATGTGTCACTCATGACGGTTTTTGACGCAGATGGATATAAATCAAATGCATTTTTCATTGATGCAATTAATGAGCAGAAGACGTGGGGAAATTGTTAAGCTGTTGAATACTGCAAATTAAGGCCTTCAAGAACAACAACAAATCCCTGTCTATAATAAAAAGAGCAAAGACATGTCAATCTTGTTTAGTTACCTGGTTATAGTATGCAGGTTTCTTTACTGACAGTTTCAGAAAGAGTGTGAGAGGGTACGAATATAAGAGTACCAGATCCAGTAGCTCCTATTGAACCAGAACCATATGTATTATCTCATCAGATATCCTTCTAATTTTCTTACAGAAATTGTTTTTCTACAATGAAAACTAGTCCTTTTTGTGAAACTGAGCATTTGAACAGGGCACATGTCTCTCTGAGGATTTTTTCCCTTGATTTTTCATGGGAAACTGACCAAATAACCCCAACTCTGAGGTTATTTTCTTTTAAAACAAATTTATGGGCCTTTGATGAAAGCCTTGGAGGTTTTGTTTCTTCATCCTAAACCTGAGAAACACATTAAAAAGAAGTCAACAATAATGGCATTTTTTATCAGGGAAAAGCAACATTTTAACAAACTTTCTTCCTGATCACCTTGGCTAATTGTTAATTAAACCACTGTTAAAAGCCTTAAAGAGGAACAAAACCTTTGTGCTTAGGTGGCACCAAAGCCAGCTGCCTGGAAGGTCCCTCTCAAACAGCCTGGTGATGGTGCCACAACCTTGTCAGTCCAAGCTGGCCAGCCCGACTCATTCAGTTGCCAACTCCCGTGACCCAAGCCTTGGGGTTTTGGCCCCAGTGGGATTCATTTGCACATAGGTGAGAAACCCCAGGTTGCACATGAGCTCCAGTTTTTCTGCACCTCCAAAGGAAAGAGGGCGAGGACAGCTGTCCTGGGAGATGGGCAGGGAAGCCTCCAGGAGTGCATGGAGCAGGGACTGGACTCTGATCCTCATCTGCTCTGTGCATCTTCCTCCCACAGAAGGCATTAAAGGTCATGGCCATGCCCACTTCTCAGGGCTTGGTTTTCGCTGAGCACAGGGTCTTGGGTTTGCTATCTCTGGCTCTGCTTGCAGGCTCTCCCTGACCCCTGGACCAAGCTATTTCTGCAAAGAAAAATCCAGAAAATTCCCATGAAAAGGACTCTTAGGTCTTTCCCCTTATAGACCTTGAAGACAAAGCTCCATTTGGGCCTGTGGCCATCTTTAAATAATTAGAGTTGTGTCAAAAGCTGGGTTTATTCCTTCATTTATCGGACAAAACAGCCTGATGTCTCTGCCTTTCAGGTCTTGCAGTAAAGCTCCACCAGTGCTGGGCACGGCTGGCTGAGCCAGTGTTGTGCCCGGCCTCACTGCTACCATGATGTTTCGGGTTACCAGCGAAGAAGTGAGAACGTTAGATGTGCACGAATGCGCCCGTGCACAGTTAATTCCCGCTCCTGCAAACACGACGGGCCGGGTCACCCTGCTGCCGCTGGATTTTCTCCATCGGGCTGAGAGGGATAGAAAGGGTAAAAGGGGTGCCCGGGCTGCAGCGAGCCAGGGATGGAGGCCAGCCGTCCCATGCACAGGCCTCCAGGGCTTTAACCTCCAGACCACAGTGCTCAGCTCCTTCTGAAAAAGGACAAAGCTGTTCAGCAAAACTGTGGAACTGGGAGGCTTGCGGGCTGAAATGAGTCCAAAAGACATATTAACAGGCATGAGAGGCCTGTGATGAAATAGCTAAGGTATTAATGCAGCCAGAGGCTGGTAATGAATACAAGAAATGCCCACGTTTACCCAAGAGGTCCCAAAGGTCTCTTGGCCGGAACATTGTGATCCTTAAAGGAATCTTAAGAAAGTTAAACCACAGGGTTAGGGCTCCAGGAACAAAATCTGGGCTAGTGTGGTCTCTCAGCCGCTCTGACCTCTTGGCTGATGGGACTCTATTTAGGAACTCTGTGCTTTTTAAAGAGCATGGATACTATCCTCTGGGGCTTGTCACCCAGAGCCCTGTCAGATGAGGGTGCCCCCTTATCCCTGTGCATGGCATGAGTCTCCCACTGTGCCCCGTGGCTGTGATGCAGGTAACAAAGCTTAATTCTCATTTTTCAGATGAGACTCTGTCACCTGGTGGCAGGGGAAATCCTGGATGCTCAGGTGTTACCTGGTGATGTACAAAATGCCTTTCTAGTACTTCACTGTGTCTCTCCATCTCTCAGCTGCTGGAGGAAACCTATAAGGTGCAGAGCATGGGCCAGTGCAGGCTAAACTGCTATCATCACAATTTGACCTTCGCTGCTTCTCCTTGTTGGCTTGTCCCATTACTTCTTCAATGCATGGAGGGCCTGGAGATGGTCCATTGGTGCTGAGCAGAGCTGGGCTGTGAGGAGAAGATGGGAGCTGGAGGCTGATGAGAGCAGATAGCTGTTGGGTGGTTGAGCATCCCCGGTGCTGGATATGATGCAAAAATCATGGAGGTTTGATGGATCTTCCTCTAAAGTTAATTCCAAACCAGTGCCCATCTGACCTGTTTTTTGGAGGGGCTGAACCCACCTTTTAGGAGTCATTCACTGCAGTCAGGCACCTTTTTGACCCATTCAAGGGAGACAGTCCCACCATCAGTATGGGCAGGTCCTGCCTGTCCCCAAGGCTGTACCCACACTGTTCAACCCATGTGTGGGTGTCCTTTAGTGTCTTTATCCCTGAGAATTTGTTCTTCTTTTGTATGTACTTTTTCCCATTCAGGATGCCCCAGTGAGGACGGGCTGGTGAGTGGAGGTCTTGTCGCACGGTACTGGGCCCGTTGGCACGAAAATACCACCATGCTGTCGTTATTTTGTGCACCTGATGCAGCCTTACAGCCATTCTTGACTTCAGCCATTTATAAGCCCTGATTTTAGTCCAAAACAAGCTTCCTTGAAATAAAATAGTCATTTTCCAGTCTTCCTGTAGAAGCCAAAAGTATTTTAAGTTGGACTGGACTGGCTAAACACAGGGTGGGGAGGGAGTCAGTAGGTTGGGGACATTTTAATAATGAAAAGAAGAATGTGAAAGGAAGGATTAAACCCGGTGTTTTATGTGTATTTATTGAGTCAATTTATAAGGTGCCTTTTGCAAAATATCTTGAGCACTGCATGAAAAACCACAAAGCAAAATATTTGAAAAATCTGGACATGAAGCCAGCGTGTCCCAGCGTACAGCCAGGCAGCGGAGGAGAACCTGGCACCAGGAGCAGCTCTCTAATCACCAGGCACCGGCAGAAGGAGGCCTGTGTCTGTAGGGCAAGGTGAGCTATGAAGCTAGGTGAGCTATCTGTTTCCTGTGGGTCAGCCAGCCACTGGTGGGTCTCTGTGGGCAGCCTGGAGGACAGGGTGGCTCAGACCATCAGATCTCCTCCAAGCAGAGAGTCCTGGGGTGAAGGACCTTGTTGGAGATGGGGGGTGACCCTGGCTGAGCCAGGAGGCCTGGAGGTGACCCATTGAAAGCCTGACTGGTGAACGAAGTCCCCAGGAGCGGGGCTGCCCAGATAGGGGGCACGCTGGGCAGTGCAACCGCTGCTCTCCCTGTACTGCATGATCCCCAGTGCTGCTGCCCCTGGACCCGTTTCAGGGAGAGGCCAATTAGCAGCCCGTTACAGTAATTTCACCTGGCCCCGTCGAGAGCACAGATGTTTGTGGCACAGTCTCTGTTACGGGATTTTCTTGCTCGCAGTTGAAGGTCAGCATGAGTGTTGACTCTGGCACGCTGCCATGCTGACGGCGTGTTCCCATGAGATGTCCAGAGCTTCCCCCTCCAGCTGCAGGACTCTACAGAGCCCTGCCGAGGGGCTGCTGAGTGCCGCCCCAGGGTGGCTGCCTCCCCAAAACCTTTGGGAAGTGTGTGGGACACCTGTGTGGTGAGGAGCACTATAAAGTGGTTAATGAGAACGCTTTGCAGTCACAGGAACCTGGAGAAGCTCTTGAATGGTGGACTGCTTTTGGACAGGCACGTGAAAAATATTCTGTTGAGGATTTAGCTGCATTAAAGAGCAGGTAAAGACCTCAGGACAAAATTGCAGCACCTCTATTATGCACCTTCCTCGATCGTTTTTAAGGGTAGCAAGGAACTGAAAATGGATAGAGCGGAAAAATGACCATGCTGATTGCTTTGAGCCATACAAGATACATTTTTTTAGCATCTGTAGCGCAGTTAATTTCCTGATGCAGTATTTTTCCTGAAAATAGTTTACTATAATAAAGATGAAGGAACACCATGCCCAGGGGACAGTGATTAATCTGCTGTACGCAAGGACATTTCTTCAGGGGAGGAAGCATACCTACAAGAGGAGGTTTCATTACAGGAAATTCTGCTCACCAAAATGCTGCACTAAACATATTTGAAGAGATAACTTCATCTTACAAATCTAACTTGTGCAGTATCTGCTGTAGCTCAGGCTGGGGGAGATGAGTGAGATCAATAAACATCGTGAGTGGGGTGGGTTTCATCACTTCCTTCCCTACAGTCAACCACTTGCCTCTCTTCCAATGAGGAGGAGCGTAAAATACTTCAGAAAACCGGCTCATAAAACTACATCTGTTGGCAGTGAGGCCGAAGATAGGATTTCAGTCTGGATTTAGCTCTTGCTTTTGTCAACTGACTGGAGCCCAATTCACAAAGTAGCCCTTTGGTTGGTTGGGACAATTACTACAAATAATAAGGCTTCGCGCAATCTCTATTGGGAAAGGCATTTTGGATATGTGTCCCTTGAGAGTGGTCCAGGGTCTTTCAGGTTTGCTTCCCAGTGGGAAGACGACCATGGTGAAGAGTCAGAGGTGCTCTAAATGTGATCCATTTTACTGATGTATGATCTGCTTGTCCACCTGTCTGTCTGTCTGTCCCAGTCTTGGAGGAGAGGTGATAACAAGAATTACGAAGCCCAAACCTTCTGTTTGGATCCTGAGTGAGAAGCATGGGCTGATGCACCCACATCTTGGCATGAGACAGCATCACCTGGCTTTCTGTCACATGGTTTTCAGGTATTATCTGGAGACTCTCCTTGCCTTGAGGACTTTACCAGATAAGAGCAGAGCTGACTTACAGCCTGATTTTTTTTTAAGAAATATGTGTGTGCCCAAAGGAGAGAGGTACTTGTGTGGAAGATGTTAGAATAGGAGCTGATACTTGGCACTGCTGCAAAGCATTGCCGGAGGAGCTGGTTTGCATGCAGGAGGATTTGACCTTGAACTTTCTCCTGCAGTTCAAGCCAACATCCTCTACCCCCTAGGCCTGAAAAATGTTCCTCCCCCTTGTTTTAAAAATACATTTGTTATGTCTAATGTTTCTGGCCAGAGCAATGGTACAGACTTTTACCCGCAGAGCTATGCGGGTCAGGGGTGGGGGGTGATGTGATTTGTGAGTGGCTTTAGCTGGGATCACTGAAGTCCCCAGTGCCGTTACACCAGCAGAGCTGTTCTTTTCTGGGGATAGTTTATTGCTGTCCCAGGGGACAGTGGCTTTATTGTCCCCGTGTGAAGTACAGCCCTGCTAGACTTTCTGGGCTCACACTAGGCTGTGGCAACCACAAGCTGGCTGTGGCAACCACAAGCTAGCTGTGGCATCCATGCTGTCAGTTCAAGAGTGGGTTTGAAAGCAGATAACCAGAGCTCTGACCTGCTCATGTTCAAAGGACCTGCCAAAGGGCTCAGGCTCTGGGTATCTGTCCAGGACCGGAGTAGTGTCTCTGATCCACCCAGAGCATGTGAACCAAGTGTTCATGTGCGAGTAACGTGGCTAGCAGATGAGTCCCATTTTGGGGACAAGCTCAGGTAGAGTAGTCATGTCCCCTGTGATCCCATGAGCTAGGTACAGAACAGGGCAAGGACAGAAGCAGTGATGGAGAGGGTTTGTCCCCCTGTGCTCTCCAAGCCGGGCGCAGAGGTTGCAGCCAGACTATCTGGTCCCCAGCCAGAGCATCTCAGCACCCAGGCCAAGCTGCAGACGGGTTCTTCTTGGGATCATGCACATGACCTCCTCCACCCTGGCTGTTGGGTTTTGCGGGGGCGAGCGGAGGCCACTGCCATGCTGCCAGGTGCCTGGGGTGAGTCACAGAGTGCAACCCCCCCCTCCCCAAGTCAGTCTAGACACAGGGGAAGTCCAGCTGCCCCATCCCATCAGCTTCCTGGCCAAGCTGCACTGTCCTGACTGGCTTGGGTAATTTGGAAGGACTCCAGTGGAGGATTTGGCAGGCTGATCTCTTGCAGCCCTTCCCAGTTCAGACCAATGTGGTGAACTGGTTTACCAAGCACTTCATATTGTTCAATGTGCTTTTGCCCTTTTTTGAGTAATGACTATGTTTGTCGGCAAAATGGCAACGTGCATGAGGTGACGCTCTTTGTCCTCATGTGAGAGGTTACCGTCATGCTGGAATGGGAGCATCTACTTGCTTTTGTGGGAGAAAAGCAGTTGTAGAGGGCAACCGTGGCGATTTTGCAAGCAGCAGTGTTGGGTATAGGAAGCTACATGGTTAGGTCCCATCTCTACCACACCAGGGTGGGTTTTCCAGTGAATTCCCAGAAGTGGGGGATCTGCGAGGTGTCCTGAGAAAGACTCTACCTGTCTGGGAGGATGCAGACGAAAGAGCGGATACCACGGTGCCATGTGGATCATGCTGAGCTTGCTATCAAACCTCTCCAGGTGCTTACCACTACTGTTGATTTTTTTGATGTGAACAGTTTGTCTAGAGCTGACGTTTTCCCACAGACCATGATTTAAACCTCGTGGGAGCTCGTGTGCAGGCTGCTGGTGGTGTGTGTATACAGGAATCCTGGCTGGCTCCCATGCAGCTCCATGCCCTGACCTGTCCCATGAAATTAAGAGATGCAGAAGCTACTTCCTAGCAGATCTTTTGTGTTTATGTTCTTCTGGGTCGGGCTGGTGCACAAAAGCTGTTGGGCTGGGGGTTGTTTCTGTGGTGGCTAAGTGGCTGGAGGAGTTTGAAAGCTGGACATCTTCCCGTAGTGCCAGCCATGCCCCTATCTCCTCTCCGTGGGGCAGGGCAGTTCTGCTCGGACAGGAGGATGGCAGTACCCTCCTGACACCCACCTCTTACTCTTCTAGGCATCTTAATGCAGCACTTGGAAAGTAGTGTTAATCTCCTTCAGGAAGACAGACATCCAAATGTTGAGAACTTGAGCTAGAAAAAGCTTGTTTCATTGAGACATTGGACAATTCAGAGAGAAAAGTGGCAAGAGGAAGATGTTTCTTCTTTTTTTAACTCGCCCTCCATCACTTTCTATACCCATTGCAATTTCTCTCTCTGCCGCTTCTTACGCGTTCAACTTTCCCCTGCCCCCTCCCCTTGCAGTTCCCAGCGCCTGCAGGCCTGTGGAAACGCGGCACGGGGCTGCACAGGAGCCCACGTAATCCCTGCTGCTCCGGCCCGCGGCTGGGCGCGCCGAGCGCCCGGCATCCGGCAGAGGGCAAGCGAGCGCAGAGAGCCGCCCCGGCCCGGCAGCCGCCCCGGCCCGGCAGCCCCGGCCCTCCAACCCCTCCAGCCCTGCAACCCCGGCCCTGCAATCCCTCCAGCCCTCCAACCCCGGCCCTGCAACCCCTCCAGCCCTGCAACCCCGGCCCTGCAACCCCGCCAGCCCTGCAATCCCTCCGGGCGCTGCTCCCGTCAGGTCCGGAGCAGCACATCCAGCCAAGTGCTCAGGAAAGGTCCGCTGGGATTGTTTCGGGCTCTCAGTGGGCAAGATCACATTATCCAAACCTTTTTTTTTCCCCTCTCCACCTGTCTGCATCTTGCCATTTCTCCTAGCCAGTAACACCATATTTTATTCTTTGCTACACTGGTGTCCTGATTGGTACTGGCATGATCTTATATTCAAACTTTTTAGCTGTTTTCCAGCTTTACTAATGTGGCCAGATACAAGAAGTATTTTTTTGGTATGGTTTGTGTTTCTTGTGTCTGTTTCCTGCTGTTTTGGAAGACATCATCCTTTTTTTTTTTTTTTTTTTTTTTTTTTTTTGTCCACTTTGGAGCACAAGCGCTTGGGTCTTGGAAGCTGATTCTCCAGAAGAGCTGCTGTTTCCCCAGCCTGCCTGCTATAAGCAAGGAGCAGTTCTGCCCAAGGTGTGCATAAACATTGCTCAAATTGTGCTTGCTGCTCCTTTACAGCTGTAGTGCATCCATATATTCACACTGTTACCTGTTACTGTTCCAGCTGGCAGGTATACAGTCGCATGTGCTGCAGCACAGGAGAATTTTCCTAATCAAGTTCTCTTCTTTCTGGGGATGTGCACTGTTCACCCTCAGACCTGGCTGAGGTTTAAGAATTAAGATTTAACAAGCAAATTTAAAAAAAAATCAAGTTTGAAGTGAAGCAGATATTTCTGTCTTTTTTGGGGGGGGGAATGCTCTCTCTTTGTTCTCAGGACAAATTAGTGTGTGTGCATCATCAAAGTGATTTAAAGTGTGGTTCAACTCTCAAAAGACACTGCGTAAAACCAGCACCAGTTGTGCATTTGCTTCCTTTAAAGGGTCAGAAATGGGCTGTACTTGCTGCAGGCTGGGAAAGTCAAAAATGCTGGAGGAAATCATGTACTGATTTGCCTTTGAATGCCTGTAGCACACAGGCTCCTGGTTCTCTTGGGCTTCTCTGAAAAATCCCAGCAATGAAGGTAAGTAGGCTTTACTCCAGCTCACACCTGTTGCTGGTAGGTGAAAAAGCAAGTAACTGGTTTATTGCCTAAGATAAGGGCTGCCTTTGCTCTCGACAGCTCCCCATGCCCCCCTGCAGCCGCACCAGCAGCGCCCGCCGGAACAGAGTTGACCCCTGGGAGAGGCGGATGCTGGAGAAGGATGGATCCAGCATGGAACAAGAAAGCAGATTAGCAGGTTGGGCGAATATCCCAAAAGCCAGGGTGTTGCATAGAGTGTGGGGAGGTAGACTTGGACCCTTTGTTTTAGAGCTGGCGAGTGAGGGAGGAGAACTTGCGTTTGCAGAAGGCTCGTTAGAAAACAGCTCTCTTTGGTGGGATGGGTTTCATCTGGAGTCTGCAGGAGACAATAAACAGCAAGTCCCGCAATGACATCTTTATAGAGCTGCTTTGCAGAGTGGGGCTGCGCTTAAAATCCAAATGTAGTTTATTTGAGTGGGAGCGTCCTTGGTTTGAATGTCCGCTTGCTTTCAAAGCAACATGATAGAGCTTGGCTTATGCAGGTCTGATGTCCGGGCAAACCCGTAATTTGGATGCCTCCTGTTATCTTCCTAAAAGCCCTCTGCCCTTTCATTGGGCTACGTTGGTGCTCATGCTTTGAGGCCTTTGCTGTAGTGTTTTTGTGAAGGGTTAATTAGCAAGCAGTATTCTGCAGCAGAGATGACTTCATTTTAAGGTTTAAGTAGCTTTGCACATTAGGCCAGTAAAATATTCTTGGAAATAGACACAGAGCTATAAACCTAAAATCATGCTCTACTGCTGAGTGAGACACCAGAATCTTTAATAAAGGTCTGATTAATAACTAGCACGTGATAGCAAGCAATGAGGAGGAGCTGCAGGCTGGGTTTGTTCAACCTGGAGAAGAGAGGGCAAGAGTTAATTGCTATATTTGACTCTCCAAAGGGAGAGTTCAGAGAGGATGGAGTGGGTCTCTTCTCAGAGGGGTGCCACAAAAGGACGAGAAGCACTAGGCACAAGTTGCTGCGAGGGAAGTTCTGACTCAAAAAAAGGAAGAAAGGTCACAGGGAGAGTGGTTTAGCCCAGAGAGGCTGTGGGATCTCCATTCCTGGAGTTATTCAAAATTGGACTAGAAAAGGCCCTGAGCAACCTTTTCCAGCTCTGAAGGGGACCTCTGGAGGTCTCTGGCCCAACCCTCTGCTTTGCACAGCATCAGTTTGCTTGTGGTGGGGGGGCCCGGGAGGTACTGGTTTGTGGGGTCACCAGGGGACCTTTTCTTGGGGTGGAAGGAATATACAGCCTTGGGCAGTGGTGGCCCATCCTTGTTACCTTTGTCATGCGTTTTCTTTGGTCGGGTGTTCATGTCAGCAAGGAGGGGGAGAGCTTGCTAGTCCAGCTCCTTCTGTGTAATAGGAATTGGTGAGGGTTCCGAGGGGCAAGCCAGAAACGAGCAGTGACGCTTGGGCAGAAGGTCCCGGAAGATGTCTTGCTTGTGGGCTGCATGTCACTGCTTGTGTTCACAGGCTGGTACCTATAAATACACTGAAGAAACGCAGAGACTCACTGCCGTGGGAGTGTCCTGCAAGGGGAAACGTACCCGCCAGGCTGCCTGGCTGTCTCAGCAGGGCTGCACCGGTGCGGGAGGGCTCACCACGTTACCTCGGCGTGAGATCATCCAGATGACCTCCTCCCACACCTGCCTTGACAGGTAGAGTGCTTTAAAGTGTATGATTAAATATTCTGAGTTGAGGCCCTGTGTTTTTCTGCCAGCTTCTTGTTTAAGTACCGTTATCGGTCAAATGGCTGTGATGCTCACCAGCGGTGTTCATCTGTAGCTGCTAGCAGAAAAGGACAGTTTTATACAGGGTTGGTTCCTCAGTCTTTCTCTTGTGCTGTTGCTGAGGAGGGCAAGGGGCTGTGTCTGGAGGCAGAAAGACAGAGCTGGTGTTGCCCCAAGATGCCCTACGAGTGGTCTCTGCCTTTACCACTGAGCAGGGACAGAGGTGGGACAGGCCTTGTCTGAGGCCAGCGGAGCTGTGGGATGAAGACCTGTTTCTGCAAGATGCTCTGTCCCCTCAGCTCTTGGCTTCATCTCCCTCTGCATCAGCCACATCTCCAGAAATGAGTCAGACCCAAGAGAAGTGCAGACACAGGACCAGGGAAATGGGACTGGGGAAATTCTTGTTTTAGGAGTTGGTAGGGGGTCAAAACAGCACAGCCCCGCGTGCTCCCTAGTCCTGGTGTAGCTCCTGTTCCTCAACAGCCAGGAGATTGCAGGGGCCTGGGGTTTCCTTTGTGTCAGAGGTAAATATCAGTGCACCTTCAAATACTTCTCTTGCCCTAGGAGAACTCTGTGCTCTGGGTTAAGATCTGAATGGTCTGTCTTGTCCCTGGCCAACACAAGACTGTTCCCTGTATTTTTTCCAGTACTTGTTTTATTTGTCCCATGAGACGAATAAAGTTACTTCCCCGAGGAGGCTTTGAAACAGGCAGCTAGAGACCAGCAGCTGGAGTCTTTTCTTGATATGTAGTCGCACCACACTTTCCTTTCCTTCATCCTGTTCCATCTAAGTACTTTCCGTGGGCTCGGGTAAGCGATCCCGGCTCCTCCTGGGGCTGCAGCCCCTTTCCACTCCATTCCTGCATGCAATGTTGTTACTCAAAGCAGTATCCCAGCGTGGTGCCTAGGAAAGAGCTGTTTTCTCTCCTGAGTAGGTTCTCCAAAGCTGTTATTACTTTTCCAACAGCAAATACAAAGCAAGTGGAAATGTTGGCTGATGCTGCTAATAAAATTCTTAAGCATCTACGTGTGCTTTGAAATGCTTTCATCCTGCTGCCCTGCTCAAGGGGTACCAGACACCGAGGGAAAGCCTGTCAATGTAAATGTCAAAGGGATCTTTGGGTTCTCATATTTGTTAGGGGGATCCTGCCTGTTTCCTATTCCCACTGTGTCACAGGGCTGGGAGGCTGTCCCAGCCCTCTGCAAGGAGCCGAACCCTCCAGCATCTGGACTTGCTGGAACAAAGGGATTTTTAATCTAACTTCTATCTGGTGATCTAAATCCCCATGGAAACCAAGGAGCACATTGGAAGACTCAGTAGGCGTAAGCAACATGGCGGCTCTTACACCCAGGCCTGTGAGTTTGTGGGAGCACTCCTACCACTGAAGGGAAATTGGGGCTGAGTGGCCTGGAGAGGGAAGGTCTCCGAGGCCAGAGGAGCAAGTCCTCAGGTAAGAAGCTAGGGCTGTTTGTTAGCCACCAAACCCAGAGAGTATTAATCCCCATTCCCTATATGTTAGGGCTGGGATTTTGTGATGTCTGAAAAGGTGTTGAAGTTTTAGGGTCTTTGCAAAGAGGTCACCTTCTGCTGATATCCTGAGGACTGCAACTGGGAAACTGTAGTACAGAAGCTGTGGGTAGTACCAGGTCCTTTAGCCACCCAAGGCCCACTTCAAACAGAGATTTGTTTAAAGTAAGAATATCTCTGCAAAGATGGGTTGCTACCTTGGACTGAGATAAAGGTTCTTCCTTCCCCTCCCTCAGCTACATCTCCTTCGTCCTTGCTGGGTCCTCTTCCAACAGCAATTAACCCCGGTAGCAGCTGAAATCAAGGACAATCTCTGTGCTCTTATTTTATCATCCCTGTAAGCTGAGTCACTGTGCTTGACCAGCCTAGGTCAATATTTAACCCTTTTTGCATCTCCTCCTCCTGGTCCGCTGCTTGGTTTTAAACTGCTTTGTACACTTGAGACTAATGAAGGCATTTCTGAGGGATGCTTATGGATCAGCAAGGAGTTTGGCTACCGGGGTGCCCAAATCCACGAGCCTCTGCTATGTATGGCAACTGCAGACCAGACAAACTCATGTCACCCTGCCTCCCTCCCCTGCACCCTCGCTGGAGAGTGGCGGTGCCTGGGAGATGGGCAGGCATGAAGCACCTGGCCCCTGAGCCCAAAACCCACCGCTGCTTCATGCCTTCCGGCTAATGGGTGCTTTTAGCTCTGCTAATCTCTAATCAGTGCTGGAGAAACCTAAACAAACTAGCCTGGACCACTCCAAAGCATTTGTAATTACTGGATCAGGCTCACAGATAATGTGTTTAGGGCTGCTCTAAAAACATCTCAGATAGGGTAAATGTAAAGAAAGTGGCCTATAATTGACCCTTCTGCTGACATCTGAACCCTGCCCAGGCTGATGCACCTGGGGAAAACAATTTGAGGATGGAGAGGGGGGCCTGGGGCGTCAGGCAGGTTCAGACCTACCTCTGAGCGTGACCCATGGAGAAATATGCAGCAGAGCTAAGGGTGCAGATCAGAGCCACAGGACCTCGCAGGGTACCTGTGCTCCTTGCACTGGAGCCAACCAAGCTCTAGAGAGCAAGTGTTGAGGGAAGCATGAAACGTGCTGGGTGAGTTTTGGTGGGCAGGAAGGACAAGAGGCTGAGGTGTAACCGCAGGGCAAAAAAAGCAAGTCACCATCAGGAGCCAAGGCTGGAGGGCAGGGATGGGCAGGGGTGCGCTGGGGAGAGTGTGCAACAACCCAGGTAGTGCCTGCGGGAGCAGGGGGAGTGCTCGGAGCCCGCTCATTCCTCCAAGTGAGAAAATATGAGCTTTGTTTCAGAGGAGAACCATTCTTGCTTCCACGTTCAACCCGTTCTGCTGACCCAGCCGGGTGGATTGGCAAAATTTGATCTCGCACCACTTGAAACTGCTCCACTCTGCATGCCCTGGCAGCACAGGTAAGGTTGGCAGCAAACCTCTGGGCACCTAACCCTGAGGAGGAACAAGAGGTGATGCTGGCATAGTGTCAACAGAAACAACAGCTTATTTCTGGGCCATTCTTTTATTTCCTTGAAAGCTTGCCATTTCCAGCGTGATCGCCTTGGGGAGCAGCTAGCACTGTGGGCAGGCTGGATCAAGCGGGTCTCGCAGTGCCTCCCTCCTCCCTGCAGTGCCCTGCTCAGCTCACTCCCGCCACCCCGACTCGGTGGGCGAAGCTGCTGAACTGGGGTGTCTGGAGGCAGGTTAAGTTTCACCCTCCCTGCTCCTGTGGCTGGGGGCGAAGTGGCGTGGGGCTTGAGCATCGGGGACCTATGTCCTAAGGAGCTTGTAGTGGGGGGACAGGGAGCGAATTCCCAACTGCCAGCGTAGGGAAGGGGAGCTGGGCTTGTGGGTAAGGTGGATTTTCCCTCCAGAAGCACACAAGGGAGGGGATTTGGCCCCCAGAGCTCCAGCAGTGTGCTTGATCTGCTGCTGAGGGGAGAAACCTGCCGGCCAGCAAGGTCAGGGCATCACCCAAGACTGCAAATGCACATGTGTCTCATGACGGGACTCAGCATCTCCGTAATTGGTTTTTAAGGCTATTTTGTTCCTTTTGAGGTGAATACGGGGTCTCCCCTGCAGAGGACAGGAATAGAGGCAGAGCTCCTTCTGCCCCTCTACCGGTTCATCCTGACCTTGGGCACATCCCCCTGCCACCCCCCCCGGGGAGGGACGGGGATGAGGGAGGGTAGACCCCTCGCTGTCCCGCCCTGATGCGCTTTGTTGTGGGTTGGTGGCAATTCCCAGGTCCCAGCCCCTTGGCAAACCTGTACTCATAGCTGAAGTTTGCCAAATCTCCAGGGAGAAAGCAAGATGCTGGCCACCAAATACTGACATCAGGCCCAGCACGCATCCTCGCAGCCTTCCCTTCCTCATCACCTGCCCCTCACCCTGCTAGTGCTGGGACATGGGAGGCTTTCTGCAGCCTCACCGTAAAGCACTTTGTGTCAGTCTGTTGAAAAGGAGGCCTTTAAAAATAGTAAGACTGTTTTATTCTTCTTTCCTCTTTTTTTCCCCCCTCTTTTTTCTGCCCCCCCTTACCCACTGAGATAAAAATGAGGGAAAGAAAAACGCAGGAGGACACATTGTTTCCCCACCCGGAGCTGTAAAATACTTCTTAATCATTGGGAGCAAGAGGATCTCTGTGCTGGGCCTCCACTTTTTGTTTGCGAGTTTATTTTTCCTAATTCATCCTTGACAAAGGACAGAGCCATAAAAGAATCGACCAGCACGTCTGTGGGAAAAAACTGCCCTGAAAAGGGTCGGAGGAATACTGTAGCATTTCCAAACAATTCCAAGGGCTAAAGCCTCTGTGAGATGCAGCTTCAGCTATAACTTGCCTTTCTAGGAACAAGCCTACATCTGTTTGGCAATGCCATATTTTGTAGGGTAAAATAAACCCTTGAGAACAAACAGGCCAGCTTATCCAGAGGGGTAAATGCCTGGGAACAGAGCTCACTTGTTAATCCTAAAACTGTCAGCAAAGACCCACTGGAGAAATTATAGCTGGCCACGGGCACTCAAGCTGTTTTCCCTCTGCCTCCCCACCTCCCCCCATCCCCACAACAGCTGTAAAATCTTCTTTATTGTTCTGCTCGAGTTGGAGAGCGGCACAGAGAGGTCTCCCGGCCGAGGGCTGCAGCAGCAGGGGCAGGGGGAACATCTGATCCATTGTATCTGCACCGGCGTTATTGCTTCGGTGGCGGACAAAGAAAACGACAGCAATAAAAGAAGGAGAACAGCCCGAGCACCTACTAAAGAGGCATATGAACAGGAAATCCTGGCTCGTTCCCACATCTGAGCTGCGTACGGTTTCTTTCCCTCCAGGATCATTATGTTTAATGTCCTCCTGCAATTCAGGCAGCTGAGCCGACGGAGCCCCTTCCCTCCCCCTCCTCTCTCCCTTCCCTTCTCTCACCAGATTTTGAGCCCTCCCTGTGGAAAAATGATTTGTGCGCAAGCAGCCTACACAACGGTGCTCATAAGGAATTTGCCCCTGCCAGGAGTTATTAATGGCATCCCAGTAAATGCCCCCAGCAAAACGGGCCGCTGCAAGCATCAAGTGCGTGTTGAAAAATCGGGTTTAAATCATCCCTTGGGGAATGACCTATTGGCCACCTAAAAAATGCAGGATTGGTTCGCTGTATAATTAAGTTCAGGCCATCTCTCGTGCTTACACATGCAGAAACCCAGATGTCAGCTTGGTACGAGTCAAAGTGCTGGGCTGCTTTTAAAGCACCAGCAGAAGACAGACCGCGGGGGCATAACATTTGCCACTGGAAGAAAACCTACTTTGAATACTTGGAATATTTAACTGACTGCAACAGATAATTAGCCAAACCCTCTTACGCCTCCAAATATAGATTCATTAGTCATATGAAAATATCTCATTGGAACCAAATGTGAGTCATTAGTGAAGTCAACGTCAGATCATAAAAAAGGTACCGAGAGCCTCCTTCCCCCCATCCCTGAGAAGTCGTGAGTGTGCGGTGAAAATAATTCACTCTGTTTTCTATTGAACATCTGCTGGCAAATCTGTTTTAAAGGGAGGCTTTTGAGGGGCTGCTTGTGTGCAGGGCTGTGCATCCCGTTTCCCCGCTCTGTGATTTGTGGGAGTAACGAATGCAAAGTCTGTGCTGGGCTTTTTTCTATATATTTTTTTTGACTTCTTGAAGAGACTTCCTTGAGTCACTCAGGCTAAAATTCAGATTCTGTAATACAAAAAGGGATTTTGTAACGTGAAGTGGAATAAAAATATCTTCGTTATTTGCTTCTAATTTCAGGAGAACATTTTTGTTGGCTTGGAGTTTCGGAGTCCCCTGCACTCAGAGCAATGAGTGCTACAAGCAGCAATGAGTGGTGCTGCCACAGGGACCCCAAAACTAACTGGATTCTGCCAGAAGTGAAACAGGGATGGTTAAAATCACTGCCCAGCTTGAATGAGGTGCAAACAAGCAATGGTACGTTTTAAAAAGTAAAACAAATGGGCAGCTTTTTCATGATGAGGTATCCGCAGCGTGATGGGCAGCCAGAGAAAGGGACCATGCTTGATTGAACTCTTGTAAAACCCGAGTTATTGCTTGGGAAGACCCAGGAACAGGGATGGGACCGCATGCTTGGTCACAGAATGTATCACAGGGATTTCACGGAGCATGCTGAATGCCGCAGACCGTCGTCCCACCCTGCACTCGTCGATCCCACAAACAAACATGTTGTTGTATAACTCCAGGGCCATGAGTAATCCTGTGCCGAAAGTTGTGCCGCACGAGTCATCAACAGCAGCATTTTGCATTTTTCTTAATTTGAAAAAAACAAACCCAAACCAACAAAAAACTACAGCAGCAAATACTAACTTTAAGTGCCCCAAAGCTGACATCCCTGTGGCTGAGGGAACTCAGGCTGCATCAGTGCTTGACTTTAACCATACAACCCCACAATGGTATTAACCGAGATTTCCAGCTTCATTAGCTCGGTCGCGTTCCCTTGGCTTTGTTGTTATTACTTTTTATTAGCAGAAAAAAGTCACCTCTATGTAATACCCCTTGTACTTGTATCCCCTGTGTAGCCTGTGACAGTCGGGCAGCAGGGAGAAGAGTGTGATAGGGTTTGAAATGGGTATTTCACACCAAAACCCCAAAGCCCGGAGAGCTCTGCCTCTGCACCCCTGGTTGTACCCCAGCTTTTGGGCACCCTTGCAGGGCAGTGCCGCAGGGGAGGTGCTGAGCCTGCTGCAGATGGCTTTGATCTGGGGGTGCAAATGCCCTGTGGGGAGCCAGGCTGGAGATGCTGGCAGCCCTGTGGGCATGGAGCCCTGCGTCTCCAAGGGGGCTCACTTGACCTCAGGGTCCTGCTCCCATGGAGGCAGGGTGGCTCCCAGGCCTGGTGTTTGGTGGGGGGCTGGATGGCGGGACTGTCCCTGAGCCCAGGTTTTGCCACCCCATCCCCACGGTGGGACCTGGCCTGAAACATGGCTGCTGGTGCCTGGCCTGGAACCTCTGGGGCAGCAGGGTGAGGGTGGGCCCCTGCCTGCCCCCCAGCCCCCTTCTCGGCTCTCTCTAGGGATGTGGAGATCACCCAGTTCCCGCTGCAGCACTGAGTGCCCCTGTGGGGCAGGACCCCAACCCTCTTGTGGGGTAGGATCTCCATCCCTCCCTGTCCTAGGTGTCTCTCTGGGGCAGGCCCCAATCCCCCCTGGGGCGCAGGCCTCGATTCCCTCTGCGTTTGGCCCCGCTCTACCCAGCAGGGCAGCCCCCAAGCTCCTTGCGAGGCAGACCCCCACCCCCCGTGGGGCAGACCCCGACTCCCATTGCGGCAGGCCCTCGCCCCGTGTTGGTCAGACCCCCCCATTTCCCCTTTGGGGCATCCCCAACCTCCTCTGGGGCAGCCCCCGACCCCCTCCCGGGCAGCCCCCCTCTCCCCTCCGGGGCAGCCCCGACCCCCGCGGGGGGGGCGGGCGCGGGGGCGGCTCTAGGACCCGGCGGCGCCGCGGCGCGCCCGGCCCCGCTCCGCTCCGCGCCGAGCCGCGCCGCGCCGCTCGGCTCCGCTCCTCTCCGCGCCGCGCCGTGCCGCGCCGCGCCGCGCCGTGCCGCGCCGCCGGGGGGCCGAGCGGCGTGTCCACCTGCCGGCCCCGCCGCCCGTCAGTCCCGCCATGGCGCTCGGCGGGGTCGGTCGCGGCGGCGCGGCGCGGGCCGCCTGGCCGCGGCTGCTGGTGGCGGCGGCGGCGGCGGCGCTGGCGCTGGCGGGGCCGGCGCTGCCCGAGGTGCTGTTCCGCTGCCCGCCCTGCACGGCGGAGCGCCTGGCCGCCTGCCCCCCGGCCGCCCGCCCGCCCTGCCCCGAGCTGGTGCGGGAGCCGGGCTGCGGCTGCTGCCCGGTGTGCGCCCGCCTGGAGGCCGAGGCGTGCGGCGTCTACACGCCGCGCTGCGCCGCCGGCTTGCGCTGCTACCCCGACCCCGGCGCCGAGCTGCCCCTCCAAGCCCTGGTGCAGGGGCAGGGCACCTGCGCCCGCCGCCGCGACACGGCCGAGTACGGCGCCAGCGCCGAGCGCCCCGCAGGTGAGCAGCGCCCGGCACCGCGCACCCCGCGCAGCCGGCACCGGGCACCGCGGGTCGGGCACGGCGCACGGAGAGCCGCGCACCGAGGACGGGGCGCCGAGCGCCCAGCGCGGAGCGCTGCGTGCTGGGGGACCGGGCACCGCGCACCGGCACCGGGCACCGGCGACGTGGTGGTGGGGACCGGGCACTGCGCACCACGCTCCGGGCGGCGGGCACTGTGCGTGGGGCGCTGCGCACCGGGCACGGGGCACTGGGCACCGGGCACCACGCACCCGGGACCGAGCGCCGGGCGCTGGAAACCGGGCGCCGGGCGGGCTTGGGGGGCAGCGGCGGGAGAGCGGGGCACCGGCACGTCCAGAGGACAAAGGGAGCCTAAAGGGTGGCCTAAAGGGGATCCTCCTCGGGCAGAGGGGTCCCTCGGAGGGCAGGGAAGGGGGATCCCTGCGGGAGAGGAGAGAGAGAGAGTCCAGGGAGGGACAAAGGGGGCAGGAAGGAGAGGGGCGCTGGAGGGGGGGAAGGAGCGTGAGTGCATCCCTGGGGGTGTGGGGAAAAAGGGGCATTTGGGGGTGCAGCTACCCCGAGGATTAGAGAAGGAGGTTTCCTTGGCACGGGGCAGGAACCCCAGCGTCGGGGTGTAACGGAGGGGGAATGCAGGGACTGCCCCAGGGGGCAGGGTGGAGGTTGGGGTCCTGTAGAGAAGAAAACCCATGGGGGCAGATAAGGGTGAAGTTTGGGGACATGCAGCTGAGGGGGAGTCCTTTGGGGAGCAGAGGGAGGTAGAGGTTCAGATTTGGGTTTGGTGGGGGAGTAAAATCGCCCTGGAGGGTGACGGATGCCCCAAAGATACGGGGAGAGGCGGTGTGGGAGGACCATGTGCTGCCTGGTGGAAGGGGGTGGCTGAGGGACTGCGGGAGCCCTGCTATGTGGGGAGCCCGTTCCCTATGGCTGCCTTCCCAGCAGAGCCCACCTTGGGTGGCCGCTGCCGGCTCCCCTGGGGGTCCTGGCCCCCTCTGCCCCCCCCGGTCCGGGCACTGGGTGCCGGGGAAGAGGAGCGTCCCCCGAGGGCGCGGCCCCGAGGACGGGGACGCCGACAGGCTCCTGACCTGTTGCTGCGATTGCTGTGGGAGGGAGCGCTCCTGGGGATGCCGGTACGGCAGAGCTTGGCTTTATTAATGCCTCCTCTCCCTCGCGATCCGCCGCAAGCTCTTTCCCTTTCCGTGGGATGTTGAAAATTGCCGAATCAGGTCTGCGAGTAGAAACCAGCACTTTCTCCTTCGAAATCACCCCTCCTTGACTTCTGCCTCCTTGCTGGTTTTGCTCCCCTGGCTACGACTGAGGCTCCGACTCTCTTTGCATAACTAGTTCAGCAGCACGACTTTGAATTCACTCCCTTCCCTCTTGCTGAGGCTTTATTTAAAAGTGCTCTGAACTGGGCTGTGCCTCTCGGCTTCGCTCCCTGGGAGGATGGGAGCGCAGCCAGGTACCTGCACCCGCTGCTCCGGGTACCTGCGCACGCTGCTCCGCTCGAGGCGGAGAGATGGAGAGGGAGTAAGGAAAAACCAGCAGCAGGGAAAACTTTGCACGTTGGAAGCTGCTGCTTCCCTGCACCCAGGCTGCGACTGCTGCGGTCCCCGCTGCGGTCCCCACCTCTGTCCCCACTCCTGTCCCCCCTCCTTTGCCCAGCTGCGAAGGGCTGTGGAGAGCCGGGAGTCTGGAGAACACGTTGATGTGAAATCTTGCTTGACTACAGAATATGAGTGTCAAGGGAGTGAATTTTACACTCTCCAGAAGAAGCCAAGGGCATTTAGATTTAAGGAATCTGGCGCTGACTTCCAGGCTTATGCTTTTACAAGAAGTTGGGGCGGGGGGCGGGGGGGAGGAGAGCATTGCAGCGATGGGTTGAGAGGTGATTTTCTGAGTTAATGCTGCTTTTTTTTGCTTTTATGGACTTTATTTCAGAATTATGTTACTTCATAATTTTGCTTGATTTTATTATCTTTATTCCTTTGCAATGGATGTGATTTATTTGACCGTATCTCTGTGTGTAATATACACACACATGTATAGCACAGCTTAAGAACGCTTTAATGTATGTGGTGCTCTGTAATGTCCATAGGGGGTGAATAATAAAAATACTGGCACATCCTTAGCAAGAGTGATGTGAAACATACAGCTGGAATATTCACAGTCAAGCATGTCTTGGCAGAGGAGCTTGGACATCCAGAAAAGGGTTTGCTCTCTTCAGATTACAAAACTTTTAACAGGTTGTTGTAGCCATTAGAAATAAAAAAAACCAAAACAACCAAACCCACAACAAAAACAACACCTGAATCTGCCAGCTTCCCTCGATACTCCTCTGTTCTGTTCAGACTCACATCGTCGCTTCCCTCTGCGGCGTGCCTGCAAAACATACACGAGGGAGAGTTTGCTTTTCGTTTACAGCAGTGACAGGGAAAGCAGTCTGGCACCCGAAAGAGCAGGGATTGGAATTCCCTTTCAAATGCTGATGTCAAGCTAGTTTCAAGAGTGCCCCGAGAGCAGGTTTTTGCCTGCAAAAGGCAGGTGTTAAGGCGCCTTTTTTTTTTTTTTTTTTTTTTTTAATGTGCTTAAAGGTATTTGCCCTTTTTCCCCTTTCCAGCTTGAAAAGGCTCCTTTGGCTGATTCAGGACTGGAATGCAGAGCTCGTGCTATTCCTAAATTAAGAGGTTGGCAAGTTTTTTTGTCCCTGATGAGAGGCAGAAGGATTGCCCAAATGAAACAAGGAATAAAACTCTGCAAATTCTCCTGCTGTGGCTCCAGCATTGTTTAGTCTTCCACTTAGGTCTGTAAAGCCAATCCTGAAATGGTTGTAGGCGGAAAGTAACATAAACCACCATGTAGCTAGGAAGCAGGGGATGTTGCTCATTGCACAAGAGGCTTTGGGTATTTTGAAGATGTTGGGAATGTTGGAACAAAATAGCAGCAGTCTGTGAAATCAGGCTAAGAACTTCTACTCCCCCCCCCCCCCGGGAGGCGAGTGCACGAACTCCCACCGATGGTGGGAGAGAGTCGGAGGCTCAGCATCTCCAGGGATCAGGGCCTCTGAAATAGTTTCGATGCCACTGGACCACACTCTTTTACAGTTTATTTCAGGTCATCGCGTAACAAACTTACGTACTGCTGACTGGAACTGCCTGAACTGGGGACAGACAGTTGTTATTGTGTGCG
This sequence comes from Phoenicopterus ruber ruber, assembly GCA_009819775.1. Classification (NCBI taxonomy): domain Eukaryota; kingdom Metazoa; phylum Chordata; class Aves; order Phoenicopteriformes; family Phoenicopteridae; genus Phoenicopterus; species Phoenicopterus ruber. The sequence continues at coordinate 27,063,494 of CM020220.1, read as the reverse complement.
TGAAGCTCGCAGAGTTCATGCCAGTCTCAAGTGTGTTTATTCTGTCAGCACCTCAGCGAGATCGGCACGTTGTTTTGCAGATGGACTAAATGATGGGCCCGAGGTCCGCCAGGACACAGGGAGCAGAGTGAGGGCTGTCTGTACGTCGTGTTAGCAGTCTGTCCTGGCAGATAGTGTCCCAGTCCCCGATAGCCATCTTCTCTCCAAGCAGGTCTAGAGTGGCCCAGGACCAAATGGGTCCTGGAGACACAACGTGCTTTGAGAGGCGTTTCAGGTACCATTGGGGTCTCTCAACTTCTCCAGTCTCGGCTGGAGGGTGGGGATGCTGCCTTCTGCTTTGGCCATCATGAACTGGAATCAGGGGCTTGCGTGGTCTTGTCCAGCTCTCAGCTGCAATGTCCTTCTCCCTTCCTTCTGCTGGGTTTAGCTCTCACCTTGTGTCAGAGTAGGCTGGTTCAGGAGCTAATCCTGCAGAAAGCCAGCCCCAGGAAACAAGTCAATGGTTTTCTGTCAGATCCATGACCTGAACTGGCTCAAGGTGCAGCAGGGTGCCAGTGCTGCTCCAAGGTGGGAACTTGTGCCAGGAGGCGGAGCAGGGCAGATCTTAGCCATGTCAGCAAATGTCCTAAATTGTCTTGCCCACGTTATGAGAATAGCTGAAGAACATCTGTTTTCTCCTAATGTAGACAAGGTCCTAGGAAAAAAACTTGTTCCACTCTGAAAAAAAGGTTCTTGAGCCACTGTTCAAAGCTGATCAGTTAAGGGAATTTTTTTCCCTTTGCTAGTGCAGTTCAGTTGAGATTGTAGTATTGTTTTATTTTGTTGTTGGGATATTTGTACTAATTCAGTGGGATCTGCCTCAGAACCCACTGCCGGCTATTGAGTCCTGCTTTGGAATCTCACTTCTTTATTAAAACAAATGTGGTTTTTTTAGTCCATGCCAGTGCAAAGTAACCTTTCCAAATGGAAAGAGAGCCGTGCAAAGAATGTGGCCCCAGGCAAACCTGAACTTGCAGGGCTGGGGTCACCTCATTCACCTGGTCAGGGACTCCACTTTGAACTTCCATGTTACAAAAACAGCATCAAAATAGTTAACTGTTAAAAACTCAGCTTGTTTTAGCATCCAACTAAAATCCTTATTTGGGTAGCCCCAAGTGCCACACATCCTTCCTTATGGGTCAAATGTCAAAACCTCCATTTCCCCTTGGCAGGCAGCTGCTAAAAGACAGTTTAATGTATTGCTCCAAAACACAGAAGACTCTGAGGTTGGAGGTAGCATAATATAAGTGGAATTTTAACAGCAACTTGAAAACCATGCCAGTAATGCTATGAGTGCATTTTTCACGTCCACTGAATTGCCAGGAAGACTTCTGCTTTTCTCCTGCTTTTCTAAGGAAATGAAGCATCTTTCATGATCTGCATGTGCATGTGTGTATCTGTCCTGCCCCCACAACTTCTGACCCTGTCAGTCAAGTTGGCCAGATCTAACGCAGCAGTGGAGATCCTCAAAGTGGGCAAGGGGTAGAGGAGAGCCAGGCTATGAGCGTCCCCCTCGTCCTGTGCTGGACACCTTTTGAGGCAGAAGCATGTGAGCAAGAGGGAGGTTAGATACGAGTGCTGCGACCAGGCGTTCAGCCTGGCTTATGCAAGCTTGGACATCACTAGACACCAGAGAAGCCAGCTGCAAGAACCAAATCCGCAGGGGTGCGTTAATATGTCCACAGCCACTAGAGCAGCTCTGCCCAGGATAAACCGAACGTCTGCAGAGCTCCTGGCCTTGGAAGAAATTATTAAAAGTAAAGTGCAATTAGTAACAGCTCTAAGGATGATACGTGAATGAAAAAACCACACAGCTCATCTGTCCTCGCTGCCTCTGAGCTTTGCCAGTACGTGGACCAGGTCTCCAAGCTCCTTTGAGGCAGCTGTGTCTGGTCAAGAGCTAACCCAGTCGGGCCCTGGGCTGGCTGTCATCTTTAAGTATTAAGACAATAAATAACACCTTGTGGAGCAGCTTCTTGAAAATTATGCTACCCCTTGCCCCAGTCTCACTAGAGTTTGCTGTGTTGGGGGTGATGGTGGTGTGTAAATGGTGGTTTGGAGAGAGGGGGAAGCCTGGGAAGATTTCAAGGCTCTGGCCCAAAGGAGAAATGTGTTTTCATGCTGTCCCTTGGCAAATGATCCGTTTCCTTCTTGCCCTTTGCAGTTGTTTCCTTTCCTCTGGGTTTCAGGCTCATACTCGCTGAGCATGGTATTTGTCAAGGGAACAGCAAGAAGCCCCGTCTGTGAGAAAGTCCATGTCGTTTGTTTTATCCACATCCAGGAATTGAGCCGAGATAAACAATTCAGGAGGCAAAACAGTGAAAACTGGAATGCGAGAGGTGTGTTTGTGTATGGCTCTGTACTAGACCTGGCTGCAGTATTAGCTGGGGCTAATTTATCTGCCCGATGGGCAGCTGTCGCTGTTACCCACAAACACGACTGGATTTGTGAAGGCAGGGTTTCATCGCAGAGGCCAGCAGCACTCCTGTACCTGCTTTTCCTGGTCGCGTGCTCAGCACTAGCGACCTGGGAGGAACAGCACTTTCCCTAATGGATTTTTTGCGTTTCTGCTCGGATTGGGCAATTCCAGCTTTCTGAGCATGGTCACATCTGCCTTCCCTGCTGGGGCTCTGATTCCTTCAGAGAAGATCTTTTGCTCTAGGCAGACAGTAAGAGGAAGGCCAAGGTAAAATGTAAAGATGCTTTTAAAGCATTTCTGTTACAGGAGGAGGGCTGAGCTTGGTGATGTACTGAATTTCCAGGTGTAAGAATTCCTGGTTTCTTTCCTTAAATCGGGGTGAAATACGTAACTTCGATCCAGTGGCTGCTTAGCAGGCCCCTTCTGTATCAGAGGGATGCAAAGCCATTGCCATTGCATGTGCTTCCACTATCGCTTCCACCCATCTTCCCCCCTCACTCTTCCTTGGGGAGGTGCTGCCTGAATCAGTGCATGTGTGACCACTTTTGAGGGCGTCCTTTAGCAGCACATACTGAACACATTGGTCTTCGCTTTCCAACTTGTCCTTGCTGACTGTTTGCATCTGCCAGAAGAGGCAGGTTTGTCCTCAGTGGAAGAGTGAGACTTTACCTGATGGCCTTAGCCTTGTGGCGAAAGCTGCGATAGTGCCTGTGTCTGCCTGGGGGAGGGAGTTGCGGTACGTGTCCCTTTGCTGTGTGCCATGCAACAACATGCTGCTTCGTGGGTGCCGAGCGTGCTATGGGATTTGGAGGCTAACCGTGGTGCATGCTCCTGGTGTGGACTCGGGAGACAAGGAAAAATCCTTGCTGGGGGTCCTAACACGTTGTGCAGATTATTCTTGGCTGCCTTTCATCCCTGCTGAGTTGATCTCGTGGCAGTCATGCCTCACTCCCTCCCTGTCCTGGTGCGCATCCTCCTGCTCCATCATACAGGTCTTGGTCCTTGTCTGGACCTGTGTGAGCCACGATGGGGAGTTAACCCAACCAAATCTTCACTTTTCTGGAAGGATGGCTTTTCTGCCAGTTTAGCAGATTGCACATCCAGTCCTATTATTATTTCCACAAAGACAAATTACCTTCAGCAGACCGAATTGCAGACTGGAACATCTTTGCCCACCTTCAGCAGTCATTGCCAGCAAGCTGGGAGGTGTTTCTCATTCACGAACTGGCCAAGCGTGGCCTCATAAAACGTGCGAGATGACATCTAATTACAAGCGAGTGTGATGGGGTGGTTATCCTGGGCAAAGGCTTAAGAGAAAGGGGTTAGTGCACAGTTATCAGAGCTTTGCTGCAGCCCAGCATTTGACAGCTTGTTGTAACTGCATTATTGATTGTCTTCAGTGTTTTGCCCCACGTGTAATTTAGCTAGATACCAGGGGGAAGATAAAGTCTCTTGCTGCGTCAGCTTATAGTAGAAATAAACTGTTTTAGAAAGGAAAGGGTCAGTAATCACGTGCCTTTCTTATGGACTGGAATACTGGGAAACATCAGGTCACTTTTATAAGCCTTAAACTATCCTTTGACATTGCAGCTTTTATTCTGAAGAAAGCTGCACTGTGCCTCTTGGCTGGTGAGGGAACAAGTTCACTGCCTGGCGCTCTCTGTAGTCAAAGATCCCATTAATTCTGCCGGGTGTGAGGAACGATTTCTTGGTATTTCATTCTGGACTGTAATTGAGAGTGACACAAAGCGCTGGTGGGAATTGGACCGTGTTGAAATCCCTGCTTTTCCTTACAATTTTCTGCAGATAAACCAGCTCAGGTGGGATGAGGGGATTTCTAATGCTCTGCCCTTGAAATTAATAACACCTCCAACACTTTACTGGCTGGAGGCGACTTTAGAGAGGAGCTTTTGTGCCTCCTCGCAGCTTGTCCTTGTAGCCAAGTGATGCAGGATACCTACAACAGTGACATGCTGTTGCCATCACTTGCATGGCATTGTCCATGGGAGAGTCCCGTAGCCCAGTAACTTGCCCAGTACTTCTGCTTGAGACCACAGCAAGAGTTCCCTGTAAGATCTTGCTTTTCAGACTTCAGTCAGGGCAGCCTGTTCTGGCTAGTGGTGGAAGACCCAGTCCATGCTAATGGACTTTCCTCGGCTTGGTGAGGAGGTTGTCTGATAACCTTCCCATGTTTTCCTCTTGCTGTTTTAAAACTAGAAAAGGGTGGGCACCTGATGTCCGCATCCCAGGAGTGCTTGCTGTTCAGTCTGGGGGGACTGGTGGGTGCAGTGAGTTGTTGAAGGTGTCTCTGTGGTTTTGGGTGTCCTCCAAGACCTTTTTGGTACCTTCAAAGATCAGATGTGTGTCCCCCAGTGTGACCTGTCGCCTGTAGGGTAGGGAGTGCCCTGTAGTTTAGAAGTCCCAAATTTTTCTCTTGAGGGGAGCAGGACAGATCCTGAGTGGCCCCAGTGAAGACAGAAGAGCAGAAGCAGTGAAACTGGCCAGAATCTGACCTTTTTTTGCATCTGGAAAGTTGCTCGGGGGTCATTTTCTGTTTGAATCCAGGAGGCTTTGTCTGAGGCGCTCGGCGCGCCGTTCGGCTGCGAGCTGAGCTGGGGGGAGACGCAGGGTTTGCGACCGGCGCGATGGCAGCCCTCCCACACAGCCCATGTGGAAACGCTCGTCTCCCGTTGCTTTCAGCGGGCGAGCGGCTCGCCTCCATCTGGTGCTGTTTCATCTGGCACTTCAAAAGCAAGCAGAAATGGGGAGAGGAACTCAGGTTTAGCGAAGAGGAATGGCATGAGGAGGAAGAGCGGGAGAGGTGGCCGGCATGGGGCTCCATCCTTCTGCAGTGTTGGAGCCCAGGGCTGGTGCTGGAGCTCTGCCCTGTAGCGCCAGCAGCGATGTGGAGCTACTGAGGCTGTGGATAATCTGGGATGCCTGGCTTGGGGGCTCCCCGAGGTGCCTGATTTGTGTCTTCTGGGTCCTGGCCACTGGGCGAGTTCGGTGTGGCAGTTGTAGGGTCAGAGTGGGTGGCCACCATGGTGTTTCTGTTAGCAGTGAGGCTAATCCAACAGCCCCGGGGCTTTCCATGGCTGTTTTCTGTTCCTCCTGGTCCTCCTTGCTCACCCTGAAGTGCATTTGCTAAAGACAAAGTCCAGTTGCATTGGTGAATCATGTCTTGCTCCTTGGGGACACTTGTCAGGGCTGCTGCAATCCACCCTCCACACAGTAGCTGCTTTGCTCTTCTAGGTTTACAGCTGAGCCAGTGCAAGGAAAATGCTGAGTGATAACGCTATAACAAGTCTTACCACTGCTTTCTGAAGGCTGGAAGAACTGCTCCAAGCTCCATCCCAGGCTCTGGCAAGGCATCTCTTAGTCCAACCAGTCAAGGACAATGTTCCTGTGGTGGAGCCTTCTCCCTATCTGCGCTACTAGGCTCCAACAGCTGTTCTTTTTCTAGCATAGTACCCACCACTAGCCAAGGGCCACGAGTCTGACACAATCTCTGATGCATAGAGGCCACTTTCCTTTCTTCTGAACATCATATGAACCAGATGATGTAATGGCAGGGAAAGCACGGCCGCACCATCTTGATCTGACTGTGGTGTGAATGGACAGGTAAATCATCTGCCATGATGGAAACTGGGATGAGGAGGCCTAAGGCAATGGGTGGCCATGGTAGGGAACCTCTTCCTTTGGCCGTGGTGAACAGTGCTGCCTCCACAGCTTGTGCAGAGGTGGTTTGGGGAGGATTTTGTTTAGACTGTTAGAAATCCAGGTTGTTACAGATGATAGTCCATTACACAGGACATTTGGGACAGAAGATCTGGATTTCTAGTGGTGTTCAGGGAATATATCCATTCCTGGGACTGGATGGTGGAACAGCACTAGAGGTGCTATTTAGAGACTAACCCTCTAACCCATCACTGAATTTAAAGACCAGTCCAGAATTCGGGGAGAAAAATGAGGCTATGGCAAAATGATGCCTTCTTACACAACAGGTCAGCTCCCTGTGGGTATTCTGAGTCATTTCGTTGTTGTTGATTTTAGTGACTAAAATAAGTTTATTCCATGCTTTTTTTTCCTGCCAGACCCCGCAGACCCTGTCACCCCCAGCTCGCAGGCAGTGAGACAGATTCCATTAATTCTTGTACATTATTGAGGGATTTCGGTTGATGAGATTCTTGCCTGGAATTTTTCTGTGGAGGAGCCCAGCTTCCCACTGCCTGCAGATGGGACCCGAAAAGCTCAGCCTCCTAGCACGCCCAGCTGGGCGGTGGGAATACAACTTCTGATGTCTCCAGGACAAGTTCGGTACCCTGCTCCCTTCAGGGCACCTGTCACTGACAGCATCGCTGGGCAGGTGGAAGCGGTTGGTCTGCAGAGCTTTGAATAATGCTGAGCTGCCTGACTGGGGCTGATTTTGGAGGTCTAGACCTCTGTGCACGTGACTGGGGCATGCTTGGTCTGGGGGCACTGGGAGGAATTTGGCATGGCGCCCTCTGAGGCAACTGTCTTGTTTAGTAAAACTCAGGCTGTGGGAGTCGGTGTGAGGAAATAACAACATCCACTTTGGTTTCTGCAGTCTCTGTCCCGGGGGCCAGCCGGGTGTTGCAGGAGGCCACAGGAATCCTGCTCATGACCACAGCCAGATTAATGGCCATTTTGGCAGCTTTTCAGGAGCGAGGAATTTGGCCACTTTCACAATAATGGCTAGAAATTCCACATGAATTAATTAGTTTTATTATGGGACATGTCCTTCCTGCTCCTCCAGGGCTGCCTGAAACACTGAACTCATTACATGAAGAAATGAAAATAGTACTAAAAATAAGAACTGGTATCCCAAGCTTTTGTGAGGAAACACGCAGAGTATACCGACATCCTCCACCAGACGTGCTTCCCAAGCTGTGGCTTTTGGCCAGATGAGATCTAAACCCACGTTTTAGATCAATTGCAGCCGCTAAAACACCCCAGCCTGCTCCACAAGGCTGTCTTCTCTCAGCCTCTTGGCCCCTGCTCAGCTTAAGCCATTCATCCAGGTTTCTTAATTACTCCCTCAGTTTCAGTTTGATGCAGTGTTCAGATCTGACCCTTGGATGTTGCACAGTGGAGGCTGCACACCTTCAGCCTCCTCTCCCCATGGGGTGGGTTTCCATAGCACTGTTCCTACCCTGCAAGGACACTGTTTGCTTCTATGGTAGTGAAGTGCTTGGAAATACCCTTGGGAACAGGTGCTCTGCATTTGAGTTTTGGTCAAGGATATGCCATAAAAATGACAGCATGGGACCTTGGAAAGGTCTACTCGAGAGCAGTCAGAATAACATTAGATTGAGTAAATATTTTGGGAGCCCAGAGCTGATGACTTTCCCTTGCTTACGTCTGTGGGGAGTCAGCCTGTAGAAACTTATCACCTCTCACGTGGCTTTTTAAACAAAGGTTGTCCATGGACTTAGTGTGTTTTTATTTTAATCCCTTTTTAGAAGCACTGACGTTGCCTTGAGATTTGCCTGCTGGTAAGGGGCCGGTGTGCAAAATGCGTGCTGCTTGACGGTCATTCCAGTGTTTGCTTTACGAATATTGCTTCAGATACTTGTGTTTGGACAGGGGGTTCTCCTTTTGAGTCTAACCCCTCCTTTCTGCTCAGCCGCACCTTTGTGAACCAGGGCTTGACTTGATTGCTTTTTTTTCCCCTTGTTTTGGATGAAGGGAGTTCAACACAGCAAAGCTGACCAGGGAGGTGGTAAAGTTCCTGCAGGTCCCACTGCACAAAGCGTAGTTTGGTTGGTGCTCAGCCCTCTTGAGAATTGTGACCCTCATCCTGCAGGGACTAAGGCCAGCTGAGCTGACAAAGGGCTGAAACACAAAATTTTCAGCATTAACAAAATGTGCCCGGTAAAAAAGAGTGAAAAATGATAATGCAGACAGAGATTCTTCTAATCTTAGACAGTTGGAAAGCTTCCGTCTTTCTAGTAATGTTTGTATTGATTTCAGTCATTGCTTTCCTCCATTTTTCTGTTTATTCTTTTTATCAGGCTGGTTTCAAGGATTTCTCACTTTAACCCCTGGCCATTAGGCTGGTCCTGCACATACTGAAACCGACCTTTGCAAATTCAGACCATGCTGAAAGCCCTTGGGCAGTGCAGATATGACCCGGCAGCAGACCAACCTGGACAAAGGTCCATCAAGCCCATAATCCTGCCTTAGGTGGTAGCCAGCAGTGCACAAATTGGGAATTTATGAAAAGAGTATGGAGTGAGCCTTGCGAGGTGGGAACAGTGCTATGGAAACCCATCGCGCTGCTGACACTGCTCAGCCTGTGATTTCAGGGATTTCCAAAGCACAGCCCGGTCTGCCAGCTGCTCACAGAGGTACCTTCTGCATTGTGTGAGCTGCCCTCCACTTCCAGCAGTGGAGCTTCAAGCGCTGGGGGAGGCCAGCAACCCCCTGGCTGTGTGCATCACTGCGGTGTCTTGAGGCTTTGGGATAGGAAGATCTCCCTGTACAAGACCAATTTGGAGTTGCTCGTACAAATACAGTTTCCTACCTGTTCCCATCTCCTGCCGCCTCGCGCATCCAGGAGCACCAGCTGTGCCGAGAAGGGAGGGCCCATCGCTTGGGCTGTGCCCAGTGGAAGCACAACCCAGCCCAGGTCTGGTTTTTCCCTGAGTTACGTGCTAGGAGAGTTCAGCCTCCAGGTTGTGGCTGTCAGCAGTGTCCTGTCCCCTGGGACTGATCTGCCCTAGCAGAGCTGAAATGTCCCAGCTGACCTAAAAGATTGCTTGTGATTGAAATGCAGTGGCCCCCTATAAATATTTAACTGAGTCTGTGTTTGTTTAGTTGTTTTTTTCCCAGTTCTTCTCTTTTATTTTCCTTGCCTATGTGGGGATAGTCAACTAAATGCATATCCCCTCCATGGCATCCTATGATGAAGCTGCATTTTTGGCAGTTAAATTAGGCATCTTGCTTGTCTCCTGTCATCATTACCCATGTTCAAGACTGACATTGAGCTCAGTGTTAAGTGTGTGAATGCTCCTGTGGGAGTGTTTACAACCCACTGTGGGCTGCCCGCTGCCATATAAATTACATCCCGAGAAACTGCAGAGTCTGCAGTAAGCTTTTGCAGCTCTTCTCTTGAAGCAGTGGACTCCCGTCAGATCTATGAAAATTTTTAATGGGGGAAGTTCCCAAAATTTTGTCCAAGAAAGAGCTGTGAATGGGTGAGACTTCAGGCTGTGTGGCAGAAAGCGTCTGCAATGCAAGACTGCAATTAGTGCAGTAACAGAATGAAGAAGGTGCCTCTGTGAGCAGCCGGCAGACTGGGCTGTGCTTTGGAAATCCCTGAAGTCGCGTACTGAGCGGTGTCAGCAGCGTGACCCGAGCTGAGCTGACTGCCTGACGCTGGGACCTGGGGCTTGTTGTGCAAGGTGTGCAGTCTGCCCTGTACTGGAGTAACCCCGAGCCCGGTTGCTCTCTTCTCTCTCCAACCATGGAAGCATGCACGGTGCCTGGAGGGCAGGCAGCCGCAGCCTGGCAGAGACTGGGACGTGGCGGATCAGATGCTGTCCCCGTGATGGAGCTGGGGAGTTCGGCTAGGGGTGCTAGCTTCGCTGCAGGAGCAATGCCATGAGGTAGGGTCATTCACCGTCGCAGCTCAACATGGAGCAAATGCAATTTCCCCATCGTGATGGTGGTGAACGGCTGCATTTCAGAGCTGGAGATGCAGCATTGGTCCCCCTCTGCTCTGAACCCGGCCTCCTGCAGCGCAGGGGCTGGTGCAGTGCAGTGCTGCCGTCGTGTCCTGGCTTGCACGTCGCTGGCAGAGCGGGGCTCTGCTGTTTTCAGCTGGTGAGTCAGACTCTGAGCAGCCTTAGGCCAGGGTTGCAGGTTTGCCCTTCTTCCAGCTAGACTCATGCATCTGTTTTAAGGCAGGCAAGGCACAGAGTGGGCAAGACTGAACCTCCCTGAAAACCCCGCAGCTCCCCAAGGAGCCGGCGCGGGGACCTCGGGGTGGGTTTGCACACCAAAGTTCGGGTGAACACATGTTGCAATGCTGCCTGGAGGGACTTCTGTCCAGGGGCTTTCCTGTGGAGAGACATACTCGGGAAGCAGAAATAGCAAGTGACTAAACATCACGGTTACATTCCTGCCATCTGAAAAGAACTCCCTATTTTCTTTTGGCTGCGAAAATTAACTTCCCTTTTCTCCTCCCCGAGCGGGCGAGCTGGCTCCTGGCGGCCGTGCCCTTGCGGCGGATACACAGGATGGTCCAGGTCAGGCTGAAAGGAAAACTCTCCTACTGGGGGCTTTTCACTGTTGTGCTCCTTTCTAAAGAAAATGTGCAGGACTTTTCCTGGCCCTTGTGAAGGCCAAGATGCAGGTCCGTAGCTGGAATAGGGTAAGACTGGCCTCATTTGGGAGCTTGTCTGGGTTTTGAGCCGCTCGCTTCCCTTCCGCATCCCCTGTGCTGCCGTCTGAGCTGCGTGGGGTGGGGGCTGGCATCCGGCTTTTTGTTATTCATGTAATTAATCTCATCCCTCCCTGACCGTGGTTCTGCTGCTCCCAGGCACAGACTGACCACGGGCACCTGCGTTTGTCCTCTGCTGCACCATGGAAAGCTTCCCCACCTGGAAGTCAAGGAAACTGAGGCAGGTACCGCTGGGTGTTTTGCTCTTGGGGATACTTATCCTTTGGTCTTGGAAGACACAGTGATGGGATTGTACCTCAGAAGAGCGAGTTTCTTAGACTGAACAGCCTGCTAGTTGCTCCAGTGATGAACACTACAGAAACCATGATGGTGCCACATGTTGCCTGGTTTGAAGATGCCAGGGTGAGGAAAACACTGAAAAGGGTCCAATGCAAAATCCCCTGGGATATTTTGGAGTTTATTTTAATACTCTTTCCAACAGCAGAAGCCTGGACTTTTGTGGGATGGAAGCCCAACGGATAAGGAATGATCCAGCAGCTGCTGAACCCAGGAGAAGTCAAGAGCTTGGTTCTGATTTGCAAAATGCTTTTGAGGGCCCTCTGCGATCTCCTTGGTGTCAAGAAGAAAATATGCGCCATTATACCCGTGCTGACCACGTGCATTCAGGCCAGGTGTTCATCCCAGCCCCTGTTCCTCTCTTCCTTTGCTGCTGTTTTTTTTCCCTAGAGCCCTGTACATTTTTCCCATTGCATTTTTTTGGTCAGTAGGTTTCTTTTTTTCCTGCTGTAAAGTGCTGTGCTCTTTCTTCCTCTTGCTTTCTCTTCCTGCATTTCTGCCAGCCTCACCTTCTCTCCCCATGCCTGCTCTCAGATTTACTTTGCATATTTTCAGCAGGGTGCTACCAGGCTCTTTTTGACCTGTCTGGCTTGGTGAAGACCTGCTGAAACCTGCCATTGCTCCAGAGAGAGGAGCCGTTGGGGGCTATCCCACCGGGGTGGGAGGGTCAGGCGCAGAGCTCTGCGTGAGCATGTTTGGGAGCTGTGGAGGTGACACGCTCTGGGTTTGGAGTGCGATGAAGTCCACATGTTGGTTCCTGCTTGGGGCTGATCATTTCAGTTTGGCTGCTAAAGCATTAAAAAAAAAAAAAAAAGCAAAATCGAAGCTTTTATTCAGGTAACTTTGAAATATTGGCATTTCTCCTTGGGAGCACAAAGGAACCTTAAAACAAGCTTGCAAAGACGTTGGAGGAGACCAGCAGCAAAAAAAGTTTCCCGTTTGAGCATCTTTTTAAAGAAAGCAAAGGGAATGAACAGCCACACTTTCAAAAGTGGCCCCGAAGAGCACGCCACCAGTTTACCCAGTGACTCAGGATGTGCAAAAAGTGGCCCCAAACTCTTCCTTTGCTTGAGACGTGAACACAGGCTGTCTGGGCTCCCGCACTGTAACACCTGGGTCTTTCCAAACGATGGCATTTCAGTTCACGTAAGCAGCTGATGGTGTTTGGGGGAGAGGCTGGAGGAGTACAGCGATCCCGCTGGGCTTGGTGAGCCTCTGGAGCAGCAGGTGCTCTGGCTCAGCGGGTGCAGAAGAGTTTAGTCCCAAATGGCCGGGCCCTTGGTGGCTTGTGTTTTCATTGCTCTTCCAGTTCTTGCTGAAATTGTGCCATAAACGTACCTCCTCGATGGAGCTGCTGGTACGCAGGCTCCCCTCCATCCAGCCGGCCCCAGTACTGACCACAATCTTCTATTTCCTTTCCTTCTAAAAGGACCAAAAGGAAGGCTTGGGCTTGACCATAAGCAGACCTTTTTGACTTGGTTGCTGTTATTACTTGATTAAACCCAAACAAAACCAAAACCTGGAACATTTTCTATATGTCCGGCTGTATTTCCTTTTTTTCTAGGTCATCAGCCAAACCAAAAGGCCCCAAACAGACCCCAGGTGTTTGCACAGTCCTGGTTTTCACGCAAACGCACAGTTGCTTTATAAAAATGTGTGCAAGAATTTGAACTACTTTGAGGTTTTCGTACTTGCTTTCTTTCTCAAGGGCATTTGGAGAAAGCTTCTCTTCTCTGTTGCAGCTGTACTGAGATGTGTTAGTGCTGGCACTCTCCCTCCACAGTGGCGCAAGGAGAAGGCCATCAAGAAGCTACGGAGAGAGCAGTGTGACTGTGAACCCAAGTGGGCTTTGGAGCAAAGCCCTACAATGAGGTTTTCCTGGGGGGTTGTTGGCCCTCCAAATGTGTGCATCTGTAGCCACCCCTTTTCCCCCCTCCTGCAAACTGAACGGGGCTTTCCTGGAAGCCCATCCCAAAGCTGGGGCTGGTGGCTTGCTGTCAGGTAGAGTGGTGCAAATCCAGTGCCTGGACTGCACTTGGACTGGTGCCCGTCCACTTTCCAGAGGGCGGGGGGGCAACTCCGCAAGGAAAGTTTTCCCAGGTTTCGGTGAGTCGAGTGGCCATCAGGGCAAGTGGGCTGAGACTTATGTGGACCTTCATCTCTTAGCTCTTTTTTTCCAGTTACCTGAGGCGCTGTCTGTCTCCTCAGCATGCAAATTCCTCTCTGCTTTGCATCGCCCGTAATTCAAACCGGTGCAAATTGCTTTCCTCCGCCGTTTTCTGACTTAGCGTTTCTGCTGTCGCTGAGTTTTGGCCTTCACCCTTTGGGGGCTGGCACCCACCGAACCCAGCTGAGAATGTGGCCCTTTGTGCCGGAGCTGTTTGCGGGAGCCGGGGAGCTTTGCCTTCCCCGCTGCGAGCCTTTTTGGCTGGCGAACGCGTGCCCTTTTCTGGTGGGGAGGGATTTAGGGGTGAGGGGGAGGTGAGAGCGCTCCTTGTGCTGGAAGAAAAATGATGAATGACTCTCTTGTGCTTCTGAACAAAACCAGGAAATCAGGGGGGGGAAAAAAAAGCAAAAAAGGAGGAAATGAGAAACAGTAAAGAGGCCTCCCCCGCCTTCATATAAGCAATCACTCCGCAGCATCTGGAGCCCAGTAAAAGGGCCGTTCCCAGGAGACCTCGCACTCGCCAGCCACACAGATCTCCTTTATTGCAAACTCCCGGGGCTTGCACCCCCACCTCCCCTGCGCCAGTGCGGAGGGCGGCCCCGCACCCAAAAACAGCTTAACAAGGGCAAACTGAAGCTCGGTTTCCGTGGCCATCAGCGCTGGAGATGCGCGTGTCCGGCTCGGCTGGCGGGCGGGAGCCTGGATCCGGCCCGAGGACACGGTTGCATTGCTGCCGAACCAGCCGGAGCACCCGACACGGTGCTTGTGCTGGCGCGCTGTCTTGCAGCGGCAGGGCTGACAGTACCTTGCCGGCGTCACGTTACAGCGGCGCAGGCGATGTGATACTCTATCCGGCGTGAAATCTGCTGGAGTGGAGTCGCCCCTCCTGCCCTCTCCCCCAAAAATATTTTGGACGCGTTAGATGCAGCAGGGATGAGCATGGAGCGGGTCACTGGGCATCATGGTTTGGGTCTGATTTTAAGTATCCTCAGGATGAAGTTAGCATCTCGAGAAACCCTGACATAAGCTATTTAGTTAAAATGATGCGAGAATACATAACTCTGGTGGGGCTGGAGGTGATGACACTCCAGCACAAGCCATGGCCGATGAGATCTCCATGCAGAGAGTGGTCCAGCAAAGCTCTACTGCGACTTGTTCTGACGTAGCCATATCCACCTCCATCCCCGCAAGGTGTTCAAAGCATACTGCGGTTTGGTGGCTCGCTGTTTGTTAAAAAAACACGTCTGGTAGGGACCTTAACAGGCCAAACTCTTCCTCAGGGTAACTTCACTGGCGTTAACTGGTTTACTCATTTTGGAAGGGGCTTGTCAGCAGTGGGAAAGCTGTTCCTGAGTGTAGCTTTAAAACCATAATGCAGGTTTCAGAAACAGCAGCTCTGTGAGGGGAGCGGCTCTCACCCATTTCCAGCTGGAGACAATTGTAGTTGAAGCAGCTGAGCATCCTTATCATCCCAGCCCAAACACCTGCTACTAATTTGGTGAAAGATCTCATCCCTCTGCTGTCTCCATCAAGTCCCACCTGAATTTAAATGTTAGGTGGGGGGTGACCTGGCTGTTTGTTTCTCCTTCCCAGGCTGAGAGGCTGCAGAGGAACTCTTCTTCCCTCTATGTAAGTGTTAGGTGTGGTTTACTAACTGTTGTCCTCTGGTATGAGGTTGATGAGTGTTCCTGATGTGGCATTTGGGTCCTGCTTGGGGATTTTCAGTATTGAGGGCTCTGTAGGAGAATTGTTGTCAACAGCAGTAATGCAGAAACTGTGTATTCTCTGTGCTGATAGATGCTTTTATTTCTTATATCCAGAGGTTATATTTTCAGCCAGGGTTTAGCACAATGCTTGCTTACCTGCTCGTGTGACCCCACTTTCATTCTTGGAAATCTAGAGGATATGGCATGTGCCTGAAAAATGTATTTGCTATCCTGTGTGGGCATGGGGAGAGAAAGTTTTCTCTTGTGAAAAGGTCAGTCTAAATCACCACCTTGGATATTTGCAGCTGCTTTTGAAGTCCCCTCTTACCACCTTGTGAGCAGAAGGGGATCCTCATCCTATTTCACGAATGCAGTGTCCTCAGTGTGTAGCTCTGCTTGGTATGTTCCCAAAGGAGCTTCCCCTCGAGGGGCTGGGGAGAGGGATGGCTGGGCTTGTGGAAAGGGTTGTGAGCGCTCACACAGAGGAAAGGCAGAAACACCCTAATTGCAGAGGAGTTGCAGACACCCCGCTGCTGTGGGGAAAGGCAGCGAATAAAATTAGGTTGCACCCTTGCGAAGTGGTATCTTCAGGTTTTCTCTGACTAGTTAATGGTGGGGTTGGAGGCGATGCCAGGGGTTTGGGCTGTTCAGCTGGGCTCAAGAGGAAAGGCAACATTACTCTTGAGTTTAGAGCAGCTCCCGGGGTTGCTCAGTCTCTGGAGGTGGCGTGCTAAGAGGGATGGTATTGTAAAACACACAGTTTTTCTGCCTGCAACCCACGGGGTAGCGCCTTCCCAAACTTACTCTAGCCCTCCCCTTGTGTCCTTGGCTCTGTGTGCTGGAGGAGGGTTGTGGGAAGCTGGGCAGTGCCTCCATTCTTTGCACTGCCTGTGTGAACCCCTGGGTCAGCCTTGGAGTGACCCCTGAATTGCACAAATTTGGAGGCAGTGATCAGAAAAGGCAGTTTAAGCCCTGTGTGCAAGGTCTGAGCTGTGCCACTGTGGGCTCCTTAGCTGGAGAGTAATGGTGCGCGTGGCAGGTGGCGAGGCGAAGTTTTGTGTTTCGTGTGGGCAGGGACTGGGCTGGGAGCTGGGTGTTCTCTTTCACAGCAGTTATGTTAAAATGTGTGGGGAAAATGTAGGTCTTTCTCCTTGTGCCAACAGTGCCCATAGGAGTCTGGTCCCTAAAGGAGGGCAGCTTATGATTCATCCCATGCCTCCCTTTGCGTTTATACCAGTAATGCTTTTAAGGCAGGGTGCTTGGGTGGCCAGGGAGGGGGCATGCTGAGTCAGCACTTATTGCTGCTGCTGCATCAGCCCCTGGGCAGGGGCGGGAAGTTGCAGGGAAGCTCTGGAGCATCTCAGCCTGCTCCGCTGGCCACCCCTGTGCGAGGGAGACCTTGTGCTCTCATTAGCGCTGGCACAAACGAGTGGCATTTGAGCCTGGTGAGTTTACTTTCACTGGAAGTCATTTGATCGGAAACCCCGGCCTGGTTGGCTGGGTGACTGCTGTATTTTGGTCCTGAGCCCTTCAAATTAGCTGGGCCCACTTAAAGGGAGAGAAATCTCTGGCCTCGTCTTCCTTGGGAAAAGCTCCCGAGGGAAGTCTGACTCCTCTGTGGTTTCCATAACACCACACTGAGGTGTCTGCGCGTCCTGATGTCTTACTAATTTGCCAGTGATGATTTTTTTGGAGTTATTTTTAACAGGCGCATTGTGCAACTAATGGGCTTTTTATTGGTGGTAAACAAGCCGAGCTAGGCAGGAATGCTGCCGAGGCTGGACCAGCAGACTTGCCTCTCAGTGCTGTAGAAATAACTTGTTCACTTATTTCCTTTAAAAAAGAAAAAAAGAGAGAAAACCTGTGGCTCTCCTGCAGCGTGGTGTTACTGCATCCCCATCATCCTTCCCTGTGGAAGCAGCAGCAGAGCAGCTGAGATGCATGCTCTGCACCTCGTGGCCTGATTTTTGGGTCTAAAACTGCTCTCTTTTGCTTTAAAGGGCTGTAACCACTAGTGGGGAGGTAAAGGCTTTGCCCGCTGTAGCTGGACCACGCAGGGCCCAGTCCTGCCTTGGCACAAAGAGCTGCTCCCTGCCAGGCTGTGGCCAGGATGCTCGGGGCTGAATGCATGGAGCTGGTGGGTCTTGGTGGGGGCTGTGGAAACTCCCGCGTCTCTTATCATACTTCTTCCTTGATAAGCTCAAAACTGGCTGTGGACACACAGCATTTCAAAACCCTCCTGGGACAGGAGTGAGGTTGTATTGGAAATGCAGGTACCGCTGCGAAGCGTGTGGCTGTTGCCTTGAACGTGCCCGGTGATGCTTGGTGTGTGAGCCCCGACCCATCACCACGGGGCTGTGCTTGAGGCACTGGGGCTCGCACCGAGCTAGGAGCTGCCCCTGGGCTCAGCCTGTGTCCCCGCAATGTGCGTGCCACCACCGTCCGGGCTAACCTCAAGTGAAAAGTATCAAACTTCAGTGGCCAAGAAAAGAGTGCTGACCTATTTTGGACACTTATTTATATTCAAGTTGCTTCTCTCTGTCTCTGTGAAAAAGCTGTTGTGACTCTAATACTTGTAAAAAAGTTTTTCTCCTCCCATAGCTTTTGTTTTTAACAGGACATAATCTAAGACTAACATCTGTATTTTCCAGTAGTTGGAATAAATGTCTTTTTATATTTTCTTTTGGTTTTCTTGCTGAAACAACACTTTTACAGAGCAAAGCCAGCTCTGTAATACAGCTAAGCCTTTGGTTGCATTGTGTCTTAATTTTTACAAGGTCTCTTTTTATTCAGTCTTTTCTATAATTCAAAGTTTTCAGGCCAAAATGGAGAAAAACCTTGAAAATATGTCACCGCTGTCTCTGATCATGAGACACAATGAAGAGTCATCTGATGTAGAGTCACAAAAATTATGGAAAGCTGTTTTTAAGGACAATTTCCTTCTATCACTTAGTGACTGTGTCACTTTGAAATCTCGATCTTTTTCTGAAAGGTCTTACTGGTGAAAAAGTTTTGTCTTGTTTTGACAGCTAGCTACTCTCTAGCTTTATATGCTGCAGTTCACAGTTAATTTCTGATGTCTTTTGGATTGAAACTGTAGTGTCTGTGACAAAATTGTATCATTAGAATAATCAAAAATTTCAACAGCTTGGTCAGTGCAGCCGCGTGTGCTGACTCTAGCTGGATACTTATCATCCTGGATATTTTAGGACTTGCGTTTATTACTGTCAACAGTAGGAATCTAAGTCAGATACTTAACCTGCAAGAAAAACAAAGGCAAATGCTACAGATGTGTCATCTATATGAATGAGTGACGGTGGTTTTAGTCCATTGTATTCCATGATTTTTCCTACTTTAATGTAGGAGCTTTTTGTGTATGTCTGTTTTCTTTTTTGTCTTTAAGACCTGAAAGAGCAAGGGTGAAAAAACTGGGAGCGGCTTGATTTATGGAAACTGCAAACCCTTTGGCTTCACTACCCAAGCTTGCAAATTCACTGAACGCACCAGCCTTATGCTTAACTAGCTGTGCCCTATGTGAGTGTGTCTACATGAAGATCATATCCAACTCCCAGAAGGTCAGTGGGAGCCTTTCCATCATCCTTGCCTGCAGTTGGATTTGACCCAAAGTATAGCTGAGAAGGATTACGGAAGTTTTTTGGACAGTTGTGATATGTGGCTTTTGTCTGTCATATCTGTGTTCCTGTTTTCAGAGTGTCTGTTGTGAAATTGCCAGTGTCGTGTGCCCAGGCAGGCACACAACCATCTATACCCACGTGTGCGCTGAGATGTCTCTGTGCATCAATGTGGCTGGATTTAGGACAATGCCGTTGCACTGTGGCAGAAGGGCTGTGCTGGTTGGTGTCCTAGAGAGTGCTGGTCCCATGGGCTCCCAAGGCTGATGGCTCTGTGGTTGCCATCAAACATAGCTACTCCCTGAGCATGGCCAGGGTGTGACTGTCCTCTGCTCACAGGGCTGGTCCTGTGCAAGGCTTTGGAGAGGAGGACTGGAGCCTGTCTTGGCTGTACATGCTATCATAAGAGGTTTTTCCCCAATGTTGCTCTTTAGGCAGCCAGATGCTGTGATGCAGTCTTGGGGTGCTGAGTCTGTGGGTGATCTTCATCTAAAGTCACCAGGGAGTGGAGAGCTGGAGGCAGACCACTCATGATACAGCAAGGGAGTGTTTTTCAACTTCTTTCAAAGAGGAACAGCAGTTGAGCTCTGTAGCCTCTGGTCCAAGACCTTGTACTGTTGTAAAACTGTCCTGAGAAGCTCAGTGTTGCCCTTGGCAGGAATGAAATAGATCCTGGCCAAGTGAAGGCCTCCATGCTGTATGCTGGGGTTTGAAATGCCAAATGGTCTTCAACTTTCAGTGGTTCATGTCTGTTTAATGGTTTTTTGTGAACCCTGTGTGTTAAAAGCATTTGTAAAGCTCCTCTGAAAGGAGGTAAGTCTGGAGATGAAACTGGTTCCTACTGCTGATGGAATCGGAGGTATACAACAGCTCTGCGTTCCGAGTGATGTGTTGCTTGGGTTTGATTGTTCAGACTTGGTCATGAAGAGACCAGAGAGAAATATTTTTTTTAATATTTTACCTGTGTATAAATGGTTTCAATGGACACCATTTTTTTGCTTTCAGTAGAGCAGTTCTAGGTGACCAATCACCCTAACAAAGAACATAGCTTAAAGAAATGATGAGCTCCAGAAGAGATGCTTATTTTTGTCTCCTGAGTACCCTCCATAGGCTGCTGCAGGTGAGCAATGCTGGTGGCACCTCCTGGTCAAACCTGCAGGGGTGCTTTCAAATCAGCAAGGAACCTGGGGGTTTTCCAAACCCATCCAGGATCTGCTGGATTAGGCACGATGGGAGGCTGCTGAGTGTGGATGCTCAGGGACTCCCAGGAATTAATGATGTGTATGTAGTCTGGATTAGTTCTATCTATGGAAGATTTAATGCAATACACTTATTTGGAATTGAAATGCTCCTTGTTCAAAGTAAGCAGAATTCTCCCCCCTCAAAGGAGGGATGCTCTGTGTTGAGTTGGCACGTTTAACATAGTTTAGCTACTCTGCTGTGAAAGTGAATTCAGATTAAGCTTCCCCTGTGTAAACAAGCAAGATGAGGGATTTTATTGTGTGATGAATTGATGCAGTGAAGTGGTATTTGTAAAGGACATCTGTCCTAAGCATAGGGAATGTCCCCGGAGCTGGTGTTAACTGCCCCTGGCTGGTGACATTGGCAGAAGTGGGGATGGAGAACACTCTGGGGAATGCATTAGACCCTCCACGTCAGTACTTAGCCCTCATATATGCTATATATGATATATTGGGTCTGAAGCCACAATTTTCCTATGCTGGAAGCTCATGCAGAGGGCTTTTTTTTTCCTTGAGTCCCTCAGAACTGACATTTGTACTTTTGCTTAGATGTCTTCGTAGTGCTGATGGTGTTGCTCATGTGTGTTGGCTCCGCACCTTACACACCAGAATGTCAACAGGGTGAATTTTTGATAAAGTTACTGGAGAAAACTTCTGGTATTCTGGATTGTCAGTTTCTTGGAGAGGTTTGGATCCAAATCTGAGACTCAGGTGTTCTTTCCCTGTATTGCTGCCATCGTATTTGTCTCTAAGCAGGAAGGCTCTGATTAAATTCCAGTGTACCTCTGTTAATGTGCAAGTATGGCAGCTCCCTTAAGTTTCATATTAGTTTTTATTTTTTGTGTGGTGAGTAATCATGCTCACACATCCAGAGGGTTGAGGAAAGAGCAGCGCACAGCAATTGCTGGATATGCATTTCAAAATTCCCCATGGAAGACTGTCTAATTAGATTTAATGAGCTGGCTGGTGAGCATGCATGTGCGTGTGTGCTTTCACCACCTCTCTAGCTAACAGGATCAGAAGTGCTCATGTGTGTCTGAGGTAAATTGGATGAGTACGTGGGAGAGATGTTTTTGCACTTGCAGAGTGCAGGTTTGAAGCAGACTTACCTGTGTTTCTCATGTCTGTGGTGTAATGAGAGACTTCCATCGTGGAGGTGAAGCATTTGATAATGCAGGTGGTAAATTGGAAGTGAGGTTTGCTGTGGTTTCAGCTGCTTAGGTGAGGAGGGATGGGAGCAGAGCATCTTTGATAGCTGATATCCCATCCTCTAATGTGCTCCCAAGAGCTGTTGGTGCAGGGGGGTAGCACAGCTACAGTAGGTCATGGGACATGTGCCACCAAGCTACCAGGGAAAGGTTTTAATTTAAGTGGCGACACAGGGTCAGCGAGGCTGGGATTTCAGTGGGTGAGGTGGGTAACAGCCATCAGGTTTGCACCTTGCTGTGTCTTGGGTCTACTCTGCTGGCTGGTTTCCCACCTCTCATCCCTGCGGATGGCCCTGAGTGTGTAATTTGGCTTTTTCGCAGAGGTCACGGCCATGGGTCAGTGCTCTGTTTCCAGGAAGGACCAGTCTGGGTAGAGTTGTGCTGAGAGGGTGGCCATTTTAATGAGGGGTTTCTTTGTGTTTTTTTCTTTTTTATTAATTAACCTTTGTTTTCTGTCAAGAAAGCTGTCCCGAGGCACGACTTAGCGAGGCAAACATGCCCGGACAAAGGGAGCATTAAGCCTGCACAGAGGGAGGGGAGAGGGTTACACCTCTAATTACTTTGTGTGCATGTAATTTTTTCTTTCCCCTCTGGTGACTGATGGGTCTTGAAAGGACTTGCCGGGTTTGGTGCGTGACTCACTGGGGCAGAGCATGTTCTGGGTTGAAGCTGCGGGCTGTCTGGGCCCCGGGTGCCGAGGGCAGGCGATGCCCTTGTGCCGGTGTTGCTCGCGCCTGAGTCAGCACTTGTGCAGCGCAGCTGCTCCCGAGCTGGGGCTCAGGCCGTGGGTTTTGCTGCTCGCACCCCAGCTGAGCCGGACAGGAGGATGGAGAGGCTTGGTTCTGCCATGTGGGTGCTGTCTTGAGTGGGGTGGTGTGGGAGCACGTGGAGCAACATCTCCTGGTAGCTCTGTGGGTGCTAAGAGCCATCATGAGCAGATGTGAAGCACTGAGCTGCAAACTTGCTTCTGCCAACCAAGGGGCTAGAGAAGGAGGCAGTCCTGAATGCCTTTCACGCATTTGTACCCCCAAGTTAGGGACACAAGCAGGGAAAAAGGGATTGGTGCTCTCCCACTCTCCCAATGAGCAGCAGCCTCCAAACCACCGAACCTGCCATCCTGTCCCTTTCTCTGGTCTTCATGCCTGGTTGTGGAGCTCATGATAGACACCCAGGCTTTCCTGAATAAAATGGGACCTGGGTTTGGCCAGGAGGGGAGTTAGGGCTCATGATGTTCGTGTGGGAAGCAAGAAGAGGGAGGAAGGGGAACTGGGGTGGAGGTGGAAAATGGCGAATAAATAGTTGTGGGGCTGGTCTTCAGGGAAGAGGAGGAGAAGCTGGAGCTGCCTGGGAGAGGGGAGGAGGAACTTGTGGAGTGGGCTGCAGTCCTGGCCTTGAAGCCAACGGATTAGGAGGGTTTGGCAGGGAGTTGGGGATCTGGTTTTAGGCAAACAGTATAAAATATGATGTGGAATTCAAGGAGGGAGCTCCAAAGCCAGTGGGCTTGGCTTCTAAAGATCCCACTGGAGGGAATGCATTCTAGCCTGATTTCTATAAAGGTTTTCCCTTTCCCACTAGTTTTTTGGATCCATTGACCAACTCCCTGCAGGTGGGGTGGTGCGGAGGTCTAACCGACGATTTTCTTTCCGAAAGTTTGGTGAAAATCACTGGCCAGGTAGAGGAGGAAAGGCCCTGCTAGTGCCCAGTTGGAGTTCCTCTGTGGTGTGGCTGTAGTGTGGGTTCAACTAGCACATTAGACACCAGAGCATCTACGTGGGTGCTAGTGCCCAAGATGCACTCATGGGTAGCGCTGCTCCTGAGATGGCCAGCTCTCCCTTTGGGAAACAATGCACTTTCTGCACCAAAATCATAGGATCATTTAGGTTGGAAAAGACCCTTAAGATCATTGAGTTCAACTGTAAACCTAACACTGCCAAGTCCACCACTAAACTGTGTCCCTAAGCACCACATATACATGTCTTTTAAATATCTCCAGGGATGGTGACTCAACCACTTCCCTGGGCAGCCTGTTCCAGTGCTTGACAACTCTTTTGGTGAAGAATTTTTTCCTAATACCCAATTTAAACCTCCCCTGGTGCAACTTGAGGCTATTTCTTTTTGTCCTATCACTTCTTGGGAAAAGAGACTGATACCAATCTTGCTACAACCTCCTTTCAGGTAGTTGTAGAGAGCCATAAGGTGTCCCCTCAGTTCCTGGATGGCCTCTACCCCCTTCTTCCACCTCCCAATTTCCTATTTTCACGAGGTGAAATGCTTTGGAAACCCCCCTCCCCTCTTGGGGACTGCTGCCTTTGAGGAAGGGTCATTTTGGCTGTTGTTGAGAGGATACTGTCAGCCCGAGGGGTTTGGGGTGGCTGTTGGTCCTGTGTAGGGTATGGACACCTTCCTGTGCATCTCAGTTGGCCCTGGTAGGAGAGAGGATGCAGGGCAAAAATGGGCCTTTGGTCTGGGTCAGTTTGGCTGCTTTTAGGGTTGTATGGGAATACAGCGAGACCAGTATCTCTTGGGGGCAATGTGGCCAGAAGAGATTCTTGGGGGGTTAGATTTTGCATATGGAAAAAGCCTAACCCTGCTGTGGCAGCTGGGAAATGCAGGGGAGGGGGCCCTTCCTCATGCTGGTTTATGTCCTATAGGTTGAGAGATGGGGCTTCCCTGCTTCTGGGCATGCCACTCAATAACTTGAGTAGATCTTGCTGTTGGGACTTTTTTTTCCTGTTTTTTCAGCCTTCCCTTCTTCATTTCAGCAATTCCTCTTTCCTGCTGGGAGGTGATTCCATGCTTTAATAAATCTCTGTTGTAGAGAAAATACTTGTCAGCAGATTTTTCCCCCTTCTCCTATGAATATCTCTTACATTGGTTTCATTAATGAAAAATTGTCTCTAGCAAAAGGGAATGAGCATCTTTGCCATTTTAAGCAAATTTCTCGTCCAGCCGGGGTGGGGAAATCTGTCTCCAGTGTTGCCTGTTTGGTTCCCTCAGCTCTTCTCTGGCAATGGAAGATCAGTTGCATCTTACAGCTTGTAACAGGTTTATAAGCATTTTTAATTTTTTTGAGGGGGGGGAACCCCACCCAACTGGGGGTTCTTTCATTAAGTGGAGCTGAGGAGCTGCAGCAAACTACCTCTTTTGCAGGAATTCCTTTTGGCTTGAAAGGAATTATTCATGCAGTTACACAATCCATGTTGAATTTTCAATTTGTCACAGTTTTCCCCTGCCCCCTCCCTTTTGTCCACCAGCCCAACTAGGCTCCTGCTCAGTCTCTTCATTGACTGACATGCTTTAGAAAGAGTCCTAATGTATAGGTGCAGTCCTGATCTGGCAACCCTCCGTGCTCTGAGATCTCTGCTTGGAACAAGTAGCTGTGGTGCAGAATGTGGGTCTAGAGTCTCTCCTAGTTTAAGGTTACCCCCGCCAGGAGGGAAAGCCATCATTTTTCATCACGAATTCTTTTCTGAGAGGCTGTGGTTGCCTGGTGTCTCGGCTTCCCTCCCTGCATCCGTGTGGGAAAGCCGCTAGTGTTTCCAAGTGGTTCACATTCCTTGCAGGAAGAAATCTCAGAAGCAGAGGACTGCGTGATCCTCTGCAGCCATAACCTGAACGTGGTCCCCACACAAAGGTATTGGGAAAAGCTCAGGAGCCTTCACTTCAGTAATATTGGCTCAGATGGGCAATGGCTGAGCTCAGCGTTTTATTTTGCTCAAACAATTTCAGATGCGGGATGGAGGCGTTCACTGCTTATCCTGATGTAGGAGAGCTCTGCCATTTGCAATAGGAACCTGAGCGGCTGCTGGCACCTGTTAAATCTCAAATAGGAGCCTGCTGGTGCTATGCATCACTTTAAAATCAGTTTGGCACGGATTGTTGCTTCATTAGTTGTATGTAAAAATAATCCTCCACTTCCAGGGAACCTGTGTGGGGTTCGAGTCTGTGTAGGCATGAGCATCAACATCTTGCAGGGCAGAGGTTTCTCCTGTTGGCAGAAGCGGGGCCATTGACAACAAGCCCGCTCTTCCTCCACTCCAGTTGTGAAACAAAGTGGCTTAGCCTAAATCACTCCAGATACTTGAGTTTCTTATGAACCAACTAAAGTGGAAGCGAGGGGCTGGATGTGTTGAGACTCCTGGGAGCACTGCATGCAGGCGGCTGCTGTGGCTCAGCTGGTGGCCCGGGAGGCTGCTCTGAGCAGTGTGTGCGTGCCTGGTGCTGCCCCAAATGCACTTGCACCAGTGCTGCTGTCGGGTCGGTGGACCCCATGCATGTGCATCCTGGTGGGGTGGCAGGGAGGGCACCTCCTGTGCCCTTGCTCTCGCTGCAGGGCCCGATGGTTGCAGAGTGTCTGCAACAGGAATATGGGGATGGGATTGTCCTGAGAAAATGGCGAGTGCGACTCCTGGTCACCTTCACTCCCACGTGTTTCCTTCACCCCTCCCAGGGGAGAGGGGGTCTGAGCTGTGGGGTGGCCTCGCGCTGAAGGAGCCGGGCAGCGGGCAATGTCTGGGCAGCACTGACACACATGTTGGCTCTGATTCATGGCGGTGATGCAAAGGTCTGTGGGGTGTGGGCTGGAGCTGAACTGCTGCGAGATGGGGTAACGTGGATTATTTTTTTCATTTTACTCCTCCCATTCAATACTTTGCAAGGATCAGTGGAAGGGACTACAGATAACAAAGCTAGCTGTTGCCATTCACAGAAGTATTTTCTTTAAACTCCTTAAAAGCTCCAGCAGAGAAAATAAAATTTCACTTGCTGTTCTCGTTTCCAGGGTGTTCATGCCTTGGAGATGCATCAAGATGGTGGAATAGGAAGATCTAAGGGAGGGTGCTCATCTCCTGGGGCTGTGGTCAGGAGTCTTGAAGTGTTTAAAAAAACGTAAAACAAAGCAGAACAAAGCCAATCAACCCTTCCCTAAAGACCATTTTGCTGCTCTCCCAGGGTGCAGCACAGGCCTTGAACCTGACACCCCCATTGTTCCCTGTGCTGATTTCTGTTACTAATTTCTCTTGCTGCAACAAGTGTTAAAATCCCAGCTGCTAAGCAGCAGGCCTGGGCTGTGTTTCAACCCCCCCCACTCCCCCTTTCCCAGGGGCTGTTGACGTGCCTGCGCTTGCATCCTTTGTGCTGTGTCTTCCATCCTGACACAACTTTTCCCTTTCTCTCTTCTCCCTCTGCCTCTCTCATTTTTGAAGGGTACAGGCTGGGGATGTGATGTGTGGTGGGGTTTTTTAGGGGTATGTCAGCCTTGACAATGTTCCTTAAAATTTCCCAACCTGAGGAGAGCAGAAAACTTGTGAGAACATTTGAATTGCTGACTAGTTCGATGGCCTCTTGGGTGATGCAGCACAGGGGCAAATACTGCTCCTTGCAGGCGATGGAGTTGGGAGGTCTCTCACCTGCAGAAGGTGCCCTCAGTCGCAGTGCGGCCAGCCCAGCCTGCTGGCAGGGTCCCCCTGACCTGCTGTATTTGTTTGGGTCCTAAAGTTCCTTTAAGTGAATTCAAACTTAATTCCTCCTGCTTGATCCAGCCCTGTCCCTGGGTTTCGTCCACATGGAATGTGCTGGAATCACGGAGATGTGGGAACACCTCCTGGCCTGGATGGTGTTGGGAGTAAAACATCCCATTCCTCCATGTGGGGCTACCTGTCTCTGCCCCTTCCCTGGGGTGCTGCCCTGCTGGCATCGTGCACGCAGGGACGGTGTCTCCTTGCCGCAGCAGCTGGGGGCAGGCGGTGACCAAACCTTGCCCGTGGGCTTTGCGAGGTGAGCAACTGGCTTTCCGCTTCCCATGGGATGCTCCATAACATGTCTGTCCCCACTTGCTTGTGCCACCGCCTGAGCCCCAGGGATGGGGAGGGTGGGCGGTATCCCCTGTGCTGCTCCAGGACCTGACACCGAAGCTCTCGGCGTCTTCACTTAGTGCAGGCGAGTACGTGCTTGTGTTTTGTGAGGCTGGGTTTGCTGTGCCCGTTCTTTATCTCTCCCCCACCCCTTAAAATTCCCAAATCTTACATTTTTGATCCCTGTCACGTGCGTGTACGCTTCATGCATCCAGAGCATCCGATTACAGTCAAAGTACAGATCTTTCCCCCGTAACATCTTTGTGGTGTGACATGCCGCATTAACTGTTGGGAGGGCATCTGGGTGATAAAGTGCAAACATGGTCCTTGTTTAGCTCTTGCACTCAGTAAAGACTTCTTTTTCTTGTTTTAAAGCAATGTACTGGCTGTCCCATTTTGAGCCTGGCTTTCTTCCAAATGAGCCTTGTGTGTGGGCACGTGTGGATTATCTTTGTCTCTATGGCTACCATGAAAACTTTTGAACCAGAAAATTCACTAGAGGGATTGAGCTCTAAGATACTGGTTACCTACAGCTTTTATGAAAATAGTTGCTGGGTGGTGGGACTGTACCTTGTTCATTTCTCCTGATGGGTTGTAGCAGAAACTCAGTTAGTATTAGATATCAGAGAAGCAACAACAAACTCTCAAGCACAGTCTCAGGAAAGAGCTACATACAAAAAAAACCCCTTAAAAATCAAGCTTTGTTCTGTAACTCCAGTGTATTAATATTAATTAGGTCATTTTACTAATTACCTGTTCATCTGTATGTAAAGGGCAATTGATAGCTTGCTGATGGGTCCCAGCTGGAAACTGTAGAGCATGAGAAACAGACCTTGAGAGTCACGTGTGGGCAAGAGGGGGTTGATTATCACTTCCAAGAGCTCTTGTTTGCTAGGGTTTTAAATCATTTTGGCAATCCCTAAGGTTGCATGTAGGATGGAGAAGTGCTCTCTGATGAGGGTTAAACATGTGCTTTTTAAGAGAGAATTAGTGCATGTAAGCTATTCACTGGTGTGTGCTTGCTAAGAGCTGCTGTCAACATTTTGAGAAGATAACAAGTAACAGCAGTTACAAATATCATCATCATCGTTATTATGTTTTGGCTTTTTTCAGGCACCTCCCCAGTTGGGGATTTAAAGATGTTTCTAATTAGTCAGTGTTTCTGGCTCTGGGATATGACTTGCTGAGACTCCCATTGCAGGGATGTCTGTCTTCTGGACATCTCTGGAGCTTATCCTGGGGTGAGCATTGTCACTGCTCCCCTTGTGAAGGTCCCACACTCTGCAGTGAGTGTGAGGAGCTAAAGCAGGGGACTGGAAGGGGAATCTTGTGGACCACCTTGTGTTATCACATTTCCTGTGGGCATTAGATCTCTCAGAGGGGAGACATTCATTGGAGACTCATTGGCTTGTCTTGCACCACCAGTTGGATGTGCCAAGTCCTTTTTCTTTCTCTGCCTTGTCCAGCTGCAGTGGCACACAGCTACTGTCTGGCACCAGGAGTTTTTCCATCCCCACCTTGACTCTGGGTGCTTCCATGCTAGGCTGGACTTTGGGGATGGGTAATGCTCATGAAGCAAAGATTTGGTGGTAAGCAAACATATAGACTCTTGTCAGTCTTTCTAGACAGACTATGGGAGTCAGGTCCTATGGTTGTTTTTTTCAGTAGGTTTTTAAATATAAGTGGTGACGTTCCCCATGTTTCAGTCATTCCATTGCATGCCCAGTGCAATAATCTTTGAAGCCATTTAAACTATTTGTTATTAATTTTGTGAAAATTGGCAGAGATGAGACCCTTTTAATACTATGAATTTGACGTTGGAGAACCGCATGGAAAGCATTCATCTGTGCCGGTCCCCTGGACAGCCGGCCTCCTTGGTTCTGCTCGCTGGAGGACACATGGGTTCATTGTCATTTTGGGCAGAAGAGGTGCTGAAAATGGCCTCATCCTTCCCAACCCAAGAGTATTCTGGTAGAAATCTGGCCATTTTAAGGCAGTTGTTCCTTTCTAGCTTGTCAAACCTTTTCTTTCTTATTCTCTGCATTCTCCTGAGAGCTGCTGCTGCTTCTTCCACCCCTGCTGATGGCAGGCTGACATCTATCAGACCTTCCTGGTTCCTTCCTCAGCTCCCTGAGCCCAATTCCCTTTTTCCAAGTGTTTCTTGATCATGCAGCACAGCACAACCCTCAAGTTTAGAATAAGGTGCTACAGAAACTGCTGTAGTCCCCAGAGGTTCATCCAGGTGGGAATCCTCATTATGGAATGGGTTTTAAACTAGTGCTTATTTGGCATCAGAGCAGAAGGAAGGACAGGGTCACAAACTGATGTTGCTCTCACAAGAGAGACAGTGAAGGCTTAGTCCAAGATACAGAAACATGGAGGGGAAACAAAGAGAAGAGGGAAAAGTGTCCATCCCTGAAACAAAAGCTGTTGTTGCTTAAAGCAGGGAGTGAAATAACATTAGATATAATTGATGTTGTGGCATAAGTGGTGGAGACAAGGCAACAGAAACATGGAGGTAGCTGCCTCTGGACATCTGTACGTGAATGAACAGCTGTCTTAGGAAGAAATTCATTTGCCCTGGGAAGAAATTACTCTGGATGGGAACTGGTTAGGGCAGGTTTACTTCAGCACAAGGTTGCATCATGCAGCCTTTTTTTCCCTCCCCTTAGGCCATCTGGGGATTTCCTGGCTGATGCTGTTCATGCTCCTTTCTCTGGGTGCTTGAGATATCTCTAATAGGTGCTTGTGAACAGCTGTGGTGGAAGAGCATAGAGCTGGCCTAGCTCATTAAGGGAAAATGGGTTCAGAGCAAATAAGGTGATTTGGGGGTGTGCTGGTTTTGGCTGGGGTAGAGTTAATTTTCTTCATAGTAGCTAGTATGGTGCTGTGTTTTGGATTTGTGCTGAAAACAGTGTTGATAACACAGGGATGTTTTCATTATTGCTGAGCAGGGCTTACACAGAGTCAAGGCCTTTTCTGCTTCTCACCCCACCCCACCAGCGAGGAGGCTGGGGGTGCACAAGAAGCTGGGAGGGGACACAGCTGGGACAGCTGACCCCAACTGACCAAAGGGATATTCCACACCATATGACGTCATGCTCAGCATATAAAGCTGGGGGAAGAAGAAGAAAGGGGGGGACACATTTGGAGCGATGGTGTTTGTCTTCCCAAGTAACTGTTACGCGTGATGGAGCCCTGCTGTCCTGGAGATGGCTGAACACCTGCCTGCCCATGGGAAGTAGCGAATGAATTCCTTGTTTTGCTTTGCTTGTGTGCACAGCTTTTGCTTTACCTGTTAAACTGTCTTTATCTCAACCCAGGAGTTTTGTCACTTTTCCAATTCTCTCTCCCATCCCACTGGGGGGAGGAGTGAGCAAGTGGCTGTGTGGTGCTTAGTTGCTGGCTCGGGTTAAACCACAACAGGGGGCATTAATCAGTGGAAGATAAGGGCTGGGTTTTTTCTTTTCACTGTAGCAGCCTACTGAAGGCACGATGGGACCTGGTGAGATAGGTAAATGGCTGCTGTATTCATGGAAGCAATGAAATAAGATTCTCCACTGCCCTTGGCAAGGGTCCTTTGCCCTGCTGTATTGCTTCAGCAAGGCGTGCTCATCTTCCAGTCATTAGTCATCCTCTTGTTATTTCATTTTGTGGAAGAGATTATAGACAGCAGCCTGGTCTCTCATGTTGCCCTTATACCGCTGTATTGTTCCTTTGTATTTGCTTTGTCCTCCTTCCAAACCCATGGCCATCTAGACCATACAATGGAGAGCAGGCAAGAGCATTCTTTATGGTGGGAGGAGCAGCCAGTTTGGACTTGCACAAGTCAAGTTGCCTAATGCTGGAGTTACGCTATCCATTGTGGAAAAAACAAGGTCCGGAGTCCGGATTCTATTCCCTGCTCTGCCACTGATGCCTGCATGGTCTTGAGCAGATGACCCTCAGTTGCTCCAGCTTGCCTGTCTGCTGTATGTAAGCATTGTGATGGTGCAGTGTTGATTTCAGAGAACTTATAAACCTTGATGCATTCAAGGAGATTGAAGGCTCTGGACTGAAGGACTTCTCCATAATGTAGCTGGTTACTGCAGCCTTTGAGTCACCCAGGCCCCAGGAGGTTCAGCAGGAGCAGGTGGATTCGAAGGAGCTCAGCTTCAGGACCTGAACCTGAAGATCCATAGTAGCTAATCCAGTCATGAAGTGATGAGAGCAGGGGTGCTCAGCTCTTCCCTTAAAGCTTGACTGTTTTTCTTTGAAGAAGTCTTTAGGAGACACTGTTATCTCTAAATGGGTTTGTTCAGCAAATTCTATGCTGGGACTCTGTTGTCCTAAAGGGACCTCAGGTCAGCATGTTCATCTTCAGTGATAACAATAGCATTTGATGAAGTGGCTCAGGTGTAGAATTAGATTTATCACTTCTAGGAGGCAGAGTCTGACCTTTGCTCCTGGGGTCTTACGGTTCTTTCAGGACCAAACCTTGGTCCCTCTGAAGCTGTTCACTGTCTGAGAGCAACTTTCTCCCCATGAGTAAATAGCTCATTACTGCCTGACTTTTCTCAAGGGCAAGTTGGAGACTACTGTTGCCTCTTACGTGCCTAGGCTCACGTGTGTTTTGGCACGTACACCTCTTTGATATGAAAAATGACTGGGTTGAGAAAATGCAAATCACTTCTGCAAAATTGCTGATTCTTGTTGTATGGCAGGAAAAAAGACTTGCCCAAATCTTTCCTGAAAGTCCCGAGTTTGAGGAGTGTCCAACCTCTGCTACACTGGGTAATCACAGTGCCTGGTGCCAAGCAAGAATAGGAGTTTTTCAGCAGGTCAGGGTAAGCATCCAGAGGCAGCTCTCTCTCCTCCATTTCTGCATGGGGTCAGCTTTGCTTAATCTGCATAGCCTGAGATAAAAAGCAAGTCAGATGCACAGCTCAGGGTTAATGCCTGGGGTTGTCTCAGTTTGGGCAGCTGCAGTGCAGGAGGGGTTTTGTGAAGAGGCAATCTTTGGAGTGAGGCAGGTGAGGTAATTACCACAATCCTTTTGCTCTCAGATTTCACTGAATGGCTCCAGCCTTCGCAGGGCTGAAGAGAGAAAGAAACCTGACTTTTTTTTCCCCTTTTCACTTTAACATGTATGCGCAGAGATAATAGTGTGCCAAAATAAAGTGGAATTATTTATGTGGTACTAAAAGCACAGTGTCAGGGCAAGGGACTTGCACCTCAATATCTATTCAATGTGGCTATATGGCTGTCCTTGCCATAGTTACAAGGGCTTCCTTCTATCTGCTGGCTTGATGCTAACAGTCATTCTGTCAAGGATGGGATTTTTATGATCCCTTTTCTATAGATGTGTATGGCTGGATAGAGTGATAAAATTACTTCCTCAAGGTCTCTTAAGGAGGGGGAAGCAGGGTTAGGAGGGCTTGAATCCAATTCTCTTGAATCTCAGTTCATGAACTTGGCCCTGAGACTGTTTATGGGACCTTCCTGGTGTCAGGATTGACTTCCCTGAAGTCAGCTATATCTCACCAGCGTAAACTACCTTAAGCAGATTATGGCTAGGGCCACATTAGCTGCTTTCAAGGACTTTACTGTGAAAGTGCACAAAAATTGGAGTGGGAGCAGGAACAAAGACAGTACTGAAAGCAAAAGCTCTTTGGCCTCACAGTCAGTAACAGAATGGGCACTGGGACTTTCGTAGTCTACCAGAATCCATTTTTGTCTTGGTCTAATTCATCCTCTTTCATTTGTGTTTCCCCTTTTTGGATAACATTGGTTTTGATGAAGAAACATGCCAGAGCCTGTGACTTCCATGACAAGTCCATTCACAGTCCCTCGCATTGAGACAATGCTCCTGACCCCATCTGAAACAGACCAATGATGAGGACACCAGCAGCAAAGACTTAAATGATCTTTAGTGAAGGGTTTTTGTGGTGGTGTTTGTGTGGTGACGTGTTTTGTTTTCTTTAATAGTATCCTCAGAAAGGAGGAGGGTCTGGGTGGCTGTGATCAGAAGTTAAGGGCCCCAAAGTTGGTGACACTACAAGCACTAGCATGCAGACTATGTGTACTGCTAGTGGTGGTGTCCTAGCTGTAGCAGTCTGAAGACATAGTCAAGGCAAGCTTTGTGAGGAAGGGTAACCTCTCTTTTTAGGCTGGTGGCCAAGCTTTCAGGTACACGAGTTGAAGCCTGAAGATTGCCATATCTGTTCCAAAGCTACGTTCAGTTTGAGAGCAAATACTCCAAGCTTAATGAGGTAGGTTGTTGGAGAAAAAGGTAATTCACACCTGCACATGGGACAGGTGTTAGCAAAAAAGGTGACATTAAGGAAACTACCTTTTATGGGGAAGAGAGAGAATTTACCATCTGTTGAACATGGGATTAGCTGGGAGGAGGCAGGACAGAACTACAGCAGGCAATAAAGCCCATCTCCCTGTTGAAACCTGGATTTCTAGTATCTAGCAGAGTTATAAATGCTTGTTTCCAGGCTTGCCTTTTGAAGGTGTTTTATGGGCCTCTTTTGAGGACCACAACTGAGAGGTCAGAGCCTGCCCAAATAAAGGGATGTGCCTTTTCATAGCATCCGTAGCAGAGTTGTGGGACTACTTTTCAGAGGATGCTGTGAACACTCAAAATTTGAGTGATCAAGGGGAGACTGGGGAAGTTAATGGGGGTTAAAATCCCCTCAGTCAGTTTTCGATCTCCACCCACTTTTGTCTACTGTAGGAGATGAGGCTATGTGGACCTGTGGTCTGAGCTGGTACAGTTGTTCCTGTGATGGGCTGGTGGTGTTGAGAGACATCCTGGTGATAGGACCACTTGAAGGTATTTACAGAATACCTTAGACTGCAGTTCATCTAAGTACCTTGGGAAATAGCCATGGGAGGATAGATAGATAGACCTGCGGACCGTGAAATGAGGAGTGGCAGGGGTTCTGTGGATAGATCTCTCTGTAATGTTGTTAGAAAGATAAATGTTACTGAAATAATATTGCTGTGGGAACTTAAGAATGTATCTTTATATCTAGGAATACACACTGGCAAACACATTGTATTAATAAGGTAAAACATAGATATTCCTGGATGTGATAGCCCAGATTTTTTCATTAAATAGTCACAGCACCAGCAAATGGAGGTGCTATTTTTGGTTTTGTTTTGGTAACTAGTGTTGATGTTACAGGAGGGCCTGGTTGTACAGAGGAATCTTGGACTTAGTGCTCATAAAACAGATTCCTTTTAAATTAAATGGAAGCCTAAACAAAAGTAGGTCTAGAGCTAGGATACTTGTCTTTGAAAGGGCAAAATTTGAGAAATGAAAACTTGGTGGGTGAAGTCATCTGGGCAGAGAAGCATAAGAACTTGAATACAGAGGATGCAGAGCCTCTCTCCAATTCAGAGATGGAGAAACTATCTGGACCAGGGATCCCAAGCAAAGGAGGAAAACACGGAAGGAAAGGGCTCCTTGCTGAAGCTGGTGAATAGCCACCTTAAAAAAGGATAGTTGGGATTAAATAGTCTGTAAGGAATGGAAAAAAAAGACTAATTGGCAAAAAAGCAATGTCTTAGAGGTCAGGAGGGGTAGGGATAAAATGAGAATTGCCAAAAGTCAAGCTGCGTTAGGCCTGGCAAAGGAAATTAAAACAAATAGCAACAGGTTTCTCAGCTATATAAATAAAAAGAGACTTGAAGCCGCTGTGCAGTGGGGACCAGCTGGAGATTAAAGATGATCTAGGTATGGCTCCAGTATTAGCTGAGCTTTGCTTCAGTGTTCAGTACAATTGGAGGGGATGAGGACATGGAAACCTTAAACTGAGGGGAAACCCCAAAAGTCAAAGAATTAAATTGATTGAAATTGGTTGGAGAGCAGAGGCCAGGAACACCAGCCCCAGTTTCTGAAGGGACTAGGACAAAAAAAAAAAACCCAAACCAGAAATCACTGTCATGTATAAAGATTTTTTGGTCATGATGGTAAATAGGAGACAGGGACCCAGTATTTCAGATCACCAAAGGTGGGAGAGTGATTCAGACAAATACAGACCCATTAATCCAGCCTTAGCTGTGGATGACACTGGCAGATCTGGAGGACAGAGTAATAAAGGATTTGAAGGTGTATGCCAAGCAGATGAAGAAAAGGTGGATCATGCCAGGCTGAACTGATACTTTTGTCTGATGTACTGCACTTTTCTGAAAAATCAGTTTTCTGGTCTGTGTGATCTCCCACAGAGCAGTAGATATAAATGTATGTGAGAAAATATTCCTTAAAATAGGAACAAGGGGAGTCAGTTTGAGAAGTGGTGAGGGAGTGACAGAGGCTTGTGCAGGGATGGTGGGATTTGTCTGCAGAGGACCCCAAGGATAAGAAGTGAGGTGTACCTCTGTGTGTTTGCAGTGATGGCCCTGGTGGAAACCATAGGTGTGAAGGTGTTGAATACTTGTGATTGTGCTGAGTCAGGTTCGTTGTCATGGAGAGAGAAAGCTCAGGAGAAGTCTTTAGGGTAAGTGACGTGGAGGGGTGACAGAGTCAGGAACAGGATAAAACTGAATAGCACGGAGTGCTGGGATGGGCAGTGAAAGACCAGGCTGGAGACTTTGAACGGGACTTTTGCTAGCAAAATCTGTCAGTCGACAGCTAAGAACTGTATGTTTTCATCGATCCCACGGTAAGGGTGGACTGCTGCTCAGGTCCTGCTTTGCAAAAAACCACCCAGGCTCACCCTAAATCCAGAGAGAAGCGTCCCACGGGGGAGAGAAGTGTTAACCCCTCTGAAAGCAGCTGGCAAGCCCTTGGCTGCAGTCATGAGCTTGAAAAAAATGGATGTGGGCAGGCACAGGTGCAGGGACAAGCTCCAGGGGAGTGGGAGCGTGTGCCACAGGGAGGGCTTGGCAGGGGAGGACTTGGCTGCTCCCTCAACATACGGGAGGGAAACAAAGACGAGGGAGGGGAAAGAGTGCCAGGAGCTAGAGAATAGTGCTGGCACGAGGACAGCATACCATAACTTGGCCCTAATAATATCTTGTCTAGAAAACATGGCATCTTCTGGCTGGAGCACTGTCCTTCTAGGACATCTTTTCCAGGTGAAACCTCGAGGGCAGGACAGATGCTTTCTGCTCCCAAGGAGGGCGGTGCGATGTGGCTGATGGCAAGTCCTGTGTCCAGGGGCTCAGGAGGCCCTTGCACTAGTCCCAGGGAGGATTTCATTTTTTTCCTTAAACAAGAATTTTTAAAAATGTTTTAGTTCTGTTCATGGGCCCAGCAGGTTTTGTCAGTGCACAGGGAGATGTAATACTGACCTTGCCATGCTCATGTTCCTTCAGCTTGGCAAAAGGGAAGTTTTGTCATGGGAGAGTGGTTGTTAGAGATCAATATTTAAACACCAAATTCAAAATAAAATTGTGCTCTCAGAATTTGGGGTCTGGTTCAAAGTGCAGTTGGATCTAGGCTGAAGCCGTGTTCCCCTTTCACAGTAAGTTACTGTACGGAATTTTCAAAGGGAATGGAGATGTAGAGATTGTTTGTTGTCTTTGTTAATACTGTTTTCTAGGTGCAGGACCCCAGTCTGCCTGTCTGTCTTCTTTTTTTAAAAAAGATCTTATTTTTAATTGTAGCAAGCCAAGCAGCACGACATACTCTGACCTAAAGTGAGTTTCCATGTATGTATTTCTTTGCTGAGATTTTATTGCTCAGCATTTCAGGGTAACAGAAGTGTCCTGTGTGTTTGCTTTCTTTAGGCTCTAGAGTTTGCCCTGCAGCCAAGCCAAACTACTCCAGCTTTGGGGGGAACTGAAATGAGGAAATCTGTACTTTGTGACCTTAAACTTTCAATGAAAGGGGATTTGGGGGATGGAGAAATGGCAAGTGCTCAGAAAGTGAATATTTGCAATGGGGAAATGAGGGAAGACTTTAAAACAAAGCCCTTGTACAATGCCAATAACTAGATAATGTGGTAGAGTTAGGAAGCCCTTGATAGAGAATTGGTTGCCCAAGAGGAGGTATCAGGTACATTGCCTGAGGCCAACAGCCCCAACAGAAACAGGGAAAAGGATAGCTGGCATCTCTGATACATTAATTGCAAACGAAACAAAAGCTGGCAGGAGAGAAATTGAGAAGTGTCACATGCCTTTAAGGTCTCCAGAAGGCGCTTCCCAGCTTATAGTGGTCCTTTGTAGATTGTTGTAGAGTGATTTATTCCTGTGACTCACTGAGGGTTGGATTTTAGGCATTTGCTTCTCCCCACCTCCAAGCTCCCCCAGCACGGCCGTGCTGCCTTCGGGGCAAAGGAGCAAGATGCACTTCAGACTATTTATGGCTCATTCTACGGTTTCATTCTGGGAACATCCCAGGGAGGCTGATGGCTGTTTCGGCGCCAAATATTCATCAGCCTTCTGCCATTTTCCAGTTAATTTGTCTGGATGACTTCTCCAATGACTTCTCACATTTTCCACCACCTGATGCTCTTTTAAGAGTTTGTTCCTTTGTCCATCTCTGGGGCTGTTTTGTTGTATCCACGCTGCCTCGTTTCCTGGCTGATTTAAGGATTTATGCTAACGTCATCAGTCGTGGCAACTGATAAAGGCCTCTTTTGTAAGGAATCATCATCTGGAGGCCTCTGTTCCGGGCTTACCAGCTTCACAGTAGCAGGTCTGATCTGAGCACTGTCCTTTTCTTTGGTGTGGAGGTACTCGGTTTAGGGGTCAGCCCATGCGATGTCAGGCCTTCTCCTAGGTGCCTCCATCTCTGGTGCTCCCAGGTTCATTTTTCACAGCTTTAAGGCCAGAAGGATGGTGTCCCGTCCTCAGGCCTGACTCCTGGTCCAGTTTAGACCACAAATTTTTGCTGTGTGAATTGCTGTTTTGACTAAAGTGCTACAAAAACCATTCAGTTTTGACTTTAAAAATCTCACAGCAGGAGATGCTATCACAACCCTTTTGTAAACTGAGCCAGTGGCTAATTTGGATTGTCCATGTTTGCCTCATCCAGTAAATAGTCTTCATCTCAGTAACAGTTGAGTATTTGCAAGAATTGTTAATTCCTTTTTGGTCTTCATATACTTAACTATACATGAAGTCAAATTTTCTCTGGTTGATCTTTTTCCATTCTAATGTCTTATCTGACCAATTTACCCTGCTTGCTTCTGTGGTGCTCCATTACAGTTGTATTTTAGGAATGAGTAAGAAGCTTGTGGGGAATTTTCTCTGCAGGTTTTATTCATTTTTGCTTTTCATTATTGATTAGCAGTTTCCATTCTCCTCTTTTCTTACACTCCCTTAATAAATATTTATGCTGCCCCATCAATTTACATAGTATTCTTCAGACCTCAAAAGAGGCAGAGTCCTGCCCCACTGATCTCTAGTCTTTCCATGCATCTCCCATGCTGCTGTGGGGGTACTGGGAGCAGAGATTATACAGCTTTGCTGGGGAGGACCCAAATACTGGAGGTGCTGGGTGCATTTTGCTCCTTTGGAGCTCCCTGGGAATGGAAGACCTTCCAACTTCTCACTCAAAGAGAGGGGAGGACATAGCTGCTGGTGATATTTCATGCAGAGAGAGTGGAAGTACTCTGATAATTCGCTCGGCATGTCTGGAAGAGGTGGCCCATGCGGTGCATTATGCAGTCTGGTCTGTGTGTGGAAACAGTAATTGCTGTCAAAAACCCACTGATGTTTTGTTCTCTGTGACTTGGGCTGTTGCATGATGAGACCCACGGACAAACTTTGCAGGGCTCGCTCAGCCCACTGCATGAGGTCGTCCTCTGCTAGGGCAGAGGACCCAGCCTGCTTCCAGTGAAACTGGACCTGCCAATTCTGCTGTCTCAGCTGCTGTAACGAATCCTGTCTTTGAATGCTCTCTCCCTGCAGAATTTGCATTACCACTCCTGTGAGGTGTTAAATGCCACCAGTAACTCTTCACTGCTGACTACAAACCCTCGCCTCCAGGGCTACCTGTTTGCTGCTCCTCCAGGCACACTTTCTAAGTGATGTAGGAGGGAATCGTCGTGAAATGAGTCTGTAACTCAGCTGTTGCCACTCCAGGGATGTCTCTGGTCTGGAAGAACTTGATGATGAACAGACCCGTGGCTGTGTAGGGACCAGCCCAGTGAAGCTGGTAGAAATGAGATCAGCCCAAGGATTTTCTTAGCCTAGTATTCAATAGGAAGAGTCAAATGCAAACATGATGATTGCAAGCGCATGTGGCTGCGGCTGTCCATCTTGAGGCCTGTTCAGTGAAAATGGGGTTTATCTGTTTGCCAAGAGCAACACACTTTCCTTTTAACCCTCAGCAACCCTTCCAGCTTTAGCCCGGCCGACACCATCACAGTTTATTTAGCAAGGCAAAGCATGGTGAGGCTGAGGGAGCAGTGTGAGAGGCCACAGCTGGGCTTTGTGAAAGGCAGGGATGGGGCACGGGAGAAAACAACTGGGGAAAAAGCAAATGTTTTGGTGCAGGGTTTGTGTGGAACTTGTAATGTTCAGTGGTAAATAGCTGGTTAATCAATGCCAGATTGTCTGTTGGACGTCCTCTTAATTACTTTGGCCTGTGCCAGACACTGATATCCTTGAAACCTGAAAAATCCCATTAGAAGGTGCTTTCATTGGGGCTCAGCCAACATGCTTCGCAGGCTTTTGAGGAAGAGCAGCATGTGACGAGAGTGAGTGCTGATGGGCTGGGGCCATTGGGGTGGCACTGAAGGGGTCTCTCCCCATGTCGGGGCACCCTGTGCAGCTTGTCAGGAGCTTGCAATGAATCCCTCGCTCTGGGGTGGTGTCCCAGCTCTCCAATTAGACAGGCAGCAGTAAGAGCTGCTGTTGCTGTTTTCCATGTGCTTTGGCTTTGTTCCTGTGCCCTCAGCTTGTGCCAAGGCCTTCTGTATTTGTGAAAAGGCCGGGCATTTTTCTTTCTCTTTAAAGAAGAGGTGTCCTGGCTCCCAGCCCCTTGCGAGGGCTGCGGTTGATTTCGGAGGCGTGATGGAGGTGTGTGTGGCACACAGCAGGTGCACATTGCTTTCTGAAGGTCACCCCTTGATTAAGGGGTCTTCAAAACTTGTCTTAACGGAGTGTGAAGACCTGCACTTTGGTGTTTAGGTCTTTCTGCTGACTTGCTCCTGTGGGCTGAGATGGAGAGCTGTAAAATTGTGAATAGGGGGAGGAATGAGAAGATCACCATTGTTCAGTTTCATTTGGCATCCCATGAAAAGATCAAGCAGCACATCTGGAGGAGCAGGGCACAGAATTAAACCATGAAAGTCATTGCTGTAGGAAGTTGGAAATGTCCTTGATATAAATGGCTTCTCAAAGGAAGTACAGAAATTCATAGAGGGATGGCTGTCTATGAAATATGAAGATCCATGTGCAGCCTCTGGCTTGGAAAGTCCCTACGCCATTGGTTTCCACAAGCAGAGGAAAAGATCAGTCCTTATGCTCCTCCTAACATCTGCCGCTGACCACAGCTGTAGCGGCTGGTGGATCACAGAGATAGCAGCCTGGTGCTGGAAGAGCACACTGATGCCTTGGCAGGGAGACATGAAGAGTCATGTGCTGGGGCCTCAACCAAGCTGCATGCAGCTGGACTGCTCTGCTCTGCTCCTCCCTCAGCCTCTGCGTCATGGTTAGCTTGTGTTTTGGACTCGTGACTGGTTTGGCCTTTGCACAAGGAACTGCCACAGCCTGCTCCCCCCTCGCTGGTGAGCATCGCTGCAGGTGCCCTCTGCTATCCCCTCCCACGGCTCTCAGTTGAAGGGGGGTTACCATGGGTTGCCCATAAGCCATACTCAGCTCATGGGGCGCATGAGCCCTGAGCAGAGCATACGCAGTCAGAGGCTCTGGTTGCAGGTTTTGTTTTTTATGTACTGCAATATCTAAATTCTCTGCCTCCCCCAACTTTGGAAGATGGGGTATCCTTGTGAGGATTACTTGGGGTGCTCTTCCCATGGGTAGAGCCCAGCTGGGTTCAGTTGGAAAGCCGAAAGAGGGATTTTTGGTAGGAAAGATGTCCCTACTTTGTGCCTATGAGCCTTGTTGGAGGAAGGGACAAGGATAGGGAGAGGTTTAGAAATTGTAATTTTCTTACTGCCTTCCTCCCAAGGAATCCAGAAGAGCTTGTCTTGGTAAATGGCACTGTTTTCCCCTCTAGTGAAACAAGAGTGCCTGAGTAACTCTCAAACCCACAGCAACACCCACTAACAGGTTGGGATAGGAAGTGCAGAGCTTAATTACATTTTGACCCTCTTTTGCTTCACTATTCAGATATTTCTTCTCCTTGGCTTGAAGTTTTGTTGGACTGGGGCAGGAAGGACCAGGGGAGCTCATTCGGCTGCTGCTAGTACGCCTTGCTTTTTGCTCGCTGCAGGGGTGGCTTTTGTGTTTAGACATCTGAGAAAAGATACCGGGCAGCAGGGATAAAAGATGGTTGGACTCAGCACTGCAGCATGAAATCAAACTGGAGCACGGCACTGGGAGAGCTGACAGTGCTTGGAATATCTTACTCTTGTAGGAAGGGGGACAGGCAGGACATTGACGCCTGCTTCCATCGGAAGAGTTGAAAGCCGGAGCCTACAAGGTGTGACGGTGGCTGAACAGGACTCCCTCGTGGGTTGGGGGCAGGAGAACAAGTAGCTGACAGTCAGGGCAGCATGTTTGGGGAGCTGACCGGTGGGGGCAAGGAATGTACCTGACAGGCATGAAAAGCAAGTGGTGTAACTGAGGAGCTTCGTTCTGAGTATCCGAAACAGATTGTGGGGATTGCTGCATCACAGCCATGATGTGTGGCGGTGTGATGAGGCATCACTTTTCATCTAGCCACTTACCTTGAAGCTGCAGTAGTCCTGGTCTCAGCAGGTCATCCCGCTTTTAGCAGGTATCAAGCTCCTGGGCTGCATGCGTGGGTTGCATCCTGTGTTAGCATCAACGAGCATAATGCATCTGCTGTGCATTTGGTGCTCTGTGAAAGCCAGGCTGCCCGCTGAGCGGTCCCAGCCTCGGTCTGCAGTGAGAGAAATACTATCTGGGGCAGTGTTTTAAAGCCAGGCTTTGGAGACACTGCTGGTACCTGCCCATGCCAGATCATGGCCTGAAAGCTGTGGAAGGATTCTGGGCATGGGTCCCTGGGAGGATGCTGCAGCCCAGCAATGGTGCCCCAGCTCCTTCCCGCAGGAGGGACCAGTCCTGTTCTCCCAGTGGCTGGGAAGGACGTGGGGTGGCTTAGTGGGAAAGCAGCCAACTTTGCAGCCGGTGCTTCTCTCCATTCCCACCTACTGCATGCCTGGCTTCTCCTTTCACAGAGAAACACAAGCATCTTCCAGCATAGGAGCTGGCAAAGGGGCTTGCAGGTAACCTCTCCTCTGGGGGCATGAAGGACCTTTGCGCTCCCTGGAAGGGATTTCAAGTGCCCCATGCATCGGATGCAGGCTTCCTGGGCTGGGCTTCTCTGTTGTTCAGGCCACCTGGAAGGATGTGCCAGAGGAGGCTCGCAGCGTGATTGTCTGTGAGCGGTAGCTGGCACTAGCGCAGCCTGTGCTGGGTGGATGGAGGGGGACATGGGGGCTGTGTTTTGATTCTGCTCTTCCTGTTTGTTGTAACTTGGCAGAGGCAAAGTTTCAGAGACTGCAGGGGCAGCGGGATCCTTTTTCTTTTCTTTTCTCCCTGGCATGTACTGTGACACCTTCCGCCAGTAACTTTGTTGTTTTTGGGGTTTTTTTTTTCTCCAGAGGGGACAGAGGGAGAGTGGGAGGGAAGGATTGGTGTGTGGAGGCTCTGCAGCTTTGGAGCACATAAACCAGAACATTTAGGATGGGGCTCACTGTTTAGAGGGGAGACTTTCCTAAAAGCAGCTCCCAGCATGTCAGCAACTGTCACAGGGGCTTTTGTTCATGCTTCAGGTGAGATTTCAGTGGAAAAAATTTTAAAAAGGAAGAAGGAAAAAATCCAAACCCAAAATGCACAAAACCTTCTCCCCAAGGCCTGTTCATAAAATGCAGATAAAGCAGCAATAAAGTCAAGTGCTCAATTAAGCCAGATGTATATGCTTTAAAGCACTAACAGATGTGGCAACAGTGGCTCTAATGAAGTGGAGTTTTATGGACCGAGTGCGATGGAGGCGGGTGCGTGTGCCCGTTGCTTCCCGACGGGGAATGGCACAGCAGTGCTTTTGTTCTGGGGGCTGATGAAAGCCCTCAGAGGGTATGTGGGTGCTCAGGGCTGATGTTTCCTACTGTCCCCTTGGCTTCTGCCCCCTTGCCCCTGGGATGGCTGCGGTTACAGTGCTTTTTCGGTTGCGGTAGTCTGTCTGAGAGCAGTGAGGGTGGGTTAATTATAGCACTCCAGGGCAATTTATCTAATGACAGTCTCCCACCTTAGTACTCCCACGAGGCTGTGGTGGCCCCCTTGATGTGCTCCTTCCTCAGACCCTATGCCTGGGGAGTTAGATGCCCTTAAATGAGTGCCACATTTTGTTTTGCAAATTTGGGGGTTCAGAAATGCAGCAGAAAGCTGTGAGATGCTTTTGGCTGTAAGAAGATGGATAAAGGCCAGGTAAAACCTGTTATTCATATGCTGTAAAACACCTGCAATGTACAGCATGAGTGATACTTGCTGCAGAGCAGCCAACTGGGTTTTGGCTGGGAAGGCTCACCTGTGGGCAGGGCTTAGACCGTGTGCAGGGTCGGTTTGGAGAAGGACTTAAACATCAGTATGCCACAAGCCAGCTGAAGCTGTCCAGCATTTTGGGGTGAACTCCATGCAAATGCCAATCCTTCCTGAAGCCAGGGGATTCCCAGGTATTTTCTTGCAGAAGCTCAGTGTTTTGACTATTTGGCTTGTTAACGTAGGCATGGATGGTTTGCTCTAACTTGGGGACCACCCCACCACCACATATCAGCAGCTCCCCCTTTAAAGGGCTCTTTTCCACAAGCCTGAGGATCTTCCAAGCCTTTAGGTGGTAGCCAGATTCCCCCATCAGGAAAGGGGTGCTGCGTAGATCAGGTGCACAGCAAACACCGGGACACTTGGTGCTGAGCGTGCTGGCTGGATGTACATGAAATGGTTTCTGGAGCTGTTTGAGCGGAAAGCTCACTGTTGCACATCCGAGCTTCCCTTCCAGTGGTTCAGCTGGCTTATCACATCTGTCTCCATCACTCTGTGTTTTGTGGTGGTCTGTTTTTTAAGCTTTGCAATGCCTCCCTCCTCCTTGGGAATGCAGCTGACTGATGTTCCCCTTTCTTTTCTTCCTTCCTCTACCACAGTTTTATGACTCTCTCTTCCTGCCTTTTGCTCAGCGGGAGTCTGCATACTGCTGAGGTTGGAGCTTGGGCAACTTCATGGGTGGCCCAAAATACAGAGTCGTTTGCAAATAAAGTGAGATCCAGCCCCTTTTTCTATAAAGGCAAGAGACCAAAGCAATGACACAGC
The DNA here is from genome assembly GCA_009819775.1 of Phoenicopterus ruber ruber. Taxonomy (NCBI): domain Eukaryota; kingdom Metazoa; phylum Chordata; class Aves; order Phoenicopteriformes; family Phoenicopteridae; genus Phoenicopterus; species Phoenicopterus ruber. The sequence goes on along the minus strand of CM020220.1, from coordinate 27,019,072 downwards.
AGAGCGAAGCAGCAGGCTGCCTTGCGCAGCTTCCCTCCCACCTGTGTGGGAGGAAACTTCCCCTTCTGAAGGCCAAGTGACATAGATCTGGCCATGCCATAGGCTCTGGAAATCACTGAAGGACCATAAAGGTAACTTGCATTACTTGCATGTGCATGGCCATTGTATGCCACAAACAGTTACTACAGATCAGCCGATCTGCAGTAAATTGCTGCCTTCTGGTAGCCTGTCCATGAATCTGAGCCCTTCATGGCATTACTGCATGTGTGCACGTGTCATTCAGCAGTGGGACAAATCTGCAAGTCTTAATTTTGGCAAAACTCCTGTTTATTTCAATACCAGTGTTGTATCAATAAAGGCTTCATGCCTAGAGAGTGGCAGTTGCCTTATTTCAGTAAATGCACATAGCAGGATAAACAGTAAATGTGCATAATAAATACGCATGCAAGAGCAGGTTCAGTCCCTTCTCATGGTGTACTCTAACATGAGGGTTCAAATTCAGCTCTGCCCCTACCTGGGAGAAGGATAAAACAAGGGCTCAAGAAATCCAGCAAAGTGACTGAAAAACTGAGTGAAATATTGCCCTGAGAACAGATGAACAAAGTTTTTTGACACAACCTGAAACAATTACAATGTTTAGCTCGAACATCAAATGAGGAAAAAACCACAATCTGTGAACAGCTCAACTTCAGGCTTAAATGTGGCATATGGCAACTTGGTAATAGCCCCCATGAGGAGGGAAGGACAATGTCTGTGAGTGCTGGAGGCAGCTGGGAGATGCGAGTCTCTTCTGTCCACCAGCAACTGCATTACAGCAGATACTGCTGCTTTTCACCTACAATTCAGTGCTCTGGTTTTATTTGGAGATGCTTGTGCTTTGTCCCTGGGGAATGCAGGTTCCTGTGGAAAAAGCAGACGCAGGGTGGGCTTCGAGGGCTGGTGCTTGGCTAGGGAGCTGCGTGGGGACAGTAGGTCCAGCAGACCTCGATGTGATGCTGGTGGTAATTGCTGTTGGGCTCTGGCAGGGTTTCTGAGGAGAAGGTAGGAAGGAATTATTGTAATAATAATAGTGCGTTTTGAAAAAGGCAGACTTTGAGGAAATGCACAATGAGATTTGGGTGGGTGGTGAGGGGAGCCCTGGACTGAGCCGCTGTCTGGAAAAATGACTGGAAAAGTGAGATGTTATTTAAAAACTAGTAATACAAATGACTGAAGTTCATTCCATTTGCATGCAATAGTTGTAATAACTGGAGAAGCCAATGTGACTGAGAAGGGAGTGGAGCAATACCGGAGATAGGCGAGAGACTGCTCTTGCAGGCAGGGTGGGGCACTGCTCTGACCTTTTGGGGGTTTTAAGTCTTTTTTCACTTTACTTGTAGTATTTTTTTCCTCTTGCTTTTGAAGCTTTTCCACCTTTTCTGCAGGGCGGAAGGTCAGACTTTTGGCTGCTCTGCACGCAGCCTTCCCAGAAGGCAAGCAGAAACAGTCTGCCGTAGGTTCCTCTGGTCATGCCCTGTCCAGAGCCGCTTCTCCAGTAGCTGTTGATCTTGATATGGGGGGTGTGAACAGGCACGAAAGGGCACAGCTGGGCTTCCAGAGCCAGAGGACATCTTTCCGGTGAGCTAAGCCATCCTTGAGGAGCCAGAACAGGCAGAGGGCATTGCTAGGAACAACCCCTAGACTATCTCCCCTAACTTCTGATATGATAGACCACAGTTTCCCTTAGCCACCTCTCCTTGGAGCAAATGTCTTGTATTTGGCTAAAGCACCCTATTCAAGAGACACATTATGTGGATTTGAAGACCCTGATGGACAGATGTGAGCACTTCCTCCAGTAGCACGTCTTTCCTTGGTGCAGCTTCAAATTGATTTTTGACAGTCTGTCTCCAGCTAACTTGGTGTTTGCTTGTCACTGCCTGTGCCTAGAAAGGTAATCATCTTAAAACAGGAGAAGAGTCTGAACAGGTCCTGTGTATTATACTTTTTCCAAAAATGTGTGAGGGAGGCAGAAATGTTTAGTGTGAATTCAGAGAAGAGTTTCTTGTTTGTGTGTCCATCAGATCACCAGTCCTTCATCAGCCCTTTCTGGCGGGCTGCAGAATGTCCTACCTTGGAATCAGCCTTGTTGAGATTCACAGCTCTTGGAACTCTGCCAGCCTCTGGCTCTCCTGCAGGAAAGAGGTGCAGCATCCCACTGCCAAACAGAGATCATCTAGATAATCATTAATGTGCAGGCACCCTCATGGAGGCTGCGGTAAGGAAAGCTCTTCTGTGCTTGTATCGTCTGGACTGTGGGATGCAAAAGCCCCGATGGGCTTGGACTCAGGGTCAGAGATGAGCCTGTGTTTCCTAAAACAAACTGGGGATATAAAGATAATTCAAACACAGTAGTAAAACCTGTAGGAAATGAATGAGGTGGTTTTGTGGTCTGATTTCTTTCTGGAAATTCATAGGAACTGAGGATTTAGGAGCTGAGCTTATATTAGAAGTCGGTGCAGGCTTTTTGGGGTGGCTGGGGCACTGAAGACCACATGGATGCATGTGAGTGACCAGGGAAGGAGAGTGAGACTTGGGCTGGTAAGGTTAATGGCTCCTTTCATTCAGGCAGAAGCCTCTAATGACTAAGTAGCAGCTACTCTGGGGATTTTACAGATGAGGTCAAGGTCAAATCAGGAAGCTGCAGTGCAATTAATTTAAGCTTGGAAGTGTTTTCAAGTTAATTCATTTGGTTCTGCTGGGAAGGTCGCAGCTTTGCGGAGGGCTAATCAGAGAAGTGTGTTGAAAGAGCTGAGATACGGTTCACTAACAAGGGGGAATGCTTTTATGGTGGCAGGGAGCTCGGAGAGCCTCACTCAGCAAAACCTTCCAAACATGTTAAGGTCTTTCCCCTGAGTAAGCTGCCTTCACACATGCTGAAGTTGTGCACGTGCGCAAACCCACTGTCATCAGCCACAAGGTGAGACCCTCTGCCTCCTCAGCCTCAGCTTTTAGGTGAGGCCAGAGAGTCCCCGCTGTAGGTGCGCGTTGGGATGCTCAGCAACCCCACGCTCGGGGGAAGAAGTGGGCGAAAGAAAAGCAGGATTGCAAGTGGAAGTTGGGTGAATGAGGGGACTTGAAGTGTTCCCCTGCATTTTTGAGGGACCTGAACGGTGTTTTCCCTTATCGTTCTTGGCACACAGTGAACGGCTGGCACGGGAGGGAACAAGATGTTGCAAACACCACTTGCAGACTCGCTGTTGGCAGGAGGAGGGCTGGAGCAGACCTTCCCCAGCAGTGGTTTGTGCTCTGGTGGGTCCACACAGAGTGGGCTGGTGATGTGCTATATTGGCCCATCAGTCGAATCATTTGGAAAGAAAGCTAACAAAACAAACCCCGCTATTTTATCTCTCTTCAGCCTGGCTGCACGTTTCCATGAAATGGTGGAAACTTACTATTTTTGAGAATTGTGTTCCTGTTTGAGATGTAGTTGGCATTTGCTGGCGTGTTTGTAGATATATTGCGAGGTGGAGGAAGACTAATAGGGAGACAGGCAGTCATGCAAACACATGTACATGCAGAAACACATAGAAGCAGGCTGTGTTATTGCACAAGCCCTGTATCCTTGGGAAACCAGTCTACAAACATGATTTAATAAAAAAACAACCTGTTTGAAGTAAAGCTCGGGAGAGGACATCTCGGTCCCTCTTCTTCCCTCATCTGACTCAGCTCCATTTCAGTATCACTGCTGTGCTTGCTCCAGGGTGCTAGAGGAGTTTGTGCGCTGGGGCACAGGTGCACTATAGGGCACTGTGCGGTGGGTAAGAGGCTTCTCTCTGGCTCTGGACCTAGGTGGATGGAGAAGAGAAAGTTGCTCTGCAGCGGTCAGGAATGGGCAGAGAAAAGAGAGCGAAGCAGGCTGCTGAAAGCTGCGCTGCCCTGAGTCAATGTCCTCGGCACTTTGGAGGAGCATAAAGCATTTCCTGCAGGACACCCAAGCCAAAGGAAGGCACTGGGTGCCCCTTGGATCACCCCTCCGTGCCAGCCGCTTAGGGCAGGGAGAGGAGCTTGCTAAGCAACCCCTGGCCAGAACATGCTGTTCCCTCCCTAGGCCTGCCCTCCCTGCCGGTAGAGATGAGCTGAAAAGATCTCATGGCAAAAAAAAAGGGTGTTTGCAGAGCCCCAGGGCTCTTGGCCCCAGAGGATCTCAGAGTGCTTTGTGGACAGCTTATCGCAGAGGTAAAACACGCTCTTGGAGACTGATGCAGGAGTTTTCTGGCTGTGGTGTGCAATTGCCTCGCTGTTACTGAGCAAGTTGGTGTGATGAAGTAACGCTGGGGAGTGCAGGCAGGCAGAGGGTCCCGGGAACCTGCCCTGAGGAGCTCCTTTGTAGATAGAGAGATGCTTCGAGCTGATCTCCATCTCTGTGTCTCATGGGAGCCCACGGTACCGAGAGATTTGGGATACCAGCCTTCCTGCCAGCCCTCCCAGAATCTGGGTGGCACAGACCCCACTGGGCTGCCCAGGAATGCTGGCTGTGTGTCCTCTGCAACCAAATCAAGTGCTTAAACATCCACATGTTGCCTGTGCAGAACTGGATGAGGCTGAGCAGAACAAGCTCCTGGCTGGGGAGAGGGGACCAGGAGGAGGTATGGGTAGCTGAATCTAGAAAGGGATCGTGCATGGCTCCTCCCTAGTTAGGCCTGTCAATGGCTATTAAACCCAGTCTAGATGTGACCTTTGGCTCCTGAACTGCTGATTGCCAGGAGGAGAGCTGGGGAGGGATTGTTCTGTAGTTGTCCTTTCTTCTGCTCCTCCCCTAAGTGCCCACGGTTGGCCTCTGTGAGAGATGTTGTCCTGGGACGGGAGGGCTTCTTTGCTCTACATCCCTTCTCTCATTGCCCCCTCTCCTACATGGCCCATTGCACTCCCTCTGTGGCATTTCCCAGTTGCGTGGGGATTTTTTGGGGGTGTTTTGTGTGTGAAGAGTGAAACTTGAGCGGCTGCTTTGGTTTCATCTGCCTCTGGAGAGCTGCATCCAGCCCAGCTTGATTACGCCTGGGGCCAGACCACGTACCGGTGCCCCCGCGTTTCCCCTCTGCTGCCAGCTAAGTGCTGATGGACGCTGTGCTGTGGCTCAGTGCCTTGCAGTTTGGCAGTGGTAATTCGGCAAACCCTGGGTCCTTTTTGGGGTAGGATGGACCAGAGCGCCTGAGGGGGACTTTGTTCTTGGCAGCTCCTGCTGCAAGGAAATTGCACCGCTAGTATAATCCCTGCTGGCAAACGTTTTCTGAGGTATCCGAGCTCCAGGTCAACACCACCCACACCAGAGCTGTTGCACAGGAACCTTTGCCCAGGGCTCTCCTAGAAATACTTTGCAGACTGATGAGGCAGAGGTCACCAGGGCTGCAGTCAGGGTTTGTCTGCTCCTTCCCCACCTTCCTACAAGTAATTCTCCGGCCATGGCTGTTGTGCATGTTAAAGGTCAGGTTTAAAGGCCCTGTCTGCTCTCAGGCTGCGAAGGACAAGTGCTGGGCTCCTGACAGCCCAGGACAGGCAACTCTGCTCCTTAAAATAAAACATGGCAAGCAAAACCCAGAACAGGCACTTAAACTATCTTGAAATGGTAGAACTCACAGCCTCAAGAGGCTAAAAGTGTTGGAGGAAAAAAAAAGCTAGATGAGATAGATAACGCTGCTCAGGGTGAAAAATCACTCTCTGGATGCTGCATTCCTGCAGCTCCAAGTGCTCTTGCTCCTGTGCACAGTGCAGTGCCAGGGCAGGAGCACAGGCTCCCGAGTTCGCTCATCAGTTCCCTGCGTGGCTTTGGGCAACGCGCTCAAATTTTTCCGTGCCTTTGTTTTTTACCGTGTGCAACCCAGGATGAACACCTCTCTCTCCGGGGTAATTAATGAACTGCAAAGCACTTTGATGTCTTCACAGGGAAAGTGCTGGCCAACAGAGGCTATGATTGCTGCAGGAGGGAGATGTAAGCCCCGTCCAGCTCGGGCCACAGCCAGGACCTGGGTCTAGTGGGGCTCCAGACAGGTTGTTGAAGGCCACTTGGGTGAAATTTTCTGTGGGTCTGGGACCTTAATCAGCACTTAAATGCTATGCAAACACCTCGGGAAGATAAGCAAATGTACGTGAAACCCTGTGGGCAAGCTGTCATCAAAGGAAAGCAAGTGCAGAGAGAGAGCAGTGCTGGAGAGGGTGGCTGTGGTCCTTGGCATGGTGCGTGCTCCCCGTGATACAGGCTGGCCCTCTCGTGCTAAGTGAGTGCTACTGGCTCGATCCTGTCCCGCAGCCCAGATATGTTTCGAGGCTCTTCAAAGGGATAAAGATGTATTTTTAACTTCAGGCAGATGCCTTTTTTTTGTGCGGTGCTTTTTTCTTCTTGTAGCTCTGGAAGTGGCAGGGATTTTTTAAGCCCCTCTGTTTGTCAGCTGTCTCAGCAGAGGTGCCTAGAGGTCTCAAACCAGATTCCCGAAAATTTCAGCACTCATTGGTAGTCGCTTTTGAAAATGTTGGCAAGACTGTGCAGCTCCCTACAGACGTTAGCTGATGGCCGTTTGAAGACACTTTCACCTCAGCCAAGTCCTCGTCCCATTGAAGCCAATGGGAATTTTCCTTGAAAAAGGCCATAAAGAAATCATTTTCTTGGCATGGAGAGAGGTGTTTCATGGGCTCTACATCAGTGTTCGGGAGAACTTCAGCTATCTGCTTTGATTCCTGCCACACTTGTCCCACCCTGCACAAAGTACTCTACCTTTTGATCCAAAACAGCATAGGAGATGTTTTCCACATGCCATAAGAAAATGGAAGAACTATAAAACTTAATTGTTTTGAAGTTTGGCACCACTCCGTTCACAGATATATTTAGTGTGAATTGGAATTGGTCAGCAAAAGGGCGTTTGCCAGGATGACAAATGGATTAGGGTTGTATATCTGAGGCAATTGCATACCTGCCCATCCCATGCCAGTAGGGTCGATGGGTGGCTTAATTGGTTCATAGATAGTCATAAGCAAGCATGTATAACTTGCTGCTTTTGGGTAGTGTTAAAAAGCATTATCTGACTGTAGAAGGCGTCGTTTGGCTCTTGGCGTGCTCTGTGTTTTCCCAACCTCTAGGCCTGATGTCTCCACTCTTGTTGTTGCTACCTGGCCCATTTGCTCTGAGATGTGGTTCATCACACCTGATGCTCAGCCTCCTCCCGTGCACGCAGCTTGTCCATGAAGGAAACACCAGTACTTTCCACGTGGAGTCAATGTGTTCTGTCCCATCTCCCCTCCCCAGTGATTTGAGTCATCCCTACAAGCCCCAGGTCAGGAGAGCTCCTCCTAAGAGCAGCACCAGATTTGGGAGAGGGAAAAGCTATGATGGGACTCTGGCATCAGCCCCAGGTGGATCAGTCCAGCTTGGCAGCAGGGCAAAGGTATTCCTTACTGTGGCTGGCTTGGCCGTGGAGAGGAGAGCTTGCAGTCAATAGCAGCTAGACCTTCCTGGTCTCTGCTCCTGTGATGGTGCCTGGGGAGCCAAGACCAATCTCGCCTGTCCCTGGGTGTGTTCATGCACATGGACTTGCACACTCTGCTCCCATCGGTGGTTTTCTTTGGGCTGATATTTGTTAGCATTGGGAAGTGAGAAAAATGAGCGAAAATATTATCAGAAGCAGGTTTTGTGAATGAATCAGCCGACAAGAGGCTTACCAGCTCGCCTTCATTTACTAGCGCAGTGCTTATTTGGGCAGATGTCTATATATTTTAGTTGGAGGCAGGAAAGAGCAAGAATCGATGGGGGAAGGCACCGATTCCAGTTTGCTGCTTTTCCATCAGTTTGTACCATTGGTTTTCTGAATGAAGCAGGGGACTGCAACTGCCCTGCTGCTGCGCTCATTCTTCTGCTGTTGTTGACAGCTTGGTGGGACACCAAGGAGAGGAGCACAAAAGATGTTGGAAGGCTAAAACCCTCCTAAGCAGCTTGTTGAGGATCAGAGCCTGGCCAGCCTTGCCTGTCTCTTGCATGGTGCTTTTTCATTTGATCCTGTCTGAAGGGCGGCCTCATGGCCTTCTCTTCTCACTATGTGTTTCTAATTAACGGGGAGACTGGTGTATAAACAGAAGATTCCTGCTCAAAATATTCCTTGTCCGGCTCCTAGGATGACGGCCAGACGGCAATCGCCAGGCAGCAGCCCAGACTTTGAGCTTGCCCATCTGGCTATCAAACCTGGTCCCAGTTCTCATCTGGAACCAGTATTGAGGAAAGTCATGGACTTTGCCAGTTTGGTTTTGCCCTGTGTTTGCTTTTCAGTTGCTACCTAAGCAGCTAAAAACCTGCAGACCAAATGCATTTAGTATTTCTGGGAAGTGGGACAATCCAAGTAGTGGGAGATCTGAGGCCAAAATGGTGGGGAAGTTCAAAAGGATATCGGACAAATCCCTTGAGGGATGGATCTGTCGGTAGCTTTTAAATCCTGTGGATCAGATGCAGTCTTCAGCCATGAAAGTGCTTTTACTGCTGGTCTGCAGCACAGATTGGGAATGGTCCTTCTGATGTGTGTCCCCAAGCGGCTGATGATGGTCTCTTGTGGACAGCATGCTGGGCTGGGGTGGCTCTTTGATCCAGCCCAGTTGGGCCGTTCTCTTGCCATCAGTCTGCAGGCAGCCACCCATTTGCTGAGTAAGTTCAGAGAAAACTCTTCTTGCAGTTTCCTCTGTGTGAACCTGGGGTTGTAACACCTGAAAAGAGCTTGGAAAGCTGTGGCAGAAATAAAACACTTGCTATTATGATTTTTCTCTCTCTGTCATGACAGTAGAACTATGCCCTGACAAAACATCATGATGCAGCTTCTGAAAAAATGGAAATGTTAAAATCTGTAAATGCTCTGTGTGCTTGGTCTTCCAAAAAAGCAGGAGATCCATAAATTAAGCATTGTTACATGAGCTAAAGTATCGCTTGCCCTCTGTCGTGCAGTTTGATGTGATTTTTTTTTTTTTTTACTTCTATGTACATGCCTGAGTTCTAGAGTGCTGGAAAGCTGAAATTGGAGGTGCCGGAGAGAATGCTGATGTTGGGAGGCTGGGTGCTACTGTTCCTCCTTGGCATATGCTAAAAGACACTTCGTGTTTGTCACCACTGCAGGACCAGAATGGCCTGGTCTGTTACTGGTGTGGGGCCTGTGGAGCTGCTGAAGAGCTCCTATATACAGAGACTTACTTAGCCTGGATTATTGTGGTGAGAGGTGATGTGTGTGCATGGGTTGAATCAGAATTTGGGCTGGAAAGAACCTCTGGAGGTCTTGGTCCAAGCCCCTGCTTAAAGCAGGGCCAGCTTCAGTGTTGGATCCTGCTACAGCGTTAGATGTGCTTGCTCAGCCAGACCAGACCAGGCACCAAGGAGGGGTCAGCTGTCACCTTCTGGGCTTCTGGAGCAAGCAGGAGGAATTGAGATCTGTCCTCATTGACACTGCAAAGTCCAAAGGGACTGGTGTCTGCAGCATCACGACCATCAGGTCCTACTTTGGCAAGGATTGCTCTCAGAAACGGTACTCAGTGAACTGGGAAAATGCACAAAGCAGAGAGTGGGGGAGATGGAAAAAGTCCAGTGTTTATCCCTAGATTTCTGCTAACTGATTTTGAAATGGCTGAATTTGCTGGGGGTCTTGCGGCTTGCAGCAGTGGCAGAGCTGGGCCCAGGACACACGGGGCTGTCCACAGTCAGCAGAAGTGGCCAAATGCAGAAGTAGGTAGAACCTAAATGAGTGATGCACTGTCTGACAAACAATGTGAAAGATGGTAGGGCAAGGACGATCACTGAAATGGCAGGATCTCTGAGGGAAATTAGGATGGCCATAAACCAGAGGCAAGGTATTTTTGAAAGCAGGCCTGAGAGTTTATTTTAGCACATTAATATTGACTAAGTATTCCTGGAGATACTCTGGGGGATGATAGATGGACTCAAGGTATTGTTACTAATCACTGTGGTTTTAAGTTTTGGAGCTGAAATACACTTGGCCTCCCTAACCCAACTGGACTTCTGATGGGAAAATTACATTCTTTGGGAAGTAATTTAGAAGGTCAAAAAAAACCCACAAAAAAACAGAAAGAACTTCTCCAGCAGTGATTTCCCCTGCTCTCTAAACTCTCTTTTAGTGTGGTAATAACTCCAGAATGAAAGGATCTATTCTCACCTTCCAGATGAAAGGGCTAATGCAATTTAAAATTTTTGCATGCAAAGATTTTATGGCTTGGTAACCAGCCATGCTTGAAAGCGATCCAGGATGGGATGAACACGTGAGAGAGCGCCTGGCTGAGCTTGACCCTTTCCTTGTCTGCCCCGTCTCCTGCAGATAATGGCGATGACCGGTCTGAGAGCATTCTTGCCGAGAACCACGTGGATGGCACCACGGGGATCCTGAGCGGAGCCGGCGGGAGGAAGCCCATGAAGACGGGCATGAAGGAGCTGGCGGTTATGAGGGAGAAGGTGAACGAGCAGCAGCGGCAGATGGGCAAAGTCGGCAAGCCCCATCACAACCACGAGGACTCGAAGAAGTCACGGCTGTCGACGGGCAGGGTGAGAGGGCAGGGCACGTGGGGAGCTAATGGAGGCAGCTGCGGGCTTGCTGGGAAATGCTGAATGCAAAAGCCTTAGTGACATCTGCAACAAACTGCCTTAAAAAGAAAAAAAAAAAAAAGAGAAAAAGGGGGGAGAGGGGAAAGGAAAAAAAAAAAAAGAAAAGCAAACATTTGTTTTGGCTTAAAGCTGGGGCCGAACACACCATCTGATGAACTTTGATGTGCTGGCAAGGAGGCGTTATTTTCATTGCAGCTTCACCTCCTGACAGTAGAGCCAGGGAAGGGGGGTCCTGCTGGCTCAACACCTACCTCCGCAGGGGTGTGAGTGTGCCCTTTGCCCGCAGACCAGCTTTCTCACACCCTTTTTTCCTTAAGCAAGTGCCAGGGATGGCCCAAGGGGATCTGGGGGGGAGGCAGTGACGAGGGTGTCTGCCTGCTGCAGGGCAAGCCCAGTTCAGGTTGAGGGGATGCCCAGAGCCCCTGAGGATGGACTGTGGGGCCGGCACATAGCAGGGAGAGTGCCCGGGGTCCTCCTTGTCCCCTTCTACCCTGTCCCTGTCTCTCTGCCCTCCAGTCCTTGGCCGTGGTTTCCCTCTAGTGGGCAGCTTGGTCAAGGCAACTAGATGGGATGGGGATGGAAAGCCACCCCAAAAGGTCCATAATGCGTCTCTATAAACATATAGGGTATTTATATCTGGGGAGTGCAGGGACGAAAAGCAGCTTTGAAAGGGCCCTCACCCTCTCCAAGGAACAGGCAAAGCAGAGGTTTAAAATAAGGTGCAGGGCACTGTCAACTTTGAGAGCTCCCACACTGCTGCTCCTTTGGAAGAAAAAAAACACCCACAAACCCAAACAAAACACCACCAAACCAAACAAAAAAACCCACAAAACCCAACACCAAACCCCTAGCAACTGCAAAAGCAGAGAGGTGTGGACGCATTCTGGCTCACATAAGGCATAATTCAACTAGGCTGTCTTGGCTGGGAGCCCTGGCTTGGGGCTGCTGTGGAGCAAGAGGGGTGCCTCCAGAGGCTGGCTTTGCTAGGTGCTCTTGTTCCCAGGGCTTCCCCTCCACTCCCATGGGGTCTCGCATGCTTTGAGTTGCACTCTGGCACTAAAACTACATCACAGGTGTGGGATCTGGGCTATGCTTATGGAAACCCTCCTGCTTTGTCCGAATTAGTCCTGCTTCACATCACTTGTCACCACCAGTAGGACCCATGGGAGCATCTCTGAGGCTTCTCCTCTGTGCCTTCAGGGCCTGTGACCTGGTGTCATGTTGGCTCTGGCTACATGAGGTACACGGGAGAGATGTGTGAATCTCTGCACGTTGGCATGTGCGGACATGGCTTTGGGTGCCTGCAGGTGAAGTCTGCAACGGGGCCCAGTGGCAAACCTGGGTCCTGAGGAGGTGCACACAGGTGTTCATCTTTACTGGTGTTTCTGTTGTCCAAAGTGTTGATACTGTGAATGGTCTGATTGCCCTGATGGTTTTGTTTGTTTTTCTGCTTTCTGGGCCCTTTTCAGACCCCTTGTCAGCAGGAGCTGGATCAGGTCCTGGAACGCATCTCCACTATGCGGCTGCCAGATGAGCGAGGTCCCCTGGAGCACCTCTACTCCCTCCACATCCCCAACTGCGACAAGCACGGCTTGTACAATCTCAAACAGGTAAATGGGGAGAGCCAGAGCCCCAGGGCTGGCTGCACTCCTGGCAGCAGCCCTCGGCTCAGCATGCGTCCCCCCACGCACAGCCATGGCGGACACACACAGCTCAGCGCTGGGCTGATGTCGTGCACATGGTGTGAGGGAAACAGTAAATGTCGCATGTGGCATGGACAGCTTTAGTAACACCCAGGTGCATCTGCAGCCATAGGCTAGCAAGTGGAGATGTGAGATCCACATAGTGAATAGTACCTGGATAAGAGCACCCCTTACAGCTATGTGTAACTGAGCCCTTGGAGGGGACCCACGAAAACCTACTGTTTTTAAAAAAAAAAAAAAAAATAAAAAAAAAATAAAAAAAAAAAGGCATTAAAAGAAGTAGGAGATAATCTCCCTCTGTCCCTTCTCTTTCCTACCTTGCCTGGACCCTCACCCTCTGCCTCCCCCTGAAGAGCCCCACAGGCTGGCTGGATCCCCCAGCATGAGCACACTTGGAAGGGGTGCATGGAGCAGAGCTGGCAAATTCCCCATTAGGAGATGAGCCGTGTCTGGGGAACAAGCCTGGGCAATGCAGCGATGCATCGTGTGCTACAAAAGAAAAGACAGTGTCTGCTGCTCCTTGTGCCTAGGAAACAAGTCAGCCTGCACTTGAAGGATGCAGATGGGTTACACACTGGTCACTGCTGCAGAAAAAGAGAGGGGACAAAAATTGCTTTCTCTTGTGTCCTGTCCCATCCCCTCCCTCCCCACCCTGGCTAAGGGCAAACAAGGCAAACGTGAATCGATATCCATTTCCCTCTGGGTTTCCAGAGCTGAGCATCAGCTCCTTTTCATTTGCTGGAAAGCGGATGCCAACAAAAGCATTTCCAGTTGCTCCCACCTCCCATGGGCCAGCACTTGGGTGGAGGGTGCCTGGATGTACTCTCCTGCTGGGGAGGCTTTTTCTTCCTCTCTTTTTGTGCTTTTTATTCCCATGAACAAGGCTGCATTTTGACCTCAGTCCAGCTGCAGAAAATGGCTTGAATTCAGCTTTATAGAGTGCACGTAGAGCCTAGCCTGCTGGAGTAACCTCTGTGTCTCCTGCTATGCCCTATTTGGAGATGTATCTGCTAGGGATGGAAGGATGAGCATGAGGTTCCAAGTGCCTGCAGCCCTGCCAGGGCAAGAGGTGGATGATAACCATTAGGGCAAGAAACTTCTCTCTAACCAGACCAGGTGTGTGGGGGGGAGGAGCAGAGTCCAGGCCCAGATGCACCATCATCCCTACCTCTGTGCTGGGACAGAGCTGAGACCCTGTTTGGAAATGTGTTTGGGTCAGGCTGTGGGGGGCCTTGCTCTCATGTTTCAGTTTGTTTAGCCAAATTTGCAGGTGAGAAGCTTACACAGCTCCTCTGTCAGTCTGTCTCATCCCTCTTCCCCCAGGGATTTTTGACTCTGTGGATGCTTTCATCCACAGCTGACAGAATGCAATGCATCTCAGGGGCTGTTGTCCTTACGGTTCATTAAAATTGGCTTCTTGGTCGCTGACACGGCCCCTGGGGGAAGAGCTCCAGCCCTCAGCCTGGACTGCTGGAGCAGCACTGCTAGTACAGCGCAGACCCTGGGGCGTCTGAGTGCAGCAGCATCCCTGAATCTTGCCTAAACCCAAACTTGTGCCACATTGCTGGAGAAACCCTAGCTCTGCCTGTGTTTTGGCTTTGGGCTGGTGGAGCTGGGAAGAAGGGGTTTTGTCCCCCTATTTCCTCAGCTGATGCCTGTCCTGTTCCTCTCCGTGCAGTGCAAGATGTCAGTGAACGGGCAGCGTGGCGAGTGCTGGTGTGTGGACCCCATCCACGGGAAGGTGATCCAGGGCGCACCCACCATCCGTGGGGACCCCGAATGCCACCTTTTCTACACAGCCCACGAGCAGGAGGACCGGGGAGCACATGCCCTGCGGAGCCAGTAGACGGACGTGATGCTGCTCGCTGGAGGCGGCTCGCCATGGCCCCAGTGCTGGATTTTACATGGGTTTCAGCGTGTTTCTGTAGGGTCTGGAAGAGACTGGTGTTGGGTCCTGCGTGCTGCTCTCCTTCCCCTGCTGCCTGGCTCCTGGGGAGGGATGATGGGAGGGGAAGGGTGGTGGGGGGGGGTTGCAAGGAGAAGGGACTGCTTTCCTATATTCTTTCACCCAATGTAAGCCACAGAACTGGTCTTTTTTGCTCCTCACCCCGTAGCCCTGCCCTCCCTGCTGCTTTGCAGCATCTTCCCCCACCTTCCAGCACGGAGCGCCGTGTGCTCCTCGACACCTCCTGGGGGCAAAACCCCTTGCCGTGGGCACGAGGGGAACAAAAAACAAAGGAAAAAAAAAAAACAACCCACCACCCCACCCTTTCTCGCTCTTTCCCTCCTTTCCCCAAGACCAAAGACTGTAAATACTGTGTTGCTTGCCTCTTGCATCCTGCTGGTCCCCTGCTCTCCAGCCTGGCCATCAGTCCGGGCATGGGATGAGGTGTGGGAGGGAGGGAAGGAGGAAAGCCCCTCACTTCCCAGCTGGAACATGCCAGTGGGGTCAGGATGTATCCCCCAAGAAGTCATCAGCAAGGGAAAGGGCTAAGGATGAGGGCAGCCCCCCTGCCAAAACACCCCTGGGTGCTTCTCTTCCTGGCACTGGGACACAGCCAGCCCTGCAGGGACCTGGCTCCAGCCCCTGGTCTGGGAGGATGGGGCGTTTGGGTGATGGTGAAGCTAAATACTTGGTTTTCCAGGGGATTTGAAGGGCTGTTGCCCAGTATTTCTTAGGATCAGCTTATGCTGAGGGAGCTAAAGTGAACTTGCTGGGGCTGGGTGGAAGGATGCCTGTGTAGATTTAGGATAACAAGCTAGGGAGTGTGTCTCTCATTCATTCTTTCTTTGTTTCTAGATAGGAAAAAAAACCCATTTAAAACCTGCACTCCCAAGCAGCTGCCCTTGTCCCTCCGTTTTTGCTTGGGACTGGAGTGAGCATCTGCTATTCAGCACACACTTTTTTCTTTTTTTTTTTTTTGTAAGTAAATTACATTATATATCTTGCTTTGTAAAGGCCCTGACATACACGCACCCCTCTGCCCACACACACATTTGTATAGATTAAATCCAAGCAATTCCAGGCGCTCTGAGAGGTTTTGCGCTGGACATGCCGCTCCGAGGAGAGATGTTTCTCTGCTGTTATTTCACCTGTTGATTTCTTTCTGTACAGAACACATCAACGCTGAGAATAAATAACTTCCCCATCGCCTAAGCAAGGAGATTTTTTTATTTTCTTCTTCTTTTTTTTTTTTTCCTTTTTAATATGGATACCATTTGCAGAGCAATTGCAAAAATCCTCTCCTTAGAGTAAAAGGGCTTTTCTTAAATGAAATCAAGGGAGGGTGGGAAATAAAGCATCTCCTAATTTCTGGCAAAAGCTTCTGAGTAGCAAACAGCCTCTGGATCCCACGTCCTCCGTGGGGTTAGGTTGAATAGGGTGGAGGAAGGGGGTTCCCTGGCAAGCGCAGGATCTGGCTGGGGGCACCCTCTGCCTGCACTGCACAAGCCAGGCAGCAAAGCCGCCTGACCAGGACGGTGACCCACAAGGATGGGACCGGCCCCTGGTAACGGCCGGCACACCCCAGAAACACCAAATGGTGCTGGAGAAACATGCCATTGGGGTCCCTGCTGCTGATACATGCCCCTAGCTGGGGACTTTGATCTGTGTAAGGAAGAGCAAAAAGCCCAATGGGCTCTGGAGCAAGGGGAGTGCTGGGGTTCGTTGCTTTCCCCCTGCTTCTTGGCCCCACACTTTGGATCCCAAGTGTGAAGGGCACAGTTGGTCTCTGCAACTGAAGCCCCTCATGACTTTGCAGGGGTTTGGCTGTGGTGGTGGAGGAGACAGGGAAAGGACTCCCCTTTGGAAAGTCGGGGTGGGGGTGTGCGCATGAGAGGGAGCGAGAGCGCATGAGAGAGAAACACACCTGCATGCAAAGCCAAGTAACTAAAAATGATGCTACCTGTTTTCTGTTAACATCCGAGGGTGTTCTGCCTTTTCATGTAAACCTTGCACGTGCTGGCTCTCATCTGCAGTTTGTACTTTTTGGTTTGTTTAGGAATCAGGAAATTTTCTTTTGTGTTTTTCTTTTTCTCCTTTGGAAAAGCTGAGCTGCATAAAGTTGGAATAAATTAAATGGGATGCCAGAAAACTGTCATCTTCCCCCCTCGCCACTCCCCTCTGTTCATAGGATGTGTTTCCTTGCCTGATGCATTACACCCAGATTTGGGCCTGTTCAGCTTTTGTCCAGGGGGTGTTGTAAACACTGGGCCTGACAAGTAGTAATGGGAATTGGGCCTTTCATTGTTACTGGTCCCAGTTGTATGAGCAGTGAGGAACTGGTGTAACTCATCCCCTGGCCTGCTATGTTCCTGCTCCGTATGTGGTACCTTGTGAGTCTGCAAAACGCAACCCTGCCCTCGAGTCCTCTCAAGCTGGTATCTGGCCAGCACGTGGGCGGAGACCATCTCCCTGCCTGACAGCAGCTGGATTTGGTGGAAAAGGGTGGTTGTGTCCCACTTTGCTGGGCCGAGGGGACGGCAGCATCAATGCCCTGTCTGACATGATGCTTACGGAGCTCCCTGAGCTGCCGAGAGGCTGCGTGAGAGCCGTGGTTTCCTGCTCCTTGAGCAGGGGAGCAGCTTTGCAAGGGAAGGTCCCTCTTACCCAGCGCAGGGACCTCAGCTGCCTTGGCAGATGCTTGGGCAAAGGCTGTAAGGAAAAGGGAGCTCTGTTCTTTCCAGCTTCCCAACCTTGGTATTTCAGGGGCTTCCTGAGTTGGCAGTTGCATCCAACCATGCTGTTGATTAGCTGCCACATGGACCTGTTCTCCATGAATCATCTAGGCTCCTTTAAGCATCTCACTATGGTTTTGGTCTCCTCTGCACCCCATGCAAAGAGTTCCTCGGCTGAATGGGGCACTGCAGGGAGAAACCATCCATGGGGGATGCTCCAAGGGCTCTCCCCTTTGCTTGCTCAAGGAGAGCAAAATTTAAGCCAGCCTTAGTGTTTCTGTGTGAAGTCTTTGCTCAGAATGGGCTGCTGGGAAGGTGCAGGGAGGCCTGGGCTGCGTGTGAGATGGGGGCTTGGCGGAGCTGCTCCACTCATGGGGCCATGGAGACGGGTCCCTTGAAGGTCCTGCACCTTCTCCCAGGGTGAGAGGTGCTGCCTAAGGGAGCATGACAGCACAGCTCAGTGCTTGGGGCACCACAGGGAGGTAAAGAATAACAATAATAATACCTGCCCTCCCCCCCCCCCAATTAAAATTGCAGCATTGAAGGAGAGGCCCCTGTGGCCCCAACAGCCAGCATCCAGGTGGCTGTGATTTCCCTTTGGCATCCCCAAGGAAGGCAAAACCACCGGGCTGCTTCCCCATCTGTTTTTCCCTACCCCATGCCAGTACACTGAGTGGGACCGACACGTGCCGAGGGGCTGGGCAGTGGCGGGAGCATGAGGAAAACGTATGGGGACAGGCGGCAGCGAGCGCATGGGGCTGCAGGGGAGGGGGGGGACAGGCAGGATGCAGGATGGGATGTGAGCTGGAGAACGTGGGAAAAGGAGCAAAGTTAACATTTAGTACCATCCTGTTTTGTGCCCCTGGGGGGAGCTGAAGGTGGCTTGGGAGATGCCATAGGGGGGATGCCAAGTATCACCATGGGGCATGAGGGTGCTCCGAGCCAGGTGCTGCCCAAGGAGGGCTGGGGGTGGCAGAGGTGCCTGAGCCCAGAGCCCAGCCATGCCTGGGGCCACCCCCCGATTCAAGGGCTGGAGGGGAACAGGAGCCCTCAGCCCAGCAAAGGGAGCTTGCAGCTGGCCAGGCACCTTGCAGAGGGACAGTAGTAAGGCAAGGGGAGCAAAGAGCTTCTGGTTAGGTTTCCTCAGGGTTGCAACATGGCCTTGAAGGCTGCATGTGTGTGTGCCTCGGTTTGATGGGTGTCACTGCTTGGATCCTGGCTCTGGGCTTTTCATCTGGGCTGGCTTTGTGCCTCCTGGGCTCTGGGTAATCGGGTGTGCGGCTGGGCATTGGGACCTGGCCAGCTGCACGTAGGGTACTAGCCGAAACCCCAGCAGCTCTGGTGTACACACACAAAACTATCTATGCTGGAAAACTACAATTTTAGTATAGCATAAAAATTATGCACTAGCATAATATAAACAATAATATTTAATATAAAGAATATAATTAGTGTAAGACTGTATTACTCTATCTATGTACAGCAATAGCTAGCTATATATATGCAAATAACTATAGCCTGTGGGTAGGAGTAGCCCACTAGCTAGGGGTGGGGCGGGGAAAAGACCCCTAAGTTTTTGGCTGGAAAGCCCATTTTCAGTGCCTGTGTGGCTGAAAGCAGCAGCCATACCTCCCTGCCCGGCAGCGCAGGCAGCGCAGGCAGCGCCGCCTGGTGCCGGCTGCGGCGCCGTGCGGCTCCCGCACCGTGGGGTGCCCGTGGGGAGCGAGCCCAGCCTTGCGGGGTGGCATGGGGGGGGCAGCGGGGTGCAGACCCCCCGCCTCGGTCTCTCGGGGTGGCAGCTTTGGTCCCATCCGTGCGATGGGGTGAGAAAGCCATCGGGGAGCAGCCGGCTGAGCCGGCCCCGGGTGGTGCAAATAGGGTGGGGGATATGTTTCAGCACACCCCGGGGGACCCACGGTCCCCAGTGGGGGCCAAAGACGACGTTTTTGCATCCCACCCTGCTCTGGGCACATGGGGTGATGCTGGCAGCCCGGGGCAGATGGAGGGGGTGGGGGGGACAGGAGGTGGGAGATGGGGGTGGTGTGGGAGGATGAAGGGTGATGGCTGTGTGGGTGGAGGGGGAGGCCGGATCTGGCATCGGGGAGGACACAGAGCAGTAGGAAGGCCACCGAGGGCTACCATGAGGTGTCTGAGGACCACAGTCTGGCTGGGCTGTCCAGGGATGGCACAGGGATGCTGCTGCCTGGAGAGGTCTGAGGCTCAAGCATAATGTCCAATCCCAAACTGTGGGGCTCAGCATCACCAGCAGCCAGGCCTTCTCCCCCCCATAACCTGGCTGAATGTGGTTGCCGTGCCCCACTGCCACATCCATGCAAAGAAATTGCTAAAAAAAAATAGGGCAGCTCTGCTTTAAGGATGCTCTAAACTCAAGCTTGCAATTTTACCGCGGCCTTAGCATATTGCTCCGCTACCCAAAGCTCTCCTAAACCATTGCCACCATGTTACCCCATGCCCTATACCTCCCCCAGCACCCCTATGGATCTGGCTGAGACCCCAGGGGCACAGCGTGACTGGCCCGCGGATGCTCAGGGCTGGAGCAGCTCACTGCCGGGCCCTGGCACGCAGACGCTCCATGAGGGTCAGGCACAAGCTAACTGAATGCATAACTTTATTAAATAAATGCTTTGTCATGAGAAAAGACAAAGATCAAAGAGTAACATAAATTATAAGTTGAATAAATAGTATACAGCAATCTTCACTTTTTAATAAAATGTGAGATTTTTTTTTTTAAGTACAAAATGCTAAACAGAGCATTAAGCTCTTCTTCCATTGTCAGTTTTTCACAAACTGCTTTTTTTTTTCCCACCAGTAAGATTATGAGTATTTCTTGTTTACTGGAAAAAAAAAAAAACAACAACAAAACCAAAACAAAACGAAACAACAGAGCTACCGTATGTATGTAAAGCTATAAAAAGCTACCGTAAAATGTGTAGTGAGTATTGCTTAAAGATAAAAACCAGGCAGGAAACTCGGAATCTGGTGTGTTTTAACAACAGTGTTACAACGGTGGGTAACGTGCGCAGTGACGTCTGTCCCGGTGGCAGTGGTGGGGGCTGGCGGGGCTGGGGAGGGGGGCACAGTAGGCAGGGCTCCTAGCCAGGGCCAGGACAGCGGTCTGGAAGCGAGGTGAACTGTCGGTCCTTAAATATACAATGCTCCGTTCGGGAAAAAAAAAAAATCAACAACAACAACAAAACCCCAACAACAAAAAGAAAAGTTTTCACGGGGAAAAGGGAGAAAAAGAGAAGTGGGGAGAGAGAGCAGAGAAATAGTGCAAAATGCTCTTGTACTAGTGGTTTTCGAAGTCCACTGCAGTACAGACAAGGGGTAGCCCAGCCGCTGAGCGCCGCTCCCCGGGGAGATGTGGTGGAAGGGCTGTCCTGACCCCTGCGCCGTCCTTGTCCTCTCCTTCCCAGCTCGCATCCCGGGTACCAGCGCGGCCTCGGTGCAAACACCATGGCTGGAGACTCCTGAGCCTCACGCCTCCCCCGATGCACAAATTGCCAGCACTTCCCCATGTACATCGACCCCCCCCCCCCCCCCCCCCCCCCCCACTGCTCACCCAGCTCCCAACTCTGCCCCTTTTGGTTTTTTTCACCCCAAACCCAAAGGGGTGCCACTGGGCGCTGAGAACGGGAGCACCTCGTCACTGCCGCCCCTGGGAGGGGCCAACCCCTCCTGAAGCTGCTCTCACCCCCAGCCCGACCCAGGCTCCAGCCCCGGTCCTAAATACTAGTGCAGCCTGCAAACAGCCTCGTCCTGCCGGGGATCCTCGAGGGAGCGGGCGGCCAGGGGGTCGTTCGGTGCCCCGTCTGGGTAGCCAAGGTGGCTTGGGGGGAGCAAGGGTGGCGCAGCCCCCTCCTTGCATCCTACTCCTCCCCCCACGTTGGTGGGGACAGGACAGGCGGTGCCATCCCAGCGCTGGATGTGCAGGGGGGAAGGAGGCTGTGCAGGATGGATTTTGATGCTCTGGGCTCCCGGGGCCACAGCTGAGACTCGCTTTGTAGGGAGAGGTCAGGGAGGCACCCTGTGTCCCCCTCCCAGTGTCACTGTGGTGGCCACGTCATGAGACCACCACCAGGCCCTGTGAGCTGGCCCTCGCCCTGCAAAAGCATCAGCCCCCAAAAGATAAGGTCTGTGGGGAGCTGCTGTCCCTCTGCCCGCTCCCATCCTGGCCTGGCAGCACGTCTCCTTTCTCTGCAGCCAAAGGCTTTCAAGTTTTGGGAAATCAAACAACAAAACAAGTGAACAAACAAACAAAAAAGCAAGAAAGAGGGAGAGAGAAGGAGGGAAGGCTCCTGGGGAAGGTGGTACTGGCCTATAACAGGAGGTTTTGCACGGGGATAGGCAAGCAGAGGAGATGGGAGACAGCGGTGACGACGATGACCTGTGGACCTTGGGGTTAGCATGGGCTCCTCTTCCTCCTCCACCTGCCTTCTTCACCCCATTCTTCACCCCACCTTCACTGCACCATTAACCCACCACCTGGGTTGAACCAGCTCTGCTCCATCAGCGCTGCAGAGCCAGGAGGGGTCCCTCCCCCAGCCCCAGCACCTGCTGTGCTCCCCTCCAGCAACATGGGGGTCACCCCACTCTGGCAGGTTTTTTGGGGAGGCAGATCTACATTTGGTGGCACCCTCCCTTCTTTTCAGCATGGGAAGACACCTCGCCCCCAGCTCCAAACATGCCCCACTGGGTCTCCGTGCAAGTCCATCGGCAAAACTCGACCCCGCTGTAACTCCGAGGGAAATAACCGTGGGGCGCCCAGTCCTGCCCTCAATCAGGGCAAGCGACCTGGTGGGGGGCCCGCGGGGTGCTTAGGGAAGTGATGCCATGCTGTGGAGGGCTATGAGGGTGCCCGACTGGTGATGGAGAGGAGCCTTCACCAGGCCCCCTTGGCATCAAATCCCCCTTGTTCCATCCCCGCTGGCGCTGCAGACCCCCATTCCTCTCTGCCCAAAGAGGCTTTGGGGGTGCAGAAACCTTCCCCCTGAGATCAGCCATGTCCTTTGGCCAGCGCCAGCTGCCAGCTCCAGCTGTGGCAGTGGGATGTGGACCCCGGTGGGTGCGTGTTTGCCCACTGGGACCGCAGCACCCAGACCCCACGGCTCGTTTTCCTTTCCTTCCTTCCTTTCACTGCAGGATCTCCTCCCAGCGCAAACGTTGCGGAGACCCTTGTCATGGGGAAGTGAGAGGTAACAGTCCCAAAATCGAATGTAAAAATTAAAAACAACAAAAAAGTCAGGAAGGCAGCTGAGGGCTGTCCCAGCATGCCCGAGGCAGTGGGTCTCCGCGGTGCGGTGGCTGCTGTCACTCAACATATAGCTGGATCCCGGGTTAAACGCGAGGGCCCGTCACAGGATCTTACTGCAGGATGGTGGGAATCAGCCGTGGCAACGTGAGCAGTATCCTCAATGTGAAAGGATGGAGACCGGCGTTTCCTACCCACGGGAAAGGCTATAAACCAGCCTTAACAAAAATCCAAGACAAAACAAAATGTAAGTTTGTTTTTTTTTTTCCCCTGGAGCAAACCACTTTTTTGGCTGTGAAAAAAAAAAAAAAAAAAGAAATCTCCGTAGTTGGTCTTCCTTGTGGCAGCAAAGGGTGGTGAAGAGTTTTGGCCCCGATCCCCCTGTCCCCACGTAGGGATGCTTCAGTCTGGACAGCGATGGAGTGTCTGCGGTGTCGGCTCGGATGCAGCCCTCGGCGTCGGCAGGGCCCTGATCCCGCAGGCACTGATGCTCCTCCGTAACTCTGCTCCTATGCTTAGTCCAGCAGGTTATTATACTTTTTTGGGAGGGGGCAGCATCTCTCCCCCTGCTTACAGTTAAGCCCTCCAGATTGCAGGTTTCGAGGCGAAGTTTTGCAAGGAGGAAAAGCCACGTTCGTGCACACACGTGCTCACACACACGCACACGCACAAACGCTTCCACAGCTGGATGGACAATGGTCAGAGTTCCGCTTGTCCAAAGAGATTTCTGACCTCCCGTTCGAGAGGAACTTGATGGAGAAGGATATCTTTCCGTTTTGGATGATTTCTTTTTGAAGTCCACGAATATTTTTCAGGGGTATTCGTGCCGTTGCAGGAGCTGTGTTTCCCTCCCCGGCTCATCTCCAGAGACGAAGCCAGCAGTCTCACTCCTCCTCCCAACGTGTCAAAATCTGCCTGGATCTGGGGCGGTCATTTGAGACTGAAGTCAAATCAAATCAACTCGAGTGAGTCCCAGCGATGTGGGGAGGAGACTCTGGAGGACGGCAGCGAGGAGGGGGAACGCTGGTGGCCGCAAGGTTTTCTCTTGAGACCCTTTAGAAAATGACTGGCTAACCCGGAAAAAAAAAAAAAAAAAGAAATTAACCTGCCCAAAACCCGTACTGGAAAATCACCAACTCGGAGAGCTTCCTACATCAGGGTGGCCTCTGCTCGCGGCAGGGGGGCGCGGGCGGTGTTGGGGAGAGGTGCAGGACGGCGGAGCGGCCGCGGCTGGTTTGTCTCTGGCTCTGTCCTTTCCTTGCTGAGTCCTTGTTGTCAAGAGGCTGCTGTAGATTCCGAGTCCTCAGTTTCTTCACGGTTTGTTTTTCTCTTCTCTTTTCTTCTCTTTTTTCTTTTCCTTCTTTTCTTTCTCTTTTCTTTTTTCTTTTCTTTTCTTTTCTTTTCTTTTCTTTTCTTTTCTTTTCTTTTCTTTTCTTTTCTTTTCTTTCTTTTCTTTTTTCTTTTCTTTTCTTTTTTCTTTTTTCTTTTCCCTTTCTTTTTTCCTTTCTTTTTTCTTTTATTTTCTTTTCTCCTTTCTTTTCTCCTTTCTTTTCCCTCTTTTGGCTTTTCCTTTCTTTACTTCTTTCTTTCCCTTTCTCTTTTTTTTCTTTTCCTTCCTTACTCTTTTTTCTTTTCCTTTCTTTTTTTCTTCTTACATGAGATGAAAGGAATCGGAGTCCCGGGGCGCGGGGAGGTGCAGAGGGGAGGGTGGAAGGGAGCCTGGGTAGGTAGTGATGGGGCGGAGGGAGGGGATGCGACTTCACTCCACGTTGCTGCTGTCGAACGCGTGGCACTGCAGATCTCCGCTCAGGTAGTCAGTCCCGGGTAGCTTCATGCCGTATTTGTCCACGCACCAACACAACCCACGCTTCCGGCCTCGGGAGGGCTTGCACTGGGGAGACACCCAAGGGCAGAGATCAGGAGCTGGCCACCAGACACCGCGTGGCTCCATCGTGCTGGGCATCAGGATCAGCCCTGTGCTTTGCCCCTTTCACCCCAGAGATGCAGTCCCCTGGGTAGGACCTAGCTCCTGCCCTCTGCTTTCAGCTCATCTCCATCCTTGCTGCTACCCCAGCCTGGGGCTCTGACTTCTCCTCCTCCCACACCAGCTCCTTCAGGATTCTCGCCTCAGGCCAGATGGCACTCAGAGCCATCAGCAAGGCCACCCACCACCAACTGTGCCTGGAGATGATCACAGCAACCTCCCCACCAGCCCAGCAGAGGAAAAACCTCCATCCTTTCCATCCAGGGCAGACAACCCTCCCTGGGTGGGAAGCATCCCTCCATGGGCTCTTTCTTACCTGCTTCCTCTTGTAGAAGCCTTTTCGGTCGCAGTTGGGGAGGTGGACGGCACGGGGGACCATCCGCTGGCTGCTCTTGAGCTCCTGCAGGGATGCCTCCATGTGCCTGCGGCAGGGGCCCTGCGAGCGGGGAGAAGATGGAGTGTGAGAAGCAGCAAGCCTCCAGCTGCAAATGCCCCCAGGTCCCCTATCCCCCCCCCACCAGCACCCACTCCCCAGGGGGAGCAATGCCTCCTGCAGCCCCCCTGCCCGCGGGAGCCCTGCAGAGGGGAGACAAAGGCACCCACCAGCTCAAACTCTTGCCGGAGCTCAGGGATGACGACGCGGGGGTGCGCCGTGTTCTCCGCCATGCCCACAAACTTGGCCAGCGTCAGCTTCTTCCGGCGGTCCTTCTTCAGGGCCTCAGCCTTGAGCTCGGAGAGGCGCCCGTGCTTGGGCCGGTAGGCCTTGGGTGGGTAGGTCTCCTCTGTCATCTCAGATGTGGTCGGCTCCTCATGCTCTCGGGACTCCCGTTCTGGAAGGGAAGGGGTACCAAACCGTCAGGTCTCCATGAGCTGACTGGGGCTTGCTTTTGCACAGACAGCCTCCTGCCCAACCCCAGAAGACATCTTTGCACCAGGAAGGATGGGAACAAATGACCAAAGAAATCCCTTTCCCGGCTGCTGCCTACAGCCCTGGCTTTATCCCACTGTGTGGGACTTGGCATGGCTTTCATGTGACCCCCAGCTCAGGACAGGAAGGTGTCTGAGGGCATGGAGGAGCTGGTGGCCAAGATGGGCTCCTACATACAAAGCCACCATCGTTTGCAGTGTGTCAGTGGAGAAGAACTGGTGGGAGCATTATCCCAAACCCAGAAAGGACCAGATGACACATGAAATGTGGCAGAGGAGCTCCTCTTCAGCGTGGTGAGAGGATTAAGTGACAAATTCAC
Source organism: Phoenicopterus ruber ruber (assembly GCA_009819775.1). NCBI lineage: Eukaryota > Metazoa > Chordata > Aves > Phoenicopteriformes > Phoenicopteridae > Phoenicopterus > Phoenicopterus ruber. The sequence continues at coordinate 26,993,580 of CM020220.1, read as the reverse complement.
ACCCCACCTTGCAGATGCAAGAGCAAAAGCCAGGGATGCTCGAAGATGAGACAGCTCCAAAGTCAAGGTCAATCCCACAGCAAAGCTGCCACGTGGTTGGGCAGACACTTTGGCAGCCATGCCAAAGACGCGGCTGACAAGTGCTGAGATCTCCAGGGTTCCTCGGTCTGCAGCCCCACGCTCACGGAACCAAACCAGCCCCTGTCCGCTGGCACCCACCGAGCAGCCAGCAAAGCCCAGGGTAACGCTGCCTGACCACAGCTGCCCCCGATAGCACTGCCGGCAAGGGAGGAGAGCGTTTAGGCCCTGCTCATGGCAGTTGCCTTCCTATACACCCCCCGGATCGCCCCAGCGTGACCTGTGCCGGCAGGATGCAGTCAGGAGCCCTGCGCGGTTATATATAGGAGAGAGCTGGTGACAGTCTAAACTTAGATGACTTGTGACATTTAGTACAGCTACTGGAGTGAAAAGGGTTATTTCTGGACTAAATTTGAATAGAGTTTAAGGCTCCTGAGGCTCCCAGTCTCCCAGTCCCTGGTTCCCAGCAGCCCTGCGCTGATGCCAGGTTTGTGCTGGGGCCGGCAAGCAGGCACAGGGAAACCCAGTGCAGCAGGAGGAAAAGCATCAGAGAGGCTGAAATCCCTCCCTGCATGGTGTCTCCCGCGACTTTGATGCCAGTGAACCTGGCTCATCCCCTCCTGCAGCCCTCTGGTAAAGATAGCAAGGCACCAATTTTGCCCCTCCTTGCAACATCACTGTTGGGACAAAAGAAAAAGGCTCAGGATGAAAATAAAAGCGGATACCCCCCCCCCCCCCGCCAAGGCAAACAGGAGTCTCCCTGCAGACCAGCTGCTCCCTGGACCCCAGGTGCACCCCAGGGGGAAGGAGGATGGCTCTGCCCCACCAGGCTCCCCAGGGGTGCCCAGGGGACGCCCGGCGAGGGGGACAGACGTGCTGCTCAGCGGCAGATGGCAGCACCGGCCTGTCACACACACCCCCAGTGGGGTGGCCTTGGAGGTGGCCGAGGGGACAGCCTGGTCGCTGGACCTCCAAGCCTGCCATGGCTGCCAGTCTCCCCTCCCTCCTTGCCAAGGCAGACCTGCCCTCTCCCAGCAAACCTGGAAAGTTTTCCACAGCCAATCATTTATTGAAGCAGCCTTTTTTTTTTTTCCCCTCTTCCCACAAGAACAGAGCTGGGTCAGCATCCCAGACTCAGCACCCTCCTAAGTGGCAACAGCAACGTGAATAATCCCATGCACCATCCCCAGGACGCACATGTATCCCCAGGATGGGATTCTCTTGCCATTTTGCCCCATGATGCTCATATGTTTGGGGTTTTTTTTCTTGCTGCAGGACTCAAAGGCCCCCACAGGTTGGGGCTCCTCTATTATAAGGGGATGACAGACAAAGGATAGGGAAGAAATTGATTAAATCGGGAATGATCTTGTCCCCCAGGAAATGACACTGTACAAGGTGCAGCAGAAGAGCGTCATTTGCCACAAAGATATTGTGGCAATCTGAGGTTCAAAAGGAGACTGGAGACATCTGCAGTGACTAAGCCCTTCCACGGCAATATGAAACACACTGTGATCTGTCCCAGGAATCCCCTCGCGCGCTGACTGCCAGGGCCCACACGGCAGAGCCAGGGCATCTCCCTGGGCTGCCCTACAGTAATGAAGGAGAGGGGAGGATTCACACCAGCGCAGGCAACTCTACAATTACACAAGAGGAGCACAGCTCATTACCTCTGCCATAACAAATATGAGAGGCACAGCTACCTGGGCAAACCTAAAATAACAAACAAATGGGACAAGGCAGTGAGGATTCAGTCAGAAAAACAGCACGGGGTGTCCAGTCCCCGGGACTCATGGTACAGTGGGTGTTTGCCTGCTCATACGGTCAGCAGCTTCAGCCTCTGCAAACACCTTATTTCTCTGCTTCCCGCAAGCTGCCAGCTAGCCAGAGTGGGCTGGGAGCTGGGGACTAATGTGGAGCCCTTTCAGCAAGGGGAGATGGGAACCACAGGAGCGCAGTGCTCTGCAGAGGGAGACGGCTGGCGTGCTGGTGCTGGCGTGCACCAAAAGCTGCCAGCTCCCAGCCCCGAGCCCAGTGCTGCCTGCAGGGCTGAAAGAGCACCTGGGACTGACCCCCCTCGCCCTCCCCGGCACGCACGGGGCCCTGCTCAAGCAGCAATATGAATAGGGATGGCTGTGGTGGGACAACTCCGTCTGCTGCTCAGCAGTGGTGTCTAGTTTGAGTCTTTATTTCCCAGTGAGAAACCCATGGATGCCTTGGAGGGATCCCTTTCCTCTACCCTCTGATGTTTTTTATAGCCTAATTTCCTTCAGCAACAAGGCTGAAGCAGTCCCTGCTCACGCGCTCGGCTATCCGTTCCCTAACTTGATACTAACAAGACAATTTTGACAAACTGAAGGGCAGAGGTCTCTGACACACAAACTCCTGACAAGCTCTGGGCAGCTGGTGAGGGACCTTCCCGGTGCCAATGCAAGAGGGAGAGGCAGAGCCGGGGCAGGCAGCGCCCATGCAGTCCCCCTGCTTCGCCTCCTGGCCGGCTCATCCACATCAACCTGCAGCCGCCCGCTGCAGCCGGGACCAGACACCCACGTCGGCACCTCCAGAGCCCCTGCACCCGCCTGCCCATCCTCACCCACCAGCTCGTTCGTTAACCTCCATGTGCCACCCCGGGGCTGGCTCAGGGCAGGCAGCGCTGGCACCGCTGCCCCTCTGCTCCCAAGGAGACGCCGGCAGAGGCAACGCCCAGTTTCCCCGAATGAGCCCTAATTGTGCCTGTCTGAGATTCAGGAAGGAGGCTGGAGTTCTTCCTCCCTCGCCGTCAGGATCTGGCCCGCTGCACAGCCCCTTCCCGCCTACTCCCATCCACCTTGCCAACCCAGCGATTGGGTTTCAGGCAGGCGGCTGCTTGCAGAGGCAGAGCGTGCTACATCTCCGTATTTCAGCTGTGGGCACGAGGCATAGGCAGGAAGGCCCTATTCACTGTGTCCCCAGCCAGGGGACAGTGGGAAACAGGAGGTGGGTGGCTCTCACATCTCCATCCCTCCTCCCCACTCCTCAGGAGGAGGTGACCTCTCAGCGAGGTCCCAGGCTTGCTGACCACACAGAAGAATGATATTGCTCGCCGAGCCATAGGATGCCTGGCTAGCCTGGAGGCGAGACCTGGGCTGTAGCCACCTCAAGGGGGTGTTGATCCTACAGCCAAGGCAGGAGACTGAATTCAACTCAGAGCCACCCCGTGGCTTCGTGCCTGGTCTGACGCTGCGGTGCCCATGGAGGACCCAGGGAAAGAGGGGTGAGCATCTGGAGTTGCTCCTGACACAAGTCAGGCCAGAAGGACTGTGTTGGTGATGTCCTAATTCATGCAGGCTCCCATGAGCCCTGGGAGGCAGAAAATACCTGTAGCAGAGCATGGGCTGTCCTCTGCCCTGGCACTGAGGGCTTAGTGCCCTCTCCCCGCTCCAGGCTGGCCAGAGGGAGCTCCCTAGCAGGGCGCATTTCCAACCCTTTCACTCTGCCCTTACAGAAGGGACACGGAGTAGCAAAATACTAGGCACAGTTTCTGGGAAGCTGGTAATTGCTCCTGTCCGGCTGCCTGCTGTCCTTGACAGACATCACCCAGAGCAGCCCGTGCACCTTCCTGCACCTCGGCCAAAACCCAGCCTGGGTGCTTCTGTGCTCCAGACATTTTGGACATGTGTGAGGTCCCCACAGGGTGTGTGTATGTGTACACATGTGGGTGCGGGCCGTGTGGGAACATCGCCTCCCTGCTTGCTGACATTACAGAGAGGAGCAGGAAACTTGTTCCAAATGGCTAGGAGGCTTGAATTTTCGTAACACATTTTCATCAGCTTCTGGCAGGAAGGTAGGAAAAGTATCTATTGACTGCTGCTGCTAATGATCCGTGCTCATTACATCCACAGCCCACTGCTAGAGGACTTGCTGTCCTGTTCAAAAACCCCCCAAAAAGCCACATGCACCTAAGAAGGACAAGCACAACCATAGCAGAACCTTGCTAAACAGCCCTCTTGATTATTATCATGTTCATTATTATATACAGCATGAGCACTAACATAATATAGCACTTAAGCAGGAAGGTGTTGGAGAAAGACGTAACGGGGATCTCCATTAAACCTCTAGCATAGGAACAACAGCAAATGCCACTGGTGGAGACCTTGAGAAGTTGCCCAGTCCTTCCTCTGCCCCCAAACTGGGCCATCTCTGTTCAGAGGTGCCCACTGCAAGATGGAAATTAAGGCTTACATTACCCAGCGCTGACACACTGCTGGTTATAGAGCAGCAAGTGTCTCCCACTAAACAGCGCAGTGCAACAGTGCACAATGTCTCTGCTCTCCTCCTCCGGAGGATTTACGCCCAGGATGAAGTGCCACCTCCCAGTATTCCCATGAAGGGAATGCCCTCAGCTGCAGGACTTCACAAGTGACCCCCCACCCTACTTTTCCAACAGGCTCATTGTGATTTTGGGCCCCGGTGGCAGCTGTCTTTGGAGGACCCCAGTTTCTGTCCCATCGCCACTTACAACAACATGGCGTTTTCCAAATCTGTCTGGTGATCTCTGACACCTTGGCTTTCTTTTTTTTGAGGAGGGACAACATTTTGGGATCAGACACCTAGGCAGCTGACACTGGCGATGGAGAAGGGAAAAAATTACAGGAGAGGCTGGGGGAGGAGGGAGGGATTTTTCTGCAGTTCCCATCAATTGGGACCCCGAAGCGCTAATCAGACCCAGATCTGGACACTCCCTCCGAGCTGCACCCATAACAACAGCTCCCAGGCACAAACTGCTGCAGACTCCTATCTATGTCGGCTCCATTATCTGCCCAGCCCCATGCCGGCTTCTTACGTCTTCCTGCTGGACTTTACACGCACACGCAGGCAAAGGCAATGATTGCTGAAATCAATGTTTGTCTTCTTCCCTGTACCTGCAGGAGGGACGAGATCCTCCCATTTCTCATTCCTCCCCCATCCTTTATGGTACTCGTTCTTGCTGGGCAACGTAAAGCAGCTTCCCTGGGCTCCCTGTGGCTGGGAGAGGAGGAATGTTGGTGGTGTCCCTGAAAACAGCTTTTGCACTTGCACATCACGTTAGAGATGTACCTATTTTTCTTCAGATTTGATCTTACACAGGAAGTCTGTGCTCAGGTCCCTGGCTAGTAAAAACCCCCATCGTGCATTTCCCCAGCTGCCCTCCCGGCTTGTCCCCACTCCAGAGGAGGGGACGTACCTGACCTACACCAAAACCTCCTGGGATGGGCAGGCAAGTTCCTCCCCAGCCTGGACTTGCACCTGTGACCATGACGGGAAAACTAAAAATCCCTCCCTCCCGGTCAGCACACAGGGACAGCCGCTGTGTTTGCATTCTTGAAAAGCAGGCAGGGAAGGGATAATGCAGGCAGGGAAGGGATAATGCAGGCAGGGAAGGGATGCAGAGCGAGGAGGGTCATCTCATCTCGCACCCTTTGGCAGCTGGAGAGCACAACTGAGCAAAAACATTCCTGAGCTCCCCCGAGGCTGCTGGGATCAGCCCAGACAGAAGGGAGCTTTCACCATCCTAAGGAAGAACAGCTCGTTTACGTTCCCATCACAGGCAAAACCCCCCAATGTGGCAGCGAATGACCCCCAGCCCCGTACACAGCCCCGCAGGGGTGGGCAGTGGAGCCGCCTCAGGCGCTATGCCCAGGGCTGGGGTCACTGCTCCGGACCACCGCCCCGGTGAAGTCAGGCGGTGATCTCAGGCGGCCGCCCAGCCCGAGGCCATCTGGCACCCACCGGAGGAGGGAGCAGCCAGGGCCGGGGATGCAGGCTCCGTCCGGTCCCTCTGCTAGCCCAGGGCGTTGGCTGCCAGAGAGCCAGCTGCAATGTGCCTTGGACTTTCGACGAACTTTTGTGCTCCGGTGGGGACTCGGCGGCAGGCCGGCATGGCCGGTCTGGTGGGGACTGGCAGGGGAGCATGCTGGTGATGCTTGCAGGCGATGAGAGACTGGTAGGAGACACCACACACCGAGAGGGACAGAAAAGCAGCCCTGCTCGGACTGCCACCCCACCTCCCCCAAGTCCCAGCAATGTTCAACAGGCATTTACAACAGATCTGTATCAAATAACGCCTGTCCGCTAACACAGAGGTGTTCGGGCTTCGCTGGATGGCTAAATTCCATGTCTAAGTCATTGCAGAGATGCTGAACCCTCCAAATTGTGACCAGCCCCATCATTCGGCTTGGGCATTGATTTTAGTGTGGACCGACCTATCTCTGGAGGCTCCAGTCTGTCCTCCTGTTGCTCCAATGGTCACACTTAGGCCTCCAAAGGTCTGAAGTTAAGAAAGATAAATCCCACCACCTCTTCAGTACTGGTCCCCTTGCAGCCTGTGATGCAGCTCTCATGGGCGGCAGTGCCAAACTGTTTTACAGGTATAGGAGCAGCGTAAGAAAACCTAGACCCTATTTCCTTCACTGGGAATTAGGTACCTCAACAGCTGCCAAAGGCAGCAAATCACCTTTGTGATTTACAGAGTGTGGAAGGAAGTCTTCAGCAGTCAAAGCGTCGTGAAGTGCCCCCAAAAAACACCCACTCTGTCCCACCATGTCCAGTCCCCTACCAAAGACATATGATCAGAGTCCAAATAGTCGATAGCCCAAAAGCCACACAAGCTTTTGGAAGAGAGCTGTGGGGTATTCCAGTACCTTATACCCCTGCGACAGCATGGCACCTCACTCTCTTGTCCCACAGAGACACCTTTTAAGAGAAGGATATGGATCAGTGGGACCAAGCTCAGAGAAGAGATGGAAAAGCAGCCAGAGGGCTGGAAGGACTCAACCCTAGGTTAAAACTTACCTCCACTTTATTAAGCCAAGAGCCAAGAGGATGCTTGGGAACAGCTCTGGAATACCTGAAGAGCCTCAGAGAGCAGGGCTGGATGGCAGAGAGATGTGCTATACTGTGGCCTTTTGTTTTTTAAGTTATTGTTTGGGCTTTGCTGAACTAGCCTGGAAGACCAGCTCTTTCTCAGGAGATTATTGTCTCCTCAGCAGAAACCTGTGGATGCAGATTCTGCTGCATCAGCCAGAGCTCACCTGCAGAGCGTGAATATCAGGTGCTTGGGCTGCCCCCAGGTTCACATAGGATTCATGGGAAAGGAAGATCATCGTCCTGATGACCTCGGTGTCCTCATACAGAGCTGGATGGGGGAGAAATGCAGCTCAGCATGTGGGAAAGGAGCTCTCAAGAGAACCAGCTCATGTTTTGGTCTGCTCTGGAAGCGCAGGGCCTATCTGTAGGATCGGATCTCTGGGTCAGCACCACTTCTCCGCAGTGCTAGCAAGTGCTGTGGAGGCGGGAGAGGTACGGCTATGGGAACTGGAAGCGTAAAGAAGGATCTGTGTTGCTGTGTGCCAAATGATACTTTTCCTGAGCTACCTTTCTTTGCTGCAGCCACAAAATTAAGCTCCCTAGGAGCAACTCTCTAGAGCAAGGAGAAAAGCAGGTTTAGATATGGAGAGCTCCATGATGTAAGCTCCTTCCCTACACATTGCTAGCTGTTAGTTCAGCAGACTCCAAGCATCCATGCTGTGCTGGAAGAGCCAAGCTTGGGCACCAGCTGGTGGGCTGGGCTGGTTCTGACCTGGGATGTACAAGCAAGGACCGGGGCTCACCGAGAGGTGTTGTCTTTGATCTGTCTCTTTCTCCCCAGAGAGCCCCCAAATCTGGCTACGATCAGTTCTCAACACAGGCTTGGGAGTTTTGCAATACATATACAGACACACCAAGTCCAGCTGAGGGTCTGGGTCAATAGGCAGCATGGCCAGAGACTTTGGGTTCCCAGTGACAGCCATTTCTGTGCAAGAGAGAACCCAAAATGTCTAACTAGTCATAGAGTTGGGAAACTTCCCAGAGTTTCTCCCTCCAGTAAGATGATGAGGAAACATCCACCCATTTCAGTTAAATGATGCCAATGTGCACCATCTTGCAAAATTGCAGGCACTCTGTTTCTAGACAGCTGCTTGTATCAGCCTGACATTTCCTGAACAAAGCTATCTTCCAGGGAACTGAACTGGCAAGTGAAGGGGAAGGAAGTATTTCAGGATTAGATTTACATCAAGAAGCTCCTGTTGCTGATGCACTGATGATAGGAAGATAAAACATATTCCCTTCACATCATCTGGAGACTGCAGATGTTCCCCATTCCATATGCTGAAACTGCAGAAGAAGTGGAGAGCTGAACTGAAGAATGACCCAGAGAAATCTAAATAAATCATCTTTCAATATCATAGTGACCAAGACATATTTTTCCTTCCTGGAAAGGATGAAATCATTCAGTCTTTCTCAGTTTTGTATCTTTTCCAACAAATCCACCCTAGTGGCAGATTCTATTGGTTGTAATAAAGGTGGCAAAATCCCCACCAGGCTGCCAAGGAGCTAAGAGGAGAAAAGAGCAAAGAAGGAAAACTCAGGGAAGAAGATTGCATGACAGTCTCTGCCTAACTGACAGTAAAGGTGAGGAAAATCTGGAGTAGCTCCTGACAAGCACTGTTGAATGGTTTACCAGCAGTTTCTCCATGGGGCTTATCTGTGGCAAAAAAGAGAGGAAAAAACACATGCTTTCAGGTCTTCTGAATGAAAACAAAAGGGTGTGAACTGCTCATCTGGCCACCAGACATTACTTGAAAAAATCTTGCTGTGTCCTTAGGAATGAAGGAGGTGTGATGTGTCGGAAGAGAACCCTAATAGCATCCATCAATTATCATTATTGTATGAGAAAGAAGGGGACAAGGGGGACTTTTTTGGACGCAGGTAGCTCAACAGCAGTGACGGAGGAGATGTCACTAGGGAGAAAGAGTAGACAGCTTTGCCCTCTTGGACTATGTGGGGCCTGTCTTTAAAACTCAGCTGAAGGTTTAGAGATGTCAAGAAACCTGGACTTGAAAGCAGGATGCTGCCAGGTTGCTGATGCTGTTTTGATCACTGAAACACAAATGTGACAATCGCAGTAGAGCCAGGTGCTAAGGCGGCCATAGAAGCAGAACCATAACCAAGAGTGTTGCTGGTGGCTATCAACAGCTGGGATATCACTGTGGATATTGTAGCATTTTATCCTAGGAACACTGTGCAATTAAGAGGAAAACTGTATTAAAGGCGATGATCCTGAGAAGAGGATGTCCTACCAAAGACATAGCCACTACCGTTTACCCTAAGCTCTCTGGTCTGCGTACAGATGAAGGCGGCTTTTGCCTTTTGGTCTGGGTTTTGAATCTCATTCAGTTTCATATTGAGCAGAAGCTTTTAACAACTGGCCTACTGGAAATGAATCTGGGAGACGCTGCTCCCACTGGAGGCCGGTGGTCTCCATCAAAAGATCCATCCCCACTTATGTTACTGAGGGTGTCTGTCAGCCTCAACAGCAGCCAGTAACTGGAAGAGCCAAGAAAGCCAAACCCTTTGCTCGCCCCAAAGAGAGGTGAAGGCACATCAGGTGGAGTCTGGAGATGCACCTGTGTCAGGTGCTGGACGAGAACTGGTCCAACACCACAAATATTTCAGGTGTGCATCTGTGATTGCAACCTCCAGCCTAGCCTGGATTAATTTCTAGGCCTTCAGCCTGACTTTCACAGCTCTGCCTTAAACCAGATGGAAAAGATCTGTGAGATCATCCATTGCTGATCTCTGTGTCAGCACCAGATGACACATCGTCACATGTACCGTCCAACCTGACTTCTATGAGCTCCGAGCGATGAGATTTCCACCTCTGCCCTCAGGACTCCCTTCTACTTTCTTAATGGCTCCCTCTCTCAGAAAGCGTTCACCTGGAGTAGGCCTGGCCATTATTTAATCTCTCAATCCACCTAAGTAGTACCACAAAAAAGTACCAGAAGTTTGATGTTCACACTCTGACAATATTGATAAGCAGAAACTTGCCCAAGCTTGATCCTCCGGCGTCTCCTAGCCATTTCCCTCCCTGCACTGTACCACTGCATACACTAACCAATTCCCTTTGGTCCAACACAACGTAAAGATGCTTTTCAATATGTTAAAAAAAAAATATCACGGGTCCCTGGATGGAGCAAAGGGTGCAGACCTCCATTTTGGGTTTGAAACTCCAAGAAGACAAGTGATGACCCTTTGGCACAGGCCTGGAGCCCTTCTGGAATGATAAAATCCTTGTTGCACTATGTTGTTCTTCCCACAACCTCAAGCTGCCTCTGCTATTACAAAACCAAATAACTGAACACTGAAATGGTTATGAAATGATGCGGTAAAATTTCACCCATTTCTGCTATTTCTTCAGGAGACTGGGAGTGACAAGTGAAAGCAAAGTGACTGTATGTCACTTTGTATTTAGACATTATTAAGATATATTGACACACGTGTGGCTGTGGCAGCACCATAATTGACTGCTGGACAGGTGTAAGACATGCAGTCCCTCCCTAATCAAACCTTTTTTCTTTTCCAGCATCTCCTTTAAATTAAAAAGCGAAAGCCAGGTTCCATAGTTGTTCACTGGCTTATTTCATTACTAGATTTTCATCATTAGCCCAACGCATAACATCTGATTTCTTAAGCATGAATAATAAATGGATCTCTTGTTTTAATTGTCTTCCAAAGATGAATCCCATCTGAACTTGGAAAACCAAAATATTTCTACTGGTTTTCTACAAAAAAGAATTATGCCTATTGGCCAACTTTGCCCCCAAAGTTACCTTTAAGATACATTCCCTCTCTTGTTTAGCTAGGGGATCATTTCCTTAAGTATCTGTCAGGATTACTTTCTTGCCCTTAAATAGCAACCAGACCAGTTATCTCCATCAACATAACAATTATCTCCATCAGTGAGCCAGCTGTGTCCATCCAACAAGCAAACAAACCAAACTGCAACAACAGCCCTCAAGGCAGGCAGCTGCTAAGAGCTTTCCAATCCTACTGAAGCCAACAGCATCTTCGGCTTTGGCCTCACGGTCCTTCGAGGACTGAGGTAGCTGGCTCCCATGGAGGGGATGAGGTGCCCGAAAGCCTATGATGCTCTGGGCCTAGAGGAAAGGTGCTCAGCATCTTGCAGGATCAAGCCCTGCCAGGCTAATAGGGAACAATGTGCCAGTTTGCTGTGCGGGGTATTGATCCCCCATTCCCACATTCCGCATGAAAGAGGCAGTACCACTGGGGTGGAGGCACGGGGAAAAATGACGGGAATATCAGAGGGGTCTGGAGAGTGAGGGCAACAGTGAGAGCCAGGCTTTATGCATACACACACAAGAAATGCCCACTGACTCCACAGGCATAAATTTAAGATGCCTCCTCAAGGTTTAGCCTGTTGACCAGAGTCTCTCTCCAGCCAGGGGAGGCTTGGACCTTCCTGCAGGCATAGCTTAAGGCAGGTGTGGTCTCCCAGCCAGAAGCTGATGGTTAGAAGACATGAACTGATGGGCAGTTATCACACTTGTCCTGGAAACATCATAAACAGACAGGAGACCCACCAAAACATGCTGAGAAATGGCTTCCTCGAGAGCAAATCTGCCCACATCAAACCACCAAGAGTCCCAAACTTCTGCAAACACATTACACTAGCCCCTGCTGGGATTAACTGCGAGTAGTGGATTGACATAAACACTAAGGGGTCCCCTCAGATCACTAGCATCAAAGAGCCACCTCAAAAACAACATCTTGCTGATATTTGCCTTGGCTACACAGCTGAAGGAATAGAGAATGTCTTGTGGGGGTTGAGTGGCAAGGGGATGGGGGATGTCACTCCTTCATCACCAGATGGGATATGACCCTTCCAGGATGGGCTGAGGTACCAAGCATGACCCATGCCCAGGGATCTCAGACGGGCAGCCCTGGGGCCCAGGAGCGCTGACACAGCTGCCATCCCACTCTGTGACCCACAGGCAGCCCTGCACATTGATCCGGGGAGACCCAGTGTGGAGGCTCCTGCTAAACGGACCTGGCGGGTCCAGGTCTTAGGGGATCCTAGCATGGGGGGCCAGATATTCCTCTCCTCCTCAACAGCAGAGCCTCCTTGTGCTTTTGGCTACACCCATCCTGAGGATAAACAGATAGTATCTATCTTTTTGCCTGTAAAAAATCTCCTTACAAATGACTAGGTCATTATTATGCTGGCTGCCAGTGAGTTCACCCAGGCCAAACTCTTTGGATCATCTCTGACCTCTGCATGCACCATGTCTTCAGGTCCTGCTGCTTCCTCCTCCTCAATGCCGGAGGTTGTTTCTCCTGCCCTCAGCTTGCCACATCTCAGCAAATTTGCCATCTTTTCCCAATTCAGTTCTTCTTTCCCAGTTTCTCAAAGGCCAGTTGTTGCTGCCGGGGTAAAGAGAAGTTTGCAGGGTCCCAGCGCCCTCAGTACCCCTGGCACCATCTCCTCCACTGATGCCACCAGGCACCACTACCCCCTGCACACGTCCTCAAGCCCTGGCGTGGGGCAGGAGGTGGAGTGGCTGCCCTCTGCAAGCCGCAACCTATCCACACCTTCACTGGGATGTCTCTCGGGGTATTTAACTAACGTAGACTTAGTTTATCCAGAAAACACAACCCACCTCCAAGCACAGGAGGTGAGTTCGGAGCCACACAGCTGGCTGAGAGGAGTATCTTGCATCTATCTCCTTCCTTGCCTCCCGTTGTTTGATATGCTCACCTGCTGCATCTCATTTCTCAGCCCGCAGTGGGAGGATAGGGTAGGCTGCTCTGTGCGCCAATATCTGATCTTGATGGCAAAACACCAATGTGCCAGTCCTAAGCAGAACCACTGCACCTAAGAGAGGTTTGTGTGCTCTGCCTGGAAACCATTCTGCCCCCAGAGACAAAAATGCTCCATGTGTGTGTTTGCACACATTAAATGTTTGTGCAGGCGTGCGTGGGCGTGTGAACACAGGTACGTGTGTGCCTATGTTCACATGCATATCTTTCCTGTGCATATTAATCCTGCTGCTCTGCAGCCCACATCGAGGGGCAGGTGTGTTCCAGCCCAATTCTCCATTTATGTCTGACCTTGAATTTGCACTACTAAGTGCTTGGTAAAAGAACAGGCAGGATTTGCTGTGCCATGGGCCCTTTTACCTCCCCTGTGACTTAGCACAGGTGAAACAAGCTGCAACTGTTCTTAGCAGCTCACCCTGCTGAGCAGAGGAGGACAAGCCCCAGAGGAGCTGAGGTTCCTGCCCCCCTTCCCAGGCTGCTCCCAGGCTTTCCAGTTTGGGTGAAGAGTGCTGGGAACTGCCACCGCTATAACAGCTCCCGCAGCTGCTCCTACATCTGCAACGTCTTTCGACCCAGCGCGAGTAAAACTTCCAGCGGACGTTAGGAGGAAGCAGAGCACCACGCTCCGTGTGAGGCAGCACCCGCTGGCTGCTCCTCCTCCTCTCCTTCCTCCCCGGCTGCCCTGACACACATGTGCCAAACTACGCGACCAAAAGAAACTAGGGGCTGTCTTGAAGCTGGCACAAACGTACCTGAGCTCTTCTACCCCCTTTTTCGGAGCCTGAGGGGACACCTCACCCCACAGTCATGCAACGCCTCCAGTCGCACACGACTCTGCTCACACCACTGACGTGCCAAAGCTGCGACAGTCATCTGGGCACAGGATGCTGGTGCTTAAATATCGACACGAGGAGGCACACAGCCTTCCTCCAGCATCCCTCAGGTTTGCAGGGGCTCCCATTAAGGCCAGGCCCTGTTCTCCGCTGCAGCGGTACAGGCTCTGGAGGGGCTCCTTTCGTTCACCTGGAAGGGGTCCAGGCTGACAGCGGTGTGCGGGAGCTGGGGACCAGCTCTATCACTCATGCACACATGCACGCACACACAGAGCCACGTCTTTTCTCCGGTGAACTCTGCTGGCACCCGGCAGGAATTTCATTTGGATCAACTATTTAATATTCTCGCTCCTTCCTTAGAAACCCAGGCTGCTGAAAATCTTTCCAGCCAAGGCCCCTCCTTTCCTGTTTGAACCACCCCATCCCTCCCTCCCCCCTGCACACACACCGCAGAAACCCGCCTCTGTTGCTGGCACCTGATGGATTTCACCCTCTTTTTTTTTTTTTTTTTTTTAATATATTATTATTGTTGTTGAAACTTCAGATCAAAAGAAAAATGGAGATTTTCCTGTTTCGGATCTGAGGCTTTGCAGGCCTGTTGCTACTAGCTTTTGCCTTGACAGCTCGGGAGCTGCTTCGCACAAAGGACCTGCCGCTCAGCACCAGCCAGGTCCCTCCCCGAGCGACACATGTTCGCAAGCCAGCGCATCCCAAGCGCCCCGCTCCCACGACCCCTGCCCTAACCCTCACCCTCGCCCCAGACCTCGGCGCGGGGCTGCCCACCTGCCCCACCGTGTCCCCATCACTCGCCCCTGAAGCCCTGCATCCCCAAACGGGGAGCAGAAGAGCGCGGGAAGGAGAAACAGGGTGGGGGGGAATAGGTTGGGGAGGGAATAAGAACTGCACCGAACACGAGCCGCAGGAAATTTGGGCTCGGCAGCACTCCTCCTCTGCCTACTTCCAGCTGACGCAGCAAAGACGATTTTCTTAGGGCTAATTCTGCAACCCCCCTCCTTTCCCCTCCTGGTTATCGTTGGCTCATGGCTTCATGAGGAAACTTGCCAAGTCTTGCTCACTTTCTAGAAAGAGAGCAGGAATAAGAGAGGAGAAGGAAATATTTGACAACCTTTGTTTTTCCACGAGCGTTTTTAGGGCAGCAGGCTCCAATCTGTGCCCTCCGCTCCCCGGCGCTCGGCCTGACCTTGCTGTCTCAGCAGGAGGAAGTCTGGCAGGAGCACGGGGGAGAAAAATGGAAAGACGTGGTGTATTTCAAAGGAAACCTAAACAAAACAGAGAAAACCCAGAATCCTGCAGCCTGTGCCATAAATGAAGCTCATTCATGGTTTTTTACCAGGAACAGTCAATTACAGCCATGGTGTTTGGCTTTCGGTAAAGGACAGTGTCTGACTGTTGTGCCAGGAAGGACTACAGGGACCGTCCCGTCAGTACCTACACATCCGTCTACTTAAAACGAGCCTTACCAAAGCCCTTTAATCCTACACTTGCTTTCATTTCCGACCTCTCAGCAAACCAGGCGCACATTCTGCCCAGGAGCTCCAGTGTTTCACAATACTGCTGTGCCCAGCTTACAGATGAGGAAACTGAGGCACAGTACCTGGGAGCATCTTATCCCCAGGCGAGACATCTGGTCTAGAGGAGAGCCAAGCCCAGCCTCCCAGGCTTGTGCTCTTGCAATACCGCTTGTTGCGTCTTCACCTCGACTATAAGGAGGAAAGCATCTGCGATTTTAAACTCAGCCAGCACAAGAGCAGAAATAGATAGAAATGCAGTTTGATCTAGTCCTCGCCACTGTCACATAGTTTATTTTGCAGAGTGCTGATTCTTTCTCAGCGGTTCGCAGCTCAGGGCCAATTTTGGTCATTGATAGATCGGAGGGCCAGGCCAGCTTCCCCAGCGCACGGTCCCTGCACTGCTGGCCAAACTGGCAGAGGCCAGAAAGTTCAAGTCAAACTTCATTTCTTTCCTTGCCCCGTTGCTTAGAAACACGCCTGTGAAAATATACTTTGTTCTCACACGCTACCAGTCGAATGCCAAGAGAGTTTTTTCCCTCTCCCGTCCTCAGGAATTCCTGATTTATTTTTTATTTCTCTTTTGCAATCGCGCAAGTCTCAAGAGGAGCCTGCTGGTCTCCCGCGGCTTCCTGCAGCAGCCTTTCCGATCCAGGCTCATCTCCTGGCTGCGAACACAACCCATCAGAAAGAGCCCCCTGCGGCACTCGGGGAGTCCAAACTGGAAGTGCAGGTGGTGCCGAGGGGGTGGTTTTGCAACAAACCTGCAACCTCTATCCTGTCCCTCTCCTTGTTCATTCAACGGATGCTCCCATCCCAAGGAAACCAAAAGCAGCAATATTACGAGGGGATCAGCCAAAGTTTTCACACAAAGCACCTGCCAAAGGACCAGTTTCCTTGGGAAGAGCGAGGCAGGTGGAACAAAAGGAGATTCACGCTGGGAGCCAAGTGCTGAAGCTTTTTCAGGTGCCTTCGGTCCGCATGGGGCACCCTCGGCCCCACTCTCCCAGCCACCGCTGCATTTTGGCTGCATAGCTTTGCCTTCCCAACCACACCGCCTGCCCCCGGCCGCGCACACACACGCACAGAGTAAATAAACACCGGGGATGACGCGCTCCGGGATACTTCGCATAGCTCCGCTGCCAGTGGGCTAGTGCCCGGCTTCCTGGGCTCCACGGCAGGAACGCGGCTCCTGGCTTCACCCTCCGCTCCCTGCACAGGTCCCCTCCCAACCCTCGCCCCTTTCAGCTGCCCTTCAGAAAACCAAGCTCAGCTTTGCTGTTTCTGGCAGATTTTAGGGGAGTTTGGACATTTGTTGTCATTTGGGGGTGAGGGGGAAGTTATACACACAGAATTTGGTTTTGCTCTGAAGGATGGAGCGTAGCAACACAACCACTGCCTGCAAGCAGCAAAGGGGAAAAATAATAAAAGCATCAAGATTTATTAGGTGCTAGAAAGGAGAAACGGATTCCCATTGCGCGAGTATAAGCAGAAGCTTGCTAACAAGCAAAAATGACTTTTTCATGGACCAGAAAAAGCGAGGGGCTTGTTTCTGGGGGTTTTTTTTGCCAAGTGGTTCCGTGGTCCCCTGGACATGCAGACATCCTCCCTGCCTCCCCTTCACGCCATGGCAGAAATAGAGATGTATTTGGAAGAATATAGGGAAAGTGTCCTTGCACAAGCTACAGGATCCAGAAATGGGAGTTTAATGTGTGCCAAAGTGAAGGAGCGCTTTCTTTCGTGCTTTTGTCACGTGCAAGGTGCAAACATTTCAGAAGCTTGGCTTTGCACTGCTGCTACCATGCCAGCCTTCATGCTGGCTGTTAACCTATTCTTTCTGATTATTAGCAACACCATCATTATTTTTTGCTTTCAGATTCCCTGTCCCTAATGCACCTGCACCTCCCTGGGCTAAAACCCATTGCCCAACAAAGACGTCCGGCAGCAGGCAGCCAAGAAGAGCAGGCTGCAATGATCGCAAGGAGAAAGCTGGAGGCTGAGCAACAACCTGGGGGGATCTGAGGACTTTGGGGATGGGGCGGATGGTTGCAAGGAGGTGCCCTGCCCTCCCCTGTATCTCAAGCTGCAGAGGCCAGCTCGGGCCCCAGAACAAGGTGGAGGATATGGTGAGAGAAAGGGGTCAGGGAGAGGGTGAAGACAGGGATGCAGGAAAGATGTAAAAGATGCAACTGGGGAAGGACTGGGATGCAGCTGTGACTAAGAGGGTGCATCTGGGAGGTGGGGGAAGAAAAGCTTTCCATTGGGGATGGGACAACCCGGAGGTGATGATGGAAGGGGGGATGGGGGAGGCTGTGAGATGATGCAACAGGAGGTTCGACCAGGGCACGGATGGAAAGAAGGATGGGAAAAGCAGCGGGGGGCACGGAAGAAGGGCAAGGGGGGTGGAAGAGTACCCGCAAAGATGGAAAAGCAGCTGGGGGGATGGAAGAGCAGCCAGAAAGATGGAAAAGCAACTGGGGGAGGGGGTGGAAGAGCAGAGGGAAAGACCGAAAAGTAGCTGGAAAGGTGGAAGAGCAATAGGGGGATGGCAGAGCAGCCGGGGGAAGTGGTGGTGGTGGAGAAGCAGACGGAAAAGGTGGAAAAGCAACCGGGGGCTTGGAAAAGCTGCCGGTGGAGGGGGTGGGGAGGGGAAGGAATGGGGAAATAGCTGGAAAGATGGAAAAGCAGCCGGGGTGTGTATATGTGCATGTGAGAGAGAAAAATCAGGCAGAAAGATGGAAAAATAGCCAGAAAGATGGAAAAGCAGCTGGTGGTGGTGGAGGAGAATGGAAGAGTGGCCGGGAAGGCAGAAAAACACACGGCAGGGGAGGGGGCTGGAAGAGCAGCTGGGGAGGGTGGGGATGGAGAAGCGGGCGGAAAGATGGAAAAGTAGCCGGGAAGGTGGAAAAGCTAGCGGGGGCATGGAAGAGCACCTGGGAAGATGGGAAAGCAGCCGGAAGGATGGGAAAGCAGCCGGGGGGGGGCAGGGAAGAGCAGCCAGTGGGAGGGAGCAGAAAGGCAAGCGGAAAGATGGAAAGGGAAGAGCACCCGGAAAGAGGGAAAAAGCAGCCGGGAGATGGGGGTGGGGTGGAAAAAGCAGGCGGAAAGATGGCAAAGGAGCCGGCCAGGCGGAAAAGCATCCGGGAAGGAGGAGGGTGGGAGAAGCGGGGGCCACTCACCGGCCTTGGCTTGCTCGCGGTAGCTCTTCTCGCTGAGGCAGACGGCGGTGCCGTGGAGCAGGGCGTGCAGCGGCTTCTCCTCGCCCTGGCGCGGGAGGCAGCGCAGCCCGCGGGCGCAGCGCTCGGTGTAGACGCCGCAGGGCTGCCCGGCGGGCAGGGCGCAGGTGAGGCAGCAGCCGCAGCCCGGCTCCTTCACCAGCTCGCAGCCCAGCGGCGGCGGCGGGCAGAGCGACAGCGCCTTGCCGTCGCAGGGCTCGCACTGCACGAAGGAGCCCAGGCACCGCGACAGCCCCGGGCAGGCGCCCAGCAGCACCAGGAGCCGCAGCAGCATCGCGGCGGGGATGCTGCGGGACGGGGCGCGGGGGGCTGCCGCCGGCGGGGGGCGGGGGGCGGGCGGCGCTTGCTTTCCGCTTGCCCCTTGGGGGGCAAAAAAAAAAATAAGATTAAAAAAAATCAGAAAGGAAAAGGGGCAGAAAGCGCAGCCCCCGCTTGCAGGCGCCCCACTCTGGGGTTTGTTCTCGGGGTGCGAGACCCTCCTGCTTTTCTTTTGGCGTTGCGAGAGGGGGGCGTCTAGGTTTGCTTTTTGTCCTTTTTTTCCCCCCCTCCTTTTTCTCCTTCTTTCAGCTTTTTCTCGCCTAGAAAGGGGGGGATTCGCACCGCGATCCGCGGGAGCGCAAAAAGAGAGGGGGAGGGAAGGAAAGGGGAAAGGGAGAAAAGCCTGCAGGGGTTGCACAGCCTACAGGTTGCAGGGGGAGGCGTGGGGGAGCAGGGGGTTTGGGGAGGTGGGACGGCGATTTCACACACTCACGCACACACACACACGCTTCCCAAAGGGCTGGGAGGAGGCAGGTTGGGAAGGGAGCAAAGTTCCTTGAAAACCAGTGTCCTCCTATTAATGCATCAAAGCAGTCGGGGGAGGGGGGGGGGAGGGCGCAGGAGAAGGAAGAGGGGATGCAAAGCTCCCCTTCCCTCTCTCTTCTTCTGCAGGAGGAGAAAAAGTCTCTCCCGACGCAGCGAGCTGCTGGGAAGCTTGGTATGAAGCAAAGTTGTGTTTCGATCGTCTCTGTTCAACCCTCCCGCTTTCCTCTTCCAAGATTTGCAAAGGCAAAAAAAGCGGAAAAAAAAAAGCCAAAAAAGGCAAAAAGAAAAAAAAAAGAAAAAAGAAAAGTTTTCTGCAAAGTTGGAGTGTTTTGTTGCAAAGTCTGCAGAGGAGCGGTAAAAAACAGGGGGAAGGGGGAAAAAAAAAAGAAAAGAGAGGAAAAAAAAAATCCACTTTGTAGATCTCCCAACACTTTTCCCCTGGAGAAGTTTCTAAAGAGACTGAATACTGCAGAACAGGCTGTCTTTTAAATAGACTGCTTCTGGCTGCCTGCCAGCCCCTAGCTGCAATTTGAGATCCCAATGACACCTCAGCTTGACTAGGTGCCAGCAGCGAGGGCCCTATCAGTGCACACTGAGCCGGTGGGGGTGGGGTGCGCAGCTTCTGACTTCTGGGCTTCAAACCCCGGGCAGTGATCAAGGATAATATTATGAGGAGAGACAAGGGGAGGAGGAGGGGGAAGGGGAAGCCGAGGATGGGGTGGGGGGGGAGTTCAGATCTTTACGATTTAAGCAAAAAAAAAAAAAGGGAGAAAAGTGGTTGCAATTGGGTTGCACGGTAGCCTGGGCTGCAGGGAGCCTGGGAGGGAGAGGTCAGGGCTGTGAGTTTGGGGAGGAAGGGGGGGGATTGGGTTAGCAGGGCCTGATCCTGCCCGCTGTACCCTGTGCTGGTGGGGCAGGGACCCCATCCGCTGCCTGGGTAGCTGGCGGGCTGGGGACTCTCAGAGAGGGGGAAGCCGGTGCACGCAGCTACCCATCAGCTCCAAAGGTGAGCGCAGCAGGGAGATGGCTGGATGCGCGCCAGGGAGCCACTTTCACCCACCCTGGTCTGGGAAGGAGCCTTTGTGTGTGCAGGGTGCCCAGCTCTCCTCTCCTGCCCCTCTGCCCCTGGGCAAGGGGTAAAAATGTAGCGAGGCTTTGCCCAGTGCCGGGGTGCACCCCTGACACCCCCAAACAGCAAGGGTTAATGCAGCCGGACAGCGAGCAGGAGGGAGGGCTGGGCTGCTTGTAAGAACTGTGTTAGATTCCTCCTTGGAAAAGTTCGCTGTTGCTTAGGGCATGCCAGAAAACAAGGGGAAATTTGCCATGTGAAGTCCAATTTGCACGTTTTAGCTCATTCTTCTGCCTCTTGCCCTACACAAAGTGGGGAGGGAGAAAAAAAAAAAAAAAGCCACTTTGCAATGCTCATCCTCTGTCCTGGACAGCTTGGGGTTTGTTGTCTTTTGTTCCACCGCTGCATTCCTAAGGGTTACAAGCTCTCCAGGCCGTAGTCCTTCACACTTGCCTCCCTCAGTGCTCATTCATTGCTAGAGCGGGGAAGCTGGAAGCGTGGCGAAGGGAATCTCCAAAATTGCCGTGTGCAGCCCCGTGGCCCGCCCAGGCAGCTGTGCACCGGGATGTTACACCTGGAGCAGAAGGATGAGCTGAACCCGGCTGGGAGGAATGGCTGAGCGAAGGGGTGGGAGTTCGCTCAGGAGCGCAAGCACAGGGTTATCTACCAGGGGAGTGGGAAATTAAAAGGGATCAGCCAATTCTGGGTGAGTTTTACATGCGATTCAAGTCAACCCCCCTTCCACATACGCACACACTCCTCCAAAGTCTCATATTCCCCAGGTTTCTTTTTAGATCAGTCATCTATGCAGCTGCATTGCATGGATTTTGCCACTAGAATGCACCCTTATCTATGGTAAGAGGACGGATGGTTGCTTAAAAGCATTAACTCCTTCTTCTCCAAAATTTCCACGCTTAAGGCTTTTTTGCACCTCTCAGGTGTTCCTTGTTTTACTGCCTTCCCGCCCCATGTGGACTCTAGTAAAGATCAATTCCCTCCTGTTCTTCCCCCTTGCCCTTCAAAAAAGAAAGCCACATTTTTAAGCTTTTTTTCTTTTTTTTGCTTTTCTTTCTACCAAGAGGTTTTCCAGAGGTTTTATTTAATACTACCTGAATCTCTGCTTAGATCACAGTTAACTGCAAAAAAATAGGCACCCTTAAGGTAAGAAAAGCCACCCCCTAGGATTTTATCTAGACATATTTTTAAATGGTTTCTCCAGTTGACAGGATTTTTACAACATATTAATTGCATCCTGCTGCTGATTTTTATGAGAATCTGCCGCTGGTCTGAATGGGTGCTTTGCAGAAAATAGCACCGGGCAGAGAGCGAGCACTGTTCACCTGCAGATCTGGAAGCACTTTGTGAGAGGGCTTAGGGCAGGAGAGAATTTGCTTTCCTCATTCTCTCCTCCACCCCTTAAGAAACAGTGTGCCCTGTATATTAATACCTGGTATGGAGACAGCAAGAGTATCCAGAGGGGTGGAGGAGAGGTTTCACTCCCACTCTAACCTGCGAGACATAAAATGGTGAGGTATGTAGAGAACTGCTTCCATCGAGCCCAGCTGCAAGCCCTGGCATAGAGGCTTGGGCACAGCTGGATCACCATGGGGCAGACATCCTGCGAGGGATCCCTGGGGAAGCTGCTCTAATTTAGGTCTGCCCGGGAACTCTCTCCTGGGCTTTCAGAGGAGGCCAAAATCCAGGTGGTGTGAAGTTGTCTAGCAGCCACCCTCATTTCACTCCTACGCTGTGCCGTGAGGACCTTCATCCACGAAAGCACGCCTGGAAACTGAGTCATGTCCTCAGCCAGAAGACGACAAGGTTTTAGCCATGACATGTGCCGTGATGGTGGGTTTTCTCCTGCATTATGAAAGTAGTTTCAGCCATGGGGATCTTGGGGCTACCACCTGCATTGAACCACTGAGCCCAGCAGCTGGGATGGAGTTGCAGATGAACGCCTGGTGCGTGCCCATCCTCTGTCTTCTTGGCACCTTTTGCTGACAACTCAAAAAAACCCCACTACCCTGGGAAAGTAAGACAGCAACGGGGCAGTGTGCAGCATACGGCTGGTTGTGAGCTGTAGGAGAGCCTGCAGCTAACAAAGATCACATTTCTCCTGGCTTGTGCTCTTCCAGAGGAGATCACAATCATGTTTTATGTTTATAAGACATGCTTTCTTATTTTGGGGGAGTGAACAGAGAGCGTTCAGACGAAACCAAGGTTTCTGTTAGCGTCTTCTAATATACTTCATTGCTATAGGCTCCATGTGTTACATATGGCTCTTTGTTGCAAAAAGAGAAGTAATTATTTGGAAAGCAGTTACAGTTCTTTACATCTCAGATACGTCACACTTCATTACGATACTCTCTGTAATTTGCAAAAGCACTGACTTTCCTGGGTATGATAAAGAGGATGGAACATATGCTTTAATCAGTTTGGGCTAATCTGTGTGTTTTGGAGGCACTTAGAACATCAAACAAGTTCAGGCAATCTAGAAAGATTAAGAGCTGAATCACAGATACAAGAGTGAGGGTTTTTTTCTTCTCCCTCCAAAACCACTGTCCAGTTTGTGTAGATCTGAAACTCATTAGCAAAATAATGCTTATACAGGAGAATGTGGGGTTTTTTTCATGTGCAAGTATTAAAAAACACCAACAGGTTGTGAAATCAGGTGCCTGAAGCATTGTTAAGAAAAGAAGCCAATATTTCATCCTTGGAGGGAACAATGACAAGTGGCAAAAGTGGAACTGATGGGGCAAGTCTGAGACAGAAGTGCATAAAGGAAAGATGAGCAACAGCAGGCGGTGTAGATACTGACACGATATTTCACTTTGCATGGAGACCAGGCTGAGTGTCAGAAGTAAAATGTGGTTTCTTCCCAAGATATTTGTCCTTCCCTTGGACAGTGCCTTCTTACTTACTACAATAACCCGAACAAGTGTTCACGGCTTCATGCTGGGAGCCCCTTTCCAGCAGGCGCGAGCAGCCCGCTGCAGCGGTGGGTGTAGTAGAGCTAGCGAGGGCTAGGTGGCATACTGGATACGTTGGAGAGTCACCTCCAAGGACTTCCTTCCACATCCAGCAAGGGCCAGGCTGAATGAAATTATCTCTTTGCAAGCAGCTTTCTGTGTCATTAAAAAACAAAGCAACCGATGCTTCCAGTGAAGACAGCATCAATGTTTGCTTTCTAACATGCCTCATGGGGGTATCAATTTTAAACCGCATGTAGAAATGGAGTCTCCCCTCACCAGATTAGCGCCTGGGTGTTCTGCGGGGCTGTGTTGGCTCTGCTTCACATTATCAAGGCTCAGCTGCCAAGATTTCCAGCGGTGACTGGTTACTGGGGTGCCTCCATCTCCCCACGGCCCACCCGAGTCAGCTTGCAAGGTGGAGGGATTCGGTAAGTGAGGGACATCAGATGCCGAGCATCAGGAGGTCCTCAGAGTCTTGCACAAGGACCAAAGCATAAAGGCTGTACTGGATGTTTAAATGACAGAGGCAGAAGTGGCTCAGGGGACAAATTCCTCTTGCCTGAGCACAGACGCAATTAGTTTCTTCTGCTAACAGGGAAAAGACAGATGTTTCATCATGAGCAGACAACAGAGGTTCCCCTTTGCACCTTCCCGGCTGGAGCGGAGAGCAGAGGTCATTGCATTGCTGGTGGCTCTTGAAGGACCTGAGAGCGGTCCCCGAGTGTGGGGCGAGCGGCTCAGTGTCCCTCCCTGCACACATGCGTGGCCCAGCAACGCGTGGGTGCTGCGGCTCTCCCACACCCCCGGCCATGCATGCCATGGGCACGGGCCTGTGTATGGGGTCGTGCTTCCCCGGGGCATCGGGAAAGTGCAGTCTGGCTCTGGGGAGGAGGCTGGCCCTCTTCCAGAGATGCTGCATGACTGGGGATGAATTGCAAAAGCAGCGTCAGTTTCCCCTATCTGTATCTCGGAGGGGACGGGGTGGGTTTAAAGGGCTGTCTTTGAAAGCAGTTGGAGATTTTGTTGAGGTGCTCTGCAAGCTGGAAACATCCCTGTGATTGCTCGCTTTCCACCTCCACCTTCCCCCGCTCCGTGCTGCCCACATTCTTTTTTTGTTATTAATTGTTTTAGATTCAGACAATGCCTCTCCTTTGGCCTCAGGCAGACACACTGGCTGAATCACTAAAACACTTTAACACACATCTGCTGAGGCAGCAAAACCCAGTATCTCTCTCTTTTTTTTCTCTCTCTTTCTCTGCCTCTGCAGTATCACAGTCAAAAGGTGACCGAGACACAAAGTAGATCTGGAATTGGCTGAAAAGGGAAAGTGCTCCCAGCTGAAGTGCAGAAAACACCTGCATCTAATAAAAACAAATGAGAAACATCATCAATAACCAGAAGAAAAAAATGGCGTAAATAAAACGAAGAGTATAAATTCAGATGGTCTCTGGGAAACTTGAACAGATGCCCCAGCCTGCTGTCTTCTGGAGATATTGTCTGATTATTTACCTTGTAGCGCAATAAAATACAGGGGGTTGCCGTGTCTCTCTGGCATAGACTAAGGAGCTTTAGAAACCTTGCTGTGCAGATGGATGCCATGGTGATGGGTGACCCAGAAATACAACAGATTGTTGCTGTGGCGGGAGAGGGGCATCTCCTGGAAGAAGCCGTTGTCCTCAGAAGGATGCTCCTTTCTGCCCTTGTAAGGTTTTGAAGGTTCTGCTGTGAGCATTAGGATAATGATTTAGTGTAGGAAGTATGCTTGGAGTTGACCGAGAATCCAGAGGTCCCTTACAGGGTGTGCCGGGTGTGACGTGGCGTGCCCTTTGCCTCTGTGATCACATACCTGCTGTGTGGCCCTGTGAACTGGCGGTAAGCAGTGCTTTACCTGGAGGAGATGACTCCTGACTGTGACCATCACCTCCCTCCAAGCCTGTTGTGCACGTTCATGCCTGAACCTTTGTATAGTGCCCGAAGAGTTGGTGTGAAAATAACCTCTTGGATCCTGCTGATTTTATTTTTTCTTTTTCATCTTTCAACCACTCTGGATTCCCTCCTGCTCTGTGCATGAGCCAAGATGGATTTGGGCTTTTCATCTCCTTCTGCATTGCCACGTGTCTGGAAAGGTACTTGTCTGAATTGATACCACCACCAGGAACACACCAAAACCCCTGTCCAAAGGGTGTAATTTTCATGGAGAGCCCCATGGGTGCACATCTGGCTGCACCATTGACAGGAGCGGGTACGAATGGTTTGGAGGCTTTCTAGAGATGAGGAGACATGATGTCTACAGCCTGACTTTGAAGGGTGCTCAGAAACCAGGCTGTCTCTTCTGCTGAGGTGCCATAGAAGTTCCCAGGGGCATCCAAGCTACTCTGGGATTTGGAGATGGGAAGAACTGGCTGTTGCCATTTATAGCCCTTTTGACTAGGGAAAACTCTCCTTTCTCCTCCCTTTGACTATCACACCTCCATTTCTTGCAGATTTCTGCTCATGGAATGCCTGTGTACAGCCTCCTTCATTAAATACCCACAATGAGTAGAGCAGTCATATCATTCAAAGGACAGTTAAGATCCTCACCAATCTAATCCAGGCTACCGCTTAGACCCTCAGCTTCCCCGTTGTGAAAGGAAAACACGCTGTCTCCATCCCGTCCCAGACACACGCATGGAGCCTCAGCCCTGAAGGTCTGCAGAGCGCTGTAAGGTCAGGAATGCGTGTAGAATTTCGGGGTCCTGCTGAGACACTGGGGACAACAGGTTCTGTGACGGGGATGCAGGCTCATGCAAGACTGTATGGAGATGGACCCAAACCAGAGGGGCCCTCAAGCACTGCTTGGATACATCCTCTTCCTAGCCGCCAGTAACTGGCCTGGATGTGGGCTCATGATTATATCCCTGAAGTAATTCCCTGGACTTCCCCTTACCCCCACTCTATAATTATTCATAGTTATTTTCTAATGGCTGTCCTGCCACTTGTTTTCTTTCTGGCTTTCTTCTTCTTCCGAGTAATGAAAACACATCAGTGGCCTTTCTCCAAGAACAGTTATTAAAGCAATCACCCCTGCCTATCCCCCCTCCCCTTGTTTAAAGCCTATCAAGCTCCATTGGATTTGTGGCCAGAGTTTGCATCAAATTACTATTTTGGGGTTGCCAAAAAAAGCACAACCAGAAAGTTTGGAGGGGAGGGGGGAAGAAGAAGAGAGAGAGAAAGTTATAATCTTCCCAGATCACTATTAATTACATTTACAATCATTACACTGTTCCGGACGGTTACACTGCTGACAAGCAGGAGGATCAGTTCTTGCAGGGGAACCTGTGTGCGCATTTTGGCCTTTGCTTTTCCTCTAGAACAAGTCCTTTGTGACTCACAGCTGCTGCTGGGTCACCTCCATCCCCGGTGTGCTGGAGAGGACAACGTGCATGTGCAGGGAGGGCAGATGGCTTCACCCCCTCGAAGCAGAGCTTGCTCCCATGAACGGGTCCTACCTTAGCTTGCCAATTTGCCGCCTCCTCTGAGGCCAAATTTCAGTGCCATGTTTCGTTAACCCATTCCGCTGACAGTCCAGAGCACGGCAGAGGCTGGGTGGAGGATGCAGGACTGGGGTGACTGTCTAAAGCTGTTACTGAAGGCAAAGATGAATTAAGGGATGCCATCTCCTGGCTATGGGCTGAGCTGAGCCTCATTAGGATGTCCTGGGAATGTACCCTTGGGTGGTTGAGTCTAATGGACAAACACAGGGATTCGGAGCAGCCCCTGAGAGTCAGACTGTTTCTGATTTATCCAGAGGGGTGTAGCAATTAGGGAAGAGAGCAGAGATATAAAAAGGCATGTGGCTCTCCTCCAACCAGCCCCTTCTCCTGATGCCTCTTTCTGAGGCCACTGTCCTCCCCAGTCTCCTGCAGTGCTGAGATCCCTGACAAGTCTCTCCTTGCACCATGGCCCAAGTTACTGTCTCCTCTCATTGCCGGTGCTTGGCGTTTCCTGTTTGAAACCCCCTCTCCTATCCTAAGCCAGAGGTGTGGGGACCCAAATACTCATCAGAAGCAAAACCTCAAAGGCATTGAAATAACACATTTTGTCACTGACCCAGTTATCTGCATTTTCAGAGCTGCCTCACTTCAGACCCATCAAAAGCTTTGGATCCCACATATTCTCACCTGTAATGTGATATATTTTATGCCTTACACCAAATGCCCTCCCTAAAACTGCATATCACGCAGACCACTCAGCAAAGAGCAGAAACACCCACTTACCAGTGGGGAAACATTTTTATACAACATCCACTTCATCTCCAGCCTGTGAATCCTGATCCTCAAGGGTAAGCTAAAATAATACCGACTCTTGAACTAAAATTCATAACTCTCCTGGCTGTGACAAATCACAGCCTCAGCAAGAGATATTTGTTTTATGGCATATTACAGCTTCCCTTACAATTTACCCATCCCTCAGGATCCTAAAGGCAATAATTATCTGTCTGTCTGTCCATCCAGGACCAACAGCCTTCCTGCCTGCCCTTTTCCAGCATCCTCCTCTGCTCTCCAGTTGCCTGCTCCCTTAATGTAGACAGGCATAGTCATCACAGCCGAGAGCCACGGGTGGTGTTTGTAAGCCAGGGACAGATCTCCCCGGCCCTCCTGACAAATGGCTTGCAGCGGTGGCCCCCCTTGTTGTCCCGCTTGTGCAGTAGCAGCAGAAGTATATAGAGCAAGAGCTGTAGGGCCTCGCTACCAGTCTCCTACCCTAACTCCTCGCCTCGTTGGCATCCTTTCCCTTGCACTTTGTTTTCCCTAGGAAGCATCTTGACTCCCGTTTCTGCCCTGCCGGCCTTCCCGGTGCAGCGGAGCGTCACTCACGGATGACCCAGCAAGAGTCCTGCCACCTCTGATGAATAGCCCTGCGACACACTGGTCCATAGGGTTGAGACTGGCTCATGAAACCCATCATTGTTTCACTCAATATTAAAAGAAATAATAAAAAGGTGGTATTAAAGCATATGCACAAAAATGTTAGTTGAAATAAGATCAGATGCAATCCAGGAGGCGGTGAGGGAAAACGGAGTCTGTGCCCAGTACAGAAATAGTGGGGCATTAAACGTACAACTGTGTCTTGGGCTCCCAAACTCAGAGCACACATCAAAGGCCTGAACTTGGCCCAAACCATCTTTTTTTTTTTTTTTTTTTATTCCTTCCTCCCCCCTTTTTTTTTGGAGGGCGGAATCTCCACAGCCTCATATGAACCAAGTTTCACAACCTGGGGCAGGCACGTAGCTTTGTCTGGACTCTTCCTATTTTCCTTTCACAGCCATGCCATGGTAGGCTGAGAGAGAGAGAGGGAAAGGCAGACCCACTTCTGCCTTGCGTTGGTGCTGACTCCTTGGAAAAGCCATCAGGAGGTCAAGCGGAGCAGACGGATCTCTCGGCAGGAGCCAGCACCCTCATGGTTCTGTGCTGGGAAATGGTTGTGATTCTTGCGCTTTTGCAGCCTGGGGAAATGTAGTGACGCAACACGCTCATACCAGTGGGTGACATCTTTGTGTTGTGATGCATGTAGCGGCATCAGGAATTAATTCAGCGTTCCCCCCGCACGTCAGGCTGACAGGATGTCACTCAGACCGGAGGCATGCTCCGGCACACGTGACGTCGTGTCTTTGAAGGCACTGCTCGCAATGGTCTCGGGAAAATGCCAGCCAACTGCGTGCTGCTTGGCAAGGGCAGGGAAATGGGAACAGGGTGAGGAAACTGAGCCCTCCTACAAAGGGAAATTCCAGGAGAGCTTCTCCATAGCTGCGGGTCTCACGTTCCACTGGGATCCATGGAACGTTGGTCACCATCCCTCTGTGTGGAGCGAGTCTGGTGTAAATGATGCCTTAAGACATTGGGCTGCCTCTAGGGCAGTTAATTTTTACATTTCAGATGGGAGACTGGGATTGAACCAGTGTGTGCAAAATGGGCAACAGAGGGTTATGGGCTCCAGAGAAATGTGGACCAACTTTACAGGGTAGACTTAGAGGACATAGTGCCACAAAGAGCAGGCAATTTACAACGGAGTTAGGAAGAGGAGCAGGGATCTCCCTCTCCTGCAGCATAAGAAAGCTGGAAAGCCCTTTCTTGCTGTTGAAATGTCACATTAGGAAGCGGCACAGTAAACAAGCATCCTGGCAATGACGCCGACATTCATATACCAGAGTGATGGATTCTTCCTCAGGACAAGAACTTCATCTGTGAACAAAAGCCTGTGCACAAATTTAGGCCAAAGGAAAAAAATCAAGCCTCCCACTTGCCTTCATTTTTATGGCCCATTTGCGCTCTTTTTCCGGAGTTTTCAGCAGCCTCTTCAATCTTCCTGCAGAAATCCCTCAGGACAGCCTGATCCAATATAAACTTTACTGTAGCAGCTTTCCCAGGTGACTGGCTCCTGTTGCTATTCTCCCCACTCTAGCTCTGCCTGAAGCCACTACTTGTTGCCAGATCCTTGATGCTTTTCTGAGGCCTCCAAGTCTGTGAAGAGCCCATTGCCTGATTTCCCATCTCTTCCTTGAAGACCTTCTTGTTTGCCTCTTAAAAATCTCATCTTTTCAAAGAGCGGGCAGTTTTCAGACCTTGTACTGTATGTCTCACTATCCACTGAAACCTTCCTAAATCTGAACATATTTCAAGTACAGTGGTGCAAGATGTTGGAGGGGTCACAGTGAGAGTCCTCTAAGACCTTCATGTCCATCCTTCCACCATCTGATCCTCAACTTCACTCACACTCTTTCAAATCAATGTAGTAGCGTGTACACCCTAACTAGCCATGCTTGCAGACTCCATCCCACCCCTCTTTACACATCTAAAAGTTGGTTGTCTGATTGAAGGTAGTTGTTCAGCTCTTTCA
Organism: Phoenicopterus ruber ruber; assembly: GCA_009819775.1. Lineage (NCBI taxonomy): Eukaryota > Metazoa > Chordata > Aves > Phoenicopteriformes > Phoenicopteridae > Phoenicopterus > Phoenicopterus ruber. Next base: position 26,963,508 of record CM020220.1, on the reverse strand, counting down.
TGGTTAAAGACAGGTGTGGGGGATCTGAGGTGTCCCCAGACCTGAGCATTTTGGTGGATGTTGAGAAATCCTGTCGTTTCCAGGGTCACTTGACTGAGCGGTGACTGCTCCAGTGCTTGCAGAGCTAAAGCCTTCTGTCCTTCCTCCAAAACAGCCTGGCTTTCGTGGCTTGGACTCTGCTGCTTTTCCAGCAGTCTCGGGAGCCCTTTGGCCGACGGCCGCTCAGCTTCCAGGACCAGGCAGGGGTGGACGGCTGCAGTCACCCTGGTACAGCTGCAGCCTGCACGGGATGTCTTAGGCTCAGTCATGCCTGCATCCGTTCCAGCTGGTGGACGAGCCAGAAAGGCTGCTCTTTTAGCTGAAAGGGTAGCTGGAGAGTGGCCTTAGACAAAGTTTGGACTCAGGACTTCTGTTCCTGGAGCTGCCTGGATACAGTTTTAACCGAGCATGATGTATGTGGCTGCTGAGTTACCATCCCTAATCTTTTTCCTCTCTACCATAACCAGTTTCCATAAGCATTGTGAGGCCAACTCTGGGGGAAAAAAAAAACAAAACAAAACCAAAAAAAACCCCTCTGTTGAGGGAAAAGATTAGTTAAGCGACTACATTTCCTGTACATCAAATGGCTGAAGATGTACAGGTTTCCCAGTTTCCAGGGCACCGTAAAATGAAACACAATAGGAAGGGAGAATGAGATTAATGGGAAAAACGTCACGGTCTGCTCTCGGCCAGAGCAGTTGCACCAACAGCGATGGGACAGCGCCAGTGGAGGTATGAGCAGGATTTGGCCTTGAATCTGTTAAATGAGGACATTACCAGAGTACCAGATTACACAGCCTAGTTCTCTGAAACAAATCCTGCTAAAGCAGAAAGGATTTGTTAGGAGGCTGCAAGGTCAGGAAAGCAAGATTATTGGTTTACCAGCCTTCTGCTGCGCTGGGGACCCCAGGCAATGGCAAGCACAGCTCTGCCCAGCGTTTCACATCTTTCGCTTTGTCATTTGAAAACTTGTAAAAAGGAGAATGAGACGTTCTCCTTTCTTTCCCTTCAATATTTGCACAGTTGGAGTCATTCTTACTCTGTGCTTTTTTTTCTCCCTCAGAAAACAAGTGCTTCAATGCCCTTATTTTCTAAATAAACTGAACATGCCCACACAAGTGCACCCACGAATATTAGCAGCCCAGAGCGCATGACCACAACAACGAACCATTTTGTAGTGCAGTCTTCATGAATATCCTGTTCAGACCAGCCGAGCCCCCTGTTCATAAACAGCTCTATAGTTTCTGTTAACCAGCAGCCCTCCAGTAATGATGCGTTCTGTTCAGCCCCGTACCCTTCGGTGACCTCCCAATAAAAGACCCCACTATCGCTGTGCAACTTGGCCACAATTAATCAATGTACCTCAGGGCTTGCAAATTACTTTCACCCTTGCTAGCCATTACTTTCGAGTGACCCTGCAATAACAAACCGAGTTCCACTGCTGGCAAAATAGTCAGATAGTTTTATTTTTTTGCAAATACCTCAAAACAAACAGCTCTCTAAATATTTTTTTTTTTTTAGCCATTTCAGAAATTAAAACTTACGTCCAGAACTTTGATTAACATGAGCACAAAGAAACAGTAATTTGGGGGAAAAGGGAGAGATCACTTTTAATAGGTTAATTGTCCAGTCAGGATAAAGAAGGAACACCCAACGTCAGTCTGGAGGATCCAAGTCCTGTGGCACGGCACAGATCACATCTATGGGGCTTCATTCTGTCCCTCCCCTCCCCAAAGAGGAGGATGTCACCCATCTTACACCTGGGCATGTCTCTTGCCTGTGTGATATCTGTCCCAAGGCTTAGAAGATGCTATGACAGCTGAGACGAGGAGTGTGCTAGCAGTTAGATAGTGCAGTCGCATGCTGGTGCTTGAGCCCCTGTCCTCTTTAACTTGCTTGTGCAAGTGCAGCCGCTGCCTCTGCGCGTCCCCCCGCCCTTTCTTGGGTGGATTTGCTGGTGGCTAATGCTGTGGCTGAGTCACCTTTTCCTATACTGGGTACTTAATTTCCAGCGCTCTCCTTTATCTGTTTGCCAGTTTTCATGAAAACTGTAGAAATGTTACATCTTGGAGGACCCCACAGTGCTGTCAGATTGGGTTGAAACGGACCATGTGGGTTGAAAAGCTATTGCAAAGTCACGGGGACACAGAAATGCCCATACCCCTAGACACAAATATGACTGAGCACCATTCAGTCTGCGGTGTCTGGTGTCACAGCATTGTGGCATTTTCACTGTGTCCTTCATAAGCCTCCGCCAAAGTCGCAGTCTGGAATTTGTCCTGTTTCACCTTGTTTTAGCACCTGGGGTTGAAATGAATTTTAAAACCAGAGGGAAGCACAAAGAGCTGGCACACAGTGGGGTCCTGGCTCTGATCTCTCCAGAGCCACTGACTCACTCTGTGATCTTCGGCAAGGCTGTTGACCTGCCTGTGCTTTGTGCTACACAGCTGGAAAATGGAGTAAAAAAAAAAGCAATGGGAACTTCACTCAAAAGAGCAGATGCAAAGATTTTCTAGATAAACAAATCACCCAAGCCCTACCACTCCAGCCCCCTCAATCCGCCTCTCTTCTTTGCACCTTATAGTTCAAGCAAGAAGCAGTTTAAAGTGGAAAGTCTGGGGCTGTGTTTTCTTACATGTTCTGGATCCTCCTTTAACTGTGAAAATGTTCAAAGTGAAAACTTGACCTGGCAGCAGTTTCTGAATGACCTTGCTTTGGCTGTGAAATCCACTTCAGCTTTGCAGGAGCAGATTTTTATAGTCTTCTCTGGTAGAGGAACAAAAAGATTTTTTATTATTATTATTATTTTTCTTCAAGAGGAAACTTTATACAGACTGTGTGTTATGCTTTCTCCTAGTGCTCAAGGTCAAATCAGCAGTTCTCTTCTCACTGTTCCCCACTCATTTTATATCACCCAAAAAAATAAATCCCTTCCCCGTTCTCTCACTGCAGATACTCCACAGCAGCAGAGAGGAAGGACAGAAGCGCAAGCAGACAGCGTGACATTTCTGCCATTGCAGCCACGCACAGTAAAGCCTCACGTCTAGGCAATGTGATCTTGCAGCTTAAAGTTGCTAATTATAATTGCTTAACGGAGGTGTGACAAATCCTACCTCCTCATTCAAAGGAGCAGTGATTCACAGGAACCCTGTACTATCCAGGGCTCCCAGATCCAAGTTCTTATACTACAAGCCACGACACTGGAGATAATCACCTCCAGTGGATTAACTTCAAGTCGTAACTCAAAAGTGGCCAAAGACACCACTGGTGAAGATTTGATACTGACTTGCTCTCCAGCTCGGCAGTGAGTGCAGGATCAGAAGCTGTGGCTGAACGTGTGAGGCTCAGCTGGAGCTAACTTGATCCTCCTCAAGCACCCTATGCCAGAAGGCCTCTGCTGAACGTTGCAATAACTTGCTGCAGGCTGTTTTTGCCAGGGCACTGTATGCAGCACCAACCATGTACTGGTTGAGAAAGAGCATTTATGTTTGCTGAAAAGGCTTCACTGTGTGTAGCAGTGGTTGTTTGCATGTGCAGCCAGTACGCCTCGCAGCTTGGCAAGACCCACAAGTGCACGCAGCACAGGACATTAGGATTGACGTGCCTGCAAACTCTTACGAAGTTGAGCCTTAGGTGACAACTAATTCTGAATGATGTGTTAAAAAAGCAACAGATAAGCAATAAGGGCTAATCCTAACCTGAAAAATGCTTCTCTTTGTCTCCTGGTCTGACCGTTTGAAATGAAAGCCTGGTCTCTGACATTGGCTTTCCCTGTGGCCAGAGGCAAGTCTTAGCCCCAACTTCTCAGCCTCACACAGTGGGCATAATAAACATTTCCTTTTAGTTGGCCAGCTCATACCTGTGCTTCCTAGGCTTGGCCTGGGGAATAGCATGTCCCAGGGCCATTTCCAGTAAGGACTGTGGAGGTGGCTACCACAGCATGGAGGAGGGAAAGGAAGGGAATTTAGTTATGAGCCAAGCTGAGCTGACTTGTGCCAGGCAGACTCCAGAGCACGATCCCTGATCTTTTAGTTACAAGGATATATATGGCCTGCATTTCCAGAACTGTAAATGAGACATCACATCATCAGGGTTGAGAGCAACGCACTGAGGAAAGGGAGACAGGCCAAGGACATATTACAGTATTATCTTATTATTCCTTTACACTCTCTTTCAATCAAACTATGTTCCCCATCCAGCATTTTACACATGATTATGGGCTCTTTGGGGGCAGAGACCATCTTTTAGCTGCATTTGTGCAGCCGCTGAAACAATGAGGTCATGTCCTTGATGAGGATTTCCGCCCGCTAGGGATGCTAATGATGCCTGGATGCTCGCAGGAAGGGCAAAGGAGCGCTCCCCTGCTGAGATGTTACTCAACAGCATAGCTGAAGGTCTGTTTGCTTGTATTGCTCGTTCCAAGTTGGTGAGGGTTTGGTCATGGCCATCTAAGGAATACTTGCATGATATTTTGCAACCAGACAGTTCATTCCTCTGCCAAAAGTGTTCCCCCCATTGGGAAATGCTCAACAATAGCCTAACCTGCATAAGAATTGCCCCTGCCACCAGAAGGTTTTGTGCCTACGTGTAGCTGAAACGTGAGGTCTAGGGAAAATTGTCAGAAGTCTCTTTAAGGCGATTTTTATTAGGTGTTGGATGTCCTAGTTGAGGGTTATTTTCCCTCTTAAAGGCTAATGTAGGAAAGAATCACACCATCAGCTCAGCCCTCCCATGAACCTCTGGCAGACTGTGTCCACAAGGGGAACGGAGGTGGTGGGATGAGCCATGCTAGATTACGGAGTGTGGCCAGATGTGCTGAGGAGTTTGTGAAGCCTCTTTCTTGCTATGGGTTTGACACACGTGAGGGTACTGCTGTAGCTGTTCCTCCTGCAGAGCTGGAGCTCCTTGCCATTGCTTTGAAATCTTCTCCTCCTCCTCGCTGCTCTGTTGCTGTGGGAGGCACTGTTCCATCACTGTGACATTGATGGCTTTTGGGGCACTCTCTTTGCTCTCCCCACGTTTCCAAGCAAGCTTTTCTTTTGCAACATCTCCAGTGTCCACACTTGTCTTTCTGTCCATCTGGATGATGTACTATAGCTTTTCCTTCTGCCCACCATTCTCCCCATCACTGTGTTCCAGGCTGCCTCAACCAGAGAGGCTAAGGTGCGTTAGGGAGGGAGGGAAGCAGAGTAGAGAGACAGGAGTTGTAGTGGCCTGAAAAGGTCATTCAAAGGCACTCAGAAGGAGTCCCTTCTCTGCGTGCAACATCCTGGTCCATGCTTTACAGCCATGGGCAGGCAGTGATGGAGAAGTGCCTATAGGGAGGCATAAGCTGCTCTGAGCTGAAGCTTTCCCATGCATCACCCCCAGCAGAGCAGAGCAGAACGGTGCATGGATGTTACGTAGCTCTGAGAAGTGGGTGATAAAAACGGCTCATTACGCACTGGCCTGTGGCACATGCCGGGCTTATTCACCCCTGGTACTCAGGGACTTGACAGAGAGGGTGAGCTGGTAGGAGAAACATAGCCATCCCTACTCTAAATCCACTATCATCCTAGTCCTGGAGACTGGAGACTTGTTGGGTCACATTTCTGTACATCCTGCCTAACCCTGCAGATAGGGTAAGATCCTTGAAAAGCCACCGGTATGTTTGACTGCACAGCTACAGACCGCCTGGGAAGCCACGCAAATCGAGGCATTCATGAAAGCCTCATCCACCAGCCCTTCAGTTCTGCCTGGTAACTTCTTACAAAACCCTCTGAAATCAAAGAGAAAGAAATCCGCCAGCCCCTGCCCAGGACAAGCCCCAGTGACTAGATAAAAAGGAACAATCCCCAATTAGCACCTGGTGCAGAACCATCTGTGCTTATACATAATCTGCTGGATGTGAACCACGTGAGGAGAGGAGAGCCTGGTGTCAGCTTCTTGTGAAACCTACTGCGATGGCAGGGCAGGAGGAAAAGCATTTGGGGTGCTTATGGCAGGATGAGGGTGGCCAGTCCCACGTGGGCAACATCATGTCAGGCAAAGCAGGAGGGGTGGTGGGGAAGGAGGTGGTGGGGAAATTTAGGAGATGTATCGGTGTGGTCATGATCGTGGCTGGGATATTTGCTGAGCTGAGAACTGGAGAAACTGTCACATTTGTCACATCGCAGGTGACCAGGATGGGAGAGTAGGGAACGGGAAGTCCATTGAAACTATGGAAAACAGTAACTCTCGGTGTTATATCCAGGAGGGAGCAGGTGGGGGTAATCTCCATCGTGAGCAGTCCTGCAGTACAGTGCTTCTCTTTCCCTTCCCCTGGGGAAAGGACAACCTCGTTGAAGGGGCCTTTGGCTTCTGTTTTGGACAGAGTAGGATGTTTCACCTGCTTTGTCTAAACCAGTCCACATTTTGCAGGATCTCCTCCTGTAGCAGCATTTCCACATCACTAATCACAGTTTTGTTTTGGTTTTTGTTGTTGTTGCACAGATCTGAACTGTTTTTGCTTTTCCCAGAGGGAGAAATAAATGCATACTATTATATTGACGAAGAGGTGAGGTTTACGCTGCATCCAGATGTGCCTGGTAGACAGTTGTACAGTGTGTTATGTTTCTGTCTTGCATTATCTCTCTGGTTTTGACCCCAGTGGTGCAAAGCAGAGCTCCTCAGCAAACAGCACGCTTAGACAGAGGGACAGAGAGAGAGCGGCAGTCTTGGAAAACGATGCTTTCCTCCAACAAGTGCTGGGTGATTGCATGAGACAAACCCAGATTTTGAGGCTTTTTGTTTCCAGTAGTGCCTGGAGTTTTGGCCCATTGCAACCATCTGCACACACACTGATCTTGCATACAACACCGATTTTGGTGCTGGCTCCAAAATCTTTCTTCCAGCAACCAGATCTCCTCCTGCCTGAGGTCACACTCAGGCCTGGGCTTGACACTCACGTGTTTTTCAAGGGCTGGATCTAACTGTAGAGGTGGCTGAACCTGGGTACAAATGTCCTGTTCTGCACAGAAACACTGTTGTGCTGATTTTTGATACACCCACGTTGTGCAGCCGAGGTGCTGGCAGGCAGTCCGTGTTTAGCTGTGTGCGGTGCAACGGGGTGCTTTATGCGACTACAGCAGAGTATGCAAAGCTGTGGGAGGTTGGGTTCTCTTGCTGAGTGCACTGTTTGTGATTAAAGCCCATAAAGTGACCAGAGGTTGTCACCTCTCTTTAGTATGAGATACACAACCAGCCGGGAAAAGGTAGTAACTGCCGACTTTGCCATTTTACTAGACTGTTTGCAGTCTTCCAGCTGGCTTTTAGCTCTCACAGTCATGTTGTTCTCCAAGCTGAGCTGTATTAATTGTCTCGAGAGGCCCAGCATCAGCTGCTTTATTGTAACCCAAACTCACGACGAGTAATTCATTTTGTCTTGCTGTAATTGCTAGTAATTAAACAATACTTCCACCCATCAGAAGGTCTTGGTGCAAGAGGCAGGCCCTCTTGGGCACAGTTGTGGCAGCCCATCGAAGGAGGACCTAGTGCTTGAGACTTGAGGTGCACCTGGATTTTGGTGGTGCCAAAACCAGCACGTGACAACATAGAAAGATGGGAATTGACATCTCTCTAGCAAAGCCTTGTAAGGAAATGGGCCACAGCTCCTACCTGAGGCAATTTCAAACAGATTTCTAGCTGTACAGGGGCCAGCTCCCCCCCGACTGTCAGTCCTCTTTTCATAGCCCATCTGATGTCCATTTTTCTGTTGGGTTTCAGTGCTCTGCTTAGGCTTGGTGGGTTCCCCCAGCCATACGGAGCTGAGTGATTCAGCAGCATGTGCGTGTGGTTTGTAGTTTTTAAGTTGCAAGATTTGTAAGCTATTATAAACAGAAAGGCCCAGCCAAATCTTGCTGCCTGACTGAGCTATCAGCATCTCTAGATGTGTAGGAGAGGCCGTCCTTCCTGCATGTTTATTTGTAACACAAGGGAAAAGAAGGAGGCATAGTAAAGCTTAGTACCACATAATTTACTGAAGAGTGACAGCTAATTTGCATTTTAGCTAAGACATCCAACAGCAAAATGCAATCACTTTCACACACGCTCCAGGATTCCTACTACATGATCTTGGACACATGGATTTGATGGGTAGCGAGTTTTGCTGAAGCCCATTACAAATAAGGAAGAAATGTGATGAGGCTCCAAGGAAGTTTTGAGTGTTTGTGTGAGAAGGTTTGTATTACAAAAGACTCCTGCGAAAGGTATCCCCATGGGAGCTCAGGATTTCTCTGTTGAAAGGTTTGTCTGTGCCCCTCCTGCGAGGTGGCCAGTTGAACAGGTCCATAGTGGATGCTGAGAGATGGACAGGAGGGAGTTGGCTGAGAAGATGACTCCTGAAGAAAGGACTGACTCTGGAATGGAGGTTCAGGCAATCAGGACAAGGACTGTGCTTATTTTACTCTGATGTCCCCTCTTAGAAATCCTCCTCTTGTTAGTCATTTTAAATCTTGCTAGTCAAAAGTAAGTTTTTTTAAATTTGTCTTTCCATAATATCTAGAGAAGCTGGCATAGTACTGCCTGCTTTTTTTTTTTTTTTCTGAGGACAGAAAAACTATCCTAACACTGAGACCTATTTCTGGCGTGTTATCAGCGAGGCACGACAGTGGAAATCTCTATGTTTCGTTAACTACTTTACTCCCCCCTACAAGGAGCAGTCTGTGATCTGAGCGTGCTACTGCCAGACCAGGGGACTCAGTGCCTCTGGTCGCCGGTAGCCAGCATGACACCCGGGCATTGCTTGTGACAGCTCATGGGCTGAGGTTCAGGCTCAAGATCCTTCCGCTGGAAAAGAGCCCTACATCTCACTCCAAAGAGCATCACTTGATTTTCCTCACCACTAGCTAACTCAAAAAAATCCTTGTAATTCCTCCCTCTGGGCTCTTGTGAGTGCTGGGTTGTGCAGCTCTGGGACACCTCTCCGAAACGGCTGCAGTGGGGACACAGCCTGCCTTCATTTCCTAGGTCCAAAAGCCGAGCCCCGCTGGAGGAGGAAAGCAACGTGGGCAGACAACAGGACCAGCATCTCAGCACTGCCGGGCACACAAGCACCGCAAGTGAGCTGAAAAATGCTGCTACAGGCCTACCCTCAGGCTGGGAATTCAGATCCAGGCTGCTCTTTCATGTCTCCCTCCCCTTCTTTCTCTTTTGCCAGATAATATGGAGCAAAATCAGGACTCGCACACCTCATGCAGGGCTGCAGCGTCTCCTTTCAGATGTCATTCCCGAGGTGGGTTTGTGTTCAGGGTGTCTGTCCTGGCTGGAGGCGGAGGCACACCCTGCTGAAGACACGATACGACCAACGGGCTGCACCTGGGACCGTAACTAGTCACAGTTGGATGGGTTTTTGCTTTCAGACCAGCCTGCTCCAGCCAGCTACACGCATCCTCCAGGCAATTTTAATGTTCCTGGAAAGTCCTCCCAAAAACAATCACATCATCCAGATCAGCCGAACATGTGGCCCACTGAACAGCTGCCAAAATCAAATCCATGCGCCTTTGAGAGGTGCTAGGGGAATTGCAGAGACCAAAAGGCGTCACGTTAAACTCGGAGAGTGAGACACACTGTCTTTGGACAAGCTTCTCGATGAGTCTGCCCTTGGCAGAAGCCACCAAGCCCGTTTGGAGAGGAGCACCGCTTCGTGGTACGGGCGAGCGCCTTGGGTAGCTCCTCTGCCTGCTTGCTTTTCCTTTCGCCTTCACTTTTAGTACTCAGCTGCTCGGAGAAACGCTGGCCACTCAAGCCTAGTCTCCTCAGAAGAGCGCAAGCTCCGCTGAGACCACCCAGCGCAGGGACTGGGTGCGAGGGAGCCCATCTCCTGCTGGGTTTGGTTACCAGAGCTTGTCTCGTCCTTATTCTGTTAATACAGCGCTGAGAACAATGGGACCTCAGTCCCTGCTTTGGGTCTTAAAATAATGAATAACAGCATCATCAGCTGAGGCAATCAGGCCATATTTGGGGAAGATGCACCCTTTCCTCCCAGGAAATGAGCCTGTGGAGCCACTCAGCCTCCGTCGGCAGCCTGAACGTGAAACCTGTGCGACAATAACGTGTTGAAGACCTTCATCCCCCCTCTGCCTTCCCTCTGGAGTACCCCCACTGCATTGCCCTTGACACTCATGAGAGTTTTTTTAATAACCAAGAATATCAGCGACCCTCAAGGATATTTTGGAGGATGCGTCATTCCTGCCTTCTTACAAACAACAAAACTAAACCCAGAGTTTCCCCTAGTTGCTTTACTGAACAGGCTTTTCCTCGCTGGCTCCTGGGAAATGTGCTTGTATGTTGCCATTGAAGTCTTAAAAGAAATGGATGAAAAACATGTGACCTCGTGTCCTTGCAAAGAACTTATCTGATAACAATCTTCTCCCGTTGCTGGTTTGTCAAACTTACAAGCCAAAGGAATGTTAGCAAAGGGGAGAAGGGACGAGATGTCAAATCTCCAGTCTCCCCCCGCCAACATCCCTTTCCACCTAACATCTGCCAACACAGGGCTGGATGCAGAAAAAATAGAGGCTACGCTTGCCAGATGGCTGATGGATAATGGCACCATTGTAAAAATTGGCCAGAGCAGCTCAGACAGCAGCCCTGCCACCCATCACAGCGTGGGACAAGGGCTCAGATGGCTGTCATTCATCTCCAGCCATAAAATGGGATCTTCCCTCCAAGACCCAAAAGACCTTGTCCTGCCAGGTGCAAAGCTCTCTGCAATCTCCTGATTTAAGTAGGAGTGGAGGGTTGCTTGGCATCTCTCAGGAACAAGCATTAATCCTTTTGGGTTTGTTGTTTTGGGGTGTCAGGAAAGGGATGGCTCTGATTTTGCCAGGGCAGGCTGTTGCAGAGAGAAGGTGCTGAGATAGGTCCCGTAGGACCTTCTCTGGGGCTGTCAGCCTCATACATTCCTAGCTTTATTTTTTTTTTTCTTCCATCTCTTCTGCTCATTTGTGCTTTTTTGGATTGCTGTCAAGGAGGAAGGTTTTTATATTGGTTGAATTTATACCTCAGTGACTCAGCACTGGGCTTAACCAGAAACTCAGCTGCCCCGAGGAGATATGGATGGAAGAAACAATTGTGTGCGCGCGTGTGCGTGTGTGCATTGGCAGGGGGCAACTTCTTCCCCAACCTCAGCTATTCACGCACTTTGATTTAGGAAAGCCTGAAGAAAGCCTTCTTGCTTCCTCCTTACTCGTGCCACGCAGAAGCAGGACGAGGCGTCGTGCTCTGACACGCTGAGCTGTCTCCTTCCTTCGTGCTCAGCAGCTTTTCTCCTGGTGCACGTGAGGAGGTCTCAGAGAACAGCACTCACAGCCGGTTTGTAATTCCGAAATGCGTCAGCTGATCGCTATCTTGTCTCGAATACCTGCCCAGTACAGACCATGTGTGGATTATTAACTCTGCAAAAGAGGGGCTGGAGCACTGGAACACAATGGCTGGGGAGCTGAGCTTTAACTCTTTCACTGCAAAGGTCCCTGCTCACTGGTCACAGCCACCATACGTGAGCAGTACTGGTGCAGGGGGAAGTGGAACCACCCATGAAGATGCACGAGGACCAAGATGGTCATCCACGGGGTGGGCACCAATTGGAGCTGGTGGGGCCAGGTCAGAACCAGCCAAAGGAGGCAGTTTGTCCTGCAGCGTGTAGTCGATCTGTCAGATGCATGGCAAGACGATGTCATGGATGGAGAAAAGCTTCCAGGGGAGACTGGATGAGTTCATGAAGAAGAAATTCACTGGGGATTAATAAATATGCAGAGATTAAACAGGTATAGGCAGACCTGGGGGAAACAGCATATGTACTTGTCTTGTTCTTACTTTCCCCAGGCTGCAGGGCTAGATGTACATGTGGTCAGATGCAGCTCAGCTGCCCTCATGTCCTTATACAATCTTCTAGCTCCTTGGCAGCTGCCTTAAGCTGAACATTGCCTGGGATGGGCCACAGACCCTAAATATGCCCTTCCTGGAACTGCCATGAGTGTTCATAGAGAATACCAAATGCTTCCCTCTTGGTTGTCATTAACAGAATGAGGGGAGAAATGTTACTTGATGATAAGCCAAGATGTTTACGCACAGCTGCTGGTCCTCAAAACAACGTTGCTTAAATCCACTGGGGGAAGTTTCCACACTAACCATGAGAGCTAAATGCTCTCCCTTGGTTCCTCACATGCAAAGCACGTGCAGTAAAGCCTGCTTTCCTGCTATGGGCTGTATGGCGCTGGGTGACCATACAGCCTCACTGCCTTCTTGGCATTTTGCTCCCACCAGACTAGATGTATCCAGTGTCCAGCCTCCTGCATATAATCCAGAGCCTCCTGCTGCATGGTAGGTGTGGAGCAAGACACAGATTAGTAAATTTACCCTGGCTCATTTACTGGACCTGGCACTGCCATGCAGAGGCACCCCAGGGATTGTCAGAGGTCCTGGGAGAACAGCCAGGGGACACAGCAGGGGTTTTAGGTGTTGGATGGCAGGAGGCGTGACCTGCCCCAAGCAAGGGTCAGGAGCCACTGCTCAGTGAGGTTATTGGAGTGGCACCTAGAGGATACTGCTGGCAGTACCCCCAGGCATACCCTGGCTGTTAGCTGGGTAGTTAGTACTAAAATGATCTCCTTTTAGTACTTTCAGTACTTTCAGGCATTTCTGAGCATCTTCGTCCTGTTCTGTAATCCCACTTAAGGTTAAACTCTGGAATGACTTGGAAATGAAGGGGCCAAAGCCCCCTTCTAGTGCACCCTGAGAGAGCAGGCTGGTGTTTCTGCTCCCACAGAGGATCTTTGTTGTCTCCTTGCTCTGGAGGAAACCCACAAGGCCGAACCTTACGCAACACATTTGGCAAACGAGGCTGTGGTGGGATTGTGGCTTTGTGACCAGATGAAGTGACACAGAGTGGGAAAGTCCCCAGAACTCGCACCAAGAGCAAAAGGGACAGATGTAGAAAGGAGAGAAGACTGCTGTTGTGGTGGCATGAAACAAGAAGATCTACCAACCTGGTGATAGGCTGTGAGGGGGGAAATATCACATCAGGGAACAGCAAAATCACTCTGCTGTTCCTTAGGGGTCTGGCACAGCTTTACCAGAGAGGGAGCGACTGAGCAGGTTAGAGAAGCAGGATGAAACGAAGGAATTCATCCAGCAAGTGGTATGGTTAATGTTACACAGGAGGCCGGTCTCAAGATGGGGTCGAACTCCTCTCATTTTAAGCTGTCTAGTATTTAAGTATTTGGCATAGCAGGCTGTATAGGTCCCAGTTTAGGCAATGGAGAAAGATGTGTATCTCTAAGGAATATTTATCCCAGCCTGTCCCAGAGGTGAAGGGTATTCCTGGTTGGAAATGCCTACTTTTCTTCATTAACTGAGTAATCTAGACAGCTACTTAATTTAGGCACCTAATTTACAAGTGGCTAAAGTTGGTGGGATGAATATCAGTGTAGATAAGAATGAGCCCTTCCAGCTTTCTCCATCTGATTCATTATATAAATACTCTCCTGCACCACATTCAAGAAGATACAAAAGTTGTCTTCACCATGTGAGTAACAATAAGAAGTACTTGACAAGACTGCAGAGGACCCCAAGGCCTTTGTGCTGTATTGTAGACAAAAGAATTACCAATGTGGACTATTTTATTCTTTCCTTTGCAACTAACAGAAGAAGAAACAGATTTCCAAGAATTCTGGTTTTAATGTAAATGTGTCAGTATTTTTTTTGGAGATGACAGAGCCTTTTATGAAACTGAGATTTTAAAGGCAGCTTGCATATACAAAGATCTCACCACAAACGACTTTTACATAATTTCTGCAGCATGTATCAGGCTCTTCTGAATACAAATTCCCATTTTTTCTGTGGAAATGTTCCTCATATTAGTGATGGGGATCACTGTGGGGTCTGGAGCAACTGAGGGCTATTAGTTTGCTTAATGTAGCATAGCTAGATAGAACTTTATTCGTCTCTCTAAAATGCTCTCAGGGAAGGGCAGAGAGAGTCACCCCCAGGGTACACAGGCTGGAGCCAATGTCATAGAGATTGAATTCATCTGAAGGAAGAACAGTCTCTGGTATGAAGAAACTAAGGCTCCAAGAATGAAGGTAGGATGAGTCAGTCGCTGGTCTGGGACTGGAAATCGCAACTGCTGCTTCACTGTCCACAGAGCCCTGCTGCGGTGAACGGGGCAGTCCTGTCCACTGGCTGCTCTTCAAACTGGGGCTTTGACTCAGCAACGTCCTGAGGCAGGTGCCAAAATTTAAACCTTATGAGTAATCCAAGGAGCTCCCATGAAGATGTTACAAGAACAGCTCGCGTATTTCAGACTAGGCATGTGCTTCAGAAAGAGGTGGAAGTTCCTCATTCCGGGAGTGTGATGAGGGCATTAGGGACTGCCGTGTTTCAGTCATAGTTTTCTATTCCTCTCTTGTATTTTATTTGTTAATGTTCTACATCAGAGGGCTCCTTTCTAAGTCTTTTCTCTGTGGAAGTCTTTCCATGTTTCTGCTCTAGATCTTTTTTGTTTATGTTATACATTTTCTGAGGGCTGGTGATTCAAACTATGTTTGAGGTCGGGGAGCGACACTGTGTACACAATGGCATTTTAGCGCTTTCAGTCATGTTTTCTAGCCTCTTCCTAAGAGCGATGTAGTCTCTGTTGGCCACTGAGACCTTGAGGCTACAAAGGAATTTGGCACAAAACTTGGGGAACAACTCTCTGAATTTCCCTTTAGAGGTGTTCTTTTCTCAGCACACCTCATTTCTGTCTCACTGAGAAGCCAGTTTGCTTTCACCGACGTCTGCAGAACTTTTTACAGTTTCCTTAGAGATTTACATATATAACATACATAAAATATGACTATAGCTGGGACAGAAGGTGGCATGGAACAACACCGCTCAAGTATTTCTGGTGCGGAAAGAAGGATGCTCTGTCAATCTCAAACCACAAAAGGGATTCAGGGAGAAGAATGCAATTTCTCTGCAATAACTCAGCCAGAAAACCAAGGCTAATGAGCTTTTTCCTACTAAATGCAGGCTGGAATCCTCCACTGATGCAGACTGATGTGGTCTTTGCTTAAGTCCTCTGTCCTTGGGGTGCCATCAGACAGAGGCAGGGTGTTCACTTCCTAGCACTTCATTAAAAAATAGAGAAGATAAAGGAGTATTTCTTCATGTTCACCGCTCCTTACAGCACCTGCTCATTGTTTGACCATCTCCATTTCAGGTTAGCCCAAGGAATTCAAGGCGACTGATTCTTCCAGTAGGATATCTGAATACTTCTTGGCCTCACACATGGGGGAATCTCCCTAGGACTTTCTCTTCCGGCAGATGTGGATGTCCTAAGCTCACACTTGGAATCTTACTGGGAAAAAAGATGCTCCTAATTATCTCCTACTCCAGGACAGTCTGGCTTCAAAGAGGTCCACTGCTCTGTGCAGGGTGGAGTAGAGCTCTGGAGGTGTGGAGCAGCCTCTTTTTCCCACTTATTTTTTACAGGGATATATGCAACTCTCTCAGAAACACTGTGCTCTGACTCAGGCAGATTAAGTGGTGGTGTCTCTGAGGAGCTCTGATGAGGTATCATCAGGGACAGAAGATACTGACGCAGAACGTTTTAAATGCAATCAATCTGTATGACGTAAGACAAAAAGCATCATTCACACTCGCACACATGCGATAGGCAAAGCCTGCCAATACCCACAGAACAGCCCATATAGTTGGATCCTTTCTCAACGACTAAAAACATACCAAGAAGAAAAGAATTTCACTTCTTCTGTTAGCCTGAAAACACATGAGTTTTTAGAGGGACTATTAGTATCCCGAACATATGGCAACTCCTTGCTTTGCCTGGGGAAGCTCTTGGCTTTCCAGTAGAAAAGCTGTTAAACCAGTAATGGGGGACTGGGTGTATCAAGTGTTTATGAGTCTCCCATCTGTAGGCCAGACAGAAACATCTCATACTGAGTGTTTTGCAGTATCATCAACCCATCTGCAGAACTCTCTGGTCGACCCCAGGTACGTGATGGACTTGGCAAGAAGCAAGAAAGAAACAAGGATGGCAGGGGGGAGGGAGAGAGGTGAAGAAAGGAAGATGGGAGGAAAAGGAAAAGATATAAGGTGAGGAATGTAAATAAGCCTATTCAAATATCACAGAACTGACATCATTACATTTCTTCACCCAAGTCCTTCACTCTCAAACTGATAAACTAATTAGAGAGACACTTTTTACGACTCCCTCAGCCTGCTACATTAAAATCCATTTTTTCAGCTGGTCTGGCCAAATTCTGAGGAGGACTCCAACCACATGTTTGCAAGGGAAAGTGTTAGTGCATGGTATGGTCAACTACGTGACTGGAGGGACCCGATTTTTACTGTTGAAGGAAATAAACAGCAAAGTCATTTTTGTTTTTATTTTTTAAATTTCTCTTCTTTTTGGCTTTGGGCAGTGCTGAACTTCCCGCCCTCTGCAATGCTGTCAGCCTTGTGAACCATACAGACATCTGGCGTGCAAACAAATTGCAGCCCAGGCAAATTCTGTCTTTTAGTTAAGTTTGTCAGTCTCTCCATCTTGCTTGCTTGCTTTCTCTTGGTCTTTCTTCCTTGCTTGTTTTCTCTCTTTCACTCTTTCTTTCTTTATTTCTTACTTTCTTCTTTTCTGCTATCTCCAGCACCTGTCTTTGTAATAAATTAGTGATCCAGACTCCTTCGATTCATCCCAGAGGGAAAGAATTGGAAGGTTACAGTGTGATGACACCTCCATGGCTAACAGCTAGACTCATAAAGCATGTTCTCATTAAAGCATTTCAGTTTTTATGATGGAAACCAATCCATCACAGTCAGCCACGGGGTCTTAAATACATTTTCATTTCTACTAAAAAGGCACTGACCGTGACAGTATACGGTCAATATATTCTCAACATGCTGCATGATCTTTAAGTGGCAGGGATGTTTACAACAGCTCATGAAATCACTGACAGCTGTAAATACCACACAGCAGTCCTCACTCGTTTCTGATTACTGAAACAATGATTCTGGGTGGGGGAGATATGTAGATCTGATGGGTTTTAATTAGTCTGGACAGAATTGGCCTGAAGTTATACAGTAGGAGGACAGTTCAGAGTCCTACTTCGGATTTTGTTTTCTTTCACACTTTATCTGTGGGACACAGCTCTACTAAAAAGAGAGGTGATGTGGGCAATGAAAGGCCCCCTTTTATTGAACTGCAGCTCCAGTGCCAACACTAATGCCTTTTAAAGGCCATTTCCAGGAAAGAAGGAATCACTTGTAACTGTTCCCCAGCCTGCTCTTCCCCGCCTTATTCTTTAAAGGACATTTTGCAAACCTCAGCTTTTCCACAGAATAGATTTTCTGTCTGTGAAAGTGAGGAAGACAATAAATGCATCGCATTTAAAATGAATGTTATGAATAGGGTTTATTTGTACTCATCGGCATTCATGAAGTTCATTCATAAGCCAACACTAGATTGTTCCATAAACCATATAAAAAAAAAGCTAGCCCTCTGTAAGAGAGGCGACAGAAAAATGGACTCGGAGATACTGAACGATGGGAACAATGAAACATAACCATCAGGTGTCTCAGGATATCAGAGATCTAACAAGTGCTGAGACTGCCTTCCACATTATAAAGAAGGGAAGTTTTAAAGATGGATTTCAAAGAAGATAATATGGTAACTTTGTAGATATTCATAGGGGGCTCCTTTAAAGGATGTGGGAACAAAATATGAAAGGAGTTGTCTGAAAATGTAAAAAATGGGCTCTGGGACCCTAAGAACAACTGTCTGCTTTCCTAACACATGTCCAGAGTTGTCTGTGTGGTCTCAGGTGCGCACAAGGGTATCAGCTGTGGTAGTGATGTCGATGGAGGCACTAGCCCAGGCAGATTTAGTCTGAGATTCTAATGTTTTTACACAGGTCAGGGAGCAGAGACTTGCCAGAGAGCTTTCAATGTTATTGGCTTTGAGCAGATTACTTCTATTATAAAGTTTCACCGCTTCATTAAAAAAAAGTCTCCTGTCCTATCCACCTCCTCTTTGTTCTCCTGAATTCTTTCCCTGAATGGGGCATAATTGTATTGTAGGGTCAGTTTAAAATGCAAAGATATTTTTTGGCAGAGGAAATCCCAGACTGAAAAGTTTTATATAGAAGATGATCCTCTTCCATAATTTATTTTTTAACTTTTTTTTTTTAATTATTAATTTGAAGCCATGGTTGCTGTCAGGCTCACTACTGGCCCTCCCACATGCCTAATGCATCATAGCAGTCTTGGCCTGGCCGTGCATTGCAGATGAGCTGAGAATGGTGAGAGCTGGGTGGTGTGCACAGGGTAACCAAGAGAAATAGGGATTCTTATCGGCCTTCTAGATCTTCAAAGTGCTGCATGAACTGAGGTTGGTGCTGGTGATTGGTTTGGGAGCAACTCTGAATCATTGCTAGCAGGGTTCCTGGCTGGAACCAAGGAAAGTTGGTGAAATGTGAATGTTTGAAACGGATTATTAATGGAAGAGGAAGAATAGATGGTATCTAATCCAAACAGGGTAAGCAAGACTTGCCTGGATCTGCCTTTGCTTCAAAGTTGCCACTTTTATTGATTGTGACAGCAGAAGAGCTAACTTTTGGTCATGGAGAGTGAACGTTATTTGCTCTTCTTTTTGCTGAGGTTCCAAGTTAAGGTCTTGTTGCCAGTGGGTGGAGTGGTGAAACTTACATTGCATCTACTATGGCTAAGCAGAGGACCTCCATTTCTAGGGCTGTCAACTGAACCTCCTTGACATTACAGAGAGCACTTTTTATAAATGCAAATAAACCCCATGAAATGTGATCTTGCTGGAATGGCGATGTATCCAAAAGAACTGTGCTTTGGATTGTACAGCCTTCACAAGGAGTCAGAACAAATATCCAGACTTCAATGTGAGACCAGAGTTGCTCAGTCCCTGTGGAGCTGAGATGTAGAACTGGAGAATGTAAACAGATGTGGAGATATTTTGATGCATTTCTGAAAAGACAAATGACTTTCGTGCTGCTATATTTTAGAGTTCACTCCATCTCCTTACCAAAAATACAATGCAAAAAGCAATAGTCACTTCATTTTCATTTCTCAATCTGTCTGGAGAGCAAAAGGCACAGTCACCTAGAAGATGAGGTAACAACAGTGCCTAACAACTATTGGGAAAGACTTGGAGAGATTAAGACACTGAAGAAAAAGGAAAGAATCATCAAGAAAGTAAGAGTCTGAAGGAAATCACTATGCTAGACTGAGATATTGGAATAGCATGTATTTTTATTTATTATTGCAGGCAGGTTGATCAGTACATGAGAGATTCCAGCACAGCCTCATCCAGCTGGAATAGAGAATGAAAATGATGAGTATCCAACTAACCCCATATGGGTAAAAAGATTCCACAGAAACAAGAAACTATAGGATACAAAATAGGTGGAACTTCAGCTTCCTAGTCTCGTCCCCCTTCTTCTGCAGGGGAGAACCACTCCGTGAAAAAGGTGAGGCTGGAGCAGTAAAAGGCTGGAATATTCTCAGCATCTGTGGAGCTGACTTCTGCGGTGGGACAGAGGACGTGCCAGCAAAGAGCATCTCTATAGCTAAGGGTACTGAAATGGCAAGACCCGTTGTTCAAGGATATCTCAACCAATTTCAACTAACAAATGTGGCCTGCTCAGGCCAATATTATGGACAGCAATAAACAAGAGGACACTGTGTCTCATCAGTCTCATGGATATAACTTTCTGCTTACAGCTGTATTTGGCAAAGAGCTGTAGGTGGTTATGGACTTTGAGTCAGTGGCTGGGCTTGGATGGGAGCCTTCTGGCTTACAGTCCTGTGCTCTAACCATCTAATCTCTCAGCCCAAAGGAAATTGCGGTGTCCCTGTGGGCCCTTGGTAAGACACCGCAGCTTTGTTTGTTGAGTGCTTAGCTTTTGATGGGGATATTTGAAGGTTTCACAGATGACAGTCAGTGACTTTCTTCCCTTTTTCTACCTGGAGGCTGCCAAACGATGGCAGCAAAGAGGCAGACGTTAGAGGGACACCAGCATGTGAATAGAGGGGGTATGTGCAATAGAAGAAGTGCTGGAATTGCTTTTTCTGTGAAAGACAAGCATACCATCCTGGAAAACAAACTATCTGGAATACAGTATTTTCTGCAGTTTGGTGCTGCTAAAAAATGCTGCACTGGCATCTCTGCAACATGATACTCCAAAGCAAGAATACGGTTTGTTATTACATCTGCGGCCAGCGGGACTTCATGGTGGTGGAGGAGACGTCCTCAGCTATGGCTGAGTGTTTAGTTTCCATGTCCCTTCTGTCCTAGGATGGCAGTCAGCAATAATTACATCAGTGGTTTCTACCCTGCAATTTGTAACCTCTAGGGACAATACACAGCTCCACAAATTCGTTCCATGCGAGCCCCTTCTAGCAGGATGATGACTTCTAGTCTCTGCTGAACTTGATGTACATTCACATGGGAAAGCTAGAGCAGAAATGCCAGTTCACTGGAGCAGCCAGTGCCAGGCCAGCTTTCTGTAATGAGCCTTCTACATTTGGAAACAATCCTGAATTGACAGAGAAACAAACATAATAATCGATCTGAGACGTATGATTTAATAAACTATCAGCCACTAGATCTAGACAGGAGAGGAAAACTGGTCACTGATAACAACTGTTATGCACAGGAGTGTTAAGAATATCTCCTGACGACACAAGAAGGGCCTGTGTCCTTTAAATCTGTTGCAAATTCCTGTTATCTAAGCATGCTTTTCTGCAGAACAAGAGAAGAGGCACTTTCTTTTTGTTTTCTTGTTTAACAGAGCTCCTGTGCCTGACATAATCTTTACACTTGCCTCCCCAGTTAAGTCTCTTTTTTCTTTTCCTTCCCTGGTGTTTGCATGAACTTGGTGAACCCTCATCACGTGTGGCAGTGTTTATATTTGCACAGGCTGTTCTGCGTGTCTCTGTTTGTGTTGCCACCACATCTATATGGCTTGGCAGCAGCCCCACGGCTGTGTTTCAGCTGCATATAAATCAGCTTCCCTCCATCCCCCTGTGTTTCCATCTGTCTGTCTTCCCTGATTGCTCTGAAATGTTACAGGGCACGGGGGTTAGCCCATGGCTGAACCCTTCAAGCAGAGATGGTACAAAATAAAACCTGAGCTGCTTCTCCACACACTCGACTCATCAAGGTACGGAGGTGTGGTGTGTTTATGTTTTTGAAGGGAGAGGAGAGGCCTCAAAACAGAGCTTAATTCCTGCTAATGTATTTTTCAAGCCTGTTGTTTCCCCAAAAAAGTTGGTGCAGAAGCTCTGAGGTCACCTCTGGACTGTGGAGCTAATCATCCCTTAGACCTTCATTACATGAAGATCTCCCCTTCCTCACACAAATTTCATTTCTGCTCTTTCATTAGTTGTCATCTCTATTTTCATTAGTTATAATATCGCTTCTTTCATTGGAGAAGGAGATGTGAAATGGGTCCAAAGATTGGTGACACAGGGAACTGGAGGTACCTGGTCATCCAGGGAAAGGGTGTCAGGCAGAAACTGTAGACCTTGATAGTCTCCATGTACAAAGACGTTTCTCCGGAGATCTCCTCCCAGACAGAGTTTACAATGGGGTTAATCACACGTGCAGCTGATGATAGAATTGCTGTGAACCCTGGAAATATACTTCTAGCCTACACAGAGTGTCCATGCTTATCTCTTGGCCATGTCTTCTCTCAGGGAATGGATACCCCAGGGGAACAGAAAATGGAGCATGTTGCCCTTTGGCCATTGGTACTAACTGGCCAACCCAGCAGAGATGACAATGACTAAATGAGGAGTCTGTACCTCTCTCAAATATTAGAATTGCGTATTGCAAGAGAACTGAGAAACACCTATAGGACAAAATAGGTGGGAGAGGAACAAGACCCCTCTGTTGTCTTGGTGTACTTCAGTCAGGTATCAGATCTGAAGAGCAACATTTTCTCACCATATTTGTATTGGTTTGGTATTCTGGCTTCCTTCTGAGCATAAAACTGAAAACAGGCTTTTCCCTTTTACATGTAAGTGCTAGGAGGGCTTTGCATGGACACTCTAGCTCTAGAAGGAAGAAAGTACCAACAACCTAATCTCAGAAGCATTGTAGAGTAAGTGAGAAAAATAGTGGATAAACTTGAATTGGCCTGCCAAACCACCCAGATTCTGCTTCACAAAGGAGATAGTGTTTATCCTTACCTAGGACAAACATTGATTAAAAATCATCTGTGACTGTGGGTTCGTATCTTTTTCCAGCCTTCTCTCAAACTGGGAAATGTTTGGGCTTGATGGTCTAGTTTTGCTTAGCTCTCTGGCTCCAAATTTGAAACCTTCAAAAGTTATGTAAAGTTGGGTCTAATGCTTAATTTTAATAGATTCCAGAGAATGGTGGGTAATGCCTGTTTTGCTACACAGATAAATCCTTAGTAATAGGATTTATCCTATTACTACATCTGTCTGGTAGTGCTTTGTTACTAAACGTTTGTTGGAGTGTGGGGGAGGCTGTGATGTCATTTTTGATGGGAGTAACTGATGTAGAAATTCAGAAAAGGCAGATATCCCTGTGGCGTGAACGTCCCCTCCTGTTGCACTTCTAGCTGAAAGACAGAATCTCAATATTGTTTTTTAATATTGCTGATGTCCCAGACGCACGTCTGAGTAGATGTCATTAAAAATCAGACTTGCAAGAAACCTTGGACAGTATCTATCCACGAAAATCTCATAGAACCAGAGTGGTTTTAATGTTCACCAGAGTATTTCCATGAAAGTTCCTAGGATGCCAGGGAAAGCATTGACTGACCACAGAAAATAGATATGAGACAAGTGCATGACAGCATTTATATTTTTTTTTTTTTAAGGAAAAAAGTATTAAGGATCCAACTGAGAACTATACTGACATATCTATATTTACTTTTTTTTTTTAAACAGCTGGATGGTAAATTTTAAGTCTGTATTGTCCAGTCTGTAAAACAGTGCAAGAACAGAACAGGCTGGCAGTACAAGGCTAGGTCCATTTGGATTCAGCATTTAGAGAGCAGAAGAGCAGCAATCAGGTGTCAAAAGACAACAGTAGGTTAGATCACCATGAGGAGATATCCTTCCCACCCACTGGGGACTTCTTTACTCCTTAGAATGAGATGCAGCTGTTCAGGCTTTAGGATAGAAAAAAAAAATGCAAGAAAAGATTGATCTGGACACAAATCCCTGGCAGGGACTGGTGAGGATAGAAGTCTGGAGAGTAACAGAGCTGCACTATAGCCAAGCTGGGGGCTGGGGGAAACATCCCCTACGGAACGGATCCAGAGATCGCTACTGAGGTGCTGAGATTGAAGATTTTGCCAGGGGTGGAATTAAAAGTGGTTCGTGCCCTTCAGACTAACTCCAGGAGCCTGACTCATGCCTGAGAGCATTAGTCTATGTGCTGAGCTTTTTCGGCTGGAGACGCATTTACGGCTTCGACTTTTTCATGTTCATGCACTTTATAAAGCCACGATCATATTTTATTGGGCTTTTATAAAAAGGCCTCTTAGGTCTAGCAAAATTCCAGCTTAACAGAAGAGGCTGAGATAGAGAGACCTGCAAGAAGGGAGAGACAAGAGAAGGAGCTTGAGAGAGACAAGTAAATGCAGAAGGGCAGGCTGAGGGTAAAGCAGAAGTAAGCCCCCCTAGAGAACTTCTCGGGCAAAGCTGAAGACGAGGCAGAGCGGTGGCAAAGCAAGTATCTGATTTAGACACTTCAAATTATCCATCAGACTAAAGGCAAATGTACAGCTTGATTAACCTCCCCAGATCCTACTCAGCTAGCCCTTGCTTGGACCTGGAGCAGGATGTAATACCAATCCACCATGCCAGCCATCCCACCAGAGGCATCTTGTTAGCATTGCTGTGGCTGAGAAACGAGGGGGAGGTGCAATGCAACTAAAGATGACAGAGAAGGAAATGCATTTCCCTTTCTATCCAACCTAGGGAATTCGGAACTGCAGATTACTGAAACGCCTTCCAAAAGCATGAGAGGCTATAACAGGAGAGGCTGTTCCTCTGCATTCAAATATCGCCAATAGTAAGGGTAGTGTCCCTAGTGAGATACGTGGTCGTAGTGGGGAGATGCATTAATATCCACTATGCTTAGAGAGGAGTTTCCCCTCTCCTGAAGAGTTTGGCAGCAGATATTAGATTCCTTCTCCCTCATTTTGAGGTCCCACAGCCCAAGTTTAGAGGAGCTGGGCAGTTCTCTAAAACACTCCTTCTGGTCTGCAGTGACTCTGAAAGTATCCTTCAGCTCACACCGAGACCGCTGGTGGGGCGTGGGTGCATCCCACGTCAGCAGGAGGTGACCTCGTTCCCAGGGAGAGGAACACCAGAGCAGCCAGGTCACTGAAGCAAAACCCTGCACTAAACACTAAATTTGCTCTTGTAACTGTCCATACGGCATTCACACCATTGCATACACCCGCCCTGAACTCTTCCCAAGCCCCTGGAACAAATGTGACTCTTTTGTAAAAGAACAAACAAACAAAAAAGCAAACAAATCTAAAAGATACAACTTGCAATGTGTCAAAAACCAGGAGAGATCTGGCATGTAATTTTTGTCCCATGTCCTTCCTATAGCAGGAAATGTTAGACGAAATGTTCTGGTCCTCCATAGAAGTAGGCCATGCTCCGTGTAGCACGGAAAGGCAGCCCCTCCAGCCCCCTCGTGATCCCCAAGCCTTCGGTGCTGGGATCAGCACAAGGAAGGATGCCAGAGAAAAAGTATGAGATTACCTCTCAGCAAAACCCTTTGGCCTGAATCACTGACATCTTTGACTTAAACAGTAATTTAAAACATGCATGATGAGAAGTCAGGGAAGGGATCCAGGAAGGCCTGGGGTCCAGCCAACCTGGCGTGTCTGCCAATTTGCTATTCAGAAGGTAGGTTTGCTAGGAAGGGGCAGGATCATGGCTGAAACCTGTCATAGCCTCAGCTAAGCCACAAGATCCTTATTCAGAAACGACCAGTGATTGCCTGGCTGCGCCAGCACTGCTTTGCTGGATGCCTACGGCTCTGGTCTTTTGCTCAGCTGCTCTAAAGCAGCGTACAGAAGGATCTGGGGAAAATCCTACCATACTCTCTCCAGCTGATCAGAAAGCCCTGCTGATGTGTGCCGCGTGGATTCCTCTCCGGTCTGCTAAGCCACTGGTAGGTTCAGTGGTGTAGCTTCAGGGTGAGGAAGGCATGCAGCAGGAGGATGAAACAGGAGAAATCCGGATGAAGGAAAAGACAAAAGGAGCACACCAGGACATGTATCTCAGGCAGCTTCTTTCCACTCTTCTGTCTCTTCCAGACTGCTGGTTTTCCCGAGTGACACTGTTGGCACTTGCCTCTTGCCATGAGGAGACAAAAGAGGGCAGGGTAAATCCATTTTATCTGACATGTCCTAATTGCTTGATCTCAAAGGAAAAAGTATATGACTTTTTATCTAAAGATTTCCCAGGTTGAACGCTACTGCAAAATTGACTCAGGCCCATTGCCAGTGGGAGCCCACATTTAGAAATACCAATGGTCTCACTGTGATGAAGGAAGAGGTGAGTTCTGATCCAGCTCTGAGTCCAGACTCTGTGGCTCTGGTCACCGTGAGTCTCTGGTGACTAATTGCCTGTTGGGGTTAGATGCCAATAGGTTACTCTCACACAAATTATCTTCCCTGCTAGGCAATTTCATATTCTGTCCTGATACTGATTGTGTCACTTTTCCTCTCTCTCCTGGGTCAGGTTCAGGTTGGAAACTCATTTCTTGGAGAGGGCAGATAGAAGAAGAGGTCTCTCTGACTTTGAATCAGATTCTGTATGATCATGACTCAATGATCATAAATCCTCCAGGGCCTGAAACCTAACAAGGGAATAAAGGAGGAAGCTCTGTCTCTCTTAGATCAAAGGGAGAAAAAGAAGTTGAGATGTAAAGGAGACAAAACGTGCTGCAGGGTATGTGAAAATCAGAGCTCCCATACAGCTTGCTGAAGACTGCCAAAATAAGGTTCTCCACATCCATCCCATACCTACGCAATACAGCAATGGGAGCGTTTTTAGATAAGATCAGGCCCAGAGAGAGCATGCCTGGCTCTGTTTCTTCCAGCAGAGCAATATGGAAACCCAGTGCTGGGAAACCGTTTTTCTGTGCCAGGCAGGAGGCAGGGAGTTGTTGTGTGCAACCATTCAGGAGCCTCCGCTCCCACGCGTCCTCCCGCTCGCTGAAACCCTGCCAGGATGGCAAAAGAGGAATTGATTTACGTGCAGTAAGTCAAATAAATAGAAAAATAAATAAATAAAATAAATCACGCCCTTCCTACCTTGCTCAGCTAAAGAAAGAGAGAGGGACTGGAATCAAATTCAGGAGGAAGTCATCTGCAGGTGCGCAGAGCTGGGCATTGGGTGCTGACAGCACTGGTAAACATGATATTTATTCCCTAGGACAGAATTTCGGACTGCTCTTTGTGAGACCTGTCACTCACTGTCTCCTGTTCTCTCCCATGAATCTCTCTGCTGCATGAGCTCACCGGGGTCAGACAGCACTGGATAGGTCCAGTTTGAGTTTCCTCAGTGTTTTAGTTCTCATTTTGATGAATTTGTTCCTGAAAGGGTTCAGATTCACTGCAGAAAGGTATCCCCTTGGCTGAATGCAACCCACTGGCAGTCATTTTGCTTCCCCATTTACCTGTGCCGGTGGCACTCCAGTTCCCAAGCGTTTTGTCAAATGTCCTCTGCAAATGTCAGACTGAACATCCACTCAGCTGAGCAGGCTCTTCTACCGTGGTCAGTGGCAAATTGCCTGGGGAAAGAGCATAAGAAAGTTACAGCGCTATTCATTCTCTAGCTGGGACCTCCCAACTCCTATTAATCAGCTCCTTAAAGGACTTGCCGAGAAGGCTGCCCTGTAGACTGTTGTGTTTAATAGGCACCATCCTCAGTGAATCCTCCCCTTTCCTGCTTCTGGCATCCTCAGCATTCAGTGGCAAAGGAACTTCTCATGGGAAATGCACATAATGTGAAAAAATACCACTATGCTTTCAAGCAGCTCCTTTGAGCTTCCCCAGACTGACCCTCCTGGTTGGGAGCTGGTCTCCCACAACCATGCACCATTCCTTCCTCCTTTGTCATGCTCTCAGCTGCCCACACACCTGCAAAAATGCAGAGAACAGGTCTGTAATCCATGATTTGTTCTCATGAATTCTCTCCCAATAAAATAAGCGGAGATCTAGTGATTGCATTAGCTCATCTACTCCTGGGAATTCAGGAGGGAGCTCAGTGTCCAGAATTGCCTGGGGACCCAAATGCATGACAGCAAAGAGGGTCTCTATTTGCCTGCTCTCCCCAGGCATTCAGCTCCCTCTCTATTCAAATAAAAACACCCGTTTTGCCTCTGTGCACCACCAGTAGCAGAACTAAGCAACCCAAGTGAACAGCTGTTTTTCACTTTGTCACATAAGTTGCTCAAGTGATTTTTCAATCAAGCTAAATTCATCCTTGTCCTGCTACCAGGCTCCCATAGAAGGTAAGACAAGGGCTGGGGATGGAGAAGAGTCAGGATCAGGAGGTTTCCATGCACCAGCTAGTTCAGTTTAACACAATGACCGATAGCAAACCGCAGCTGGAATAAAACTGAGGGTAGCTCTCGTTGCTTTAACACCTCTTGTGGGGGCCACACAGGCTTCCCTAGCCTTCAGAGAAAGGAGAAAAAGTATTCTCTACTGTCTGTTCTTATGCCAGCATTTTCCTTCCTTCTCCCAGAGCAGCAGACTTGTTGCTCTTTAATCCCAGTGTAGGATAGGAGGTAAAGTCCAAGATTCCTGCACCCGGGAATGTTCCAGAAATGCCACAAGAGCAAAAGAATAATTAAAAAAATGCAAAAAAAAAAAAAAGAATACTAAAACTGGAGATAAAAAGTATGGATTCAACAGAGACACACAGCTACCTGTGCCTCTCTTTGTCTCACACTATTAACCTTGACCTCTCTCTCTCTGCTAATATCTCTTCCCCTCCTCCCTCAGAGGCTGATTGCTCTTTCCTCAAATTGTCTAAACAGCTGACACGGAGACATTAAACCAAGAACAAGTGTTTCCCACTTGTGTGCAGCTGAAAATGGTGCACTCCAGTTTCAGACCTGAAGAAGGGCTGATGAGCCTTAAAGTGCATCTGTTTTTCTACCTCTCCTAGTTAGTCTAAGGAGAGATATTCCCTCCCTTTGAAAAAGCCACTTCTAATAAAAATAATTCATTCCACCTCTGAGTGAAACCTCAAAATGTCCAAATTTGCTGGAAGTGGGTTTCTGACCTTTCGACATGAAAGATGAGCTGGCACATTTCCCTGGGAAACCTTGCTTTCAGGCGAACGGTTTGACAAAGCCAACCTGTTCCCGCAGAACCTCTCCAATCTGGCCGGTGGTATTTCCAGCCAAAACCCCCCTCCTGCCCCACTCCAGCCCTCTCCATTACAGCCAGAGAAGAAAGCATTACTGAAACAGAAGGATCCCTTCTTGCTTTCAGAGTGGAAATGAAACCAACATTAGCCTATTTACAGAGGATCTTCATGTGAAGGCTCAGGCCAAGAGCAAATGCCAAACAGGCCTGGGGTTAGCTTTTCCAAGCAGCAAAAAAGCTATAAACGTGGCCCTAAAAGGGGGGGGGGGGGGGGGGGGGGGAGGAAAAAAGAGAAAAAGAAGAGAGAGAGAAAAAGAAGGCAGATTAAAAAAAAAAAGGCAGGTGCTATTTCAGCAGAGTTCCCGACTCAGCAACTTTCTTTCAAAGCTTTCCAGTACCACTGTTTGCTGAGTTGCTCTGGGCTCGGCTGCAAGGCAGGCCAGAAAGTACATGTACAGGCCATTATTGCTGGGCTGGCTCTGAATGGCTGCTAACCATGCTTGGATGCTGGTGCATTGTCTGAGCCGCCTGGCACGCTCCCAAGGGGGCTTCTTGTTTGCACTGCCACATCTGTTTGAAATTCTGGCACATCTCAGCCTGAGAAATATGGTTTGTGGTGTCATAGCAACCACTTTTTCTTGATCTGACAGGCAAGGCAAGGTTATGGAGGCCTGGAAGTGCTCCTTGCAGATCTGGTTGCAATGGCTAGAAAGCTCCTGAGGCTACTGATCACACGTATAACCTGTGATTTTTTTTTTTTTTCTGGCTTGCTATCTGCCACCCTACTGTGCCTTAAATCACTGTACTTGTGGCAGTGGGTTAGTTCAGAAGTCTGGATGAGACCATCAAACCTGCTCTTGAAACTTCAAAGATGTCCAGCTTGGACCTCTGTCACTGAGCTGCAAAATGCAAAGATATCACAGCTCCCCAGACCAAAAGCATCTTGGGTACTAAGGGATCTGGCCAGAAATTTGCCTTTCTGTTCCCATGGTAAGAACATTAAGTTATCTAAGGGACACTTGCTGAGCACATCTATCCTTTCTCCTGAGGAGAGGTGTGAGGTGGAAAGTGCTGCGTGTGCTTCTCCAACAACCCTTTCTTGGAGCATATGGATAAAGCCACCAAATTTGTCCTCGAGTGTCTTCAGTGCAATCTGCAGTGAAGGAAAGATCCCAAAGCTCTGACCAGAAGATAGATGGGGAATTTAGTTAATGGCTACCGTTGTTAATGAGTCAAAGAATCCTCTACCTCTGGGCTGGGCAGTGTTGCTAATTAGCAGGCAGTCATCAGTAGAAAATGTGCGTGCTGGGTCTCCTAGTGGAAGCCACGTGCATCGGTCCTTTCTCAGTTGCTCCATGCCCTGTGCCATGTAACTACGGCCAGGGAGCAGAGGCCAGGCTCTCCTGCCAGTGCTCCTGCCTGCGACACTGCTATCCTGCGGCGTCAGCAGGAATGTAAACGTTTGGCAAAGACAAAGGGAACGAAGCCACCTGAATCTTTTCCCCTGGAAAGGAGCCTGGCAGGAACCACAGGAATGTTCCTCGAAGCAAACGGTACCGGAGAGGAACTGAAAAGGATGAAATCCTTGACACCAGCGCTTGGCTTCAGGCTTGAGGCACTGCAGAAAAGGCATTGCAGGGGGGTATGAAAGGGGAGCTGAGCACCAGCAAGAGGCGTCTCTGAATGTCGGTGCTGTTGGGATGGGTGGGCGATTTCCCTCAGGGGAAGCACCTAGCCTTCCTGAAGAGACCAGCTGCCAAGCGTGACTTCCCTCTGCTCTCCTGCAGGTGTACAACTGGTGGCTGAGCGGTATGGATTTGAACAGTAGTAGGCTGATCTGAAAGCAGAGCATTTGTTGTATAACTGACAAGTAGGTCAGAGCCAGGTTATCCCCAAGAAATGGACTTGGCTTGGCAAAGAGGAGTGAGTATTTGCAGGGCTGTTAAAAACTTGTGCTTCCCCAAAGAAAAGCTTTAACAAGCAGGGGAAGAACGGCAGTGGATCCAATTAAAAACACACGCCAAGGCAAAAAAAGAGAGAAAAAAGAAAACAGATTTTTTCAAAATGTCTTAAAAATATACAGTGGGAGAATCCAGACTTGTTTGCCATAAACGAGGAGGCAATCACGGTGCAACACAGGTGTCCAGGCCCGGAGGGAAGGCAGGGGAGAGGGCAGCCAGGCAACAAAGAGAATAATTACAGACTCCATTGAGGGTATCGGCACTTATTTTGGGATGTGAGTCCAGCTTTGCTATAAGGACTCCATTTGGAGGCATGCCACGGAGGAAACTCTGAGGAAACATTGGCTATCACTACCCACGAGGGTGGGAGGAGCTGGAGTCTCTTCCCAGCTCTGACACCAACCTGTGGGGTAGAGCGTACACCGGTGAGCCCGTGCCTCAGTTTCCCCACCGTGATTCTCCCCTGACAATAATGCTCCCGATCAACTTTGTCAGATGTTCTGAGAGCTCTGTAGGGAAAGCAAATGTAAAAGTAGGAAAGATATAATTCTGAATATGCTAAAATAGCTAACTAGTGTTCAGATCTTCCTTTACAAAATTCTTTGCTCAAGAGGCTTCACCTTCTGATCTGATCATCCCAAAGACTTTGCAAAGCCACCAGACAGACAGTCATGGGTATAAATGTGCCCATTGAGGAGTGATGGTTGTATGCATTTGTTTAAAAAATGCAAAAGCTCCCCAAACCCAAGTCCAAGCGAAGTCATTCTCCAATAACTTGGCACAACACAGACCCAACAGATTTTGTGGTATGGATTGTTTGCTTTCTCTCCTTTTTCCTCTGTTTTATGTCATGCTTCCTTATCGAAATGTTGTTTCAAAATCAAGTGATAGCTATTTGGGAGCAAGGACTCCTGATGTTGTGGTGTGTCCTGCTGAATCATCACCATAACATACCTCTTGAGCTTGGCTGGGGCTTCCGTAAGTTCTTCTTCCTCCTTCTACCAAGGGTTTCAAAGAAACTGTGAGTGAATCCTAGGTTACTTAGGTGGGGTTTGTGTCTGGGACAACCCAATCTAATGGCAAGTCTGCTGCTGAGAGGGGTGGTCCTACCGCTGCACTTGAGATAGCTTACACAGTTTCTGGAATAAGTCTTCTAAGTCAAGAAAATTAAGATGAAATGGTAGTTGTTCTGTGAACAAATATGGCAGTGGCTGTGAGATGAGAGTGAGGAACCGGTAGGTGTTGGCTGAGCTCTCCCAGACAGTATGAGATAGAGAAAATCTCAGTCTTCATTGCTGTGACGCAATGAAGAGGTGAATGCAGAGAAAGTGGGGGAAGAGGATTTTCCAGGGGAAAAAAATCTGTTATCCCTTGGTTTAGTTGGATGCAGTAAAGGACTTGACTTACCCAACTTTATTTTAGCTGTCTGTGATGGGAAGGTTGCCATCTGAACTAGTCTCTCCAGCCACATTTAGGCAGGAGAAATGGGCACTTTCAGATACAATTCATCTGTATGAATGTAGACAGTTACTTTTGGATATGGTTATCCATGCCCAAGTCTCCGCTGACTCCACTGGTTACATCCCAATGGGCTGTAGAGAACGCTTAACGTGATTAATTGAGATGGGGCTGTCAGCACCGCATCAGATGAGTCCCATCCAAATTCTGTCAGTCCTTGGGCTACGAGCCAGTGCCATCCCATCACCAGCTGGGATTGCAGCTTAGGCCAGAACTGAGATGGAGCTGCAGGATGCTCTGCACAGCAATCAGGGCAGAGCTGCAGCAAGGATGGAGGGAGAGGGGTATGCCCAAAAAAGGAGGTAAATATGACCCTTGCCTCCGCCTGCCAGTGCTGTCATCAGAGAAGAGTTGCAATTCTGAGCCAGGAGGAATTTCTGGGGGCTGGATGTAGCTTGGGGTAGGGCAGTGCTCTGGGGTGAGCTGTGAATGAAAGGGGAATCAAGCTGGTTATGCCTTAGGGATTAGGTGTCTTGCAAATGAGCTGGTTAAGATAGATAATTTTTTCTTCTGAACTTACCTGACATCAGCTACTCTCAAGATACTTGCAAGGTACTTGGCTAGAAAAAGTACAGGTGTGTTCCAGTGCAGCTGTGCCTATCCTGCTCAGTTAGGGGCTTGGAAGGGTTCTTACCTCTTCCAAGAAGAAAGCCATTTGCTCTCGGATGGGAGAGATTGATGGAAGTGAGGAGGGGTTTGACCTAGAGGGCTTGTATGGTCTAAGCTGAGCTGGAAGCCAGCAGGATTGTGGGTTTTCCAAGCTCCTGACTCAGCTTTTGACCTTTGGCAAATCATTGACCTGAGTCAGAGCAGCTGGAAAGTTGAATAAAACTTAATCTGGCAGGAAAAGTAAAGATGCTGCATTGAGCTGATCTGTCATCCTGTATTTGGGCAAATTTTGGTTTAAAGATACACACACCCTGAACTGACATGCCTTCCTCAGGGAACTGTGTGACTTTGGATCAGCCCTTCTGTTGCTGTACTGGAGTAACATATGGAAAGAATGGGAGGTGAAATGAACTGTGATTGGTTCTGTGATCAAGACATATGTAATTTAATAAAGCAGAAATCTTGACGGATTTGTTTTTTAACTATCCAGTTAGGATTTCTCATGGGGAGGTAGAAGAAATTCCAAAGAGAAGTTGCAAAAAATAATTTAACCTTCTTTCTTTTAGTTTAGTTTTAGAAAGGAGCGTTCTGGTAAGGAGGGATGGGGCTGGAGGAGCAGTAGTGGGAATAAAGCAAGGGCAGGGATTCCATGTCTGGTGTTATTGCTGGTTTCTTACGTGGATTGGGGCAGGATGCCCAGTCTCTTCCCGTCCCCATACTCCAGCTGTAAAATAAAGCAACCATATTTGCTTGGAAAAGTTTTGAGACTGTCCATTCACATATACATTGTAATATAACCCAGGTAATCCATGAAGTCAAATCATGTGGATGCTCTGAGGCCATTGCAAAGGGAATCAAAAACTCTGGAGACCTCTGGATGGAAGATAAGAATTTCTTCTCTCCTAATTTTTCTTCCCTCAAGCACTGCACAAACAAGAATGAAAACTTGGCCTTCCTACAGCCATATTTCCCTCACTGTTTTCCAGCTTGAAGTGAAGGTTTACACCAGCTGTTATTTGATTCACTCTCTTGCCTTGGATTATACAGGAATGTCAGGTACAGAAAGACATCTGTGTACATCACTAAACGATGTGGTCTTGAACACTGCTGAGTTCTCCTTTCTGCTGCTCCTCACGTCGTCCAGTGGTGTTAAACATGAGAAGTTATATCTGTCTGAAAACCAAGATAACTCTCAATTTGTGTTGATCGTCCACACGGCTGTGGAATGGGACTCTCAGTTATTCAGTGGAACTGTACTGAACGGTAAAGGTATGGTGTTTCCAATTAAGAGGTCTGATAGTAAAAGAAGATTCATGGAAGAGATGGGAAATAAACAGAAAAATGCTGGTCCAAGAATTTTGAGGGCACTGACCCAGAGAGTCAGACATCTCCAGGCTCCCTCGGTTTCACCAGGTTCCCTAACCACGTGGCATTCATTAGGAAGCCCTGAAAGCAAGTGTTTGGCCCATAAACGTGGGACTGCCTTCCCTTCTTCACTGACCCTTTAAACAGTTAACAGCA
Organism: Phoenicopterus ruber ruber; assembly: GCA_009819775.1. Lineage (NCBI taxonomy): Eukaryota > Metazoa > Chordata > Aves > Phoenicopteriformes > Phoenicopteridae > Phoenicopterus > Phoenicopterus ruber. The sequence continues at coordinate 26,929,430 of CM020220.1, read as the reverse complement.
CTCTATATCTTCCCTGCAGCAGAAGCAATTCCCAGACATTGAAGCATTTCCATTGCAAAACACAGCTTGGGATTCTGGACTCGATTATTTGTTTGGAAGATGCAGACAAAATGAAAGTGTAGCAAACTCATACCAGATTGGATCCACTTCAGAAGCTGCCAAACAGCTGCCAGTGCTGTCGGGTCAGAAGAGCTTGCCAGGCTGTTCCCTGGGGCAGGGGGTAGGTTTTAATGGGGGAACCTGGGATCTGGAGATGAACTGTACAGCTAGCCTGGAACAGAATATGCTGTCTGCTGCATTTTCCCACCCGCAAATATATAAACATGCCCCCTACCCCCCTTTCCAGGCTGAAATGCAGCTGATCTAGAGCACATCCACAGCAACAATGCCACTGGGCAATTAGCAGTTGCTGCAGCATCGCTTCAGACAAAAGAATATACGCAAGTTAGGGACTTAAGGAAGAAAAAGAGAAAAAAGAACAGAAAGAAAAGTTTGTGGGATGCCACGCAACTCAAATCCCTGCTAAAGGATACCCAGTTCTTAACCTCTGGGTTACTCCTTTTGGTCCCACCCTGCTTAGAAACATTGGAGAGTGAGTGGAAGCTGCTGTTTGGTAGTCTGGGAAGAAGGAAGGTCTTACTAGCCTAGGTGAACAGGCTTACTGCCTCACAAAGGTAGTAAGGTAGATGTTGGCTGTAAAAGTAAACTCTTTGAAAGCATCTGAGATGTCCAGTCAGTTGAAGGTCTTCAGCTACAGCATGGGACTTTTCTCTTGCTTCTGTCTTAAAAAAAAAGAAAAAGAAAAAAAAAAAAAGAGTGAGCGGGATCTCTAGCTCAGGAAGTTTGGCACCTTTCTCCAGCCTGAAATGAGTTAAAAAGAAAGAAAAAGAAAACCCAAAAAACAAATAAGTTAAGTGGGATACTGAGGTTCAAAACCCTTTGCAAAGAAACATAAAAAAAAGGAGGGATCTTTATTGGCTGGATTTAGATCTGAAAGGTTTTTTGTTTCATTGTTAATACATACAAAAGACAGGGAAACATCTTCCTCTCTTCAGGGACTTACGAGAGCTCACCTTGTAAATCTGTCCGTTCGGAAAGGTACAAACCCTTCCATATGTTGTTAGTAACACATGTCAGCTTCCCCTGATCTCACATTTGCATGAAAGGGAGCTCTCCCTCTGTTATCAGAGATTAAGCAGAGACAACAGAAAAGAAATCCAACAAAAGTGAGATTAAGTTGGTAAACTGCATTGCAAAGGGCATTGGAAAGAACTTCCTCTGGGGCTGCTTGAAATTTTCCATCAGAATATTTTTCAGTGGAAAATTTGCCTTTCAATAAAAGCAAAGTTGTTTTGTGTTAAGACCAATCTCTCAACAAGGCTTGAGAGTGTGGCAGGAGGCCTGGAGATTCAGCTGGGAAGCCTTCGGACAGTGTCTCCTAGAGGCTGCCACTGCAGAGCTTCGTGACGCCGTCCTGCTCTAGCGGCTGGGCTTGCCATCTCAACCGCGTTTCTCACAAAGCACCATGGTGATACGACTTCCATGGTGCGTGGCATTGTCTCAGCAAGAGAGGGGACCATGCTGCACCATGAGAGATGTGGGCAAGCCAGGAATGTCAGCTCGCAGGGAAGGACAGGGACACAAAGCATACTAGCTGCAACTCCCACGGGGAGCATTTCTGAACTGAAATGAAGGGCTCTTGGCCAAACATTTTCATTGTTTGATGAAATCTCAACATTTTCCACGGGAAAAGAAAACAAAAACACAATAATAGTAATAAAAAAAAAGAACAATTTTCAGCCCAGCTTTATCCAGTCAGGGTTTGAGAAACCCCAAGGACTGAGCTTCTATTAAGAGAATTCTTCCAGGGACCCACAGAAATTGAGGGTGGGAACCACATATTGCTTGGAACTAATCAGACCATTAGACTAGGACCACAGGAGAGGTCAGGGAAGCCCATCCATGTGTGGTTCAGGCTTGGACTGGATTAGCAATTATCAAGCAATGTCAAACCACATAAGGCAGGGGCAGCCAAAAACTTAGAGCGGACAAGTCAATGTATTTGTGTTTAAGGCAGAGATGTATGGTGGTTCTGGCAAAGCCCAACACAACGAATGAGATAATGAGTGTCTAATATCAGAATAACTCATAATAAGTTGGATCGTCTTAGATCTGGCTGTCTCTGAGAGACTTTCTCCTCTCTCCTGCCCCAGAAAGTCCTTGTTAAATTACCTGTTTCAAGGGCTGAGCAGGTCTTGAGCATGAATGATTAACACTGCAAGTCCTCAGCAAGGCAAGAGTGACCAAGAGAGAAAGGAAGGGAGAGGGATTTGTGTCTGTAAGTTGCAAAGAGATACAATACCCACCTTGCACTTATGCTCGGTTTCAAGTTTCTGTTGAACAGCATCTGATACCTCCCATTTTCCATAGATGAATTAGCCAAACAATTGACAGACAATAGAGACAAGTCAGCTAAGTCAGTGAACGTGTTCAATGGGAATGAGCCGGCCATGGGAGGGAGGGGAAATGTTGAGGAAGGCTTTACTAGTAAGTGATCCTTCCTTGGTTTACTTACCTGTGTTCCAGGTAAGCTTGGGAACGGACAAATGAAGGCAGTGCCCTGGGAATTCTTCACAAGAGATTATATTTTCTATGGCCATTTGCAATTACACCTGCACTGTGTCATTTCAGTATCCTTGGGCTGGGTCTGTATTGTGGTGTATTTTCCATCAGCACCAGTAAGTAATAACCTTCCTTTAGGTTGTTACTTACGGTGCTGAAAGAAAATACTCTCTCTCTCTGGCCCCCCCTCCCCCAAGAAGAGAAATCAAAGGAAGAAGAAGATTGGTTTGTGTCGAGCGTCACCGTCAAGATGAAGGGTCCCCACCAAAGACCATCACCTGAAACAAAGCTTTGCCAAAAGTTGTGTTATTCTCAGGCTTGATTCTAAGACTTAGGAGTTATGCCAAGAGTAATATAAGACATGAAGTTTCCTTTAACTCCCCCACCCCCCCACCCAAATGTGTTAAGTGTCTCCTGGAAGGTTATTCTCAAGGGACTTAGTCTCATGACTGACAAAAGAGAAGGTGGAGGGGTAATGTTAGGCATTCTGAAAGGCTTTCCACCCAGTGTATCAGAAGAAGAAAAAGCATGCCCTTGATAGCATAAACTGGGGAAGCAGGTGGGAATGGAACCAAAACACAGGAAAGAGTAAATATATATTTATACCTTTAGTATCCTACAAGTTTTTGGTATTTTGTTATTTGCTGGCTGGTGATGATGAGATTCATTAGTGATGGACATGATAGATATATCTGAAAGGGAGGGATTCATGTAGTCAACATATAGACAAATTTATTCCATGTGAGATACAACCAGAGACCTTGAAATCTTGATAATTTTTTATATGAGGTAATATTCATAAGAGAGTTATCATTGCAGAGGTCCCTAACTGCGCTAAGTCAGGATGTCAAAGATAAAGGGCAGCAAGAAAAAAAGTACTGTCAGCTATTTAAGCAGAAATCCCTCATCTCCATCTCTGGAAGTCCTGAAGCTGCAGACTGGTGGGAGAATGAAAGACTCCTTGTTTACCTTGTTCATAATCTTTCCCCTTGGCATCGGCTATTAGCCACTGTCAGCAATGGTGTTACAGTATAGAAGGACCCAGTCTGACATGGGTTGTCTGTTCATAAATTCCTGTGATACAAAAAACTCACTGTGCTGTTTGGAGCAAACAACCACTGTTGCTTTAGAAACATTCTCACCAGCCATGAGTGCAGAAGAAACATGAAATAGCGAAGACGAATTAGACCTCCCTCTCCAGTCTTTTCTTGGAGGAAAGCAGAACATTGTGCCATATGGTCTCCACTCCAGATCTCATCTCCATTGTGCTGTTAACACACTAAAAAACCACAGTGTAGAGTTTTCCTTGTGTCTTTGGGGAGACTTTTCAGTGGAGCAGTTGTCACCATAAGGCACATTTTCTTGGTCATTGACTTCCTTGCTCCCTCTGCTAGCTCTATGTCCTTACAGTAGTTCAACCCTTCTCTCTTCTTTGGTTCAGACACTGAACTCAGAGGGGGCACCTTATCCAGTGCAGTTGTCACTGAATGGCACCAAGATCCTCCCTCTCTGAGGATACAACTGCCTTGCAGCTAAAGGCAGGACTGCAGCTCAAGTTGAACGACTTGAAAGTGAATCAAGCTCATTGGGATCCTGCTTTGTAGGATATCCGTCAAACTTTCTGGTCTGCTTTTACAGCCTGAGCTCCCAGCTGAAACTCCTTGCATCACACTGATATTCCCCTCAGGAATAAAGCTAGCTGAGATGTGACTTCGAAAGCCACAGCCACCACCAGATTGCAGTGGGGATGTCCTCTCCAAAATGCAACTCAGCACAAGGAAACTGAACTGGGGCATCCATCCAATGGAGTGAAATGTCCTCCCCATTCCACTTCATGCCTGAACAAGCTGACCTAAAACTTTCTGACCCCAACAGAGATGTAAGGTAGATGCCTTCCAAGCCTCATTAGTTGGCAAGCAGTATAGCCATAGGAGAAAAAGCAGTTCAAGCGTCTGTTGGCATTGCTTGAGCTGACTAAGCTCAATATTGTCTGATTGTTCAGCTGAACTCCCCTGCCTGTCCATCTGCATCAACTCGTTGTCTCTTAACTCAGACCACAAGAGCCCCAAAATCTTGCAGCTTGTTTGGCTGCGAGGTAATAAAATTTCTTTGGGAGGACTCCTCCTTCTTGGGAAGGATCTTCTTCACCCAATTTCCTAAGGAAACTAGACTTGAACAATTGTATTGTCTGTATTTGTACGTGCCAATCTGTTCCTCTCTATACAACTGTCAAACCTGTTGGCCAGGTGATAGATTTCCTAGAGATTTTCTGATATATAAGCAAAAATAAGCACCCAGAGAGAGATACAGAGAGATACGCAGTGGCACAAGTTCATGTGTTTAAATTAGAGTCCTGAGAATAGGAAAAGTTGCAAACAGAGGTCTTCATTAATCACGAGACACAAATCAGTGGGAAACCAGGCATCAGTAGTACTACACGAACAAACAGTTTGTTTGTCCAGTGTTTCTTCCTTTCTTTTGTCTTTTTTGGTCTGAATCTGTACAGCACCTAGCATGGTGGTGTACAGAAATACACTTGTAGTAACACAGCAGGAGAGTTGGCATGCAGGAGGGATCATGAAGAGGGAAGAAATTGTCCTAGCAGGCAGCTTCTTCATTTCACATCAGTTTCTAATGTCAGGCCAATTCGGGATGGAGGGGTGAGGGAGCAGAAAGTGAAAAGAAAAAAAAAGAAAATCCCACAACCCCAACAACAAAAACCTCAGACAAACCATGAAAACAGCAGCGTGTCCAGAGACTGCTTGCTCCTCTGCTGAAGGGCCTGTTTTCATACCCAGCTCTGTCTCGTGTCCCAGACTCACGTCGCCTCCGAGGCTGAAATACTGGTTCCTTATTCTGAAGACTGAGTCTCCTGGGCTTTGGTAATATTTTCCGGCCTTTCTAAGGTGTCTGCTTTAATGAATAAGGAAATAAGAAGACAGACTGACTCCATGGGCTGGGAGATTGGTTACCACTTACTTCATAGTGACTATCCAGACAGAATGAAAATAAATGAAGCAGGGATTAATTGACCCAGATTGCCTTTGTAAACAAAGGTGGGAGGGATCAGGTAACGATTTCCCAAGCATTGTCCAAGGAGGAGGCATAAGCAGGCAGGCAGTGTGAACAGCCCACACTAGGGCTTGAAACCCTTCTTCAAAATCCCTTTGCCCTTCTACTTTTTCTCTGCTCTGTTTCAGCAGCTCCATCCTTCCTGTTCCCACCTTCCCCAAGACCCCCTTGGTTTTAGCTCTGTGCACTGCTGAAGGATGTCGTGCATACCAGGAGGCAAAACATCCCCCAAAGTCTGGACTCCAAAATGCTTCCACAAACCTTGCCTTACACAGATTCATTCAGCTCAGTTACTTCTCACTTCTTTTATTTTTTTTTTAATCCTGTTTCTCCCTTCTATCCCTTACCCTCCTCCCTCTCCCTCTCACATTTATCCCTTAATCAATTCGCTATATGCTCTTCTCAGCAATTCTTCTCTAAATCCCTCAGGCGGGTTAGAAGCCCCCTGAGGAAAGATCTTTTTTTGGCAACTGAGTTGAGATAGGAAAGAGGTCCTTGACAGAAGCATATTCCATCCCAGAAAGTTTTTAATCCTTCCAGATGCTTTGTCACAAACTGTGCTTTTATGCCGGTGCACTTTTAAAGGCAGCCAGGATATGTGCAGAGGTCAGATCTCAGAGCCGGGCTGGAAAACTCTAAATTGCTCTCGCCTTTGATTCTTGTACTTTAAAACCACTCTGAAGTTTAAATAAATGGATTAGAAATGAGTTAAAGAGCAGGGTGCTTAATGCTTCTGCTTAAATCTATAGCCTCAAGCCACAGCACTTTGGGCGGTGAGATCCTGTTAAATCTCACCAGCTCAGCAGGCTCCGAACAAGTCAAGGCTTGGATGCAGATGTCTGGGGAAAAGCAAGGTGAGAGAGACCAGAGAGGTGGCTCTGGCCCTTCTACCTCACCACAGAAGCAAGCCCCAAGTTGGTGAAACAGGCAGCAGAGCATACACTGGGCCATCCTTCGGGGAAGGCATCAGCACCACAGCTATAAAGCTCCGACACCATATATTTATTTTATTTTAGGACTCATGATTTCCAGACTTGTTTGCAGCTGGGGAAAAGGGGGAGCAATGATAATGTGGTGGGCTAGATCCTCTCAGGAGACTCAGCTGCCTTGAAAGCCCGTTCTGCTTCCCGTTGTTTATTATTGTTGGATGGCGATAGCACAGCTGCTCTGTTACATCCTAGAGGTAGCTGCACTTCCAGGGCTGGATGAAACGATTGCTGTAAATGCCAGCTTGGCAGCTATTCTGGCCCTCCTTGGGGCAGGCCCTTACCCCCTGCCTCTCGTATGGCTTTGTTCTGCGAGAGAAGAGCAAAGCATTTTGTAGCTGCTATTGAAAGAAGTTTCTCAACCTTTCAGGATAATCCCTGTTTTAAAGAGGAGGAGTTGAGTCAACTAGAGAGTAAAACACTTGTACGGAGCACAGGGCAAGCCCGCTTGTTTATTGCTGAGTTTCTTGCTATCTCTCAACACTGCCCTACCTGGGTGCAGCATCTCTACTCATGAGTCCATTTTTTTGCAATATGAGGCCAATGACATTTATTTCCAGTTCATACTGAGACACCTGGAGATGAAAGGAACTCAGCCACAGTGACCTAGGTAAACCTGCGGGAGGAGGCACTGATGGTTAAAATCCTGAATTTTGGATGCCCAGCATACACCTCACCACATGCATAAGAACCGCCCAACTATGGAGGGAGCAAAGAATGGGTTAGCTCGCCTTCCAGAGCTCACACACTCTTCTCTTTGCAGCAGGCTATAAATTATGCAGCATTTAAAGATGACTTTCTAAAACCCTGGCTTTAAAGCTTTTATTTATAACTCCCACACTGATATTTTTCAGACTCGTGACAGCTCCCACCTTCACAAGCTGGGGACATGCCAAGCACCTGGCCTTTTCTATAATGGCCCATTCCCCCCCAGCAAGCTCCCCCCACCTCTTTTTTAAGCAACGCTTTGGATTTCTCAGGGAGCTTTTTATTTATAGGAGAGACATAAAAAGCGAGGGGAAGAGAGAGAGGATGGTCAAAGGGAAAAGTAGCCAGTGTCCTAAATGGCTGACAAATGTTGTAGGACCACTTCATGCTGGAAAAAATAAGGCCTTGGAGCAGCCAAGATCTCTTAGTGATAATTAATATAAAAGCAGTACGAACCCATGTAAAGCAGGTTAGACTCAAGCTAGCCAAGATGGAAACTGATGAATAAAAGGAAGCACCTCAGGGAAATGATGAGGGATGTGGTACTCATCCTATCCAGGAGGGGCTAAGCTCACCATTAGCAGAATCAGGTGTGCGTGTGTGGGAGAAGATGGCAGCCTCATGTTGGCAGACACCTACCAATGGCAGGACCCTGGTGGGGTCTGTGCAAAACACAGCTGGTACCAGGACTTTATTTCTTGTTTTTTTATTTAATTATTCTCCCAGTGTTAGAGAGCTCAGCCATGAGGGAAGGGACATATCTTGAGCTGTAGCTTGGGTAAAGGAGCCCCCATGATGTCTCCTGAAGTGACATAACTGCAGCCATAGCTCAGTCCTCGCTTTGGGATCTGGCTTACGTGGTCACAGTTGTGCCTGGCTCTGGGGATTCCCTGTATGAAACAGAAGCTAGGTACTGAATTGTAAATAGGATAACCAAAGCCTAGCACACAGGAAAAAGCCTCATGTCAGCCTCCTTTTTGGTAGGTGAGATTGTTCTAGACCCATGCTGTTGCTTCCAGCTTCAGGAGCATATCTAGGTATCACAGTGAAGACAGACGTCTGCCCAGGACACCCCACAGGAGGAAGATGACTCTGGAAACTGAATATAGCAGGGAGGGAGCAGCATCTTATGGCAGTCCAATTCTTCAGGATTTGCTTGTAGAAGAGACTTGTTTTTCCCCTGCTGATTGCCATGGCTTCAAAGCCTCGTTATGTCTTTGGTACTGGGAGCAGTAGTGTGAGGCAGAGCCCCATGCTCTCCGTGGGGCTTGCTCCTTCTCCCAGCCCAAGGAGCATTTCTGTACCCCGTGGCGGGCACGCTTGCATTGCCAGAGGAAGACAATTCAGCTTTGCGAAATCTTTCAAGGTTTTGAAATTTGTTTTTTTGGTCCGCCCTGGAGCAGGATCAGCATTTTTTAAAAAAAAAAAACCCAAGATGCATGTGAAGCATAATTGTGTCAGAACATCTGTTTTCAGCTCTATGCATTTATTCAGATGTCTCCTCCTCTCTTGCCTGAAGTGACCAGCAGGTCTCAGAGTTCAGGAATCTGGCCAGAGAAAAAACTTGCTTGAAATCACTTTGTCCTCCCCCCAAAAATGCCCCAGGCTTTGAGGGAATGGTACTTTTCAGAAAAAGTAAATTTAGTCGAAATGCTCTGACCACCTTCAGACTATTCTCAGTGGCACCAGGCATTGCAGGCAAAACAGAGACATCTTGGCAAAATTACACCATTGAAATTGCCGGCAGAAGAGCTCAATTTAACACCCACTAATTGTTGCACAATAGTTACAGGAATAAACAGAATTTGTTAATTAGATGCATGCCAATGAGTAATTCAAGACTGGTTTAAATAATTATTCCTATCTTCCCAATAGGCTGTGGTGGTGATTAGCTCGCTGGCTGTTTCTCTTGACTGTTCTGCTTCAAATAGAAAGGAGGTGAGAGACACCCATGCAATGAGCCATGGCACTCCTTAATGAAATCCTGCTCCTGGGATGCTGAGACTCTCTTGCCTGTGACTGCTGTTGGTTGTTGCTTTTGACCACAGAAACGTCAAAGACAGCGAGGTGGGCTGCCAGCAAACTCTTGGATCAACACTGCCAGTGAAATTAAATGAATACTTTTTAGTATGTTTAATTCCTGAAGGAAGATGTAAGGATGACAAGTGCCACAGATTCAAATCCTCCATTATAACCACAGGAAAAAAAACCCCAAACAGTTGGAGAACAAAACTCTCCTCCCTAGGACATAGCAAAGCTCCTTGTCCCCCAGCCTGGAGAAATGCCCTCTACTGGCTCAGGCAGACCGATTCTCTCTTTTTTTTTTTTTTGGCAGTCTCACCACAAATTTGCCTATTTGCCACCTTCAGATCTCCCAATAATTTCTCACCCTCTTTCAGTTAGCTGGCCATGCCCCTGCCGCTTGGTTCACGTCATGCCTCTCTGTTGGACCATGGGGAAGAGATACCTCAGGAAGGCATGCGAATAGAGTAGTGGAAGAGAATCAGTTTAACTGGTCTTCTGAATGCAAAACAGTAAAAATTACAGCCCAAACACAAAAAAAGGGAAAAAAACTGAAAACAAACTAAGCCAAATTGCATTCCATTGCATGATCTGCTCATCTAAATACCATCCCCTGCTACTTTTCCCCATTACCTATTTCTTCTCCTCATGTTCTCAGATGGCTCTTTCTGCCTCCCATCTTGCAGCAAGGGAACCAAGGTATTTGAAAACGTCCTTCCTCTTCTTGAGCCCTGAGCAGGGACAGAAATCCTTTTCCAGTCTCTCCTCAGTGCATCTCATCGCTTTGACAGAAGTACTTCCTCTTTCAGCTACTCCCTGCTCATTTACACCTCTTACATCATGATTTCCCTAAATCACAGCTGGTAACCAAGCTGCCTAGGCTAGGAGTACAGACAAGATGAGCTCCCCATTCAGTCAATGGAAAGAGACCAGGGCCTTCCAGCTGTGCCTCAGGTGACCTGTGTAACCCTCAGATGGTTTCTCTTTCTCTTAACTGTAGAGGGAGCTGAAAGCCAGCAGGATCCTAATTTATATGCCTGAGGTGAGATAGAGCTGGACCATTGCATGGGCAGGACTGGACACTTCAGGCCAAGCCATCCAACACAGCAACATTTGAATCACTCAAGAATCCAACTGTTCCAAGCAAGCAGCAGAGGACATATGAAACATACTCAGACAAAGTGGGGGAAAAACAGGCAAACAATTGCCCCTTGTTGAAATTTATGCTTCTCTCCTTACACTTACATGAGGAATCTGGGGACACCCAAGAGCATGCAAGGTAGAGGTTCCCCAGAGACAGGGGAACTGAGACAGTCTCAATTCACAAAGCTTCAGGTGATATTGCTAACCCTGTGAACTTACCACCATGGGACTCAAACCTCTCCTTTTCTGTTCACCTATACTACAAGAAAAGAAATATAACTTTCTAGTTGTCTTATGGCTCCTTGTATTGCCATCTACTGCTCCTTCACTATCACTACAGAAACACACTTGACCAGAACTACCAAACAGAGAAGACACTTAAGAGTTCCCACATGACACTAAAGGTGCAAAGGTTTTCTCCAGTCTGGTCTTGGTCCCAATCCAAAGAGGGAGTTTTGCAGAGCCCAAAGACCAAAACTTCTTCCCCACCTCCAGTCAAATGAGAAAGCACATTAATAGCCTGGCCCACCTCTTTTATGGGATACTGGGGAAATTACCTACTCACTTCAGCTGCTCCAGCCCTGCCCCTGGAGAGTCCAGCCATTCCTGGATACAGCTGTGGCCTTGCTGCTGCTCAGCATTAACTCCTTGTCTCCCACCTCCCAGCAGAGATCTCCTTGCCCCATAAGCATAGGACTGTTCTCGATTCCTGCCTGCCATAACGCAGAAAGATTAAAAAATGTGAGGAGCATTGTCAAGGTCTGCCCTCCTCTGCCAGCTGAGAGGATAGGTGTATGAATCCTATGAGGAGGAACTCAGGGAGTTTCCAGTCCTACTCTAATTTTTTCCTGACCTTAGAAAACGGAATGCATGAGTTGTCCTGTAGTATGCAAAGAAACTTTCCCCTAAGCATCCTGCTTTCTCCATCTTCGCTCAAAGTTGAAACTAGATGGAACAAAAATTAAAGTAAACCAGGCACCAACTATTCACTGGACAGATAACAGACAAATTTCTCAGGCATCCTGAGAGGGACAGAAACAATATAGGTGGAAGAGAAGGCTGATTGACAGAAACTGGCTAACACTGAATGGTCTGAAGATATTTTGTAGACCAACAGGGAACAGGACATTTTTCTTCCATGAATCAGCATGGGAACTTTTCCATAGACATCAACACAACATATGCTTGGTCTAAATACCCCACAGGCTTCTTTCATTTCTAATTTCTATGATCCAGACGCATAAACTGGCTTGTTCTTCTCCTCTGTTTGATCTGAGATAGCCAGCTTTTTCCTGCAATGTGTGATTGTCTTGACTTTCTGCCTCTAGTTTAAGTGGCTACAATAATCCTTAACACAGCTCTCTACATTTCAGCAGACACAGGTCAAGCAGTAGTGACATTTTTGATATTTTTTTAAGTTTGTTACTTTGGGAATCAGGGGATGTCAAGGGACTTTCCACCTGAGATTTCCCCACCTTCCCCAAAATTATTTTGGATGGAGAGGAGCAACAAAATCCAGCATAAATATGAAGCACATTTTTGGCTAACATCTGAAATGCCTTCAGATATCATCTACAGTTACACACACGTGTCCCCAGTGAAGCCTGAAACAAAGCTCTCGGAGAAGACAGGATTAATTTGAGGTCAGAAGGGCTTTGCTTTCTGTCATAACATTGCCATGATGTAGTACCAAACTCATTACTTACCATGACATGAAGCTAAGAGACTAAGGAATGGTTTAGAGTATGTTAGTTCATTCTCCCCTTCCACCGCAATATCTTCTCTTGAGGACGGCAGCAAACAATCTAAACAAGGACTCGTGTATGGAACAACTTAGTCCCCATGCAAACAGTATGGGGATATCAGGGATTTCTGTGAGATGTTATTTTTTTGTTGTATCCAAATTGCCCACAGATTTTTCTACAGTGCAGTCTCGGCTCAGAGGGGGCTGTGTTCTGTAATTAAGCCAAGTTGATTAGACAGCTTCAGAGAAGGGAAATAGTTCACAATATGTCACCTGACCTTTTCTGTCTTTTTCCTCAGCTCTGATCAGTTGTGAAGCAATTCTGATTTTTTTCAAAACAATTTGTTCTTCAATTTGGAATAATGACAGTAAATAGTTCTTTAAATAGCCTCATTTGTCAGCTGTCCACTGGGATTAGTTAACATTAAAAAACTGATCTTTAACTGGATACTTAAGCTGTCTACTGCTCACTTTCCATATGATCCCAGGTAGATGTTGTTCTCGGAGGGTCTTGGATTCACCAATTACAAAGTTGGAAGGGACGTCTCTAATTGTTTAGTTCTGCAACACTCAGACTTGAGGATTTCCATGAATTCAACCTTGTTTCAGTGTACCAGCTAGAAAAAAACGCCTCATCCTCACAAAATATTTCCTGTGCTGGAGGTTGTACCATCAACTGAAATTTGGTTGCTTCAGGGATAAGTTGTACTTTTGCCTGAACATTTGCCCCTTCTTTTTGGCCTGGCTGTGTGTTACTTCAACTTCTGCATATGAGCTGCTGTTATCTATGAATTCTCTGCCTAGTTTTTCCTGTCTATCTAAATAAAGCCTTAGAATCAAAGTTATGCTTGTGAGCTGTGTATGAACAAGCACACCGTGCTGACAATGGGAGATTAAAAAAAGCTACCAGGTTCAAGTTGTTTTGAGTATAATGCTCATGCATAATAGCTCCCCAGAAACTTCAGGACTTCCGTAGACACCTCTGTGACTGTGTCACGCTCATGAAGTCCACACAGAGCTCCTCATACACTGTCTAATTAATCTAAGCATACACTGCAGATGCTTCTGACATTTCTGGAGATACGGCAGCCTCTGTGGAGCAACAGAGATCCAACAGAAGACCTCAAAATCCACCTATAGAAGTGCAGATGAGAAAAGGGAGCGCAGCCAGGAAAAAAACCTGTTATTTACATATCTTTCTGTAGAGCAACTATCTTCTACCGATGTCACTGGCCCTCAGCAAGGCTGAATGTCTTGAACAATGCCTCAGTATACTGGATACAAGCTCTGCTCTCTCCCCGCTTCAGCTATCCTTGATCACACACTTCCAGGTACTGATTTCCAGATTAAGGGAGTCTTTCAGACTTTTCACACGCTGTCAACGTGGTGTTTGATTACATCAATAGAGGCAAAATATCGGTGCTTAGTGCAAATAAAGAGATTTTTTTTAAGTGAGGAGATCTATTTTTGTCACTTCCTCCTGTGGGGCAGGTTATCAAGATGACCTGCAAACAGCATTGCAGCAGAGAACAGCTCACTGTTTCAGGAGGCGAGGGGAGACAGATGGTATTTATGGTGTGTCATAAACAGTGAAGGACTCTTTGGACAATATCCTAATAAATACTCTGAAAAGAAACTGCCAGACTCTCATAACTCCACATACAGACTGTCATCCTTTCCCTCCTGCTTTGTGATCTAGTTAAGCTTTGCCTTTTACTATCGCTATAGTGAACCCAACTCCTAAGAACAAACTTTGGAGGCACAGATGAAAGATGCTGCAGGACTCTTTGTGGGTAGGACCCATACAGAAATCCAGGGAAGGGGTATGCTTGTCTTCTTAAGTCTGGGATGCCTTACCAGGCCTGCACCTGCCTCTCAGGGACATCTTTCCAATTGTGGTGTCAATCATGGACCCAGCAGGTCCCATGGAATCCCCCTTAGAATAGTGCAGTCTCTAAAACCAGAATTTGGCCATAATTCTGGGTTTGATGACCTCCCACAGACAGAGATGGACTCTGGTGGTGCAATGATCGGCTCCAGATTCAGACTTCTCTCAGACTGGAATGAGGTCTTCCTTCAGCTCTGTGTGATGGATGCAGCAGTAAGAGCGTTTGGAGGACAGTGTCCACGAGGAAACCTCTGGTGATCTGGGGGCCTGTGCCCCTAGGTATCAATGCCTCTCAGCAGACCTGTGGCGGGAGGGAGAAGATGCTGGAGAGCTCACCAGATAAATGCAGCTAGAACCAACACCTGGAAGACAACCCATGCTTTGTCCTGAGAAAATTATTCCTTTCCCCCAGCACTGGAGGCTGCCATCATCCCCCTCCTCATTTCTGGGTTGGCTGGTGCCAGCGCAGACTCCAGACTGACAAAACCTGCTCTGTGTTGTCCCCTAAGTCCCTCAGAGGGAAAGAGCATCATCATCTTCTTGAAACAGTGGTCACCTTCCTCCCAGACCCAATCAGCTCCAGGAATGGAGCCTTGAGACTGCCTTCCCACTTGGACTTTCTCCAGGGAGACCACTAGGCCAGACAGCGACTGTTGCCACGAGCAGGGTGTTTCTACCGGGAGTGCTGACAGCCTGTTTTCATCAGCTTCGAATGGAAAAATTGTTTGGAAAAAGGCCTGAAATGTTTATCAAAGAACCATAGCATTTAGTGTAAATGATGAAATGATGGCAAATTAATCTAAAACCCACCATCACCAGTATCAGGAATCATGGGCTGTAATAGCTGTGCTATGGTCAGTGGGAGTTTCACCCCCAGGGCTGTGTGTAGTTGTTTCAGACGCAACTTTTGTCTTTCAGCTGAAATGCAGCTGCTTCTGGAGTGGATCACAGGCTGTGCGGTGCACCAGATCTGCTGTGGAGTGGGGAGTTCAAAGGTGGCCATTGCATTGCATTGGTCATGGCTACTTCATGCTGCTGCATCTGACCATGGCCTTCAGAAGCCTTTTGCCTTACACTGTTAAGTTTCTCATGACAGGGACCAGCCTGTTGTTTTGTGGATTAATAATCCTCATCATGGTTGACGGTGTAAACATTAGACTGTCTGGGACGTAAGGATTAAAGGCCACAAGGAGAATGGCTGTTTGAATGTCTTGTGGTAACCCCAGGGAAATCTTTCCTTTCCTTCAGCAGTCAGGAGTTCAGGCTGTTCAGGCTGTTCCTCTAACAAATAATACCCCTCAGGCCTTTCTGACTCATTTGCAGAGCAATAATTAGGACAGAAGAGTTTCCTCCACTCAATCAGCATCACCATCGCTGTGATGCCCTTCTGGTAATGCATGTAACTTCCAGGCCTAGAAAAAAGGTTTTAGTCATACATGGCCTGCAACAATAATATGTAAATCATGTAAAAAAATGCTTGCATTTTTTAAAGTTATTCTTCTAGCTCTCATGGGCCAAGGCCTAACTTTTAAACTGGGAACAGAGTGTAATGTTGTGGTGGGATATTTTACGTCAGTTTGCAGACAGCCTGCAGCTATCAGTCACAGGGCTACACTTTCCACTCACCTTTGGATGTCAGTGTGGTGGCAGGTCTACACACCCCAGAGACATCACTGACCATTTTCAAGGGCAGAGCGGGTGGAGATGAACAATCATGCAGTGAAGAAAGGAAGAAGAAAGGAAGATTCACCAACCCTTTCCTGTACCTGTGATCGGTGGACCTCTACAGATGCCTAGGAGGGATGTGACATCCAAATTCATGGGCTGGGGCTGAGCAGGGAATCTAGTCTTTTTTTTTTCTGGATGAGAAGGAGACTCATGATTGAGGCAGACAGAGAAAGCTCAGCATTTTGCTTGGAGATTTCCCCAATGCCTAGAACCAACCAGTGCTGTCTCACTGTGCCTAGAGACGAGCCATGTGCAAGCGGAGCACCGGTGGCATGGAGGCATCTCACACCTTCTGTGCTCAGCCTGTTGCCCTCCACCCATCCCTCTGGACCCATCCACCCCAGAGTTCATTAGGCTTAACCTTTGCTTTGCTTTTCCTGCAAAGCGCTTGCCCAGAGAGGAAGATCCTGCGAGGTGCTGGGTCTGAGGTCGGAGGGAGGGCCGGAGGGAAAGCTATTGTTGCTCTTATCGCACTGTGATATTTGTTGCATTCCAAGGAAATCATCTGGTACTTGGCTTTCCCCGCTGCCCTGGCCACCGTGAGGCTTTAGGACAATCTCTAATCTGTTCCCTTGTGAACACTGAGGGCCTTTCTTGTGGGAAACAAGTTCGCAAATTCAGTTGTTTCTATCAAAGATGAGAGAACATCCAAGCAGCGCCAGACAGTACAAGCTTCCCCCACAGGCACTCTGGCTCTGGCATCCCACACTGATCTATCACCACCGAGACCTACAGCACAAGCCAGCATCCCTGTCCCAAGCAGCCACCTCCTCCGCCTCCCCCTCCGCTCATAGCCTGCGTTCCTGGCTGCCTACCTCTCCTCCTCCCCGGCAGAGCTGCCAGCAAGGAGAGGCACAGTGCAAAGCCTGGGAAAAACTGGCACTGACTTTCCTCTCCCCTCGCTGCTGCCTGTGCACAAAAGAGCACGTGCAGGCACACAGACCCGTGGGCTTGAACCTGTGACTGGGACCCATGTCCAAGCCAGCGTGGCAGCAGCAAGCCCCGAGCTCTGCGGGGCTCTGGGTAGCAATGGGAGTGGAGCAGGGAGGTGTCTCGGTGGGGAGAGGGAAGGAAGCTGGCACTTGGGGAGCAGCACGACGCTGAGGTGGCAGCAGGGATTGGGGTCCTGATTTCCTCCCTCCAGTCCTCCTTGCCCTCTCCTCCTGCCCCCCACCTAACCCTGCCCTTCCCCTCCTTATCATGCAGCGCTTCGCACTCCCTCTCTGCCCCAGGGAAGCGGCCACCCAAGAAGCGAGGCAGTGGGGAAGCAGGAGGAGCGTCTCATTCGCTCTCGGCACTGCCAAAATAGTTACCCACATTGCTTCTGAAGCCTTGGCTTTGGGTGTCAAAAAGAGCGCCGTTTGCCGTCTCTGCCTCCCCAGGAACCAATTCTGCTACCGGCTGGCCCTCATCTCTTCTTGCAAGGATTGCTGATGACAAAGCCCAAATCCAAAGACTGGGGACACATCCCGTGCCCTCCCTATCTCTCCTCTCACACGTTCGTCACGGCTTTGCCGGGGGCAAGGGTGGAGTTTGCTCCCACCAGCTTTCAGGATAAATCTTTCCCTTTCTTTCTCCCACCTCCCACTTGCTGAGCAAACCTGGCCCCCTCGCTCCACTTGCCTCAGAGATGAGGACCAAAGCG
This sequence comes from Phoenicopterus ruber ruber, assembly GCA_009819775.1. Classification (NCBI taxonomy): domain Eukaryota; kingdom Metazoa; phylum Chordata; class Aves; order Phoenicopteriformes; family Phoenicopteridae; genus Phoenicopterus; species Phoenicopterus ruber. The sequence continues at coordinate 26,911,872 of CM020220.1, read as the reverse complement.
TCCCCCTTAGTTCTCTCCTCAAGGTCCCACTGCAACACCACAAGCACATCTGGTTGTGGTTTCCCTTGGGAAGGGTCCAGATAGTTGTTGCATTATCATCCCACTTTCCTGAGCCAGCTCCCCCTCTGCCTTCGCCTGCTCCCCTCCTCCCTGCCCGCCCCTGGGCACAGCGTTACTGATGCTGCTCTCCTCTGCCACCTCCACACACCGCGGTGGTGGCTCGTGGCCAGGGACGAGGCAGAGGAGATGCTGTGAATGCATGTAGAGGAGGGCTGAAATATCATGGGGTCAGGAGGTAAGGAGAACAGTTTGGGTTTCCCTCTTACCTCCCACCTGAGGCTCTCGTTGGAGGGGCTGAGGGCATGGGGCCACAGCTCCAAACTGAATCAGTCCTTGAAGATCCCCACCATACCAAAGGACAGAGGGATCTGGCTGGAGGGGGTTGCTCCTTTTTGCATCCCTTGCTTCTCTTCAGTCTGCATCTGAGCAGGCTTCGCCACACAGACATCAGCAAGCCTTCATGAAGTTGCACAGGAGAGAGAAAATGCATGCAGAGTCCCTAATGCTGTGGCAGTTAGCAATGCTGGAAACGGGAAGGAAAGCAAACCATCAGGAGTGTTTGTGAGAAGCACAAGACTCAGGAGAGTGGGTAGGAGTTGATTGTTTGCTGGTAAATCACACCAGGTTTCATGGTGAAGCATGTAGGGCAGCCTTAAAACCCACCCATTAGTTCAGTGGGATTTAATGTCTTCCAGTGAGTAAATACCACTTCGTTTCATTAGCACAAAGTGGTCCTCATCAAAGTATTGGCAAGATTACAACATTTTTTCATAAATCCAGCAAATTGCAGTCTGCCTACAGCCATCCACTGGAGTCTTCCTTGTCTCACTTTAATTGAACTTTGTTGTGGGGGAGGGAAAGGGGTTTATATTTTTTATTGCTGGGTGTGTTTTATGGGAGATCTGTCAGCTGGAATTGACAGTGCCAATTAAGGTTGCGTGTTTTCATGAGAGTTGCAGAGTCTTAGAAAGCACAAAAAAGAAGGAGGGGAAAGCAAGCCAAGCTATTTACAGTGATATATCTGGGGAAGAGCAAGATGGGAAACGTCTTGGTTGCTACCTGCAGCTGTGAGACTTGCCCTCCATCCTTCTTTCCCCCTACCAAAACACACGCACACAAACATGCACATTCCCTGAGATGTGCTTGGAGAAGATTAGAGGTTTATTTCCCATTGCCCTAATCACACCTTTCCCCAGCCACCCATGCGAGGCTCATGACCGCACACAAGCTATTGTGTGGTCTGCTACGTGTTTCCATAGGTGTGAAGCAAACGCCTCCCAACGGCAGCTCCTTAGGGCTGGTCTCCCTTGCGTCACTCTGTGATGGAGGTCATTTGAAAAGACAGTGTTTTGGGAGGGAAAGGCACAAAAGCCTGAAGCAGTCCAGGCTCCCTGGTAGTGTCTCATAATAAAGTGAGTCTAATTCACCCAGCAAAGGACAAAGAGTGTGATGGGAGCTTGGTTTGGGGACATCTTTGTTTTATTAGCGAAGGGACAAGGGAAGGAGGAGAGGGGGAAGATACTGTATTCACAGGCAATCTTACTCCCTGGGATTTACTCTCCTGAGCCAGATGTCTGATGGCAAAAGCAGCAGCAACCCCTTACAATTCAGAGGCAAAGCTTTACTTTCCGATCTGTGAGCATCCTGGGTGCTCACTGAGACTGCTGGCAGACTCTCCCTCCTTCCCTGCTCTGTCTTCACAGTCAGCACTTCTGCTTGTCTCCAGAAATACCCTCCAGACCCCTTGCATGAGGGCTATCCGCCAGCTTCATGGGCTCGATGGCAAATCCAGCTGGCTCAGCGCAGGGGCAGGTGGGATGGAGGGTGGCGGTGTGCGTTGAGAGCAAGGCTGCTCCCCTTTGGGGGAGGGATGGGTCCTTGGGATTTATACTGCTGTACACGAAAAGTAAACACTCGTTCTCCACGTGCTTTGCTAGTCAGCGTGTGCTACCCAGCTAATTCAAACATCCATCCATCAACCCTCCCTCGATTCATCACCACAATGTTGAAGTGCGTGGGGGAGTGAGGACTCCCACATGGGGATGAGAGAAGGTCCCGTTTGCGATGAGATGTCAAAATACCCCTTTGAGCCAGCTGCTAATACAGGTGGTTGGGTACAGCATTGCCTTGCTGCTGTCAACCATCACTTCCAGCTCTGAGTTAAATGTCCATTTTTTATGTCTTTCCCTGTGACACAGCCTATCTTCTTTGGCAGCCTCAGCTTGCTATGGGCCAGCACAGGGGTTTGCCTTTACCAGGCAGATGGGACATTCTCCTTGGCAGGTCTTCAGAGCTGCTGGCCATCATGAGTGGTGGAGGGGGAGTCCCTGTTGGCAAAGTAGGGGTGATGCCAGCTCACCCATCACCCCTCACTTGGCTGCTTCTCCGCATTTCCATTGGAGCGCTTTATTAATAGCCGTGTTTCCAAACAACACTGGCACTAATAATGATTTATTGGGACTTAAATGACACGTCTGACAATGACACTGACTGCTGGTGTTTGAGCACCGGGCAGGAATTTTAATGAGGAAAGGAGTAGAATGAATAATGTGTTAAAAGGGAGATGGACTTTACCAAGCTTGTGTTTAAACAAGATGATGAAAAGTCTGATGAAAGCTTATCTGCATGGTAAGATAGATGAATTAGCTGATTCCCTTGAAGGCCAGGTGGCCCAAAGTATTCACTCTTGCTTCCTGGGACTGGACAGCTCTGAACCTGTGCCTTTGGGAAAGTAGTGAAATATGAAATGGGAAGGTGGTTTCCATCAAACTGCCCCTATCTTTGGCTGTGTGTTGTTCCTCTGACACAGTGGCTACATTTGTACATGGATGCCCATAAGCAGAGCCCCGCCTTGATCTTGTCTCCTCAAGGATGCTGTGTGAACAGTTTTGTGGGGACCCAACTTGACAATGGACTTGGGATGCAGCAGATTTGAGATCTTCCTGGTGTAGAGGATGGTGCTGGGACCACAGAGATCACACACAACACAGACATCTCCAGTAGCACTTCTTGAAGTTGGTGGGGAGCAGATGCTCCCAGTATCTTCTAGATACACATGATGAATCGGCAAATGGCATAACACCAGAAAGGCCAGGGAATGACTGGGACATGGGGAAGCGCCCTTGTTTTCCATGAAGCTGTCTCTCTGGCAGTGACAACACAACACCTACAACCTGTGTGGGACTAGACTGCCTAAACAAAAGAAGCAGTGTCATTTTAGGACCGGTGGGGTGTCCCACCTGGCCTCTGTTGGATATGCAGAGTGAGTGGAGTGGGACGCAAGTCCTGCTCCATATCTGACAGGCCCACGAGGATGCTGAGGATACCCTAGAAGGTCTAAAATGGCGTAGGCAATTGGCTCCTGCTTACGTTTCAAGTCAGTGTCTCCCTGCTGACTACCTTGTTTCAGGTCCTGCTGGGTAACAGAGAGAGGGCAAAAGCTGGAGAAGATATCTTTGGCCAGAAACTTAAAATACTCTTGTGACAGGAGTATTAAAGAGGTCAGACAAGAACATGCCAAGGTTCAGCTCAATCAGTATCTTGTCTCTGATGATAACAGATGATTCAGGAAAGTGTGACCCTTCCCTTGCCCCTAATCTTCTGTTGGGACTATTTCCAACCCTTTTTTCATCCCACAAAGGCTGTTCTGTGTAAATACATTGAAGCAGATTCCCCAGAAATAGGACTTAGTATTTCCCTACCCTCTATATCTATTCCCATCCAAATAGACATACTCTTAAAAAAATATATGGTTACCCAGATTTAGCAAATAAATCAGTCCAAGCACTCGACTCCAGAACTGATCTTACAGCAATTTCTTTGCGTTTCGTGGTGCAGCTTCACAAATGCATTTCTTCTCCCTTGAGAATAACGGCATGTGCGCACAGATCCCCAAACAAGCATGGAGCATCTCCTTCAAAACTGCCTCTGGTAAAATTTTACTGGAAACATTCCAGGGGCAAAGTGCTTGCCGTGTGTTTCATGTCCCATGCAGCATGCGAGATGGAGTTATTTGTTTGTTGCTGCTTTGCCTTTGTTTGTGCAAACTGACGCCGCAGGGACTTCTCTTGAGGGCATTTTTCAGCCAAGAAGATTATCCCATATAAATACAGTGAAATAAATAGATTTATCACTAGAATGACTTCAGGCTGTTCTATCTATCTATCTATCTATCTATCTATCTAATATCTGCCTGCCTTTGTAGATAACAGAATAACAGAATTAAGTTCCTATCACTCACTAAAACAGACACATTAGGTTTATCTTATTTTGGGTCTACACTGAAACTGTGAGCAAGAGCTGAGCTAATTAAATCGGGCAGATTTACCTGCCTCATGTACACCTTGGAGTTACTGCCCGCAGCCGATCATCCTGCTCCTTTGCCAAAGGGCACTGCTGCTCTAGCTGAGGGACAGAGAGGCAGCTGGGACCCGTAAGCCTTTCAATAACTAACCTCGGTCTGAAGAGGAACGTGATTCAAAGCCATGAGCTGCTAGCCCAAAGGCGAAAACTCCCAACAGCTCTGGGCCACTGTGGGCTTTTGTCAGCTTTCCCGAGCTATTTGCAACAGTGAAGCAGATTCCTTTTATTTATATGTTTTCACTGTTATCACAAATTATTACTGAAGTGCACCATGGTTTTTGAGCTGTTGGCAATAGCCAGCATGAAGGTCATCAGAGCAATGACAGGAAAGATTTTTCAGTCCTGAAGCTGTTAGTATAGTCTCTATCAGAAAGTGATGCAGGTGTAGGTCCGGCTGTACGTCACTTAGAAGAATTTTTGAAAACTGATCCATCAGAAGGTGGCCCCTGAATGACTGAGAATTAAAACCAAAATGAATACCCTGCTCCCAAGCTTACGCGTGCAGTCCCATACATGTAAGTGAACAAGCAAAATGGGAGAAAATGAAGGTAGTAGCTGAACACGAAGTCCTGCCTGATCTCTAATGGGCTATGATGAAAACTAAAATAGTAAAACTACACAAGCAGGCCTACGGATTATTTTTTTCCCTGGAATGATTACATGTCCGTTCCATTAAAAAGGTTCTTAAACTTTGATATGAGAGTGCAGCTATATGTGCTAAGGGAATGGAGTCATTGCCCATCAGCTGATGCACCCAGAAGTGTTTGAGCTGGTCCTAACCATGAGGTGAAAGGGGTTACCTTAAACCTCAGAAGAAGAGGTGGTAACTTGCTAAGCTGCCATAATTATGTGCCCGTATCTGTGGGCCCCCAGTGTACTTAACAGCCTTGCTTTCATGGATATCAGTGGGATTTTTCCACTTGAATAAATATCAGGTACCTAAGAAAGGTCTGGGCTTGGAGAGAGCCTTAATCTGTCTGATTGCTAGCTAACAAGAGTTTTCCCAGAGATACTGGGAAAATAAATAAAGGACTGTGAGACACTCAGACAATTTGGCAATAAGTCTATACGAGTATCTCAGACGAAAGGCAGTCCTTAGTTCTGTCTGGAAACAGGGACTATCGGAAGTTTCATGAGCATTTTGGGACCAATCAAGGTTGAGGCTGCAGTCTCCTAGCTTGAGAGAGCTAGGAAATAAAGGACAATCCAGGTCTCTGGCTCCAAAACAATAAAATCATTTTCAGGCCTATTTCTTTGCAACAGCAACAGCAACTTCTTAGAAAGAAGCTAAGTCGGGGACTTACATTAGAAGAATGAGCGGCTCGATTCCATCTCATAAGAGGTGAAACGTGCAAGGGAGGGAAAGGATGGTGGCTGGTACAGGTCTCCTGGCTTTCCCCACGACACCATGCATGCACACGCATCTGTATTTTAAGTCAGCTGAATCACTGAAATTTGAAAAGTCTCAATTTCTGTTTCTACAAGTGCGTGAATAAAATTAAAGATTAGGTTATTACAGACATCAGCCATGCTTAAAAAAAAAAAAAAAAATTGGCTGAAAATGAGAGAGACAAAACGAATAGCTTAGAAGATACAGTGTTACTGCAGTATATTTTTCCGTTACTGTCATTGCAATTATCAGACAGAATCAAACCTGTTCATTTGCCTGTATTAGACAAATACATGTCTATGAAAGAAACTCATTTCTTAAGGATTTTGTTTGAGATTTTTGAACTTTTTTTTTATTTTTCTTCTCTTGAATTGGCAAAAATTATGTGGAATGAAAAATTCCTTTAGATTGAAAAACTAAAAAATGGCATCAATAAATCAGATTTTTGAAATGCTTTGTTTAGATTTTAACTTTTAAATAAAATTGTTCTACAGTTTATAGTTTAAAATGGAAATGCATTTTGAATAAAAAGAAAAAAACCTAGAACATATACTTTTGGCAATTATGACTTTCAAAGCAAAATTTGGTAGTATTAGCTCTCTTTTGAACAGTCTAAATTGAGGTGAATTGGCATTTTTCTATTAAAAAAAAATAATCCAACCTGCTTTGCTGTATTCTTCTTGTATCAAAATCTTCAGTGATCTGTACTCCAACCCCTATAAAAATTATGATGTGAAGGGAAAGGAAAATGGGAAGGTCCTCAGTTTCTTGAGCTGACTACCAGGTGGGTTGTCTAGGCCACCCCACTGAGGTCACCTTAATCCTGTTTTTCTTAGACAAGACTGTGCCCCTCCTCCCACCCCTTGCCATGGGTTTCAAGAGAAGGTATCTGGACATGAAGAGACGATAGCTCTTGTTATAATATCCGCCCCCATGGATCCCCTGCAGGTAGAGCTCGGTTGGTGATCCCAGAGATTAGCTGTTGCTGATGATGCTGAAGTGGAGGAGATGCACATGGCTTATCTCAGCCATTCAGTTTGTGTCTGAGATGAGGCACCAGATAAGGATGCAGAATTTGTGCAGACAGAGCCGGGCAACTGCATCATTAATAACCAGAGAGGAGGAGCTGACATTTATTTGCTCAAATATCCATAAACAAAGACTCTCAGAAAACGGTTGTTTTCAAATGAGTCATTGAACGAGCATGGCAGCTGGGTCTGCAGCAAATCCTCTGTGAGACACCCGGGTTCTCAGTTAAGAACCTCTTTTTCTAAGGGGAAAGAGAAGCTCCAGATTCAACACAGTACTCCCCCATGTTGGCAGGGATTTTATTTCTCCCCGTCGTGACCAGTGACGCACTATGGGTCAGGGCTAGAACTGTCTCTTTGATCCTTAGATTCATGGTGTCTATAATCTTTTTCAATTTAAAATGGAAATGTTTAAAAATGGAAATGTTGGGCTGTGCTATCTCCTGACACATTTCCTATGGTGTTTACAGAGCTGCATCAGTGGACATTTGTCATTTAGACTATCCCAGGATTCCACATAGACATTGTCATCCCACTGGCAAGACGAACACAGTCTGCTCTTTACACCAATCCCCCTCCATTCATTCTGGATGAAATTTCTTTCCAGTTTAGCAGCAGTCCCCGGGGAAGAACAGCAGGTAGCTATGTTAGGAGGGACCCTCTTTTGCTCTCTGCATGATCCTTCTTCGTATTGCCATTGCATTTGGAGCCCAACCATCAAACCCAATCAAAGTGCCGTGAATAGTGCACCCTATGGCTTTGCATGGCTGTCCAGAGAGCATGGAAACAGTTACTCAAGAGCCTGGATCAGACCCAAGAGCGCTGGCAGAAAAAAAAAAAAAAAAAAAAAGGCTTTGATTTACTCCTACTCTCTATGTTCCAAGTTTCCCTCTGAAAACAAAGAGAGGTATATATGGGCTCTTGGCTTTGTGCAAAAAATAAAAGCATTTTCATTTCTGCAAAGCCTCTGTTGTAGAATTAAAGAAAGGATGCTTTGTGAGCAATTAGTTGGTGCATGTTGGTAAAAACAAAACCTCAGAGAAAACTTGTCTTCCGTGAAATATAGGTAGGACCAACTGATCCCGGTCTGTCCAGCACAGGTGAGGGGGAGTGATCTGATCAGGAGGGCTTTTTTATTCCTTTTGAGACATCGGTCTGGCTCTTAAATGTCCCTCTGGCTGGCAAGCTTCAGCAGGATACGAAATGTCTAGGTTTTTGAGAAGAGCCCTCAGGGTCCAGCTATGAGGCCTCAAGGACTGATGCTGGCAGCTCTGATGAAGACAATCTATCTTTTGTGGAACAGGCCCACCATCAAAATGTGTGGTCCCACAGGGGTTGCTGGCTGGTAGAGGCAATGTCACAGCAATGTTTGGCAGCTGGTGACCATAACATGCAGTGCTGGTCATCCTGCTGGTTTACTAGATAGATCCTTCTCCACAAGGTCCTTTCTCTACTGCAGCTCCTGCCATCTCAGGAAGTCAGGCTCAATTCAGAGGTGAATCCCTTGGGAGTTAAGTTCACACTACAGTCAGAGGTGTGACTACAGCTCATGTAAATACACCTGCTTGGGCTTTATACAACCTTGGTGAATGTTGCTAGCGTTATGTGGAGAAACATAAGCTCAGGAATGGCTGTAGAGCAAAAAGGATTTAGGAGGAAACCTCAGGTAGGGAAATACATGGAGTATCTTGCTTGCATGGTTATCGTCTCCACAGTGCCCAGGTGAGCTAGTGTGAAACTTGCTGGGTCTGCCCAAGGAATCCACTGTCTCTCATTTGCCTGCCATGTAACCCAGCATAAGCTAATGTTTAAAAAATAGAGAGGGCATGAATAAAACAAATCACAACTATGGGGTGGGCTGGTTTTGTAGACGTGAAATGCACAATAGTTTGTCGTTCTCCTTTACAGTTGTGTCTGAAACTTGCTACAAAATTAAAACAAGAAATGTAAAGAACATATTACTGTACCTACCTCTCTCTGTGAGTGGAGAAAATTTTATTCAAACTTGGTGAAGGTTTGGACAAGCTTCAGTATGATATTGCATGCAGCTACACGGGTGCATTAGTCTGGGTCAGGAAATTTATGTGAGCCATGCTCACTTACCCACTTTTACACAAGAAAACTTTGGTTTCCATCACAGAGTGGTCTCAGATGAAGTTAAGCAGAACCAAACCTAGTGCTCTCCATCCACACTAGAACATTTCTGTCCATGGAGCCAAGCTAGAGGTAGTCAGAGGGAAAACACCAACTATGTACGTATAGCATGGATGTTACGTAGTGTGGGTGTTGGCTTCTCTGCATCAGCTGTTGCATGCTACAGATCTGCTTTTAGTGTGCCACTCTACCCAGATGTAGACATAGCTTATGCTAGCGTTCTGGTAAGAGCATTGTCTTATTTCCTTAGAGATATGCCCATGATCTGAAGTTTTGATCCTGATTGCACATTCCAATTTCTGGGAATACATCGATCCCAATCTCTTGGTTCAACTCATTTCAGTGAGAGTGGAAAGAAAGAGAAATATCTGGCCATACCTAGACCTGAAATGCTAGACATAAGTATAAACCCACCACTGACTCTGCATGGCTTTGTTGTCGTTTTTCATTGACCCACCATCTGCCTCAGCAGTATACAGGACTTAAGTGACTGGAGAATTCAAACCTAAACAAGTATCTATTGGTCCTGATTTTAGAGGACCAGTGTTCAGATACTACTCAAACAGACAACATCGTGAATAAAAGTGGTTTGGAAATTTCCCGGTGAAACATCTTTTCTCACATAAAATAACAATACACGGAAAGAAAAAACTCAAGGCACACACATGGATTTTGATGAATGTCTATTTCAAGATAAGTTTTTGGTAAAGCTAACATTTTCTGGTTAGAAACTAAATTTTTAGATGTCCCATTTTTGAAAAATGTAACTTATATTTTTATAATAGACGTTATAAGAGGAATATCAAAACTACAAAAAATAAGACCCACTTTTTTTCCCAGAATTAGAATACTTTAACTGCCCTGAAAAGATATTTGAGTCCCTTGCCTCAGAATTTTATTCAATGGGAAATTTCATTTTTTGTCTGATGCTGTGCTGCTCCAAAGCAAGGAAAAAAATGTGGGGCTACAAGACTTCTTCTCCAGAAGAAACTTCCCGATCCCACCTCTTCCTTTAAAACCCCAAAGATAAAATTTCCTTTCTCAGCAGCCATGGAAACACCATTATTTAGTACCCAATTAGCAACTGCTGATTCCCCCCTTTTACAGCAGAAGGATAACCTGTTCATTGGCCTAGAAGCTTATGGCTGGGTGGAGCATGAATTGGTATATGAAATATTTGACTTGCATCATTTAAGAAAAGCCCCAAATATAGGAAAAGTTGTTGGTGATGCCAACCAAGGCTTCTATGAGCCTTGCAGAGCATGCAGTGTTTCTTCAAGGAAATACAGAGAGCGAGGAAATGGATGCAGACTCTGCGAGAGAGGAAAGAGTTACTCAATGACACAGAATTGGACTGGGTCCAAGAGGATTACCAGCAAGAAAAAGGGGCTCTGGTTTAGTCCTGCTATCTTTGTTCCAACTTTTGCTCTGAAAACAAAAAGAGAAAACATACAGGCTCATGGCTATGTGCAACATATAAAAGCATTTTCACGTCTGCAGAGCCTTCACTGCAGAATTAAATAATGAAGGCTTTGTGAGCAATCAGTTGGTACATATTCTTAAAAATAGCTGCATCACAGACAAATAGGCTTTTGTTCAGAAATTAGGCAGGCCACATGACCAAGTCAACCAGGACAGGTGATGACAAGGATAGTGGCTCATTATTGTGTTGTGAAACTTCATGCAATATTGCCATGCTCTGTTCTGGGAGCTCAGCAAGTCTTCAGCTAAAGAGAACCAGGTTTGGTCAGGTGCATTGGGTACTTTTTTGCCCAGGACAGGAAGAGAGAGGACCAAGCCATTGCTGGATGTGGTACCCATCCTTCCGCAATAAGCTTGTTAAAAGCACTCTTCACTCCCTATACTTCAGCATTACACTTTCCCCCCATTCATATCACAACCCATTTTAACAGCCTTTGTGTCTTGTTTATAAGAGATACTAAAATGAATCTTAAATGCCATGTTTTGCACAGGTAGTTAACATGCTAGCAATGATCTTAAAGTCTACGGAACTACAGCTTAGCTCAGAGAGGAAGGATAGCATTAACTCATGTGCTCGTAGGACGCAGGATTTCAAAGGCTCCTCTGCCCATCTTAACACTACACAGGTGGGCTGGCGATTTGATGAACATCTGTCTTGTGACCACATGAATCTGTTCTCCATTTGATTTTCTGATGGGTGAGGTGTGTTCTGGCATCTATTCTGATAGTTACTGAGTAGAAAAAGATGATGCCTAGCCAAATATCTGCTTTCCAGAAATGCCCGGGAGGGGTTGAATAAGAGTGAGCACAAGCAGCAGGGTCTACACGGGGAGTCTCCCTTTGAGTTTCTTATAATGAGCTTGTAGCTGCTGCTCTTACCCAGTTCTTGGTGTTTGGCTGCAGTGAAGTCCATGGCCACTAACCAGCCTGTTGCACAAACAAGGATTTATGATTTCCACTGATGTTTCTTCCTCCTTGGACACATGATTTATTCTGAGGAAATAACTGGATCCTGACTGGAGATCTGTGCAGTAGTCCAAGGTTGAGATTTTGCTTCTCAGTCAGAGACTCCTTTTTCACTGTTACACCTTTGCTCCAGGCTCTAACAGTGCTAGGACTAGTAGCACGGAGGCGTATATGTGTGTATTACACGTGTGTGTTAATGTTAGTGGTTATGGATGCTATCAAGGCTGCAAGCAGAAATTTGAGAATGACTGGCCTAATATTTTTGTTGGGTTTTTCCTGTTTCTGTGAGAGTGTGTTAACAATTTTAAAATTTAATTTAGTATAATTTAGTTTATTAAAATTAGGAAATTCACCTTGTGCCTGACAGTAGCAATACTCTGGTAGAACGTGACCCAAAAGCCATTCCTGGATAAAGTACGAACGTAGAGCATGTGAAATGGGGTTTCATTGCCTGGTAACTGCTGGCTGAGGTTCTTCATTGTTTTGTCTTGTGATGGGTGCTGAGAGAAGGCCAGGCTGTTTCATCAGTCCTGGATCCTGGCTCCTACTCTTGAGAAACTCCATAAGATGACGTTCTAGCTTACACCTCATCTGCGTATTAGGCTACGTGGGGTGGCAGGTCAGCTTGCCTGAAGAGCTCCTCTCTCCAGAGGCAGCTGGGCCTTTGCTCTGGGTGCCCGCTTAGCTTGACAGGAAGATGAATGAGAACATTTGTAAATTTTTGTCTCGTACAATGTATTCCCGGCTTCCTTCCAGCCCTGATTTTGAAACTGGCATGTGACTGGTTCAGTTGAGTCTTCCCATGTCTTTCTAACATTCCTTTTCAATTTGGGCATATTGTTCTGCTTGGTGATAGTGGCTCTGATAATTGCGTGAGTCAGCCATTTTGCGCAGTTTGGCAATATACTGATCTATTGTTTTTTCAGCTCCTTGGACAACGTTCCTGATTCTGTGGGTTGAAAAGCCCTTCTAGGATTTTACAGAGTCCTTCCTGCTCTGCTCTTGTCCCTATCAAGCACTGTAAATGCATATGGTGGACCTTATCTCAGAGAACTAAAGACATGCCTGCTTGCATTTCATTTTCTTCTGCATTCACTATCAATCGGCTATTTTCAGTTCTATCTTGCAGCCAGAAGGGCACCAAGCTACTGACCACAGCCCCTTTCACATTTAGCTGTCAGATCTGAGACAGTGCTGTGTCCTTGCCCTTGCCCTTTTTTCCTTCTCCTTCTCTTTCTTTCTATGACATTGTTAGTTTCTTGTGCTTGCAAGTCCCTTTTCCTCACTCCACCACCCTCCATGTTCCAGCACAAAAGGCGGCTGCCCACAGAGAGGTGAAAGAGTTGCTCATGACTGTTAAGTGTGTCCTTAATTATTACAGAAGTGCTCCCTTGAACTGAGTAATTTGTGGTTATTAATTCATGCTATTAAGGTAGCTGTGAAGAAAGGATGGCTCGCTGTTATTTTGCATTCGTTTGATAGGCACCTTATTTGAATGTACGTTTTATCAAGTTTTATCTCGAGCTGCGTGACACAGCTAATTATACCTGTTTCCACAAGCTTCAAGCTCCAGTCTGAAGGAGAGTGAGCATATGAAGCACCAGTGTCTTAATTCTTAGAGATAAATGTTTGGTTTCACTAAATGTTTGAGCACATGGGTTTGAAATGTGACTTCTGCTAGTAAAACTCACATCACAGGAAGAGTCTGTGAGCAGTCAACAGTTTTTTGTGCCTATTATGCTTAGTAATCCAGAGAGAAGTGGAAGGGGCAGATCCACTGTGACACGTCCCAGCACAGAGGGAAGAGCTGAGCGATCATGGGATGTTTTGCAGGAGATGCTGTGTTCTTCCTCTTCCCTCCATGGAGCTTGGAGGACCCAGGAGTCTGGGGCTACATTGGCTGTTGGAAGGGAGATCTGAGGGGTCCAGGTCAAATGTGTCCACGGAAACTAAAATAACAATAGAGATGAGCCTATGTAGGAAGTTAACTTCTTCCTACACAGCCTGGTCAGGGGTCACCAAAGAATCTGGGGTAGGGAACTGCTTCTTAGAAGATGACCCAGGCAAATGTGCCTCCTCTGTTAGGCCACATGTAGGACTAAAACAACATGTAAATCTACAGAAAAAGCTTAACATCATAAAAGGTTGCATTTTTTCTGTGCCTGCGTGCCAGGTTGTCTAATGGCAGGTGTTAACTAGTAAGAAGAATCGTTTTCAGTCAATGCATGGATGACTCATCAGCACAGCAGGTCAGAGAGCTAAGGGCTGTAGATGGGCTTTAATAAGAGCTGAGATAATTTTATGACCTATGAAAGCTTTTGCCTGGCTGTTCCTGTATAATCAGTAAGAGAAGGGTAATCAAAGCTCGTTCCTTGGGGCACCAGCTAATGATACTAATTAGCACACAGACAAGGCTTTGCTGAAAGCATTACACCCAGGCATGTGCTAATTAATTAGCTGATTGTCTAGAGGAAGGTGTTACCCTTGCGTTCTCCCTCTCCTGTAAGATTATGCAATGGGAAGGAAGGAGGGTTTTATGCTTGCTCATAAAATAGATGCCACTGTGGAGTAGTCCGGCATGGTGAGTTTGGGCAGCTTTTCCAGGAATGTGAATCTGTGCTGAGGTTTAAAGAGATTCCTCGAACTATTACTCCAAGTTGTATCTCAGTGCATTGAGGGACAAAGGTAGTGTTATTAATTTTTTTTGGCCTGTTTGTCCTCTAGAAAAGGACTGGTGCCAAAGCCAGTTACATTCAGCCCCATGTGTATACTCAGGCTATAGCAATGACACTCAAGTGAAGTCACAGTCCTGAGTTTCTGGGAAGAGAGATTTACATGGAAAACTGTTCCTGCTAGTTTCTATGGTGCAAGAGCATTGCCACTTGTAGCCAAAACCAGGCATTGGTACAGGCTCTTGGCACCACCACAGGCTCTCAGGAAACTCTGAAGATCAAAGATCACCCCCTCTGATGGGCTGTGGGGCTCGCTGCCTTTCCCAAGCAGGGCTTCTTGCAATGAACTCGGATTTGATGAAATCCAATGTCCTGACATTACAGTGACCGCTTTGGCTCCAAGGAGCTTAACTCAGACAGAGGCACTGGAGTCTGGCAGTGACCAAGTGTTTTCTCTTGTTGGCTTTCTATTTCTAGGAGACTGTTGGATGGGATCCCAAGTGATATATATCTGGCTTCTTTTCCAGGCTGGTTTGTGTGTGTGTGTGAATGTGACTAGGCAGAAAATATTCTGTCCATTGTTATATGGGAGAGAAGCAAAGAAAGACCGGTTTAAAAGAGCAATGTAAGGCAGAGTATATTTTTCTTTTAACTCCATACAAATCCCTGCCTGGCCAGACCTCCATAGTGCTCAACATTCTGCCCAACCAAGTCACAGACAAATTTTGCAGCTGCATTCAGGGTTTCTCACTCCCTTTCCTCTCCCCTGCACTTGCAGAGAAAAGAGAAACTCTGTTGTGTCTGGAAGCATGTGACAGACAGGTTGGCTTGACCTACAGTCGGCAGAGGAAAGAGAGCAAGTTGCTCCCTGTAATTTCATAGGTCCTGCATAAAAACTACCATGTGGGAAGAGTTCTCGATTATTAGAATGACCTCTTGGTCAGGTTTTGAGGAGCTATTGGGTGGTCACCCTTTGTGGAAAAGGTGGGTGGTGGGAAGTCCCCTCCTCTGCTCCTACAGAGGAGCCCTGGTAATTTGCAGCTCTGGGCCAGTTCTTTTCAAGTTAGATAAAGCCAGTGTTTTGTGAGCAGACTTGGAAGCAAGAGGGAAGCAGCCTTGTGCCATCAGTTCCTTTAAGCGGGTGATTTTCGTGTCTCATGGGATATGAATGTGCATGAAGCAGTTCTTCCTTTCATTTGCTTTAGGCTTGTGTCTGCCCCACTTCCAGTGTGGCTCGCCTGCTTTTGGATTTGACTTGGTACCCAAACTTGCCATCCCTGCTCCTTGGAGGGCGGTTCAGCCCATAGATCTCTTCACAGGAATGCGGTGAGCACCTCCAACATCTTCCCTGGGTGGCCCACTAAGACAAAGCCTTGCAGTCCGATGCCCAGTGCTTGTTCCACAAATACGAGCTGCTCCTCCCATCACCTGAGTTTGTATAACCATACTCATCACAAGCAGTTGTAAACATTGTCCACACGGGTATGTGACTCAGTGAGTGCCCGTGGGGCTGACTTTTGCAGACCTCAAATCACCACATGAGAGGACCGTTGCTCTCAAGGCCTGAGTCATTTGCTTAATGGGCCCTATTAAGATGGCAGAGGTGGCAGTGTTACTAGGAAGGAAGAGAACTACCATCTTCACTGTGACACTGGGGGCATTAAGCAAAGTCCCTTCTTCCTAAGGCACCCTCCATCCTCAAGCAAAGGGAGAGTCCACATTGCTTCTGCCAGTTTAAGGACAGAGAAAAGCACACATAAAGTGAAAGATTAAACACAAACCATTGCATTTTTGGTTTTGCAAGACCTGTAAAAGAGCTGGTAACCTGTCAAAAGCCGGAAGCTCGAATCTTCTCGGATGTCTTCCCGAAGTGCTGAGTAACATATTTCAGAGTTGTGCATTTGGGCATGTGCAAGTTACCGTGTGTGGCAGAAATAAAGCGCCTTCCCTTTTCTTATTCAAGTTACATACAGACACAACCATGTCATTCACATAAATCAGGCACAATTAGCCAGAGGGCTCAAATTTACAGCGTTTCTGATAAACCAGACGCCTAAGAAATTCTGTGATGGGAAAAGGCTGCACTCTGTAAGAACACAGCAGGTAACAGTAGCCTTGTGAATGATAGCCCAAAGCCTCAGCTTTCGCCCCAGTACCTGAACATCTCACTGTCCTGAGGGAAACATCTGCGGAGCAATTATTATCTTGGAAAGAGCCATGGGAAAATAAAGCAGTCGGTAACACTTGAAAAGCGTCCCAGATTCCCACTGAAAGGCTTTGTCAGAGCTGTGAACCTTCACTTTATTTAGCTGTACGCATTTTTTTTTTTCCGGAGTGGGTAGTAAACCAAAAAAGTATCCTGTATGTTGCTGCGGTGGGAAATCTCAGCCATGATAACATTCAGCTCAAGGTTGTTATCTAGTGGGTTGTAACCTGGGGAATATGGGAATATTTCCCAAGGGAAAAGCAGGGCTTGTCACTTTGTGCTCTTTGGGAGCTTAACTGTTTGTGTCTCGGTAGGTCCCAGCTTGATGAGCCACGTAACATACACTACTTCGTGCTGACAACCACTACTTCATGCTGACCTGCAGAGGGGTTGGATGTGTTCACCCCCTCTCCACAGGACACAAATTTTATGTCACAGACACTCTTCTTTTTTTCCTGAGGTTGTTTTTTTATGCAAGAGGAAAGGGAGATTGAGACCTTCAGTCTGCACAAACCTCTCTGCTTCTGTCTCTGCTGACATATACAAACTAGCATGGCAGGCCATTAAATACGTGCCTATCACAGCAGGAGAAATGACAGGGCTGCCACTGAGCGTGGTGTTTCCTAGCAGGACAAGCTGGATGGCACAGTCCCCAGACGCTGCTCCATGCTCTGGCATCCCTCCCGCTCATGGGTCTCATGCAGCAGGGACGGGGTCACAGCTCTGGCTGTGTTGGCATGTCCAGTTGCAGCGGTGGCAGAGAGACGTGGGAAAGCCTCAGGGAGCCCGCAGAGGTGCACCGAGCTGTGGAGGAACCTCTGTGTGCATGGGGAGGAAAGGTGTGGGGCACACCACCTGCCCACATGCAATCCCAAGTGGAAATGGCATGTGAGGCTGAGCAATAGTGCTTGGCACTTGCCTTCAGAGGCTGTCAAAGGGCTTTGGGCAGGAGACAGTATCACTCCCCCCATTTTCACAGATGGCAAAATCGAAGCCCAAGGCAGGGAAATAACTTAGCTAAGGTCACCCAAGGAGGCAGTGGAGGAGCTGGGAATAAAACCCAGGTTTCATGAATCACTAAACCACACCGCTTCCCCTTAGGGCTATGGATGTATTATAATAGAGCAAGATCCAGATGTGGTTTTTAACTGTCATTCAATACTCTGTGTGATATTACTCTGCCTAAGAAAATATACAAATTTGGACTCCCTGGAGATTTGACTAGTTCAGGGGAGCTTGATTAAGCCTGTTTGGCATGACATTGTTAGGCATAACAGCACACAAGGGGATGGGGGGCAATTCTCAAACAAATCAGCAGGGCCCATGGAGTTGCTGACCTCTTTCTGTACCCAGGAGGATGCATAAGGATTTGAGAAACACAATCTCTGAAAATGAAGGAGGGAGCAGAGTCAGAGCAAAGAAGCTGGACCACATCAGGAGGTAGGAAGAAAACAGATGCTTGGCAACAAATCTATGATCAGACGTGCTGTTCCAGTGGCAGCCAATCCCCTTAGAAAGTTATTGCTCTCCAGCTGTTCATCTCTGTTCCCTCCATTCCCTTCCCAACCCACCAGCTCAACTGCTTGTTAACTGCTCCATAAAGCGCCTGTTCTGAGGGGGCTGGGTTTGGAGGTGTTTGCAGAGCTGCCTATGCTGGCCATTCGGCAGAGGCAGTGAGCAGTGGTGGTGAGGAGGAGACAGGGCAAGGGTGCAGGGATGGCCAGCTCTCCACCCAGCTCTGCCACATCGCAGCAGCTCATCTAGCTGCAGTCAGAGAAAGTGGTGTTAGCTGGGTAAAAAAATATTGCTCTGCATATAAAACTCTTCATGCTTTGATATTAACAGTAAGCAGTGAGTGGGCCAAAACCCCATAGCCTGAAGCCATGATTTAAATTGATCTGTGTTCACATTTCTACCTCCAGGTTTGGGCTGGGGGGATGGGAAGAATGGAAGAAATGCATCCTTTCATCAAATTTCTTCATTAAAATTGCCCCCACCCCACCCTGACAAACTGCAGGTGTTTTTCCAAAAAGGCCTGTTCTTGGAGTCAGATGATTGCCTATCATCTCCGTTTCAGCTAAGAATAATAATGAGCTCCTTAACTTTTGGAGTTGGCCTATACAATTAGAAAGTTATATTTAAAAGACTGAAAAACTTGAAATCAAACACTGTCCCTTTCATACTTCTTCATGTTAAATAAATGTTTGTGATTTAAAGTTTAATTCCTGATTTCTGCAGCAGAACTCATGCTTTTGAATGTTTGGTCTTACAAATGCAGAATTCATACTGGCTTGAATTGGAAGTAACACTCTTCCTTTCCCTCCCAATAGGGTTATGTGATGCCCCTGAGTGATGTTAATAAAACATTGTCCCATCTGCATGTTAGGAGGGTAACGGAGACACCTTTGTGACTGGATGAACAGAACCATCCTCATCCGGTCCATAGACCATGCAGTAAATCCGTGTCAGTCTCATCCTGCTGTGGAGTATTTGTATTCAAGTCCTAGATGAAGTGATTCCTGTGGATACTGTGTTTTAAAAGCATTCAGGGGGCTCTGGTGATGAGAAGTGCCAGTGTAACCCACTGATGACACCTTGTGCAAGGTTCCTGGCTGTGTTGAGGGTCCAAAGTCATAGAGAGAGGCTGATTTTGGGGAGAAGCAGTGCAAATTCACGGCTTTCTCTCTGCAAGGCTTCGGTCCAGCCCCTGTAAACTAAGTAAGACAGCAGCTGTCATGTCTACTGATGGCAGCCCACACTCATTAGATACAGATGAACCGAACAACAGTTTGATGAGAACCGAAGGTGGAAAGCGCTACTTCAGTATTGGTATTAAACCTTCCTAATGATCTAGTCATATCAACCTCTCCTTTTTAAAAATGAAAAAAACCCAAAGCTTCCTGTGTGTTTATGCTTATTTAAAAAGGCTACTAGGAAGCTACAGCAGAAAATTCATCTTTCACTTCTCTGAAGATAAGGGCAGGAGTCATCTCACTATATTCTGGTTACCTAAAAAGTGGGTGGCTTACATAAATGAAACTTGCTCTATAGCTGCTGGAGAGATACTGGCAAGTCCAGGAGAGGATTTCTGCCCGTCTAACCAAGAAATCAAAATGAGAGGGGAAGATTTGTCTTCTGGAGTGTCTCTTTCTCCATCACGCATAGGAGTTTAGATCACCAGTTTAGCATGCCCAAAATTTAGGTTCAGTGAGCTGAAGCCACAACCTGATGGTCATGTCACAGAGAGGGAAACTGCCTGACCAGGAGAAGAAAAATAAGGGCTGAAAAAGGGAAGCAGAGAGTGGCCCCAGAAAAGGTAAAAAGAGACAGAAAGTTGAAGAATTACAGACAAAAGACAGCACTTTTAAAACAAAGCCACTTCAGAGGCTGTAACGCAATGTGTCCTTCAATATCAGGTTAGCTGTTCAGCGGCTGGCACTTTGCACCGTGTGAAAAGATCTCAGCTGAAGATCTTTGATAATCCAGCCAGCCGCAGCGTACTCAGGGGCATTATTCCCATAAGCCCAGCAGGCAACTGCGGGGAGAGGGAGGCAGAGCTTTCCCACCGCTGACAGACACCCTTGCTGTCCCCTGCTCCCACCCGTGGTGAGTCATGACTCTGGAGACACCGCCCTGGGCACTGGAGAAATCCACAAACCACTACAACGTGATATTATGGACAGGATGGAAGTGATGCTCTTCTCCTTGAGCCTCATGGAGGGAAACTGCCAGGGTTATGGGATCAGGAGGTGCTGGGAGCATGGGGTCAGGAGAGTACCCCAAGGATGGGACACATGAAAGGCACACTGGATCTGGGTGATGGAGATGGCATGCTCCAGGAGCCAGGTCTTGATGGAGAAACTGAAACTGGAAGCTTCCTGCATCTTCCCTGCCATAGCCAGCATCTGACTGCACATCTCTTTACAATCCAAATGAACTTTTGTATTGCAATAAATACAACCTAGCCAGCCAGGTGTTTGCTTGCTCCTCAGCTGTTGATAACCGGGGTCCTTACTGCGATATCGCAAATCCATAATGCTTCTGCCCACAGCCACACTTGGCTGCAGTGGCCTGTGAAATCAGTTTGGGCTCAGCTCCTCAGCCTGTGGCAATTAGCCCGACTCCCCAGGAGGCAGGTGGGGGGATGCTGCATGAGTGTGTTTACAGAGGAACAGAAATATTAAACCTTTGTCCTGCTTGTAAATTAAATGTACTGTTAAAGCTCTGGTCGGATGCTCGCCCGACCACCCTGCCACCTCCTCTGATTTATCTCAGCAGCAGATGCAGGCCCACACTTCGGTGGTGAACGCTGCCAGTAACAAAGCAAATCTATTACTCACCCTCCTCTTTGCCCAGGAAAATAAAAACTCAAGTATGTGGACTCGTTTGGAGGGGGAAGAGGGAGCAGCGTGGTTTCATGGTGTGGTGGAAAGGCACTTTATCTTTGCTGAGCTCACGGCTGACCTACCAACGTGAGGTTGAACGGGTTGTGTGGGATGGCGGCCAGCCGGCGAGCAGCAAGCCCCAAAGAAGCCCACAACCTGCTGGAGCGGGAACCCCGCGTGGCTCGGGCTCTCTCATCTCCCCTGGTGGTGCCGGGTTGTCGGGCGTCACGTGGTGAGACATCTGTTCCTCCAACCACCCTCCTTCCTCTCCCGGCCGGCTGAATGACCGTCTGCCATCCTCGCCGAAGAGATCTGTCCTCACCGCGCTAGCTGAGCACACATTTGGATAGAGACTTCGGGAAAGTCTGTGTCCTCTTTAAAAACTGGAAATGGGACTTAACTTCTAGCTTTGTAAACGAGCTTCAACCCTGTCTGTCTCTCAAGTCCTGGGCGTGCTGCAAGACAGTGTTATATTGCCAAAGTTGCTTGATTTACTCTGTTTTTCTCTTCTGTCTTCTCTTCTTTTCTCTGCATTCCCAATTCTTCCTTCTACTGCTTTTTATGTTGCAGAAATGAGTAAGGAAGCAGATTTACATGGTGTGAGATGTTAAGAGGAACCTTATGCCACACGTGGATACTGTGTCAGGGAGAAATGTATATGTCTGCGTGTTTGAGACCACTTGCACAGGACGGCAACCGCAGGATCGTGGGGATAGGAAAGCCTGATGTCTTGAATACTGCAGAAAAAACAGCCAGCCTTGATCCTCATTCTGGGAAACAACAGCTGCTGCCAGGATAATTTTATCCTCTTGCTTACACAAGAGAGAAGATCTATTTTACAAACATCCCGTGATCTCCTGGACCCATATATGCGGTCATTCCAGGTCAGAGTTGCATCACTGGAGTGGCAGGTCCATATTCTGACCTGCTTTTTTGCTCTCTTCCAGCAGACCCTTCCTGCCTTGAATGTTCTGACCTAGGGACCATTTTCTCTCCTCCCCTGATTGAGCTGGTTATCACTGCATCCCCTTCCCAGAGTCTTTCCGTGACTTGCAGGACACTAGGCAAGTTTTGCTCCATCATACTCAGTGTAGTAACTCACTTAACATCGAACAACAAACAATCATGGAAGAAAAGAGCTGGTTTCCCTGCTTGCAGGATGCAAGGCACTAGAGATAAGAAAGCGTTCTCATGCCCTTATCAATTCTTATGCTGAAGTACTTGGCTTTTCCTGGCATTACATGTCTTACTGTCTGCCTGAGTGCAAAGGAAGAGACACAAATTAATTAAAGAGAGATTTCCCAGATCACTATCTTTCCACAGCGCATAACTGCTCTGCTGCACCTGTAATCTGCACAGTACCTCTGATTAGCTCCCAGAAGCACTTCCCAGATGAAAGTTTCTCTAATGAAAAAACATGGAGAGAGAGAAACCTCAAAATTCTTCTTAATTTTTTTTTGGGTGGCAAGAGAAGAAAACTTGAAATGTTTAATTTTGTAATCAGGCATTTTGTTATTTTCTCATTTGTTTGTTTATTTGAAACAACTTTTTGGCTCCGCATTTTCTTTTGAAAACATTCAGAAGATAAAAAAAATCCCCAAGCTTTTCAGAGGAGCTAAAAATGAAAATTGTTGGCATTTCTGGAGAAGCATATTGGCTTCAAAAGGGATAGAAAATGGCCTAAAGTCGAACAAAACTTTGTATTTCAAGAAACTAAATTCCCTTGAAAATGTCATTTCCTTCAGACTCTTCCAGCGCCAAAATTTCTCCTTTTTTTTTTTTTTTTTAACTCTTTCCTTGAAATTGCCAATGAGTCTAATCACATGTTTTGCTCTGAACTGTAATTACCGCATTGGAAGTGCCGTGTAGCACAGCCAAAGCAAGAGCGCTCCCGATTGCCTCCCGAAGCTGCCCCGCAGCACTGAGGGTGCCCGGGAGGGTGGCTTTCAAGACACGTTTTTATTTGGTTAGCAACGGTCACTTGGCATCTGTGCAATCAAAGTATTCCCGTGTTTAACACCGAGCTGTGAATGTTGACAATCGGTGGGTTAATCATTATGGAAATACTGACTGATTCTTGAGTCAAGTGTCAGGTGGTGCCAAAAACCAGAGCCTCGGGACAAAGGACAGAGAAATTCAGCTCTGACTAATGCTGCAGATAAAACGGCTGTTATACAAAAACGTGTCTTCCAACACAACCCTTGGGTCCCAGCAACATCTGAACCACAAAGTCCACTCTCCTTCCCCGTGAAAAACAGCAAATGCCATTAGTTGTGATTCGATTTGAGCCGAAGTCTGGGGCTCTCAAAGACTTCGATGGGGGACAACTTATAGCCCTGCTAACAAACTGTCCAGGCTGCTGGGGGTTATTTATATAGAGATTAGAGAAAAATAAAAGGAAAAAAAAGGCTTCAGAATTAGCCATGAATGAACTTAGAAACTAGAAATTAGAAGAGGGTTTCTAAGCAGCAGAGGAGAGGAGGTCTGGAGCATGTCCACCATGGGTATAGCACCGGTAAAAACTGGTATCAGGTTTTAAGATGATCTGCATCAGTCAATGAATGACACAAATGACTGTGAAGACAGGGGCCGTGCCTCTTGATTTAGCTCTGCCTTTCTATAGTCCTGTTTATTGAGGGCTGAAGAACCAAAAATAGAGGCAATAGTCATAGAAGCCAAAGCTTGCAGTCCCTCCCCGAAGTATTTAAAATAAAGACTGCCATCTTCAACAATGACTCAGGATTTTGAAGGTTTCCAGCTTTGGCTGCCCAATGTAACAGAGAGTAAAAAGAGTGTGATTTCACACAGGATGGTCCTCTCTCAGCACCAGTGAGCTGGATACACCACCGGGCCCTTTGGGAAGTCTTGGTTCACCCATCAACTAATGCCTACAGATTTTTGCCCTTAATCAGCCCTTTCAGTCTGGCCCAGGGCAGCAGAGGGTGGAACACACTCAGTAGCATTTTTTGGAGAGTGGGAAAGGCAATTTACAGGGCAAACAAGTTCCAAATATTATTTTCCTGAGCTTAATGTTGGTTGCAAATACATGAACCTTAAAGGGTGGGGAGGACAATATGCAACATGCAATCGGGGGTGTTTCTGATCCTGGGGGACTGTGTGTATCTATTGTTCACCAGCGTTAACAGTGGGATTCCCATCATCTAATTTTGACTTGGCTTCTAACTCTGGGGCAATTCAAGTTATTTTTTTCAAATCCCTGGCCATGGCAGGAGAGAGTGGTCGTTGCTTAAGGGACGATTGCGAGGCACTGCTGTGATGGAGCTTGGATGTGCTGCTATAGCGCGTGGAAAGAGGCTGACAGCTCTGGATGGCAGTGCATCCTCTCTGTCGTAGAGAGCGTTCTTGGAGAGAGACAGATCTCCTGCCCTTCAGCAGAGGGAGATCCTAAATGGCCAGCTAAGACTTGATGCTAAATTTTTAAATAGAGAAAGGGCAGTGTGATGAATCCCATCTGAATAGAATATGGTCATTAACACATCATTAAAAATGCCTAGCATTTTACAAATGCAAACAATAAAATCCTTCCGGGAGTGCCAGTCTCCCCTTTCTCTTTAAATGCAGCTATATTTTTTTTAGTACATGGTGACTTTTCAATACTCAGCCTGCTTCTCTTCTTTTCCTCTGCAGCTACTGCTCTTCCCCAGCTGGATAGGAGCAAGATGCTTGCTCTCTGTGCTCTACAAGCAGTGGCACATCCTTACCTTGTTGTCCATAAGGTTTTACTGCTCAGGACCCAGTGCAAAGCAAATCCGTCTTCGTACTCTGACTCTTCTTTGGTGGCTCAGAGAGGAGTACAGCTTATGGCCTCACAAGGGATAGTGTCGTGTGAGAGAAAGGTGGGTGCCTCACCAGTTTGTGCCACTAGCCAGAAGGCACCTAAAGAGGAAGCCAGGAAACTAGGATTTGACCTCAGAATAGGTCTCTGGGGAGCATGCAGAGCCCAAGGGTAGCAGGTTCATACTGGCTGCAATGTTTGTAGGACAGCTGGTCTGTCTTGGTAGAGTGGCATCCTGTCATCCTGTTTGAAGTCAGGGGTCTGGGCAAACTATGGTGAGAAGTACCAAGCCAGAAATAAAGAAATGAATTTGTTAGTAGCTTTGACTATCTATCCAAACTATTGAACCACAATGCAAAACACAGAAGGACCGTGACAGCAATAACATCCCTTTTATATATAGCCAGTTCTGCTACTAGAAAATGTTGTTATAGCGGTGTTCCTCTTCCTACCAATTCCCATTTCTCTTTGCGTCCAACTTCAACTGGGTAACTGTCCCTTAGACAATATTTTCTGGGCAGCAAATCCTGGCAGAACTGCCATAATCTCACCAATGTTAAAGAAAGAGGAGCTGCAGAGGAGGGGTCCTGCAACAGCCCAGAGAAGAGCGCGCTCATGTTGCAGAAAACGACTGAACAAACTCAGCTTGTTGAGTTTAGTGAAATGAAGGCTGAAAAGGGTAGGACCGGCTGCCACAGATACATCAAGGCCCTAAATACTGCGGAGGCAAGAGAGCTATTTAACTGAAGTACAATGTTGGCACAAGAACAGCTGGGTACAGGCTGCCCATGAATGCATCTAGACAATGGGAATAGACGGGAAACAGCAATACAAAAGTGAAAAAAAAAAGAAACCAAGTCATTTTCAGATTATAAAGTCATAGAAATGGAGCTGAGAAAGGCCTCCGGAGACCTGCTCATTTTGGGCTTTTTAACCTTTGGTAATATGACAACCACTCCTAAAACAGAAAAGCCAGAGACCATTTTGTCAGTGTGGCCACAATACTTTTAATTCACAGCTTACTGTCCCCTACATATTCCTCTTATTATTTTCCCCATTTTGGCCGTATGTTTGCATATGAGAACATGAAATATTAAAATTAATAATTTGCAGTCATTTCACAGCCCTTCAGTCTGACAGTGCTTCATGCATAATTGGGTGAGAAATATTGCTCTACTTCAGTCCTCTGCTCCAAAGCCCTGTCACAAGCAGCTAAAGCATCCCTCATTCTTGATACACTCACGAGAGAGGTTGTGGGCATGTGGTTGCTACTAACAGTAGGACTCAGACTTTATGATTTCTCTGAGCACCAGGCAAGGAGGGAGGCTTGAAGGAATGTGAGACCTATGAGTGCGATGGTGGTAGTGATCAAGAGCTTTCAGCCAGCCCCACCACCAAGCAAAAGGGATGTGAGATGATGGATGGGGAGGCCAGGGAAGTCTCCCTGGAGCAGTCTCAGCTGGCTGTTGGGGACTGCATGGAAGACTCACACCACACGCCCAGGAAGGTGGCAGCTGACCCCGAGGGGTCATCAGGGTCCGTGGGGCAGTGGGTAAGGCAGCCCCCACCTCCTCTTACCCCTGGGCAACAGAAGGAGCAGCTAAGCTTGCCCCTTGCTCCCAGTCCCAGCTGTGCTGCTCCCCATCCCCACCCTCCTGCCTCAGGACCGCGGCAGCAACAGCCAGTTTCCCTGTGCGGCTGAGAAGCCCTGAGCCTCTGCTGGGGTGCTCTGGCTCTGTACGACCTTCCCTGTGCCTCTTTCCTCCTTCCACCTGCTTGTCTTATCTGTTTAGTGGTCGTCCTCTTCCAGAGCTGGGACTGGTTTTGGCAGTGGGTAAAAAGAGTGCCCAATAACAACCAAGTCCTCCATCCACTTGGAGACTAGAGGTGCTACTTTCCTACAAATAAATATCAGAAGGAGCTTTTTTTGGCTTCACGTCTCTGCCTCTGCACAGGAACCTGTGTCACCAGTGGCTCTCCAGACTGGGGTGAGCTAAAGTGTCAAGTCCTTATATTTCAAATATCCATGTATGCATTCTTTCCACGCGCTGTGAAAATACCCCCAAAAAGCTCTTCTGGGGCTTAGAGCATTACT
This sequence comes from Phoenicopterus ruber ruber, assembly GCA_009819775.1. Taxonomy (NCBI): domain Eukaryota; kingdom Metazoa; phylum Chordata; class Aves; order Phoenicopteriformes; family Phoenicopteridae; genus Phoenicopterus; species Phoenicopterus ruber. The sequence goes on along the minus strand of CM020220.1, from coordinate 26,885,276 downwards.
GTTGCAGTCTACACTGTCATTTAGTTCCCTGGGTAGTAGAGAAATTGGGAGTGGAGAATGCCAGATCTGGCTTTACTTTGGCCCTACAAATGTATTACTGAGTAGTGAAAAGTCAGGGAAAAACATAAATCTCACTGCTGCACTCCAGTGCTCTGGGAGTTTTTCAAGTCCCTCTGGAATCCAGAGGCAGTTTTTGGTTTGGAAGTCTAAATGTACTTTACTGATGGGGCCAAATCCAGTCTTAACACAAGGCCATGGAAGTCAGGGGAGTTTCATTAGGAATGCGTTAGGAATTGCATCTCTGCTTTAGGGGCTATATATTAGGGGAGTTGCTGAGCCAGCCTGCCTTTATAAAATGTCAGAAGTAATAAAGAACAAGCCTCGTACCAGTGTGTTTTCACTCCTCACCCCGAGATTATCAGATCACCGCAGACACCAAATCACTCCTGCAAGACAACAGTAAAAATGTTTTGCTCTGCTCTGCTGTCTGCTATGGTGTATCTCAAAACTCCTGCAGACTGTTCCTGTAACTTTATCACTTTCACCTCCTAGTTAGCAAAGCGGTATTTTCCCCATTTCACTAAACAGCAAACAGAGCACAGGACTGAACTATATGCATTCATGACGGTGCACCCCCTGAGCCTGCTCACTTCTGCACAATGTGAGGGTCTGAATATCCCACAGAAAACTCTCAACAGGCAAGTCAAAACTGTAGGTGGAGAAATGCACTGGGGATTTATACTGCTGCACCCTGTCAACTTCTGCCGAGTGGGTGTGTGTACTTTAAAATGTGTGCATACACAATTTACTCATTCAAGGTGATACTGACTGGTCTTGCAAAGCCTGAAAGAAGGTGAGTGAAAGTATCCTAACACATCATCCTCCTCTAAGAAAGCAGAAAGCCAGGCTGGGCAGCCTCCGGGATTTGTGAGCATTTTCCCGGTCAAGCGGAGCTGCGTCGCTGGTGGACAGGTAGCAGCTGTCCCCGTTGCGCTCTTCTTCCTTGCGCCAGTCGTGACAAGCTCCTGGCCCTGCAGAGGTCGGGACCCTGGTGAACCGCAGCAGAGACATCAAATGCTATTCAAGGCTCCTGCAAAGTTGCTGCATCTCAGACATCCCAACTATTTTAAATTTAAAACACAGCTTTGGCAGGCATGTCTCTCCTGCAGCATTCTTCCCATTGCACCCGTATGCACAGGCTTGGCTTTCCAAACAAGAGCTCTACTGAGGAGCTAGCTTTGTTATTAATAAGATGACTATGTTTATGTAGTTTAAGTGATGTTAAAATTAAAGTGAAGTTATGATTCAGCTGACTTCAAGTTTTCTCAGCTCCCTTGCTTTGCACACACAGTTTGCCCTGCACTTGTTTGCCTTGGCAGGGCCCAGGCTTAATAGTAACAATTTCATCTTCCATTTATAGGCATCTGCACGCCATGTTATTCTTTTAAAGACGAACACTTCTCAGAGCTGAGCAAGGGGGATGTGTAAAGCCATGCATGCAAAGGCAAAAATCTTTTCAGGATCTCAGCTTCTTCACATAAGGAATAGCTTTGTCTCTGCCCTTTGGGAAAATAAGTAGAAAAGGAAAAAAGTCCCGTCTCTGACTTTGCATCTTGAAAAAGAAAGGAAAACAGTCGCAAGCCTGCAATGTTTTACATTCAGTGTACACTGCTTGGCAAACCTCCAGGGCAAATGTAAGAAAGCTGTAAACTGATGGAGTTGGATATATCAGCAGATATATTTTCTGCGTGGAGAGATGTATTCATTTTTTTCTTAGATATTTAGACTTCAAGCAACCACTGTACCAGCAACTATCTCTTCCAAGAGTCTGGGCTTGGGTTCCCACCCAGACTTCCCAGCACCTAAGTGCTGTGCAGCCCATGGAGAATTGCCTCCTTCCTCTTAATCACTAGCCAGCCCTTCTTGCAGGTTTATCCTTTAAATCAGTACTCGTGATGATGGAGCTTCTGGATGATTTTTTTTAATGTAATTTAATTTTTTTTTAAAAATTAACATTTAAAGGAGGGTTGTAGCAGGGATTTGACGTTTTGGAAACCAAGACTCCAGGAGGATCTTTCAGCTTTGCCTTAAAGGTCCATAGAAAAGGAAAGAAACATGAATGAGATCCTGGCTGCAGCAAGGCCAAGGGGAACCGCAGCCACAGATCACCTGGTGAGAGCAACCTGACAATCATAAAAATGAGACTTGTCCTCCCTCAGTACCACTGAGTTCACTCTGGTTCGCCTCAGCACAAGTGGAAACTTGAGCCAAACATGATAAGCCTGGAGCTTATCCTCAAACTGGTAAAATGGGATGAATGGGGAATGATGGAGTCCTTAGTGTGGAGGGGAGGTAGTCTTGCTTCAGCTAAAACCTAATTGCCTTTGCACTGTGAGTATCCTTCCCTTCTGGCAAGCAGCCTTCCTCACCACCCTGTCCCCTACCCACAGGGCCCCAAATGCTGCCAGCTCCTTGGCTTAATGTTGGTTGAGATGGGGCTCCTGGTTCTCCAACATGACTTCGCTGAGAGGCCCTTGTCTTCAGGAGCCCCTAGGCCAGACCTGCTCAGACAGCACCTCTCTTGCAGGATCTCAGCCTGCATGGGGGCTATGACTGACACTCAACAAGGCTCGTCATGGGCAGTTTTCACCATGAGGAACAACCAGAGCAGCCATCGCCTGCCTGATGCGGCAGGACCTCCAACTTCTGATGTCCCCGTGGCAAATTCTGGACTTCAAACTTATGCTAACGGCACATCTGACTTGGCACATCTGGATCCTTGGCAAAGCAAATGTGGGCTTGTCCTTTCTCTTTTCACTCAAGAACATGGGCCAATGCTGCTCCTCTCAGCTCTTGGGGTGGACAGCAAAAGCCACAACAGCAAACTGGGAGATGATAGAGAAATTACTAGGTTTTGCAGCCATGGGGAGGACAGAGAAGGTGTAATATTCTGGGTGGCAGCACGTGACTGGATGGGGTCCAGATGTGCAGGCAGAGCTCATGGTGGAGAGCTCCTTTCCCCTGGAATCCGCTCCCAGAGACGTGTCCAGCCTTAGCGTGCCTTTCTCGCTAGGTGCCATTTGACTCCTGTGCCTGTATGTGTGTCTGTTGCGTGACTCCACATGCGTGTCGTGTCATATCCCTGTCCCAAATCTGCTTCCCATTTGCCAGGAACCAGATTCTTTGCTGTTTCTGGGGGACTTTCTCTGAGCTGTTCAGCCATGACCTGAGCCTGAGGCGTATTGGATGGCAGCTCGTGAATCTCACACTGCCATGACTGACCACAAACTGAAAACCTCCCAGTGGAAGATTGCTCTTTAGGAGTGTGTAATGCTCCCTTCCCAAAATTACTGGTTACTCAGTCACTTCTGCATAAACAGGAACTTTGTCCCCAGCTCCTTTCCAAGTGCTGCAAGGCCAGCAGCTGGCGTGCTATCCTATCATCTTTAAGACAGCATCATCCTCCGAAACATCAGAAATACGTATTGTGTCCTGGCTTTCCAGTAACCAGATTCACTTGCACTTTCGCTGATGTTACAGTCCCTGGAGTAAAACCGCCTACATTTTGCACAAAATTGGCAAGCCGAGACTGCAACTCTCCTCTGCTCACCCCCAGCAGATGATCTGCCTGACTCCAACTAGAAGCTCCGTGGGGCAGAGGCAGGAAGAATTGTGCAGTGATGAAGTCACATAGGGCCTGTTTTAATTAAAGATACTGCTTTTCCTTGCAGACTTTGCCTCCTCCTTAGCACTGCTTGCTGAGGGACTGGCTGGGAGACAGCCTGTGTCACTGCTTCAGGGACCCTCAGCAGTGGGTGCCCAGCTGCTCCCCAGAGTTGTGATGGTGCTGGGGATGGGGGGTCCCTAGTCTGGTTCCCTGGAGGTGCTGCTTGCTGTGAGTCCTGAATGCACAGTGCTCTTCTGTTTGCCTAAAAGCTGGGCCTGAAGGTTGAGGATTGATCTCTACATCCAGGGTGGGCCCTGGGGACTCCTCGCCATGGCCTGTCAGCGGCCCTGCCTGACCCAAGCACACCTTGCAAAGCATACACCGTCCCCTCGAACAGCTGCCTCTTGCTTTTGAGTGAGGCTGTTACCTTTTAGGCATCTGGGGACTGGAAAAACACCCGATGCAGTATGGAAGTTACTTCCCGGGGATATTTGGGCCTGAGCAACTGGCAAGTTCTGTGCGAGTGGTTAAATGAATTTTCTCTGCTGTTTCTATGGATCCGGAATAGGGATACTCTCAGTGTCCTGTTCATTTTGTCTGAGGCAAAGGCGTGGGGCAGGCAGGTGGGTGAGTTTATAATTCCTAATCTGGGTGCAGCTAGTGGGAGGATACTCCTTTTACCCTCCTGTGGCCCCTTCACCTTCTTTCCTCCTCTTCAACCAGCACTTTCCACCTCGACATTTCCCCTCCTTCCATCATCTCTAACCTCATCTGCCCTCACACTCTCCTTTAAATCTCCTGCTCCTCTGTTCTTCCACCTCCCATGCCTTTCTGCCTTCTAGCTTCGCCTCTGGTGTGGTCTCTGGGTGTGCCAAGCCACTGTCTCCTTGTTCAGCAGCAGCCTCTGCAGCTGCTCTGGGTTCCTTGGCTTTCTTGACTTTCTTTTCTTTTGGCCTCCCCCTGAACACCCGGAGGTGGGAAACCTCAGAAAGACCCCTCAGCAGAAAGGTTTCTGACCCACTGTTCCCTCAAAGGGAGGAGTTCAGGTTCTCTTAGGAAAGTTTTGGGGATGCTCTGTCAGCAGAGGGGATGTGGAGGCCCACGGCACTGCCCTGGGACATCATTAACTCCCCATCTGAACTGCGCAAGGTGCTGTGAAGAAAGCGTGTGAGCACAATGCTCTTCATGAAATGCCTTTCGGGGGATGACAGGAATTGCAGGAGGAAGAGGGATGGACTAGAAAGGAGACAAACTCAGGAAGAGCTGAGCAAGCATCCAGGAGAGGGATAAATAAACTCAGTCAAAGAGGGGCAGAGGCCTGATGAGACCTGTCATGGAAGGGTTTCGGGGTCCCAATGAGAAGCAAAAAGAGCTCTGTAGTGCTGGTTACAATGTATCTGCAGTGGGTGGTAGTGCCATGGCTTCATGAATAACTGTAAATTGGTTAAGAGAGGCAGTGGGAGACTCTTGATAAACCTCCAGATCGCTGAAGGGCATAAATACCAAGGCTAGAGAGGAAATGGTCTTGGCCCTGGACCAGGTCCTGGCTCAGACTCATGGTTCTCTTTTGAATTTACCACTGCAGATGGCCGTACTGAAAATGAGTCCCCTGCATGCCTGTAGCTGTAGCGCAGGCTGGCCTTTACCCCGTCACCATTGGAGCCACACAAAATGCGAGAGCTCTTGGTCAGTGTCATCTCCTCTTCTTTGGGTTCTGAACTGTAATCAGTGTGTATTGGCATTGCCAGTGAACAGAAGCTTGACTGCAAATCCTTGAAGGGAATAGCAAAATGCTGTTTTTTGCAAAATGATATAGCAGCACTGGGATTGAATGTTGACCAGGGAATGGATGGTCTTGGTACCCCATAAGACAGAGGAACAGGCTTATCTGTGTTAAGTAGGTTTTTCCTCCTGATGTGCCCTAGGGGGTCAACTGAGGGGATAAACTAAATCTTTCTGAGTTTGAATAAAAGCGTCTGGTCCTATGCAAGCTCTCCATGAGTGATTCTGGCGGAGCCTCATAAGTGAGCCTTGGAGTTAACATTGTCGTGATAAACTTGGAACAGATTGCTCTACATTAAACTTTCGTTTCCGGATGTGTGGCTCAGGCAGACGTCACAGTGTTCGTTGTGCTTAAAACACATTTTCAAGATCTCCTTCCAAACCACAAGGCCAAGAAATGTCAAAAGCAACCGAACTAAGCTTCCAACATAATCACCTGACTCCAGGAGATGGGGCTCTAGACCTCAGCTGATAACAAAAGGATTTGTAAATAGCAAATGTTTCAAGTTTTGCATCTGACCTAAATAATAGGGAAGAGAATTGTTTCTGTTCTACGGAGAATATTTCATTCCTTGTTTCAACCTGAAATGAAACAAGCCATTTTGATTTGGGATTATTTAATTATTTTTTAAAAAATGCTACCTTACAAAAAGACAGGTGAATTTCAAAATGAAAGGAATCATTTGGGAACACAAAGTCAAAGTCATTTGGGAACACATTTTGTACACATTTTGTTTCCAAAATGTAAAAGCAGCATCTTGGAGGGGGGAGATTTTTTTCCTGCTTGTCAAGTTGAACTTCACAAATTGCTTCAGTGATTCCTGCTATTGCATCTCCAGCAAATTCCTCTCTGTGGGCTCATCAGCATGATATTCCCAAAGAGAAGCCTAGATCCAGTCGCTTCTGCTGAAGTGTCCCTGAGCAGGGAAAGATGAAGTACATTGTCTGCCACTACCTCCTCTCCCACTCAGAAACTTGCAGGGCTGCCCTTTCTCTTACAAGAAGCTCGCTCTTTCTTCCAGGAATCCGGCACTACTTTCTCAGCCCAGCTGCCTTCCATCAGTGCAGGAGTGTGGGGCAGAACAGGCCTTGTAAACAAGGTGGTGATGCACTACAGAAGGAGAAGGGTGACCTCAGAAACATTTGGGTTTCCAAAGTGTCTGCTCTGATGAGCTGAGCTAGCTGAAGCTATAAGGCAGACAGCAGTATCACCGTACTCAGCTATCTTGCAAGCATCCTGCAGCCTGCCTTCTCAGGGGGGAGAGAAATCAGAAAACAGCCACCACCACTGAGAGAAAAAATATGCATCCTGTCTTGCATCAGTGAAATTTATGGGAATAAATAGAATGATGCTGCTCCACACATGGTGGATCAATAAAGTGGGTCTTACCTAGCCTCAAGTCTTTGGTATTTTAATGTATTTCCTGATTCTGTAAATTACAGCTGCCCTGTTGCATATATATGCCCATAGCATTTAATGATGCATAGGAGAGACAAAACACTATTTATCCCCTTGTTGCCAATGCTCCCTTTATCATTGTTTTAAAGCTTTGATTCAGCCCTGAGAAATCTCCTGCCTCTGATCTTGCTACAAGTTAAGCTAAAAGCATCCCCCCCCCCCCCCGAAAGAGGAAGCCATTCATATTTATTTTAGTTAATTGCTTGTTTGCATAATTACTCATTCCTAAGTCTAACTTACAATAAAATCTTCCCTCCCATCAATACAGCTATTGTTACAGGTTCCAGCGTGTCTGTCCCAAGAGTCATTTGCTGGAGCTGGGAAGGCTGCTTTGTAAAGGTGAGCTTTATGCTCTAGCTTTGAAGATTAGTATGCCTGACCTACAGAAACCAGGTCAGAGAGCTTCCAAGTCAGCTTCAAGACCCACTTGTCCTCCAAGTCCTTCACTGTAATACACTGTAATAAAGAAAGGGGAAGGGGGGTGACGGGGAGGATTTGAGGTTGGTGAGTGTGAAACAAGGATGGCTTTTAGAGGTAAGCATCTGGTTTTTGACTTTGGCATCTCTAGCATAGGTGTATGGCAATGCGTGTCCCTGCATATTAAAGACAAACCAAAGCAGAACACTGTTTGAATGTGGGAGAACAGTCACATGAAAGATGTTCTTTACCATACAGCAGAAAGTGCTCAGATGAGACTGAGACTGGGAGGTGACATGTCTTTATAAATCAGAGCTTTTAAAAAAGGTGAAAGAGAAGAATCCCTTGTCTCCTTAAACAAGAAGGAGTTTATTCTCCCAAGCTAATTTCCCATCATCTCTCTTTTTTTTTGATATGTGCAAACAGGAGAAGAACATTGTAAAAACCTGCTTGGACCTGTGAGGCTTTGGAAGCTCTTGGCAACGCCTACAGTGCACCTCAGTGCTTCAAGACTGAGAGTTTTCCCTAGCACTGAAGAAACACATGGGTCTCTGTTTTGAACGTCCACTCCAAGTCCATGAGGAAATGGTGTGTTCTCTTAGGCTAAGACAACAGCAGAGTGCAGCCTACGAAAGTTAAAATGAAAGCAAACAAAAGGTTTGCTAAGCTGCCTTGAACATCATGTTAGTCTTTCACCCGTTCCCGGCTATTAGGTGTGACCCTGCCTGAATTGGTGGGGTCTGCCAAAGGATTAGGTTCTGACCGCGTTTATTTTGGCTTTGGCTAGCACAAACCCGGGGCAGAGCTCGAAATCCACCCTCACCCCAAGCACCCTGTGGGATACACCCTCCCTTGGCCAAGCTGAGCCAGACTGGCAGGAGACAGTGTTTATGGATGCACGCACGTCTGAAGATCTAGCTCAGGGACAGCCCAAGCTCTGCTTATTTTCTAAACGTCACCAGAGGGTGTCTTAGAAAGCCAGCAAGGTCCCCAACCTCAACAAGATGAAGGTCAGTGCAAGCAGGACACAGTCAAGTAGCTGACCTGCTGGAGCTGGCCTTCAGATGAAGAGGTGGAACTTATTGAAGGATCTGAGATTTTAAATTGGTGATAGCTGTAGCTCCTCGGGTTTTGTGGCCTACTCCATTTTTCCCTGGGGCCTCTGCCCTTCCTTGTTGGCAATATGCAATACCCTAGTGGCCTCCAGCTTCCCTTCTGGCAAAGACATCTGTCTGAGAGGAAACCTGGATGAGATGACAGGACAGTTTGCTTTGGGATCAGCTCCAATATGTGCCTGGACTGGGAATGGGACATGGCAAATGCATTGTCCAAACAGAAAAGGAAAGGACACTGGGTGACTGGTTGGATGTCTCTCAGCATGTGCCCACAGGATAAGCCCAGTGGTTGTCTCCTAACTGGCAGAAATGGCTGGTATCTCCTAGGTGTTTTCTTCCCCCAGGTTTTCTGACATCTCTTCCAAATGTGTGGGTATCCCAAGGAGGAGCCAGCGCCTGTGGTAGTGTGAGAGGGGGAGGAGGGAGAGGGGAACAAGCCTTGTGTCCTTGTAAGCGTAACAGTTTATTCTTTGCTCTCAGGGACACAAGCTGGCAGTTGGCTTTGTAGTAACCCACATGACAACAGGAATAACATCAGGCATAATTAGACGAAATGATGGTATAAGTTCAGCTCTTTCCCCCCAAAGCACCCAGCCCCCTCAACCCATTTTGAAACAATGCACCTTTTGTGGGCTCCAAGTAGCTTTTAAAAACACAATCGATTTCTTTCTTCCCTGTCATAGAAAAGAGCTTGCTGCTTGGATAACGAATGTTGAAATGTCTCAGGGAGGATGGAGGATGGGGCAGGGAGGCGATGAGACACCTTGCTCCCCCCCCCAGCTTCTTCTGATGTCCTCTGGCAGATCACCCCTACCTCCCACCACCCCCTCGATAATCATTGCTCTTGTTACTACAACTTTAAATGCTCTTCCTTTCCACCCCTGCAGCCCACAACAGTATCCCCTATTGTCCTGGCGTTGGAGGTATACGTGATGTAGTCATGAGTCTGCCTTTTCCAAGGCCTTGTCAGGCTATGGATGATTGGTCATGCTTCATCCACCCGATGAAGCCCATCAAAGAATAGCACAAAATTTTCCCCTGCTGTCTCCTTCCCCTAAGTGCGACTTGGCTGAGAGGACTACTGTGCTGGATTTGAATGGAAATTATCTAAGTGTGTGGCTCCAGCTCCCCCCGCTAGCTCCCCTCTCTTTAAAAAAATGAGACTGAAATGTAATCAGATTTACTTTAATGAGGGGGGACTGAGAAAATGCATCCCATGAAAAAGAACTTTGTGGGAAATCCTGGTCCCACACCATAAACAAAATCAAGTCACTCTATATTAGCGTAGGGAAAGCTTCAACACAGGAGAAACCCTGTTTATACCCCCTCCTTATCACAGCTTTCTAGCCAGCCCATTAAACTGCTTTGTACCCACTCCTGTGTCACACCCCCATGTAGATGTATGTGTATGTGACTTTACCGGGTAAGACAGCTGGCCGTGGAAAGGCAGCACCAGGTCAAAAATGGACCAGATTCTGAGTGCTATGATTTCGGTTTGAGATGGTTTTGGGTCCTTTGCTGAAATATGAGTCATTTTAAAACTACTGAGCTAGGAACTGTGGGGTTTTTATTGGTTTGGCTGTTTGGTTTTGTGCATCTTTAAGGCATTTAGACATGAAGTGTGATGCCAACCACTGCAGTATTACTAACATTTTAAGTGTTTGAAGACTGCAAGTGACTGTGCAATGCTAAGTAATACATCCATATACGTGTGTGCATGTGTGTATCGTCGAAAACTTTGAAATTGGTTTACAACTCTACCAAGTTTATTCAAATCTAGCTTCTTTTTAAGGTCCCGGTGAGATTCCCAAGCAATCAAGTTTGAAGACTTGCAGTGCAGTCATGTAAATAAAACTTGTGAACAGTGGAGTCTGACAAAGCAGTCTTGAGAACTATTCATCTAGTTAATGGGCATAGGAAAATTTCTTCCAGAAATGACCCAATAGCTGTACATGTAAGAAAAAGAGAATCAAAAATTATATTCTCAGCATGTTTTGGGTTTTTTTTCAGTGCTCCTAATTTTGGGATAGCCATACATGTTCTTTTCTTAAGCAGGACAGTCATTATTTCTGCAAAAAAAAAAAAACGCCTGCCCTGGCAAACTTTAATCCCAAAAGGCTGCATATTTCTTTTAGCACTGGCTTGAAAATATTGAAGCAGAATTTTTGGGAAGCTATATTCTTCCCCCTGCTCATGTAAGATTTGATTTTGCCACCCTAAAATTTCTGGGAAGTTTCAGGCCGACAAGTGAACGTTCCAGAACTTATAAGGTTGTGGCAACAGGGGATTGATCATAAACTCTTTTCCAAACATAACTACTAGGTTAACTGTTGACCGGATATTACCCAGAGAGTGTATTTTATTGACTGTGAATTCATTAATAGTTAACTGGTGTGCAGACATTGAAACAATGCGCCGATTCTTCATATTGAATCCTATCTCAGAAAAATACAATAAGATGCCACGGTCTGTCGCTTTCTCAGCTCAACATTGCTGAGTGTTGATGTCAGGGAAAAGTCTTACTCAGTTAACAGCATTCCTAGAGCACTCTGTGGGACTGAAGGAGCTACAGAAAACTCAGAGGCTTCCTTGAGATACAAAAGCTGAACCTGAAAAACAGCACAAGACAAAAAAAAAAAAAAAAAAGATGGAACTTCAGAGTTAAAAAATGTCAATGGGGTTCCCAAGTCAGTAACATGCACCTTGAGGAAAGACACAGACAAACAAAGGCTCAAACCTGCCTGCTGTGCTCCAGCGTGAAGCAAGGGTTTCCTGCTATGAAATATTACCTCTGCCAGAAGGGTTCCTTGGATGCCTTTTAAATGGTTACCTGTTTATATGTTTGGTTACCTGTTTATATGACTAGTTTTTGCTCCTGCAACCTGGAGCTTTTCATTTCTCAGCTTTCTTCCCTAGAATTGTGGAGAGTCATTTGTAAACTTTATTGCCTTGCAAGGCAGAGAGAGCATGAATTCATGGGTCTGTAGAGATTTGAAAATGCTGAGTGCTGGATGTGACTGCTACTCATAAAGGAGTTTGGTTTCTGAATGCTGATGTACCCAGAAACACATGAAAAAGTGTTTATGTTTTAAAGCCCTATTGAATGCCAGGAGGACAAACACTCTATATCTGTTGAAGGCCAGGATCATTGCCGTAAGATTAACTAGAAAGGAAAAACACATGGCAGCCATCCAGGAAACACAGCTATCGGAAGGTAAACAGGCATAATCAACCAGGGACTCCAAAAAGTTGCCCTACCAACAAAATAAAAGATATGATCCCCTCTGAAGGCCCTGTTTCCTAGAAGCATGTATCTAAATAGAAAACAAATGGAAATATTTAGAGCTAAGGAATAGCTTTAAGGCCATAGATGAAGCCAAGAAATAGGGTCAGCCCTGGTTGAAGTTTGAGGGTGGTGGTACACTGAGCAGGGTGCTTTTGAAAGACCAGAGAGTGCGCTTCTGCCCATGCCACCCACTAAGGAGTGAGGCACTGACTCTCCCTGTCCTTTTCTGCAAAAAGTAATTGTTTTTTTTCTGGAAGGTGTATAAGATAGTGAGGATGGTAGGACTTTTCCACCTCTGCTTCTGAGATTGTCTTTGTTGGTTTTGCTGTGTTCCTATGCCAATCATACCCCGCTGGCTGGACTACCTGGGCAGAAATGGTATCTATGTGTTTTGATAGATTTTGTCCTAGGGTTCATCAAATTGCTTTATGCATGCATGTACCTGTTAGAACCCCAATGACTACAACTGAAAATACTTGACTTCATTTTCTTGTGCAGTGTATACTTATTTCCTATCCATTTTGAGCCTAGCATCTGCACACAGCAAGGAAGTATTTTCAATTTATGGACTTCTGCTGTTTTACCTCCTCAGTCATGGCCAGAAAGTTGCACTTAATCATGCATGCTTTTTAGGTAGCCTTGAAAATGAAACAGGTGTATGAAAGTCAATGAGAAACCACTTTTTGCCTACAAAAATGTAAACCCCTGTCCTTGTTTTAGTGTAGTTGCTCTTTCTACAAAAGATCAAGTGCAGTTTTTTTCATGAGGAGCCCTCCTTAACAGTAAAATACAACACACTAAAAAAAAAGTAAACTGATGATGTTAAAAGAATGACTCAATACTGTAGACAAAGGAGATCTTTGCCTAGAGTGACTTTAAAAAAAAATGCCTAAGGATTTGCATTGCCATCTTTCACTGAAGCGTAAAAACCTGTAGGCACTATTAAACTTCTCTTATGATGGCCCTTAAGACTAGAAACTGAAAAAAAAAGGGAAAAACAAAAGGTGGGGTGGTAGTAAGGAACAAACTTATTCTGCATGTCTGTCTGTGGCTTAGAGGGGAAAAGGCAAAAGAAGAGTTCGGCGCATTGGATCAATCACACAAGCAAGGTGGCTTAATGTCACAAATCACAAAGGTTAGGAAAGCCAAAGAACGCAGGTGCTAGTGGGCTGCATGTGATCTCATGCCCGTTTTGCAGCTGTGTGTACTGGATATCTGCTGATGGCAAGGAACCGGCTCTGATTTACAAGCATGTTTGTTAGCAGAGAGCTGACTTGCTTTATGTGGATAGAGACCTTCAGTTTCACTACACGCATTTAATAACCATGGGACCCCTCAGCAACAATTCTAAGGACAAAATACTACCAGGTTTGGTGCAGTATCTGCTCTGATCAGTCATCTGTCCCCTCTTCACTGCCAGTCTCTCAAATTTGCACTAACAAACAAAGGAAGGATTTGTGAAGAATCTGCAGCTGTATCAAGCTGCTTTACTCTTCCAAACAAGTCTGTCTCTGGATAATTTGTGGAGCAGTTAGACTCTCATTCCTCTTTAATCTTTCCTCTTCTTTGGAACAGGTGATAGGTAGACTAATCGGTAGAACTTCTTCAGCATATTGGGGTGGCTGTGTTGAGCTGAGATGCTGTGGTCTAATTCTGTGAATGTTCACATGCTGTAGGACTAGGTATTAGGTGGGGCACATTGCAGTATTGTAGATGCAATTATAAAAAATCACAGCTCAAGTTGGCTGCATTATTGAAAATAATAACCTGTATCAATCACACCACGTATTTTACCTGCAATTAGTAAAAAGATATCTTCATTAAGCTGCTGTGCTTTTCTGGTTTTCTGGCTATGAGAGAAATAAAAGGTCTTTTTCTTTGTCTACAGTTGTTATATAACCAGTGCTATGGTATCCACACCCTGACGTAGGACTTTGGGTTGTAACAAACTATGCCTGCTACATCTTTGAGTTCAAATACTAGATGCTTTCAGCTGTTTGAAAATGTTGGATTTGTTTTTAGTATTTACTTACTGGTTGGACTTGATGATCTTAAAGGTCTTTTCCAACCCAAATGATTCTATATTTCCTGGCCAGATTGAGACCTATGTGCAAGATGGATGATGTTTTACTACACAAAACAGTGTGACTGCATTATATTTGTATTCTCTGTATAAAGGCCAACCAATGTGACTAACGTAATGGAAGCTGTTTGTGGGGCTCAAGGCTATTACACATCTGCTTCTGGAAATCAGAACGGTGGCGCAGGCCTGGGAGCAGCTCCGGCTCTAGACTGCATCCTTCTGCCTACCTAGCTCCAGATCAGTAGTCTGGGTTTTTTGCCATGGACTCTGCCCAAACATCCTTTTGGAAGTGACACATCCTGATGCTGAAAGACCTTCGCAGGGAAGTTTCAGCAGGGAGGAAATGGGAGAATATAACATCTCATAAACTCCCTATGACTCCAGAGCAAGGCCCAAAGGCTATCATGACTGAGATGCATACTGCTAGCGTCATTTCCAAAAGAAGATCTCAATTTATTGTGTGTTGGGAGTTTCTAGGGTCAGCTCCATCCTGCTACGTGGTGTAACAATGCGTCGGTTGCACAATAGAAGTAACCTCACAGTATTCATATGTCACTTCAACAAGAGAGCAGAAAAAAATACTCTTGTAGTTACAGGGTGGTTTGGTTTGTCTGACATTTAATTCTTACATGGCAGGCATCAGTGCTTTAATGGGAGAGATTTTTGGATGGAAAACACAATAATTAATAGAAACCAATTATGAGTCTGTGTTTCCTATCCTTGTCAAACTTCCCTGTTTCTTTCTTTTTTTCCCTTTCATTGTCATGTCATGTCATGTCATGTCATGTCATGTCAGAGCTGATTATAAGGGATGAGCCTCGTAGAAGACAGCATTACATGGGTGGGCTCTGCACCACAGAGATCTGTTCTGGAGATGACAGACCTCAGTTTCACTGTCTTTGCTCTCCCCCTAACACAGTGAAAATCCTGAAGTGAAAGCCCAGAGGTAAAATTTTTAGCCTTGAGTGTAAGTTAATGGATTCTAAGATGGAAGGAAAAGCTCTTCTTTCACAGCCAAAGACCAATCATGAAGCAGTTTCTATTGTAAAGGAAAACCAAATGGCCAAATATGGCTATTTCTGTATATGGCAAAAGTGTCTCCCTCCCATCACAAGTGCACACATCGTAGTGGCTGATCTCTAAAGATAGACTAGATATGTGTCCACTCACCATCTGATACAGAGCAAGACCACCCATCAGAGAAACAGGCAGCTCTGCCAGGTGGCTACCATCCTGTTACAGAGATCTTGAAAGCAGAAATGGCGAGATACAGGCAATATCGGAAGCAACACAACAGGGAATGCTCCTGGTGGACATGAAGAGACAGAGGCAGGAAGCGAGGAAGAAGACAAGGGCTAAGGAGAAGGACAAGAAGTACTGCCTTTCAGGCTGAGCAGTGGAAAAGGCTGTCACAGGATGAGACTTTCTGAAAAATCCTGGTGGAACTACAATGCTGCAGGGACTATCTTGTGACCAGACATGGAAACCTCTTTCTGGCTCAAGGATAATGCATCTTTGAGGCAAAATGGGTTTAAGATTTTGGCTGTGGAGCCAATATGAAAGTTGGAATGGTCACATTGCCTGCAACCATAAGGGCATCCATGCCATTGGAGGTGGCCGCAGGCTCACAAGCTGTCATATATAAATAATTCATGATAACTGTTCAGTGTGGGGTAGGGAATTTGGGGAAATAAGAAATAGTACCACAAAATCACAGCCCCTAGTCACTAGCCGCCAACTCATACCAGGTGGTTAGCATGAAAATACCTCTGTCTGCACAGGAGCAATCAGGAGACCTTCATGTGTACTCCTACAATTCAGTGTAACATAACCAGTGGTAAAGCAAATGTTTATAGGGCTTGCTAAGTACTTGGCTGGATTTGTAGACAAGTATCTAAGGTATACCAAGATAGATCAAATGGATCGTTTTCTGAAAATACATGTGTCTCTGTTGCCTAAAGAGGCAACCTTGATTACCCAGTTAAACTATTAGATTATCATATTTAGGAAAACATAAACCCATAGTGACACTTTCCCTTATGTCCCAAAAAATTTTTAGTTCCAGAGGTACTTGGGAGCATTACGTAAAATGAAATGAAAACCCATCAAATTAACAGGTGTCATGAGCAGACTGGATCATTAACTCCTGCCATTAATGCCCTTAGCAGCTTTCTGACTAAGGAGAGTGTTTCTCATCCTTGCTTTCCTACCTTCTCTTCTACAGGGGGCAAGAAGTACCATTACAGGAGGCGAGTGTTGTATTGAGACCCTGACTGCCTTCTCTGCCATGTATTGCAGCGTAGAAACAAGCTTCCATGACAACTGCATGATGAACAGCTCTGCTTTCTGGGAAGAGCCTGGCATAAGAGCAGCCTGACGTAACAACTGCCTTGCAATAAACAGGGCTGGATGCATTTTGTTCCTTGTTTTTTGTGGTATCCGTAGAATGTGATCTCAGAGACCTTCTTGCTGTACACATAAAGATGTTCTGGGTTGTCCAGAACTGGGAGGATTTATGAAAAAAGCGGAAGCAAATGGTTAAGGCTTGTCTTAGAGTGCGGTTCAACCTTAGTCTGAGAACAGAACTGCCTCCTAAGTTGCTGGAAAAGTTTAGCTGTTAATCTGTTGCTCAGCTGATTATTGTGCATAGTATAAATGTCTGAGACTCGTTGCTGCTTTAATTGTCCTTACCCAGGAAAGGCCATCTTTTGCTGCCTAGAGAATGGCTCTCAAGTTCATGCAACAACATATGATTGGAGCAGGCTAGTGATAGATTGGAGCAGACTAGATAGATTGGAGCAAGCTAGTGATTTACCTTCTGGGTATATTGAAACCATGGCTGGCCGAGGCAGGACAGCGGAAGGGGGTGGTGGAACTGATCACGTAAAATCAAGTCAGAATCTAAATTTCTTCCCTTATTCAGGCCTTTCCCACGTGGAGCAGGGGATACTTGGGCAGCCATTGTCCTCTCCGCTTCACAGGAACTGCCACTAGAAATTCCTTAGCTCTCTGAGGAATACAATCTGGGGCCTTGTGAATCATGAGGTCACTGCAATAGGACAATCAAAGCAGGCATTTCCAAATCCTCCTGATCACAAGGAGTGAACCTAATAAAACACAAGTTTAGATAATAGAGAACAGCAGCTGAGTAGTCATGAGCAAATAAGTTCCTCATCACTTCCTGTTATCACCTGTAATCTATCAATCAGCCTCAAGAGGTTCAGAAGTTCATTCATAATCCGCAGGAGAGCAGGGCTGCGGGCCCAGATGCATGGGGTGGCACACCAGCTCTGCGCCCTTTCTCTGCATCCTTGGCCAGTGAGGCTCCGTATGCAGACAAAGGTCTCCAAGGAGTGGCAAGGCAAGAACATGGCCCAGGTTAGTGAGTGTGCCACGCTGAGCAGCATGCCTTGGCGTGATCTGCAAGCTGTTGCTCTCGATTGCCTGTGGGGCTTCTCTGATGAGGCAGGAGAGGGGTGTGCTGGGTGTGTGAGGGAAGGCATTGTGCTCACAGCAACTCATTCAAGGCACGTTTTGTCCAGAAGTGACGCTATGGCCCATGTTCTTCCAAACAATTGCAACAGGAAAGCCCTGCCCATCATCTCTTACTCTATTTCCTCTTCCTTCCCTCTCCCCGGATTGGGCACCACTGCCCCAGAGCAGTGGGGACATGCTGGTGCGGATATCCTGTCGGGAGAGTCCATGTTACACCCCACTGAGGTCACAGGGAGACCTCAGTTTCTCCACAAACCTTTTGCACCACTGGTGGAGCCCCTGAAGGTCAGGTAGGGTCAGAGCACAGATGGAACTCCTATCCCATTCCTGTTCAAACACTCAGCGAGTGACTTGGTTAGCTTTCAGTGTCAGTCTTTTGGCTACCCCCTCCTTGTGTGTGTATATGTATGTGTGTGTGTATGTAAGGGAGGGAGTCATACTCATGGTTTTTGGAACTACGCAGTTTCTTGCCTCGTTTTTTTCACTTTTCATAGCATTATTACTCCATTAATATTCCTGAAAGCCAAGCCTTACTCCAATGGGCTCTCATGATTAAAGACTAAATGCTGCAGAGGAGATGACAGTCCTCACATGTGCCAATGAGTCAGTGAATTCCTTTGTGAAGCCTAAGTCCATCCAGATGTTGACCTCAGCTCTGATGCTATGTTCTTTCCCTATTTTCCTCTAGTATTGCTGGGTCTACTTAAGATGGGTATGACGTGACCATCAATGAGGAAAGACAGGCTCTCTAAGAGAGTAAAATGCTTTGCCTCTTTCTACAATAGGATTGTGAAGCTCTTTCCACTGCCGTAATTCTTGGCCGTTGCCTTACAAATGCTTGTGTTACAAATATTATTGCTCATTTGGTACTATTTGCATTGCACAGGCGTAAATGTCTAAAGGCGATCTAAGCATGAGACAGTGACTTTGTATGGGTCTAATTTGGAATTTCAGGCTTTTTCTACAGAGCCAAAGAGCTATGTGGGACTATACCGGTAGGCAGAGAGAACAGAAAAGCAAGGAGCTATCTGCATGTGGCTGCTAGAAATGTTCTGTTTGCACAGTCTAAAACCAGTGTTTTCATTAAATGCAAAGGGAGGAAATAGTATTCTGCCTAGCTAGATTCTCCTGGCAATTTTGCTGTTTCTTTACTTTTCTTTGCAAGCTATTTCGTAGAAACTGGACTCTGAATTACACTTTTTAGCAGTTGCTGGGCTAGATCTTTCCTTGCTGTGAATCAGGGCAGCTCCATCATCTTCCACTGCAAGCTGCATTGCAGTAGGCCAGGAAGTGTGCTGCTCCTGAAGGGCATGCGTGACAGAGGACCAGAGGCAGGCACATAACCCTGCCTGCCGCGCAGGTTTTAGTGAGGCTCCAACAGAGGAAACGAGGTAGTGCCAAGTGAATCATTTTCTAGGCTCTCCCTTTGCCTTCCCCACCCCTCTGCATGACACAAGCCACCTTTTCATGATGCAGATCAGCAGACCTGGACATTTTTCCAGGACTTCACTTTAACCAGATTTCTGGAATCTGACCTTCGGAAACATTTACTCTGCCAAGTCCTCTCCCAGATCTGGGACGTTTTCTTAAGTGGTCCTTTGCTTTCCTGTTGTGGGATTCAGCCTGGGGATGCAGAGACTATAAATGGGGATTCCCTCATCTCAGCCTGTCCAGCGAAATGGAGTGACTCTCTCAGGAAGTTCCCCTGCAGCTGTCATAACACACCCGCGCCGTGCTGACCTGCCACGGTGTCGCTTCCTGCCAAGCTATAGCTGGTCAGCTGACGAGGGGGCTTTAGCAATGGGAGCCGAGGGAGCAGAGCGGTGCGGTGCTACACCTTTGGCAATGTTTAGTCTGGATCCCCGTATTCCTTTGGTACTGGGATTTGCCTGTTGCTAGTTAGGGCATTAGGCACTTAGTTACAGATGCTTGACACCTGGTTGCCCATGCACACGTGAAGCCTAGGCCTGCTGCTCTGCCCTCTAGGCTCCTGACCCCTTTTCCAGGTCCCGATGGCTTTCACTCCCTGCTCCAAGCCTTGCACTTCTGTGCTTGCACCAGGCATTGCCTCCCTGAGCTTCAGCAACGGAGGCATAGCCTGTTCTGGACGTGCAGCTTTCTGATCTTGGAGGTAGCTTTGGCCCCTTCCCCAAGTTGCCCCAAATATTGCCCTTTAAATAGGGAAAGGGCAGGAGAAGTGCCATGGGCAGGGACAGCTGGAGAGACAGTGGCAAGTCTGAGCCAGATGCAATACCAGGATTCAAGTCTCTAGAGTCTCTGTGCCGAGCCCCTTCCACCTGGTTGTACTGAATACGTCAGAAGGCAGCTGTCAATAGGCTGGAGTACCAGCGATTTGAAACCTATGATACAGTTAACACAAACTGGCATCTCTCTGTTTAGTTTCCTCTATAAAACTCTATTTCTACTCTTCTCTCCCTCTCTCTCTCCTTTTTCTTTTTTTCTTTTTTTTTTTGGTTTCATGATCTCTGCCAAAAATACGTTGATTTACTCGTAACAAATCATGCCAGGATGAGAACAGCTATATCTAAATTTACGGTCTAATTTTCAAACAGAGTCATTTCCTGCTATTTTGCCTGCCTCCTGAGTCAGAACAGTATATTTCTACATACTGTCAGACATGGGCAATTCTTATTTAGAGATGAAGCCGTTCCAAACCAGAGCCAGTATGCCTTTCAAAGGCCAAATCTTTCAGTACTTACTCAGGATTTTAACTATAATGATCCAGACACGTGTTTTCTCATGGCCTGTGCATTACAGCTCTCATGATGCTCTTGATTGCATTTCAGAGATGCAGAAAGAGTGATGGAGGCTACTTTACAGTGCTTTTCAGAGATGTGGTTGGGATGAGTTTGAATTATTCGTTTATGAGATTAGTTTATACTGAGCTGCTCCAGAGCTGGTAACAATTTTCATTACGTGCTAGCTAGCTGTAGAGCATCTTGCAAAGGGGATCTGCTCTGTCTCATGGCAGAAAGCCGCACAGGTACGGAAGGAACTCCAAATACTTAAAAAGGCGGCACACAAATAGACTTTGTCCCTCCTCCTCAACGTCCCACCTTGACATCACTGGTTTGAGAATCAGCAGCTTCTATGCATTATCCAGCCCCATCTGGCTTAGCAACTCATGGATGCGAGGCAGAAGGGAGGGCTGCTTCTTCCAGCCAACTCTCTGGCTGTCTATTTTCAGTCTCAGAGGCCCATATTACATCTGGAGCTTGCCGAGTCCTGGGTTTTGGTTTTGGATTCACAGTGCATGAGTATAGGGAGGGTTATTTTACCATCCCAAATTTCCAGTAGTGGACTGTGGCATTCAAAATGAAAATAAACAAACAAACAAACAAACAAAATAGTCATCCTTCCTGTAAAGGGTCATCTCCTCTTAAAGGTACAAGAAAAAAAAAGACAAAATCTTCAGCATTAATATAGAAAAAATTCCACAGGGACAGGCAGTACAGCAGTCTGGTGTTCTAGGTGAGTATGAAGTAAATATAGCCTTGCAGACACACACGGTAAGATGCTGAGTTCCTCATTCAGTGAGAGCCCTGAAATCCTCTGGGACAGTAAGCTCCAGTTTCCTCATTGGAAGAAAACACGTTAAGGGACACTCACAATTCAGTGTATTCAGTGCAGGTGCCAGATCAAACTGTGGGATCCTCTGTAACCCCTGCTGAAAGCAAAGAGCTACGTGGAGGACCTCCAAGGCACTGCATACGAGGAATCCTCTCAAACAAAGGTCAGCCAAGGTTGAGGGAAGACCCCAAATCCATGCCAGGTGATAAGATAGGAAGGAAGGAAATAGCTTTCTCTAGAGGTCCTTCTGAAGCAAGAGTAGAAGGGATGGGTTAGGATGGGGGAGAAACCCAACCTGGCTATACTCTTTCCTCAAGTAGAGCAAGAAGTGGCCCTCTCACCTTTTTTACTTCACTTAGGGTGTTTTCTGAAGACTTCCAAGTGTTTCTGCATCTCTTTCCTCGCTATTTCCTTTCTAGGAGTGATGATCCGCAGCTCTCAGGGAAAGTTTTGCACCCTCTTGAGTGTCATCAGCCCCTGACAACAGGCTGGCTCTGCACCTTTGGATTTTCCCACTGACCTCATTTTTCAAGGCTACACTTTCCACCTCTGATGGTTTCAGGCCTGATCCTAAAATAACTGGACCTTGCAGTGATCCACCCACACATAAGGGTTGGGTTTCTTGGCCTCTTCTGAGTCAGGGTGTGTTTTGGTTGCTCCTCACTGACCACTACTCAGTTTGCCCCCACGAGGGCCTTTTGGCCATGTTCTGATCAGGTTTTTTCTACCCTAGTCATATTGAAATGTCTTTCACACCCAATATCTGTCATCAAGGGGAGAGAACTAAGGATATCAGGGCAGGCTTTGACTTGGAAAGGTTTAGTTGTAGGTGCTTATACATTTTCCAAAGTAGGTACAACTCTGCATTGCCATGGTGACAGAGCCCTTCTTAATTCTCCTCAGCAACAGAAAATAGGGAACAGAGAGGCCAGAGAAGGGAAGTATGGAGCCAGGGCCCCTGAGATGGCACATACTTCTTCATGACCTTGGAGGCTCATCTAGTCCAGGGAGAGAAAGCATCATTCAAAAATTGCTAGCCACTGGCATCCAAGAGCAGCATTTAGATTCACAAAAAATATAAGCTGTAATCAATAGAACAAACACAAATAATCCTGTGTGGTTCGTTGGGGTTTTTGGTGCATGTGTGTGTGTTCATTCCTCACCTATGTTCTGGTTTCTAGGCAAGAGAGGAGGATCTGCCTCTTCTTTACCAACCATGTATGTACAGAACAAGGTTAAAATTCAATAATCAGTGAATTTTAACCCACCAAAAAAACAAATCCACCTGCTTTGCAGGCAGCCTATTTTATTTTTTCCTACACCCTGACATTGGCTGGCTTCAAACACCTTGTCCAGTGTTGCTCAGTTACAGGATGTAACATTACCAGGTATCCTGAATCTATGTTTCGGTGGGAGATGAAGGCTCTATGTCTTTCTTTTGGGGAATTCACCACTATTCCTGCCAGCTCATCATCTCCCTAATGTTGCCAAGTAATAAGTGATTAATTGCCATGAGGCAGACTAGCAAAAATCACAAGATTTGTCAGAAAAAGAAACACAGTTTTTGAAATGAGCCTATTCAAGATACTTTTGCTTGCACTTTGATATTTGAATCATTTCTGTTCACATCATCCGGCTTTTGACAGAAATCCTGATGTCTGTATGCACGCCCAGTTTATAAAGAAAAGAAAACAGAGATTATCTGGTAACAGTGAGGAGTCTGGGAGATGAGGTTTTAAGGAAAACACCAGCTACCACAGGAATTGACAATCTGCTGGTCCTTTAAAGCAGAAATGCCTAAACTGTGGGCCACAGCTGGTGTCAAAGGCCTTATCACCTGGTTCATGTTTTCAGCTGAGACTGAGGTAAGGCGGCGTGATGGTCTATGAGAAATTTTAGGAGCTATCATTCATTGGTTAGTGTTCCCAAATCACTTGTTGCTACCTAGTTAGGAGCAGGATATGGGACTAGATGGATCATTACCATGACTTTGGCATGACCCCTCCTTTCCTCCAATGACACAGCCTGAGTTCATTGTCAGAGTAAAGTAGGGAGAAGCTAGAGAGGAGATGGATGGGCAGGAGGGTTTACTTGGTCCTGCATAATGCTATGTTAGCTCCTTTTTAAAGATATTCCTCAGAAGAGAATTTATATCTGCCAAGTTTCAGCCTGCAATGAAATATGTACAGCCACATAACCCTACGCCCTGTTCCCAAAAATGGAGAGGTACTAGGAAAAGGTCAATTCAGGTTTAGCTATCATGTCACAGAGGTCCTGAACATTGGCCAGGGGCAGCCTGTGATGGTTGCAAAGGGGTGCACAATGTCCATGATTTTACCATAATGTTGCAGCTGCAAAGGTCCCTCTTGTGCCGAGACCTGGGGAGGAGGTAGGTGGGAAGGAAAAAGAAAGGAGGACAGCTAAAGCGGAGGGCAAAGGGGGTGAAAGCATAGGAGAAAGAGGGCACTGGAGAAGGATGGGGAGAAGTGAAGCCTTTCAGCCCATCACCAAGAGTGGCACCTGTCCCAATCTTGGACTCACTTGTGTTTCAGTGGCTTGTCTTACTGCCACAGCTTTGGGAATAGCAGCCTGTTTACAGGAAACAAGCTGGCTGTGCTTCCCGTAGCCTCGCTGGGCTGGGGAGGAGGTGAAAGCTGGCTCTTTCTGCTGCTGAGAAAGCCCCAGCTTGCTTGGGGTGTGTGAGTGCTGCAATTCACTTCTTCCCACCCCTACCTCCTTCCCTTGGCGCCGGCACTTCCCACCCCAGCCTCAGCCGCATGGACGTTTGTTGGGGTTTATGGTTCCCAGAAGGGCTGCAGGATCCCTGGAAGCCACTGGGGCCATGTTGTGGCTAAATCCCTGGGGACCGACCCCTGCCTGATGTTACCCTCCCTTACATCCTTAGGCTGCACAGAAGATGTTTAATGAACATAAGCGGACTTCTTGTAATGGATAGTAGCAAAGACAAGAAAAATAAGATGTTGCACCACATCTTGGCAAAAGTGGCTCAGAATGACAATTCAGGCGGCCATCTGTCCCCCTCAGCCCTCTCCCTCTGTGTTCCCACGCATGCTTGCCTCTGGGTCGTGCTGAGGGCTGAAGAAAAACCTGTGCACTGTCTTCTTAACAGCAGGCACAGAGGTTATCATTCCAGCCTTGAAAACCAGGGCTAGAAACAGGGAAAGGGGGAGGGGACATATTTTGGGAGAAACGAGTATTTAAAATACATCATATTTGTTCTATTAGCCTCTTCCTTACCTCCCTTGCAGCTTGTAAAACTCCCGCTGCCTCCCTTCCTTTTCAGACGAATGCTTGGCTCATTATTTCTCCCAGCACACAGCATTCCCGTCACCCTGTCCCTGCGGCTACTAACCCACCTCCTGAAGCTTAAAGAGGAGCTTGTGGGCCAGCTTCTGGCCCAGTCCTCACTGCGGCTGTTGCTTGACTTGTATGCAGCAGTATGTGTTGGATGGAGCTCCTGCTCCTGATGAGCAGAGGGTGCCAAACCGCATGAATCTGGGGTTTGGCAAAGCCCAGCTGCTTCCAGCCGGAGAGGCAGGGAACGCTGGGAGCAGCAGCCCCAGCACAGTGGGTCATCACTGGTGAGGGGGGGCTGGTCCTGGAAGAAGGGAGATGTCCCAGTTAGTCATCACCCACCCATTGGTAGCTGGGAGGCACTCTTGTAGCGTCCACCACTCAACAAGGCACAGCCAAGGTCAAGAGCAGTGAGGTTTCTTCCCCAAAGAGTGAAAGGCCACTGCTCAAACCCAGCTACATATTCTCCACTACCCACGAGCCCATGGGGCTGCTGTCAATAAGCTTAACGCCATAATTATGTTTATTCAGTGCACATCTAAAGCCATTGAGGATGACAATAACACAGGTAATATGTGGACCCAGATACACATTTCAGTATGTGACTGTGTAAAAGGTGTGGGACACTGACAGGAGGAAAAGGGTGCCTGGGATGACCGTCCATAGTTGCTTTTTGCATGGCTTGCTGTACCTCCACATTCCAGTTATTTCCAAGAGTTTCACTTTTAATAATAAACAAAAGACATTGAAAGCACATTGGATTTACTTAATAATATGCAAAATGCTGAGCTTCCCCCTTCCCAAAAGTGAAGGACAACAAAAAGGGATCAAAAGCTTCTCGGGTATTACAAAAGTATATCCCACAGGCAAGAGGTACGTGAGAAGAAGGTTGTTTTCCACAAGCTGTTGTCATGTTCCTCACTTGTATCTCTCAAATACCTTTTGGAAACATCTTTCTGAGGAAATGCAGTATCAGGAAAGCTTTGAGGTGAGAGTTCACAGATATGAAGAAAATGAATTCTGTAGGAATTTAGCTTCAGTAGGGTCTGATCCAAACTGACTTAGAAAACCAGCCACCTGCCTGGGATTTCTGGGACACTTCTGCTTCAGCTGTCTATAGATGAGGTCTCCAGAGCAGAGATATCTCTGTGATAACTGCAACAATACTAATAACAGCCAATAATTAGCTAATTGGAAGTTCATACGGCAGCCTAGAGAACAGCTATACAAGCTTTGACCTCATGTCACACATTTACCCTTGATGCGAAAAAAATGGAAAACAAAAGTCATGAGATAAAAGGAGCGGGGACCACATCACTAGAGTAAGGCCCTTGCAACTTGCTTTGGGATTGCATTTGTGCATTGAACTGTACAGGTTGCAGATGCCTGCCAATGTGTGTGTCTGCTTCCCCTCCACATCCACTTCAAAAAAAAACCCCAAAAAGGTCTACAGTACCCTCTTTTATTTGAAGGCCTTTAAAAATCACCCAGAATATTCCACGGCTGCAGACCTAACCCATCCTTCCCTTGGGAAAGTGCTAAATACATTGTATGTCACCCTGGCAAGATACGTTGTACTACAGTCTCCTAACTTTGACCTTTTCATATATCCTTTTATTGCCCTCAAGAAAAACAGACTCATAAAATGCAACTCATTAAATGCCCAAGCATTGTGAGATACTACTACTAAGCCTCTGCTGTTAAGGCTTTCAAATTTCACATGGTATTAAAAAGTTTACTGGACACTTGGCCCTCTTTAAGTCTGCAAACCAACCTTTTGGGTCCCAATATTATAAACTAGCAGTGAAAGTGAACTAAAGAAACTCAGATTTTATTGTAATCCATGTTACTAGGAGTTGTGCTTTAACACTTCAAGACTTGGCCCGAAGGTAAAGAAGCAGTAGTTTTTACAGACTTTTTTTCCAGCTGAGAGAGAGGCTGGCAAGGTACAGAACTAAATAATCCAAAGAATGCCACCTCAAAATGCATGAGATCCCATGGAGAATTTGAGGCAGATTGCTTAGAAATCTCCTGTCATTTTTTTTCCCAAAGTGCAGACCAGGAAAAGTGAGGGAAAGGTCTTTCTCATTTAGTCCTAAGGATCCCATTTTGAGGCAGTTTAACAATTTCAAAAGGGGTAGCGTTTTCCTTTACTATTCTAAAAGTGTGGAGGCAGGCACTACAAATCCCCTTTCCACACAGCAGAATCCATCTTGGGTATCACAGATTTCTCTGCATCTCATACAGTCCGTAGTTTTTCTGCAAAGAATGTTCAAAAGAAGAACATCTAATGTCATCGTAGCTGAGACAAGAACTTCAGAAAAGATGCAATCAAGCAATGTCATCAGAAAACTCATGGTCCCTTCATCAGGTGGTTTCAATGCCTCCCCAATTGACCTGTGTGGACAAGAAAATGGTAAGAACAGTCACAAGGCGTTTGTGAGGGTCTTGGCCCATGTGAGAGTGAGACTTGAAAAATGTCCTGAAAGCCATCATTAGAAACCTTCAGGGAAGGAGATACTACCTGCCCACTAGCTCTTACATACAGAGCTTTGTGATCATAGGTAGTGTTAGTCCAGAAAGTTAACAAGAAACATTGGTTGGACATGGGGCAAAAAGGGGGTATTGCAAGAATGATAGTTTTTGAATCAGTGCCAGGTGCTGAAGATCTGAAATCCATGCAAGGTGGCTGTGTGTGGACTCCTTCTTTGTTAGTTCATCCTCCTTGAAAAGTGGGGCTTTACTTGCTGACTTGTGTCAAAACAGGTGTTGAGCAGCTTGATGCATCAAATGTCACGAGATCCTCAGAGAGTAAGTGCACAAAGACTGCTGAGAAATATGTGCCGCAGGGCTTTGAAGGTGTCTCAGCTCACCAGCTGTTAGCCCCTGCTCATGACAGAGGCTTTACAGCAGAAGGTACACATAACATCATGGTTCCCAGATGTGGTCCTAGGTTGATTTGGGACCAGCCTGGGGTGCTAATGCCGTACATCTGAGCAGGTGGGATCACATCACCACAGCCAGATGCTGTTACACCACAGCATCTGGCTGTGGTGTAAATGATGATGTACATGCCTCCAGTTCTCCAAGTGTGTGGCATAAGACCATTAAGACAATACAGTACCATGGAGACGCTATTTATAAGCTTGAGGGACTTGGTGACATGAGTCAACAATTTGTCTGGGCGAATGTACAAGCCATTCTTATTCTGTCCTGTACGTACCTAATGAAACTGTATAACTATGAAACAAACAAAACCTTGAATCATCCTATTTCATAATAAAAAAAAATATCTTGGGAGAGTTTTAAAAATATTTATTGCATCATGTTGCTGAACAAAACAGAAAGTGCGATTTTCTAGTGCTCTAATGTCCAAAGAGTTCAGAGCTGCTTAATTAATTAGGTTGCTGATTTTTATTAGTATTTGTTAAGCATGTGCAATATGATCCAGAAGACACAGTGCTTAAGGCAGTCCCTGACCTCAGTTTCCAGTTCAACAATTGGACAGCAAATGACGAGGAGCTCAGAGAAGTTCAGAAGACGTTAAGCCTGTTTTAGGAGTGGAAGGATTTATGCTGCAGCCTGCCATTTCATTGTCTGTGTTGGGCTGGGCTGGGCTGGGAGTTTGTCATTGGTTTGTGCTGGTACTAGGGGGTTTGTGCTGATGCCACAAAGCTTGTGCTGGTGCCAGAAAGATTTTTATAGGTAAACATATGAGAACTCGCCACTCTGGGACAGGGACGATGATCCTTGGGTGTGGAGCAGGGAAGGATCGAGGAACTGGAGAGGAAAAAGAAAGTAGCAAGTGGGAAATCTTTGCTTAGGGTTGCAGCGATCCCCAAACATGGAACAAATGAGGGTAGCTTTTCCTAATTTCCACTGGCAGAGGTTCGGAGGGGATTTGCCTTTTGGCATGAGGAGTACGTCTCAAGCAGAGTCATTATTTCATAGCCCACTTCATCCTCTCACTGCTATCACAAAGCCCCAGACTGTGGAGGAACTTCTGGTTTATGTTTTCTTCCTAGAGTACCCAGTACTTTTAACATCTGAAACAGCTGGCCTAACCAAAATGTTTGGACTGTATTTAAGAAATTCTCGTGAGAGGTACTGTCTGGTGATATAAAGGAGACAGGCTTCTGATGATCTGTCAGGGCTAAATCAATGTACCTGTTGGTATTGTCAGGTATTACAGGTGTAGGGACAAGATAGTGTAAGATTTCAAAGACTGAAAGTCAGATGTAAAGCAAAAATCAGTACCTTAAAGTCTTTACTCCCAGTCCTGCTTTTTAAGCACAAAACTGGCCTTTAGAAAAGGTTCTAAAGATAGAAGTTTTAGTTATCCTGTTGAAGTACCTACACATTAGCACCCTCTCTTTGTGCTTCAGATATGACGAATACCTCCGTGCTCTATCACAGCCCGAGCCTTATGTGCCATCGTCCATGCCCCACAGGAGGCCATGGCTCACACTCACACATTTTGTGTCTTTCTCTTTGTACTGTAAAAATGGTACAAAAAGTGCGCTGAACAAATGCCATAAAAAATCAGATTCATGGTTCAATGGAGTAATTCAGCAACAGCAGAGAGAAGACAATTTCAGGTGACATCCATGCAGCAGGG
The DNA here is from genome assembly GCA_009819775.1 of Phoenicopterus ruber ruber. NCBI lineage: Eukaryota > Metazoa > Chordata > Aves > Phoenicopteriformes > Phoenicopteridae > Phoenicopterus > Phoenicopterus ruber. The sequence continues at coordinate 26,856,448 of CM020220.1, read as the reverse complement.
GTTACCAAACTTAGGAGTACAGGCTTACTTGGAACTAAACCCAAAAATATCCACAGGAATGAGAGGTCACAGCATGGAGGCAGCCTTTCTGCTGGAAAGTGTGAGAACCTTTCCCTGAGGAACCCCTATCCCAGATCCATATGAGGACAAAGGAGAAAAGTCAGGCCTGGAGATGTTGCCAGAAGGGTAACATACCTCATGTGAAAGCACATTACAAAGGCTAATGCTGAGCTAGCAACAACCTCTCTCTAGTAGCAGTGGGAACCCCCTCCTGCTTTATTTTGTAAAGTATCTTTCATATCTTCTGCCAAAGACTTTAGGCGACAGCAAGTTTTGCAAGGAGGCGAGTAATAATAGAGCCAAATCTTGGTTCAGAGACTGCCAATAAAGAGTCACTGTAGCCTGTAACAGTGAAAGGTCATCCACAAAGGCATTATGAACACTCATTTTTTGCCCCAAACTCTGGACCAAATGTTCCGAGGAAGAAGCAGACTGTTGGGCTGGGTCCAAAGCATGGGGAGAACTTGTAATTAATCTTTTTGTAATTCTTTTCCCAACCTAAATCTTCCACATTTCCTGCCTTGCTTAACTCTTTCCAAAGTATCCTCCTGCAATGTCGCTGTTGCTGAGGCTTGATGCAGACCAGAGACTACTGGCAGCGGTCCTCTGTGTGAGCCAGATGGCCTCCTGAATGCCACCCTTAGGCACCTATTATGAGTGAGTGGTTTTGGTGTCACAACTGCCACTTTCCAGCAGTGCTCTAGAGGCTTGATCTGAGACGTTCATCTTGCCCTTGAGCTTCAATAATTGCCTGACAGTCACTTTATTCACCTTTACTGGGCAGTTAGAGCACAAACCTCTTACATAGATGCACATTTTTAGAAACAAGTTCAACAAGATGGTGCAATAAGGTTCCTCAGTGCACAGCTGTACACATAAACCTGTCTTCAGGGGTATCTAGTGGGCATGGAAATCACAAAGTCTTTTGAATTAAAAAAAAAAAAAGTGTAAATATATTTTCAAGTTTAAAATTTTATCGCCATCTGCTTTCCTTTGCAGCAGTGAAATCTGAGTTTCGATTCATTTTCTCACTTTCTGTGTGCTTCTTTTTTCCCCTCTTTTTCTGTGTCTAGCTAGGGACATTACAAAAAAAGACACAACACAGCATCCCCCACTCTGATCCTCTGCTATAGCATGGATGACTGCCCCTTGCTCCTCAGATTATGGGTTCAGTTGGTGCTTTAAAAGGACCAGAAAGAAGGAAAAGAAAAAAAAGAGCCTGTCCTGGTTTGAACTGTAACCACACCTCTGGCTCCCCCAAGGCAGCACGCCAAATAGCCAGGGATGCAGCAAGCTCATCTCTTAGTTTGTCCCTTTCTGTGGTTTTGAAGCATTTTAAACTGATCTGTTCACAAAGAAAAATGGGTTACGATACCACTGAGGCTGGAAATGAGATCTTATGGTCTGTCCTGGACTATATACATGACTTTTTATGAATGTGACAGCAGCTGTGAAACCAAAGGGACCAAAATAACAGCGGGAGGGCACCCAGCAAGGCTGCTCCAGAGGAAAGTGACCCCATGAGAAGCATAGAAAAGGTGTCTTAAGCCCTGAGCGGTTGAGTCCTGTTCCAGAGTATTCAGATGCGGAGCACATCCCATACGTTGGCCATTCCCACGGGCTGAGCCTGCTGCATACTGCACTTACGCCGTGCTAACGATGATTAGTCAGTGGTAACAGTAGGGGTGCTGGTGGAACGCTGCTGTGATGAAGCTCAGAAGACGAAGTTGCCCATCTCCCTCTCCTTCCTGCATCTTTCTGTTTCAAGAAACTGTTTTCAAGATCCTGGTTCCCTAGTTACAGATGGGCCCAGTGTGTCTCGTGGGTCTGCTGTCCTCAGTAAGCAGCTGCCCAACCCTTTTGAGAAACCAGATGCACTTGCAGTGCAGGGGCTGGAAAACTCAGAAGACACGGAGTGAGGCACACCATGGCTGTGTTCACCAAGCTCGTGACCAGCTGCCTGTATAGCTCCACAGGACTGGTTTTTTTCCTGATAACCACGAATGGGGAGAAGTGACCAGTTCCTGCTGTTCAGCAGTGACCATCACCTGAGTGTCCCTACTCACCAGTGGTGCAAAGAGAGGAATACACTGTCTGCTCCCTAGACACCTTCGCTTCTCCCTGTCCCACAGGTCTTTGAGAGCAAACTAGCTATAAGCAGTCAACTTTGCCTTTTTTTTTTTTGGTGTGTGTATATGTCAGTTTCTAAAGCACCTGTCACTACTTTGTGCCCATTCAGATTAACATCTAGACTAAAAACCTAGGTGCAAGAGGTCAAGGCTTTCTTGGCCAAGTAATCCTTCTACTGTGCAAGGTGAGGTTGTTGGGAGCAGGTGCTGGCTCTGCTCTGAAGGAGAGAAAGTGGACCTTGATGCAGTTGGATGGTTCCTGGGGTGTATTTCAGGCTGAGGTACTTTGGCAAGGCAGATGCATGCTTTAAGCATGCTGTAGGAAGGCCTGAGTTCCTCCAGGCTACTGCAGGAGTGCATTCCACTGGAATAGAAGAGGAAGGCATAAGCAAAAAGGACTCTTATGTTTTCCAGTCCCTGAAAAGAAGCATTTTTCTCTGGAGTGAGAAAGGAAGCAGTGAAAGGTAAAATTTTATCCTGGTAAATATAAGAGAGAAGAGAGAATCAGTGGAATGAGATCATTGGAGGCATCTTGTAAAGCTGTCTGCAGTATCCACTCTTTTCAGGGAAGGTCAAAGGCTTGGTCTTTTCTGCTGCCTCTATTTCTACTTGCCAAAGTTCAGCTCAGTGACAGATTCTGTAATGTGAGAGAAGTATCTGAAGTGACGGATAATACTCCCACCACAAGGGAGAGGTTCCAGAAAGAAAAGTATGGTAGTTTCTTTAAGAAGAGTGAAAAGAATTTAATTTCCAAATTTCCATCCACTCTTTCTGAGGAATTTAGCCTGGTTTTTGTTGTTGTTGCTGTTGGTTTTGGTTTTTTGGTTTGGGGTTTTTTTTTTTTTGGTTTGCATCCAGTAAAGTATTTTGAGTGAACTCAATGCACAATTAAAGTTGTGTAGTCAAATGTAGGGCAAGTTTCCCAAAGACACCACTCCAAAAGTACCTTTTCTCTGCTTCTCAGCTATCCTGTGCCAGCTTTGTAAGGGACAGCTCAGTCCCATATGTGCTTTCCTGGTGGGTTTGCTATCTTGCTCCACACACCTACAACCAGAACCTGCTATCCTGGATCTCACACTGCTCCACTGATATAGTGAAACAGTATTTGCAGTGTCCTCTGCGAACTGAGGTTAAAAGTTCTGCTAGGAACTGTAATTATGATGAATATTTAGTAGCAGGCAAAGTAGCAAACTTTAGAGAAGAAAAGGGCAGGATCTCTGCATGGCTGTCTCTACCAAGCTGAGCACAGAACTACTGGTTAGAAGAGGATCAGATCAAATTTCACAGTTCACACTCTGAAGACACTTTACGCTGACCTGAATCTATCCAGCTATGAGACGTCTCCCCCCACCCACATGCCACTCTGGTGACACCCTCCAGTCCTGTCACACCCTCCCCAAATCCAGCCCTGAGTTACGACATCGCCCCCTTCTCTTCTAAAACAAACAAGGTGCTGTCAAGGGAAGGGAAGAACATAACCTTGTATTTTAAGGTTAGTGACTAAAGCATATTTTCAAGAGAGAAGTGCTGTGTGAAGAGATGGGTACAGGCCAGGGACGCAGTGCAGTTTGCAGACATCAAGGATAATGAATGAAGTTTCTATTCCTCTCTAACCATTACTGCTCATCTCTATTGTTGCTTATTTTTGTAGGACGGAATGAGCGCTCTTTCAGTTGATGGCTCTTAGGCAGATGCTGTATCTTATGGTATTTTGTGCATGTGAGGAAGCTGGAATTTTCCTTCGGGTCCAAACTCATGTGCAGCTGTTTATTTGCAGATAAATACCAAGTGAGGTTCAAATCCACCTGAATATTCTTGATAATGCTTCTTTCACCTCTGGTAATTTCTCTTCCATCATCACCACTCCTCAGATTGCCTACTCTTTCTTTTGTCTTTTTGCTACTCTGGACCGGGCTGCTGAAATGTTTGGCACATTATCCTCTGTATGATCCAGCACACAGGCAGCCAAGCGTCTCATTCCCTGAGTATCTACACCACGTGCCTCTGCAGTAAGGTTGATGTTGGACTAAGACCCAAACAGGAGCCTGAGTTCTTGTCCTGTTTAGACATGTGCAGGTCAGAAAGAGGGATGGGGATGGAGTCAGGACTAGAACATCATATGTTGAGCCTCTCTTCATAACAAAACCAAACAAATCCAAAGCCTGTGGATCGTTGGAGAAGTTAGGGTTCAAGTCAGATACTGATCCAAATTCTGCAAAGATGACCTGCCATTGCTGCATGGGACAAAACCAGGTGGTTCAGAGATGCATAATAAAGGAGCTAACTGATGTTTTTTGAAACTAAAGAAAGGTATGATCTCTCAATAGAGTCAAGAGGTATGAGCAATATAGGTGATTTGGCCTCAGCATATCATGGTGATGAGTGTAATAGCAGCTAGAGGTGGAAAGATTTCTTAATTATAATTTTCTTTTTTAACCCTAAGCACTACTCTCCTCCATCCCAAGTTATTGCCTGAAACCATTGAAGACCTTGCTTCAGAATCGTCTTCCTCATAATTTAGCAAATAGGCTTTGTACAGGACTGAAGTTAGACTAGCCTGTTGCCGAGCCCAGCAAATTCTTTTCTTGTAAGGATGGCACATTCCATAATGAATAGCTAAGATGATCTGTTCAATGAGCAGTTTGCAAAGTGCAGGCTCCCTTTAAAGCAAAAGCTGCTACAGGAATTGTTTCTATTATAACTGTTCTGAGCTATAAATACACAGTAAATTATTAGTCAGGTATTTTCTACATGACTGCACAGTATTCCTAACTTTGCACATAGGCATATTATTTAACCCTTTCTTTTCTGCTCTCTGGCAATTCTTCATAAGACAGAAGGGAGGACCTACCATGCTAGTCAAACTCTTCAGGTGAAGTTTGCAGTGCTGGAAGACTGAGGAGTGGCTGAAGATGTGATTTGGAAAAGGCGACACTAAAAGAACCTTCCTCTATCTGTTGGTAGGCATCGGGATCCATGCATGATACATATCACCATGATATAGAAACTCATGATGGTAAGTTTTGGAGACTTCTCTTAGCCCTTTTGACAGCTCCATGAATAACAGCAGATCCAAATGTAACATTTGATCTGATTCTGCTCTATCTCTATGACAAATCATGGATTAGAGCTCTCTGCACTGGGCCTGTCACTGTGATGGGACTGAAGAAATCTGCACCAAGGAAAGCAAAAGCACGAATTCAGAGGAAAATCACCTTTGACAAGGGAAAAATAAGAGTCATCAGAATGGCATAGTGATTTCCAAGGTTGGGGAATCTCCATGTGACTGTTGAAGATAAGATAATTTTTATCTGAAAAAAAGGGGAACTGATTCTTTTTTTACAAAAGTATGAACAAAAAGATATCAAATGCCAACCTTGCATTGAATTTTAATCATGAAGAAACGGAATGAAGATTTCCTGGGTTTGTATTTAGGATTCCAAAGAGAAACAAATTTGCAATATAAGATGGTGCATCTGGTTGCAAAAATTTGCCTTAGTTGCTTTAATTTTTAATTTCCGCAGTCTTTGGGCATTCAGAAAGGAAGATTGTGGTGAAACTTTCCGAAGGTGTATTTCCAGGACCGATCACCAAAATCTGGAACTAAACACTGAAATAAAACTTGCTGACTCTTTTTAGTAATATTTATTAGGAAGGTTGTCACTTTCCAAACAAAACCTGGGCCCCTGTTGAAGTGTTATACCCAACAGAGGATAGTGTTTCTTCCAAACCACTTAAAGCCTAGTGCAATTACATAGATGAAGAATGGGAGTGGAGTTGAACATAGACACATGCATGGAGATGAAGGGCAGTATGACACTTAAAAAAGTTAAGGATAGTCAGGACAGGCAGGTCTGATCCCAGTACAAGTTTGGCAAAAAAGACATTCATCGCCTTTGGATCTCAGAACTCAGATCTCAAGCTTCTGCCTCCACCTCTGGTGAAATATCTGTTCACATACCGCGCTTTTTACTGGCTGCTGTTTGCTACTGCAGTGGCTGATGCTCACAGGTGGGTGCAGAAGGACTTGGTCACCTTTTCGCACCCTCATAGGTGACTGCCATTGCCGATGACCAGAAAGTAGGTATCATTCTGGGAGGCGCTGCATTGGCCTTTCACCTTAAGAAAACCCTTCTGCACAGAAAAACTCTTTCATTGCTTTGTTAAGGTGATTTGCTCTGGAGTGTTAAAAAGAAGCATTCAAAGGGTCATGAATTTCACTCAAAGACCCTACACCGTAGCACAGACCTGATGGAAGCCTGCCAGCATGCATACACATACATGAGTGCTGTGCAAATCTGAACTACAAAAACCTCAACATCTCTAAGCACCCCCAATAACTTTTTCACTTGCAGGACCCTCTATGCCCCTCAAAGCATGGCACCTAAATCTCAGTTTGACTATCAAATTCAACTGGTGGGAAATTTGAAGCCCCAGGATGTGTATATGTGGCAAAAGACTTTCTGCCAACAAGTCTGGAAATCTGAAATTATTTATTTTGAACTACAAGTAGCCTGACAGCTGAGCTATTTAATAACAGTCAGAAGAGTCTGTGCATTTCTGGTTTGGAAAAGAACAAATACAACTTCTCAAAACCATGTTCAGGAGTGAAATTAACTATAGCGGGTGGTTGCGTCAGGTTGATTCCAAGTTTAGAGACAAATAATAGCCATTTTACTGTCGGAATTGTTTAGGGCAAGGAGAATACAACAACTAGGTCAGGAGGATTTTATTTCTCAACTTCAGATTAAATTAGAGCTGCTCCAAAACCACATTGCTTTAGAAGCGACAGATACATTTGCTCCTACAGAAAGCCCAGTGTGAGTCTTGGCAGAGAGAGAGGGCTTTTGCTATGTCCGTGAAAACATCTGCACGGGTTTCCTGGACCCTGCATGTGCTAGCAATGGGGACCCAGCTGGTACTGGGGGAGGGAGTGGAAATTAACGTCCCCCTGGGACGGAAGGTAAATCGGGTTGTGTGGCTCACACCAGCTTTGCATTGACAAACAGCACTAGCTGGAGTCACAGAGACACTAGAGAGTTTGTTTTTCTCAAGGTCATGCAAGGTTCACTCACATCCTTCTTGCCTGTTGGTCTTGAAACTACATGTTAACTGTGCTTCTGTCGCTGTGTCCATGGACGTTTTCAATTGTTTAATAAGCAACTGTCAATACTCAACTGGAATTACTTTTGCAACTACAGATGTATTTTCTGCTTGGGTTGTTTTTCTTTAAAAGCTGGGTACGTCTAGTGATGCTTATGTGATTTTTCTAGAAGAAAGTTGTCTACAACAGCTTCTTCGGGTTCCATCACAAATTTTATCTCAGAAGACTTCTTCGCACCTGAAATAAAATTCACACTTTGCAAATGACAGGATGAGTTTCCAGTATACACTTATGACAGTGTCTTCCGGCCCATAAAGGCTTCCTTTTAGGTTAAGAAAGGAGATCTGTTTCCTGTCACCCCAACAGAGCCATGGACTCTGACAATTTGGGTTGCTTTGGCTGATGAACTATTGAGAGAACTTGCCAAGTTTATGAAGGACAGTAATGCCTACAGCCTGATGGGATGGTGCTAGACCCACTATATCAAATTAGTGTGATCTGAAGGTGCTGATGACCATTTTCACTGCTGTTTTTTCTTGGCCATAGCTGTGGGGGTTAGGAAGAACGGGGAAAATACATTGGGAAGCCGGAGAAAGGAGAAGGGATACCTTGTGGACCAGAACTAGACACATTCTGGATGAAGTGTTGTTCGATATGCGTTTGGAGCCAAGAAATAATGACTTGAAAAATGCAGATGGGACATTGTGAGACTGTATAAAACCTCTCACTCACTGAATTCCAACTAACCACAATGCAGCTTTATCTTCAGTGTTACTTGGAATTGTGTCAAGGAGGCTTTTTTTGCTCCCTCTTCTTTTTCATTCTTTCTTTCATTCCTATTTTTTTAAAAAACCTCAAGGTCAAACAAAACATACGCTTAAAAATAAAGCTTTATCAAGAGAGATGGAGGACTAAAGGGCTTCCTATTTTTAGTAAGGGCAATCTAATCTAAGCAGAAGTTGTTCTGGGCCCCTCTCCCTTTTCCATGAAAGGTAGGTGCTCCTGGGACGATTCCCAGGGCTTTCTGTGGCTTCTGTTTTCAGATGCAACCCAAGCCACTGAGTTTTATTGAGCGAGTATCCTGGAAAGTCCTGAGCAAAATGAGAGACAGCTGATAGTCCTAGAATACCAGTACTTTTAGTAAGGTCCTGCAGCTGTATCTCTGGGTTGTGAATTCTCATAGGCTTTAAGCCAAACTCTTTTCCCCAATCCTCCCCCAGCTACTGATATGGTCCTTGACAGGGGAAAGCATCCGTCCAACTCAAAGGACAGAAAGTGATTAAGTGCTTTCTTAATCAGGGCCTTGTAGCTCTTATATTTGACTCTTGGCTTAGTCAAAGCCAGCTTTTAAAGTAAATTTCATGTGGAATTGGATGGAAATGGTAATGAGACAGGGGACTTTTCACTTCTAGGTCATCACTGAACAATTTTTCAGGAAGGAAAACCCTATAAAATTATTGTTGCTTGAAGGCAGTCAAGAGTGTATTTGGAACGTTGAAGCACAAATATCTTGGCTGGCCTAACTGCTTTGTATCATCAGCGTTATGGGAATTAGCTTGTGAGTTTACTGTGCTGAGACAAGACAATTACTTTTGAAACACCCAACAGACAGCTGATATAAAGCCCAAAGATGGAGAAAAATAAAACACAGTTCTGCTTTTCAAACCAAGAGAAAAAGAAATTCCTTTCCCTTTAGCTTAAGACTTTAACCTGTATCCCATATATGATGAAAAATAGCGGAAGATGTCACTAAGAAATCTAGCTGGTCGGTTTTGACCTGCAGTGCCTGGATCTGTGGGGTTTGTGCACTACTTCTCGTAGGAGGCTATTGAACAAAAAGAAGACAAATCATCCGATTGCCAGGAGGATTAAAAGTACTGTACAGGAAAAAATATAACAGTTTGAAAAAAGTTGAAAGCCTCTGCTTTAGTGAGTAACAAAATTATCACCAGAATGTTCAAACTTCTTATAAAGAAAAGAAGTAAAACCAGATTTCTGAGTAACCTGATGGCTTTATGCTTTGAGAAAGGATTGATCATTGAGCAGAATGAGATATCTGGGAGTGGGGATGTAACACAGAGCCAGGGCTGCAAACCATCCTTTTCTGCATCCTTACACAAGAGCCAATCTCATCTCAGTTTGCAGGAAATTTTACCATGCCTGGGTCATGTGGAAATCTGAATTAAGCTGCCCTCCTTTCCACCTCTTCAGTTCTAAGCAATGATCTGCATCCCTTGAAGTTTGGAGAGGAAATATATATAAAGCCTGTAAGTATTTACGAGAGCTATAAAAAAAGAGCTTTGTGGTAGTTGACATGGGAAGTGATTAAGGTACCTTATAAGCAAAGATTGCAGAAAAGAGAGAGAAGTGATGCCAGAAGGGAATCTGGCAACAATCCTGGGGTAACGATAAGTGACTTCCAGAAGGAGGAGTTGTGGGAGAAAAAGTAAAAAAATTAAATCGAGGCAGATTGCAAGACTTTTGGCCTTGAGGACTAAGCCACGGAAACTGTTCATCTCTGGACTCACAGACACAAGAGGAAGGTGATGTCTCACCTTGCTCCTGACTCAGAGTTTACTGATCAAATCCTGCAAAACAGGAGTTCATCAAGATTTGCTTGAATTTGAAAGGGCTCCATTTCCCAGGCATCTCAGCTTTCTCCGTCTGTGTTTACACAAATGGGTCTTGGGTCTCTCCAGGGCTTAGGAAAAAGCTACTCTGAATAAAAACACACGCATGGGCCATGTTGCCAGTGAGGATCTCTCTGAGTGACTATTTCTTGTTTTCCTGTTTAACAGGTGGAGCATGTGTCCAGACCTGTCCCTAGACAGCAACTTGCAACATGAACATTCACAGGTGAAATGTCAGCTGAAGAGCACTTAGTTATCATGATCAATCATGAGTACAAAAGTCTAGCTTGTGAAGTCTCAGTTTGAGAGTCTTGAAAACATGTTATGGGGAACCACTCTTCGTGTCCCAAATGGGACAGAAAATGTTTCTGACCAGATGCCCTGTAAATGAGGAGGAGGAAAACTTCCCATCTACAGGAAAGTAGAATGGTGTACAGAAAGGGAACGCAATAGAAAGATATAGACAAATTTCAAAACTATTCAGGAAATAGTTGTGAGTAAAGGGTACATTTGCTGAAATTGGACCAACTACAGGAGGAGAAAGCAAGGACTGAATTCCTCAGGACATACTGAACAAGTGCTTTAGACACTAGGGGTTGGTTTATGTCCTCCCCAAAGGTTAATGATCTGCTATGTTGCTTTCATCAGGGTTTACTTATGGCATTTCAGTTTATGTATAGCACCTGCACCAGTGTGCGGTCTGTCTTATGTTGCATTACTGTGTTACAGAGATGAAGTACGATGACACAGAATAAACTCATTGATCTACAAATATAGAGCATATATGTCTTGATAGGCAATGATATTGATGGCTTCATCTTTGGCACTTTTGAGCTTCCTTCAGTTCATACCAATGTCAGGAGGAACTTCAGGTGCTGAAGCATGCTGAGAATCAGTGTGTAGCTGTAGGTTCATGTCCAAATTCAACAAGCTGGGTTCATCGTATTGCAAATTCAGATATCAACAAGCTGGGTTCATTGTATTGCAGGAACACAGCTGGTAAGATTCTGCAGTGATATTCTCTGAACCTGTTACTATTCAGGATTTTTATTAATCACCTAGATGGAATGAATGGAGAATATGATAATTAAATTAGCTGATGACATAAATTTGAAAAGAGCTGCAAGCACAAAAGACAGTCTTGAACTTCAGAATTATCAAATATAAGTGTAAGAATAATCTGGGGGTTTGGGAAGGGAAAGGATGAAATTCAGTAAAGACGAATGCAAGATACACAGTTCTATCCTTAGGCAAGAACAATCAGATGTACAAATATGGGATATGAAATAACCAGCAGAGAAGGATCTGGGGTAATTGTGAATTGCAAGCTGAAGAGAAGTCCGAAGAGTTAAGATTGCCATGAGAAAAGCAAGAACCATACTGGGATATACAAACTGGAGTACCATCTGCGTGACATGGGATGTGATTTTTCTGCTGTACTCTCTTCTCTCCAATTTTGGGCACCATGGTTCCAGAAGGATGGGACTGGTTGGAAAATGTCCAGAAGAGACCAACGAGGATGATCAGAAGTCCAGAGAACATGACTAATGAGGAGAGATTGAAATAGGGGGGTTGTTTAGTCTGGAGAAGATCAGACTGAGAAGGGATATGATAACAGTCTCTAAATACATAAAAGATAGATGAAGAGGAAGCGAACAATTTGTTCTTTATGTCCAGGGTGCTGAGGATAAGGCTTAAAGACTAGCAAGGGACTAGTAGGTTAGATATCATGAAAAAAACCCTTTCCTAATAGGAAAGATAATGAAGCCCTGGAATAGCCTGAGATTTGGACTTCACTGGAGATTTTTAAGGACAGGTTGGACACAGCATGTCTCAGGAATGACAGGAGGAGGACAGGTTTTGTCTGTGGGCAGGCAGACAGAGTTGATGGCACTGAAGAAAGTCACCTCCGGCTCTATTTTGTACAGTGTCTACAATCAACTATAAGAAGTGTTAGCTAAGGTATGACAATTGCTGTGGTACGTAAGTTCAGAGGAGTAATGGGTAATTCAGGCTGCTGGGCAACGGAGTATTGCCCTCCTGTACAAACAATGAAATGTCATACTCACAACACCAAACTTAGATACATCCTCAAGTGTCCAAACTTAGTCCACAAATAAGTAAAGTCACATACAAGTGGCCAAAGAGCTTCCTTCTATGCTTGGATAAATGAGACATTCAGAAAAGCAATAACTTTATCTGGACCGTAATCTAAAACTTTGCCTCAACACAACCTGAATTTCGATATCTGAAAAAAATTTACTGCATTTTCATGATACTACGTTCTAGTAGGAGTAAGGAGATAGAATGAAACAGTGCAAAAAAAATCTGTTCGTGACTAGAAAACATATTTCCCGAATCTTGGGAGAGACTCTCTTCATAGGTTCCTACCCTGTGGTTGCTAACATTTGAAGAGTCACTAGGCTATGGACAGCACCCTAAAAGATGTACACGTTCTCAGCATTGACCACAGTTATGGTAGCCTACATTCACCTCTGGGCTAAAAAAAATCCAATGAGTTGGAGAGGAGCTACTAAAATCTACATCTAGGCTTCCAGTTTGGGTATTTATTTGATTCACTCCATGAAAATAATCTTTGTTGATATATTGCATGTAATGACATATGCTATATAAGAACCATTCAAATGCATGCTGAAGACTTTTCAGGACTGCTGTGACTTGGAGGCAGGTCCTTGGTGACAGGTGTGGGTTTAGTTAATGCATCATTTTCTGAGTTGTGGGAACCTCTAGGTCTCCAAGAAGGTTCTTCCCAACCCCTTTGAGTCTGGTGCTTGCTCCCATCAATACTCAAAAACTCTGTAAGGGTCCAGCTTCCTCCTGTGATTTACAGAGTCTTTCCGTTCCCCCAGCAGGCACGATGATCCCAATAGAAGGACCTAGCTATGTCCCACCTCTGCCCAAAGGAGCGTACCCCCCGCACAGACTGTCTACCACAGGCTGCAGTGACTGGCTGCTCCCCAGTCCTGCCACAGGCAGCGGAGGACGGCAGACCTCCCACCACCCCAGCATGACTTGGGGAGGAGAAATCTCTCCCTGCCACCACAAATAAAAATAAGCTAAATTATGCTTCAGGTGAAGAGGGTAAGGAGGATGCTTCGAGGCCTCTGCAGGCAAGAAGTGAGCTGACACGTGGGATAAGTTCCATTTTAATTTGCCTCTGCTCTGTGGGTAGGGGTCAGCTATGATACACCGTTTTGTCACAGGAGCCCAGGAAAGCAGTTTTGTTGGTATCAGTGATCAATGTCAGCTCTGTTCTAACAGCCCCAGGAGGAGATAAAGGCAGACTTGCTGTGCACAGAGGGCCAAAAATTTCCATAATTTTTCCTTCCCCCCTCCTCTGTGCACCATCCTCCCCTCTGGCTGCCAAAGAAAAGAGCCCCTCAGAGGTTACCCTCTGCCTTTCTTGAACTCGCATGACTTTGCCGCTTCGGATCCTTCACCCCCTGTGTTTAACCGAGGTTATGAAAACCAAGCTGCTTGCTCTCTGTTTATTTTCAGTGATCTCCTCTGTGTGCTGCCAGCAGCCGGAGCCATGGCCTTTCCCAATACAGGGCATCGCAGTGAGCTCGGAGTGCACTCAGGGTTGATGCGAGAGGTGCAGGAGTCAGTGGCCAAGCTGAGCTTATGTAAAAAAATTAAGGTCGAGGCCTCATCAAGATTTAAGGTGCTTGTGTTCAAGGTACCGGTGATTGAGCTAAGGACATGTTTTTATTGCTGCTCTGAGGCAGGGACCAGCTGCAGGGTACAATGCAGTTCAGGACACAGGGGATTTCAAAGAGCGTGACCAGCCAGCTCTGCAGCTGCACCAGTCTGAACTCTGAGCACAAGGACCAGCAGCAGCTGGGCTTTGCATTGGAGCAATTTCCATAAACCTGGGGCATGCTGTGGGTATGAAATCGGTGGTTAAAGAATCCTGGTGGGTCAGATCTGGGGATCTGGATTGGGCAGCTGTGTACAATGGTGGCAAATCCCCAGTGTGTTGGAAAGTAGGATTTTCAAAGTGTGCTTAGATTACTTGGAAACCTATGTCCCATTCTCAGGCATGATAGGCTCATATTCTGCAAAGTATTTCTGTTGGGAAACAGGATCTTAAAGATTTTGACGCTCAGCACTAAGTTAACTTAAATCCCACTGATTTTAGCATTAATGAAACATGTTTCCTTCTACAGCAGCTTTAAAAGGAGTCCTAGCGAGAAGGAACAGCGGGTGAAAAAGTTGGAACAAAAATTAGAAGGGGGATAGTTTATAGATACACTACTGGGTGAGATCAGAAACGCATCTATTTATCCCTGCTGTTTCACTGGCTTCTCTTTTGGTTTTGCCTTTCGTGGAATATATTTAATCACTCTTGAATGTCAGAGCATGAATGCGGGTGATGCTGTCCCAGATGGCTAGCACAGAGCATGGGCTTCTCACACAAAGCAGGGGGACCTGTGCAAATGCCAGGAGGAGGTTATTCGAGTTCCAGGAGGGCTTTCTGCTCTGATCCTATTTTGTGGCTTCTTTTGAGACCTCAAAGCTGAGCAGAAGAGTTCTCTTTTATACTTTCCCATTCAGCTGCACCTTGAAAGCTAGCTAGCACTTTTCCTAGCAAAGATACCTTAGGTTGGCTCTGTGCTGTAAGATGTTTGTCTTCTGTGGCAAGCAGGACACCTCTGCCAGGGAATCTCTGGGGCTGGAGATGAATGAGGCCATGGGAATGAATTCACATCAGCTAGTCCTGAGCTGCAGCAGCTGCTCAGTTCTCCATGCAGATGCACTACATGAGAGATCACGCTGCGCCTTGTATCTCGACATGCACTGCAATGAGAGGAACCAAGGAAGCTTGTTTTTCCAGGGCTGGTTATCCAGCAGTGATTTTGGGGAGGTCTAAAGCTCATAACACAGCTTTTCCTATAGATTTGTAGTGTCTCTGCTCCTCAGCAGGTCCACAAGCCCCATGGAAAGTGGAAGTCTTTGCAAAAAGGGATTGAAAATGGCCAGTCCAGGAAGACATACAGACTGAATATATGCACAAACCAAGATGGCATGCTTGTCCTTGTTTCTCCAGGAAAGGAAGCTAAAACAAGGCTAAGTTTTGAAATACAATGTTCCGTGTGAATGAGCCACCCTACAGCTGAAGCACCGTTTATTTTCTTCCCTTGACAGTTTTTTGTTGAAGTAATGTGAGGTGCCCTGGGCAACACAAGGGTAAAGTTACCTGTGTCACTGTAAGAGTCTTGCTCTTCTCCTTTGGAGGAGGTTGGTCACACCAAGCAGATCTCATTTGACAGAAAAAAGTTATTAATTCCTTTTTTCCTCTCTCTCTGTTTTCTTTTTCTTTTTTCTTCTGCTGTTTCCATTGTACCTAACTCAGAGAAAAACTCCAGACAGATGAAGTATCTGTGGGTCATCTTTGTTCTTTTTTTCTTTCTTTTCCTTTTGACAGAACTCCCTGGTACTATTAGCCCAACTGCCCAGCTAAGCATGACAGTGGCACAAAAACTCCAGAGTCAAGTGATTGTCGCATGACCACATCTGTGAGTCAATGATCCACACCAGCTGTGTACCCTGAGTCCTTCCTTGCTTCATCTTCTAAACCATAGAATCATGCGGCTTCTGCTGAATAACAAATGCAACACCCTCTAATAAGCTCCTTTGTCTATGTCAGGTTATCCACCTGCTTTGGTTACTGTTACAACCCTTCAAGGGTTAAGAGGCTTAGAAAAAATCACAGAGTGTATTCATGCTATTTTCCTTTTATTTGTTTGTCTGTTTGTCTTTTATGAGTTGAAGCTGAGTTGTTTTGAGGACTCTTGCACCCTCTCATTGTGAGCTTTGATAGGGGAATGTTGACATAACTGATCCATAATGCCGGTGATCTATAGAGAGATATTTGCCTTTGTTGGAAAGCATCACTCCAGGCCAGGAATTTCGACCAGAATATGGCAAAGCATTAAGGAAGCTCCTGGTGGCACAAGAACTAGGTTGTCCTGCCATAGCCTACGTAGATGGTACCTCCTTTGGTACAAAGATTATGTTCTGATTTGTGTTTGTATTTCATTTAGCATGCTGGTGCCAGTGCCAGTATGAACCTGTAGGTATTACTGGAATGCAAATCTTAAGAAAAAGTAGTTTTGGCATTTGTTCTTAGGATCCTTCATGTTAAAGTTTTATTTCCTGCTGACCAGGAACTGTCCAGACTGACTTTCTGCATTTCCTACACTGAAGAACTTCACCCAGTCTTTCAGTCAAGCTAAATTATCTCTTCTTGAAAGATAGAGGGCTTGAAATGTAAAGAATTTAAGTGATTAATTTTCCACCTTTCCTATCAACTGATTTGTTCCACTACGGTTATTGTCAGAAAGAGCCATGAATCACACAGGGAAGGTCTTGGTTTATTTACCTAGAGATCTTGGAACAGCTTTTGTGCCAAAGCTTTCTATGGGAGAGGCACTCCTGATCACTCATCATTCTGTCATCGTTGTCATTGCTAGCTTATCATTATCATCAACGTCTCATACACTAGGAAAACCCCAAAAATTTGATTCCTTGAGATGTTCTTGTACTGCCTTGATTTATCCTATAACTCCATTTTGTCCTCTTGTGGCCAGTCCTGAAGAAGAGAAAGGCCTTCTACGCACAGCTAATAGAGTTACTGGTTTAGTTCATGTGACAAGGGCTTGTGTTTTTGTTGTCATGGCTGCCACGTTTTGTTCCCATAGCACTGTCTGCGTGTATGTGGATGTGATTCATTACCTACAGACACTAGAGGCTGTACCCTGTGCTGCAGTTTGTACTCGAGCTGCTTCCCTGTAATAGAACGAATAAATATCAATTAATTTACAAAAGTAATGTTGACAAAAACATGGAATATTCCATTGTGAGCAGCAGTTGATGCATGTTCTATATTTTGACATAAATTGATGTCTTGCATTTCCATGTTAAACAAGGAAGTATCCACAAATGTATTATCTTAGAGATTATTCATAGGAAAAGCAGAGGAATAGATCATTCCTGTCATGATAAAAGAGCAAAATTTAACTAGTGAAAAAATGCCAGCCGTTGGTTGTGCGGTGGGAACACACTTTGCCTGATGTTTTCCTGCAGTTCCTGAGTGATTGGAGTGCCTGGTGTAGCGCCTGGTGTACCGATTGGAGTGCCTGGAGTGCCACATGCAAAATCAAATAGCAAAACACTTAGTAAGCTTATATATTCCCTATATTGCCTGTGCAAACAAAGCATGCACACTTGGATATTTTTGCACATACAAATCTTACAGCATAAAAAAGACGAAAAAGAAATCACCGTAAAACATATTGCCTGCAAGTAGTTGTGGGTGTATGTTTAGGCATCACCTGTGAACATGATAATTAACAGAAAAATTCTTGTAAATCCACTCTTTTATTATATAAGTTCAATAATCAGTTCCAGAATCTCTCAGGATTGGACTCTGTTTCATCAGCTCTCACAAATATAAAACAGAACCCTCAGTCTTCAAAGCCAATCCCCTTGCTTTGCCACTAAACCATCCCCACTGCAGAATTCTTCTTTTATTTTGCCTTTTTTTTCCTATCTGTTTTACTGCTGGTTCCTTTCTCCTCCCCCTTTTCCCCAATACCCCAAACAAAGACCAAAACTCCCTAAATGTTTCTGCAGAATCTCACAAACAATGTCAAAACTCTGAGATCTGCCAACATTTTTTTTTCTTTTTATAAAAGGCAAACAATTCCTCTTCCCTTCTTTCCAGCAATGATGAACATTCATTTTGCAGAATTAGCCTCTGACAAAGCCAGAACGCCCCTGATTCCAGCTTTTGAGGGAGATGAACTGTGCCACTCCATGGAAAGAGCTCCCTGGAATGTACCACTGGAGACAAAGAAATTCTGGAAGCCTTGCCATATTTCCCGTGTTTGAATTGTGCTGAGTGCTTGTCCTTACTGGTATTTTGTGGCAATAAACTCCATATGCTAATGTGGTAATGGAGGACTTTTCAGTCGAGTAGCCACAAGTATGACAAGGTATAATAAGGAGATAATAGGGAATAATTTAGAAGAGAAGAGAAGATGCAAATTTTCATTTAAGGGCTGGGGATGGTATCTATGTCATTGGGAAGGTTTAATTCAAGGCTGGATGTTTGCCTGAAGAATAAGGATTATTTCAAATGGGAATTAGACGAGAAGACTCCAATAGGCTATGTTAGGACAGAGCAACCTCTTCCAGCGTCTCATGTAGGAAGTATTCCTGTTTCCCAGAACTGCATCATGGCTTTCAGCTTTCTTTGGCTACTGTCTGGCTAGATGCCAGCACAGAGGAGGAAAGGAAAAGCATGTTCTTTTTCTTTCGCTCTAGCTAGAAATCTGGTTTCAAGGAAAATATCTGCTCTGCCTTTCATCAAGCTCAGTGTTGGGCCAGTTGATGTGTTAGGGCTGGTGGTTTTCCATGTAGTGTTCTCCTAGAGCAGAGGCCTAGAAACAAAGACATGTGCTTATTTGACTGCAGCAAGTGTCCTCTGTGTGGCCTCGTTGGGATGGTCAGCTCTCAGGTGGCCTTTTCAGAAAACAGTGTGTTTTCCTTTGCTGAGGTGAGGGTTTGGGTTCTCCTCTGCTCATCTCAGGCAGGTTCCCTCTAGGAGGTCAGAGTCCAGGATGCTTCTCATGAACAGGACATTCACAGCTTTGCAGCGAAGTAAACAAACAGGACCTGCTCATAAACAGCTCATTATCTACTCCATTTTCTGAGTCATCGCTTCCAGCTTGAAATGGGAATCCCGGCTGAGCCGGTTGTTTTTGGCAAATCAGATGATCCCTTGTGACCAGACGTGACTGGTTTCTTCCCTTTATTCCCCCCCACCCTGTTGAACATAACACAAGATACTTTCCACCCTCCATTGTGGGTAAAGACAAGAAACCAAAGGGACTGGGAACTCTCTCCAGCGGCAGCCCTGCTGGAGCATAGCTCCAAGCAAAGCAACGTGGAGAAAGGACAGAAAATCTGCTGTTTGGGCAGCTCCCTTTCAGAGTGGCAACAGCAGCAGAGAAGAGGCCAGGTGAAGGTGGGTTGGGGTGGGAGGGATGGGGAAGAAGCCATGATGTGGGCTGGAGTGCATCCACTAAGTGTTCAAAAAAGAGGCAGTTTTCGATTGGATCTTGAAATGCACGGCTATCTAGTAAACGTGTGTCAGCGGCAAAGGCTCTGGGGAAGTCTGGGAATTTTCTTATTTCCTGGAGGTTCTGAGAAACAGAAAAACAATAGAGGAAAGAAGAAGGAGAACTGCATGCAAGTTTCTGTGCAAAATGTGGGAAAATGTACTTTGTATCAATGAAATATTTTATCTGTTCTGAAGTAGATCAACTTGTGTCATTCTTGAGTGCTTTAAAGCATAAGAAAAGCTGGAAAATTCAAACCGAAGAGCTCTTTTGAAAAGGAGAATTTAAATGTTTCAAAGAATGTTCATTTTTATCTTCTCAGATTTTTCATTAATACACGACGAGCACAAATGAACAGTGTGGTAAAGCCAAAAAGAAATGTGTAAACTTGCAAAAAAATCCCATGTGAAAAAGAAGGAGCTCTTTTCTCTGGGGAAAAAAAAATTTACAACATTTGCACAGTTAAAAAATGAAAAAGTTGGGGACAGAGTGTTTTAATCTTTCTTTGTATATCTGGAAAAGTGGGTGTTGGCACCACTATTTTTTCCCTTCTGGGATCCCAGTGGGTGCCACAAGAAGCAATTTGCCTAGCCGTGCTGAGAGGAGATCTACCCAACAGAGGAATTTCTTCAGATTTGGAGCCAGTGCTCTGTCATAACATGGACAATACCATGGAGGTGCTGAAGTACTAACAAAAGAAGAGGAGATTCAGGCCTGCAAATGGTTCCCGGGACACAGCTGAGCCAAGACGGCTCAATCCCATCAGAGGCAAGCAGGACATCTGAGTCAGTGAGGGTGGTAGAAAGGAATGACTACATCAGAGCCTCCCAATCGCACATGACGAGCCAGTAGCAATATCGGCACAACTCAGCCTTTCCCTCCAAACACACAGAGACGCTTTATGCACCCCTCGCTGTGCAGGAGAGATGGACCGTTCTCCATCGGATACAGAGGAACAACATGAAAGTCCAGCATAAACATGCCTCTGTCAGAGCCGTCACTGCCCACCTCCTCCCCATCACTTACTCATCTCTCCCACGGGCAGGACTGGAGATGAAATAGCAGTGGAAAGCAATAGACGGGCCTGCCTGAATGGAAATTGAGCGGCTGCTGTAGCCTCAGTGTGACACTGGAGTAAAAAGCTTGTGTCTGTAATGACAGGAGCTTAATAGATGCAAGTTCTCCAGTGCCATGGATATGGCAGACATTGGGTCCCTCCATATTGTGGACATGTGGAAACCAACATGTTCAATTAGCCCCACATTTCTGGACGTCATTGTTGTGCGTGCAGAGTAGTTCCAGTGCAGAGGCTGGAAGGCCTCTTTGAAAATACTCACTGGGGAATGTTTGCTTCAGATATTGTCCTCCAACGCAAATTGCATTTCAGCATGGGCCTGGAATAGCAGAGGGAAAAAAGGACTCTCTATTATATTGGGCTCAGACTGAAGTCCTAAAAGCCAAGCCTATGTTTTGGTGCAGTAGGGAACATCCCTGCTCATCCTGAGGAAGACCAGACGGGCGATGAATGGAATAACTGCCTAATAAATGTCCTGCTCTTCTCAAAAGTGACGATTTGGGAAAAAAGCCACTGAGTGAGGAGGCAACATCACGAGGGAAAATTCCTGGCTTGTGATTGTGTTCAACTACCACGGGCAGCAGAGGCAGCCACCCACCCCATCGGTCTAACTTGGAGTGAGTCTGTGTCATGTAACCTCCTTTCTCAGTGACAGTTCCAGGGTGAAAGTCTGTAAGATTTCAGTGGACCACAGCAGCATCTTCAGCAATGCCTAAATACTTTCAATGGAAGCCAAGCGATGCCCCAGGCATGCAAGGGTGGTGAAACACCTTTGCAGTGATACAAGTTTTTTTGGGTGTAGAGGAGGAATGAGGCTCCTGTGCTTCAGCAGCTTGCACCCAGCAGGAGACAAGTAGTTTGCTGCAGAATTCTCCTTTGCTGATGATGAACCATTGCAGCCGTAATACTATCATGTTTCACTGGAGGTGAAACACGTCTGACAATGGCAGCAGTTGTACGAAATACCTAGTGGGGAGAAGGTGGCCTGAACAGCACATTAAACTTCTGTAGGGGAGGAACAAGAAGCATCACATCCAAGCAAAACAGTAAATTACACTGTGTGTAATAAATTACACTTTGGCTAGCCCAAACCAGCCAAATCATCACAGAACCTATAACAACAATTTATTCCCCTCTTAAGGTCACATTACTTAGCAGTTGGCAAAGTGAAGGCCCTTTCTTGCTGCTTTGGTCCCCAGATACAGTGTCTGCCTTATTAACACTAACTTTTTTCCTACAAGATACATTGAAAATCTTGAGGCTATTCAGCCAGAATGTGCTAATTAGAAACTGAAGGGGCATTTTGCAAGGTATGATTCACTATGCTTGGACAGTGAGTGATAGTATGTGTTGGCAGAATGCATGCAATTTGACAGCAAAAAGGAATTTGCGCCCACGATATCTTCCCCCAAGTATTCTCAAATTCAGGAAGGTCACAAGTGACAGAAATAGAGAGCTCTCTTTCTGATGATACATCATAAGAAAAAGTGATACGGTCCAACATTGCAGTACACTTTCATGAGGACCGGGTGATCTGCTAACTCAGGGACCACTGAGCCAGAGAGTCAGCACTCTGCGTCCCATGAAGAGCAGGCTGTTCCAGCCTGAAGAGAGATGGGTACAGCGCCCGTTTAAGAGAGTGTCAAGCTAAATGGACAGACGGGAGTACTGTGTTCAGTTCTGGGGCCCCCAACACAAGAAGGACATGGACCTGTTGGAGTGAGTCCAGAGGAGGGCCACGAAGATGATCAGAGGGCTGGAGCACCTCTCCTATAAGACAGGCTGAGAGAGTTGGGCTTGTTCAGCCTGGAGAAGAGAAGGCTCTGGGAAGAACTTAAAGCAGCCTTCTAGTACCTAAAAGCCAGCTATAAGAAAGCTGGAGAGGGGCTTTTTACGAGGGCATGTAGTGATAGGACAAGGGGTAATGGCTTTAAACCAAAAGAGGGTAGGTTTGGATTTGATAGAAGGAAGAAATTCTTCACTAGGAGGGTGGTGAGGCACTGGAACAGGTTGCTCAAGTTGTGGATGCCCCATCCCTGGAAGTGTTCAAGGCCAGGTTGGATGGGACTTTGAGCAACCTCGTCTAGTGGAAGGTGTCCACTAGACACTATGGCAGGGGGGTTGGAACTAGATGATCTTTAAGGTCCCTTCTAATCCAAACCATTCTGTGATTCTATGATTCTAGGAAATTACATGGAAGATAGTGACAAAAACGAAAATATACACACAAAAAGAAACAACTTGTAGCCAAGGCCAAAATCAGGAGGACACCAAGAGTTTTTCAGCGGATGGAAAAGTCAGATACAAGAGATGCTGGATGCTGAGATACAAGAGACTAGGATGCTAATCAAAGGTGTGAAGGCAGGAATTGAATGGAAACAAACTCTTCACCTACAGTGACAAAGCAGCCAGCCACTAGAAGATGGTTAAAAAAAAATCCAGGACATTTGAAGCTGAACCATTCACAACAGGACTATTGACTGCGCTTGTCTCCATCTTCTAGACCTGGTGCTGGTAATGATGACTCTTGTACATAAGCAAATACTGGCACAAAGCACAACAATAGCAGTTAAAAAGGAAAGGTGGAGCAATCTGTGTGAAGCTTTGCAGGTAAAGTGCAGGTTGGAGCACAGGGGGAAAGATATGGAAAGGTAACAAGAAAGTCAGTCTGTGAACACGTGGCTTGAATAATAGCTTTGCCTGTGATACCTCCAGGCTGCATTCTTTTAATAAACCATCACTTTCTTCTTGATATCAGTGGAAGCCTCTTGTGTTATTTTCTCAGAACATGGTGCATAAAGCCCATCCTCTAGCCTTCATAGACAGAAATTCTATACATCAGCGTCAAGAGTTCCAACAAGATAGAGGATACTTCTCTGGGATGAGCTGGTTCTCCAAAAGGTTAGCACTGAATCCCCAGCTGGTAGGTAAGTCAGTAGATGAGGGTGAGAACATGTCTTTCATTAGACAAATATTTTTTTTTCCAGGGACCAGGAAAGACCAAAAATAACGCCCAGCCCTCAGTGAGAGCAGGTGGAGCTTTGCCATAGATTTCATTGGTGCAAGATTTTCAGTCTTGCTGTTGATCTGGACCTTGCTCCAGGCAGCTCCTCCTGGTCTCCAAACCAAAGCCCTTCCCTGGAAACCATTCCACCGATCTCCTTTTTGATCATTACAGGCAACTAAGCAGAAGACCAGGCCATGTAATCTATGGCTTCTTTCCTATGGGGACACCTTCCTTATCCTGGCTCGAGTACTCATGAATGTCCTGTCTCCTCCTTCCTTCAGTGAACCCCAGTGACTGATGCCTGTTCCCCACCATTATCTGTCAAAATCTTCTCTAAACTGACTCTCTAGATGTATAGAGCCAGGGTAACCCAAACCCAGACAAGGAAGGAAACTGGTTCAGCCTCCAGACACA
The DNA here is from genome assembly GCA_009819775.1 of Phoenicopterus ruber ruber. Lineage (NCBI taxonomy): Eukaryota > Metazoa > Chordata > Aves > Phoenicopteriformes > Phoenicopteridae > Phoenicopterus > Phoenicopterus ruber. Next base: position 26,832,880 of record CM020220.1, on the reverse strand, counting down.
ACACGGTTCTGTGACACTTGGGCTGGAGTAGTGTGCTACACTGAGTGGTGTTGGCAGGAGGAGATGGGGGGAACAGTCTTAGTCTTTTCCAGAAAATTCGTGCCTAATATATCGAGACACCTCTTGCTGACAGAGCAGTTTGTGCAGCGCCAGACAGAATAAAAGCCTCATCAAGGCTGGGACATACTCCTTCACCCGCAGACATCTTGGAGCTGCTCTTTTCCTTTCTATAGCTTTATACACCACTAGCAACAAAGAGATAATCAGGAGGACAATGTCTTCCTTTAGAGATTGATGGTTCCCCCTCCTTTCTGGTAAAGGCCTAGGCTTGTGGCTGGAGGTCAGCTGGGATCCAAGGGCAGCCAAGTAGCTCTTTCAATCCACAACGGGATGGAGCAGCCATTTTAATAAAAGGGAGAAAGAACTGTTTCCTCTGTGGCTGCAAAAGCTTGTAATTGACCTGGCAGAGCATGCAAACCCTGATTTGCATGGGAAATGCTCTCTTTTCCCTTACACACGTGCTCCTTTGTAGTACTGCTGGGGGCTGCTATGCTGCTGTCTGAAGTATCTAGCTCTTAATTAAGTGCAGCAGGGTCTGTCGACACAGTGAGACAGAACAGGAGAGTGCTGCTAAAGCCCTCACCAAAGGCAGCTCAGACAATGCAGCCAAACCTGGAGGAAGACAAAGCAGCTAAAAGAGTCCCATCTCCTCACTGCCCAGCATGATCAGAGCAGACTGAGAAATCCCTGGCTCCAAATCCCACTCCCCTTTTTGCTCCACTTGTGACCTGGAAAACATGAGTGCCTCCCTAGATCAGGCTCCAAAAGTGTCTTATAAAGAGCTGCAGATCAAGATGAATACTACCTGCTAAAAGAGGGACTGTTCGTATGACTTTCACGTCACGATCAGCCCTCTGCTGGGCTCCCCTCCCATTTGTCCCAAGGGCTGCACAGACACAGATCCAAAAAAAGGGATCATATCCCAAGAGCTAAGTATTAGACATAGCAGACAAGCGTATACAGAAATAGGAGGACACAAGGATTGCAGCTGTTTTGTAGCTATGGTTTTATTGAAATTCGACTTCAATAAAAAGCTTAAGTGAACTGAGCTGGGGATGGAGGAGGGAGCATAAATTCTCACTGTGTATATAGATTACCTGTTAAAGGTCTACTGACTGTGCCAACCCAGCATTAGCTGTTCACTCACTCTTCCATGGAGGTGGCTGGCTCAAAGGAGGGGGACCTAAAAAGTTTCTTGAATCAGTGTGTTAAAATTCAGTATTCATTAGATCCTAGCTTTGCTGAGTCTCTTAGTTGTCAGGAGAGGCACCACTGCTTTGCTTCCAAATTCTAGTCAGGAATCTAATTTCTGCCCATTTCTTCTTCCTCAGTTCTTTTTCTCTGGTGCCTCAGTTCCTCTTCAGCTCCTCTCCTATTTCCTTTCTCACCATCTGTCCCCAACCAGTACTGTTTGCCTGCTGCAAAAAAGATGCAAGTATTGCCAATTTATGCTTAAATTTCTTTTCTTCTTCTGTCTTTATAATATACCGAGTCAGGAAAAACAGAGCTGGGAGAATCTGCCTGCCTCAAGGCAAGATTGCTTTTGCCTAAATGATTTGTCTAACCTGCTATTAAAACCATTCAGAGATGGAGATTCCACAACTTCCCTAGGCAAATCTATTGCCTAAAAATAGACTCCTGTTTATCAAATAGTCTGAAACTGTAATCTGTAGCAAAGGATTATTTTATGTACCAAGGCTGGGACAAACAAAGAGGCCAAAGTAATCTGCCGTCATTCCGGGGTCAGAAGAAGTCCTTAGAGCACAATCTTCTGGGTTTAGCCGCAGCAAGTCTCCTGGCAGCTCTGTGTACTGAAGTTAAGCTGCTTGAGCTGGTTCTGATATATATATGCAAGGCCCCATGGTAAACAAAAAAAGTCAGTATCTTAGTTGCTGAGATTACAGCTCTAAGTTGTGGCTACCTCCCTCCACACTCAGACATCTACAACCACACTCACACCTTCCTTGGAAATGATCTTGGTTTTCCGTTCCAGAGGAGCAAAATCTGTGACAAGATGAGATAGGTTTTCTGGGTGAAGACTGGCTTTGGTGGGTGGTTGGGATTACTTTTACCCCAGCATAAACAATTAGAGACTTTCAGATGATTTAGGAGTAAAAATGAAGCATTTTCTGCCTCCAATGTTATAGTGAACACAGGTTTTCCCAGGTGAACACATTTCTAATGCCTCCCCCCACATCACGCTGCTGGTTGAAAGCCCCAGGACTGCATGCACCATGGATCTTTGACTGTCATAGAAGTGTTGGGGTTTTTTGCCTAGCGTGAAGCAAGTTAAGAGTCAACCAAGGAAATACATACTCTGTTTGCATGTGCTATGAGGATATCAATCCTCAGATCTAGTGTTCTGGCCTCTTCTTCTGAAAGAAGTTAAAACCAAATGTATATTTTCATAGAAAATGCAAATGACTCTAGTTCCTATGTATATAATCCATGCCTTGCTTAGCCCAGGCTTGTGCAGCAGATCTAAAGAGCTCAGAAACACTTCCTCAGTTGGTGCCTGGGTCAAATACTCAGCATGATAAAATGAAATCAAGCCCTGTCCTGTTCATTGGTCATAGTTGTGGTTCTGGAACAGAAAGTGTTGAGTAGTCAATGGAGCTGAGCTGAGAGTGAAGAGGACACATAGGATCCCACATTGCTTTCCTACCCACTATGTTGCTGGTGAATGTTATGATTTATTTGCTTGCATTACTCTCTTCTACACTGACTACGATCCCCTCTGATCTTCAGGCAGAACATCGATGACTAATGGGGTGTACATGTTCCCCGGAGGAGCACTATTCCTCACTTCTGCCTCTGGGTAGTCTGGAGGTCTACTGAGCACAGAGAAGCAGGAAGCCATTTTGCACTGACTAGCCTAACCTTAGAGGATGTTCACCAGTGGTGGCTCTAGACAACACATGACCTAATTTAAAGGGCCTTTGTTGCCATTCTATGTACTTCAAAAAGCTGTATGGCAGTCTGTACTGTTCATGTACATGTATCCATTTAAACAGAAGCTACATGTTTATTAAAAATAATGGCCTTTGTCCTATAAGCCAGGTTTTCCTCTTTGGCAAAGCCACTTAACCCACCCTCACTGAGGTGCAGGATTTCCTTTGGCTGACTTACTTTATACTTTTTGGCTACGGAATGAGTGTAGGTTCTAAGATGAAAATGATTGACACTTTCTTTGCACATACCCAGCCAGACTCTGTTGCTAGAATCAGTGCTGGAACCATTGACCTCAGTGGAATTTTTCCCATTTACTTCAGCAGTGAGTATGGCTTTTTCTATGCATACAGAGTTGCAAACCCCAGAGTTGCCTGAATTCACCTTGTCTTTCATTGCTCTTAAATGAGCATCCATAAAGTGACTTTAGAGGAGTCAGTGCATTTTTCTGTCCAGAATAAATAATTATGTCCTTTCTCCCAAAGGTTATTTGGAATCACAAAGTTTCCATCCAGGAATTTCCTTTACCAGACAAACCCAAGATTTGATAGATAAATACTAGAGGATCAAAGTTCTCATTCTTATAATGATTATCTATCATTCCAGAAGACATCTTGCCATCAATGCTGTCAAATCTCCAGCCTCCTGTCCGAACGTGAAGGAAGCTGGATGGGAATATTTACGGCAGCTGTTAAGATAAGGCAAAAGGTGTCCAGCTGTGATTCTGAATGGCTTTTTGCAGCTGCACATGGCGGTGCTGAGACAGCCTTGATATGCTGCTTAGTGTTCCCAAATTAGCTCCCAGCAAAGAGTTTAAGCCTCTAAGCTGAATGATGGTGAGTGTCTCAGTGTTCTAACTTTTGCTTATCCTGGGAATTGAGGTAAACATGTCTGGCTGCTTGGACTGTGAAAAATATGATTTGCCATTGAAATGTGTCTGGCCTAATTATCTTGAGGCCAACATTCCTAGCTCCAGAGCAATGTGATCCTCCTAAGGGTGTGATCTCAGATATATCCCCCTCCCCATAAAAGGGGTACTGAGGATCTGAGCCTCATATAAGTAACAGTGTAGCGCCCTATGCCTAATGCTGCTGGAAGAGGCTCTTCAGTATCTGAGAACTTGAATCCCATGAGGAAAAGTTGGCTGTTTGGTTGATGTCCAACGCCAATCAAGTTTGCACAGGCTGGGAGAAATCTGGCACAGCTCATGACTGATCCTGAAGAGGAAGATTATTGCCTAGGAAAGGGTGCTGTGTTGGGCCAATGATGCATGGCCAAGTTTGATGAATTAGTAGGATGAGGAGGAGCTTATCTGTGTCCCTCTGGAATATTTTCACTCTGCAGACTAAGGTAGCTGCTTTCCATGATGCTCTAAGCCTGTAAATTCCTTCTGGCCTGAACAGTATTTTTATTATTATTACTTTTAAGCATGTAGACTAAACACGATCCATACATCTCAGAGCTGCCCAATGAGCTCTTTCCCTTGCATTGGGAAAACAGGGCCCTTTGGATTGTTTATAGCCAGCTCTGTGCTTTGGATGGCTGACTTTGCAGGACCTCTCTTGGTTTTTGGTGACACAAGGGAGGCAGTAAGGAGGTCACCACACCCTCAACTTGCTGTGCTTTATTCTTAGTGACTTGAATGAGCACCACACATAAACTCTGCTGGGACAGCTAGTCTCTGAGAAGACAAATTCCAATTTTGCACTGAATGGCACAAATCCAGAGTCAGTTCACTGAAATCAGCAGAGTTATTTTGGATCAGGACCGAAGAGAATGTAGCCTAAGGTCAGAATCTGAGTCGAACAATCCTCAGAAGCTGCAGAGACTAGACGGTATTTACTTGGAAAGACAAGGCATATCTGAAGATATTCAGACTTAAGCTGTCTGACCTGACAGAGCTGAAAGCTGTTCTAGTTCTCTAGCTTCTATCTGGCAAGTGACTTATAGCTTGTCTGGCTCATCATTGACATTGATCAATTCGCCATCTCCCTCCAATGACTCTTACAATGACTTTCACTGGGTCACTGGGATCATCTCTTTTTCTTGTTACAGTAGTGGGACCCAGCACAGGACATGTTCAATGAGGGATAAATAGAGCCTTAGGTAGAGAGACAGGGACTGAATATAGATGAATGAATAAATGGAAGTATGGGGGTTGAAGAGGAATGGAAAGAACAGAGAGAAACCAATCCCTTCCACACTGCCTTCAAAAGGCCCTTTTTGCATAAAGATAATGCCTCTGCCCCTCACCCCCAACCCCCCAAACAGTAACAAACAGTGGAGGGAAGGATTTTCTCTTCTGCGATAACATTCATGATACACATGAATAAGAAATAATCAACTGAGTTTTACCTTGACATTTTTATTCCTTGCCAGGTACTCCCCTGTCTTTTAATAAGGCCCCTGTATTTGGTTCAGCACTGTTTGTGTAACTTCTGGGTATTATCCCAGCTCTGTAGCTAGAAAACCTTACAGTCATGTTGGCTTCTGCTGCAGAAAACCTAACTTGGTCTCAAACTCTGTCCTTCTTCTTCACAGTGAATGGTCCCAGACTGTTTGACACAAGTGGAGAAGCTAGTCATTGGAAATCCATCATATGGACGCATATGCATTAAATTCATACAGTTACATACAACCACACACAACACATTGTTACCTTTGATTAGAAGTTAAACTACGGAACACCGATTTGTTCTCGACAACACCAGTTCAAGCACATCTTCCCCAGCATCAACGATTTTGCCCTTTGAGTTTAGCCCTAGGATTCCAGAAATCCTACATCAGTCTCCAGCTCCACCACAGTTTTACCAAACGACCTCAGAAAAACAGTTTAATCTACAAGGATTTGTTTCCCCATCTGTGATACTTATTCCCAGCCTCCTGGGAGGTTTGCCAGGATGCTGGATGTGCAAGAGCTGTTTAGTTTTTGTACTGGTACAGGATGCAGAGATCACTGTGACCTATACCTCTCAGGGCTTTGCAGGTGAAATTTGGCTACGTTCACATCTCATCTGGAAACTTCCAAACAGGGTGAGATTAGGTAAATTCTGAGTTCAGAACTGGGTGATGGTGAGGGTGGTGAGGTACTGGAACAGGTTGCCCAGAGAAGTTGTGGATGCCCCATCCCTGGAAGTGTTCAAGATGGCCGGGGGATTGGAACTAGACGATCTTTAAGGTCTCTTCCAATTGAAACCATTCTATGATTCTATGGCAAAGAGGTTTCCTTCTTGTGGTCCATTATACATCTTTCAATGCTCACTCCTATGTTTTCCAGAGCTGTTCCCAGACTTTTATGAAAAACTCATGAAGTGGAAAGTGACGCAGCAAAGCTGGCTGAATGACTTTGTTTAAAAGCCCTTTAAAAATTCTATTACATGTTAGAAACAGTCAGCTAAATAAGATTGCAGAAAAGTTTTTTAAAGCTTTTCCCCCCTCCTCACCATTACCAGGACCCCCTCTTTCTCGTATATTAACCCTCTCTGGTCCAGCAAAGCCTGAGATAGAAACTCACAGGAAGGAAAAAAGCAAGTCCTTTGGGTTCAGTGGGAACAGACACATCCTTTCTCAGCAGGTGCCTGCTTGGTTCCAAGTAAAAAAAAATATTTCAGATGCCTTTTAAGTAAAATATTTTAAATGACCAGAAACTATCCCTAAAGTATTTTTCAAACATTATTAATAATGATTAATTGGTAAGGATTTTTTTTTTTAGAAACAATGCTGACCTTTTCGTTCAAATTTTGAGTGTAAAACTAACCAAAAAGCCTTCATTCAAGTAAAATCCATTCTTTTTCCTATTCTTCTGGTGAAGTTTGGTTCAGATTCTTATGGTACCATTGCAAATACCTGTTTAGTTAAATTAATCTTTTTTGCATTGTCTAGGAATATTCTTAATAGCTTAATAAAAAGAAGTACTAAAAACCGACTTGAATGGAAACAGACTTCATCTGCACCTAGATATCAGGTCTTTACATTTTGACCCAGAGGTTCAAAACCAAATGCTTGCAGCTTGATTTCTAGATTCATATCAAACACAACTGGCACATGTGTCAGTAGATGTTGTATCTTTGTATGTCAGGCAACTTTTGTAGGCATTCAAATATGGACATGAATGTCTATTTGAAGCACGCATCTTAGAAATCTGTGTGTATTACTGTATTCAAGCTTAAAAACAATTCCCTAGAGTTGATGTAAAAGCAAAAAAGTTTTCTCTTCCATACCAGTTAGGAGAGAAAAATGAAAAAGCCTCAAAGAAACTAAAGCAGAGGGGTGATTTATGTCAATTTTGGATGGGTCAACAGGTAAAGAGTGAAGTCCAACCCAGAGATTTGGTATCCATTCTGTTTCAAAGGTGAAGATAAAGTTCACTCAGCTTTCCTTAAAAATTATTATTTATTGTTAATAAAAACCATTCACTTACTGGCCAGTTGGCTTGGCAGCCACTGCTTAATGCTGTCAACTGGAACATCTGAGTTTGGGAATAAACTCAAGTTCCCAGGACCTAGGCTGGCAGAGAGTAAGTGCATTTGGAGATGCTGCGTTTGAGTCCCTGGAGGAGGGAAAATGCCTATAAAGCTCTTCAGAGATAGGAGATTCATGGGGTCTTCTTACAGTAGGCTCCCTTATGTCTCATCTGTATGCCTTCCTGGCTGATGGGAACAGCACAAGCGGATGGGACCATGAAGGGAAATGAGGGCAAGGAAATAGGGTTTTTTCTGGGCAGCAGAGATTGGGCTCTAGACGCTGGTCTTTTTATGCTAGACTATGGGAGAAAAAGAATAGTTCTTAAAAGTGGGAAGTGAATTAGGGCTACAAATAACTCTGGGATGACTGAAGTGTTAACCGTGTGGGTGCTGTCATCATTGGAAACACCTAGCTGAACTGTGGGTCCTGGTCTCTGGTTGTGACCACAGGTAGTGGAAAGTTATTCTGTCGTAGTGTGACATTAACACTTATGGCCCAGATTTTAAGATATTCCACATTTTGAATGATACTTTGTGTTATGTGGTTACCCATCCCTTCAGAACCCAATCAAGATTCACTACCTCGTTATGTTGAGGACTCCCTGAAGTCCTTGGGTGGAAACGCGATTGGCTCACTTTGAGCGCAGGACTAATGTGAAACATTGCATTCAATTCAGCCAGATTGCATTGAACCACTTTTCAGTAAGCTGTGAAATTCTTGCTGGATTCTTCTCGTGAATGGGACTCTGGTTCAACCACAAGAAACTCTCTGAAAAGAGAGACTCTCTCTGCCTTTTTCTAGGTCATCCAGCTAATTGCATTAATTTTCAACTGTAGCCCTGTCTGTAAAGAGGCAGCAAAGACAGGGATTGTTTTTTGCCAGGAAGATTTCTCAGTCTCTCTTTTGAGAGAACCATCTGGACTCCAGTTCATATTTTCAGTGCCATTTTCCTGGGCATCTTATGTATCCCCACAGTTGGGTTTCTGTGGCAGTGAAAATCTCTGGCATGACTCTCATAATGTTAACATCAAACCCATCAATTGTACTTGGGGCAACCCACACATCCTCCTTTCTGATGCTAATTTGGTTTCCTCTCTGGCAGTCTGAAGTATCAAAGCCAATCCTTTGCAGCATTTCTTCAGAACAGGCCATTCTAAAAAAGGGCTGGACACCATTTCTTTCCACCTTCTAGTGCTAATGTTCCAAGTCACTCATTATCTCTCTTTTTTTCCCCTCAGTGGACAAATAGACTCTTCAAAAGAGAAGAAAATAATCCAAATATCCTTTGGTGCCAGCTATAAAAATTCAAGTCCAGTTAAATCCAGATATTTCCCTTCCTATCACATTCAAGGCCTCCCTGCCTCAAGGATCTGGTCTTGCTCTCTCTGTTTCTATGCTTGTAACCCACAATTACAGCCTCTGACCTCAGGCCGCTCAAGAGAAGTGAAACCAGAAGGGACATCTTGCCCAAAAATCAGTAGCACTGAGGTCAGTGGCTTCAGGCCTTAATGGAATATCTCAAAACCATTTTGGCTATTTGGCGGCAGGAGCTGAGCTTCTGAGATGGGTGTGAGAAGTAAAACACTTTCCTATGAAAGCCAGCCTCTGAGGCAGGAGTCAGGAGATGGGCTGGATGTTTTGCAGCATCGTGCTGTGGGATTTGGTTGGGTTACCCGGAAGGAATTGACCTCAAAACTGGCCCTATGCTTCTTGCAGAAAGATTTCGCCACTAACACTTTGCAGAATTACATCTACCAATTATTGGCTGGTATTTCCTAGCAGAAGTAATTTGTACTTGTTTTTTCCCCTTTTAAAAAAAGGAAAACCCACTGCCTTTCCAAGGGAACATCAGAGTGCTTAACCAATAAAGCATTTTCTTTCCTTCAGGGGAAAAAACGTCCTTTTATTTCATATAGATTTTACATGCATTGCAACACTCTTTTAACTTTTCCAGGCTTAGATTACAGTGCCTGCAGTTCTGGCGTTAAAGCTGATTTACACCCCAGAGTAAAGTAAAATACTGTCAGACTAAGAGCTCTGAAGGCCTTGACTTCATTGAGGTTAATGGAGTGCATCCCGTTAATGTCAGTCTGACGATGGCTCAAGGAAAAATAGAATGATGTCAAAAGTAAGCAAATCACAGGAAAAATGACACTTAGGAGTGTTGTGAGGCTTGTCCTTGGGACAAATATCAAAACCTGCCCTTTGCCATATATGCTACGCATTCCTTCAATTTGTTCTGAGATGACTAACTGACTGGACTAGATTTTTCTATATTCTGCCATAACAGGAGATTCAAAGGCAGAGCTCAGAGGGTTGTGATCAGCAGCGCAGAGTCTAGTTGCAGGCCTGTGGCTAGTGGTGTCCCCCGGACATCAGTACTGGGCCCAGTCTTGTTCAACTTATTCATCAATGACCTGGATGAAGGGACAGAGTGTACCCTCAGCAAGTTTTCTGATGATACAAAACTGGGAGGAGTGGCTGATACACCAGAAGGCTGTGCTGTCATTCAGAGGGACCTGGACAGGCCGGAGAGCTGGGCAGAGAGGAACCTTATGAGGTTCAACAAAGGCAAGTGCAGGGTCCTGCACCAGGGAGGAATAACCCCATGCACCAGTACAGGTTAGGGGTTGACCTCCTGGAAAGCAGCTCTGTGGAGAAGGACCTGGAAGTCCTGGTGGATGACAAATTAACCATGAGCCAGCAATGTGCCCTTGCAGCTAAGAAGGCCAATAGTATCTTGGGGTGCATTAGGAAGAGTGCTCCCAGCAGATCCAGGGAGGTTATCCTCCCCTTCTCCTCAGCCCTGGTGAGGCCACACCTGGAGTACTGTGTCCAACTCTGGGCTCCCCAGTGCAAGAGAGACATGGGACTACTGGAGAGAGTCCAGTGTAGGGTTACAAAGATGATTAAGGGACTGGAGCATCTCTCTTATGAAGAAAGGCTGAGAGAGCTGGGTCTATTTAGCCTAGAGAAGAGAAGACTGAGAGGTGATGTTATCAATGTGTACAAATATCTCAAGGGAGGGTGTCAAGACGATGGGGTCAAACTCTTTTCAGTGGTGCACAACGACAGGAAAAGGGGCAACGGGCACAACCTGAAACACAAGACGTTCCATCTGAATATGAGGAAAAAATTCTTTACTGTGAGGGTGACAGAGCACTGGAACAGGCTGCCCAGGGAGGTTGTGGAGTCTCCTTCTCTGGAGATACTCAAAACCGCGTGGACGTGATCCTGTGCAATGTGCTCTAGGCGAACTTGCTTGAGCAGGGGGGTTGGACTAGATGATCTCTAGAGGTCCCTTCCAACCTCATCCACTCTGTAATTCTGTGATTAAGCCTCCATGTAAATCTTCCATTCAAGTACCCATAGTAATTGCAGTTCTGAGAGTTCACTGAGGACTTTGGTCAAGAAAAGACAGACCCAAATGAGGAATCAGTTCATCTGATATAAACGCAAATTTTGCCCATGCTGACAAACTGAGATGTAAGCATTTTGCTTAAATAGCCTTGGAGTGAATACTGCGTTATTACCAGTGGATGGGTCTATTATGGTCAATAAGTTGACTTTCTGAGAAAGGTTCTATCATGGACGCTTCAGCTCCTCATCATATTTAGTATTTGCTTCTTGTGTAAACAAGACCATGTTCCTGTCTCCTAACTTTTGCACCACCTTTTATAGTTCTTTGGCTCAGAATAGAACCTGAGAGCCTCTCCTGGCCAAAAAGTAAGTATTTATTAGTCCCTTACCTCCTATAATATGTGCAACCACCTTACGACTGAAGAAATGGCATCACTGGAGTGTGACATCTCCAGATTTGGTGCAAATTTCCATCTGAGGTGTTGTTGGAGAAGAGGAAGGAGGAGAAGACTTGGACATATTGTGACCACAGGACCCCTTCTTCGAACATGGCCTTTCCATGCAAGTAGTTTGAGCTGTTTCAACTGCCAGGCAATAGAGATGTTACAGTTCTTAGACAGGACATACATATTGTGCCAAGCGCAGACTCTAAAGTGTAAAAACCAGGATGGTTTATGTCATGTCCTGTTCCTCCCTTCTTCTTCCCCCTGTCCCTATAGCTTTGATGTCACTCTCCAGAGATGCCATTTCTTGAGTTGTAAGGTGGCTGACAGCAGAAGGCAGAGAAATGCCCAATTGGATCAAAACTTCCAAACTCACTGAGCAGTCAAGGGGCTAGCAAGACCAGCTACCCACTTCCTCCTTAGGTACTCTAAAGATTGTCCTAAGAAATTATTAGGTGATTCAGATACTTTTCAGTATCGTGGTGGACACCTTTGCTCCTTAAATGAATGGGCCTGAAAACAGAGTCTAGGTAGTATCTACGTCTCTCTCTCTTCTTCCAGTACATTTCTCTTTTATTATTCATGCGCAAGTTTGTAAATGACAAGTTTCTTTCAGTACTGTAAGCCAACTGTTTTTCTTGTGCACCCATGCTGTAGCATCTGCTGCTATCTCTAATGTTCTTGTGGTCTTCAACAGTGTGCAAAAACCTTTTTATCCAGTGGGACTAGAGTCTGTCTCATGTTGCCTTGTCCCTATTATTTCTTCAGCAAGGACACTGAATGGATGATCTGGGCATTGGCAGGTCTTGGTCTTTAAGCACTCCACAGATGATTACATTCTTTTAACGTACCTAAGGAGTAGCTATATGAGCAGAAAGGTTGTAAAATTAAGTAGTGTAAGGAAGGAGAGTTTCCAACATTTCCCACAAAGCCTTAGCAGATGGCAGGAGTCAGAGTGCACTAGGTGCATCAAGAGGAAGATGATTGTGAGATTATTTTCCAAGAGAGTCCTCCTAATTTTCACATTACAGTGAGCAAGTTGGATTATCTGGGGCCTCTCTCTCTCTTGGATGAGTCATACACATGGATTTTTGTGCATACATTTTTGGATTAATCAGCAACTTCACTTTGACTCACTCCCTTTCTGTTCGCTCCTCATTAAACGTTCCAGCAAATGACTTTGCGTTCAGTCCTGTGCTTATCCAATCCCACAAGTTTTGGCATTCTATTATATGGTGAAAGGATGAAGCCCATTTCAGGCTGGAAACAAGTGAATTTAGAGAGAACACTTACAAAGAGTGAATTTAAAATGAACCGTGTGGCCAAGCTGCCCAATCAGAATGGATAAATCCCAGCAACAAATTGCCCATGAACAGACAAGGGAAAAGGACTATTTATTTGAATGACTTTACAGCTGGACTCACACAATATGTACATTTTAAAGCAAAAAAATGAAATATAAGTCATCCAAGAAACAACCTGCTATGAATCATTGACAAAGAAATGCATTTGCAACAAGGAGTCTCAAATAGCAAAATTCTTGCATGAGGCAGCGTGTTTCAGGTTCAAGTCTTACATGGGACCAAGGCTTCTGAATGGACCCTTAATGTAAAACACAGAAAAAAACTCCCATACATGTAGCTGTGTTATATTTTGGGCCAGATGTGTATTAACTCCTTCCTTTTCCTGATCTGTCTGGTGACTTTTTTGGAATGTTGACAGTTTTGCAAAGTTGATGTCCTTTTTTCCTCTTGGGGAAGGCCTGGGCAAGGGTGACCAATGTGGTCCAAGCAGTGCAAGCAGAATGACTAAAACCCCGTACACAGCTCTGAACACATAATCTAGGCGAAGTCACGGAGTTGGCTTGCCAAAAGGACACAAATGAAAACCAACTTCAGTTCCTGCTGGCGGCAAGCTTGGAGGAAAGATGATCTGTTTAAGTCTAGTCTCTTTCCTTGGGCAGTCCCTCGTTCAAAATGAAAACTAAAACAATATCAGAGTGCCAATATGTTTACTGAAAAGCCCTGCATGGCGCAAGCCCTGTGAGGCCCAGGTGACTATTTGCCAGGAAGTCTGCATGGAGAGGCACGGCAGGCTTTTCCAACACCACGCGCTGCCTGCCCGCTCCTCTCCTAGAGTCTCTGTACCTCTGCAGTCTATTGTGCTCCAGTAGTAATGGCCCTAAGGACCTGAAAACTTCCAGTTTAGATTTCAATATCAAACACATTTCTCCCAAGAAAGTAAAATGTGGAGCAATTCAAAACCAATTTCTCCTTTTCCGTTCCTTTTTAAGGAGGCAAGCTCTCTGGCAGGGACAACATAGTTCAGCTTGAAAGAGGATGGGATGGAGGCTGGGTCTCATTTCAGGTCCATTTCTAAAATCTGATGGTCACTGTGAAGCTCAGTATGCTTTTTTTCTGCACTGGGAGAATGCAGTGGTTTTTTCCCAGCAGCTTACAGGACTTTTCTGGGAATGAGCAGGCACTGGGGTGAAATGTCACAGCTTTAATGGCAAGTTACCCAGGCTTTCTTTGTTAGGGATATGTGATATATTTGCATGTCTACAGAATATTTGCCACACTCTTCCATGAGGCATTGAAGCCAGGCTTTCAAATACTGAGTAAATCTTTATTCTTTTTTCATGCCCAGTTTAATTTATTCCATCAGCGCTGGCTATATAAAGACATAAATCTTCCCATGGAACAGTGCAAAACAACCAGCATCAATTTGTAATTTCTAATGATTGAGCTGCATCTGGCAGGTGGCCAGGAATTAGTGCACTTCATCTTTTCCTTAGGTTTCATATAATAAAGTGAATAATTGGGGTAATCAATTTGGAAAAAAAACCCTGCACCTGTTTTGCTCGCAGCAGAATTTGGAGAGCAGAACCTACCGGTTAGAGACTACAACGTCCTGGTTGGTAAGAGGCCTTGATTCAGGCAGAAACAAAGAGAGGTCCTGAAGTTCATGGGGAAAGCAAACATATTGAATGTTCAGCCATATCTCCAGAGCTGCCCAGTCATTTGTCACTGGAGATCTGCAGAAGAACAAGGTCTCTCATGAGGTTTCCAGCTCCACTGACTGGGGAGTGAGACAGAAAGGCATGGGAAGAATCGTGTCATCCTTTCCAGCCCCAGTCTTCAAACTCTGCGTAGTGCTATTGACTTCAGCTACTCTGAACATTTGCTTTAGCAGAAAGTAAGAAAGATTTGAAGAATTTAGGATGTTCAAGGGAAGAGATGTTTCTAAAATAAACATCTTCGTAACAAAAGTGCTCTTGAAGTAGTCGGCATTGTCATCTCCTTCCCTCTCATCTTTCATGTCTTCCTATGAGAAAACACGCCGGATGGAACAAGCCTGTATTCGGAGTGGCTTCTGCATAGTTTTCAGTGGCTGTGGGTAACCAGTAGCTTGAAAGAGAGGAACCTGTGGATAACATGCTGAGGAACTAATCCAGGATGGATGTGAGTGCACATTCAGAGACTCCTCTTCCATACTGGCTGGCAGACTCAACAAGCTGGAGTGAACTCTGCAGTAGACTTGGGTCTTTAATTACTCTGGGTAAGTGCGTGGTAGTGAGGGAAAAGGGGAGGGCATGAACCTCACACATCTGTCAGAGCCCACTACCTTTGAATGCACATTGCAATCTGCCGCGGAACTGAAGGAGCAACTGGCAGAGGTAGCATGTTGTTACTGTACAAGAACAGATGGTTAAAGGGAGATGTGATACATTTATGTCTCTGCTAGCCAGCAAAAATATATGGATATTCAAAATCCTGGCTCCTCTTCCTGATTCTGGGAGGAAATGTGGCCTAAGCCGGTACACTCAACACAATCAATCACTTGGATTTAGTGTGCAATCTTTCTAAAAGGCAGATTGTCATAAAAGGGATCTCAGCTCTGTATACATCTCCTATAAAACCTTTCCACAAACTTATTTTTAAAATGTATAAATGGTCCCTATCTGTCTTCTCAGGCAGTGATATAGGGCTAACTTAAATGGAAAACTGAAAAAATGAGGAGTAGAGACTAATAACCATGACCTTCCATGAGGCTGGTAGCTCACTGCACTTTTCTGTAACTCAAAGAACAAACACTGTTGTGACCACCTATACGGCTGTTTTTTTGCAGTTATGCCCTTCTATTTAGGATTTCAACCCATCTGCCTGCCATGTAAAAAGTTTATAGTACAGACTGGCACTTTTCAGACACAACGTGCAGAGACTTTGATGGCTGGACCACATTCAACTCTTACAAGCTCTAAGGACCACATGCACATTGCCATGTCCAGGGGTTTAACCCCAACATAACAGCACCTTCTTCTTCCCCAGTTTGTTCCCTCCCAAGTTTCCTCCTGAAAGCACCGAGATTTCGGACAGTTTCAAGAAAAACAGTTAGGAAAAAAATGTCTAGTTTAGAAGAGTAATTTATTTTCCTCCATCTCTTTTTCAGAAATGGCCAGACTGTTAAAACATTAATTACCCCCCCCAAAACCCCATCAAAAAAAAAAAACAAAACAGAAAAAAAGACAGCCTGAGGCAGAGCATGAACACGGAAAGTTTCAGTCCAAATGATTAAAGTTTGACAAAGCTATAAATCCATGAAAAGAAGAACTTACACTGGAGAGTGTTAAGAAAAGTTTAATACCCATATTGTTATTCTCAATGTTAATTACATAATGCATTAATAAATGGGTAGGGGTTATTACTCACAGAGGTGCATTTGGCCAGTACTGCACTTACTGCCCCTTAGGAATTCAGTCTCTCACAGCAGCTGCTGGAAGAAACGCTATCTGCTAGGCAGACACTGCTGTGTTGTTTGGAACTGCAAGAAAGGAGTAAGATCCCATGTAAGGTTATGAACCCCTTTTCACCTTGTGTTATGCATCATCAATCTTTAAACATGATGTTCCTGTTCACATTCAAGCAAATACCATACTGCCATAAAAGTTCCTTAAAAAAAAAATAAAATCATCAAACCAGTTATAAAGGTAGTGAACAGAGAAGCTGATTCGTTGTAATAAGCTCAAATGAGAGATAATGATCTAAATACCTCCACATTTTAGGAAAATGTGCACCTGGAATCTACCCAGAGCTTTCATAATGGGCTGAACCAGCTCCTTCAGACTCTGGGAAAGTTCAGACCCACATTCCCACTCTCTGGCTCGGAACCATCTCAGCTTTGATCTTGTGTATATTTCATCAAGTTGCACACCACTGGTTCCCCATTGTGGCTCAAATTGATTGCATCATTTAAGAAAAGTGCTATGGAAGGTGTGGGGAAAATAACCATTTTTGGTCCACACTCACAACACACACACACACACAGACAAAGTATGAAAAAAGAGAAAACAAAGAAAAGAACGAGAGAGAGAGAGAGAGAGAAGGAGGAGGTGGCAGGCAATATCGTGTGAGCCAGTTTCACTAAGATGCATGGCTGCAAGGGTGAAATGCTGGCATCATGAGATTTATTCATTCTCAGCCAGAATTTATGGGCCTGAATAGGGGATTTCCCAATGAAATTTTGTGGTTCGTGTTATACAGGAAGCAAGACCCTATGAGTTTTAATGGTCACTGAAAGCTTTAAAGACATTTCAGCATACTTGCAAGATACACTCACAGGACTCTCACTGAGCAGGCAACTGCAACTTGCATCCCAGCAGATGGATAATTTCCATTGGCTTCACATTTGCTTGGGCAAAAATCGAGACTTGGGCTTCTGATTCCTGCCTCAGACTGGAACCAGTTTGAGTCTGTGGTGATGTTTCCAACAACATATTTGTTTAGTTCTCTCCATGACCTCAGCCTGAATCCTACTGATTTGGAAAAATGAGCCAGAGCAAACAGCCCAGCTTGGGAGTGTTTCATAAGTACCGATATGACACATAGAAACAGGAGTTTGCATGCCTGGAGGAGCACGGGCACCATAAGGGATCTTTGAGCAAATTTGCCTTCTATCTGTTCAGGGCACTGAGATTATGTTTCACAAGGCTCTAGTCACAGCCTCTAAACTGCCCAGTTAACCTGGACTTAATCCCACCAGAAAAAAAAATAAAAGAAAAAACCTCATTGAATCCATTACATTCTTTAACTCAGATATTTTACCAAAGAAGTGGCTTTTAGTCCCAGCTACCCATCTTACAATGTCAATTTAAGAAATGCTTTTTGTCAATGTTTTCAACAGACACCAGAAGAGATGGACTCTTCACTGGTGAGCACTGAGCAAATGAAGCAGCTGTATCTGCCCCACGCCTCTGCTCCTGCAAATGAGGCCATAAATGCTTACGAATCTCTAAGGAGCTTGTGGAGCTACGCAGGGAAGGGCCACAGAGAGCAGGAGACCTCCTCTTCCTCATTTCATTCATCTTAATCCCATCATAGAGCAATAACTGAGGGCAATATGCTCCCCGAGTTGTGATTTCAAAGGAAGGTAGCCCTATATCTATAGTACAACCCAGCTCTAATGACTCCTTGGTAAAAAAGCAACAGGAGTTTCTTAGTGGTAAACAGTATTAATCATCATTTCCCATCGGTGCAGCCTATTATGAAGCGATTAAAGACTGTTTACAATGAGGGAGGGAGAGTGTCATGGGGGTGGTATTTGTTTTGACAACCATTCATTTCCCCAAATCCCTGGGAACCATGTTCCTGGTTTAACTACATGGAAATCTCTGAGGTCAAAGGACTGAGACAAAGTATTATTCCTTTCTCACTCTCTTGTGCCACAACCTCCTTTCTCTGTCATCATCAGCCAGTATCAAAAAGTGACACGGTCTGCAAAGACCCTTAACTTTCCCCCAGAAGGTGGTTGCTGTTTACTGCTGGGACCTCATGGCCTGCGAGAAGGTTTTGGAACTTAGGTGAGCGATTGGTTTCTCCAAGACCTGTTTACCCAAGTCTATTTAATTCTTTTGGCTTTGAGCACAATCTTGTGTTACTGCTGTCACTCCTCTATTCCCCAATACAAACATTTTGAGGCAGTTTCTTTGTAGAATAAAACACCTACAAACACTGCAGGTTGGTTGCCTCATGCCTGGCAAACCTCCAACAGCTAACCCATATCCTGCTCATATTCCAGGAACCTTCCTTAAACAAAATTAATTTTTACTTAGGTGGACTGTTATCATCAAGCCAAAAGTATAGCGATCAGAGCCAACTAACGATTAGAAATAAACAGAGCCAGGGTGATTATTAAGTCCACTTCACTGTTCTTCGGAATTTTCTAGTTGCTGCAATACTGAATCAAAGGGATTTCCCACACTTCCTAGCCCCGAGTACATTTTCCTTGTTGCAAATATCTTAGCTCTATAGTTTTTCTGAAAAGAAAAGAGATTTAAAAACATAAAAATGCATTTTTCTTCTCCAAATACGAAATGTAACAGTTTGGGTGTGGTGGTACTTAGCAATTTTACCGGGTTTTGGCAGTAGTGGTACTTATCAGTGCTTGCAAGCAACTTGGTATAACCAAGGCTCTGGATGAAGACTATCCCACTGTGGCACTAGGATGTATTCAGAGTAAGAAACCCTTCACTGTGCAGGAGAAGTTGTCTTATTAGATATGCTGGGGAAATAAAAGAGAGGAGAGAGACAAAAATGCTATTTTTCTCTCACAGAAGGGCAAACAAGACAGAAATGTGATATAAGATGTCTGAAACAGGGCTTAAATATCACAGTTTAGAACCCATGAAATATAGGAAAAGGCATGATCCACACATGCACTCTTCCTCTGGGATCTCTGGCCAACAGCAGGAGCTGAGGATAGTCAGCACATTGCAGGATTTAGCTCAGACTCTCTCTTCCAGCAAAGTAAAGTGGATTGAATTTGAGATTTGTGATACGTGTTCCACCACTGCAGGAAAAGCACTGAGGAAAGTGCAGTGCTGTGCTAATTCCAGGTCTTGCAGAGAGCACCTTGTCTGCAGAGGAAAAAAACGTGATTGTGAATAGGTGCAGTATGCAACATCAGGAACAATTAACTGCAGGGGCAAGATTTAATGGCTTTTAAGAGTTTCCATCACTCAGTCATAGGGAGGGTTTTTTTTTTTCACATAAACCAGTGACAAATTGCTGGTGAGAACAGAGCCAAAGGAATGGTTCTGTTTTAACATCAGGAGTTAATCGACCCAGCATAATCACACACTTTGGTTATATTTATCTAATATAACTCACTGATAAAAATTCTTGAGTCAAAATAGCAGGTTTCCAGAGTCAGTCAGGGAGCCTGTTAAATAAATACCATGTTTTGAGGGGAAATATATCAAAAGGAAGTTTCACGTTTCTCAAGCAAGAGGTCTGAGCCCTGGCATTTTTCTCTCTGCTGTTCAATTCCACAAACATCTGAAATAAGGCAGTCTGCTTGCTACTGAAAACTCCCAATAAAACCAGAAACTGAGGGAATATCCCAAAAGGAAAAGACTGGATGCTCTGGCACGGGACTGCACAAAATCTGCCCCTCTCATGGCCGCCTTCTAACTTTCTGTTCTGGGGAAAATTTCAACGGCAAATCATTGAGTTCAGCGGTTGTCTTCAGTCCAGCTAGGCCAAACTAGGGATATGAAAAACTTCTAAAGATCAAATGGCTTAGTCAAGAAAGAGTGTCCTTTAGATATTATGCTGGTTTGACAAGTTTATATCCCCAAATGATCAGCTCTCATCATGTCTGCATCTGGGGCAAACGAGCTGTTTCTGAGGAAACCTCACCAGATACTGGGAGAATTATTGCAGGAACTATAAAAAACTGTGTGATAATTTACACTCTTGCTCTCAGGCACCTGAGCTAGCATGAATATCTCATTCCTGCACCAGATGAATATGTCAGCTTCGAGTCTCCCAGGTAGAGATATATGACCCCTTTCCTGCCAGGCACTTTTTCAGATAAATTTATCTTCAAGAGCTACTACCAAAAGATGCAAAAAAAAGAAGGTTCTCTGCACATTGTTAATTTAGGAGAGTAATATTTATTCTGAGAGCATTTTTGGTGGTTGGTTGCTTCCCACTACTTAGGGCACTGAAGTGAGCTCATCAAGATCATTATTTCATCAGTCCTTACGCTGCCAGTGGCTAGAAGGGCACATCCAAAGACACAAACGCTCCATGTGGCTTCTTTTTCTTTTACTCCTTTGGTAAACCTCAGCTTACGACCAACTTCAGAGACAGGATTTAGGGGTCGTGAACCTTTAACCTGGCCATTCTTATGTTTTTATGAATGATAAGTTCTTGTTGAGGACGGCAGAGGACAGCCCGTCTGCTGGGATTTTTGATCTAAGGCTACCATCAAGGAGCATTCGAAATTGACATGGTTTTACATGGATATTAATTGAAAGATTCCCTGAAACATCTCTCTTCCACTCTGAATCCAAGGAAGTGCCTAAAATTTTGGACCATTTTTCTCTGCTGGTAAGGATTCACATCCAGGAAAGATGCGATCACTTGCACAGAGGCTTTTCTAGGAGCAATGCAAGTGTAAGCTGAGCAGATCATTATTTCCAATGGCGGTTTATGTCTTGTGCAAAACAGAATAACACAGTAAAAGGAATTTTTAAGATATTAGGAAAGAGGTATTGCAAGAGGCTCCAAATAAAGACAAATGGAGTGGGGAAGAGCAGTATCTGGGAGACTGACAAGGATACCAGAGGGGATGGAAAACAAGAGAGCTGGCCAAATCAAGTAACAAAGAGAGTGTGCGACTGATGATCCAAGGACTTTGTTAAAAGGCAGCCAAGGTCAAGGAGACCTGGAACAAAGGGACCTAGGGAAGGGCCCTCCAAAGTGCTGACAAGGAGGGAGAGAGGTCAGTAAATGGACACACTACTGGGAGCCTTGCCTCGGACCCTGCAGTGAGGATCCAGATGATGTCCAGGTTATTTGAAGAGATGGAAGAAAAGAGAACTGTGAAAAAGGTTTCTTGAAAAAACAAAGGGAAGAAGTGGTTTTGAGACAGGGGCCCCTTGAAAAACTTGCCTTTTAGAAAGATCTGCAAAGAATTTTTTGTCTCTCTTGGACTCTTACAAAGTGGTCTGCCTAGGAAGCTCTCTGCAAACCAGCAACGTCTCCATATTTTCACACTTCCCGTGGCTCCATTCCCCAACACACAGCTGAGGGAGAGACTGGAGGACAGTGTAGAGACTTTGTAATAGTGGCTTATCCCTCAGCCTCAGGTGGATTTTAATCACTCTGCCTGGCCCAGCTTGGTGCCAATGGCAAATAAACACAACGCATTGATCTGTGCTCAGAGGGGTTGGTGGATTTGACACTAATCCCTTTTGATTTAAAATTCTTTACACTGTGGAGGAGGTGAGTGCATTTTGTCAAAACTGAGAAACACTCTGCAGACTGGAGAAAACATTGGAGCATCTTACAACAGGCAATCTTTATTTTGTCAAAACCTCGAGAGAGCTTGAAGCGTTTTCCTGGGACCTTTCCCAGCATTCTTCTGAATGTTAATCTCATTCCCCCTCCTTGGATATCTCTGAGCTACTGCCCCTTCCTAATGTCCATGTTTCTGGAGAAAGACTCTCAGGGGCTTTGCACAATTCCTGCGGAAGCTAACCTGAAGGAATACCTTCATGCCTCTTGCAGTAAGGCCTGCCCATCATCTTGGACAATACACATTTCCTTCAGTAGAAACTACATGTTTTCTCCTCCCCTCCTCTCAGTTATCTCAGTAGGTTTATTACTATCAAGGGACTGAAACACATGTCTTTTCAACCTCTACTTGATTTTGCATTTGCTGTGATGCTGTTTGAGAGCTTGTTGCGTGAGTAAACAATTGAAAGCCCAGGAGCCTTGACCCGGACTAGGTCCATTGCCCTTTTTGGTTATGGTGGAGATCTACATGGTGTGCAAAGGGTTACCTAGAGAGAGGTCTTCTGGCTGACACAGCCTCCTCCCTCAGTGAATGCTGCAGAGGGTTAAATACATAATAAACCCAGTGGGGAAGGAGAAGAGGAGAGAGGGCTAGCCAAGCTGTTTCTTGTGCAGCAGTGCCAAACTGGTTATTTATAGCATCCTGGACCAGAGGCTGCCATTTTCCCTTTTCTCACTCCCTATGAGGTGAGAGGCATTTTCACTCTCCCCTGCTCCCTCTCTCATAATTTTGGCAGCTCTTCTCCTTGAACTTGACCAAATGCAGCCAACCTCAACACAGCTGTTTGATAAACAGAAACAGGGGCAGCAGGCCGGGCTTTGAAGAGGCTTTTGCAGAGCAATAACTGAAGGTTTGAATAATGGTGCACAGTTGGCTGAAGGCTCCTCTCATTTGGAAGGACATCAGGCACAAGCGAGAGTTCGTCAAATAATTAACAAAAATGGAGAGCAGAAAGATGCCAAGACAAACAGGGGCTTTTGAAATGGTGCTCACTTCATGGCCTCTCTTCTAAACTTTTGGTTATACACATGCACATGCACACATACTAAAGGAATCGCCTCATACATGTGTGTTTTAACAAGCTTGGTACCATGGTGAGACCTCAGAGGAAGCTCTTGGCAGATCCAGGCAGAAGAGAAAACATGACACAGGTGAGACAAATTGGCTCTTTACCCAGAAATCTGAACATTTAATCCACCTTTTTTGCTTCCACATTTTGCCTCCCT
The DNA here is from genome assembly GCA_009819775.1 of Phoenicopterus ruber ruber. Taxonomy (NCBI): domain Eukaryota; kingdom Metazoa; phylum Chordata; class Aves; order Phoenicopteriformes; family Phoenicopteridae; genus Phoenicopterus; species Phoenicopterus ruber. The sequence continues at coordinate 26,810,013 of CM020220.1, read as the reverse complement.
GTGCACAACTTACAGATACAAAATGGGGTAACAGTAATGAAGAAATAAAAAAAATAACAAATATTCAAAGTTAGAGGAAAGCAAAAAAATAGACAAATTGTCTGCTACTACCTGCAAACCCTATGGAAATATGAAAGACTGCCAAGAGGATGTGATAGCCTAACTGTGCATACACAAGTTCCCATCCTCTGATGTGGCAAGTGTTCAAGAAAAGGAAACTTCTTCCAATGTGATGGGCAGGGGAAAGTATTGTTGTATTTTTAAAGATATTCCTTTCCTTACCTGGGCTTTTAGGATTGCATCAGGGTGTGGAAAGGGTTTAAGAGGAAAGGTGCTTTCAAGATGGGTCAGTACCCACATTCTGGAGCCTCTGGAACATCATAACTCAGAGCTCAGTTCTAATTTGCTAGATTGGCCTTTTGTGTTAGAGCTGGTCTTGGACATCTGGCGGTAAACGAGTTTCAGCCCTGCTTATTTAGACATCATCCCTTAAAGGGAAAAACATCTGATGAAACCCAAAGCTCATGTTAAGACATATTGCCCCCAAAACCTATGTTAGGCCACATCACCCCAATGAAAGCTTGTTCCTAAATAAGCACTACTGTTGTGCTGGTGTTGGCTGGGACAGAGTTAGTTTTCTTCATAGCAGCTAGTACAGGGCTATGTTTTGGATTTGTGCTGGAAACAGTGTTGATAACACAGGGATGTGTTCATTACTGCTGAGCAGAGCTGACACAGGGTCGAGGCCTTTTCTGCTTCTCACCCCACCCCACCAGCGAGGAGGCTGGGGGTGCACAGGAAGTTGGGAGGGGACACAGCTGGGACAGCTGACCGCAACTGACCAAAGGGATATCCCATACCATATGACGTCATGCTCAGTATATAAAGCTGGGGGAAGAAGAAGGAAGGGGAGGACATTTGGAGTGATGGCGTTTGTCTTCCCAAGTAACTGTTACGTGTGATGGAGCCCTGCTGTCCTGGAGATGGCTGAACACCTGCCTGCCCGTGGGAAGTAGCAAATGAATTCCTTGTTTTGCTTTGCTTGTGTGCGCGGCTTTTGCTTTACCTGTTAAACTGTCTTTATCTCAATCCATGAGTTTTCTCATTTTTACCCTTCTGATTCTCTCCCTCATCCCACTGTGGGGGGATTGAGCGAGCGGCTGCATGGGGCTTAGTTACTGGCTGGGGTTAAACCACACCTGTATATTGCCCAGTCATGTTTTCAGTGTCTCGGGAAGTGGGTTTCCATTCTCGCCTTTATAGCATTTCCCACTGATCTGGGAACCCTGCACGAGAAGCTTTGACAGACTTTTTTTTCTCCTGTTCACCTGTAATTTTTTCACTGGGGGGAGGAATGAAGTAATGAAGGACCATCCCGTGACTATATTTTTTCCTCAGCTTCTAGCATAGGCAGGACTTTGAGGTCCCCCAAGCAGCTAGAACAATTACCTTCTGTGAACTCGAAAGGGGATTAGTTTTGCACAAGGTGTTTCTGAAGACTTGCAAAGAGTTCCCGAATTTCAGTGTCAGTGAGTGCCTCTGGCAATAGGTTAACAAGAGTGTTAAAGAGAGAAGTCTTGTCTTTCTTCAGCAGACTGACAGAGTAAGGTCGTTAGCAATCCTTGCTTTCCACCTACACAGCCCTGGCCTGGAGTTCTGTCTCCATCACTTGATCAGCCCCAGTCCCTTTGTTTGAAGGCATTTATTTTTGCACTCACACTGGAGTATTTATTTCTGCACTTACACATGCCAGGTCTGTGGGACTCTGTCCATGATGTGAACTTTTTACTTGGGACCCAGGGTCCCCTCTGCATCGTGCTAAATGCTTCCCTTGCTGAGGAAGCACAGGAACAGGTTAATGCATAGCAGGACCTGGGATCAGGCTCTGCATGGATGAGAGCTTTGTGGCTAGGCTTCCATTTGCTCCAAGCAGGGATATTTAAAGACGTGATCGGACCTTGAAAAAGTTTGGGACCCAAGAGGATTCTGGGAGACTTGTTCCAGCACTGTTTGGACTGGCAAGGGAAATGCAGCATCCACCATCTGCACTGGTGGCATGGTGCCAGGAAAGGCTTTTTTGGGTGGTACTTAAGAGAAAGACGAACTTTTACCCCCTCCCAGGCCTCAGCATTGGGTGTGGACACAGGCTGTGCTGACAGAAGGCAGCTTTTACTAGCACAGCAGGTTGTGCAGCCGAGGCCTAACACTGGCAGAAAAGATACGGATTAGTGCCAGCAGCAAAGGTGGTTTTTTGGACACTCATCTCAAAGGAAGGGGACTGGAGACCAGTGATTTGCTGAGCAGCCCTCAGATGCTAACCACTTTCAGCACCTCTAGATATGAACTGGATTTAGCCTGGCAATTTCTGAAATAAAGCACTCCAAAACCCATTACCTCCTCTCTTCACAATCCCATCAATAAAGGTCAACTGGAGGTGCAAGCCCACATGAGGGACCGAGCTCATGACATGCAAGAAGGGGCTGCCATTTCAGAGTCATGACAAGTCTGATAGTGACGTATTCTTGGATTTTCTCCATGAATTTGACAGGGGACTAGCAAAAAGGATGTCTAGGTGCTTTCCCTCTTTCCAGGATTTATCCTGGGGGCAATTTTTTTCATCCACAGGGTCCTTGTCTGGGGAAACAATTGAAACTAATGTGTCATTTCTCTCTTTTCTCTCTTCCTAATTCATCACTCACTGTAGTCTGGCAAATGTCTTATCAGACATTTGAAAAACCATTGGTGTAATTCTTTGGGACTGCTTTTATAAGCAGCATTCCCTTCCTGAGCAGCTGCCATACAGTGCAGAATTTTCTATGTGATTTCTTCTTCCCCTCATCACAAGGAAAACTAGACTCCAGGCACCTACAGAGGTGTTGATCTGCTTTCTTTGAAGTGTATAAAATAACAATCCTTTGCAAAATTTCTTTTCAAGGGGTGCAAGACCTAGTGCAAGTCCAAGCCTAGTGTTGAACCAGAAGAGGTTCCAGTGTGGCTTACAGTAGATAAACAAGGCAGTTGGGAAATTTGGCTGAAGAGAGGGAGTTCATGAGCAAAAGCATTGGATGGAGCTCTTATCACTTCTGAAGTGTGCTGGCCTTTGAGTCCTCTCAGCAGGGAAACAAAGGCAGACACCTAGAGTATACTTCTCCAGAAAGGTATGTTGGAGAACCTATAGATGACTGCTAGCCATGGAGGACAAGTGTGAAAACCCTCACCCGTCCATAAGTCATGAGGTGGATATGTGGTGTTCAGCACTGCCAAGAGACCAGTCCAAGTGTGGTTGTCTGTTTATGTACACAAACAAATAGAAATCAGAGTCATAAAACCCTGAAAATGTAATGAAGAGACTCAGTTCTGTCCCCATGTGTGATCTAGTAGCTGCAAGGTAGAGAGATCTCTAAGCCTTTCACCTTCAAACTATTTTGAAGCCAACATGTTGCAGCTTCTGCAACGTCACAAACATTGACAAACATAGCCTAAATCACACCTGTATTTTTGTCCCCTGCAATGGCCGAGACGGTTGTCCTGGAGAAAGAGATACTAACATGAATTCACCTCCTTATGGGCAGCTCAGGAGCCTGCTGAGTAACACAGCAGGGACACACCATCTCTTGCTGTCTCCATGGCATGACAGGTTCATCTGAAGAGGACAGGCTATAAAATGCTGCTATGTGCATGGGAAATATCCCATTGATAGGTAAGGGACACCAAAAGCTTATGTCCACCACTGTTCCTGGAGACTTGAGCTCCAGGATAAAACCCTTTGGCATTTCTCTGCCTCCATGCAGGTTGTCTAAAACTGCCAAGTGGTAAAGTAACTGTTTGTACAGAACTGGAAGCATTTGCTGAATGCTGACTCATGGCTTCAGTCCCCTGTTGACAAACACACAACTCTGATTCCCTCTGTGTGAGATGAAAGGAGCAGAGAAATTTACACTGTGGCTACTTCTTTGACTGAGTCAACTAAATAATCTAGCATGGCTGTGTCTTCTCCTGTGGATAAGCCTAAACCATATTAGTAAACCGTTGTTTGAGTAACCAAGACCAGCTAGCGTCTTCTGTCCCTCATTGACCTCTGTATGAACACTGATTCCAAATATACATCCAAATCTCATATAATGAACATGACCAGGCAGTCTCTTGATGTTATTCCTGGTTTATGTAGAGCACAGCACCACAGCAATCCATTTCTAACCAGTATGCATCTGATCTATATGCTTTACCTTTATTGCTAATGATTCTTTAAAATGACCACGTGTGCATGCAACAAAAAAACAGGGAACAGTGACAGTAAGATGTTTGTAGTCCACATCCTGCCCCAAAGGATCTGATAGATGGTTTGGGTTTTTTAAACTATGATCTCAAAAAAAAAATCCCCAAACCCCAACAAATGAAACCAAAAATATCCCATGTTATAGGCAACTGCTCCAGTCACCTGGAGATATATGCAGCAATCCGTTGAAACTCATGGAGGGGACGATGGAACAAAATGACTCACTTTTGGGCTTTGACTAGTCTAGCAGAGATAATGTCATTAATCAAACATGACCAGCACTTCTGTCTAGCAGACAAAGCCTGTGGCATTGGAGTCAGAAGGGCTGGGTTGCTCTGCTAGTTCTGGTGTTGGCTTGCTGCTGGATTCTGGACAAGTCCTTCTTCTCCATTTGGAACGAAAAAGAAAAAGGAAAATAATAGCATGGGTATGGAGAGCTTGGAAATCATATAAAGAGGAGCTGAGTGTAACTTCTACGCAGCAGTGTCTATGGAACCACTGTGGTATGTTTGCATGGGCCCAAGCCCATGCGCGTGGGCATGGACATAGGCTGACTGCCAGGGAAGGAACGTGTTTGTTGCCTTAAATTGGGCCCAAGCTCTTGTTCACGTGAGTCTGCGCAAATGGGAATTGTAGATGATGCCTTAGGCTACAGTCCATCCCGTCAAGAGTTATTCCAAGTTTAGCCCATCCTAAACCCAAGCACAGGCATTTTAAGCTTGAGCTGCAGCCAACAGCATGATGAAGCTATAAGCTATAGGGTGCTTAATTCTGTTCTCAAACCGCTCTTCACCCTGTGGTGTAGACCTAACCTCCTTAGAGACTGCTGTATCAGAACATCTGCAGGAGACTCCCCGGCACCGATGGGATGAAGAAATTGCAAAACACAAGGGGTGGGTGTGTGTGGCCGGGGAGCGGCAGTGCAACCCCGGCCAGACTGGCGCTTCCTTCAGGTCAGCTTGGAGAATATGGCTGCAATGTGCGTTGGAGACCCACCAACTGGGCTGTCAGTGGTCATTCTCAGAAGGATCTGTGCATGGCATTAGTCACACTGCTCCACCGTGGGGCTGCTGGCTGCAGAAACAGCCGGCCTTAGGCAGGGTCATCCAACTGGCTGTTCAGCAGAGCCAGCTCTTGGAGCAGAGATTTCCTCAGAGAACAGCCCCGGCTGGACAAGTTTATCTGATTTTGCTCACTCTGGATAAACACTGAACCTGGATTTCAGGTTGGAGGACTTGTTTCCCATTGAATGTGTTCTGTCTTGTGCTTTCCTACAGGAATGACACTCGAAAAGGTACCTCTTTCTCCTTTCTCTTAAATGCCTTTCCAGATTTACACCCTCCCAGCCCTACAGGCAGGCTGCCTACTCATATTTAAAGGCACAGTACACAGAAACCAGAATTACAGCTGTGCAGCCCACGCACTCATGTCTGCAGGACAAACGTGCATCAGTAGAGTACAGGAGGCAATGAACAACTTTTTTCCTTCCTTTTTTTTTCTTCTTTCAGGTGCTATATGATGAAATGGAGATATGTAAGAACCACAGGAAGCATTTATTTTAAGTACAGGCTAATGCCATGAATGTTATTTGCATTACATGACAGCCCAATGAACCACAATATGAATAAGGAAAGGAAAAACTAGTGTTTTCCTGACCAGTAAATGTCTCTGTTGCTTTCTCAGGTTTCCTATCAATGCCAATCTGCATTTTCCTGCAGATCATTAGGGATGTCAATGGGTAACAGACAGCATCAGTGAGGGTTCAGAATTGCATGAGGCCTTGTGAGTAGATGCTGACATATTTCTGGGGGGCAGGAGGTGAGTGGATGCAGGAGCTGAGAAGGGAGGTGTTGGTCTGGCTGATATATATTTCCCTTGATATATAGCTGGTAATTTAAGTCCATCAAAGTGAAATCAGTTTTGATATCCTGAAAACAATGCTTTCTTTGTTCAGCTGCGAAAGAAAGACAAGCAGGCAGGCTAAAGCAAAATATTCTAGCACAAATATCCTGCTGGTTATCAGGCAGATAGAGAGAATCAGGCAGAGGATAACCTCTGTTTGAAATGGTCAGTGTCCTGGCAAATATCAGCATGAGTAACTGGAGTTCATCAGCCTGTACTTACAATTGGATACACAATGCCCTACCCAGACATGGAGTGTTATCTTGCATTAAACTCTCAACCACCTGAGTACCTCAAGTGACGTGTGATTAAGTGTCCTGCTGACCAGCTGCTCCATCCAGCTGAGAGTAGGCTGCTTTTCAGTAGTGGGTAAAATCCCTTTTATATAATGTCAAGTTGGCATCCTGCCAGTAGATAACCATCCCTCCTTTTGCTCAGTGAGTCACAGACCCTCTCACAGCATCTATGGCTCGGAGGCTCACTTGGTCTTGCTTCTCACCTGGAAGCTGCTGCCTCCTAGCTGTGGTCCAGGAATGTCACCAGCTGGTTTGGTCATAAACTCCTACTCTCACTCCCTAGGATTTCCATGAGTGGTTGCCTGATTGTCTGCTCACACTTTGCTCCAGCTTCACTCAGCCAATACCTGCAGAGGGGATGTGGACATCCCAAGTGGCTGGTGTCTCTGTAAGGAACATGGAGAAAGTGAGCCAAGAGTGGCCACCAACTCTGCTAGCTAGCCCACAGCAGGAGGTGATCTGGAAGGCCCAAAGGTAGCTCCATGGTGGCACATCAAAAACTGGAAGATGAGTTGGCTCTGTACGGATAGGCACACAAGGAAGTAAAAAGTGCCCTCTCGAAAAGATGTAACACGAGCAACAGTCACTTGTTCTCTCCCTACAAAGAAAAGGCCACCCACAAGGAAACAGAAGTCATCATTTTCATTGACCAGAGGGCTAGTTTAGTCTCTACTGTTCAAATTGGATGAAAATTTCTTCTGCATCCTAAATTACAGAGAGGATGTAACTTCTGGAGTAACTGGATTTTGACATCCCCACCCCATTGCTCATCCCTTTCCTCCAGGCAAGGATGACAGCAACAAGCATCACCCAACTCTTGCATTAAGGGTTATCCGATACAAGCAACGTTCGTGGCTGTGTGAACGTGGTTTCTCTGGTATGAGAGAAGAGGCCCATTTAGATTCAAGCCAGAGTCAACATGACTCATTGGCTAATACATCCTTCACTGCAGGGCTCAGGAGGTCACTGTAGGTTCAAGTCTCACACTGGGATTTGGACTGGTGCTTCACGCTGTGGGGAAGGGAGGGGAGATGCTGAACTCCTGGAGGTGCTTCCTATTGGAGGAGAGAGAGATTTTAATCTGAGATCCCTGCTGGCAACTCTTCCAAAGGGGAATTAATTACACCAGGGCAAATTCATCCCTGGTGGAGGCTCCCTTAGCTTCAATGGGGCTGTCATGGGGCTGATTCTGTTGTTATTTTAGAGGAGGGCTGTGTGCTATTTCTTTCTTTTTGTTGTTGTTGGGTTTGGGTTCTTTTTTCTTTTTTGGTTTTTTTGGGTGACCTGGTCTTCTGGCTCATGTTCCCTCTGGCAGTCAAACAGGTTCCAGCAGCCAAAGGTGTGTGTGTTTGTATGAGCCTTTGCAGAGTTGCTGCACAAGCTTCTGGCCTGGCTAAATCACTACTTTGTTGCTTTGTAGACCTCTTTCTTTCACCTTTCTGCTAGGACTGAGGGAGTGGGGAAAGGATTACACAGTCCATCTGTCTCTCTCTCCATTTCCCGGCCATGCAAACCCCTAACACAGATGAAATGATGGAAGAGCCACATCTATCCCCCCTTCCCTGCACATTTAGCTCTTTGCTGCTTTTCCATCAGCGGCTCTGATTTAACACTGCTCTCTCTTTGCAGAGAAATGCATGAAGCTGCAGCAGCTTGGGAAACTGTTCACCAACAGCTACAGGCTCAGCAGGGGACAAGGGCTGAGCAGGTAGACCCTTCCCTCCTGTCATTTCAAAAGTCTTGCTGGAGCTTGGTTAAATGGTCTTTTACAGAGCGATGACAGCTGAGGAATACACAGAAAAGACAGAGTTCTTCCACAGCCAGCTTCTGATGGCTTAAGCTCCTTTTTCTTGATAAAGCAGAAGGGAGTATTCATCCTTCTGGATCAGCTCAGTTGGCAGAGAAATGCAGCCAACTCTGGGTGAAACCCAGGACTGTGTACAAGGATGGGAGAAAAGTCCTCATTTCTGAGCAAAAGGTGTGACAAATTTAAGGGAAGGTGGATGTCAGCGTTGTCTGAGCACAGCTGGGATACCTCTGCTCTGGGAAAAGGGGTCTCTGTGGAGTTCTTTAATTCCAAAAGTTTTGTAGCACCTGGTCTTAGAGCATCATCTAAAAATGAGAGAAACGTGGAAGCTGTCAGAATCTCTCTTTGTAGAAATATGCTGAAGTATGAAACAGTCTTTCCTACAGACACAACATCTGGGTGTAGAGTAACCAGTAAAAAGTATCCAGCCCTCAGCTCCTGCTGCTTCTCCCTCCCAAGTGGCCCCTTTTATCTATCCCCTCTAAATAATCCCAGTGAGCTGCTTCCATGATCACTTCGAATTTTCTTCCTTACTCTTTTTCAAGCAAACAGGAATTACCATTCACTCTGTCAGTCACCCACTAATAACCTTGAATCTGTCCGCTGATCAAAATTGACGGAGGGTGAAAAGAAGTATTATGTTCCTACTACTATTGTGAAAATAGGCAACTAGGGTAGAGGGAAGAGAAACCCTCTGAAGGGAAAAGTTACAGCAGGGAAACACTATTTTTAAACACCAGAAAATCCAGCCAAATAACATTATGCCCCAGAGTCCACACTCAGTCAGTTCTGCTCTTCACAGGACTGATTGTCTCTGAAGCAGTTGCATGGCAGATTTGACTAGTTGCTGCCTGACTGTCTCATTCCTCATTTTCCTCTTAAAAATCACTGTTGCAGGACCATGGGAACAGAAATAGTTCAAGAGAGCAATCCAAGGGACTACCACTTTGGGAGAGACCTTGTGCTAACCTGGCTGCCAGTCAAAGGACAACGAAGTGGGTCAAAGTCATCAGCTCTGAGGTCATTTGAATGGGGAGGAGTAAAGATGGGTCAAGTCATTCGTTTGCATTAAGTTTGTCAGCACTCACAGATGATGCTGACTGGACGTTTTTAAAGTCTCCCTTCTAAATCATCAGCACTGATGCTGGATGTGAAGCCCGGTGATGTTAGTGCGATGAGACCCATCGGCAGGCTTTGGCCAGACCCTGCTGCCCTGTCTGATTTGCCACAGAATGGATAAAGGAGGTCTTCTGCAAGGCTTGCTCTGAAAGAGTTAATGCATTTTACAAGGAAAGCTGCCATCCCTCAAGGTCATTTTATCTCTTAGTTACATGAATTCTAGGAAAGCAAAGATTCCTTCCAAGTAAGTTGCTGGTTTATCCAAGTGATGCTGTTACAGAAATTGTTGTATAAGATCCAGGTTTTTCCAGGGTATAGCGAGTGTGTGTGGTGTTTAGATTTAGGCTGTGTGCTGCCAAGCTACTGACTCCCTTTTTTCTTCCCTTTTTCCTCCTCCCACCCTCTCTTCCCGAAATCAAGAGCCTAAGAATAATTAATAAGAATAATAAATAAACAGATGAAAGTGGAAACATTCCCAAGACCTGTTATCACACAGGCAGTTTCAGTTCAGACCATGCTAGTTTCACATCGAGCCTTGGAATTGTCAATTCTCATTACTTCCCAGCGTTGAGTGCGGGAGGAGAGAATTTCGATCTCTGTTTTCCAGAATCAAACCCTCTGTTTAATGCAGTGGGGAAAGTTGAGATGAAATATAGGTCTCAGGGGACTTTCCCTGTGTGAAAGCTTATTACAGCTGTAACAAAACCTTCTAATCAGAACGGGTTCTGTTACATGCATGATATTCTGGTCTTGGGCGGGGGGGGGGAAATGAGAAAAAGATGACAAAAAGCTTTAAAAGCAATTAAATTAAAACCGATTCATTCCCCACCTCCTCCTCCTCACTGCTTGCGTTTGCTGTTTACACAGAAAGTTTTCTTTTCTGCATTTTGCCAGGGGTCTTGTGAGATCTGTAGGAGTTTTGCTGGGTCAGGTTGTTGAATGACATTGTGCAGCAAAGCAAAATTTACAAACTTGGATTCACCCACAGGAATGGAAAACTGTTTAGTGGTGTTTGAAATATAGAATCTATATTACCATAGCAAGAGAGCCTAATGGGCTATCTAAACGCAATATTCAGTTACAGCTGAAGACAGGCAACCACTTAAAATGTGTCGTGGTGTCCAATGTAATAATAAAATCACAGACAGAATAAACCCAAAGGCACAGTCCCTGCCCAAATCAAAGTGCCTCTGGGCCTATGTTGGTGAAGTAAATGCCTTCATTAAAGCAACTGAGGAAAAAATTAGTGCCAGCCTCTAATGTAGACACGTACAAGTTTTTTTCCTGTGGTTTAGCTTCAATGAATTATATTGGCTATAAAAGAGATTCAGAGAAAGTGTGAGCGGACAAAGAGGAAGGTATAAAAAGATGAAGTACCTTGCTCAAGCTCAGGGATTAAGTTACTATTCTGTGCTATGTCCACTGCATTGCACTCCCTCAATTTCTTGTTGCTTGTGATCGTCTAACAGGACATGTCCACTTGACTGGTTCCTTTGGGCATCTACCATGCTATGGGTGCTCTGCAGCAGGGTGGTCCACAGATCAGAAATAACATCTCTTCAATTAGGAGAGCATCAAAAGGGACTGCATCATGCAGGGGATCTTTTTAAGACTTGGAGAAAAGACCTGTGGAACATACCTTTGGGTTCTGTATACTTCCCTGCCTGTGATTTGATGGACGAGGCTGGGTGTACTTTTGCTTGCTAATGGTGAAGTAACTACCCAGTGGTTACAACCCAAGGTGCTGGGAGTTTTGAAAACCATGGGGACACTGGGTGAACAGGGCTAGATTATGAATGTGCTTTTCAAATTCTGATTTTACTGTGCCAACAGCTCAATGAGCCATCTCAGCTGGTGACAAAGACATCTGAGAGAAAGATGTCTTAGTATATAAGCCCATGTTTTATTTCCACAAGCCAGTCAGTTTGTATCCTCAAGAGAGGCTTGTCAAGACGGGACAAAGGCTAACATAGAGTTTGTCACTGTCAGATGGCCTTTTGGAAGGGGCTGGCACTCATTTCTTGTGCCCAGACCTTAGCAAATAAGAAACAAGCTGTCAGGCTTAATATCCCTGGAGTAAGAGTCTTCATTCCTCTGTTACTTTTCTTAACGTGGTCTTCATCTGAACCTCCTGGATGATTCACCAGAGCTTTTCTGGAGCAATTCCACCTCCCTACTCTTTCTTTGTTTAGACATTTACTTGGGAAGAAACATACCGCAGTATGCAACACCAGTGACGTTAAACCCTGCTGGACTGTAGGTGGGTGAAGAGCAATGAAAAGATGCTTCCTGCCTCTTAAGATTTGGATTCCCATCTGACCCTACTCTTTTGTCTATTGTAAGTTCTTCTGGGTATGGATCATCTCTTGTTTCACATAAGTCTATTGATTGGCATGAATTTGGGGAAAGGTTAGGAGCTCCCTCTCCAAGGGCTACTGTGACACTACTAAAATAAAAGCAGCAAGTGCCCTCGTGTTCAGAAGCAATCCTGCATGATGGTCATCCAGGGAAGAGATCAAAAATCATCTGATCCTCCCTGCTATTAATGTGAAACACCATCTGCATGCTGGGGCTTGGAGGAAGCAATCTCATTTTCCCTCAGCTCTCCCATGGATAGCTCCCCCTTTTCTCTCCTCTCCTTCCCCCCAAGAAATACAGGGTAGGGGTGGTAAAATTATAAAGCTGCCTTTTAAAGCTGCTCCGTGCTGTGAAATGAAACTCAGATAATGAACGTTTCCAGCCCAGCCAGAGTACTCTCCGAGGTATATTTTTATCTCCACAGTGCCAGAGATTAACTGTACATTTGTCTTAATGGTATCACCCTTTAGTGTTAATGGAAGCTATGTGTGTAAATCCCTGACCATCCAAATGAGAATACACTTTGAATGATCACAATAAATCAAAGTAAATGGAAGACCCCTGCAAGCCAAATTCATCCCCAGAGCAACTCCTGAGGCTTTTAGGAAGCTTATGCCAAGCAGGCACTGTAGTACAGCAAGAGCAAACACAGTAGATCATATCAACTGCTTTATGATTTAAAAGTGGTCATGATGATGATACTTCCAATTGTAACAAGGTAATTTGCTCTTTAAAAATGACTTGCAAAGGAAAAGCATCACTGGGTTGGGTCATTTTGGGATCTCTATAGTGCTTAGAAAAATGGTCTCCGTTGTCTCTTTTTATAAAAAGGTTTATTTATTGACATGTTTGTAATTTATAAATGCATGTTCTTTCTGGTCTACTTTCCTTTCAAAAATGGAAAATTGGTAAGATTATGACAATGAAGGTATCAAAAAAGTGATGGCTACCAGAGAAGGGAAAATATATTTTTTTTTTCAGCTGCTTAGATCTCTTTGGACTGATGAAATTTTGTGAAAATGTGTCCATTTTAAACACAAAACCTATTAAATTCTCAGCAACAACTCCAGTTCCCTTTTCCAAGAAATACAGGCAAGAGAGACATGAAAGAAGAAAGAGACATACTGTTCCCAATTCTGTAAAGTAGAAACAAATATCATACAGTATAATACACTATATAAAGTCTTTTGTGCTTCATTAGGCACTATGGAAGTAAAAGACAGACAAACCATTTTCCTTTTCTATTTTGCAGGGTTTGGTTTTTTTGGGGGTAAGGGACAGTGTAACTTAAAAGTCACCGACGAAAACGGGGATAAGACAAGAAAGGAGTTTCTTCTTCCAAAAGAATCTGCAACTATCCATATGTAGAAATGACCTAGAATTATATTTCAGACTTCATCAGCAACTCTGCATTTCTTGAAAAATACACGAATTCCTATTGCCCACAGTTCCCAAGTAGAACTGCTTGAGCAGAAAAATGAGAACTGGGATGTTAAATCCGTTTGTTGGTTTTCACTGTGAAATAGAGCAAAATGCAAAAGGGAAGACAGAGATCATTGTTAGCTAAAAAGTGAAAATATCAATACTTAGGTTGTTTGATGGGGGGACAGAAAATTTCCCCTTTTGAAAAAATGTCTCTGAAGTCCTCCTTCAATCTAGCTGGTGCAGTGATCTCTCTCTCTTCCTGTGTCACTTGGTTTGAGGATTGTTGTCTGTCTTCTAGGTGACAAAGTCAATGCTTATCATCAGCTTCCCCTGCTGTGCAGGATACATCCAGCTTGGTGGCAGCATCCTTAAATAATTCCTCATTACAGCTTTGCAAGGAAGAGTGAGAAAAACCCAGCTCTCCACCTCTCCATCCAAGGTCTCTTGGATCTCATAGATCAGCTTTAGCGCAGGCTGTTGAGGATTAGGAAATCACCAGCTAAGTACCTGGTCATCTCTGATCATTTTAATGAGCCCAGTGTTCCTACACTGGATAAGTCTCGGCTGGAATAATGCACTAGGAAATAAGAAGTATGTGGACGGCAACAAAGAAAAGTCAGGCTATTTTCAGTTGGCATAACCTGCTATACAGATTCTTTTTTCCTCTCTGGATATTGATTAGAGATTTGCAGGATCATGAAGGTGAACCTCCCCCCCGCCCCCCCCCCCCCAAAAAAAAACCCAAACCCAACCCATTCAGTTTTCTTATATACATGCTTCCTTTCAAAGCCTTTTCTTTTGGTGGATGGTAAGAGGGCTTGGAAATAAATTTTCTAGTTTCAGACCTAGTTTTCTGTTCAGCTGTCCTCCAATGTAACTCTAAAATTAATTCTTGTGCTACTGACTGCTCTTCAGAAAGATTGTGGCCATTTTTGCATCCCTGGAGCTTCTTCGTTCTTGTTTCTTCAAGAACTTCTATGAGCTTTGTGACATTAAATCCCTCCTGTTTTGTGATAGAAACCTTTTATGCATTTCCTTATTTACCTAGGCAACCCTGGGCCACCAAGCAGTCCATGACTACCTGATTCCAGGAGGAATGCAAAGCTGTTACCAAGAGCAAGAGGAAACTCTTTTGCGCTTTTGAACAATACTCCCTGGGTTACATCACTGCAGAAGTGGAACAAGCCATTGAGTTAGGATCTACATCTAAAACACACCCACATTGCAAACTGTTCAAATCTGACCTACTACTTTGAGTTAAATAGAAATCTCTCCCTCCAATATCTATTTCTGGAACTCAAAATATTTTGTTAGATTGTAGTTGTTTCCGTCCTCTTTCTCCACTCCTCGAGTGCAACCAAGACTGAAAGCCCAACAGCCAAAAAGGGCAGTTCTTGGCCCAAGTGACAATCAGGAAGCACTGAATTTGTTGTGAGACTAATTAAAATTCCAACTTGTTTCTGCAGTGGTGAGAGGATCACAGAAGTCAGCTGCGAATTTGACAGTGACCTGCATCTAAACAGAAAGAGGCTATGCTGGAAATACAGCTGAGCAAGTGCTGTTGGTGTTCCTCCATGGACTCCGGTGGTACTGAACTTAAAAAAAGGGACTTAGACAAAACTCTTGTCTGAAAGACCCAGGATTTTGGGGACAAAGCTTGGGGAGTGAACAAATGGGGCTTTTTTGTCTCCGAGGAGGAGGAGGGCACACAGCTAAAGAGCAGCTCTTCCATCCTGCCCTCCCCCTGCGAGCTGGCAGCCCCACCTGTTATGAGCCAGGAGTAATCAGAGAGACAAACGGCACAAGCGGTATTTTTACAGGATGAACCCACCGGGTCAGCTGGAGGCCTGCTGTAACCCAATATCGAGTTGTGACTGCAGACGGGCACGATGCAAGGCTTGGGGGAGGAGGGTGGTGAAGGACGGGTGGAGGGAAAGCAGGGCAGTCCCAAAGGAGGCAGAACTTCGCTTAGGAGACTTCTGTTTCCCTTTGGTGCCCCTGAAAAATGAATAGTGGGGATTGTTGATGAAATGTGTGAGCCAGGGCTCCTTTAAGGGGGAGGATGAGAGAAAGTGGTGGGGCAGGGACAGGGGCAATGGGAACACCACTCGCAGGAACAAAGAGCACATGTGTACACAGGCACTGTGTGCCCAGTCCACGGGGGAAGGGGGTCACGCAGAGGTATCTGTTTCGTTCATTCACCTGCTTCTCTCTCTCTCTCCTTTTATGCACAGTAAACAGAGACCCATATCACTTCAGACTTCCCCCTTCCCACCCCTCCTGGTACTGCCAGCACTGGATCAGCCTGTTTCTTCCAGGGAAGCCTATTGTCTGACCATGACAGAGTTCCCTCTATGTGTCTCATGCAGAGTCAGAGACTTGCTGCTGAAGGGGCTGCCTGGGGAAGAAACACCTGCAAGGAGCCACAGCTGCGGTGCAAGCTGCTCTCCTAATGCTCTGTTTAGGATTACAGCACTCCAGAGCATCACATTACCCCAGTGGCTGCACTGAAACCTGGTATTAATTCACATTAGCAAGGATCAGATTTACCATGTTGGGAGGGGAAGGACTGTTATTATTGTTTCTAAAACTGCTGGAGCAAACTTCTAGGACTGGTCTTTCATTAATCCTGGCAATAGCCAGAGGAGCTTCTTTGTTCCTCCACACCACTGGCCACTTACCCTGTCTCCTCTTGCATGAATGCCTCTAAACACAGGCACTCATTTTCATGATGGGGTTACTTGCTTATCTTTATTTTTGATGTGCCAAAGCTAGTAACTTTTAAAGCAGATTTATGGATGTTGTAGAATTGCTTTGGATTGCACTGCAACAGAACAGGGTCTTCCAGTATGGGGACGGCTACAGTGTGGCAGGGGATCACCTCTTGTCCATGCCCATGATGGATTATCCCAAGACCAGAAAAAGGGAAAGAGGGTCTAAGCGGTAAGAACAGTGAAACTCTGGGACAGATTTGCAGAAGGAGGGTATGGAATCTTCATTGTCGGGTAATTTTAAGAATATATGTTGGGTAGATCTGATCTTGTCTTTGCGTAGGGACATGCTACATGCCCTTCAGGGTCCCTTTCAACCTGTTTTTTTTATGCAGCCATTACAAGGGTAAGGTGGAGTTATTTTTCTCACCTGAAAATTTCTGGTGGGATACCTTTCTTCCCTTTCTCTCCCCACACCACCTCTTCTTTACTGAGTGTTGCTGAGGCTGTGGAGGAATGAGGAGTATAGGCGTTCCCCAGGCTTATGAGTTGCACCTAGAATGGTGTGTTTAGTTGTCCCTGAAGGGCCTCATGATACCATCCTGGTGTTTTTCCAAGCCAAGGGCCATTCCACATATGTATAACTGACCCCTGATTTCAGGTGGTGCTTCCTGAATCCAAGGGAACATAAATATCAGTAGCAACAACCACTGCTCAGTACAGCTAGAACTTACATATCACCTGAATGCCCTTGTAGAGCCTTGGAATGGATATGAAAAAGGAAGTGAAAAAAAGGATTTGAACTGAAGCCTTCAGAGGCTGCAAATCCCAACTACATTTGTTAATTTTATTTGCAGTTTCAGAATTACCTTGAAATGTCATTAGTATCAGTTATGCTACAGAATTCAGAACTGTACCAATGCTTAGCTAGAGAGGAGAGGACTAGAACAATAGGGGCAGAGATGAGACATGAAGTCTGGTGCTGTATGCAGTGCCAGGGGTGAAGAATGAGGACTAGCACATCATCTACTGACCCTTGCATGACATTTCTTTGTGTAGAGAAGAGAACACTGCCGTTTGTTAGAATGTCACCCCTGTGCGTGGAAATCTTCTACAGATCATCGAGATTTGTAAAGCCAGAAGAGGACACCTGAGTATCAAGTTTCACCTCCTATACAAACACAGGCCATCAAATTTCACCTTATTACTTCTCTACTGAGCCTAAATATTTTGTTCCGGAAAAGCAACCAGGAGATGGGAAATCAAGTGCTTTGTGCGGTGCTTTATTTCACTTAAGCTGGTGAACCCCGATTCCCTTCCCCTGCCGCCCTAGTGTGGTCCCACACCGTCCTGATGGGAACCGTATGCACTGCGGAGGATAGTCAATCTTCAGAGGTCTCACTGGCATCTCAAGATCAAAGTACTGTAAGACCGACCATCCATCTTATCTCATACATGCCATGCTGCCGCTCTCAGATGGCAAACATTGCAGGCAGCTTTGTCATTAGTCAGTTTGGGAGCATACTTAGCGAGTTACAGTGATGGACTGTCAGAGCCTGGCTCCCTCTGGAATCAGTGGAGAAAAGTAGCTGCTGCCTGTATGTTAGGGCATCTATTGTGGCCAGTTTGGATATAGCTCTCGACCTTTATTCCTCTGGTAGGTCTCCTGGGCCAGAAGCAGATCTCCTGCTGATGCTGTGTTTTTAGCATTATTGCTTTCTCTTCCTCTCTGTGCTCTGACACCCCAATTTATTGACGTTCATTTTAATTCTGCTGGAAGAAAAAAAAAAAGGAAAAAGAAAATCCTGCCTTCAGTATACACATGTGTTTTTCTGAGGGCTCCCAGGATTACACTGTTATGTGTGCAAGCTGAAGGCAAGGCTCTGCCAAACTGATTTATCTCTTCAGCATGTTATCACTCTCTGGACAACATGACTTCATACAGGGCAGAATTAATGGGCTCCTGATAGAGTCACAATGCAGCTTCTCAAAGGCCACTCTGTCTGGGAAACTCCAGATATTTCTGAGAAACCCTGGAAGTAATTAGGTGACTCCAGGAAAATCCAAGGAGTTAGAGAACTCTGTTGGGACTGTCCAGGCGTGTTCTTCTAACCTGGGTTTGGATACATCTGAAAAGTCATACCTACCCCTCTGCTCTGCTGATCTGGGGGTCTGAGTGTAATGAGTGTTGGGAGGGCAAGGAAGGACCGACAGAAGAGGCTTAGTCATTAGCGGGGAGTACTTTTCTCTCGGACAACATCAGACACAACTGTCCTGCCTGTGGATCTTGATGTGTTTGTGAGAACAGAAAGTATTCCCATGACAGGAGGGGAGGTTCAGCGGAGAGCACTGAGGGAGCTTTTCTGACGAGACATAACCACAGCTCCAGTTGCTCTTGATCATTTAAGATTACTTGGCATTTTCTGCAAGAAGAGTAGATGACCAATGTCTGGGTAGGATTCTTGTTAGATCAGTTGCTTTGCTTCTGCTTTAATTTTCCTCTTTCGCTGTCAGCTGCAGGCAGATGCTTTTTCTCCTTCCTTTCCTGAGCTTTTGTAAACATTGTGTTGTGAAACAGCTACTTCTGCTCCTCCCTACATGTCATCAGGGAGCAAATATCTCCTCGATATGCCTCTTGGCTGGAATTGCTCAGAATGAAAGGTGTTGATGCATTGTCTCATACCAAGCAATACTAACAAACCAAACAACTTCTCTAAAGACAGTACAGAAAATAAACCACTGTAGAAATAGTGAGCATCATCTAAAAATGAAAAACAGTCAAAATAAAGTAAATTTATTCTTTTCATCAGGACGTACACAATCAAGTAAGTTGCCTGACTCTGTCATTACGGCATAGAAAATCCAACATCTGTATAAGTGATGAAATTTCATAACCTCCCCTGTATAACCTTGCTTGATTTTGACACTTGTGACTTATGATAGGTTTAGAGGTCAACCCTGAAGCGTGAGTATTGTTTCAATCATGCTGCTCCATCGCATGAATTACGTTAGCAAGGGCTTGGTCACAGTTATCTGTGCAACAAAGAAATATTGTAGTAGAAGTTGTAGCATGGTAGGATAGTTACTGTGGTGATGTAGTTAAAATGCCTGGGAGAGAGATTTTCATTGTTGAAAAGTCTACATAATAAAGTTTAATGTAGTCCATGGGACACATTTTTTTCTTAGGATTTATGAGTGGAGCTTGGTGACTGATACATATTTTGGTGTGGTCACCAAAATGGAAAATCAGAAGGGGAAAAAAGGGCTCAACCAAAATGATAATCTTCTGAGTTTTTGGATGAAAAGAAAAGATTGATTTTGGATCTGAATGAAGTGTTTCATTGGACGGAAACTGAAAGGCTTTTTACACTTACTAGTTACTTAGACCCTTGAAAAAGTTGGATTTTTTCTTTTGTTGCTTTTAAATGCAATGCCTATTTTTAATTGTAAAGTGCCATTTCAAAACCTCTCTAAAAGTTTTGTTTTGAAAATGCTTGAGAGATTTTGACAGATGTCAACACTGATGTGTTCCTTGGCCAAAAATATTCACCACTCTGCCCAGTTTGGTGATCTCTTTTAGTCTTACCCTAACACCAGCTTTTGGCACATTCACCATTATTATTATTATTATTATTATTATTATTATTAATAATAATAATAATAACAATAATATCATCACCCAGCTGTGCTTAGAAGGCCTGGGCACCAGTCCCAGATCTGCTATGACAAATCTTTTCAGCTCTCTGGGCTTCTGTTTTACCTCCCACCCTTTGGCTCTCTTATCTAGTCAGATTTAAAGCCGTAGGGTCAGGAACTCTCATACACTGAGCCTCTTATGTACACCCCGATGCTTGGATTACTGCTTCTGCTGCAGTAGCATGAGTGCTGGATTTTCTGCTCCATGCTCTCCCATCCACCAGCCCATTACAGAGAATTTGGAAGTGTCTTGGCCTCCTGGGACAGCTAGCTCCACGCTAGAAGGAAATCTGAGGGAGCAAAATTGAATAGGAAAGGTTTTTGTTTGCATTCTACGTGCAGAGACTGAGTTGTTAGTTTGGGGAGCGGGTGAAACCAAACTGTGACTATAAGCACTGCAGCCAATCTTTGCTCAGGTGTGATTGATTAACTTCTGTGTGAAACAATATGGTATACACCCAAAATACCAGTTGCATGCAAGACCAGCAAGGATCTGAGGAGGCTGAGTGCAAATATGAAATAAAACTGAGAAGAGGAATGCAAATAAGACCTTTTTTTTTTTTAAACAGGATGCCTGTTCTGAGAGGCCTTATTATGTGACAGCCTGTTACTGGGTGGACGGAGGGACCACCTGCACTTTTTTTCCCTGCATCTATCTCTATGTTCCTGGCTAGGGAGTAGGTTGGGGAGTCACCTAGGCAGGAGAGGGAACCAGCAATCAACAACATGCAGAACATTAGAGCAGGGAACCAGCAATAAACAACACACAGAGCATTAAAGCCAGTTTGAAAGCTAGAACTTGCAGCCTGCAGAGGTGCTCATAGAGAACCAACGCACTTTGGAGGCAAAATGCTGTGGATAAAGTCTCAGAAAGGATTCAAAGAACCTGCCTCATATTGTTTAATTTCCTTCTACATCTGGGCCACCAGGACTTTGTGTATGTGCTTAGTAAAGCTGCTAAGATAGTATCAAAAGATACTCAACTGCCTCATTTCCTCCTTCCATCCTATTTGGCTGATTGGCAACATGATTGCGGCAGGGGTTTGGACCTGCTCCGTAACATGCTATGGAGCAGGAGCAAGAAGGTCATGCAGAGCAGGAGAGTCTGGGTTTGACAGCAGGCAGCAGGGTTGACCTGCCCTGTGTTTCAGGTCTCTTTTCCCAACTGTGCTTCCCAGAAAACAGGGTTAAAAAGATGGTTTTTGATGCCAAACCATGTGGAGGGTCCATTTCGATGGATTCTGTGACTTATCCCATCTGCCTGGAGGGACAGCTTCTGAATCTTGCTTCCCATATTGCCTCGGAAGCACTGGACTCTTAAAATGAACAGAGCTCATTTACGGATCTTCAGCGCTGGCTTAGCGGGGGAAGAGGGAGGGGGGCTGCCTCTCCAGAAAGGTTGCTGTCCAAGAGGCTGGGAACGGAAGCAGGTTCACCGTGGTGTGAACAAAGGCCTCCAGGCACACCAGAGAGCATCTGCTCACCAGCTGATGGTAGTGCACCTGCTGAACAAGTGCAGCCGCGCTGCTCCTCTCCCTGTCCTGCTTTCTGCTGACCCAAGACCTGGTTATCCACACTTCTCCATGTGACATTCCTGAATCCACCTGTGTGCCAGTCCCAGCACACAGGAGGAACACCTTGCAGGAGGAGAAGCAGCGGCTGGGAGCTCTGTTGGCAGTGATGTGGAAATTGAGTCAGAAGCTGGTTCTAGCATAGGGCTACATTGTCAGCTTTCAGATGTTGGCCCTGATGAAGAGATTTTAACTGAGCCTTGATTAAAGCTTCCGCATCCGTACTGAAGCCCAGACCTAAATCCTACCATGTCAGAGGGTGACTGTTTCTTAGTTGTTGCAATATTTCTTCTGGGACTGGTCACCAGGCCTGGCATCAAAAGGGTGATTTTGAGTTGTAGAAAACTCTTTTGCGGGTTTTGTGCTAAGAGTGACTGAAACTTGCTACCGGTTCATTTCAACTACGTCCACCGAACCGTAACTCACTACTGCATACAAGTTCAGCAGGAACATTCCCAAAACCCCCGTAGAAGAAATTTACGGTTGCTCAACGCTCTGTTACTGGCGGCCACAACTGTGTGCGCTCCACATGTCTTTGTAATCACTTAATGACTCATTTCCTTAATCTCTCATTTCCTATAGTCTTATTACAAGCAATTCATAAACCCAGATCCATAGCTGTTCTCTGGCTGTAGTCAGGAAGCACTGAACTGACTCTGCATCTGGTTGGTTGGCTGAAGTACCCCCCTCTGTTCCCCTCCGAAACTTTCCACTGGACCCTGTCTTTTGCTGCAGTGACACCTACTGATGAGGTAAGAGTGTATTAACTACATGTTCCCTTGTTGCCAAACCCAGCCAGCAACCACTTCCTGGCTCTAACCAGATGTTCCTGCTTTTCTGGAGCAAATTTCACACTACATCGGGAGAAGTTTTGCACGGTCTTGACTGTAATGCGTCGGTGGCCAGCAGACCTGAACAGAGATCACTGCAGCAGGAGGAAATGGTTCTTCATGTCCAGGCTTCTCATTCAGCCATCAACCAACTGATGGCCTTGGGAAGCAAGCCTTGCAAGGTGGTGTTCCCTGGGGCACTGTGTGGCATTGACTTGGGAAGCAGTGAAGGACAGCCAGCATGTCTTTGCTTTCCTCTGCGGGTTCTTTTTTTCTGAAGAAATAACTACTGCCAGGTAGCCTTGATACCTCCTCATAACACCCCGTGGTGACCGGGAGATGGGGAGTGACAGCCTGAGCCCCATTGCTACGTGTAGCCAGGCCAAGGATCTACCTCCTAGTGAAAAACATTTTCCTTTCAAACCCCACTCTTTTCCCTAAACAATTCTTTGGAAAATTTCAGCTTTGGTCAAAACACTACAAAAATGACCTGCAGCACCTTCAAAAGAGATGGGATGGGGTCAGTACTCCAGCAGGGCAGGAGGAGAGTCAAGGAAAGGAGGAAGGAAATAAGGACACTTATTAAGGACACTGCAGAACTTGGCTTTAACCCACTTCACCATCAAGGTTATCTGTTTTCCCATATATCTAAACATTGATTCACAAGGGAGAAAGTATGATAAAGGAACGAGGATAGGATAGGATAGGGTAAGAAGAATTGTCAATACATTCCCAAATCTCTCCCCTGCTTTGAGATCCTATATCTGACTTTTACCACAGGTTTACATCTTAAAACTGAGACCAGTAAGCCAGTGCCGATGGATAAGCGTTGTGAAACAGTGCTGTAAATCCATGATTCTGAGCCTGTCTGTGAAGGAAAGCACTACATGAACTGTGTGGAGGCTTTGGGCTATAACAGGTCTGCACAAGAGAAGGGGTAGTGGAGAAGCTCTGTCTCAGACTAGGGAACCTGGCTACATTTTTAGCCATTGCTTTGTAGGATCTGAGAGCCTGAATATTAATTCCCCTTGTCACTTTAATGCAGAAGTAATGCATCTTCACCATCCATCTTCCACTTGATCACCACAGCACAAATGGGGCAAATACACCAAGAAGCTAAATAACTTACCCAGTGTATCAAGGAGGAGCTTGCTGAGATGCAGCAAAGTAAAGCAGAATCTGCCTGCAGCCCACAGTAAGGCTTTTGCCAACAGGTCCTCTTATTAGAAAGGACCTCAGTTTCTTATTATTAGCTACTGGCTGCAGTATGTCAGGTACTGTATGTTGCACCACCTCCTCCTGGATGGACTCTGCACACCTCTGCTACCCAGTTTTCATGTAAATTCAGAGTCTTCTGGGCATGAATCTGAATTTTCATTGTTTTGTTACTGTGACTTCTCCAGTAGGACCCTCCACAAAAGAGGTCCTATCTTGAAGACTTGAGCCCTTCTGAGGATGAGAGGTGCTACTAAAAGAGGGAAATTGTGGATTCAAATCCTTTCACGTTGGATCAAGCTCCACGTTGAGAGGCTTGGGGTCAGCAGTTTGAAAAGGTCTGATTGAGGGGCACTGAAGCACAGGGTTTCCACAGAGCCCACAAATATGAACAGCAAGATCCTTTACAGATACCAGGTTTGTCCCAAGTAAATCAGAGCTACAAGAGTTCAGGGGAAGAGAGAGATGTCCTCAGGGTGGTGCATAGACAGACAGACAGCAGAGCGGCTTTCTAGTGTCTAATTTGTTAGAATAATGCAACAAGACAGATTGCATAACATGAAAACCTTATCTAACTCCCCCCGTACACAACCGGACCTGGTGCTACAAAGAGCTCCAGTGTTGCCAGCTGAGAAACCACCGTGTTTGTACTGAGATCTTGCAGTCCCCCAGTGCAGGAAGCCATGGCATCGCAACAGATTATCTGTGATTCCCAGTTTTTGCAGGCACAAGAGGTCAGTGCCACAGCGCCTGCATGGAATGTGACTTTTCAGCTGTCTCGCTCTTCCCAGTACACTTTGACCCTTGTGCAACCTAATATCAAAGAACCAATTATTCTCAACACTCATATATTTTCCTCCATAGACTCAATGCCACATGGTTGCCGAGGGCAAGACATCATGCTAATCAAGGCAATAATTCAAGGGAAGGCAGTGGGGGGCTGTCATGATCGGGAGCCCTGGGTTCTACTTCTGCCTCTCAGCCATGAATATGGACTCAGTCATGCCTGCTCCTTCCTTCCCTCTCCCCCCAGTCTTTGCCGTGGTCCACTCCTGATGTAAGTTATATGCAGAAATCAAAGGCGATATACCAGTGCACACCAGTATCTCTTGCCATACTCAAGTTTCCCTGTCACCTACAGGTCTCTTCTTAATAGAGACACCATTGTCCAGTGCTTATTTCTCTTCCCATTCCTCAGCATCCAGAATTAGCTCCCCTCTATCCTTGTGGCTGCAGCAGCTGGAGCCATTGGAAAAGCGACACTAGGAAAGGATCACTGCCTTGGTGGGGTGAGGGAGAAAAGAGAAGGCTGCAGTCCCACAAGACAGACCCATCTAAGTATCTCACTGCTCACTCAGTGTCCACAGCCTTGTTTGACCTCACCTGTCACCATGACATATTGTGAGCTCTCAGCATCAGGACTGATGAAAGACCGAAGGCCCATCCAGGAAAGGCTCTTGCCTCCAGCAGCAGGCATGAGGAGCTGCCTATAATTTCCCCCTCTATAAAAGGCGGCTCATGTGCAAGAAAATGCATTGAATGTCACAAAGTACTGACAACTTGGTTAACTAGGACCACAAAAATCCTGAAGCTAAGGAACAAACACATTTCCCAGTTGTGGCGAGTATTGACCCCACCCCAGGGTGTCAACATATATATATTCCAGGGTATACCTGAGCCCAAACGGGTTAGAAATTCAGTTTCAAATGCATGGAGACACCTGCTTTCCCAGGATAATATGGTACCACGACATGGCCTCAAACAGAGTAAGATGAGGAGAACCCGCCTTGTCAGCTCCTAGGAGGAAGATGTTTTACAGATATTTTGTATGTTTTAATAGCGTTGTTGACTGTTCTGTCACGAAGTCTCAAGGGCTTTTTCAGTGGCAAGTGTGGAGTGCTGAGTGAGTGTGCTGGAAATTCATTCATCCCCTGCAGACAGGTGGGGTTAATTCCAACTAGCACAAATCTAATGGGGGGATGGGGAAAGAGGATAAACACATGGAAGAAATAGAAGTTTAAAGACTTACCGCACAGTTAAACCAGACAGGTAGGACTGTGCTTCAACATTGTTTGTTTTCCTATAATAATTCCAGATTTCTTTGTTGCAAACTAAAAACACCCACAAAGAGCCTGCAAGCTTCAAATCCCACTTGTACTACATGGAGGCGGTTGCTGCACTTTAAAAGAGCTCAGGATTATTCAGTAGCACATCCTGGGGTGCAAATCAGCTGAAATTTAACCTTAATCACTATGGGTAATCTGTGGAAAGGGCTCAGTTCAGGCTACAAGAGTAAACACAGATGAGGCTGAAAAAACTCAAAGCTTCTTAAAGAGGAAAAATATGAAGCAGGGATGTTTTTGGCTAAGACAAAAACATCATATTTCAGAAAAAAGACCAACTGCTCAGATTACAGAGCATTCAGACATGCATATGTGAGCAGCCTTCCTCTTTCGTAGTGGGATGCAAATGCTTCCTATCTTTCTTTTTGCAAACAGAAGAGACAATTTCAACCTGAATAAGTCTGATTTTAAAAGAACAAAAAGTCAATATACCCCCTCCCAAAAGGAACTGGCAAAATATGAGAGCAGAAAAGCAAAACTCTACAACTGAAATGCCTGCTTGTCTCCTTCAACATTAGGGTCCTTAGAGAGTTAGAGCTACTCTACACTGAAAGTAAAAGCATTAGACACCAGTGCTCTAAAAAAAAAAAAAAAAAAAAAAAAAAAAAGGTGGAGAAATTCAGAGGCTGGGGTGTCTTTTGTGCAACTGGAGCCCTGAAAAGGCAGAAAACATATGCTTTGCCCTCTTGATGTGTATGTGGTTTTTTTAAAGGAAAGGAGCTACTGGAGAAACTGAAAAGGATGACTCCTGGTACCTAAGTGGAAGATGGAAGCTAAACTCTGTCTAATCAAGACTTTATGAAATGGGTGTGGGGGGGAAGAGATGAGGAGGGGGAACCTTGTCTTACCAGGACACATATATCCAAGAAACTCCCGTGCAGGAGCTAACATTCCCATGATGCGGCTGTGCTGGTGCAGATCCTATTGGGTATTCGGATCCTCCAGCCAATAAAGGAAATGAGCTGCTCGTCCTGGCCCACACCACCTTAGCTCTCTGGGTGCATGGCCTTGCTCCTCCAAGGACTGGTGGATCCCTGTGGAACTCTGGTCATGTCTCACCAGTCTCACCATTGCTGATGCTCCCCAGTCTCTAGCTTTCTGACCTAAGTTGTGCATGCCCTGGGGCTCTTGCGTGTGTGAGTGTTTTAGTATGTGGCTTGGAAGGTCAGGAAAGTTGGCCCCACATGATTTATATTGTAAAAGCCTCCAAAGTCCACCCTTTTCTACACCTGTCCCATATTTCTTTGTCTTTCATTAAAGAAAGACAAGAGAGAAAGAAGCAAGTGAAGTGCTTCCCATGGAAACAAGAAGTGTCTCAAAGTTGTCCCATGAGATGGATCGATCATTTGTCTTATTCCCAGATTTAGGAAGAGCCAGTAAGCCCATCCTTGTAGGTGCTGAGGGTGCTGTAGGGGCTGAGTTGCTCTCGATCAGCTTGCCTCCCAAGAACTTGTCTCCTGGCTGGATCAGACCTTTAGTCCACACAAGAGGGAAACTGTTGAAATGAGAAGGTGGGTGAGGGGGATGTGTTTCTTACTCTGTTTCAGAGGCAACTCCATAATTTCCACACATTAGGGTCTTCCATATGCTGTTTTTTCAATGTCAGCTTGTCACTTCAAGCTGTCTGACATGAACTATTGGATGGTTCTGCTCTGTTCTCCAGGATTCGTTCTCATCCCACCCAGATGCCATAAAAGGTTGAAAAGAACAGTGGAAAATGCAAAAGATGATAGTTTGGGGCATAGATGTTTTCCAGAGTTGCAACCTATTGACCCATTTTCATCAGGCTCAGTGGCATAGCCTGTGTATCGGGATCAGTGAACATTGCCAGGAGAAGGAAAAGGATAGTCTAAAACCAGATCAAAACTAAACTATTCTCCTAGTGTATTTAAAGCAGCCAAATACTCCCTTGCTCAGCACCCCCAGGTCTTCTTGGAGATCTAGCATCCACCTAAGACTTGGAGATTTCTGACTCAGATTTCACAAAAAGATCCTTTGGAGTTCAGCAGGGGGCTGGCGTCTATTATCAGAGCTTTTTCTTTCTCTTTTTTTTTTTTTTTAGGGGAACAATATGAATGTATACGGGTCTAAAAACCATTCTTCTCTTACTATGATATTCCTTGTTATCTGTACATGGTTAAGTGCAAGAGTTACAGAAGCAGGTGGGAACAGAGTCAGCAATGGGAGAAAAGCAGCATTGCAAACCTGAAGCGGGCTGTGAGTTCCACTTAAATCCCAGTGGCATAGGTCTTAGAAAGTTTGCAAGTTCACATCTGAAGATCAGCTTTGCAGCTGCTTCTGCTCTTTATGGGATGCAAAGAATTGCTAAATCCTGGATCCTAAAATTGAGCATTAGCCCTCCTTCTGGATCACAGTCCACAGCTTGGGTTCATCAAAGCTCTTGGGATCGGGGGTAAATCACTGGAGATGCAAATATCTGATTGTTTATGAGCACTGTGTGCCACCAAAACAACTTTTTAAAAAGTGTGTTTTCCAATTTTCTGGCTTTCTGAAGACAGATGTTTAAAATTAATGCTGTGGGACTCATTGCCACAGGTTACTCTGGAAATCAAAGGCAGAAGTGGATTAAAAACAGATAAAATAAATTTTTGGAGAACAGGTCCATTGCTAATTAATACAACAGTCTAAATCCAGCCTCCAGCTTGAAATGTTCCTAAACAAGTGATTGCTGAGAGCATATAATGGGGAAAGATTACCTTACACGTGACCTGGTTTTACGCTCCCCTTTGCACATACACTGTGGATCACATTGGACATATATTACTGAGAGAGTATCCTGGGAGAGATGGCTCATCTTATCTGAAACTTGGAGAACAGTGGGGAGGAAAAGTGAAATATGTCTACTTTTTTAAACTTTAAAATGTCCTCCCTGAAGAAGTTTGATTCAAATTGGGAGCTAGTCAAGTTCAAACTGGAAAGTTAGGGAAAACTCTAGCTTCCTCCACATAGCTGTATGTAGGGTTAGGAGAAAACCAAACAAACATGGCCTTCCACAGGGTTTTGTTCTCTTGGTACTCTCATGGGAGCATTGCTGTGATATCTGAGAACCTATAGCCCTTGCAACTAAGATCCAGCTGTGAAAGTGATGATATGCAGTAGTGACTAGGAATAGCAGGGGACTAGGCTTCAGTGACCCAACTGCATCTTCTAGTCCTCACTTCTTTGTTTGCCTACTTCATTAAAAGTCAGAGATTTCCATTCAAAACCGATGGGGTGTATTGGGGGTAGCATGAGGCTTGTACCTGGGGAGAGACGTATATTTCAGATCAATTTTTCTGGGGTGATACAGGTTCTCTTCCACTCTTCTCAGCCCTTGGCTTCTGCCAACTACTATCAGTTGGGAAGAAAAATACCACAACCAAAAAAAACATTTTACTTTGCTCCAGTTGGCCTTAGCCCACCAACCCTTTCCACACAGAGTCAAATCCAGCTGTCAAGCAGTAATGCATTTTTTTTTTCCCTTTCCCTGATCATTCCTGCGCTGAAGCTGAACTGATAACCTCAGAGACTGTCTTTTCAGGCTGGCTGCAGACCAAGAATGTCATTTCACAAAGAAATGCTGAGGTTTCAGAAACAAGGTTTCGCTGCAATGTGGAATGAAGCTGGGACGTTTTAAACACTGTCAAGAGACAGCGAGTGCCCTCACCGCCTCCTACCCCTCGCTGAATTCCCCACTTTCCTCCTGTAGAGCAGAGCACCAATCCATGGTGCCGAAATCACACGTTCGCATGGCTCCTGAACAGGTTCCTACTCACTTTTAAAGTTTGCATGAGCAGAAATTAATTGGACTGTAGGGCAGAGTGAATAAAATGTCTTATTTCTTGCATACCAGGACAGATTAGTGAAGTGACCACCCAGCACAACCTCCTGTTGGCAACAGGGGTGAGACTCCCTGGGACAGGGGCACCAGTGTGTTGTCTCTGAGGAAGTAACCAGCTGCTTTACCTCTCTCTGGCCCCTAAAACTCATCCCTATGCCTCAGACTTCTGCCTCTTCAGTTGAGTCTGCTTTTCATGTGGCCTTGTTCAGCTGAGGGGGCAAAGCCGCCCAGCAGGAGCTGCCAGTGAACAGGGACCACTTCTAAGAGCACCAAGGTGAACGGACTCTAGTTTGTACCCAGAAAACTAGCCAAACACAGCCAGAATCTGAGGCTGAACCTCCCCACTTCAAACAGGCACCTACCATCCCTCCTTTTTCGACCACAGCTGCCATTGCAGGTAAGAGACACTTTTCTCTGAAATCAATACATTTCCACAAAAACTTTCTATTTTAATAACAACAAACAACAATGAAATTGTCACAAGATCCCAAGCAAACTCCACTGTCAAGCATGGCAAGATGGATCCATCACTTCTATGCAATTCGTTTTAATGCTGCCAGAAAATACCCACCCTGATGATTAGTTAGCAACAAAGCCAGTTGGGCCTCATATTGCAAAGAACTGGACTGAGTGGCAACTCAGCCTAACAAGACAAGAGCCATTTATATTGCTAATATCCTTCCCAAGAACATGCAGAAAATCCCCAGCTGAATTGCTCCGAGGCTTGGATGTCCCTATCAGCCCCACAGCACCTCCTGTTTCCTCTTGCAATCCTTGAGGTGGTCCTCAAAACTTGCACCTTTTTTTTTGACGTGGGACAAAGTTGCAGGAGAGCATAGTGCAACCTGTTTCTGTGTTAACTTATTCTCTGTGTCTCCCCATCTTCCCTCCCTGGTGTCAAAAGGCACAAGGGAAAAGCTGGACATTGCAGATTACCAGCTTAATCAGAGGCATGCTCCTGCCTCTGTTGAGGGCTTCTCTACTCTCCCAAGTATGGTGCAGCTGAAGAGGATACTGCGGCTGCTAGAAAGCCAGGTGCTAAAGGGCTTCCATATTTATCTGAATGCATAGCTGAGTGGCTTGCATATGTTCCCTGCTGCTGATCTGCACTCTATTAGTCTGCTTAGTGGATCTGTACAACAACAGCCAGCCTTGCGTGGTATTGCCACATTTCCAGACAAGGGAAAATGCAACTAAAACTTTGAAGGTTTGTTTATAGCTTGAATTTTCCCTCAGTGCATTTGTTCCTTTGCTTGTGTGCATGAGAATGCATGTCAAGGGGGAAGGGAACGGTTCCTAAAACAAAAAGGTTTGTGGAAAGGTATCCGCTATCTTATCTGACAGTAGTTCACCAGCCCCAATGGAGAAACCCAGGTCTAGACATCATGGTGTATGTGTGGGGGGTGTGAAGGAGAGGGAGAAAAAAGAAAAAATGCAATATTGTTCTTTAAGTGGCTTATTTCCTTCCTCTCAGATACCGAACAAAATTTTAATGATGAAACCTGCTAACAGCTGGGGCTAATTTGGAGGTTATTTTTATGACAAGAGCTACAAGACAATAAAAGGCCAGCCCCAAATGTGGCTCAGTTCAAACGTTTGTCCCAGCAGACCCTCTAAAATCGTTATGATTCGACCTCTTCCATCCCTGTTGCGTCACCTCTGCCTGGTAGCCGTGTGTCACGGGGATCCGATCACATGCTACATCTCTCCTCCAAAGGATGCGGAAGCCTCTGTAGCTCCTTGCTTAGCAAATTACAAGGCAGGCTCAGTGCCTGCAGGGTTCATTCGGGGACTCCCTGGAAATGACGTCAGTGCTTACATTTATATGTCACCAGATTTTGAAAACTTTTCCACTTTGCTGCTGGTTGGCCCCTCTCTGTCCAGGGTCTTCCCCATCTATTGTGGAGGAAGACGTGTTGTCCCAAGGTTGCTCAAGGCTCATGGCAGTTTCAGAGCCATTTGTTACTCTAGGACGCATGGCTCTCGCTGCGTGGTGACGCAAAATGCAACTCGCTCCCGAGACTTTGAGAAGGGCTGGGCTGCACTGAGCAGCCTGTTTTGTAGGACTGCCTCCACACGGAGCTGAGCTTGGGGGGTTGATAGGGTTGGGTTATTTGGGAAAGGCTATTTTCTAGCCCTGACCCTAGCTGTACCGAGGTCCCCCTGGAGTGCCCACGCTGGGGCACGGAGTGGAGCAGGACTGCCACCAGCCATCGAGGGAGTCCCTCACCCCAGGACCCACCTTTGGCAGGGAGGAAGGAACGCGGCAGACACAAGCTTAGCCTTCTGGTGCTGCTTGGAGCTTAAATAACCACCATAGGTTGTTAAACTAAAGCCACTGGCTCCAGGGATAGAGGAGGGCACCAGCTGAAGGGCAAAGAAAGCCTCCTTTCACGAGTGAGGAGCAGTGCCTCTTGCGATGCTGCCATATAAAATCACGCAGCACCTGTTAGATCTTTTCTTGCTCCACTCTCGAGACGCAGGAACAGCTTGGCTCTATAAAAGCCCCGATGTGTTTGTTTTCTTTCTGAAGACCTAATCCAAACCCCTCTCTTCCCAAAGGACAGGGAAGGAGGGGCTGGAGGGGGTATTTTTATTTTTTTCCTTCTGCTGGGGAAACAGGTTGGAGCTGTTAAAATAATTGGCAGCAGTAGATTCCTGCAGATTTCTTTGGCTGCATTTTAAAACAGAGAGATTTTCTTCTTCTCCCTCTCTCCTCTTGTTTTTTTGTCTTCTGATTTAGCCATAAAATTGCCACTTATGACATTAGCAGTTGCAGAAGGCAGGAGTTTTCCTCATTAGAGCAGCTCTACTCACGGGCTCTGGTAATATCATTTGATGGGAAGGACCTTGCCAAAAGGCTATAAAACCAGTGAGGACTCACACGGCAGTGTCAGGAGGTTGCTTTCTTGGTTTCTTTGGTAACACGCAAGCAAAGCTTCCCTCTCTTTTCAGGACAGGGAAATGGGTTTAGTTTTGGATCTACCACCACCTCCTCTGTCTTGTGAAGGAGTTTGCAAGCAAGCAGCAGCGGGGGACACAGGAGGATAGGAAAAGGCCCATAGCATGTGTCAATCCCGTCTCTGAAGGCTGCGGCTTTCAGAGTAGCTCAGCTGTGTGCATCCCTGCCTGCATCCTCCTGAGGTCTGTCAGGGGCCAGAGGCATGCAAGCCCGCACCTTCCCCAGTCCTCAGAGCACACACGTCACGTACTGCAGACCCAGACGCTGCCCACCAAAGGCAGCTAGCAACTCTCACCTCCTGGCTGGGACCAGAGCCTTTCAGCGGTGGGCAGTCGGCAGGGTGTGTTGCCTTCACAGCCCTTGAGCAGCATTGCTGGCGGCAGCAGCGAGCACTCCCTGCCTCCTTGCAGGCGTAATCAGCCAGGCAGCTCAAAAAAAGAAAACTGCCTTCAGCTCACCAAACTGTACCTGCAGCCCTTTTATCCTAATTGGAGTCTCAGCAGAGACCTGATCTTCACGGGGTTTCCCCAGCAGTTTTATTGCTCTTTTTCTTTAATACAAAAGATTTGAAAGAGTGCTTCTGTCCTCAACAAATTGGAAGCTGTGTTACCAGAGCAGATGAGATCTTGTTCTGAGTTAATTGAATCCTACCTACAACACTCCCACCCAACCCTACAAAATAATTCAGGAAGAAAAAGAGGGGCAAGAGAGAGTCCTGGCCAAGCACACTGCCAGCCTGCTAAAACTCCTCTTGGTGAGATAAACACGCCTTGCAAAGCTCAGGAAAAAAACATGTCTGGAAGCTTTTGTAAAATTGCAACTCATGCAAAGATATGTCCTTATCAAAGCTGTCTGGTCAGGTGCAGATTTAGACCCTCAGGGCCACAGGGCATCGCTGGCAAAGCCAGAATTACTGGCATTTCTGCCTTGCTTTTTACCTCCATGGAGTTCAACTTGGCCAGCCAAACTTATGCTGTATTGCAATTGAACAAGCTTTCCTGTGAAATGGACCTAAATTTGACTCCGGGAGCTGAACACGTCCTGCTTTGGGGCCAGACTTGGGTGAAACGCCATGTTCCTTAGCGGGGCCCCCTCCTCAGTGAGGCAACATGGGGCGAAGCCCAGGAGCTGCAGGCAGCCGGAGCTGCAAAGCCCAGAAATGCCTGTGCTTCATTCCTTGCTATGAAATTCTAGGAAATCCCTCATTGGGAAGGAACAGGCCTGAGAGTCCTGATTGAAAGAGCAGCTAGATACGTGCTTGTCATTAGAGATGGCACAGCATGTTCAGCGGCTGTGTTTGGAGCCGGAGCACAAGCAGGCGAAGGACAGACATTTGGCTGTACACCCACAAGACTCAACTCTCTCTCTCCCAAACCGGGCAAACTCTCATCAGACGGTGCAAAACTGACCGAAGCTTTCATTCTGATGTTGCATCCAGCGTGGCCATTGTAAACCTCCATTTGTCACAGCCCCATCAGGAGCACTCCTCACACCACCTCCATAAGATCACCCATCCAGTCAATCTTCTAAAAATCAGGTTCTCAGCACAAAGTCTTAGCAAAGGGGTCAGGAAGACTGGAGAGTCCTCTGCCCTTTCCTCCATCAGCTCCTCCTACCCTCCGCTGAACTTTCCTCCTCTTTGGCAAGAAATTTCAAAAGTCAGTTCCATGACTTTATGGACAGATCTATATAAAACAGTGACTCAGTCTGCACTCACTTACTGGCAGAGATGTATCAGCTGCAAGCCACTTAAAAATGGTGAAATAGAAAAATAACAATTAAACAGAAAAAGAAAACCTTCTGGGCTAAAACTTTTGGGTGTAAAGTCTTCCATACGTGTCAGCAGTTTCTGCCATTTAATTTTGGAGATGGACCCAAAGAGTTCCTTTATGAGTGTCTTCTCCCTCAAAGCCCGAAGACTGACTCCAGGGAGAATTTCTGTCTATTTGTCAAGAACTCATTTCTACCTACTTTCACCGTAAAGCTCATGTTAAAATAAAAAGGGGGTGGTGGGTGGTGGTGTGGTGAATCTACTCATTAGATATTTCTTAGCACCAAATTCACAGGTGCAAGCAGGGATCTTAATTCAGGATAGTTCAGAAATGTTCCTGTTCCGAATGCCTGGAGGATATTGTTCTGCTCATTGTCAAAAAATGCAATAATTTTTGGTCACTTTAAGTTTCAAGTCTCAGGAAAAAAAGAAAACTGGTAGTGATTTCAGATGCTTTTTTCTCCTCCCAGAAATTAAAACCAGTGCCTGGACGGGTGCCTTTGAATTTATTTATCTTTTTAAAATTAAAACAACCACTTAAAAAAAAAAAAAAAAAAAAAAGCAGCAGCTACTGGCTTTTACTTTAGCTAAAAGTTTCTGGCAAGTGTAATGCCAGGATTTTTTTTTTTGTTGTATGGGAACTTAGGGGCAAGTTGGTGTGAGAAACTTTCCCAATGAATCTGTGTAAACCACACCAAAACCCAACAAACTCAACCAGTCTGGAAAGGTCCGGGAGTGAGAGGAAGGCACATCTGCAGACAGGCTGGGGACATCAGCAGTTTTCAGCTGGCTGCCGGCAGCAGCAACGGCTTCTGCATCCCCTCAGGCAACAGGGGGTTGGATTTGGGGGTGCTGGAGCCAGCAGGACACCTGGTCCTGGCAGCCTTTGGCTTCTTCCCAGAGGATTTGAAGGGAGCCTGAGGAATTGAGGCACTCCTACCTTGAGGACGGTCTGAGCACCTGACTCCTGCGGGCTGCTGGGGAAATCCCAGCCAGCACCTCGTAGTGTTGCAGGCAGGTGTCCAAACCTTTGGGCCAGAGGGCAAGTGAATCCTTCAAACTTTACTGTGGACACAGGAGAAATCCCCATGGAGGACAGGACTAGAATTTCTCTGCAGCCACGGGTGAACAGGTCTCCAGAGGGAAGAGGACAAACCAGGACAGATCAGTACAAGCATCTTCAGTGATGTGAATTAGGAAGGAGCGGGCACAGGGTTGGACAGCACAACCTCCCCATTAAAATGTGGCTTTTTGGTGGGGACGATTCAGAAAAATGGGCAATTCTCATTGGAGGTCTACTCGCTGCATGCCTTCAGACAACGCACTGCCCTCTACTCTGAGCTCCTGTATCCTCCCCACAGGAACAGGGGCATTTCGTGCCAACACTCGGTGAGTTATGGAAGAGGCTTCCTTCAGGCTTGGGCAGGGTGCCGAGTGCCTCCACCTGCCCCCGTAGAGAGTTTTGAAGCCTAAATACCCCCAACATTAGCCTCGTAGGAAACATCACGTCTTTTCTCCCCTGCTCCAGGGGACGCAAGCCCCAGTTCACCACCTTTCTCTTGGAGGTTGTGGTACCTCAACCCGAAGCCAAACCTCTTTCCTGGCTGTCATTTCTTTCTCCTCCCCCTCTTCCCAATTCAACTCGTTTCCTGTTCTCAGACATTTGCAGCAAATGTGTGGCTCTTGCTTTGTCCTGTAAACTCCGTGTGACCATGGGAACAGTTCCTGACCCAGCTGGCAGCCCGCATGCTCTTCTCATTAAACTTTGGCTCTTGCCTCAACTGGATCTTTAGGCAACATCCAGGTGAGCACAGCTGGGAAAGCACTTTCATCCATCTCGAGGATGCATACGGCATTGCTTCCTAGCCTGCCTTCTGCCGGGGGAAGCTTCACTCCATGTCTCTGCTAAAACACTGCCCCTCTCCCCGCTCCACTGCCCCTCCTCAGATCAATCCCATTTACACAACTGCCTTCCCAAATCCTTTTTACAGGGCACACAACCAGAGTAAAAGCAGAGGAGGTCCGCAAAGTGGCTGGTGCAGGGAAAGCCTGTACCAAATTAGAGGAGGCCAGACTACAGGCAAAGGCATTTTGTGGAGCCTGAGCTTCTTATTGAACCTGTCAGAGTATCTGAAATATTTTTGCCAGTCAGAACGAGTGGTGCACAGGGTCCTGGTTCCTGAATTTGTGCAGAAAACTTCAAAGCACTGTTACGTGGCTCAAAGGGCCACATGGATCCCACCTGTTTCTTAGCTCAGCCAGGTGATTTAGTGCTCCTCAGACATCTCCCTTGCACCAGCTGGAAGATCACAGCTTGAGCAGGCAAAGAGCACTGACTGCAGTCAGCACCCACCCCTTGTGCTCGCACCTTCTTGGGGCACTGAGGAGGGGGTACGGTCACTGGCACGGTGCAATCCCCACTTGTGTCCCCCCAGCCCGTGCTGTCACACCAGGAGAGGGATGGGGAGGGAGGCAGGAGGGCTTGCAAGCCAGCCCCATGACATGGTTATATCAGTGTTTGACAGAGGTGCAAGGCAGCCTTCAGCCCTTCTTGAGAGCGGGAAGCAAGCCAGGGAGCCCACCTGCAGGGACTAGCACCAGGTCACCTTGCAACCCAGCTCCGCACTCCCGAGGAACCATGGTCATCTGTGAATTTTCCCAAGCCCCTCTGTCATCCAGACCCCTGGAGTACCTGGCAAAGGTGGCCCATCATGTCAAGAG
Organism: Phoenicopterus ruber ruber; assembly: GCA_009819775.1. Lineage (NCBI taxonomy): Eukaryota > Metazoa > Chordata > Aves > Phoenicopteriformes > Phoenicopteridae > Phoenicopterus > Phoenicopterus ruber. The sequence goes on along the minus strand of CM020220.1, from coordinate 26,773,389 downwards.
GGCAGACCACTTGGGAACCATTGCTTTCTGGCAAAAGCTTGCAAATCTTCCCTTAAACATCTGGGAGAGGAGGTGGGTTATCTGCCTGGCCCTCCCAGCCTACTTAGTGTGTCCATCCCAGAACTGCGATGAGTAAACAGGGTGGAAGATGACACAGAGGGAACAGTTTTGACCAAGGAAATGTGTATCTCTCGCGGCTTTTGAAGGGTGCTGGCTTTAGCCCAGAAGGAGGATCTGAAGCCTGAGAGGGGCTGTGAGAGGCATTTTTTAACCACTGTGTGAGAGTTACTGTAAAATAAACTCTCACGGCTGTCCCTGGGGAGAACTGAGCAACAAGCTGCTGTGCGCGTGTGCACGCGCGGGCATGAACAGAGCACACTGCAAAGTGTCGACTGCGTTTTGAAGAACGTGGCTTAAGGTCATTCTGGGGATTTCCCAGCTCTGACAAAGAATTTAATTTCCCTCCGCGGGGTGGGAAAATTCAGCAGGGAGTCGCTGAGGACACTGAACAGAGCAGCTACGACACGGAGGCAGGGTCTCCTGCCGTCAGCAGCTGCATTGGGCCCAGCCACAGCAAGGTATTTAGGCACTCTGAGAGCACTTAGGCTCCCGACTTCTATGGGTTGCACCTCTGTGGATCTGGTCCTGGCAGAGCTGGAGCCAGGCCTGTCTGCTTTATGTGCAGCAACAGCCCCCAAATGTCATGCTAAAGTAAGGAGAGGGTGGCAGAAGGTCATCTCCGTGGGTTAGGTTGGAAGCACAAGAGCTTTCACTGACAGGGCAGATGGCAAGGCCAAGCTTGCCAGACCTCTACCCATTCCTAACAGAAGAGAAAATATGCTTTTCAAATCAGAAATCTCCCAGATTTACAGTGAAAAAAAGCAGAAACAGAAAATATGCGGGGAAGGAGGGAGGGAGAGAGGGAAAGCGTGTCCTAACTCTGTAAAAGATAATTTCCAGAAAAAAAAAAAAAGGAAAAAAAAAAAAGAAAAGAAAGAATATCTCAAAACATGAAAAATCCTTGGCACTAGTTCTTACAGTCCAGTTCATTGGGTGAGTTCTGAAAAGAATTTCACTTGGTTTGCAGAGTGAGGAGATAATTGGAGCGGCTTCGAAGGGAAGGGTGAGGCCCCGTTCGTGCACTCTCCTGCAGTACCCTAGGACTGGGAGATCTCCATGCAGCTCTGTCACCAGTGCCCTGTGTGACCTTAGGTAAGGAATTTAAATCACCTATGCCACAAGCTTTATTGATATAACAGGTGATAACAGGATGAAAAAAATGGTTTGGTTTATAAGTCAAGCTTAAAAATCTGCATTAAAATACGTAGACTGGGATTCATCTGAAATGTTTCCAGTAAAGCATTAACAACAAAAAGCAGTTTGTTTTATTGGGAGGTCAAACATAAATACTCCGTCCAGTCCAAAATAAGCCTTTCTGTTTAATTTTCATGGTTTGGAAAAAGGTGGGGAGAAGAGAAAAGTATTATCTCTATTTAAGAAAAGTTAAATATAGATACATCTGTGTAATGTTTCAAAACAAAAACAGGAATAATTTTTGAGATGTCAGAGCAATTTATTTTTTTTACCTAAGAAATTCAACATGAGCGATGTTAGCTGAAATTAATAAGCACTTTTGGAGGAAACCAATAAAAAAGTATACATATTGGGAAGAATTTTTCAGTGCAAAAAACCAACGGCACCTCCCAATCTAACAAGAGTTTGGGGAAGGTAAAGTCAGACATATGAAATTCTCAGAAACTATGTGACGAGATGCCAGATAAGTGTCTCAGAAAGACAGGATTTGATTGTCAGGGGCCTGTTCTCACGGAAAATAAAAGGCTCCAGTTTCTGTACAATTATGTACAGACAAGACATGTGTTTTCACTGCATGGCACCAAGCCTGGAGTATATTTTTTGCTCCTGATTTACAAGGAAAACTTGGCACAAGGATGACCCACACAGCAAGAATTGGGCAGATTTAATACAGATGCATGGAATAGCCTCTCAAATTCAAAAACCTTTAGTGTCAGGCATAGTTGGTTTTGCTCCGACCTATCTACACGATACCCTCCATAGGGGCCTTCTGAGCTTGAGCTGGAGTTTTTTGGTGTTACCACTGTGGATTTATAAAGGAAAAACAATCTATCTTTGTGCCGTTCCACCTATGTGTGGGATTTTGCAATAGCAGGGCTTTTCGACTACCATAGTCTGCAAGAGAAGGTGAGGTTGGGCTGGGAGGGGAGAGGATTCTCTGCCTCTGCCTGTGATTACAGTAGCTGCCGAGGTTTCTGCTTTGGGTGCTTTTTCACATGCGTTGTCTCCACTTCCTTCCTTCCTACGCTGCCGGAGCAGGAGAGTGGAGATGCTTTTTCATCCCAGCCCTGTTTGGGACAGTGGGAATTCATAGACGTGGGGAGTAATTCTGTTTCTCAGCTGCACTCACATGTCTGTGCAGCCCCTACAGCCATTCAGAGTGGTCACCAGGCTCGGAGAGAGTCAAAAATGGAGGTTTTGAACTTCTCTCTGCTGGTCCTCCCTCTCCTGCCTTTGACGCTGAGTCCCTCAGGACGATTTTCCAGCTAAGTTAGCCAGATCACAGTCGGCCCATGACCAGCAGCACCTCAAGGCCTTGAAGGCTCTTCTCCCTCACAGACTGGCTTCTTCAAGACATGTTGCAGAGTGTTTGTACCACCAGCCTTCATGTCTGTGGACCTCCGCTGGCAAGCAGCCCATTCACCATCTTTCATGAGCAGTAAGATAACCAACACATAGAATTAATGTTGCTCATTTAAGGAGGAGGTTGGCAGTTAGTACCAGGAACAGCTGTGCCCCTTTCAAGATTTAATCAAGGTCTACAAACAAGCCAGAGGAAGAGACAACAGGCTTCGAGTAACAAGCTGACTAGTCTGACTCTGACATTTTCCTTCTGTATTCCCAAGGAAGACCCTCCCCTCAGGGAAAGCAGACGGCACAGTTACGCAGTGCTAGAGGTATCATTTGAAGCCATGAAATGGAAAAGCCGCCCTTTTCAAGCAGGTCTCCAGGTGATCTTTCCTTGTGAATGTCACACAAAGCCATACCACAGAGAAATGTGTCATTTGAAAGTTAAAAACATCAAGTCTGTCTCACTGAGGACAAAAATTTTAAGTTAATTTGTGTTCCAAAACATTGCTAATAGTAGCATGGCTCTGCCCTGGCATATGAAGTTTTCAAGGACAGCATGAAAAATTTGCTTGTGTGCATTCAGGGTGACCATGGGTGTGAAGTATCACACACATAAGCACATATCTATCTATGTATATATATACACACACATACATACGTGTATATATATATATATACTGCAACTGTGATGGGCTGAAAAATCAGGCCCTCAATATTTATAACTTTGGCTCATATCCCAAGCAAAGCAGCCCTATTGCAGAAGCTCTATTTGTGGCAATGGGATCTACACACTCCATTTTAGTTCTAATCCTAGGCAAGCTGGCAGACATAAGGTTTTATGGGAAGCAGAACAACTAATCCATGCTGAAGTGCAATGCAGAAAGTTTCCTAAGTATAGCGTCCCCTCAGAAATATGAGGGCTCAAATTAACCCCCTAAATCCTCTTTATCAAAGTCAGCCAAGCTTGGGGATGGTAAATTGATTACATGGCCAACCCCAGCAGCCCAGGCTCTTAAAGCAGATGGAGTCCTTATGGGAGACGGCTCTGAGGGAAGTGTAGAAAAAGGACCGAATTAGCAAAACTACTGACATGGAAATCTCCCGGAGCTCAAAGTCTGAGAACAGTTCTGCTGAATCCACAACATTCACACCAGAATTTGGGAAGTCTTGGGTCTTGCTTGGAGACCCTGATTCAGCTGTGAGGACCAGAAAGGTGAGTCCCTGGCTGAAGCAGACCCATGGGTTTTCCCTGAACGTGAATAATTATGACCCTGAAATGTTGTTTGCTGCCCCTTGGCATAATCGCCCAGTGTGAGGTGTACTCTTTGGCCCTTGATATTCCCATCCAAAGCCATGGCTGTGTCCAGCTCTGCTCTAGTTCCTGGGCTGCATTAAACAATCAAAGAGGGGTTTCATTCTGCTTTGTGAGTACTGGCTTGGGGCCAACTGCAGAGCGGAGGTCTGGTTACAAGCTTTCTGACAACACAAAAGTGTGGCCAGGTCCAGGCTTTCTGTTTGGACACATCTCTCCCAGTCAAGGAGAAATTTCCAGTTGTTTGGATGCTGAGTCAGCAGAAACGTTGGGAATTAGCAAAGGTTTTTTTGTTTTCCTTCCCCTTCGAACCTTGAAACTGGCTCAAATATTTTTGCAGCTTTGGCCAGTAGTTCACATGGCCTCCCAGCTGAGATGTCTAACAGCAGATTGCCAACCGTACTGGGAGTTTTCTGTGACCCTGACGATTGGCCCAGAAAGGAGGGAGCTGAGACCTATTGTGCTCATTTCATGTGAGATCCTGGAGGGACTTACAACCAAAGGTCCTTCTTGCCAAAGTGCAACTCACAGAGTCAAAGCAGCAAGAGGGGAAAAGAACGCAATGAAAACATCTAATGTAGAGGAGCTCTTGGATAATATTTCTCTGCTGAACAATCAGTAGTTTGTGGGATTTTTTTTTTCTTTAATAAGTAATTCTGGGAGAATGAATATTATCTAGAGGAAAATTTTCTGATAATCAAAAAAACAGATTTTGGCACACAAATTCAGCCTCATGAACCCTAAAGTAGGGACAGGTTCACCAGCTTCTCCCTTCCTAATGGCCATGGAGTAAAGAAGAAAGACTATAGAGCTGGCACTTGAAAATTCAATCTTTTTCACTGTTGATGAGTACCACAGGAATATCTGCTTCTATAGCGCTGATCCAGAACGGAAGGCCTGACCCAGGGAATAGCTATGTACTGACAAATATGCCCACTTAACCTGTGACTCTTGTGACCTAAAGTCTCAGTGAAGACTCAGAGTAGTCCCAAACTCACCTAAGTAAGACTGGTGTCATTTGAAAGATAGGGAAAAGATGCTTCAGACAAATTAAGGGTCTGACTTGGGGGCTACAAATAAAAAAATCCCCAAACTAACAAAGTATAGTATGTAGAAAAATCTTCTTGCACCTATTTATCAATGATCCCAGACAAAACGCATCATCTCCCTGACTCTGAGAGCTGAGCACCTAAATGTCTAGGAAGACTGGTTGTAATTTCCTCCAAATTCAGCTAACCAGATGAAAGTCCTTTTACATTCTTTTTGCCCTGTTTTTTTCTTCCCTTTCTTTTCTCACGTGTGGGGCTTTTCAAGAGAAAGTGGTGTCTCAAGCATCCTGGGAAGGGAGGAGTAGTTGGGGCAAAAAACATGGTGAAGAATTTCCCGGGTCTCTGGTGGGGCAGAAGTTCTGTGAACTGCAGCCCAGACAGTTTTCATGTACCCTCAGAAACCTGTAAATGTTTTCAAAGAATATTTACTAGCAACCTTTTCACTAACATTTGCCAAACTCATTTGAAAAGGGGAGCGAATTTTCTGTCAGAGGAGCAATTCCTAGCAAGGGAGCCACAAGCCCCTTTGAGCTGCCTTGGGGAAAAAAAAAAAAAAAAAAAAAAAAAGAAAGGAAAAGGAGGAGGAGGGGGAAAAGCATCTGTAAACCATAGTCTGCAATTTTGGCTTTGGAGCTCAAGATAATAAGACCACTGACTGACAAATTCCAAGAGTATTTTCCTATTTATATTAGCTTATATTTATTTGTTCAATATGTGAGGATGTGATTCCTTGCATTAATCATTAGCTTGGTAGAGCTTTTCCTGCTTCCTTGCCAAGCTTAAAAAAGAAAAAAAAAAGGACATACACCAAAAAAAAAAAAAAAAAAAAAGAGAAGTTTCCATGTAGATATAAGTAGTATTACATGAAATAAGCCCCCCCTGTAGGAAAGGGCAGGACAAGTTGTCAGGACAGCCCTGTAGTCTAGGGTTTTATTTATATCATTGTTGCTGGGAGATTTGAGAAAAGGCATGCAGATGCTCTCCTCATGGAAACAAACAGGCCAAGTTTGAGCCGGATTTCAGAGAAGGTCTGGATAAATCTCTCTGAGCCATGTCACCCTTGAACTCATTCCTCCCTGTGGAATAACCCAAACTACCACTTTCGTTTCTCTTCAAAGGTAGGGTGTTTGAGACACCCGCCTTCCAACCTGCGCTACAACAATGGCCATCATCATGACATATGCCCTGGCTCACCTGTCTTCCATACCTATAGCAGCTTCTCTGGAGATGCCCACTAGCCTAATAAGGTGCTTAGTACCATACCAGGGTCCTAAGCTCTGGAGTATACTGGGGCGCGTTCCGGCGTATGTGGACACTGATCCCATAGAGATCTCAAAGTATCATTCTGGTATAGTTATACTTCTGCTATAACTGAGATGTGTAACAGGAATCTTCCCCATTTCCTGAAGAATTTGCCCTTTCTGTGTTTAGTGCTGGAATTAATAAGTGTGTCCACTCAGTGCAAGCACAAGCAATTGTTTCCATCAGTTGCCAGCACCAGTAGGAGGAAGCGAGCAGTTGGAGAGAGGCCTTCCAAGAAGCTGTTAATGAAAAGGGAGGCGGAAAGTGAAGGTCCTATACTGGGATCAGTTTTCATACTGGCTGAATTATACCAGAGCCTTCAAAGAAAAAGAGGCACTGCCTTGCACATAGAAAAAGTCACAGGCCAGGAGCAGAATCAGGCCTGGATTAAATAAAGAGCAGCTACGTGAGCTAGTAATTTAAGGGTCAATGAAAAGACAGGGTTCACCTGGGCTGGGTAAGCAGAGAAGATTCCTCTCCTAAACAACACATAAGGCAACTGCAGGGAGAGACAAAGGGAGAACTATAGGTGTGACTCAGCCTGCTGAATGGAGGAGCTTTTGAAAATGGTTCTTGGGGTTCTTACAGTGCTGTACAGGACTGTTAAAAGTTGCACCCTCAGTCTTCCCAGGCACTGAACCACTTTCCTCTCCATTCCTATGTATTTTATGACTTCAAACAAACAGTCTCTTCTGCACCATAAACATTCATGAGCTGCCAGGGTTGGAAGGAGGGAAGGTAATGTTGTCTGTATTTCTTTCATGCTAGTGGGTAGAGGTGGCTTAACAACTGATGATTTCTGGTATGCTTGTGGAGCAGGTGAAACTTTAGCACTATCTAAGCAATGAAGTCTTCCCCTCTTAGCAGAGACACGTGTCCTGGCAAGCATCACTCAGGCAGTTAACCCACCAACTTAAAATTCATCCTGCACTTTGAAGTGAGTCATCCAAGTGGGGAATTGAAATCTCCAAGGTACACAAGCTTCTCCCTGCCCATGTGGGATAGCTCACCGCAACCATTCTTCAGAAACAGGGCCAGTCCAGGGCTGTGTGACTCAAACAATCAGGTTTCCATCTCCTGTCTTGGGAGACTAGTCCACTCGTAGGAAAGTTTTCCTCAAGCTAATTTTTCCTTTGCTCAGCCTCAACCCACTGCTCTTAATTCTCTACATCTTGCGTTAGCCCCCCTCCACCCTGGACCTCCCTGAATGACTGATCTTTCTTCTTGGATGATCTTCAGATATTTGCACATCATTATTTTTCTCTCCTGCTAAGTGGTCTTGTAGCCCATAGTAATGCTTTTGTGTCATAATGTTTTGGGTCTTGTGTTTATCTGGAGTAATTTTCTCATCTTCTTTTTAAGAAAAAAATGTCAAGAAATGTAAATGGAAAGTAAAATCAATGAGATTCACTCGCGAGTCAGATTGCCATCTGCCAAAGTGTCTTCCAGAGTGCTTTTATTTATGGCCGACTTTCAAAACTTTGCAAATGAAACAGCATAATGGAAATGTTGGCACCACCTTATCTTTTTTCTACACTAACGTAAAGACATATGAACACACCAGAGATCCATGGGTGTGACACTTTGACCCTGTGGAAGCCCCGTTGGGAATAAACAAACATCCCTTTGTCTTAACTTACTTTCTTAGAACTTCCCTGGGTTCATTAGTAATCATCCTCACCATTATCTTATATATCTAGAATGTCAGGCATCCCAAAGGATACTTATGTCCTGGACACGGTATCCATCTGTTTTTATACTAGGAGCAGCAAATGCTATAGCAGAGGAGCCCCACATCCCATTTAACAAATATCAGCTCCTTGAACAGGAAGATGCATTAACGAGAAGGTGTAAAAAATCATGACAGGGCCAATGAAGGAATCTCCAGGGAAATACTTTGGAACTGGTTAAACATGTATGTTTAGACAGGGGAATCACCTTCTGATAGTGACTTCTCTCCACTCCTTGCAAACAAGCTTGGATAACTTGCTCAGCCTGCAGTACCTCCCCTGTAGACAGCTAAAATTAGGGTAGGAAGAAACACCGAAGTGTAAAAGTTATACTTTAACTCTCCTCTGTAAAATGGGAAATTAACAGCAATGTGTACTAAGAGGAGAAATGTCTTACAAACATTCTGAAATGCTCAGATAGTTCAGACACTGAGGCCACAGAAGTAGCTCCATTGGACGGATTGGATTGTAGTTCATTTCCTCTTTCTCCCTACGGGGCTTTTGACTTAAGTCGTTCATACCGAAAAGGTAGGATGCCACTATGGAAGCACTCCGTTCCTTCCTCTGGAGCGGATCGTGACGGATATTTCACAACAAACACTGAGGCTACGCAGAAGCTCTGAAGCACAGTGCTGCAAGTACAGGTCCATGATTTCTAGCCCTGGTTCTGTGGATTACTCCTAAGAGGGGCATGAATGATGACTGCAATAAAATAGTTCATCTCTGCCATAAGACAACCTTCTCATGTGACATTTCTAAGTCAGTGCCTTGGTTGGAAAACCCATAAAATAATCCACAAACTGCAAGGGACATCACTACTGTAGGAGAGGTGGTGAGATGGCAGTGACATGGAAATTGGTCAGGATCTGAGAGTTAACAATGCTGACAACTTAGAATTTCAATTTTCAGGAAGAAAGTTTATCTCCGTTTCTCCCCATTGGCTGTAGTGGCTATAACTGTAGCATAAGGCTCCGGGCCTCAACTGCTTAGACATTATCGCTTGCTGACTTTTTTTCCTGCAACATATTGCGTTCTTTCTAAACATCTGTTTGCACAGAAAGATGTGTTGAAAAGACTGTGGTTATTCATTTACTCACTTTTTGACATGGCATCGCTGAGTGATTATATTAGCAAGGCTGATGAGTTTTCTTTACAAAGGGAAGCCCCGTGGAACAACATGAAACAGGCATTGTTGCAATTTTGCTGGAAAGAAAGAGGGGAAAAATTCAAACCCAAAAAAAGCCCTAGCTCACGGCATGTCTCCACCCAGCAACAGAAAGGCAAGCCAGAGATCTTTGAACAAGTCCTAATTAAGGCAATAAGTTCACAGAGCAAGAGGCAGTACCAGGGGGACAGGCTGCCTGGTCTAAGAGTAGCATGGTTGAATTCATGCGCCTGATGGTGTAAAAACCCATTATTCCTTTGGAACAGAAGTGGCTTGGGTATAGCACTGTATAATCGCAGCTGGACTTCTGCGCTCACATCAGATGGAGGGAGAGGCTGTGAGTCATGCAGCGACCTGGACTTCAAGAAACCTGTGTTCTGCTCCAGGTCTGGTAACTGATTTGCTATATGCAAAAAAACCCCCAGCTGTGCACAGTTCCAGCATGTGTTCAGTACTTCAGTCTCCTCTCCCATATAGAGGCAAGGAGCGTGACTGGAGGCAAACCCCTGAAGGTCTTGTACTGTGAGGATCTTCCAGCCACAGGCAATGTGAGTGACTGCCATTAACAGCTTGTTCGATTGTATAATTGGCTATTGTTTGGGGTCTGCAGCCTTTCTGTGGCCTTCAAGCTCTGCATGGTGAACCTGCTCTAGCAGGGGGGTTGGACTAGATGATTCCAGAGGTCCCTTCCAACTCCTGCCATTCTGTGATTCTGTGATGTCTAGGAAGCATGCTTGCAGAGCATTCTCCTACCGTTTCAGCAAAGGTCCAGCAGAAACCCTTCTTAAGCTAAGCCTCCTCTTTCTTCTCCTTTTTTTTTAGGTTGAAAAGTAAAGCAGATTTAGAAAAGCTTTGTTTCTGCTGCTTTCACTGTGAGTTTATTGCTCATAGGCTGATAGCTCCAACAGCCTCGTTTCATTTTCAGACGAGCAACTGCAGAGGCGGGCACAGGCCGATCCCCTGGGGCTGGGCTCCAGCACTCATGCAGAGAGTCAGCAGGTGCCCATCCTCACCACAAACTCAGCTCTCCCTCTGAGCTGGCAAGCTGGGCTGGGACAGTCACGTCAATGCTACGTGCCATGGCACAAACAGGATCATCTCTCCTGCAGTCGTCACCAGGAGGGTTGGAGGTGGGGGGAGCTGCTTTATATGTGCTGAGATCTACTTTAAATCCAGTTCCTGGAGGGCAGATGGCCCTCCAGGGCCAAAATCTGAGACTCCGTGAAGCCAAGACTATCTTAAAAGCTTGTCCCCAGTTCAACCATAAGTCCCCAAATTCTTTTCTGTTCTCTTCTTCAGAAGGAGAGGTAAATATGCTCTCTGAGAGCATTTCAGGCTAAAAACGATGACATATATAGTGCCGGAAGCCACACTAGATAATCTGCTGGCTTTCAGAGGAGTGAACTGCTTCCTCCCCACAGCACCCCACTGACAATCTCAGTAGAGATTAATGGTGCAGACAGATGTGCCCTCTGCCAACAGCTGTGCTGATGGGAGAAATCACTTCCCCTTGTACTTGTCACACCTCTTCTGCCAACAACTTCTCCCATTGCATGCTCCTTTACCCGTTTCAGCCACAACAAGCTGGATTAGTTAACTACTTAAATAACGAGGTCTTTGCAAACTTGGGCCAATCAAATTGGAAGAAAGTTGGGGAACTTTTACACAAGCAGCTCTACTGTTGGGTGGCTCAAAATAGAGAGCATGTGTCCACAACCTGGATACCTTTTCTCCTCCAAGGAACTCATGCTCAGATAGTACAATGGACACGGGTCCCTGGGAAGTGCATCAGGGGAAAGTTGTTCTGCTGCTAATTGCTTTGTTTCTTCCTGTGGCTAAAATCAGAAGACTTAACTGGATTGCAAATCCCAGCCCTTCTCCCTTTTGGAGACTGACTGAAAAGAAAGGTTCCCCATGGAAATACTTGTAACGCTGATTTGATGACCTTCAGGAGGTGACTTCATAGCAATCCTGGGGTTTTTTTAATGTTTTTTTTTTTAAATTCCAGCAACAGAAGAGCCTTCAGGAGCAAGGATCATCTGAGATCACAGATTTGCAGCAGAATCTGTGTGTTGAGTTACTTTCTTTCTTGTGGAGTGCCTCATTTATGGAAGATACACTGAGCAGGAGGGATTCTGTGCACACACAAGGATGCCCCATGCAGCCCCATACTTCATAGAGCTGTGACAGCAGGGAAACGTGTAAGCCAGTGGACAGTGCTCATGGCAAAAAAAACACCGGTCTGTATTTGACGCAATGGTCTGTCCTGTTTCTTTAGTCTATGGGTCAGGCAAACCTGTGAGTGGGACACTGGTTACACAGAGTCCCAGACTGGGAGAGAAGCCATGTAACTGAGGGTGTGCGAGCCAGCGGGACCCTGGCTCATGGGATCTATTAAAAGCAATTTCCTTCCCTCCTTTCTTAGCACCCCAATTCTTCCTCTGTCACATGCCTTGACAAAATGCTGTTTCATGTGTCAAAGTGGAGCAATTATTCTACACTTATATTAATCTTCAAGGAGGACTTGAGTCACTTGAGGTTTCCTCAAGATGCTGGAGTAGCAGCTAATATCTCACAGAAGAGCTCCAGCTTGCAAACATAGTGCTGGGCAAGTCAATATACTCACGCCTCTTGGATGCATGTCAGGAGCTCACTGCTTTGTGAGGCTTGGCTAAGGCTCCCAAGCTCTCTCCCAGGGAATTCATCAGTACAGATAGGATCTCTCTCCTTTGTGTGTGCAAGTTTATATTTTGCTTTGGCCCCAGCATCCATACTGATATCATATTTGATTTTTCACAAATCAACCCCCTGTAGGTGAATGGATGAATCAGAAGGAAGCTAATCACATCATTTACCTCCCTTTCCTCCTCAGCTGTCAATCACCTCTCTGCTTTTGTGACCCAGAGTTCAGTTGTCTCAAGGTTTATTTTCATTTTAATTTTTGTGCTAATTAAATTTGGATTCCAGGCTTAACAAAAGCAAAAATGGTATTGCTGAGGCTGGGAATCAGGAGTTATATTGCTGTTATCTGAGTCCAGCCAGGGGGTAGGTGATACCAACTTTGCTAGAGGCTCAACGGGCCAAAAAACAAAAAGGGAAAGAAAACACAAGAGCCCTCTCAACTTGCAGTTTGACTAACTTGCCCGTTCCATTTGGGGGGGGTTCTCTGTGTGCTCTGGCACTTTGCAAGGTTTATTTAAATCAGCGTATGTTTCCCCACATCTGTGTGTATCTTACCGTATACGTGCCAGCATAGCAGAAGAAAAGCCATATGTTCACATCATTGGTCTACTGTTTCTTTACGTGCCTGTGAATGTAATACTGGATGTGTGAGGCACAGAAAAGAAATGGGGGAATAGGACCAAACTACTCTTTTCTGGTACACTATGGAAGCAGTTAAAAGCACTGAATAAGGTTTGGAACAGCTGTGATATGTGTTCTACACACAGAGGATAAAGGTTGACTCCAAGTGACCTCCCTGAAAACGTGTCTGCTCACCTTTTTTTTAGCTTATCATTATAGATTTACAGGTGGTCTGCCATTGTGTTAGGTGCTGCACAAGTCATAGTAAAAGGGCAATTCCTGCACAAGAATTACCATCCGGACTAAAGAGGGGAAGGGAAGAAGGAAGGTTATAGGAGCCTTGAAATCATCAGAAAGTTGGTGGCTGAACAAAAGCTCCCGGCTACATGTTCTAGCTTCTTAGCACACAACCTTCTTTCTGAGCAAGCAAAACATGCACAGGACTTTCCATGTGCACATATAGGTCAGAGCAAGGCAAGACGCCTTCCTCTAGACCTTGCTGTGCTACCTGGAAGGTGTCTGGCCCCTGGTTGCTACCAACTGAAAGGATCATGTGAGCACTCCCTAATCTGCTCCAGTGCAGAGTCAGCCAGCACTGCTCAAGCAGCTGATCCGGGTAGTATGAGCTAATCCAGCTGACTTTTGCTTGAAGCAGAGCTGACTGCCAGCAGAGCTGCGGGAGAGGTAATCTTTGGCTGGAGGGCCGTGCCAAGCATCTGCGAGCTGTAATGGCTTCAACCGACACAGCCACTTGCCGACTGAACATCTGCTCGCAGCTATTTATAAAGGATAATTGGTACATCGGCATGGTCACGTGCCTGGCTGCTCATGACACAGGGCTCCACTTGCGACACTGCTCCCTGAAACCAAGGTTGCCTTTCCTCTCCTTGCCTTTCCTCTCCCCAGCCTTCACAGTCAGCTTTGCTGTAGGACAGCCGCCGGCTGGGCTCAAGGTGGAGTGAGATGGAGTGGAGAGGGGAGGAAGGGGAGAGGATTGCACTGGGGCATTTCTCACCCTGCTCTCTCTTTCTCTCTGTGGTTTGCATGTATGCACATGGTCTCGCATGCTACCAGCTGGGTGAGGCCATGGGCAGGGAGAGCCTCAGATGGAGCTGATCGTTGGAGCATGTTCGACAGGAAGCTTCGTGTTCAGGTGCAGGCTGCTCTTCTTAGGTAATTGCTCAAGCCCCAGCCAAGTCTCTATCTGCAGACAGCTGCACTTCCAGTCCATAACACCTTGGCATTATTCTGCTCTCATGAGTCAAACCATTGAGCAAGTCAAAAGTGCACAAACATGGAACAAATTATCTTTATAGATCAGCTTGTTCAATACCTCCAACTTCCCTGACTTTTCCTTGCGGGATGTTTCCCTTTCAAAATGATGAAGATTATTAGGCCTGTGGGCAAGCTATGATAGCTCTCTTTAGAGAGGCCTGGGAGTGATGAATGACTTTTCTATGTCTTCCCCCTCCTCCAAATTAATAATAGTATCCCATCATTTCCCTTCCACAGATCTTTTTTCCAGTCTTTGCTTCATCTCAAAGAAACATCTTTGTACTGGGAAAAAAAGGCAATCCCTTTCTGAGAAGAAGGCATCTAAAGAATAACAACAATAAAACATTATCTGTTACTGCCTAGTCCTTCTAGGCGCAATAATGGTCATTGCTGGGGTCCAAACCCTTCAGGAAGGGGTTAATCAGTAGAGTATCTTGGGTCCTTGGAATATTTTGGAAGAAAATGACCGTTCATGCAAGAAGGAGACCGGGTGGGAGCTATTTGCTGGATGGTAACAGCACATGGCTCACATAGTGTTAAGCTTGCATCACTCTTTCCGTTATAAATCCTGAGCCCATTTGGGCTCCAAACTATCGGCTCAAGGATGAGCAATATTTATTTTCAAATATTGTGCAAAATACTTTGAGTCTTTTTGGAATCCCAGGGTGATGGGGCGGGGGGAGGGGGGGAGACAAGGCATGCTGGATCCTTTCCTCCTTTGCACAGCGTCCAAACTGTTTTGTTGCTGAAGTTCCAGACCAAAATGGGCTTAATTTTAAGCAAATATTTATTCTTTCTTCAGTCAGGAGGGCTGAGGCAGAAATAAAAGCATCAGTGTTTGACCTCTAGCAAGCAAGTTCAGGCTGTGCAAAAAATGCATGTGGTGGATGAACCAGACTCCAGAGAGAAGCAGAGAGAGAAAGATAGGGGAGTACTCTGTGGTGGCCTGGAGCTTAAACTAACAGCAATATTATTTTGTAGGAGCTCTTAAAGGACACCGTCAGATTGCACGTGGTCTTTATATGGGCGCAGGAAATGACGGCTCCTCTTCCAACCCCGATGTCTAATTCTGATGTTGTCTAACTGGACATAGTTCAGACGAGCCTCAGTTTCTCCAGCAGGACAAGGAGCCAGTAGAAGCTGACAGGCTGAGGAAGAGCATGAAGGAAAGGAATTCCTTGCTCCTTCTGTTCTTTTTCACAAGAGCAACCACTAAGAGCAAATAATTACCCAACAGCACCCAGGTAAGGTGGCTCCTTGCAAAGCATTTCATAAAATGATTAACCACTTGTAATATAAATATTAAAGCTATTATTACTTCTAAAGATTCAGGCTTCCTTAGACTGTCCAGTGAGGACAAACACCTTCTGGGGATGGTTGCTGATGCTAACTCAGACTTGGAGCTGTGTTACTCATGCTACTATCCTGCCTCTTAAAATTCCCCACTGCTTTCTGATTTGAGTATGCCTTTTTATGCCACTGTTTCCTGTGGAAGACCAGGAGAAAGGCTGGTCCTACACACCATGGAGAATACAATTTCTCTTGAAGCTGTTATGATTTCCAGAAGACTTGCCATAGGTGATAGTGTTCGCTTGCATAAGGATCAAACCTCAAGTTTATTTGAAATCTGTGGGGTGATCCCCACGTTCCTCTGAGTATCTGTTGCTTCTGATGACTATTTGGAGTAGCAGCAACAGGGAATATTTATCCTTCCTCTTATGCAATCCTCCTACTACCTGGTACCGTATAGCTGTCAATTACTGCTACAGCTAGGTCCCCGACCTCTGGAGCCCATCGTGGACCCAAGCACCCCAAGCCTTTGTACTAACACTAGGCACACTGCAGTGAGTAGCAACATGATTTTTACCCAGACAACAGCTGAGCACCTACAGTCTACACAACTGTAACAGAAGGTTGGTCAGTGCCCCTATTTCTCCAACCAGAGGAATCACGACTAGGGTAATACACAATTTCTTTTCAGTTCTGAAGGCTTCTCTTTGGAGTCAAGGTGGGACTATGGCCGTTTTCCAAAGAGCCACAAAGAACTGAAGACATTGCCCAGCTCTGTATCCATTTCCCAGGGGAAATGGGACAATCTGAAGGCATTGGGTTCTGGTTCAAGGTCACAAGGCTTACTCTGGGAGCCTGCACTAGCTCTTCTTACAAGCAGAGGCAACATAAGATTTTTCACTTGAGCAAAATTCTTCACTCTCATTATGCCCTGGACCTACACAAACAATTCTGCTGTCTAACTCCATTCACCTTTGGGAACTTTCTACAGACTTGAAGAGATTTGGATCACACCTACAAAGCCTTCCACTGGAGCTTGATTCAAGTCCATCAGTTCAGATTTCAGTCTCAGATGAGATATACCTCAGGCAGTGACCCACACATGGGCAGCAACAGATCTCACAGTCAGCAGCTGGCCTGTGCTAATCGTCACTGTCTACTGACACAGACCTCAGTATAACTCCCGTTTGCTGATCTGATCTGTTTATAATGCAGGGGTGGTAAAAACAAATGTATTGTCCTTTGGGGAACTACTCAATAGTTCCTGCTCTTAATTGCATGATTCATGTGATCACAGAAAGAAATGCAAATTAAGTATACCAAAAGACAAATGTTATAAATAATAATATATTTTAGAGTCTGTATTTATAGAGAAAACCCCCATTACATTAAGAGAGGAAAAAGCCCTCATTCAGTCCCACCCTCTTTTCCACAAAAGTAAACTGCTTAACTTGGTTGTCCTGGCTTGCTTTCATTTACAACAAGGATTGCTGACCTCCCAAGCCCCTTACCTATCTCCTGCTCTTTTCCTTACAAACACTCCTCTTTTCTGCATTAAAACCATTGTGCAACACTAAGGGCATAGGGTAGAGCTAGCAATTTTTTTTCCCAAGCTTTCTGTGGCATCGCATGTCCTTATTGCTCTGTTTGTACTACAGGAGCACTGAACAGTAGATCCACATGTATTTTTTGTGGGAAGCGTGAACTGGAGACAGTTACAGGAGGCAGCTGACACAGGACAGATCTGCAGAAAGGATGAAGCCACTGGAGTACTACTCCACGTTGCAGCCTGAGTTTAACCTCTGATCTCCCCATGGGCTTTTGTTCAGTTGCTATCTACAGTTAGCATGCTTCATTTTGGGTTTTCAACTCGGATTGAGCAGTCAAAGTTTAATAAAACAGCTTTTTCCTCCTTGATTAGGGAAGCAAAGTATATATAACGCTTCAAAGTTTCACCCTTTAGGAGATACTGTAGGACCAGAGATTTAAAAAAAGTCTCTGAATCTGGGATATTTATCCTGGCAAAGGGAAGGTGAATTTCTCTGGTTTATAGCTTAGGAACTGCTGCCTGTCTTTGTAAGGCAGAGAGCTGGTGTCACACAAGTGTGCCCCAATACCACCTTCTCCTCACATAGGGTGTTAGAAGGTATTTTTTGGAGGGGGGCTGGTTTGGTTTTTAAGGGAAAGAATATGTGGGAAGAACGTAGACTTGATTCTTTCCCTTTGAGATACCAGTAGGAGAATTCCTGTCCCTTTCTGAACTGTTTCTCGTAATCCCACAGGGAAAGAACAATGTCCTCAGTGGGAAGTTTTTCCCTTAGAATTCCTTCTCCTTCCCTAGACCATCTTCTCTTCCAAGGTGAGACGCTAGCAGCAAAATTTTGGGGGACACAGAGTTCAACACACGTGATTCTGGCTTCTTGTTCCTCTCCCCACAGGGGCTGGGAGAACAGGCTGCAACATCCAGCAATTAAAGAAAAATAAATGTGGGATCGGTCTTAAGATGATCACATACTCTGTGTTACACATGCTACTGCCAGGATCTGCAAATATTTGTGTGATCAGGCTCCACAGGGTTTAGAGCAATAAGGACTGAGTTGCTCTCCCACAACCCCCCTTTTCCCTCCCTCTCTGTTACTTCTCCACCCCTGCTGTTTCCCAGTCCTCCCAGGTTTCAGGATAAGACACACAACATTTTATTATTCAGTCAAAACACTTGGGTGACCTTGGAGGTAGAAGTGTCTGGCCAAATGACATCCTAGAATTTGCTCAAGCACACCCTTCCCTATTCCACAGCTCTTGTGGATCCTGTGGATTGCAGTTATGTTTTTAATATTATTATTATTATTTTCTTTTCTCTTGCCCCTCCACCCTAGAGCAATTAAGTTAATTTTTTTCCCTTTCAAGGTTCGTGTCAATGAACAGTCAAAGAGTGAGATGTGAACATGCGTAGAGGAACCTCTGGCAAAACCTTTGAATGCTGTGCATCTGTGTGAGAAGAGAAATGTCAGGAGTAGTTAGCAAAAAATGAATAGCCCTGATCCAACCCTGTGATTCTTCTCCTGCCAAGTTCTCCAGTACTCACTGGATGATCCAGCAGAGCTTTGGCAAGGCTCTCTGTTAAAGCTTTCTTCCTCCTGTTTACCTGCTGTCCAGCTTAATTGGGAAACTTTGAGTTCAATAGGAAATGGTCATTAAGGCTTCAGGTCACGCTAGCAACAACAGGCTAGCGTCAAAACAAATCTAGGCCCACCACGACAACAAGGTGGTGTGGCCCCGATCCAGGAGGGACCAGGGGACACAGGGTGGAAATCACTGCTCTGAGCTTCCTCTGAGCTGCTCTTGTCCCCGTCTGTTGGATGTGGAGCTGTGCCTCTGTACAGCGAGGAGAGGGCCTGGCACTTGGGAATGGTGAAAGCAGGCTCCCTTCCAGCTGTGCAATGGCCACTTTCTCGTCTCCCTGCCTGGAGCTGATTATCATGTCCATGGGCAGTTTCACTACTCTTCAGTCCCATTGCAGGAAACCAAGCAGCTTTGCCAACGCATATCTTGCCTCATCTGTAATACGCCTCAGTCTCTTGCTCATCTTCCTCTGTGACCCATCATTCCCAGCTAACTGGACCCAATGCCACCTGCATACAGCTCATGCTGCATACAGCTGCCATTTCCTTGAGTTTTCTCCCACATCTGACAGCCCCACTGCTGATTTACTGATGCCACCTAAAAGATGTGTTGTTTGGGAAGAAAGGAGATATATCTATGTACATATTTTAGGTGAACTGACTTGTCCCAAGTCTTTCTCGGATACTTGACAGCACATGCCTTTTTTTTTTCCCAAGAGGCTCATGCTGATCTACCAAGAAGGCTGTGTTTAACGCTCTCCATTGCTGATGTTTAGCTGGGAGGGAGCAATGGCAGCCAAGTCAAAGTGTAACAAGGAGTTCACACATGGAAAGAAAAGATGATAAAGCTTGTGGTGCAGGAGAAGCAGACAAAGGTCACAAAATTTCCCCCTGCCCTCCACCCCCATTTCAATAGTCTTCCCTCTTCACTTCATCACATCTAGCCAGAGCTGCAGAGGGAGGCAGCAATAGCCAGCAAGCAGTATTTTACCAACTCCTTATTCAGAGTGCTGCTCCTACGTTACAAAGCGTTTAGGCACTCCAGGCTTACCTTGAGACCTGACTCAGTCTTCCAAGTTACCTCAGCTCCAGGGAATAAATTCAGCTGGTGGGAACTATCCCAGCTTCTAAATTAGGTAGACAGATTGAGTCTTTAATGTGTAGTGGAGACACAGGGCTGAGCTTAACTCCTTACTCACTGGAGATGAGGCAAAGTGCTCGTGAGGTTTGGGCTCAGATTTTGATTCTGAGATGTCCCTTCCCTCATCCTAAGCCCTCCTGAGCAAAGCAGAGCAAAGCTAAGAAAAGTCAAGAAGCAGTAAAGTGAGAGACTTTTTATGCATCACTCTTTTTTATCCATTTCCTTTGCTCATTTTCTCTCCCCTCTCCCTCCAGGTTGCAAAACCATTATGCAAGGCACAGCCCTGTCTTGTATCCTTGGAACATGCCTAATGAGCTCCAGATCCTACAGCAACCTTAAAACACACAGTGGGAGAATATGTTTAGTGGGGGAAAGTTTTCTGAGCTAGTCAGCAAAGGCAGGAGATCCAGCGGTTGCAAGGTGAAGTCAGAAGGTAAACTATAAAATGAGCTGCAAGTCTCTGACTTTCAGCATGAGGATAATTAACTGCTGCAAGAGATTCACTAAACAATTGGTGAAATCAAGGCAGGGAATAGTCTTAAAATTTGCATGCTGGTTCAACCACAAAATTACAAGCATAAAAGTGGGAAATACTGAGTGAGACTTTCTAGCCCATGAGAGGGAACAGAACAATTAGAAGATCACTCCCCCCCCCCCCCCCCCGCCCCCGGCGGTAGAATGCATAAATATTCTTAAGAAATAGGAATAAAAATACTTTAAAAATGTAATTTTAAAAAAAAAAAGTTTAAAGCAACAATTCTGCTTTCTGAAAGCGTAGGGGAGAGGTTACTGAAGGGCGTCTTAGAAAAGTCTCGGATCAAAAAATATGAAGATGGGGGCTGAGGTGGGGAGAGTGGATGGGCTTTCTTCTTCAACATGTGTATAAATTGTTCACCCAGACTCATCTTTTCACTAACACCCATTTAAAAAAATAGCGTGGGCTTCTTTTCTACTCCTTTTCTCACCTCCCAGTTCAATGGTATGCACCATGTGAAAAGAGAAGAGAAGAGAAGAGAAGAGAAGAGAAGAGAAGAAAAAAGAAAAGAAAAGAAAGAAAAGAAAAGAAAAGAAAAGAAAGAAAAGAAAAGAAAAGAAAAAGAAAAAGAAAAGAAAAGAAAAGAAAAGAAAAGAAAAGAAAAGAAAAGAAAAGAAAAGAAAAGAAAAGAAAAGAAAAGAAAAGAAAAGAAAAAGGAAAAGGAAAAAAGAAAAGAAAATGTATAATTGACAAACAGTCTTGCAAGCTGCTTTCACTGTTAAACTTTCCTTTTGTTTCACACAGATACACAGCAAAGGATTTCCAAAGAGTGGAAATTAAATAATCATTCTGGTCTCTTCAGCACTCAGATTATGTTCCTTATGCCATTCCCCAGGAGCCATACTTCCTGCAGTTTGCTTTGGAGCTCTTTCCGAAGAGACCAAACTTAAGATCCATTCGGCTATTCCAGCTCCTGCACGTCTGCTCTAATTTTGTGGTTTTGTACATGTGGATGTTAATGCAGCTTTCCAGGGCTCATGGCCTGTCAGGGTGCATGAGAGTCAGCACGGTCTGACCTAGGGAAAGGAATGACTGCGTTGATCAGATCTAGGGTAGGGATTAGATCAGCTGCACGGTGAGAATTCAATTCCCCCTAGGTTCTGGGGTAGCAATAACTGCTTGTCTTCAGGAGTGACTGTTATTACCGTCTAGTTTCTTGCCAGATAATTTGGCTGTACCTCCAGATTTCTGTAGGGGATAAATTGAGGATGTTCACACTGCTACACTGGGAGTATCAGCTAGATTGCACCACGATTAGCTCCAAGGCCTTCCCGCAGACAAGTAATGTGGACAGACTGCATATTTGACCTCAGGATCTCTCCTACACCTTAGTATAAACACAATCACTGTGCCCTTGAAGATGTCCTTCAAGAGGGCTCTTACACAGGCTCCTCAGATCTGAGGGATCTGGTTCGCCTCAAGTTATATGTTGTGCTGCATCCACGGCATTGCAAGAACACCATCCTCTAGGGTACAGTGAGTTTCGTAGCAAAAGCCTGCACAAGTGCTTTAGCTTCTGAGCTGAAGGCTTGAACCAGTCACATCCACACTCCAGAGGTTTCAGGCCTCCTGAACACACTCCCTCCTTGGACTTGCCAAGAAGCCACTGGGGAATTATTTCAGGGCAGAGATAGGAGGATGCAGACATCCCATAGGGAACCAGGGGAGACAACTGCCCACCGCTATGCCACCTCTCTGTCTTGGGACTGCCGTGCAACAAGACAATCTGTGGAGAGACTCAGTCCATTTAATTCCATGTGAGCACATCCCGCAGGTTTAAAACAGATTTGTAGTTATTACAGACAGTAATTTGTAGAGAGATATTCAAGCTTGATTTCGAGCTCAGGACAGCTGTAGGGAGTACTGAGCTGCCCAGAAGCACAGACCATTTTTTTTTATGAGTTACAAATCAAGGTGGGAGACTGAAAATCAGTGTGAGATCAAAATTAATTCTCTTCAGGTGAGCAGTGGATGCTGTTTCCCCAGCAAATAGCCATGCGAATAGACGACAAAAAAAAAGACAGAAAGAAAATGGAGATGGTATGAGAGGAAAACAAACCCAGGGGACTGGATTTATAAAAGGGGGGGGGGGGGGCGTGTCTGAAGCACAGGATCAGTCAAAAATGTGTTTCCCAGAGCAAAAGAAGAGCTGGGAAAAGTGGACATCTTTGCTAACAGTACAGAGTGGTCCTGAGCAGAACCACAGCAAAGGTGAGGTGTGAAAGATACCAAAAGGAGGCAAATACGCACAAGCCCTGGAGGGTGCTGTGACGATACCAGAACAGGAGCTGCAGACCCAGTTTGGCAGTGACTGAAAGGAGGAACACGACTGTGTGCGCGCTGTAGGTGCTGAAGTTGCTCTTTGTGTCTCTGTTTCAGAGCTACACAATTGAGGTCTTTTTGCAGAGGAAATGGTTAAATCTGAATCCACCAAGACACAGATGAGCTAGTGGGAAACAGGGAGTGAATGAAGCCAGTCTAGTCCATGAAGGAGTTCATGTGTCACCACCCTCCTAGGAGTGCTTGGCTTTCTACTTTTTACTGGAAGTTATCCTCACAATGCCCTGATGAAGTAGGGAAGCATTTGCTGTGTTTTTCCAGACAAACAAAGCACCGAGCAGATTCAGTAATTACCCTGGGGAATTTCCTTTGTCGCTACCCACACGTGTTTTCAACGTGATGTTGGTTTCTGGCTGGCCCTGGTTTTACTTTGATCCACCAGACCATCTCCTTCAGCTTGCACTAACCAAGAGCTAGGATCTTTCTTCAGTGGGTAAGTCTGCAAGTTACTGGTGCAGCAAAGGTTTTATTACTGGGTGTTAGTGGTTCTTTCTGTGAAATTCTGAGTAAGGGGAAGGAAATTCCAAACCAATTATGTAGCAGAGAAAAGGAGCAAAATTCATCAAAGAAACAAAGCCTTGTAAATTAATCACTCAGCTGATGGTCTTTTTTATTTTTTTCTCCACTCACATGGACAGGACCCTACGTGGCTAGAGGAAAAAAATCCCAATAAAAAGCTTTGGTTTTGCCTACACAGCATAGACTGATTAAAGGCCTTTTGCTGGGTTGTTATCCTTTTATTAGCATGAATCTAATAATAATAATATCACCACAAGTATATTTACTTTGCTGATGCCAGAGGGCCTCCAGGCATCTTAATAAAATGCAGCTCAAAGAGTGCTTGATCATTAATAGGACAATGTGCTGAAATAAAACTGAGAGCAAGGGTGAACTAAAAGCCAAGGATCCATCTCCAGTGCATGCAGGCTGATAATAAGCCAGCTAAAATGTCTGTCCTCTTTTAGCAGCAGCTTCAGAGCACTGTGTATGTTGAACACAATGGATGTGTTAGCTATTGGCATCTGCAAAATAAACAAATCCATATATCCCAGTCTTAGGCTTCTGAAAACAAGATGCTAATCTGTCTCTGCTCAGAGCTCTCTGGCTCTGGGATTTATCATGAGGCCAAACCCACAAAAGGGCAGAAAGCAGACCAAATCCAAAGCTGTGGAAGGCATCAGAAAGGCTTCCAAGTTTTCAGGTGGGTTTTGGTCAAAGAGTTTTCTCTTGCCTTTCCCTCTTACTCCAGCACAACAACAAACCTTGGGCATAGGATGCTTTTGAAGGCAATCCCCGTTCCTTAATGACATTGAGAGGTTTCATCAGACAGCCCTGGAGACTTAATGTGACCTTCTGTTGTTACCACATGACACAGATAGATAGTACATTTCCAGGCTCCATGTCCCCCCTTTTTCAGCCCTCACGCACTGCTGTTGGCACTTCATAATCCTTGAAATATTCCTGCTCAGACAAGGAGGAGGGGCTGCATGGACTGAATTCTCCAGCAGCATCTAGTTGGCATATGCTGCTGGGCAAATGAAAGAAATGTCTCTCTCCTAATGGTTTGAACAGGATGTGTCATTTTTCACCTATGCACCTTTTCTGCTGTGTCCATTGGGATGTGCTCCTGGTGATCCATGCTGGTAACACAACCTGCTGTAGAAGTCTGCATCCAGAAAGAGCCCATTCAGAGGTAAAGGAGGTAGAGGGGGTAGTCTACATTTTCCAAAAATAATAGAGAAGTGGATGGGAGAGATATGCTGAAGAGGCAGACACTCATGGAGCTGAGTGGAGAGGATGGAAAAGGACATTGCTCCTGTGGAGATTCAGTTTTGTCTTAACCTCCACCTGCTGTGGACTTTCCCAGCTTGTCCTCCATTTCCCCTTGCCTTTTGGATCCCATCCCTATCCTCTGTGGGAAAGCGCTGGCAGCAGACAGCTGCTAGGGATCAGATCCAAGAAGTGGCTCCATGCTCAAAGCCAGATGTGTGGCAACAGAACGTGGATGAGGAGGCGGAGAGGAAAGGAGCGGGGAAGGATAACCTTGAACAGCTGGGGGAGAGGAATGGAGCTGTTTGTGTCATGCCCATGACATAGGCGGCGGAAGGACAAGAACGCTCTGAAGTTGTGCTCTGATATCAGGAAGAGCCTCCGTGTGCTGCTGGGTTAGATGTGATGGCTGTCCGGGAGCTGAATGGACACTTCACTCAAGCTTCTCACATTGTATGTTTGAAAGGATAAGGAAGTGGGAGGTGGCATTTCTTGACTGGCGTTTTTCCAAAGCAGAAGAACAATACAAATCCATAAACGTTCTCATGTGCTGCCACAAACAGAGCTGCTATCTGGATCATGTCCCCGATCCTTTAATATTGCAGCATGTGGAGCAGAGCAGAGGGACCGCGTTGTGTGGTACAGTCTTGACTATAGTGCAGAAGTGCTATTTAGTGAACCCACAGGCTTGTTCTGGACAGGCTGTTGGGGAATACTGTTCAAACCCAAACACATTTACCTCCACATTGATTTTCAGGAGCCATTTTTGCAACATGTCAAGACAAAAATCGCTGCCAAAACATCCTCTCTGCCCATCCAGTCAGATATTTAGGATGATGGAGGTTTAACAGTCTCCACTTGGCACCACGCTAATTATTTGAGGTTGCTGCCACCCACAGAGAGGTCTCACCGCCAGGTTCAAAAAACAATAGAAGAGCGATTTTTTTCAATAAGTGAATTGATTCCTAATTAAATCAGGTAAAATTACAAAATGGCTGGTGAGTTTTCTGTGATGAAATTCTCATTGGCTACAAGAGTCTAAAGCTGCTTGCTCAAAAACCACAAACTGCATGGAAACACAGTATGTGTAATTAGACTACAGATTAAAAGAGATTTTATCAAAATATTTGTGAGAACCTAATAAGTTGAAATTTGGAAAAAGTAAAGATAAATGTAATTAAAAAAAATTAAATCTAAATAGTAGTTGTAAAATGTTGACCATTTGGACAGTGCACAAATGCGCAGTGGGGAATTGCTATATGACCTCTAGATGTAAGAAGAGTGGAGCACACCAGACCGAGTTATACACGCGCTGTTATCTGACAAAGATGAAGCCAGGCTCTACAGATGATGTATTTTAAGGTATAGGCATGTGATGAAAAAGGGCAGAGTTAAGGCTGAACTTTTCCACCATCCTTCTAAATTACCTTAAGATTAGTGCTACATAGACAATGGCTTTTTTGCACAGGATGTTTTATTTTAGCATTAATCTCAACTCTCTCCCTCCCCTTCACCTCTCTGGATCTCTGGGAATGAGAGTGGTTCTCACAGGAGTGCTTTCCTGTGACCCAATTATCTAAACAAATAAAAAATATAAAAGGGTCCCCACCTAAGTCATGTCATGCTAACTCAAACTATTTTTTATCTTCCCTGAAAGGAGAAGCTAAAAATACACATTGTTTGTTTGCGACTGATGATAAATGGACCATGCTGTCCTGCTCTCAGGGGGTAAGAAACCACATCACAAATGAACTAAGTGTCACTGCATATATACCCGTCTTTGGCAACCTCAGCACAAACCCTTTTTTTAATTAATAAGAGATGTGCTTCTCTCTCCCCCCAAACTCCACAAGCCCTTACCTATACAGAGGTAAGACCTCTGTGTTGCAAATAGAAGGTGTTCGACAAGAGGCCAGTTTTAGGGAAAAGTAACCTAGGTGCTTTTAGAGGACCCAGGTCATGGCAAGGGACACTGGTATCAGTGAGTTGTTCTTCATATCATTCAGCAGATGTATGGAAGGAAGGAAAGGTGGGTTTTTTTCTGCCCAGTGAATTGTCTCCCTGCCTTTGACACACATGAAGAGCAGCTGAACTCCATTTACCCCTATTTACTCTCTACCACACCCATTAGCCCTGGCTCTGATTTGCAGTCAGTATCTCAAAACTTTAGAGAAAGTGAAGCCACAAAGTCCTCAGGGCAGGGCAGGAAATAGTGTGGCCAGCAGGAGTAGGGAGGTGATCGTCCCACTGTACTTGGCACTGGTGAGGCCGCACCTCGAGTACTCTGTTCAGTTTTGGGCCCCTCACTACAAGACAGACATTGAGGTGCTGGAGCATGTCCAGAGACGGGCAACGAAGCTGGTGAAGGGTCTAGAGAACAAGTGCTGTGAGGAGTGGCTGAGGGAACTGGGGTTGCTTAGTCCAGAGAAAAGGAGGCTGAGGCAAGACCTCATCACTCTGTACAACTACCTGAGGTTGTAGAAAGGTGGGTGTCGGTCTCTTCTCCCAAGTAACAACTGATAGGACAAGAGGAAATGGCCTCGAGTTGCGTCAGGGGAAGTTTAGATTGGACATTCGTAAAAATTTCTTCACTGAAAGGGTTGTCGGGCATTGGAACAGGCTGCCGAGGGAAGTGGTTGAGTCATCATTCCTGGAGGTATTTAAAAGACGTGTAGATGTGGCACTTAGGGTCACGGTTTAGTGGTGGACTTGGTAGTGTTAGGTTTATGGTTGAACTCAATGATCCTAGAGGTCTTTTCCAACCTAACTGATTCTATGATTCTATGACCAGCGACTCCTGTGCCTGTGACACACAAAAGGTGCAGTAAAATGGAGGAGTATTACTGGGTCACTGTTGGAAATCTTGAGCTATGAGTTGATTCTGTGTGAGATTTTATATATTGCTATTTGCCTCAAGGCCAGTATGCTATTTATGAGATGAATTTCACAGTCAATTCACAAGAAGAGCATGAGCGTCAGGTATTCAGGACTCTCCTCATGTCATCTAATCCATTATTTATTTGGAAAGTGTGATTTATCGTATTTGCTATTCTGTATCAATTATTCTCTAGTTTTGAAAACTGTAGCCAACCGGTCAGGAAGGGGTTGCAACATCCTGTAGCTCTGGGTCTGGATTGGCAACCTAGCCAATCCACTGCCAGACACTCAGACATCGCCAGGTGTTTGTTCATCAAAATCATGGGTTGAAAGGAACACGAACAGACAGACCAGAGCAATCCAGCTCCTCCCTGCCACCTCAAGTCCCCTTTTTCCTCCCAAATCCTAACATTGTCTTTGGACAGAAGATCTTCTGAGGTTAGAGTAGGGGATTTATGGAACTGCTCTGCAGTGATCTAGAAATAAAATAAATTTGCTCATAACATCATTCATTTCCCCCATTTTAAAAAAATTCCTCCCCCTCACTGTAGAACAATTAGTACTGTAGTTTCCCCTGGAAGCAAGCAACATCCAAACCAAGCCCTTTGTGTAACCACCGACCACTCTGAACTCCATCAGCTCCCTCACCCCACCTGCCTTTTTCATCTTCCCTGTGGGAAGACTTTCCCATTAGCCAAAAGGAAGTTTTTTTCTTTCTTTTCATATGTCAGCATAAGGAATTAAGTGCAGCAGGGAGACTCTGCCATGTTAAAGGTCAGTTGCATAAGTTCTTTTAAATGGCAATTAAATGATTCTATGACAAACAGGATGCACTCGGAGTGCAGACATCAGCTCCGACCTTGGGACCTGGGAGAGTCTGGGAAAGAAAAAAATGCTTTGGGAAAATAAACATAACACCCAAAACTGTAAAAGCCGATGAATCAGCAGAGAAACTCTATCATTTTCCTTATGTCGCTAGGGAAATGCAAAATGTAGTAACACTTTAATTTCTTTGCTCAAAGAAACAAGCTGTCTTAAGATCAGCTGTTCATCCCACGCTGTTAAAAACAACCTGTCGAATTACCCAGTGCCAGCCCTGTGAGCGATGAGGCATTTCAGCAATTTGAGGGTAGAAGAGTCATATTAAGGCCACATTTGGTAAAATATACACAGCTCTGTGGTATGAGTCTGGGAAAGGGGTGATGCATGATTGCAGCGTGTTACGTGAATGAGAGAAGAAAGAGCAACACTTCCTTGGAGGGAGCGGACAGGAGAAGCTGTCCCAGACCTGCTGCTCCTGGCCAGTAGCTGGACCGAAGCCTGAGAGAGGAGTGTTCAGGCACATATGACAGCCCCATGAACAGAATCCGTCTGAGCCACAGCCTCTTGCAGGATACACCCATTACCCACCCACCCCATCCAATTGTCCTGTATGTATCATCTCAGCAGGAGACTAACTAGCCTGGAGGGTTCCTCTAATGCTTAACCTTTTTTCTATATCGGTTTTTGTTGGAGCTTGAGACCCTTCAGCTCTGCTGGACACCATTGGAGAAGGTTAAGATCTGCATGCAGAAAGAGTACAGTGGGCTGCAGGGTGGATGCATAAGGACCAGATGTCCTGGATGTCTCATATTTTCTGCCTGGGTAAAACAATGCACAAGGGAAAGCAAACGGGAGTTGGAGGACCTCAAAGAAGGCTTCAGTCAGACTAGGCATAACCTGATTAGCAGCACAAATCTGGCAAGTGTCAGTAAGCCAAGTGTTTTTCTGACAAACAATGAGATGTTGACCTACCTTAAAAAGCTCACTGGGCACAATATGATGAGGAAAGGAAGGAAGCAATAAAAAGCACCGTGAATAAGGATGGAAAAAAAACATGCTTGCCAGCTAGTTCCAGATCTACAAGATCTGGAGTGGATTTCAGTGAGGAGAAATGTGAGTCAAAAGTTATTCTCTCAAGAGCCGTTTTCCTGAGTAAGTTTGTGACATATATAGGCTTCCTTAGACAAAGTGACTGGCAGAAGAAAGCAGGGAAATGCAATACAATTTGGTCTAGGATGTGTCTCCTTGGAAGACAGTTCTGAGTTTGGGATGAGAACAGGACAGAAAGGGAGAAAGGGCAAGGTACATTCAGTTGAGCAAAAAAGAGGAAAAGAGAAAAATAAAACAAAGGGGAAGAGTTCCTTGGTCTTTCAGTGCCCCCCCCCAAAAAAAAAATAGAATTCCTTATGGAGGGCAAGGAAAATCCCCAAAACTTGAGGACAACTCAACACACTGGGTCGGGAAGTGCCAACAGCTTGGGCTGCAGCACATTATAATGCACTGACAAAATGATCTCAGGTATGAGAAGGGGAGTGTGAAATTACAGAGGGAAAGAGGCAAACCAGTCCTGGACTCTCCCCTCTGTCTCTCCTCTCCAAGTCTTTCATTGCCAGCGAGAGGTGACTTCGGAAAATATGAAGAATGGGATGGGAAAGCAAAAATTACTTGGCAACATCCAGTTTCAGGGGCTAAAAAGGAGAACTGAAGAGGATCCAGAGGCTGAGTTCCTGACCTCAAGGAGAATCCTGAGGGATATTTCAGCCACATTAATTCCAGCAGGCAGCGGGACATCCTGGCAGGAGACGCTGCGCGGAGGGAAAGACTGAAGTGAAGGGAAATGCTGTTGTCTAAACTAGGGCTCATTAATGCCTTAGGAACCAAGGGTCTGCTCTCTGGTTTCGCAGTGCACAGTTATTCACCAGTCTGTCCACGGCAACAGGTGAAAAATAGGCAGCAGACAACAGTGTGTAGGATCCTTCAAGGAAAATTCAGACCTGGCATGAATCACCAATTCCAAAGTTTCAAGGAATAACTGGTGTAAAAGCTCTTCTGTGTTCCTTTCCCTCTGATCTTGTTTTATAGGTCCCAGCGTGAGAACAGAAATAGAAATGCTAGAGAAGAGCTTGCTCTTGTCTTGTGTTTTTCACAAAGACTTCACATTCCTAGTTTGCTAGCAGAGCTGGGAGGCTCTGCATGCAAACCTTGGGACTGAGCAGAATGAAGCCAGCAGATGATAATGATAATGTACCGCATCAGACGACACTTTGATCTTGACACCTGGCTCTGCGCTTGGGCCCTTCGGCCGACTGGAGCATCCTGGCAGCAGCAAGTGTACAACTGAGGCCCCATACCCTGAGGAATCTCAGTCCACAGTCAAGATCCTGTAGCCCAGGAGTTCAGATTTTGCCTGGGATGAAAGATGTGAAGCCCCAGCAAGAGCAAACACCACATTCACCTTTCTGTGGCACTGTTCATCAAAAACACCCTAGAATAAATGTAAGACTCACTTTATTTTGGCTAGAGAGAAACAACCTTTATCTGCACTAGACAGAAGCTTAAGAGCTGAAGAAGAGCACAGCATCCTATTGAAACAGAAGAGAGAGTTTGAGTCAGAAGAGTGTAAATCAGCAGAGCTGGAATACAGCCAGGACACTGGCATCTGCACCAGACCTGTAATCAAATGTACTGGTTTCTAAAGACCAGAGCTGGTCAGGAGCTCAGATTTATATCTATCAACCCACAGCAACCTTGAATACCAGGCAAGGGTGTTGGCTGACAGTTGATTCAAGGAATAAAAATGCCACCTTTGGTTACACTGCCTATAGCAACCAGGCAATGCTCTGCCACCCAAGCAGCCATCCAGTCTTCTTTACGGGCTCTGACAGGATTAGAAGACCTAAGGATAAGGGTAAAGGTCTCTTTTGCATCATGTTGGTGAAGTAGCAGAGAGGTAGTGCTTTCTAACTGGAACAACCAAGATATCTGGAAAAGAAAATTAAACAAATTTCAGGAGTAAGGCTTTCTTCAGATCTGAGAGAGATTCAGCAGCCTCCAGACTACTTACAGGTCCAGAATAGGAAACGGAAATCCTTTTTTTTTGGTTATTTTCTCCTCAGTAGTTTAATTGGGGGGTGTTTTTGAATGGCAAGTGTTATCTTCCAAGCTTCAA
Organism: Phoenicopterus ruber ruber; assembly: GCA_009819775.1. NCBI lineage: Eukaryota > Metazoa > Chordata > Aves > Phoenicopteriformes > Phoenicopteridae > Phoenicopterus > Phoenicopterus ruber. Next base: position 26,742,523 of record CM020220.1, on the reverse strand, counting down.
AAATTGTTATCATAGCCTAAGTTTCATGGTTATAGAATAGGGAGGATTTAGAGGGAGAGAGACTATTCGTTCTGAGGCAGCTACAGGATTATCACTAACCATTTTGTGCACGTCTCAATGATCTCCTTGGGTGCATTAGCTAATCACCTCTCCTTCATTAACAGATTTTTAAACTGCTCAGAACCAGCGTCAGGCAGAAAAGCTCACTATACAGATGAGAAACTGAGGTAAGGCAAAAATTAAAGTAGTATCTTCCAGGGCTGCCTGCAAAAAAACCCAAAACTTGTATTCATTTTGGAGAACAGCTCCTCTTCATCTCACTGGAGTTAATACTCTCCTGTAAGATCTCGCCCTGTGAGCTGTTGCAGTTTCTTCTGAGTCTATAAAACGGTGACAACAGCAGAACAAGAATTATCTCCCTGTAACAGGGAGGGAGGGTACTGTATTTACTGTATTTGCTGATACACATCAAGAGAAGAGAAGTGCAGGGTGGGAAGAAAGAGAAAGAGGCAGCTTTGTTCTTGCAGCAGTTTGCTCAACAAAGCCCAGACTGTTTCAGTGATAGTGGATGCTGCATGTTTATTCCGAAAATTTATGGTTTAATTAATTTTGGGGTGAGATAGCGAACATGGTTCAGTGCCAGATCAGGTGAAATATGATCCTAGCATTTCAAGAATTCAAGCAGCTGAGGGGGTTGACTGAATGGCACCTGAAATCCAATAAAAGCCAGCACAATGGGAAGCCCTGGTATCTTAAATGAAGATCTTTGGAGATTTTAAATATGTCGAGCAGGGTGGCGGGGGCGGGGGGAGTGGGCTAGATTCATCCAGGAGTTCAGACTACCACAGTGCCTTATGAAAACATGCTGGTTTTCCTTGCCTGCAGTTCTGCAACTGAGCCCATGCTTCGGAGAAAAACTTTGGAAAAGCACAAACCCCATACAGCGCAAAAGCCACCAAAACACTGAATTGCAGGGGGAGGGTTTAAGGAAAAAAAATAAAAAAAATCTCCTTTGTATTTGATTTCCAGTTTGAGGAGCAGTCATATTCAGTCATTGTTCATAACTTTCTCTCTTCTCCAGAAAGACTGGGAACATATCTCTGGCTTTTCTTTTTAAAATATTGATATATTTTTTTAAAGGCCAGCTCTTCAGGCAGGGAATACCAGAATCCTGAGATTTAAAAAACAACCCAAGTATTGAAAGACTGATTCTCACATCCCTTGTGCAAGTAACACTGTATGAATAAATTTTATGTATGAACATGGCAATATTTCACAGCTGCAGTACTCCATGGTTTCCACAGCTGTATTGGAGCATCTCATAGTATTTGTTCTACATCTTCTTCAGAACAAGGAGGCGATATTTTTCCCTGTTTATGAATGAGGAACCATGTCACAGGACACAGAGGATTTAAACAGTAAAAATAAAGACTGAAGACCATATCTTCTGCAGTGTAAGTTACTGCTCTAAATACTGCACAGCTCTTCCCCTGGGCAGAGAGGGGGGAACCTGCGGTGACCGTGCTGAAACGGGACCGACGTTCCTTGGTTAGACCACCGGCTTTTGCAGTGTGAATGTAGATAAGGCAAGAGCAGGAATTTAAATCGCTGTCCAGAAGTGCCCAGCTCTCCAGAGGAAAGTGGGAGGAAACGAAGAGTGTGGGATTACCTATAGCATCTCCCTTTATGCTAGAAGGAAATATATGGATCAGTCGGGGCAGCCCCAGTATCTGGTCTCTCTTGCACCCTGCTGTCTTCATTTTTATGATAAGAAACCACCCCAGTTTGTCACTCACAGAAGCAGGCACTGCAGCCAGGCATCCCAGCCCTGTCCTATAGGGAATGCTGATTTCTGTAGATGCTGTGGCCCTTTGAGATGCCTCAGCTTTAACTGGCAGCCTCAGAGTAGGGATGTAAGAACTCGGTCTCTGGAGAGTCTGTTCTGTTATCCACAGAGCTTGTCTCAGCTAATGACCCGCAGTATTTGGCAGGGGGAGAAAAAAAGTAAATAAAAAAATATTTCCTTTCCCATCTCCTTGTGGATTTTCCCATAAGCTGGTTAAGTTACAGCTTCTGCTGCATCACACATGTACCTTTTCATTTTAGTGTCTGGTCCTGACCTTTGCTCATGGCATTCAGTCTCCCATGCACACCCTGCTTACTCTCTTTTTGTAATTTATGGCGCACACTGTACACCCATTTCCTTCTGCCCTTAACTCTCCTGCGTGTGTTCTTGTTATCTCAGCTGCTCGATAGATTTGCCATATTCTAGCTAGCTTCCAAGCCTGTTCTCATAACGGCCTCTCTCTCGAACAATATTCCACTATTTATGAGGGATTCAGCCTGCTCTATGAATTCACACAGCTTGCTATGACTTCTCAGCCTGGCCTACAGCCTTCCCTCTTGAGCGAGGCGGAGTGAGAGCCGTGCAGTGCTCAGGTCTTGCTTGGCTTTTGGGGTGTATAGGATTCATCTACTTTTGGAGGCTCTCAGTCAGTTTTCAGTGTTGACCCTTTCCAAGTGGAAAAAGCAGTACTGAACGTGACTCTTCCTCAAAGATCTGCTCCTCCACTGGAGGCAGGTGACATTTGGCTTTCTTTGGTTAATATTTCTTCTATTATTTCTGGCTATAAACAGGAACATTGCAGAAAATGCAGGCTCTAGTCAGCCTGTGAATCTTCAGCAAGAATTTATTCCTCCTCCATGCTGGCTTTGTAGAAAATCATCACAATGCTCCAATTATTTCTACTCAACTTCAGTTTCTCACTCTTCCAGCAGACTCTTCCTTTGTCTCCTCGAGCCAACTAACACCTCAGACTGCCTCCTTCCTCATAGGAGAGACATGACATGAAGGAGAGATCTGGAAAGCCCTCAGCTCCCACTGAAGCGCTGGGGAGCAGGGTAAGCAGCCAGGAGAGATGTGGGGACACGGGGCTGCTGCGTGAGGACAGGTAACACAGGGTGGTCAGCCAATGACTCCAGCAGGTTAAAAGCATCTTTTGCAGTGGGGACTCATTAGCTGAGCTGCAGTGGGGTTGAGCTATAGGGAGAAGGTGGGTCCTGCAGTGATACCTAGCCTTGGCTTGTTTAGCAGTGGAGAAGCTGGAGAATGTGGGAGTCCGCAGATGTGCTTCTGAGAATCCCACTTCCCTTGTCTCTTGGTCTTATGACTCCTGGTCACACAACCGTGTTGGTCTGAGACCTTCGCTGACCAACTGCCAGTTACGAGTCTAGTGCATGATGCAAAGGATCTGATGAAGGAAGCACAGCACTCACTCTCTTTGCTGCTAGCCTCAGAAACCCCAGTCTGTGCTTTCTTCCCCCATGGTCTCCTATTCTCCTCTCTCTGCTCACAGACGAAGCCTCGTGTTACACATCTGCCTTTCTACAACTGGCCAGGAAGGGATGAGGATCTGCACAATGGTTGTGTAACTCTGCCCTTGTTTATCCAGATGGCTTTTCTGTGGCAGAAGTTATCTGAATGATGAATGCATTTTCCTCTTAGGACAGGATCCATTTCCTGGGATGCATCACCTGGCTCTTTCTTCTCAGGTCATTTCTCTGAGCATCCGAGCAGCTGTCTCACATTTCTGGTGTCTTTTGGTATTTAGCTGAGGTTGGCTGCAGGCTTTGAGGTGCGTGGGAGGAGTGAGAGGAAGAGGAAGGAACTCCCAGAAACAAATCAAGATGTAAATATGTCTCCACTTAACCATAGCTGTAACTGTAACCTACAGAATGGTACCCAAGGTAGCTTTGATCTTATTGCCTTGTGTCCCTTCATGAACAAAGCCACAGTGCTGCTGGTATCAGAACGATAGAGGAGTGAGCATCCAAGGTGGGTTGAGGCAGGGCACGGTGAAGCCCAGGCTGTTGTAGCCTTGCTGCAATACATATATCCCCTCAGCTTCCTTCCAGCTTCCGGCCACTTTCCTTCTAATGCAGCTCAGCAGACAATTTGCCTTATGTGCAGTGACAGTGCACTGCTGGCATGTTTTCAACCTGGCATCCATCATAACCCTCAAGTCCTTCTGGGGAAGGCTGCTGCTCAGCCAGTTGCTTCCCAGATAGTACCAATGCGTGGCGTTATTCTGCTTTATGGGTACTTCTCCTTCCTGAATGTTGTAAAGTTTCTGTCGGTCCAGCCCTCAAATTTCTCCATCTTACCCAAAAGTTCTGTGATTGGAAACATCAACCATTCCCCCTAATACAGTATCATCTGCAAATATGATGGAGATTCATTCTGTGTCATCATCCAGGTCATTGATGAAAATATTGACCACAGTACAGATCCCAGGGATGTTCCTTCAGTTATCAGCCACCATTGGTGGACACCAAGCCATCGAATGTTACTCTTTGAACTCAGCACTCCAGACAATTTTTTTACCTAACAACTCAATCATCTAGCCCATATTTCTTCAGCTTCGTAACAAGAATGCTGTGGCATACTGTCTCCAAAGCCTTAATAAATCAAGGTATATTACATCCACTGCTCTCCCCTTGTCCACATAGTCAGTCATTTCATCACAAAGGGCAGTCGGGTTGGTTAAGCCTGATTTGTGCATAGTAAATCCATGCTGATTGTTCTGATTTCTTAAAACAGAATTTATTAGATCTGATACCAGCTTTAGGCTCTCCATTAACATAGTTCTTAGAGGCAGCAAATTTAATCATTCACACATCTCAAGGAGAACTTCTAGAAACTTCATCTCTCCTCTCCAAAAACAGTTGGAGCATCCAGGTTTTACTTGTGTTTCTCCCTATCCCATGTGGTTATCAATGGAACAAATGAAGATTTTTTACCTTTCTGAGGCCTGTTCTGTTGTCTATGCAGCATTCATTAAGTGCCACTGAATGAAACCTTTCAAACTCCTTAAGAGGTTATAGACAAAGATACTTACTTCAATATGGTTAAAATAAGCCACTGTAACCCCTTCAGGAATATAATTCCCTGACTTCCTAAAAACATTTAAAAGGTCATAGCATGTAGGAGAATGGGGAATTAATGAATCTCACTGACAGCAGCCTTTTCCAGTCCATTTCCTGGAGGCATGTGATTGTCATGGTTTCATTTCGGAGCCTGACAGCATCATACGGTGACTCACACGAAAGAGGCAAACTTCCTCCTTCCCCACCTCTCCCCGGCAGCGGTGATTCAGGCCCCCCTGCACGGACTGCTCGAGCTCTAGTTCTCCATCCAGTGAAATCAAACCGATGTCCTGACAACTGTTTCAGTGACTGTAAGCACTGTGCAATTGCTGGAGAAGCTTTACATTTCTTGTAAAGGCTTGACACAAACAGAAAGATATTTGAAATTCATTAGGACAGGAAGGATTAAGTCAGACCTATTCTTTGGAGGCAATTCGAAGTAGAGGAGAAGACACTATATGGCAATACTTAAAAAGAGCGTCACTTCCCTTCCTATTTAGAAGCAGCTAGAAAGGTGTCTTTCAGCTGGGACTACTATTTTGAGTCTTGCCTTTATTTTAATCATTATTCTTCTAAGAAATAAATAAAATCACCAAGAAACTGATAAACATCCCACCACTGTTAGGATTACTGCTTGCCTTCCATTACTGATGGCTCAGGGCACTGGTTTCTGTGGACTTTCAAGCTATGAAGTAATTTGGAAAAATCTTTTTTGGTTATCATACTAATCATGGAATGGAATTTACTGATGCCTTCATATCTGCCAACTTGGAGAAGACTTCTTACCCTTACATAAATGTATATTTGCCTGTATTTTCATTTGTTATGGTTAGTTTTAGTCAGGCCAGGAAAATCTAAGATGACTGACAGCACTTCCAAGTTGAAAAGCGTAGAGGCAGCCACATTGCAAACAAAGTTGTGTAATCAAAAAATACTCTCTGCAGAAGCCATAGGCTGAAGTACCAAACCTTCTACTGCAAGGGTGGCCACTACTCCCACTAAAGCCATACGGTGATAAAAAGGCCATCTCAAATATAAGATGTTAGCTCCTCACCAGAAACTCATCTTTTCTCTGGTTGGTTCTGGCACAGAGAGGGGAAGAAATGGATCCAGTATCTTCTGCTCATATTGCTAGGCAACACGCAGTACTGCTGGGGAGCCAGGTGGCTGCATTCAGGGGCTTGCTTCCAGATTAAAACCAGATATATATCAAAAATAACAGAGCCTGTACCTATGCAGCCTCTGGGAGATGTGCTCATGTTCCGGATCTGGTTTGCAGAGCCAAGTCCCTGGAACCAGTTTCATCCACACTGTCTGTAGACACGGAGCGCAGATGGGAACCAGCCATCCCTGCCCCATACCCAAGTTTTCTTGCCTGAACAGACAGCTGACTTGCTCCAGACGGGAGCCAAAGGAGCAGCCATCATGTGGGCAGTGCAGACAGTCAGCGAGTTAAGCTCTCATTTGAATTTCTAGTCTCATCCGCTCAAGAGATTACAGGCAAAGCCAAAATCCGCTGTGATATTCTTGCCAAGGGTGAAGGAAATCAATAGGCTGCAGTATAGGCTTACGCATGGAGACATACCAAGTGTGCTTGGATGCATGGTTCCCAAATTAAACAGGGGAAACAAACAGGTCTCTGTTGCAAGCCTGAGAGCTGTTTGCAACATGCTTCTCACTGTGCTTGTCAAATTGCCCTGGCTGACTGGAACAGCAGTCCCTCAGCCTCATCCTTGCCACCTTCTTCCTCTTCTAGGGGAAGGCGGAACTGTTAAATGTGTCCTACTTCAGGCTGTGTCCATAACTGCTGCTTGTCCCCATGCTGCAGCAAGGACAGTTCTTGCAGCCTGTCCCTAACTGCCTCAGCTGGCTGAAAATGAAGCTGGTCCTCTGGGTTCAAGCAAAATTGCAGAGGTCTTCATGGTGGTGGTGAGGGGAAACTAGAGCATCCTTCTTTCTATGGAGCCGTAGCAAATGCAGATGTTTTCTGCCACAGGAGAAACCCAGCCCATGGCATGCAGGTTAGGAGTGCAAAACCAATTAATTTTGCTATTTACAGCAGTCCTGGAAGAGAGGCAGGCAGTAAACTCCTCCCAAAACATTAAGAATTTGGGTGTGAGGAGGATAACTGCAACAAGAATCGGTTCCTGTTGGACAGTTATAGCAAAACAAGAAACGCAAAACAAACAAACAAAACCCCCCAAATTAACCCCCCCAATCAAATAGAGAGGAAGAAGAGGAAAAAGCTGCTACTTTTTGCAGCTTCACACTCAGAAGAGGAGCTGGCATCTTAAAACTGGCAACATTTCAGTGTCCCCTTAAAAGGCTACATTCTCCTTCCAGGCTAGGAAAAATGCAAAAGGCTATGTGTAATAGCACCCTCTGGTGAATCCTATCATAAGAGTATCCCTGGCCCTATAGATGGAAAGAGGGATACAGCTGCGAACCATCCCAGAAGAGGGCTATAAGTGTAGGTGACAGTTTGGAGATAGGGGGAAACAGCGAAAAGAAGAGACACCCCTGTCTAGAAGGAAAGAGCACAGATCCATTTGATCCTGCCAGGAATCCCCAGCTGTGCTGGCCTCCTGTGATACAGCTGTTGAGGCATCTCCGATTCAAACCGCTGAGTCTCCTGCCTTGGAGAGAGGGGATATGCTAATATTTCCAAAGAACTGGCTTGCTCCCCCTTTCCTTCTTGGCCTTTGCTCCCCAGCCCACGAACTGAGAGACTACCCAGGTAGAGGGGGAGCATGCAGCACGACGCATTCAGTTTGAGAATCCGTTCCATAGACCGAGGCATTGCTGGAATTACCCAGAGCTAATTTAGGCTCTGGTGAATGCAAAGTGTGTGCCAGCAGGGGAAGAGCACATGGAGTTTGCCACCCAAGGTGGATTAAACCAGCTTGGAAAGTTTCACGAGAGAAAGCATTTCTTTGAGACAGGCTGAGCGGCTGGCTGGTAATTCAACCATGAGAAGATCTGGCCTGTATGCAAGTCTGCAAATAATACATACGCTTACTCGTGCATTTCCATCTCAGAGAGGAGAAGAAAGTGGAGAATGAGGGCAGCTCAGTGCAGGAACAACATTTCTAGCAGTAGAAAAATGCTCTGACTGCATACCCATATCCTGCACTTTCTAAAGGTATTTTAAGGCCACCAAAAATGTGTAGTATGGGGAAGGGAAACCAGCCCAATCCCTTTACAGAGCCTCTCCCAATTGCTTCTGCCGAGGCACTGTCTCCAGAAGCAGCAGGAGATTCAGCCCCCAAATGCAGGTCTGTTCTGCTGTCTCTGTATTGCTGGGTTATCGTCAGGGTGCTTGACCCTGACTCCTCCATGCCCCGTGCAGGCTGTAGCAGGGCTCTGCCCATCTCCTGCCATGCAGAGCTGTAGCACGCTCAGCTTTGCTTGGACTATTCACGATAGGAGCACATGGGCTCACATTAATAGAGCAAGCCTGATTTTGAGCTTTCTCCTCACGACCACTTTATATCTTGGCCTGTGCCTTCTTGTGTGCAAACAGTGTGCGTGGTCAGCAAGGCCGGGCTCAGATGCGCCCTTAATCCCTGTTGCAGACGCAGCTTTAGAGACCAGGATTTGGCACCACAACTCTTGAAAGCCTTTCTTGTTTTTTCTGCCCACTGCTGCTTCTGGAATTTCTCCTCAGCACAGACACATTCTCTCTGCATGAAGATAACCCCTTAGGCTAGCAGGACAGAAAGAGATAGCATTACCTTAGTAGATGATAATCCGGTGTCTCACAGGGGTCCACAGGAACCTGCACAGCCTACTGGCTAACAGATCAAGCTTTGGATCTGACAAACTGGCCTTGCCAATAGACACAAGGTGTGCAGGGAGAGGGAGATGAGTCCACAGGTGATGGCACCAGGAGGCTCAAGCATTAGATGCTCCCAGTGACCTGCTGCCTGCCTCCTCCTCTGCCAGCCTCCAGCTGGAGCGCAGCGGGCAGCACACACCATTCCCCAAGTACTCTCCTGGAGCAGTATAAGGGGTGGTTTTCCAGGGACCCCTTCTCCTCACATCTCTTCTGCTCCTGAAACCACGTGGTTTTCCCAGGTCTGCGGCTGGTTTTCTGGAGGAAGGGCTTTTACCTTCTCTGAGGATAGGCTTAGTCCTGTCTGCACTGCGGGAGACAACAGGGACAGTGGCCAGAATAGGTGCTTCAGAAGAAGACATCAGCAGCTTGTCCAGGAGAGAAATTGATTTCCAACCCCAAGGAAAAGGGAGAATATGAAGATTGTCTTTTATTTTGGGGGGGGGGGGGGGGGGGGGAGTTTGGAGGCTACAGTGAAAAAACAAAATGTTAGTTGTTGTGGGTGCTGTACGCACAGAGAAGCTCCTTCCACTGTGAGTTCCAACCAAATGGGAAACAAGTCCAGAAGGAAAAAGTCTTATGTACAGTCCTCCAGGAGGTCAGGGAAAGAACCAGAAAAAGAAACTAGCTTCCTTGATTCTCAGTCTGATATATCTCAGGGGTCATCTCTTCCGTAATATCTCATTTTTCCCCGATGCGTATTCCTAACTCTAAATGTTTCTGTTACTTGCCGAAAGATTCATGCTTTCTCAAAAGCTTGTTGTGCTTGGCAAAAAGTATCTAATAGCAGAAAACTCATCACTTACTCCTGATTGCTGTAAAAGCTGCTTATCTGTCTACAGATTCAAGGAACAAGCAGTACATTCAATTTCCCACTTTTTTTCAGTTTCTCCTCACAAGCAGGTCCTCTAGATCAGATTATATTGCCATCTTTTTCCAGTCTCTGTCTTGTAAAGTATGTGAGGAGGCATATAGTAACATATTGCGCAGCTTCAATGTTTTTGCCTTGAGTCACTGCACAGAACAGCAGATAGAGCCACAGGAGATCACTTACCTATTTCTAACATTTTCTTCCCTGATACCTGCAGAAAAAGTAGGTGTGTTTGACGAGATACCTACAACGATGCTAAGGTGGTTTGCAAAATCCTGTGGTTGACTTGATAACCGTTCTCTATTCAACTAAGTACACCAATGAGTCATGCAGAAATGCCGAAGGGTAGATAATATGGAGACTAACTTTCTTCTTTGAAGAGCCTGACTCCATCTGCAAAGAGAGGACTAGCAAAAGCCAAACCCCTCCCATACCCAACAAAGCAAGTTCCCCACTGAGCTGTATCTAAAAGTAGGTGGTATATACCACTAACAAAGCCTCTCTCATCTCCTGCTAACTCCAGCCAGCTGCCAGATGAGCAGCTGAAAAGAAAGCTTGCTGTCTAACTCTGCCTGCTTTTGTAGATGCCCCAGTTGCCCAGCCTCCCTTCCCTGTTCCCCTCTGGTTTTAATCAGCCTGCCATTTAACTCACCTGGGATGCAATTAACCAGGAAACTCCACTAAAGAGTGTATTACAGAGAGAAATTCCCTATCTCCAGTTTTGAGCTTACCCAGTCACAACACTGAACCTCTCACCAAAATGGCCTTCTAGCTACAGAACTGCTTGTCCCAGAAAAATATGAGCCTAAGGTTTGGGTTCACAGCACTTTCCCAGGTGGGAGAAACACTCTATCCTACATGAAATGAGACATGATCAATGACCACATGTTTCAGCTCTCAGTGGAATAATTTACAGGCAGAGAGATCCAACTCAATCTGAGAACCAAAACAAAAAGCTCCATTAAAAATCAATAGAAAGTTAACTAGCCCTCTGCATTAAGCACAGCACAATTTCTAACTGAACACTTGAGTATTTACAATTCCAAACCAGCTACATCCTTTTAAGGTCAGAACTCCCCACAGAGGTGCAGAGCTTGTAAACCTTTCTACCCAATTTTTATTCATGAAGGGGGAAGCTGAGGCACAAAGAGATGAGAAATAAAGCTAGGAACAGACCCTTGCCCTGCCAGTGCGTTACCCAGCATTCAAGTTATCAGACAACTCTGTCTCCTTTATTTGTTTTCCTTTTGGTAAAATAAAATATTTTTTGCAAGTAATCAATGGAAGAAAAAAACAAACCCCAAACCTCAGAAAGCACAGCCTCACACTCCGTTGTGTTACAATAGCTAGGATGGATCCTTCTAACCAGAGAAGGGTCATATTGAAGCTAGCATAACTCTGCTGGTGCTGTGCAGGAGGAGTCCTTTTCTGGGCCCTTTGCCTTCATTTGGTAAGAGTGAATTGCATCAGCGTCAGTCACCCATATCCATTTCCATACTCCACGCGGCAGAGCTACATGCCATTTTCTTCCTTATGATTATGCTTTATTATTTCTATTACATCAGTGCCTGGAGGCCTTGGGATAGACCAGGTCTCTATTGTATTCATTGCTGAATTTACACAATGACGTACAATCATGGCAGCAAAAAAGTTCCTGAAGCACAGTGTGCTGTGAGCTGGAAAGGCATTTGGGGTAATAAAAGAGGGAAGTTAATGATAACATGTTCTCAACCAAGGCACAGTGAAATCATTGTGAATTCCATTATGGGTAGGTGATTTAGCTTCGATGGTGCATCACTGCGGGGAACAACCTTGATGTAACTGTCATAAAGCTTGGCACAGCATCAAACCCACACAAAATAAAGCTACAGGGCCAAAGCATTTCGGCAGATCCTCTCCGGGCCCTTCCTTCCCCTTCCAAGCTTTTTCCTCATCAACTCCCTATTGTGTAAACTGTGCTTGAACATCATAGCTGTGCTAGAGGTGGGACACCACAGGGTTAGGACAAAGTTTGTTCTTCATTTTTCTTCTTTTTCTTCTTCTTTTCTCTCTTTTCTTTTTTATTTTCCCCCAGTCTTCTGTGTTTCCTGGCTCTTGTGGCTTGAAGTCACACCCTTGATGTAACTTCATTGCGGTTCATTTTTCTTGTGGTCTAATTAAATCCGGCTCCAGACAGAGTTGTGTGTTAGCAACAATGGGAGGAGGAGGAGGCAGGAATCCAGAGATCTAGGAATCATCAGGAATGTCACGGCCTGAGAAGTGAAAAGTCAAAGTGGAGGTAAAGTAGCCCAGGGAAAATGGAGGAAGAAAATAAGAGGCAGAGAAATTCCCTAACCAGTCTAAAGGCAATTGAGTTCCTTATCAGAGTATTGATAATCCAGGGCAGATTTGGGTGTGGTAGAGGAATGTGAGTTCCTCCAGCCTGGAACACCACAGCTGTACACAAGGTTCCAGATGAGTCCTGGCTATAACACCTTTAACATCAACAGAATTACATCAACGATGTAAATCCCATGGGGAGGGGAATCAAATTAAGTGCTGTGTGCTTATGAGGTGAAGGCTTTGTTAGCAATGGAGATGAGGGAAGCGTCCAAAAGGGAGAATTTGAGGGCCATCTCAAGGACTGAGTCTTTCAAAAGTGGTAAAATGGTAGTTCAGGCAGCTGCTGGGGAGAAAGGAAAGGAGATCATTCTGAGATAAAGCCGCCACTTCATTTTGGACCCTGGTTCACAATCCTCTTGTTTCTGGCTGTGAAAGTTCCAAACCCCAGCTGGAGAGGAGTGTCACAAAAAACTCATTTACCAGCATAAGCAGAATTTTAATGTAGAAAATAGATTTTCTGTGTCATGAATCTTTCTATTTCATTAAACCTTTTTAATACTGCTCAGCTATGTTACATTTATTGAACATTCAGAGCTTTCCTCCTGTGTCAGTAACTGCTTGGCTCTGCAAAAAAATGGACTCCTAAGAGAACATAGTGTTCAGCTAGAGTAAAGTAGGCGAGAGGGAGGAAAGCAATGTATTAAGTTGCATGTATGGCTGAATCTCTTTGAATCAAGAGCCGGTTATTCATAAGATGCAAATCTGCATGTCAACTCCTGCTGGACATGTCTGCACTGTGCAGATTTCTCTGTGCTGTACTGACTAGCATCCCAGTCCTAGCATGGTGAAATACAGGGTATTATATACAATAAATCCTTATTGACCTGAGAGATGTAGGATCTGTGGTGGCTAAGAATGGAGAAGGCAAAAAGTCTCTGTTTCCCGCCCTGGGGTGAAGATAAGATGAAGAAGTGATTTCAATGCTGAAATGTGGTTTAAGACACTTGCTTCAATGCAATTCTCTGTCCTCAGTGTCTGATAATGGTAAGGACTTGAACGGAACGTCTCCCACATTGGTGAATATTTATGCTTCTCCGTGCCTGTCATTATTAATATTTATTTGTAGCCCATTAGCTCCTAGGTGAGCTATCATGAGAAACAGGTAACTGTCACAGAGTCAGACCTACAATCCGTGATCCTGCATCCTGTCTCGGAGACCGGAAGGGAAAAAGAGTAAGAAACAGTGTCTGAGTGATCTGTCCCTTGGGATGTCCTCCTAGCTGCCACAGTTGGTAGGTCAGGGATTTCCTGAGCTGCATCTTGCAGCTGGACTTGAGACACTGTTCATTACACCTCTTGTTTTCCACAGATATCTGTTCTGTCAGCCAGTAGAGTAACAAAGCACAGTAGTAACAATATGGTGCATTCTTGGTCTGTGTTGTTACCTGTGATCCTCTGATGGCTGGTAAAGCTGTCACAAATACTGGGTACTTGTAGGGAAAAGTAGTAGGCACCACCTCGGCCTGAATGTCTAAATTTAAGTTTTCTAAAGCTGAGCTAGTCACCCTAGCCTGCCTTTACAGGGGGGAGGGAGGAGGTGAAGGGTGGGGAGAGAAATGGGTGCCTTCAGCCTTTCACTTGTATCTGAGACACATAGCCCAAGATGAGATGAATTGCTCCCTGAGGGTGCATATCTGTCTCCATAGATGATAAATGGAGTCTAGAATCCTAAACTCAGCCTTCAAAGTCAATGCCAGCAAAACCAGGTTGTTCGGTACTAATAAAAATAGATATTTCTTCACCAGTAGTATAGCTAAGCCATCATCACTGCCACAGGTTGTTTACCTGGGTTCAAAACATGACTGGAGAGATTTTAGGAAGAAAACACTTTTTCTGAAACACTGTCTCTGACTCAGCAAGAGCCACAGAGGACTGGAGGCAGGAAGGGTGTTCTGAGGAAGGTTCACAACATGTTTGTAGCATCCTTGATGTCCCTTGACATGTGCTGGTCATGAATGCCAGCACAACTGAACTTGTGGTCTGACCCCAACATTGCTGTTCTTCTGCATGTTCATGTCTGGAAGCTTAAGGAGGGACATAAGGATCCTATCCCATAGCCCTGAGCAGGAATGACTTCCTGAGCAATTCCAACATTTTTTAAAAAATTATTTTCTTTTCTAATTTTGTAGGAAAAGGGCAGACGTAATTTCCCATGCACTAGAGTCTACTGTTTGATTTTCATTATTTATTTTTAGAGGGGAGAGGGATAGGAGAAACGAAAAGACCTTTGTCTGACTGTTTTCTGAAGTGAAAAGCAAGACCAAAAGAAAAGAAAAAAAATCATCCAACTGTCTTGAATTCTGGGAATTCCAGTGCTACTGTCTTGGATCCCAGGAAAACGTGGGGAATCCCTGCCATTCAGGGAAATCCCCCACTTCAGAGCAGTTTCCCGGTGCCACTGAGGATTCCTGGAGCATGCAGAGTTGCCAAGAGCTCAGCTGCTTCCCGGCAAGATGCTGATGAGGCTGGGGAGACAGGGGTGTTTTCACCAGCAAGCCTTCTGGCTGCTCAGAGGACTGCTGTTGAAGTAAGCCACTCCCAGGATGTTCTCAGCCAAGGAACATTGCCTCCTTCCCTGCCCCAGAGGTCACAGTTACAGTAGAGAAGATGATAGGCAAAAAGTAGGAGGAAAGATGAGTCCCAGGAAAGGGGAGGAACTTACCTGGGTTTACACAGTAAGTCGGGGTTAAAGTGAAGAGCAGGGCCTTCATCAGTTGAGTCCGACTACAGTACCTTGTGCACTGTTCCTCTCCGCTTCATCAAGGCAGCCTAAAGGCTGACTTAAGGCAAAAAGGGACAACGGTTCCCCTTTGAAAACCTTTCTGGTGAGTCATGTTGCATTTCAGCTGCTAACACCTTTCACCAGTTCTCTGTTTTTATTTTTAAGATATGTTTTATTATCACTATTCTTCCACTACTGTTTTCCTTTTTTTTTTCCCATGCTACCTTGCATGACCCCATTCACTGAGGCAGTCTCCAAACCTCTCCTCCAACATTAGCACAGAAAATCATTTCCCTTGTGAGGAAGCTGGGAACGTTCAGTCATTCTAGTTGAAGAAAAAGCAGTGGGAACTGCATAATTTTTTTTTCTTTTTCTTCCTTTTGTTGTTTTTTTTTTTTTCCCTGTGGACTGGTTAGTTCTGTTGACATAAGATTGTCCAGTGTTTACTTTTTTAATGGAAAATGGGTTGGTTGCTCTTCACCAACCTCTAACATCAGCTTGGAATCCAGCCCTCTCAATGCTATGGATCCTCAGTCATCACAGCAACAGGTTTGTTGTGATGATGCGTACAGCTTGCAGTTTATTCTGACACTGGAGCTGTGCAAGGCTCATTAGGAGATGCAAAGTGTTATGATAGGTGTTAAGCAATGTTGTGCCAAGTCGAAGCAATGGATGTTAGAAGATGTCCAGAAGAGCAAACCGCAAAATCGTTCAGAGTTAGGTTTGCCACCTCTTAGGAAAAGAGAAGAGTAGTCTAATCCAGACTTCTAATTGTTGCCTCACAAATGAGATATGCAAATCCTTAAAAACAATTTTACATCTTTGGAAGTCATTTGTGTTCCAGAAGGGAAGAGGGGTATGTAAAATTTGCTATTAGACAAAGGATTGACATCCTGGATAAAAGACACGTTCTCTTCACACGCAAGGCACTGGCTCAGCTATGTTTCATGGAGAATTTCTCTCAGGCCAATGGGAAGGGACTGTTAGGGCTCTGTAGCACATGTTATTTTTGGCTTCCATACCAAGACGGCCAACTAGCTTGGGACCTAACTCAATGTCTTCAGAGCTAGTGTCCTTCCAGTTTTCTACTTGATTTTCTGGATATGTCTTTACTGTCTGCTAATGGTGGCCTCAAGACTGTGCTTGCCTCCTGCCCACATGCTAAGCCTTTGACCGTGGCCTCTTGCATAGCTGGAGAGCATCCTTCCAGGCAGGTAGGACTCACCATGGTCAAATCTGCCAGCTGGATAGAACAGGACTCGGCATGTCCGCAGAGGCGGTCTGCAGGCAGGCTGGAGGTATCTGTGAGGCAGCTCAGGGCGCAGGGTGTGGATGGGACCCAGAGCAGAATAGGCACCATGTCTGGTTTCTCTCTTCAGGGGTTGAGAGGCCCAAGAAGGTGGTGGTTTTGTTCAAGTGAGAGTGGCATTAGTGCAAAGTAATGAACATTTGTAGATGGCCTCCTGACAGCAAGTTTGCTTGTCAGGCCATTCCTGAGAAATGCAATGGCATTTATGAAATGGTGGTCCAGTCCCCAGACAGTTAGATTGCTGTAGTTAAGGAACTATCTTTAAAATGTCAGCTTTCCCATGAACTCAGGGGGAATGGAGAGGCAGGTTCCTCTGTTTCTGAAAGTCCCACTCACCTTCACCTTGTTCCTTGAGTGCAAGTGGGCTCATGCTCTTTTAGCTAGAAAACTCTCCTCATCTCTTTCTTTACATGAGCACCTAAAGACAGAACGACATATCAGTCCAAGCCACTGTTGGGGACAAAGCACAGTGCTGTGAAGGTGGAGGAATGTTGGCCTTTTTCCATGCCTAGCTGAGATCAATCATCTATTCCTTCAGGAAACCAGTGTCTAGTTGCAAAAATTTTGTGTGTTATAGCAGACAAAAATCTTTTTGGGAAAAAAATTGTTTTTCCTAATGTGAATGTCCAACATTGAACCCAGTTCATCCCATATCTCAGAGATATTGTGAAATAAATAATAAGGGTGTAATTCTAGTAGCCTTGACATGATTTTTAGCACTCATACCTTGTCTATCATCTTCATTGCACTGTGAAATACACCCTCCACAAATTACTCAAAGAACTGCATGTTCCCTGTGCACTCAAAATGATCTCCTCTGGGACTTCACTGTTGAAGAGTTTAAAAAAAAAAATCCATCTGGGATGTTGAAAATACCTCAGTCCATCTTTCAGAACTGCCTTGTAATGTCTCTACCTGTCTGACCATTTTTGACTGTACATATTAGAAATTCCTAGATTAGGTTGTTGATCTTGTCAGATCTGTTAACCCAGTAACACAATAAATTTAGAACAGGAGATGAGAGCTACCACTTCTTCTTCAGCAACAACTCAACATCTCTTTAGGGCCCTGGGCCATGAACCTGATGATTCAAAGAGTTCTGTTAAATACAGAGGTAAAGCAACTTTATCTATGTGATGGTACAAAGGGGCTGTTTAATTTAGGGAGATTCAAGTGGGTGGCTCTTAGCCAGTTCCAGATTGTAGATGATGGCTCTATGCAGTGTCCTATGTTTGCATGAGGCAGAATGGGCAGTGGCTGTCAGGAAGCATACAAAGTCCAACAGCCCAATGCCTCATGTCACCCATGCTCAGAGCCAACAGCCCCTGTGGCCAAAAAAGATAATTCATGAAGGGCAGGTCCACTGGTGGTTTCCACGTGTGATGGCCTGATCAGAGCTTCCCACTGCTAATGGCTGGATGTCCAGAGGAAACAGGGAAGAATTTCTCTGTACGTGCTACATTTCCTGTAGTCTTAAAGTAAATATTTACCTTAAACCTCTTGTGGGTAGGATTCTGGGCTGACTGAAGAAGGATGCTCTTGTGTTCATCAACCCTCTGCGTTTCTGCACCTAAACACAGCCTGGCCTTTGGAGCTGGGACTTATTACCACCTCTGGGTCCTCACATGTGAGAAAGGTTCCAAAACAGATACTGATGCTCTGCCTCTGGAATGTTTGGATTATCTAGAGTTAACTGAAAACTATGTCCAGCTCTTCTGTATTTCTTTATCTTTTTAGTTTGGAGTCTGTGTTTGGCCATATAAAGGGTGGCTTTTTAAGAAATCCATGAAGGCAGTAAAACTATAAATCCTACTGTCGTTGTGCCCATTCCCCATAAAGCAGTGTCCACACATAATCCTCTCATAGCTTGTTCCCACCAATGTATTGTTCAACGCTTGCAGAACCAAATCCCTCTAAGGATGTTTGTACAGTGAATCGTGACAGTAATCCAGATTTATGCTGCTTAATTACTTACAGCCAATAGGGCATGTGACTGCATTTGCCATACTTGCTGAGATGTCTCCAAAGCTTGCATTGGGCCAAGCTGTCCAAGGTTGATTTGGTTTTTTTTCCTCCATCAGACCTCATTCAGGCAACACTCCCAATGACTTCAAGACAAGAGCTTCCAGTTGTTCCTGATTTTCATTACTCAAGCTAAAATCAGATGCAGACCAAAGGGATTTTGCTTGCTTATAGAAGGAGTGAAAACTAAGTCAAGAGACAAGAACTTCTATATTATGTTGTATTTTGCTGTCACCTTCTTCCAGTTTATTTGCATCAACTACCTGTTAATTTCAGTCCTGAAATGGTCTAAAACATCACAGGGACTGGAACACATAGGTTTCTAGGTTCTTTTGAACATATGATCCTCTCTTACAAAATCCCTCCCACCCTCTGAACATCCACCCATACTTCAAAGAAAAACGTAAATGCTGGGGCCAAGACATTACGCCAAAAATTGGGCAAAATTCAGAATTTTCATCCTGCAGCAAATCCTGACATTTCAATGTTTGTTTTTATCCCACATTGGAACAAAGAGCTGAAATGTCAAGACTTTTTCTCTGGGTGGAAATTTTGGGAAAAAAAAAAAAACAACAAACAAACTTTTTTCTGGCAAAGTCAAAGGATTTTGCCTGACATTTTCAAACAAAACATAACATTTCAACATTCCTGAAATCAAAATGTTTTCTTGTGGTGTGTTAAAATGACCCCAAATTTGGGTCTATTTCGAGTCACTTCAGTGTTCAAACTGTGCTTTCCCCTTGTGTTATAGCCTTCTGGGACATGTAGTTTGGAAGTTTGCTCTTTGCAGTCTCCATGCCTGGATTGTGTGAGTTGGTACATGCCTAAAGACTTTGAAAACCCATATAGATAATCATCCTTGCACAAAGCAAAAAAAGAAACATCTGCATTGCATTATAGGATAACAAAGAGTGTCCCATTACTGAGAAAACATCCTGAACTGTAACCCTGCACTGTTACTGGAAGGTAATTCATTACTGAACTCATCTGAGTCAAAATGTTTTGGGCCAATTCAGAAATAAAACATTTTGTTTCGGATCAGTGATTTTTTCCTTTTTTTCTGGTGTATATGGATTTTCCTCTAATTCCACTTAAAATTTTAACAAAATAGCAATATTTTTGCAGAGACTGGTTTCCCTTTGAGTTTTCATTTAAAAATGGCACATCTGTTTATGTCCAGGAAAGAAGGGAAAGTTGGGAATCTTGGTATTTTCTTGATGCTCAGAGTAGGAGGCAAGATTTGAGGTCACTCCTAGTTTTGGCATTTCTCACAGAAAACTTGAGACAATTCATTGGGGATCTAGGTTTTTATTCTGCTTGAGCACACCTGCTTCTAAGGGGAGCCCGGGATGGCACAAGTCCCACTTGATGGTTGATATACCTAAAAATTTGTGGATCTATTTCTAAGGAGGCTGCCCACCATCACATGTGAAGGTTGTAATAGCACAAGAACTCCAATCCAGGCGTGCAAGCTCTAGGCTTAGCATGGCGTGTAGTTTTACCTTCTCTTTGTGACACCAGTCAGACACTCACCCCTTTTCCTGCTCAGCTCCACCTTCCTTGGTTTCATGGTCTTCAATGAGAAGGCAACGCTTGATTACCTTAACATGGAAGTATCAAAAGCAAAGTAGTCTTGGTGGTCTCTCTCCTGAGATTTCACAAATTACTGCGTTGAGATTTGGAGCGCTCATAATGCTTTCACTCTGACCATTGCCTAATGATAGCTCCCACTCTTTGTAAGGTCTTCACCCTATGGACTGATATAATCCTCCAGAGAGTCCAGTAGAGCAGTGGACTAGCAAACTAGTAAGGATTAAGCACCCAGGATAAGAGGCCCTTACTGCAGGGTAAGGCTCTTAAATGGGCTGCTGCTGGGTCACAGATATTAAAATTCAAGTAATCCTTCTGAGCACAAGCTCTCCATTCTGCTTAGAACTTCTGCTTTAATACTCAGACTCATCCCATCTAATTTTAAGCACTCAAAACCCTACCTTTGTAGTTTACAAATATAATCACAGAATCATAGAATCATTTGGTCAGAAAAGACCTCTAAGATTATTGAGTTCAACAATAAACTTAACACTACCAAGTCCACCACTAAACCGTGTCCCTAAGTGCCACATCTACATGTCTTTTAAATACCTCCAGAAATGATGACTCAACCACTTCCCTCGGCAGCCTGTTCCAATGCTTGACAACCCTTTCAGTGAAGAAATTTTTCCTGCTATCCAACCTAAACCTCCCCTGGCACAACTTGAGGCTGTTTCCTCTTGTCCTATCGCGTGTTATTTGGGAGAAGAGACCAACCCCCACTTCGCTACAACCTCAGGTAGCTATAGAGAGTGACAAGGTCTCCCCTCAGCCTCCTTTTCTCCAGGCTAAACACCCCAGTTCCCTCAGCTGCTCCTCACAGGACTTGTTCTCTAGACCCTTCACCAGCTTCGTTGCCCTTCTTTGGACACACTCCAGCACCTCAGTGTCTTTCCTGTAGTGAGGGGCCCAAAACTGAACACAGTATTTGAGGTACGGCCTCACCAGTGCCGAGTAGAGGGGGATGATCACTTCCCTAGTCCTGCTGGCCACACTATAAAGGCAAGGTCCCTCAGAGAGTGCTTCAGGTCTTAGCTGTGATGAACCTTCCTCAGCTGACTATGGAGGGAGACTCAAAAGACTCTCACCCTAATTTTGCACCTTTGTTAGGAGCCTGGAGATAGATGGGAGGAACAGAAGCATGTATGCCTCCTCAAGAGTCCACTTTGGGTGTATGGGTGTCAGCTGGCTGAGAGGCAGTGAAGTATAGCTGAAGTGTATTTTCTCAGCAGTATAATAAAACTCCAAAACCCATGGTAAAAAGCCAATAACATATTACATGTATCTTTAAATACTGAATCTACATCAAACTCATTTACATTGTATTTGTCAAATTATGGCCACACGTGTTTCTTGACAACAGGGTACGATTGCATCTTCCCCCACGGAAAGCAAGACAGTAATGCCATGGTTTTCAGACAGACGATCCTAACAGCTGTACCATAATCTGCTGAGGCAAAACCTGGGGAAAAATCCACAGTAGCTATTCAGGCAAATACTGTGTTTGTACTGTATTGCCCTTTCCCACTCTTTGTACATTGCTTGACATGGAACATGAGCTTTTGGCAAAGCGGTGAGTGGGTCATATCTTTCCACACACGTGGAGATCACCTAACACACTCTGTGTACTAGCACAGTATAAATATTAGCAATAATCTCATAATTCCAGTACCTGGCATTCCCATAGGTGCTGGGCGGCTAACTAGTCCTTGTACAGCACCATAATACTGCAGGATCTGTGTGAAGTGAACATTGGCTCTGTTTTGGAAGATGCTGTTTGCATGTCTGTACTTTCATTTCATTTGTAGCTGACCCTTCATTTTATGAGTGAAACACTGGTAACCAAGAGGTTAAGGTACAGCTGGTGGTGTGAGTAGTTTCAAGCAGGTTCCTTCTTTGATACAGCAATGATTTTGCTGGAGGTGAGTTGTAGGGGATAGAGCAGGTAACACAGCCAGACTGATGACATGCTCATAATACCTAATGAGCACAAAATAGAGATTTCCATGAGATCATAGTTAGTCTCACACATATTCATTACAAGGAAGAATTCGGGCAGGAGATCACTTTTTTTTTTTTTCCTTTCTCCTCTGGCACCAGTCCTTAACCAACACAGGAAAAGTACAAAACATTGTGTGCGTCCACTGTGAACTTGGCCCTGATTTCCAGAGAGTCCAAAATATGATATCCTGCCTCTACAAAGAGATTCATGCACACCTATCCAGCAGGAGACACCTTTCACCTCTGGACATTCCTTTTTTTGATCAAATATGCAATGATTTTGGTAGGATCTCATAGAATCATAGAATCATAGAATGGTTTCAATTGGAAGAGACCTTAAAGATCATCTAGTTCCAACCCCTCTGCCATGGGCAGGGACACCTTCCATTAGACCAGGTTGCTCAAAGCCCCATCCAACCTGGCCTTGAACACTTCCAGGGATGGGACATCCACAACTCTGGGCAACCTGTTCCAGTGCCTCACCACCCTCATGGGGAAGAATTTCTTCCTTATATCTAATCTAAATCTGCCCTCTTTCAGTTGAAAGCCATTACCCCTTGTCCTGTCACTACATGCCCTTGTCAAAAGCCCCTCTCCAGCGTTCTTGTAGACCCCCTTTAGGAACTGGAAGGCTGTTACAAGGTGTTCCCGGAGCCTTCTCTTCTCCACACTGAACAACCCCAACTCTCTCAGCCTGTCTTCATAAGAGAGGTGCTCCAGGCCTCTGATCATCTTCGTGGCCCTCCTCTGGACTCACTCTGACAGGTCCATGTCCTTCTTATGTTGGAGGCCCCAGAGCTGGACGCAGTACTCCAGGTGGGGTCTCACAAGAGCAGAGGGGGAGAATCACCTCCCTTGACCTCCTGGTCATACTCCTTTTGATGCAGCCCAGGATACAGTCGGCTTTCTGGGCTGTGAGCATACATTGCCAGCTCATGTCCAGATTTTCATCGACAAACACCCCCAAGTCCTTCTCTGCAGGGCTGCTCTCAATCCATTCTCTGCCCAGCCTGTATTTGTGCGTGAGATTGCCCTGACCCATGTGCAGGATCTTGCACTTGGCCTTGTTGAATTTCATGAGGTGCACACGGGCCCACCCCTCAAGCCTGTCAAGGTCCCTCTAGATGGCATCTCTCCCCTCCAGTGTGTCAACCACACCACACAGCTTGGTGTCATCAGCAAACTCGCTGAGGGTGCACTCAATCCCACTGTCCATGTCACCACAAAGATGTTAAACAGCACCGATCCCAATGCTGACCCCTGAGGAACACAACTCATCATTGGTCTCCACTTGGACATCGAGCTGTTGACAGCAACTCTTTGAGTGAGACCATCCAGCCAATTTCTTATCACCATGTGATCCATCCGTCAAATCCTCTCCAATTTAGAGACAAGGATGTTGTGTGGGACAGTGTCAAATGCTTTGCACAAGTCCAGGTAGATGACGTCAGTTGCTCTTTCCTTATCCACCAACACTGTAACTCTGTCGTAGAAGGCCATCAAATTTGTCAGGCACGATTTGCCCTTAGTGAAGCTATGCTGGCTGTCACCAGTCACCTCCTTATTTTCCATGTGCTTTAACATAGTTTCCAGGAGGATCTGCTCCATGATCTTGCCAGGCAAAGAGGTCAGATTGAACTGGCCTGTAGTTCCCTGGGTCTTCTTTTTTTTCCTTCTTAAAAATGGGGGTTATGTTTCCCCTTTTCCAGTCAGTGGGAACTTCACTGGACTGCCACGACTTCTCAAATACAATGGATAGTGGCT
Organism: Phoenicopterus ruber ruber; assembly: GCA_009819775.1. NCBI lineage: Eukaryota > Metazoa > Chordata > Aves > Phoenicopteriformes > Phoenicopteridae > Phoenicopterus > Phoenicopterus ruber. Next base: position 26,719,101 of record CM020220.1, on the reverse strand, counting down.
TAGCAACTTCAGCCGCCAGTTCCCTCAGGACCCGCAGATGCGACTCCTCAGGTCCCATGGACTTGTGCACCTTCAGGTTCCTTAGATGGTCTCAAACCTGATCTTCTCCTACAGTGGGCAGTTCTTCATTCTCCCAGTCCCTGCCCTTGCCTTCTGCAACTTGGGCGGTGTGACTAGAGCACTTGCCGGGGAAGACTGAGGCAAAAAAAGTCATTGAATACCTCAGCCTTCTCCATATCCTGGGTAGCCAGGTCTCCCGTTTCCTTCCGGAGAGGGCCCACATTTTGCCTAGTCTTCCTTTTATCACCGACATACCTATAGAAGCTTTTCTTGTTGCCCTTGATGTCCCTGGCCAGATTTAATTCTATCAGGGCTTTAGCTATCCTGACCTGCTCCCTGGCTGCTTGGATAATTTCTCTGTATTCTTCCCAGGCTACCTGTCCTTGCTCCACCCTCTGTAGGCTTCCTTTTTGTGTTTGAGTTTGTCCAGGAGCAACTTGCTCATCCTCCTGGTGTTCTTGCCTGACTTTCTCTTGGTTGGGATGCAGCGCTCCTGAGCTGAATTGTTTCATGGAGTCAGAGATTACTTTTCTAACTAAAGTCAGATTATGACCCTCTGATGATACAACTTCTTTTTTAGGCCCATTTGCCATCTCATAAAGAACCTGACCTTTGTAAATGAACTTTGGAGCTACTGCATGACTAGTAGTTCTAATTATGCAGACCGTAAGAATTTAATTAAAAAATCCAGTTGCATTACTTGCCCCAAAGAGCTTTCTTCAACCGAGAGGATGCAAATTCTCCATGCCATTGTTTTCCCCTCCCTAGCATCTGTAAGCCAAGAGAAACACAGTGGGGCTGTCACCACAGTGGCACCATATTGCATGGGGTGAGGTTGGCTGAGGTCTCTTTATTTCTTAATAATCTTGTGGAAAATTGACAGAGAATATGCTCTAAGATTAATTCTTCCAGGGTTCAAAGATGAAGTTTGGTTGTCTTAACCTACCCATCTTCTGTAATTAGCTCTCACACATTTGACCTAGACAACACTTGTTTAAGAGAAGCTAGTAAAGAAAGAATGGAGGAGTGGGGAGCAAAAGGGTTTTCCCATCGATTTTTGGTATCTATTTATCTGGTTGCTAACTTTAGTTCTTTTTACAGCCAATTGGTCCAAAATGAGCTCCTCCAAAGGGCACCGAGGAACAGGGTTGTCACTTAGGTGACCCTTTCTCTGCATTAAACTCAGAGGTTCTTTATTATATTGGGTAGCCAAAGTTGGGCGGGTTGCCTACCGTCACAGTGCTATCCCTTTCTCCAATGTGCACCCACATTAGGACAACTGTGCCTTTCTACAAGGGCATCCAACTTAATTCAATAGTGAGGAGACACATATTAATGATGGCAGAAATGTAAATGATACCCAGCCCAGGGCCTTTCTTACATGATATTTTCTGAAAACAAACATGTTCCCTGCTGACTTTCGTTCTGCGGTTAGGAACAAGTGTGTGAGCTGCTCTAAAGAGGATTCTGGGGAAGTAGCCATCATTACTGGATTCAGATGATTGGAAGCTGACTGATGTTGCGGTCACTTTGGTATCACTTGAGGAATTGTTTTATGCAGAGATGAGTCATGTTATTGGTGGAGCAGAATCTGACCCTAGGGCCTGCAAGCAGTGGGAAGAACAACCATTGCACCACCCTCTAATAACACACAGACCCAGGCAAGAGCACTGGCCAGCCAAAATAAATTAATTGCATCATCTAGTGGATATTGTGTTATATCAAAGCCTCCTTCTCCCTTTAATAAGGGTAGTAAAAATGTCTCCATTAATTGCTTTCACTTCAACTAGCCAGCTTGCACCTTCCAAGTCTGCTGAGGACAAGAGCTGGTGTGGGGAGAGATGTCATTCCAGAAGCACTAGCAGAATGAATTGCTTGCCCTTTGAAGTCACAAGAACTTTGTGTTTACCAGAGACGGCTAAAGATTTTCTAAGCTTTACTGATTTTCTTTCTTTATCTCTGTCATTCTACCTGCTGCTGTTCAGTAGCAGAAGAACCATGAAGCTATGATGGAGAATTAGACATGACAGAAATTCCTCTCCACTTCCCTCACCAGTATGTTCCAGGACTGAGAGTCCACAGCAATATTTGATCTCTCAAGGAGAGAAAAGAAACACAAAAAAGGAGTCCTTGGAATTTAGGGCATTTGGCCCTCAACCAGACAGATTTGAGCAAACAAATGATGAATGAGAGGAAGAGAGCCTGGCTAGGGTGAACTGAGAAGCCTGTGCTAAGACATCCTGGCATTGATAGGAGCATGCAGCAAGGCAAGAGGCTAGAAGACTAGAAGGACAAGTAGGCAAAAGGCTGCAAAATAACATGAAGATGGAGGTTCTGGCGCAGGGACAAATGTAGAGCTTTCAAGAAACGCAGAGGTAAAGGAGCAGGGAAGACAAACTTCTGTTGGGAAATCTGTCTCTACCTCCACCCCAAAGCCTTCAGAATATGGCTGAATCCCATCACTGCTCATGGTATTCACCCTCCAAATTTCTTTTATGCCTCTCATAAATCCTTGTTTGGACTTTGATCCACCCAGCAACTTTTTTCATTTTGACTTCGTCACCCCTTTCCCAGCTGCCCTCCACCCCACTCAGTCTACTGGCTTGTCTTGCAGCTTCCACACTGTCCTGTACTTTCCTCTCAAGGCTCTGTGTCTGCCTTGAATTAAGATCCCTGATCCTCTCTTTCCAGTCCTGAGATCCAGCCTATTCTACTGACATCTCTGGTGGCTTCTTTCTTACTCATACGTTTGAAGTCGAAAGTTCCTGTGTTTTGCTCTTAACAGAGATGAGACATTAGGGTGTGAGATGAACAAAGCTGAATTCATATTTAAGACAATATTTTTATGTTCATTAGGGACAACATGATATTGCTGAACATGTATGGTGGTATGATAGGCAGAACTAGACACCACATCTGAAATTCATACTGGACTGGGACTGACACATCTGGAGATCTATAGTACCTATGACTTGAAGATCAGCTAATTCTGTCAGTGTTGGTTACAATTAAAAAAGTCCCTTGCTTTGGGAAACCTGGGCCAAGGGACTGAGCTACATGCTCTGTGTTGAATCACTGTGATGTGTGTAGCTAAACTGTCTTGATGTCTCAGCATATCGGTATCCTTCCTCCAGACTAATTTCTCCTTCTCTTTAGGTCTTGGAATAACGTTCTCCCTTCTATTGTGCCAAATAAGACCCTCCTGCAACTTCTTTCTGCAAGACCTTTCAGCAGTTGGTTATTTTAGATCCCAGTGCAATCTCAGCTGGGATGCCTGTTGCGTACAATAGGAGGGACCAGGTGCATACATTCAGTTTCCATTAATATAATGCCAGTAGCAAGTCTCCTCTTGCGTGGTTCCAGTGGGAAACAAATGGAAGATGAACTGCAGAAGAATCCTACAGTGATGGAATCAGGTAGGCCAGACACCCAGGACAATACCATCTGCCTCACTCACAGACCAACGGTTGTGGGCATCAGCATGTGAATCCCTGGGAGCACAAAAGAGCAGATGCTTCAAACCCTTTGAGGTTGACCCATTGCTGAGCAACGTTTCTAGTGTTTGGCTCTGCCTCAAGACAAGCCTTGAGTTTCATGCATTTATAAGGGCAGAAGTCAGCTCTGATAGAATCAGAATGGGTCGCCTGAAATGAAAGCTCAGCATTGGGTGTGTAGCAAAAAACATGCCAGATGTCCAACTGGGCAAAACATGAAAGAGGTGTGAGTGGGTAGGAGGCACGAAACAAGCCTTTCCTCGTTGCTTGTTACACAGCTGGTTGAAATGTGTCAATACAGGTATTTCAGGGATTTTGCAACTCTCCGCTTATCCTGGTAGGGGCCCTGAGTTTTGGACACACCTGATTCCCATTCAGACATATATGTATTAACCCACATCAGAGCTGGAGCCATATGGTGTGTGATAGAAATTAGATTGTCTCAAAACTTGGAAGAATACTTCTTACTGCAGAAGCAAAGGGAAGGGATCCCTGATCATGGCTGTGCATAGACACAGACTTCATGGCAGAGCCAAAGTTTCACATTCACCCCTGTGATCCTGTGACAGGGGTGAGCAGGGTTTTTGCAAGCAGAACATGAATGATACAGCATGCTAGCAGATATAGGCAAGTAAATAAGGGTTTATATAACTGATTCCCATGTCTCATGAAATGATAGTGTCATACCAAAGGAGTGAGAGTCTTCCAAATGGAAGGTACGCTCATAGAAGCCAGTGAAACCAGAGACCAAACCTGATTTACAGACCTGGGCAGAGTATATTCAACAGGAGCTATTTGCCTTGTTTGTCTTCTCAGAGCAGTCAGATGGGGTTCAGCAGGACACAGATGTTAAAATTGGACTGGAAGAACAGGCCCAACAATCCTCCTTCCCCTACCCCCCAAAAAGAAGCCTTCCTCTCCATGATGCACTCATACACATGCATAGTCTTTTCCTCAAATGGACAGAGACTCTGCGACGCCAGAATAAATGAATTGCATCATTTGATGGATTTTATCTTCAATCAAAGTGCACCTCTCCCTTTAGCAGAAAAGCTGTAAAAATGTCTTGATTAAACATGGAAGCTCCAAGGTGATTCTTCTGACTGAGTAGTGAAATGGCTGGAAAGTGACCTCCAGGTTAACTCCTTTTAGGTTCCTGGCCCTGAAGCTGATAAAAGAATCCCCCATGAGAGCACAGTATTGTCTTTTGAAACCCAGTAAAAAAGAAGATAAACACAGATGCTTTCAGTTGTCACGAGGGAGGTGACAGGTCAGACGGAGAGTGCATGCATGATTTTTTGGGGTGGGAGGGGTTGGTCCTAGGCTCTTGGATTGGCATTTTCTTATCAGCAAACAAAGGACATGAGAAATAAAATCCAAGGGGGTTTTCCCCTAGGTGTTTTAGCAGTCAAACCACTGCCTTGGTTTACTCGCCACAGCTGGTGCTGTTGATACAGCAGGCCTTGCAACATGTACTGAGCAGTCTTTGCCTGGCAGGCTGGGTCAAACCCAAACACATGAATGAGCCCAGGAGAATAAACTCTGCCTATTTGACACTCATTTTAAGAACATCCAGGTGCTCCTTATGCATTAGAGAGGTCCCAGACCTCTGGCACACTTTAATGGGTCAGAGAGGGGAATCACGGTCACATCACAACCTCATGGGCTTGTTCTGAGAGTAAGCAGAGAGGCTCATTCCCTAGGGCTGCGAGGTGAACAGTTTTAAAATTCATATGAATATGCTATATGTAGCAGAATAACACTACAGAAGCTCTTTGCCGAGCTGGACTGGGCCCTGTGGGCCTTGATGGCATAACCAAGCCAGGGAAGTCTTCTCCCCGCGTGGTGGCTCTCAGATACATCAAATGGGCACACTATTGCTAGCAGAGCACATGGCGGCACAAACTGCCCTGCTGTGCTGCCCCAGCTTTGTCCTTCCTTTCTGCACAGCCTTTGCTGGCACCTGAGCTGTCTTGTCATCGCACAGCAGAAGTGTGACCAACCAAGGGAGTTACCTAAGCTGGAAAAGTTACCGCTCATCCTCTGCACCCAGCTGACCATGCAAATGCTCCTCGCTTGCCCTACTTGTAAAACAGTGTCTTCAGTCGCCTTGCTGTGAGAGATGTGGGGAGCAGGCAGCCTCCAGACCAGCCAGTGGCCTGCTGAAATGGCTGGGTAAACCTTTGTGTTTGTCTTTTCTCCTCCTACCTTTTTGTCTGGCTTGTATCTGTAAACCATAACTCCTCAGTGTGGGAAGTCTCTCCTACTAAACACAGATCCCAACAGAGCAGAGTGTAGCCCACAGGTACGACTCGAACGGTATGACCCCTTTTGAACAAGTCCAAATGTTAGATCTTTCATCCTAACTGAATTCTAGTCATGCAGTTATTACTTCAAATTACTCTGTGATTTCAGATGATGGCATTCTACCCTTTTGGCCTTAAACTGTGAGAATTATGTTGTCAGTTGGTATTTCCAGGGTGACCCCCTCCTGCAGATGGACAGACAAATGACCAAGAGCAGCCCCATGTGGATAAAAAGTTAGGTCCACCGACAGCTCTCCGGGGAGTGATGCAAGGAAGGCTGCATCCATGCCTGTAGTCTTTACACCTCAGGGAGATCATCGTCTCTGGAGACCAGCTAGGCTGGCGGTACAGGTACAAAAAGCTGCCACCTGCCACGTGCAGAGGAGGCTCTAACCTTGACAGCCATCTCTCTTTTGGGTTTTCAACCATAGGTATCCCTCATCAGGCTATTGCTCATCACAGCTGGTAGAGCAGAAGCTTAATCCTGATGAAAAAAACCCAACAAATTCCCCACCTGAAAGAGAAAGAAAAAAAGTGTGGCAAGGGTCTGCCCACATGTATTCACAGTTTCCGTAGACCACATAATGTCTTTCCCATTTCCAGTGGTTGATGGGATGTGGCATTCTTTCTCTGGCAGCCCTAGCTGTCAGTAACCAGACAAACAGACCCAGCCCCTTGCTTCACTCCCCCTCTTCCTCGATGAAGAGGCAGCAACACTATCTGACATAAAATCCTGGAAAGACAAAAGAAAGAAATAGCTGAATTCTGCCTCTCCCAGGCTGTGGTTGAAGGGGCGAGACAGGTAAAATGCATCAGGCCACATCATCTGTGAGATCAAATTCTAGCTCTCATCCGTCTTGGAAGGGCTGTCCCTGACAATTTCTCTCTGTGCTGGGCTGTGTGTGTGTGTATTTTATTTGACCACGCTTTGCTTTATTTTATTTTATTTTATTTTATTTTATTTTATTTTATTTTATTTTATTTTATTTTATTTTACTCTACTCTTCCTCCCTTGCTTGTGAGTGTTCACAATGAATTCAGGACAGCTTTCCAGCTCAGATTTACAGCTGCATGGAAAGCAAGATTGTTACTATTTATAGTCATCTCAAGTTTTTTCATCTGCCTACACAATCAATTAACTTCAGCTCCAGCTAATTTTGCAATCGGCCCAAGAAAAACGTCTCTGGCATAATAGCTTGTTTTCTCCTTCTTCTCCCTGGAGCTATAAAAAACTCTGTTCCCCTTCCTTATCCAAGTTCTACACCTGAGTACAGCACTAACCGGACTCATCCTCCATGTCTTTTGCCTCTTAGCAGCTTCTTCCTGGCTGACTTGACAGAAGAGCATTTACTTTGCATGATGGACACCTTTTTTCCCTTCTCCAATGGAGGTTTGGAAAGAATACTCCATCGTTTATTTTTCCATCAGCTAATTGCAAATATTGAAAGCGTCTAGACAGGGGGAAAATAGCTTTATAAATCATCAGCAAAAGGAAATTCAATGTTATCTTAAATCCCACACAAATACTTTTTAAAGATGTTCGGTAAATACATACTTGTATATAGAAAAATTATGCTAACCTGGAACTCAGGTTGAGTGCACATCAGGAATTTAAATGCACAGGGGAGGGAATCACAGAACAAGGATGTTGTAACTATCCCATAAACAAGCAATAAAACACAGTAGATGAAAACTGAAGGTGTAGTGTAAAGCAATGCTGAAGATAGTTGTTTGGGGCAACTCTTCAGTTCCTCATTAGTGAAGTCTTGGACTTCAGCAAAGCCTTGTCGATCTCATCTGAGCTAGATCAGGGACCTAAGACTAAAAGGGCAGTGTAAACTCACTCAAGTCCCACTGCATCTATGAACTTACCATCAATCATACAGTAGAGAAAGGAAAGGCAAGGGAAAGGAAGGACAGGGAAGACTCCACACCCTTCCAGCTGGCCAGTGCTACAAACTGGTAGCTCACAAGTGGTTCAAGTGATGTAATCCAAAAAGAATCATTAGGAGTCTTTGAACAGCAACTGAAATCTGTGTTGATCCTGGCATCAGAGCTCCTGTCAGAGTCACAAAGCGGAAGGATGTGTCCTCAAGCCCCAGTGGTGCCAAGGCACTGTGAGGGCAAGCTTGCAATTCTACCTAATACTTAATGCCAATATAACCAGTAGGGCTCACGAGGTGTCCTCTAGTCCATCTTCTCCCATATGGTAGGATCAGAAACACTTAAATCAATCCTGACAGGTGCTGCATAAATCCATACTTTAAAACCTCCAGCTATGAATGTATTGCCCCTCTTTTCCTGAGCACTAAGACATGCCCTGTGGTTACAGATCTAAGTTGAGTTGTAAGCCCAGGACTTTGCACGTTTACTTCTGTAAGTTAGCTTCCAGAGGGTCATGGACTGAAAGCGTTGCTCTTTGGGAGTCCAGTCTCAAAGGATCTCCCAGCTCAGACATGAGATTCCTGTGGTTTTTCAGTAATTCTACATGCCCGAGACAACTTATTTAGAGAAACAAAAATATTGTTTGTCCTTGTGGGATAAACAATTTACTCAGTTCCTTTAAAACTGTCACATCTCTTTCAAAATGCTAGAGGTTTGTTTTATTTTGGTTATGTTTTTTTTAGTTTCTTGCTTAGCAGAAGAGAAAGTGTCTTGAGGAGAAAGGCATGTGTTATGTATTCATTGAGGATGGAGGGAGAGGGTTTTTCCCTTAGAGGGGCAACAGCCTCAGGATAGCCTCTTTCCCTTTGGGTTGCTGTTCAAGTTTGGGCAGAGTTGAGGGCAAAATATGTAGATAAGGATGTGCTGTGGTTCAGAGGCTGGAATGAGGAGCTGAGGCTGCATGGTGCCACAGGAACTCTTACAGCTGGTGTATCCAATACCGTCTGTCTTATCAAACTACAGGCTTAGCTGTTGATAGCCTCTGAACCCTGTTTTTCCTGTACCTCACACTTTATCTTGCCCTTTGCAGTTGGATAAAGAGTATTAAAACCATCTATAAAAGCTGGGGGGAGATGCAGAACTCATATTTCATTGTCCCAGAATAACTGTCTTGCTCAGAGCCACCAGAGCTTTTCTTATCCGTTTATATGGCCATGGGCACTATCAGACACAACACACTTGGCATTGCTCCGTTGGCTTTAACCAAAAGACCAATCTGGCTAAACATCTTCAGAATCCACAAGGCCAAATGAAGTTGTTCCTGGCCTGGTGGTAGAAGAATTTGATGAAAGGGCTCTCCATGACTGCATACATAATCCTTGCTGGTTTGCATTAAAAATCTTTGATGTTGATTTTCCTTGATCTTGCCCCAAGTTCAGTCCAGCTCAGAAAAATCTGCCATCTCTGGAACCCACCTTCTGAGACAACCCCAGATACTGGGTTTGGTAAATTAGAAAACCTACACAGCAGATTTGTGAGGCTGTATTATTTTAAAAAGTCTGTTGTTTGGCTTTCTACTGTCTAAACCAGTCAGTCGCTTTCTTTCAACAAGAGGAGGGAAAGAAGGTCAGATGAAGTGATGTTAACAAGTCACCTGAGACAAAGAGATCTTTAGCTGATGATCCTTAAGCAACTTCAGCTTGCATATGCCTAACAACCTTGTAGATTAAGCCAGGATGAGCCTGCTTAACTCTTGAATGAAAGACTTCTGAGAAGAACTATGCTGAGGTTTCTGAACTATCTTGGCATTTGTGTAGCACGCTTTAAAATACATTAGGAAACTGAAGCACACTTTTCACAAGGGCTGAAGATGTGCTTCAAAGCCCTGGCTAGTTTGCTAATGTGGTAACTTCTGTCTCCTTCAATTTCCCACACAGTTTGATCTTGATACAACATTCCGCTTCACTTCCTGCTCTGGAGTACGATGAGCATTTATCTCTGCTGTACAAGAGCTGCTGCTCCCCACACTGAAGATAGCTGCATGATCCTTACAGATGTTTCAGGATGAAATGCAGCTACCTTCACAAGACCGCATATCTGCCTATCTTCATCCATGTCCAGGACACCCGAGATGTGGAACAATGTGGTCTGAAAGAGAATAAGAGTGCTTTGGTGGAAAAGTTGCAAAGGCTCATGGCTAATTCCTGTTCCACTCCCGCAGGCTGCTCAGTTTGGTTGTGGGGATGTCTTGTAGAAACTCTGCTCTTAGGTGAGATACTGGCCCCTGCTAGCAGGGGTTTGTTTCTGGCATTTCCCTATTTTGCCCCATTTCAAATGCCACCATAATCTCCTCGAGACACCCACCTCATGAGAGAAATTTCCACTGGAAGGCGATCCAGAAAGGAAGACAGCAGTCAGTTAGACCTCTCCCATGGCGCTCACCAAGGCAGGTGGATCAGCTCATTCATGTGCCTGAAGAAGACCATGTGACAGAATTTAAATAATAACAATAAAAATTTTAAAATCCATGGGCCACTGCAGCCTGTGACAGGGGGAGAGAAAGCTTACACAAAGGCCTCAAGGCCATCAGGGATTTAGTCAGCTCTACTACAACAGACTGAGCAGGAAGGAGGGATAAAGAGCTCGGTTTTCCCAGGAGGGATTTGTTACATACCTCTATCGTTTCTTTCAAAGCTTTCTTTGCTCTACCTGGTGCAAGCACTGGACATGGGCCAGGTGCCCTTTGTGCCCCTGGATGCGAATCAGCCAGGAGCTGGGGGAAGCCAAAACTGCAATACAAGCAGAGCTGCCAATGCACTAAGCTGAGCCGCCAGTGTCAGCCCTGAGGATGAAGGTTATTCTTCTGGTGTTTGATGCCAACTGGCACAGCCTCCCTCTTCTTCCTCCACACAAGTGTTGCCTGCTTCCCCCTCCCCCTCCATGGTATTTTGCCTTTGAAGTCACTTCATCAAGAAATTCTTCCTCTGTCAGGATTAATCTTCCACCTGCCAGGCCATGAATAGCCACCTTTTTGTGTGCCTGCAGCATGTTGCCAAAGAAAGGGAGCAGAAAGGAGTGGGTAAGCCTGGCAGAGGTAAATGGTACAAAGGATCTCCAAGAAATCCTACCCATACCTTTAACCCTAAAGCAACACAAGGTACTTGCCCCTCCAAAGCCCAGTCCCACACAGGGTTTTCTCTAACCTGGTTAGATTTCAACAAGGTCTCTAAGCCATAATCCTACGTGGCCAGATGCCTACAGAGGAATTTTCCCCTGACTAAATCCACGGTGAGAGCAAATATCCAGGTTCCTGACACTTAAAGGAACCTGAATACGTATTTCCTAGAAATAGAAACATGTGTGAACCAGGACCTTGGCTGTCCCAGGGGATGTCTTTCTCTGTCCTTCACATGGAAGCTGATCTACAGTTCCTGGACATCTCTGATATTTGTTGGGGTTCAGACTAGTGGCTATTGGCTTGGCAAATCTGTTCCCATGATGCTGAATTCTTTCCGATAAAGCTGAACCATCTGAGTATGAATTTTGATGAATATCTGGATCATCTGGATATCTGATTGCCCTACAGCTGTGTAGGAGATATCTAAGAAACACTGGGAGTCATAGGGCAGCCCAGCCCTTAGCTGGAGACCTTGGCAAACTCAAAGCAGACTGAGTTAAAATCTAATGATATGGAGCATCTCCTAGGACATGTGGATCCAAGATGCTTCACAAGAAGCAGGAATTGAACTAATACTTTTGATTCTTTCAGTGAGTATGCTAGAGAAAAGACTATTGATTTCTGTGCAAAAAAGGTACCATGGCTCCCAGCACAAAGAGTCTTTCATGGCTCTGTATCCCAAGTAGGACAAGACATTTGTTTGGTACCTGGTCAGATGCCAAATTTCCTCCAACAGGTTTGATCAAGTAGCTGTATAAAACATTTCAAAGGTGAACTTGTCTAGAGGTAAGCAGGAGTAGGATGCTGAGCAATCCTGAATCAGGCTTACTAAGGTGGATACATAAGAAATTGCAAGATCAAGGTGCTTTTACCCTGGATGCGCTGGTGTCTTGACACTTGCTCTCTCTTACGTCTAGACAGCAACCAGTGAGGTGTCTTTTAATAAAATTCTGAAGGAAATTTCTAATCACAAAGCAACACTCTCTGGTGGTTGGAACACTGAGCTGGGATGCCGGGAAACTAGCTCCTATTCCTATTCAAACTGGTAGTTTTGACTCTTAAAATCTGATACTGCTTTTATTTCCCGTTTTCACCCTTTGCCTTCCTCATCCCTTGAGACAGCTGGAAGAATGATCTTGTCTTCATATACATATGACCACTGGACTAGAAGAACAATTTCAGGGTGCATTTTGGGTTTTTTGTTTGTTTTTTTGTTTGGTTGGTTGTGGTTGTTTTTTTTTTTTCCCAGAAACCTCTCACGGTTCTTTTAATATCAGTCCTGTCCCTTAGTAACCCTTACCTTTGAGGAGCAAGTGAAGCTCAAAGCACCCTCAAGCAGGGGCGATAATAGAGCATTAGACACCAAAATGTCAGACTGATTCTCTTTCCCCCTCTCCCTCCCACAACTCCTGCGTGAAGCCAGACTGCTTCACAGGAAACACTACCCTGGAAATCTGCCTCCTGTTCCATTTTACATTCCTGCAGCTCTAAATACAGCCAAACCAATTTCACTGTATTGTTAAAAAGGATCTAATTCTAACACTGTTCCTCTATGGTATAAACGCAAAGACTCATGCCTCCACTTTTTCAGTTTCTTTGAGACACAAATAGGAAGTCTTTCTAGTGGTATTCTGGTGGTGCAAAATCAGGGTGGATAAAGGTTTGAATCACATCTGTGTGTATTCCCCAAGCTTCAGACTGGAGTGGGGGCAGGAGCTGAGGACTCCTATGGCAAGTTGAACTGAGAAGCAGGCTTTTATGGATGAGTAATAAACTCATGAGAATTGGGAGTTTATTAACAAAAATGTTGACAGACCTTTAACTTTAGTGGTGCTACTGGGCACCGCTATATGTAAAAAAGAAACCTTTCTGCACTTAAAAAATTTATTAGCTGTAATTTTATTTTATTTTTTTGCTTTCCACATATAGAATATGTGCTAAGGAAACAAGAGCACTTTATACCCTGTGAAACCGGAGCTTTTTCTTTTTTTTTTTTACCTAGAGGATTTAAGGGTATTCTTTTTTAATACATGCTTTGTTTCTCAAGCTCTGGCATGTCTGAAAGTCCAGCCCACTCCTGTAAAGTTCAGTGGGATTGTTGGCTAGTTTCAGTGCAGCCCTACAGCCAGTCTGAAAGTCACTTGCTGACAAAAGGCATACACTGGAACGAGTGGCTCAGATGGAAGGGGAGAGCCTTGTTTCCTTTTCTTTGAAACACAGCTTACTCCATCCCTCCCATCAACTTGTGTGTTTTCCCAAATTAGATCAAATCCTGCCAGCAAAAATGATGGAGGAGATCAACTGACTTTTACCCAATTACGAACTGAGAAGTTTGCCTCGGGGTCTCAGAAACAAGCTGTTCCCCAGGACTGACTCCCTAATCTTCCCTGGTGTTTCTGCAAACCCTGCTCTGCCTCCATGGCTCTCCCAGTGGCCTGTGACACTTGCCAGTGGTTTGGAGCAGAGACCCAACCACTCGCTCTTGCCCCAGGAGGTATCACCACTCTGTCCAAAAGCTTCCTCCTACAAACACATGTCTACTTTGCTAATTACTCTGGCGTAGGAAGTTCCCTGGGTGAATTACCTTCATCTTTTGGAAAGAGGCACCATCCTGTCCTTTCTGCCTCCTCAACCCTCAGAAGCTGACAGCCCTTGCCAGCCAACCGTTTTCACTTGACAATGATGTTCTCTTTGTGGGGAAGGAAGAAAGCACCAGGAGGAGTTTCTGCATGCTAGCTGCTCACCAGCAGCTTCTTGGCCACTATTGGTTGTGGCCAGCAAATGATAATGCCTGGGAAAACCAACGCCGCCCCTCTGAGACGTCTCCTCCTGCACAAAGCAGGCTGAACTTTTCTCTCCTTCCTTGGCTGTGACCAGGGCAGCCTGCCCAGGGTAAGGAAAGCCAACTTTGTCTCTGACCAGCGGTAACAAGCACCACAGGAGAGGAAAATAGCTCCCTACACTACAAACAGGACCCCATGCATGGTATTTTACCCCCGCTCACCAAGAAACCTTTTGGCTTGCGGGCAGGAGCACACAGCAGAGCCAGGAGGTCATCATCAGCTTGGTCAGAGCAACTTCTTGCTTCAGACTCCAAGAAGAGCCTGAAACACAGTGAGGCACATGCCTCGAGTCTCGCAGGCTCACTCGGGTCACTGTATGGAACAAATCAGCCTGAAGTAACACAGACCACATTGAAGATCTGCAAGTCATTACCCATAATGATTATTCAGAAAGGGAGCTGGCATCAAAACCCTCTTCCCTCTCCTCCAGTCCAAATATCTCCCCCTCCCTTTTTCTTTTACTCCCTGGTGCTTTCAAGTAGCAAAGAGTATCTGAGGATTGTTTCCCTCCTGTTGTGAGTCATCAGAAATCAGCCTAGGAGCAAGGCACGATGGAGCCACAAGGAAAGGCTAACAGGCGGCAGGGAGCAGAGAGAGTTGGTCCTGTTCAGCTGTGCCTGTCCTTCTCCTTGTGGAAGCGTGCACCCGGTTGGGATGGGAAAGCATGGAGGCGAACACATGGGGAGACAGAGACTGTGAAGGCATCTCTGTTCTGCCTTGCTGACACAACCAAGAGGGAGGGAGAGCACTCCCAAGAGTAAAAACATTTGCCTTCACCCAAGAAGGCAGTGGATAGTGTAATGTCCAAGGTCTAGCTATTACCTTCTGGCTAGAAAACATCTTCGACCCCTCCCTCTCCTTTGCCCAGGTGGGAAGTATTCACTTGCTGATGCTCGCACCCCCCCCCCCCAATCTTTTCTTGCATTTGTGATAGCAAATATATTCCTTTTCTTTACCATTAAAGCAGGAACATGGATGAATGCACTTGGAAACCTTTACTTCTCCTATTGTAATGCCATATATACAAAGATATGCAAGAATAAAAGCAGCACAGAGCTTGGGGGAGCAGGAACTTTGGCTGGGGGTGATGCAGAGTACAGAAAAGCCTGCAGAAATGTTTGACTGTACCTTTGACTGGGAGAATGAAGAACTCTTCTCCGGGGCTTGTTAGAACTGTAACTGTCTAATTTAGAAGAGCAGGATAGGATGAATATTTTATGAGGGTTTTTCCACAGGGCTGTTAACATTTAGCAAACAAAAGACATCCGTGATTCATTTTCCTTCTCACAGGGGGCAAACGAGTTAACAGATGTAACAAGGGAATTAAAAAGGGATGCTCCCAGCACTAAGAACAGCTGTTGCCTTTAACAGGTACTTGGAAAACTGGGAGCTCTGAGGTTCACGCAGCACCTATAGGATGAGGTGGGTCTAGGGAAGAGCTAGCAAACTGATTCAAACCTGTTTTCTGCTCCAGGGTCCTTGGGTAAATACTGTTGCTCCCAGTCTTAGGACTTAGCTGTCTAAACACCTTTGACAATCTATGGCTGTGTTCCCCTTCTCTAAAAAGGTGAAGGAAATCTGCCATCTGTCTCCTGATCTAGCTAAACGGTAACTCCTGGGCTGTGGTCAGCATGGCCCAGCTAGTCATAACCTGACTCGAGGTACTTCCCCAGGTGCTCATCCTGCAGAGGAGGCATGAGACTGTGTTTCAGGGAGGGCCCTGACCACACCAAGAGAGGGAGCAGACAGCCCTGTCCACAACAGCTGCAATCTCTCTGCAGGGCTGTGGGGCAGGGGATTAGCACCAGTGGGGATGCAAAGAGGTGCTGCCTCTTCCATCTGCTGCTTGGTGAATCAGCCCCTCTGTAGCGCACCCTGTCAGCCCTGTGGTAGGTCAGTTGGGCAAAGAAATGCTTCCTTTCCACAGAGAGGTGTGCTGCTCCGGAGCAGGCAGCCTTGGGCACCCTGCCCCATCCTGCCAACTCCACCAGCCTACGTAGGTGTCCTGAAATTAGCCCAAACCTTTGAATAGGTTGGTCCACCCTGGGCCTGTGCCTGCTGCATTGTTAATGAGTGACTGAGCGTGGCATGCTCTGTCTCGCTCCTGGCTGCTCAGCTGCCTTGCACAGAGCCTGCAGACAGCCTGCTTAGGCTTTTTTTGTAATGTATGTTCCAGAGGATGCTCTCCACCAGCCTCTGTCGCAGGTGAGTGTCCAGCTTCAGTTTACAATGTACAGATTACAAAAAAATCCAGGTAGACATGCCCCTAGAGGTTGTTTCTTATACACACATGCGAGCACCTCCACACGCACTTCTTATATAGACACATAGACGTGCATATAATACAACACGCTGCCATGAAAATAATACTAACGCTCCAGGTGAGGCACACTGCCAGTTCCATCACTGGAGTTGGCACTGGTGACGAGCATTTCAAGCCTCACCTTTGCTAAACCATGTCATGCAAGGTCTGTCTCCAGGAGAATGTGCCCATTGCTGTAGTATGCAGACATTTAGAAAACGAAATAGGAGCCAGATGCACTAAAGAGCTCTAAGAGACTGAATGTTGTTTTTTTCCTAGTCCTTCCTCCACATTTTGCCTCCTTGTTCAGAAGTTCATGTCTAGCAAGAGCTGCAAAACCTGTTCTTGCAGTCTTCTCTAGAGAACCACATCAAAGCAGAACAGCGAGATGATGATCAGATATACTGGTGCAACCCTAATCCTTTCCAATCTCTAGGCTTCCCCTCCCTCCCACTAAATCTGACCACAGCTCTCTGCTATGGGGCCAATACTGCTTAGCCCTGTTTTAATCCTATTTTGGAAATCTATTATGACTGGTTCTAAAACATACATTGGGGACTAAACACAGATCACAGACAGGATGGAGCTTTTTGAATCAGTAGCAGGAGACAGACATGATGCAGAGCCCAGGTCTAAAGCAAGACAAGTGGCTCTTTTGATTGCACTCTCTGTCCCTGGAGTGCACTTCATATTTCAGCAGGGCTCACACACCTGTCTGTGCTGGCCTCTGCTTTGTTTTTCTCCTGGAGAAAGTGGAATATTCAGGCTTGATCCCTGTTCTAACATGATTCTCTGCAGTCATTTTCTGCAAGCAGCTCTCTTCTGATGCTGGAGGTCCAAGGCTGGGCTCCTTCCATGCCTGAGGGCCTAAAATCATGGCAGAAGTGTCATCACATCATGTCATAACACCAGTGTCTGCCAACTGCCACCCGCTTTGACCAATCTCACTGGTGCCTGTAGCTGAAAGCCATGATAATGCCAGCTTGCTAGTCAGCTGTCCCAAACTTGCTCGGAGCTCTGTTACTCTTTCAGAGAGAAAAATTATCCTGGGCTTCCTCTCGCCTACAGCCACCTCCTTGTGGCACTTTCTGTGTCCAGCCCAGACAGAAAACTCAGCCCAGAAACAGATTTTAGTTATGTTCTGGAGTATGAGAGGGTCTGTACCCATGTTATCCATTACGCTGGTCCCAACCATGCTCCTATCTATGCATGACCCCACCTACCTCCTCGCAACTTTAGGAAACCAAAAACAGGCAGGAAAGTTTTCTTGGCTCCTTCATAAGGGAATCTGATACCACCTGGAGCAGGGTAGAAGGGGATACACAGGTAAAGAGCTACCAGAAGTCATGCTGATGGTGATCTGCTCACACAAAGCGCAGATGAAGAGCATACCACATCTCATCCAACTGCCTGGCGCATGCTCCTATGGAAAATACAAAGGTAGCCTCCAAGTCTTTGTGCTTGGGTTGCACTGGTGGAAGGCATGCAACCTGCTTCTACGTCCTGTGAAAGCAAAACATGGGAAAACATGAGTCTCAGGTTCAGATTCTCTCTCAAATATTTATTAGGCTAGCGATTGAGGGGCAAAGGGGAAGAAGACCCAATACGTACTGTAGAAACACACAAAGAAAGTCTCTGGGCAGTTGATTTATGTTATGGCTTTGAACCAAATACAAATCTCTTTGTTTCTCAACTGACCCATCTGTGAAGGGGGAATAAAAATGCTGAGTTAAGACTGATGATTTTATTTTGTGGAAAAAGCAACTACATGTAGCACGGAAAGGCAGTGTTTCTACTAATATTTGCACTGATTTTTGTACTGATAGCAGAATGTATTATTACGTACTAATTGTCAGGAAGCTGAATGGCATGTGTTGGAATAAATTAGGAGGCTTAGAAAGCAGTGTTTCAACAAGACCTAACACAAAATGCTAAATGACATACAATAGCAATGTACTGAAGACAAAGGTGAGTGGCTCTGCTTGGGTAGGAATGAATTCAGCCTTTTCCTGGAGATATACCAAGAATGAAATTGTTACCATATTTCAGCTTCTGTTCCAGTCCCTTTCATAGGGTGATATCCTTTTATTATTTGGCCTTGGGACGTCATCGTTATTGAAAACACTATTGAGTGACACTCATGAAAATGAGAAAACATCAAGCTGTGTTAAGGACAGGCCTAATGGAGTGCTGAGCACTTCTTCCTAAAGCCAGTTCTGCTGAAGCAACTCACTCCTGACTCACAAAACATATCATACACCAGTGATAACTCACTCTCAGCTCCAGGTTTCCTCGTCATGATTTACCGCTCTCCCTAGTATTCTGTGGTTGAGTTTTCAAGGCCACTGATGCATAAACAGCATCTTCAGCCCTGAATGTCCCTGGAATACAGTCTGCTGTTTACTTAGATATTCAAAGAGATATAGGTATCTATGTGTTTATATACATGTATATGTGTATGTATAAATATGTATATATGCTGCATGTACTTTTCCAAAGCTCTCACACATTAGTTAATTAACTGCACGGCACAATTAATTAATTCATTGTTTGGAAATTCCAGTAGCATTAGATGAATGATTCCAGCAGGAACTTAGCCAGACAGACGATTTCAGAAACTTCTCTCCATGGCTTTGTCATTCTGGGAAACAGGGTTTTTTGCAAAAAACTTTTACAGAACAGATGGCTCATGTGAAATACTTGAAAATCCACCAAATCGCAGCTGATAAAAACAGATAGCTTCACTGAACCTGGTGGGTGCTAGGTAACTTGCAGGGGAAATAAATTGTGTGTGACACTGATGCTGCTAGTGGTTATTGGTTTGGATTTTTGCTATTTCCCTTGTTTGTATGATTTGCTTTTTAATTAAGCATAGGCATTTGCACTATACTGCGCTGTGCTGGATACAAGATAGAGCACATGAGTCTTTCTGCTTCATCTCCCTAACACAAGCCTCACTAACCATCACAACCTTCCTTATCTGCTCTGTCATCAAACAGCACAAGGTGACACTTGCTGCAAGCAGTTTTGTAAAAGGGATGCCCCACCAGTTCCTGTCACTGAAAGAGTAAGCAGAGCATGGCATATTCCTCTGAAACTGGGACTGTGCAGGATTTAGGGGAGAAGAAGGGAGGAATTTTCTTTAAGAAGCCTCTTTCTGTGAAAACAAAAGCCAGGTCTGAGTCAAGACTCACATTTTATTGACTTTCTTTCTCTTAACTAGCATTTTTCTGGGAAATTTTAACAGTCTAGTCTCTACATTTTCAGTCTGAAATGAACTTTTAGAACTTCTGAAGGCCAAAATGGAGGGAAAATGTTTCCATTTCTTTCAAAACAACAATTTCAAACTGTCTAACAATCTACAATTTAGGAAGAGAAAAAAAGCGAGAGCAAAAAAGAAAATCAGAACTTTTGTTTCTGTGTTAAACTGTTATGAAGCTGTGGGATTTTCTTTTTGTTTTGAATTCCAAATTTGAAATGAACTTAGAAGTCATGTTCCTGTCACACTCTCCGTTTTATATCCAATTCATTCACCCATGCTGGGCTGATATCAACGACAAGAACAGATACATCGTAGGTGGAGAATCAATGATGTGATTGACTTTTACTTTGGTGGAGTTCAAGAAGTAGTTCTGCTTCTAGGGAACATTTGTCATTTAGAAACACCCCGCAAAGACACCAAGCAGCCAACAAGCAGTAAACTTGTAGTTTCAGTGCAGTAAACTTGTAGCTTCAGTGCCAGAGCAGTGATACTTTTTGCCTGAATTACACGTTAGCTTCTGATCTTTGATCTAGTAAATGTAAATCTCATCAGTAGGGGTACCTTAAATACCTGTAGGTATGAACACTTGTAGGCACCTACATGTAGACTTTAAATGTCCATGTCCAAACATGAAAACAGGTCTCTCTGAAGGAGGAAATGCAGAACGACAACCAAGGGTTAGTTGATGGCTCTTTCTCTAGGCAATCTTTAATGCTACCAATTGTAACATATATTACATGTGTACATTTCCTCTCCCTTAGCACCTTCATCGGTCTCCATGGATCTCCTTTCAGAGTTCCTCCACAAAGTCCTGTTTACTCTTATACTGTAGATGGAGTCCTGAAGGACAGAGAAAACATCCTCACAAAGGAGGAAGCTGAGCCTGTCACCCAGTTATCACCAAGTAACTTCTGAGTAACCTGGAGGTAAGTTCTCTTGGGAAAAGGATACCCACTTAGATAAATCCCTTCTAGAGGGATTCAGTATGGAAGTGTTCTGATCTGCCTGGTTGCTAAGGGAACTAACGAGGAAACGGGCAGAGGCAGGTTCTGCAATTGTGCCATGCTGCAGGAACATAACATTTCCTTCTGCTCTGAAAAATAATATAAATGAGATGGCCAGGGAGCTTTCCTAGCCAGGATTTTCAAAATGTTTCCAAATGGAAAACAAGCACATCCACTGGGTAGCAGTAGGTATCATGGAGGTTTCCACTGCCAATCCCTTGCCAAAACCACATAAAATGTCCTTTGCCTCAGTAGATGGTGGCATGCAGACAGCTCTTCAGAGACTCTGAATTGCACAAAATATGCTGGAATTCCCTTTCCCCCTGGCACAGCAGAAAGGCAGGCACTAGATGGGTAAAGGGCTTCACAAATGCTTCTCAAAGGTCTGAAGATATCTTCAGGACAGCAGGGCTATTTTTTTGCCAGTTTACCAGGGATGAGGATTAGGAATAACTAGGTCGGGAGGTTTTGCTGTTGCCAAAAAGCCTGGCCAGAGGAGCTGGGAAATGCACCAACTTAATGATGGATCTAGGGGCTGCCAGAGGGTAAGTACAGAAAACATTAACACTGTTCAAGGCCTCCTCTTTACAGGAGACTTGAGCTAGCAAAAACATCTGCCAAGGTCCTGACTGAGTGGATGAGTCTGATGCTGAGCATATATGTTGAGTGAAGGCTTCTGGGATACTCTACACAAAATTCCATGATTTGTGTTTTCTTGCTGGGACATCCAGCCAAACCTCTAAAGGTGAGAATTGTCCTTGTATTATTAAGATGTCTGCCAATTCCAGAAGGATCTGTAAAAAATTGTAGTTCTCCTCTCATGGATAAACCTACAGAGCAGTTCTTCAATGATTCTGCAGGAGGACACCTTACTTCCTCCAGATCATAGGTATATGATTGGGTCTACTTTCCTTGTACTCTTTTCTTAGGGAGTGACCCTCAATGAATTCCAGATGAATACATTTTTTTTGTTTTGGTTTGGTTTGGGTTATTTTATCCAAGTGGTCTCCACTGGGGGTTGAAAGCCAAGCTGGTAGATTTTTCTTGTATTATCAACCTTTGGAATGTCTCTCTCTCATTGTTTTAGCTCTCCTCCTTCATATTCAGCAGTGAAATGTGTAAATTGCACCTCCTTTTAAAACTGTTTTAACCCTTTCACATCATGCAAGGCCTCAGAGAAAAAGGAAGGAACGCCCCATTCTCTCCTGCTTTACTTACTTACAATTTCTAGTATTAATTACTACTCTGTTAGGCTCCGTAAAGAGACACAGCAGGATGCAGCCTTTGCCTTTTATAGCCATTTCCAATTGAAGACTAGGAAACAGGAATTTAGAGCAGGTACAGGTTGAAGAGTCGAGACCTCAAGACCGTGGACATCACTCTCCTGACTGCAGTGCTAAGAAGCAGCATGTTACATCCATAACTAAATTGAAGAGAATTTTTTTAGAAAATTAAAACTCTGAACTATTCTGTGCCAATATCTCTTTCACAGAGGAAGCCTTCAGCTATTACACCCCTGATTCAGACATTTCAGTTCAATGTCTAATGTTTAATGGCCTGAACCCTGGCCTATGGGTCTGAGAGTTGGGTGCTTTAAGTATCTGCAGTTTTTGTTGACTTCACTTGGGTATGTAGGTGCCTCTCACTTCTCAAAACCAAATTCTTAATGGTTTCTTCCAGTGAGTTTCTGTAAGGAAAAGGAATTTAATTCAGAGCTCATTAGTCAAGCCTGGAGACGTTTGGTCATCTAGGTCATAGGCTTGGGACTTTCTCCTCTGAAGACATGCATCCGTCTATGCTCACACTAGGAGGAATAACTGTGCTTCCCAGAACCGGACTTGCCTCTGCTAGTTCCAACCAAAGAGAGGAATGAAAGAGCTAGCTTTTTAAAATGTAATTAATACTAATAGAAAATAAATAGATGCATATGTTCCCTGTGGCCCATGATGACCTTTTCTGAGAATGCTCGTTCATACTTAACTGCGACAAGCAGTGGGTGGTTTTCCAATGAGCAATCACCTCAGGCTGGAAGTTGGGAAGGGAAGGAAAGGAGAGGAGCCAGATGTCCTGAGCAGAGGGCTGAGCACCAACAAGATCAGAGCCCATCCTTGGTAAAGCCTATAATACAAGGGACCTCTCAGCACAGTCCCGTACATCTCAAGCCCTGTCCAACCATCTGCATCTTAATTCAAAAGTTTACATGGAGCCAGCTCTACCCCTGCCACCCATCTGAGCTGAACTGGAACTGGGCCACCAGCAGGGTCTGGTTTTGATTAACCTTCTCATTCATGCAGCGTCAACCAGCTTAATTTTTTTATTATTGCTGTGAGAGAGAAAAATTAAAGAAGGAGTTGCCTGGCATGGTGCAGCCTGCAGCTGTTTCATCTGAATTTCAGAGAGCGAGAGCGGAAGTATGGAGAGACTTGGCTAAACTGGAAAAAGTTAAGGGGGGATCGGGTACATAAAACACAGCTGCTACTGGGCAAGGGTCTGACTCCTGGGCCAGAAATCTGGATTGCAATACCCTCTCGGAAGCTTGGAAATAACATCTGTATTGATTGATGTTTGTCCTTTTTCTTTTAGCCAAACCCTGTTTCCAGCTGCTTGGATGTTTTGACAGAGCCTGAAATTCGGCTTTTCTTTCTATCGTCTCTTTCCCTCCATTTTCAGTCTACTTTCTTCTTGACACAAGCAAAACCCACCGACAACCCAACAAGACCACAACCTCTTGCCCTCGGTCCTCTTGTACCGAGGCCTTGCACATGAGAGCAAAAAACCTCTGTTCTGCACAGTATTTCTCCCTGCACTGAAAAGGACCAACTCTCATTTAGATCACCTTGAGATTGCCTCACCGCAAGGAGTTGAATGTCTAAGTCACTGTAAAATGAGGGTCATTTTTGTGTCTTTTGGTTTATGCTGATATCAGTCTAGCTTGTAGCAGCCAGTTGTGCCCGCTACACAAAGCACTTTTGCGAGAAAGGCTGATGCAGCTCCTCAGAAGACTCTTCATAATGTTGATTGAGCTGGCCCCGGAGCCCAGGCTTGGTGAATGATGTAATCTTTCACCTCCAAGTTCAACCTGGAAAATTGCTTTCAGGGCTATTACTTTGGCATCTTTTATGTGCTTGAAATTCCAGAATGATGAAAATAAGGAAAAGAAATAAACAGACATATATGTTAAAAGACAAGAAAAGAATTTTTTTAAAAAGAGAGACAGAAAGAGAGAAAAAAATGGACAAAAAAGCAACATTATGATTCTTGCATTGAGTCTTGTTTCCTAAGTAATTGCAAGAAATGAAAAAGAGCCAGTTTCCCAGGTGAACACTGCAGAAGTGTACATGGACTTTATTAGTTTCCCAGAGGTTTAAACAGAGCTTGACATTTCACATTTCACTGAACATTACATTCGTACAATGGGTTGGGTAGTATATTTTTGAGCCAAAAGTTCTCAAACAAGGGCGTCTAACTCTCTGAAGCCAAATCCCTATTTGGGCACCTAAAATTTCTGAACACCCACAGCTTTTTCTGATTTTGATTAGATTTGTTTGTGCTCAGCACTTCTGAAAAATCTCTCCAATTTTATTTAGGTGCCTGTTGGCAGGGCTGTCTACACTTCAAAGAAAAAAAAAATGGAGAGAGGAAGAAAATGGAAAATAAGCAGTATTCTTAACTTGAGATGACTTATAACAGAGGTTCAAATTCAACTTTAGGATCCTTTATTGGCCTAACCCAAACCGTTCTGAATTGTTTTGGCTCCACTAGTGCTCTAAACAATGTTGACTAACTTAGGCTAGCTATGCCAAATTAAGAACATTTCTAAAATGTATTTTTAGCATAGATTTACTCTGTTGATTTCTGTATGTTACCTTAAGGACCACAGCTGGAACGTTTTGCCCCAGGACCTTACTCATTAAGCTTCAAGTAGAAATATGACCAAGAATGGGGAACATTTTCCTCTTAAATAATTTCTCCTGCCTGTACCCAAGACCAATTCCCAGCACAATCTGCATACAGGACAGCAGGTAGCAGACAGAACCAGAAACCCCTTATAGAAGGGCTCATGTTCTGCCTTTTGGTACCTGCATGAAGAGCAACAGGCAACAAAATTGATTTAGTGTGGGTCCAAGGATTACATCCAAAAGCAGCTCTATGGAAGAGAGGCCAAGATCAAGATAAGAAAAACAGCAGGAAGTTATCCAGTGCCCAGCAAGGGGTGTCCCAAGGAGCAAAGCTGCTGGGACAGGTCATCATGGGCCATGAATGAGGTAAGAGCTCCTTTCTCCTTACGATTTTTATGTCTCAGTTCCTCATATCTCCTGCCATTTTCACTCAATCCCTAGTCTTCCTTCGGGCAAATTTCCATTGGTTTTGCCAGAGGAAGTACTGAGTAACAGCTGAGTCAGGTTCTGAAGACTTGAATGTGCGATCTTATACACGACGCACTGCAGAAATATGCTCCACTGAGTGATGGGTTTGGGAGCAAGGGAAAGGAAAACCCCAGCTGCAGGTGCACCCCCTTCCCCTCAAAACCAAAGAACTGAAGAACTTTTAATCTCTCATAATATTTAGTTTAATTCTTTTCAAGGGGGAGGGGGAAAACTGAGCGTCAGATTATGTAACTTTAAAAAATGTGTTTCTACTTAAAAGCTAATCAACATCTCCCACATCAGACAGTAAACGTGGTGCTGTTGAGCAGGATTATTCCTGATCTCTGCTTTGTCTCAGCTGTGGATTAAAAAGCGTAATGTTATCCTGTTTAATATTTTAACCGTATGGGCTGCAATTTCATGGGCAATTATATGACAAGGGAAGTGCTCAGCAAGCCAGTCACAACCCAAAAGATTGTTATTTCCCTAAAAGCTACACTGAAATCTTTGCCAATGGTAATAGGGGTCTGTCTCATCACCTCTCTCTTCCACAAACCTCTTTTTATTTTTTTACTGCTTTACTCCCTTACTAAGCCACTTTTTTGCCCAGTGCTGCAGGGAGGACTAGAACTGGGACTTGTACCTGCAGAGTGGGTGCTCAGCACCAGATACACACAGCTGCACATACGAAGCCATTCTCAGCGCATCAAGATAACAACTATATCCCACCCCACAGCCCCAGCCAACATTCTCTGTTTGAATCGGCTGGTGGATTGTGCTTTTCCCCATTTGGTACATCTTGCGCTTACACAGCAATGAGGATGAACACTGAGGAAAAACTAGGGTGAATGTTTAGCCGGGTGTCAAGAAACGGTCTTGTACAGTGTGGATGGGTTCTCTCAGCCCCTTGCATGCACTAGACTAGACTAGACTAGACTATTCTAGTTGGAAGGGACCTACAATGATCATCTAGTCCAACTGCCTGACCAATTCAGGGCAGCGACCAATACTGAGTCAGTGTAGTTCCCAGTCCAGTCCTAGAGGACACTGCAAAGCTGAAGGCTGTCCTGTGATGAACTTATTTCCAGCCTCAGATCGAACCTTCTATTTCTCTATCAGTGGCCTGCACTGAGCAACTTTGGTATGTTTTGCAAAGCTGGGCTCATTTAGTGTTGATGAAAGATGACATACTACAAAACCTGCATCGGGATTTTTTTCCAGCGTGGTAACTTGATTCTTTTTACCCAAACTTTCGCTGAAGGTGTAATATGTTGTTTGTTTCCCATCATATCTCACAGTGAAATGTGGCTGTGCAGTCTTTCAAATGACTTGTAGGTCATCCCACTCATTATGACATTTCACCTGTGATGGTAGACCTAATAGATAGATATAACTAGTTTTTAAAATATTTTGCAATGAATTACACAAAAGTTGGAGTTATACAAGGGCTAAAATCTGACGTCTTCGCCCAGACAAAACTCACATGCAAGCCAATAGGAATTTGGCTTAAGAAAAGAATTCAGGATCTGACTCAACAGTAACTGATTTTAATAACACTAATACTACATTAATACCGTTCATGCAGAATACAGTTTGAATTACCATTTTTTTAGAAAGAGTCACAAGATTTGTGTAAACAAATAGATTAAAAGTCTTCATCCTAAATGGGAAATATATTGGGCTACAGAGCACTCCTGGTTTTTATATACATATTTGTGAAATTGAAGATAAGAAGCATTTGAATTTTGTTCTGGCATCTGCAAACTCATAAAGCAATGCAGATAAAGTAGCATGTATGATGGCTGAGTGTTTGAGTTCCTGGTGATTCACTGTGATCGAGGCCAGGAAAATTGAGTTGTACTGAAAAAAGGGGAAAGATACAATGGTAGTGAGTGAAAAAAATCAATTTCACATGTACCAAAGCAGACAGCTAATCAAGTCCTGGACTTGGTTGTCCAAGCTGGCTGTTTCCTAATGTCCTGCTGGTTTAGAGATTCGATTGGATCCCTCTGTATTTTTTAATGTTACCAAATAAATGTAAATACAATTGCATAAAGTATAATCCATGGCATGGTATATTTGAGCTCATGAGTTCCACATGGCTATAGGAATCTATTTTATTCACTATAAAACACTAACAGCCTATAGATCATCTTTGTTTCCTTATTGTTTTTCTGGGTGCAATGTATATAATTTCATATTTGGATGGATTTTGAAACAAAAGTGAATACGAACACAGCATGAATGTAGTTTACGTGACTTCCCCTCCTAACGAATGTGTTCTTAAGCAAATGTGCATAATCCTCATCTGTAATTTGGAAACACGTTAAGTACCTGTGAAATGAAAAATATCATCATGTACTTTTACCAGTTTAGTAAGAGAAACTGCTTTTCTCTACATGGACCAGTCAGTGGAAATGTTAGAGTTTCTAAAGACACAGGGAAGATGATGGCATTTTAATTAGGTTATAACTAAAAATAAAACTGCAGAGATTTTAGTGACTAGACTGTAAGACTGGTCTGCCCTTAAGCTCCACAAAGGGGAAGCTGTGCTTCTCTGGGTGCAGAGACAGAATGTGACGAGAGCCCACGAGAAATGGCTCTGCTCCTAGCGAGGAGGCACAACGGGATATTGCTCAAGTTTTTGCCCAGCATGTGTTCCCACTGAGTGAGTGTGGGGACTTTCACACCACATTCGCCACATCTCACGGGCACAATTTTGGAGATGGGCGACCCGTTCTCTGGTACATGGCGTGTAAGTAGTCCAATGGTTACTGCCCAGAGCTGGTCCCAAATCCTTGTCTTCTCACCAAAAGTACCTAAGTGCTAGGAGGGAAAGACTGGCCAGCAAAAACAGAAGCCATCTGCTCAAAGGGGACCTATCATGTACAGCTGGGCAGTTATTTTTCTGACGGTCACAGAAAACTCAAGTCAAGGAAGGGGAAAACATATTTCCTCTCAGTAGGTTAGAATTAGGACTTTCTATCCATGTCTCAGGCTATTGGAGAACATTTCATGCACTTTGGGGGACTTTTTAACTACACAGGTGCTTTTGCGAAGGAGGATTTCCAAGAAAAGGAAGATTAAATCAAACCAACCAACTCTACCCAGTGTTACTAGGAAAGGGAGATGATATCACAAGACAGAAACCCTGTTACTGTCATTTATACCAGAACACAGGCTTGTGGGCATGTGGCTGTAGGGAGGTGCTGAAGTCTTTGCTGGAATAGCTACGTACCCTGTGAGCTGGAAATCATACCAGCATCCAATCCTCACGTCTTCAAATTCTTGGCAACGTGAGATCCACGACAATTAACTGATAATTATGAGGAACTCACCACAAAAGGCTGTCTTGCAAGTGCAGGCAGAATATGCTGATTTTTTAGTTTGCATAGATTTGCCTAGTGAGTCTCGCATAGCTAGGTCTCACTCCGAACTGAGGGCAATGCAGCTTGTATGCCTTTCTAGAACAGGCAGAAGTTATAGGTAAAATTCAGAAATCACTGCATACTACAAGCCAGTTTAAAGAAGAAAGAAAAAAAATGAAGGTGAAGAGAGACACGATAAATTGTCTTTCAGTATGTGGCAAGTTGTTATGAAGAGGTTGGTGGTTGATCTTTTACTATAGCAATTAATGAAAAGATGAAGGGAAAAAATCCCAATTTACAGCAAAGAAAATTTGGGTTGGAAATTACGAAGAATATAACTGTAATGGGAACAAGACATTTAGGAGGACATATACTCCCTTTTTGATGAAGCTTTTTGAGGCTTGACTGCTGTCTATACAATATGTTCAGCACATACATCTGTCTCATTGGAGGGCGGTAAAATAGTGTTTCTCTTGAGACCCCTTCCTGTTACACAATACTGCAGTCTCTGGTATTTTACAGAAAATAAATAATTATCTGTGACTATGTGGGTATCTAAACTGAGGTCTTGATTTGGCCCCAAAAATGCCAGACAGAAAGCAGTAATTGTGAAGATTAAGTCCAGAACAAAACCTCCCAGGAGTTTAGATTAATTCAGATATGGGTCTCTTATTCCGCAGGTGTTTTGGCTGGCTAGGAAATTAGGTCATTAACTATCATTATCATTTTAAAAGTTGTTTATGGAAGCTCCCTAGGTGCTTTCCAGGGATTCAGTAACTCCTGCACACTGCTTAGAAGAGCTGACATGCGGGGATGCAGTCTTCCCAAAGTCTGGGGAGGTCTAGCTTTGTGGATTTGACTATAACCATGTTCTGAGTAACAACAGTTCAAAAAAATGGGAAATTAAGAATTATTGCATCCTCCCCATCCTATAACAGACTGGGAGAAGAAGCCAGGACTTGACTCCCCATTCTCCACAAGCCCATGACATTCCAGCTTTTTGGAGTGTTGACTGAGAAGGAGGCAAAGCCATGCTAAGGGTTACTCCAGCAGTAGATGCATTTCAGCAAACATTAAAATCCAAAGGGAAGGGAAAGAACTCACATTGGGTATGAAAATCCCAGACATGAGAGCAAGCCTTGGTGTCAGGTAGAATTTGCCCTACCTTTTACACAATTCCCATAATTGCTCTTACCACATCAGATAATTACCTGGTCCTTCTGTGTTTCAGCTAGTTGTGGGCAGGGCTGCCAAAAGCTTGGAGGTTATCTTTGCTTAAGCATCCAAGTATTAAAAGGCTTAGCCAAAGCTTATCTCAGATTCTGGAGGCTTCTATGCTGGCCTCTCCGTCACCTTCCTTTGCAGGATCCAAAACCTTTTCTCTCCTCAGTCAAAGGTGGCCACTGACTTCGAGGAAATCCAGATATATCCTATCCTTACATTATCCAATTATTTTCAAAACACCGTTGATTACAGTAGCAGTACTATTGCTAGAGATGGGCTTTACCTCTTCATCTGAGGCCTGGGTTGAGCCTTCCCCAAGATGTAGATCCTGATTTTGGTTTGATTCAAATGGATTACAGAGTAGTGCCTCAGCAGCATTCACATCTATATCTGAACTCTGCAAGAGTTCAAAGCTGTTAATTTCTGGCTCACTCCTGAACACTTGTGTTCCTGCACCAGCCACCGAATCATGCAGTCTTTATTTTTTACCATCTCTATCTTCTTGGTTAACTGATAAAATAGTGAAAATGGAACTTTACGAAACTTCCTGGCTTAAAATCATATTTCAGGTGAGAATGCACCAGGCACTTATCTTCAAGTCACTTATGAACGAACAGTTTTGGAATTGTTTAAGAAGAAAAGTGCAGCTGCCCGAGGACAGTGGGAGGTGAGCCAAAGTGAGCGGAGTTTAGGTGGGAAATAGAAATTATCAGCAGGGTACCAGAGGGGAGAGGCACGTCCAAATTTGTTTCTGGGCCTTCCGTGCTACCATCCTTCCTGCTTGAAATTTGATATTGTAAAGTCCAAAAAAGTTACAGAGCTGAAATTCCTCCTATCGCTGCAAATACCTCCTGTTTTCAAACTGTTGCAGGTTCTACTTCTCAGTAATGCATTCCTCGTGTAGCAGCATGAATCCACAGAAATACACAGAAACCAGGCTGGATTCCTTAAAGCATTCAAATAATATTAGTCTGAAAGTACTAGAGAAGCAGTTAAAATACTTGTGAGGGTGGGTTTGTTTGTTGGGTTTCTTTTTCTTCTTTTGTTTTTTTTTCCCTCCCTGGACTTCTTCTGTTTCCTTTCAATGTTATCTTAAGCTTTCAGGTTCCCTTTCCCAACCGCCTTCTTGGAAAATGGGCTGTCGTTTCTAAGCCATCTCCCCAACGATCAGTGGTTTAGAAATGTTTGTTTTTCAAATACCTTAATTGTATGGTCTACCCAGAAGTGATCAGCACCAAAAATTATATTTCAGAGCTAAACACAACCAGATGGAGAGAGAACAGCCAGCCGTTTGAAAAAAACCTAAAAAACCTTTCTGAGCTCCCCATGTGGTTTGGTTGATCACTGGTTAATTTCATAATGATTTCTCTTGCAGATGGGTGAAAATAATCTGGGTTTATATTTATCTATCAGAAGAAAGAGCCAGGCTTTCAAAGACGACTCAGACATATCAATATCAGACAGGCTGTGGAGCTGGTACAAATGCAGCTACTCCTGGCTTCAGGGAAACATAAAACCCTTTTCAGAGGCAAAGTTTTTCTTTGTAACACACTCACACTGGACTCTTGGTTTTCATTAGCACTCGCTCATCCTGTTTGAAGACAGAGATTCCTTGCACCTTGCTTTTGCTCTCAGGTGGATTGAATTACTTGCTTTTTTAATTCAGAGAGAAATGGAACAGCATACAGTGTCATAGGAGATATAAATTATATTGGGGAAAGACATTCCGTGCCGTCTACTATATTCACATAGACTTTATAAAGAAACATATACACCCTGTTCAGTGCCAGAGTCATCCTCAGGAATCGTTTTGCTGGCCTGGGTGAGTTTGTTCTTTCCTCTTGAAGCCCTTCTGAATGACACTTTGTGCCCCACTTTACTCAAATAGAGATTTAGTTCATTGACACAGCTTGCCTGTAAGGTCCTTGGACAATTCAACAAGGTGATGGAGGACAGGTGGATGAAGTGGTCCTGCCGTCATCCAAAATCATCTATATTCTTTTGTGGTTGAGAGTGGGACATGTTTTCCAGAAGACAGTGCTGATGGCAGGAAATAACCTTGATAATCAGATACCAGTTCCTTCTGCTCCGGACAGTCAAAGGTATTTGTTCATTCCTGTGTCTTAGCGTGATTGCAATCTGGGAGAGATAGAAGCTTCAGGGCCCGACATCTTAATCAGGAGTCCAAACAAGACTCACACTGTGGAAACACTCAGATGCAGCAAGAGGCAGTAAAGTCAGGAGAGGGGATGAAGGGCAACACAAGAGTCATTGGGATTACAAGTCCTTGCAGATGCTTGGAGAGGAGCTTCATCTGCAATTGAGACCCTATTGGCCGTTAGAACAGGTTATTTCCGTGCCCTGAACTTGGAGGAATTGCTCAGAAAATACAGAGCTTGAAAGCTCGCTGGGCTGAACCTCAAAGTGGGCTTGTTGTCAGAAGCCTTCAAAACTATATCCTCTCCATAACTTGCTGGGAGAAGCTAAAACGAATTGGGGTCGTTGAATTAACAGGCCACAGAATTAAACGACAACTGCAGAGTGGTTTAAAGACAAGTAATTGTATTAATTTCCCTTGCTTGTAGAAAGGAAGCCATATCCAATAAGCACTGGAGGAGGAACATAGGTTTTACAGATCTGCTTGGGAAGGGGGTACAGAGAATTTTTTTAAATACTCCTTTTCTATTCAGCCTGGTAAGATATCTAGAAATGCACAGAGCATGGTTCCGAGCATGTTTACATTGGTTTGATACCCCTAGAGCTTCACAGCCGGTGTCAATGAGTCCTAGTGCAAGCAAGACCTAACTCAGACACTTGATTTTACATGTGTTGCCTGGGAGAAGATAGGAACCTTGTACTTCAAAAAACCAAAAATAAATAAATCAACTACAAAGAAGTTGCCTCAGGCAGGAGCCCTCTTCAAGGCTTACGTTTAAAGGCACAAGTGAGGAACTGCAGAAATAAAATAGGCCCCCAAACACAGAGGCAACACCCCACAGGGTTTCTTACCAGAAAGTGTCCTTCAGGAGTCTCCGCAGCTGGTGGACAAATTCTGATACCCTCACTTCAAAAGGAGGTTCTTGCCTGAACAACAGCAGCCTAGTTACTGAGGGAGGAAAAGTCTGCTATCTCTTCATGGAGATGCTTGACTGAGAAGTGGGTCTGGGGGAGACGAAAACAGGTGAGGAGAGGGATAGGGGAGGAGATGGCTCAAAAAACCCCACAAATCCTGTGAGACTCACTGATTGAAGTGTAAAGAGCAGGCTGTGGAGTGAGGGGCTAGGACTGGTCAGAGAAGGAAGTGGAAGGGAGCTTGGTGAGGCTGCTTGCTACAATCCTGCTTGCTGGCAGAGGGGACAATTTTGCTGCTCACTGAAGGGTTAGAGGAACACACGACAAATTAAGTACACTTGACAGGAGATAGTATCCACAAGATGTGTATGATGGAAAAGAAGGAAAGAAGGGAAAGAATACATTGACAAATCATAGATCCATTCGGCTTGAGATCTAAAGAAAGTACTACCATGCTTTCATAGATATCAGAGACCACTACATTTCATCTGCTATCTCTTTTATGGGGCCATCAAGGCCCTTGTTTTCACCCTTGCCCATTTTTTCATTGCTTTTTATGCCTCTGTGTGATATTAAGGTGTAAAGGAATATACTAGCTACCTCCCTGGCTGCTGCAAATTAATAGACGAGAGAGAAAGTCTGCAGTCCAAAGGAGAGAGAATAGTCTTAACCAAGACTGCCCTGAGAGAAGTAGTTGAAACGGGCTGGTGCACAGCTGTTATGCATCAAGGCTCTCCCAGGTCTCAAAAGGCTTGACAAATAGAACTAGGGAATAACGAACTTTTTCTGTTCCACCACCAAACAAAATATTGCTGGAAAAAACATTTTATTTTGGACTGAGATTTTTTTTCCTTTTTTTTTTGGAGAACAAAATCTCAAAATTAATTCTGGACCAAAGAAAAATATTAGGCTTTTTTGTAGTGATTCCACACTTTTTAAATCTTCTATGAAACTTTTGTCTTTAAAAAGATCAACTTTAAAATAAAACATAATTTCAAAACAAGAAATAAAATATTTTTATTTGATGACATCAAACCAAAATTTTTCATTAATTTAAAAAATATTCCCACTTCTTTTGGCTGAAACTGTTACCTAAATGAGAATCATTCCTGTCCTCTCCTGTTGTTTAAGCCATGACTTTGGTCTGTCACAAGCATGGAGAAGCAGAACATCTATTTCCTGTCTGCAGCATTCTTCTACGTATATGATAACCAACATCTCTTTCTCCAGGTCATGTTTTCTAAACCTCCAACCATACCACTCGCCTCAACTTCCTCCAGTTGATCTCCATCTTATTTGGCATCACAGGTCCAAAATTACCCGTAGGACTTTGGAAAAGCCTCCAGCTAAGGCTTTATCAATGTTGAGCTGCAGAAAAGGATTACTGCACATATTTTGCAGGCGACACTTGTGTTTATACATCCCCCATGCTGTTTGTCTTTTTTGCAATATTACGACACTGTTGACTCATGTTCAGATTATGCTCCACTGCAACCCCAGATCCTCACTACCCAGAGAGCATTACCCACCCCATATTTGGGAAAACGATAATTGCTGCCTAAGGAATGAAGCTTTATATTCATTCCTACTGAAGAGCACTTTATTTTTTTTCAGACCATTTCTCCAGTTTGTCATAAGCATACTAAACAGTCCTCCTGCCTTCCAGCATTTACAATTGCTCCCAGCTTGGTGTCAACTGCAAACTTAATAACAAATCTCTGTATTCCATCATTCAGTCATTAATGAAAATATTGAATAGCACAGCAAGCAGGAACAAATCCCTGTAGAACTTTACTCCTATATCCTTCCATTTTGCCAGTGAACCATTGATAACTACTCTCTGAATAGAGTTTTCCCACATGTTCAATTACTTGCCCACTATGACCCTTTGAGAGCCATCACTTTTCAGAGAACAGTCCTCTTTTTTGAGGCTATCTCCAAAATTATTTGTTTGTTCCCATGTATGCATTTCACTTGAATAGGCTCAGTTTATCAAGCATCTTGATTGCTACATCTCTACCTTTTTAATCAAAGTCTCACTTCATTTTCAAGAGCAAAAAATATCTTCAGAACATGTTGTGAGGGGCTGAAATACTGGTTTTGTTCCCAACCAAGTTAAAATTAAGCTGAGATTCAGATTTTCACCTATTTTTCATCTTTTTCATTGCTTCCTTGCATGGCAGGAATGTTTATGTGTGGGAGGATTGTTCTGTGCTTTTTAAAAAATAAAAATAAAAATAAAAAAATCAGTGAACGCTCCTGCTAGTTTCTTGCAGTTTTATCTGATCAAGCTATCGGATAACACCGGGAAAAGATTTGATTCCCACATTCCTCTTTGAACTTCTCCAGAAAGCCTTCATTCGTAAAAGTGCCCTATTTCATCAGGTTTTGTTGTACAGCTGTTTAATCAGCTCCCATTTAGTGTGGAATTTGTTGGAATTAGACAGGGCAAGTTGTTTCTGAAACGAGCACGCTGGGCAAGATAAAGTCCTTACAATGGTCCATTATCTTTCCACAGTGACATTTGCTAACCAAACTTGTGATCTCATCAAAGAATGAAATTGTGTTGGTTCTACATGGCCCATTTCTATTAAACCATGTTGACTGACATTAAGTATATTTGTTCTCTAATTTTTAATTATTTGACTCCTGGTTTTGTGTTTTTTTTACTTTGCCCAAGGCTGGTGTCAAGCTAACTGCCTTACCATTAGTTGGCTCATCTTACTTGGCCTTTTTGAATATTGGCACAAAATTAGCTGCTCTGATCTACTGGAATTTACTGGGTAGGCCAAGATTTATTCAAAAGTAAAACGAGTTGGCTAGAGATCTCTTCAAACAACCTTTTTAGGACTCTTGGGTGCAAGTTATCCAGGCCTACTGATTTTAAAATGTTTATCTCTCACTGAAGTTGTTTAAAACCATGCTTAGTTACTAATGGACTGGGATCTGAGTTCACTATTCTCATGTCATAGGAGTGCAACATCCCACTTCTCTCTAAATGTAGAAACATTTATAAAAAAATGTTTGATTTTTCTACATTGTTGCTAGCAAAGATTTTACTACTCTGATCTAGCTATGGCCCTCTATCACTGTGATGAATCAGATGTGATGTGAAAACCCTGCAGTTGGAAAGGAAAAGGAAAAGGAAAGGAAAGGAAAGGAAAGGAAAGGAAAGGAAAGGAAAGGAAAGGAAAGGAAAGGAAAGGAAAGGAAAGGAAAGGAAAGGAAAGGAAAGGAAAGGAAAGGAAAGGAAAGGAAAGGAAAGGAAAGGAAAGGAAAGGAAAAGGAAAAGGAAAAGGAAAAGGAAAGGGAAAGGAAAAGGAAAAGGAAAGGAAAAGGAAAGGGAATGAAAGGAAAGGAAAGGAAAGGAAAGGAAAGGAAAGGAAAGGAAAGGAAAGGAAAGGAAAGGAAAGGAAAGGAAAGGAAAGGAAAGGAAAGGAAAGGAAAGGAAAGGAAAGGAAAGGAAAGGAAAGGAAAGGAAAGGAAAGGAAAGGAAAGGAAAGGAAAGGAAAGGAAAGGAAAGGAAAGGAAAGGAAAGGAAAGGAAAGGAAAGGAAAGGAAAGGAAAGGAAAGGAAAGGAAAGGGTTTGTTGTTTTGTTCAATAAGTACAATTTACGTCTACTTGATTCCATCTTCTTATCTTTCCTCCATCGCCGCTTGTCCTTTCATTGTCCATCTAAATGGAGAGAGGTGCTGGATCCACACAGTGTAAACACACCACCTGCCTACAAGTGACTTTTCCAACTCAGAGCCAAGATGCAATAACAGGGAGCAGCACTGTGCTACTGTTGCCTGCAAGTGCATTTCATAAATAGATACACATGATCAGTAATATCCAAGATCCAGATCGCTTGTGCATATAGTGGTCACTGTAGGGACCAAATTTCTCCTCTCTTCTGCCAACCTGACCTCATAAAGAGATGCAACTCTCTTGTGTCTTTCAACAACTGAGCTGTTGGGACAAATGTTTTTGTGGACAGATTTCTCTTTGCATGTTGCAAGATACAGATCAAAGCAGATCTTCTCAAGGAGACTGTTCTGTGTTGATTTGTGTTTTCCTACTCTGACCATTATAATCCAAACTTAAAGCCTTAGGCTAAAAGGACAATATGCTGAGGAGAACCAGAAAGCAGAGACACTAAATTGGCCTCCATATATTAAGGACCTTGCAAGAACCTCATGGGTGTCACAATTCAGTGCTGGAGATGAAGTAAAAAAAGTTGTGAAACTAGGCTGAAAAGGATCTGCCAATGAATTCGCACAATCAGACTAGCTCACGTAAAATCCGTAGCATCTGTCCACGGCATATGTATGGCCGTGGCAAACATGAAAGAGGTATGTGCAGCCCTTTGGTTAGTCTAGAATTGGAAAAATGCATGTCTGGATGGCACTCGCTAGTTCTACACCTTTCTTACTCTTTGGAGATGCTTTACCCACAGTTACTGTCACCCAGAATGCAAGCCATGCCTTAACCTTTTCAAAGGTACACCAGCTCATGAGACTTTCTAGGAGCATGACATTACTGAAGGCAGATCAGAATAGAGTGTCTTGTATTCCTTCTGTGACCTTGCATATCCCTATTACTCTTATACACTCTGTGGATAGTCCTCTATCTCAGGAGCAACTCCAGGTGCTTTCTTAGGGCAAACTGCCAGGTGTTTTGTGCTGTCTGGGCACTATAGGCAGGGTTGGAGGTTTAGTCCAAGAGCTGTTATTCTCCATGGGGAAAGGAGGAGGTCTTTCTGGGTTTGGACTTCACATTAAAGCTGATGCTGAAGGCTCACCTGGCTTTGTTCAGCCAGCCACGCTGTTTTTGCAGGTGCAGAGTACTGAGCCCTGAAGGGTGGAAGGATAAACAGTCATGGCTTTGAGCAGGGAAGCCACTGCCTCACAGGGATGGAAGGGTTAAACCAAGCACATTCCCACGGGGAGGAGGGAAAGAAAATGGAAGCTGTATGCAGTGCAAGTTTCTCGTGGTGTTTTATACATGAATAATGGGTCCCCCTGGGGTTAGCTCCTGGGTTCAGAGAAGGATGTTATCTCGTCTAGACATACGATCTGAACATCCCCAAAGAGCTGGCGCCTGAATCTCACAGGAGACAGCGTTTCCCCCACTGACTCCCATGGGATGCATCCAAAAGATTTCTATTTCAGAAGCACCTGCAGGTAGATGAGAGGAGAAAGGGGAGGTGGGAACAAGAATTTAGACTATCTTCTATGGGTGGCGTTGCTTTTAAATGTAAGTAATATCCAGTCTCCTGGGTCTCTGCATGCAGGGACTGTGAAGTTTTAGTAGCCTCACAGATGCCTAATATGAGGAAACATGACCAGGATGCCCGACAGGGAGCCTGGTGCCAGCTTCATATGAGATCAATTCATGTTTTGGGTGAGCTTAGGACAAACTTTAAGTGACTTTCAGGCAGTTTATGATGTCAGGAAGACAGAACACAACCCTCTATGGATCAAGTATGTCCTAGTGTTTCTCAGGATCACCTTTACCCAGCAGATAGCAAAGCCAGGGACCAGGAACCCCTGGGTGTCATTCCACACCTACACTGTTACCTAGGGAAGATCACTCTGTGCAGCACTCTGTGCTTCTAATTACTTATTTTTAAATGTAAAAAGAACCTATAAACCAATTTATTTGAGTACTACTCACAACTGGAATTATTTTACACTCTTTCTGCTCAGTCTAATTCAAAAAAATGCACAGGAAAAATTTTTCTTTCAACTTCACAGATGCATTTGAGAAGATGACATTCAAGCAACATACCAGCATGAATGGAAAAGACAATGCAATATTCCCCTAGCTTCCTTACAGTAGTTTTTCTCCACCAGCTTGGCTCAATGGAAAGACTCCTTGGTGCTGTGAGGCTCAAATGATTCAAGAACTTTCCTTGTTCAGCCAGCCTTTAACGCTGGCCTTGATCTTATTTTACCATTAGCATCCTGTATCTGTCCAGCTATTCTCAGAAGAGAATTACTCTGATTTTGGTGGATATTGTATCCTCCTTTGTCACGCCACCATCAAAGCTTGTTCACAGATTGCTTGGTTGCTCCATATGCAAAAGGCTGATTTGATATTTGAAGCAAAATTCCAATGAAATCAGCTAGGAGCATGCAAGGCATCTATGTATGGACATCTCTCTACACCATGTTTCACCTCCAACATTGCGCATAGGTGAAATTATTTAATGCTATGTGAAAAAAACAGCAGAAGACAAAAGGGTAAAACAAGGTATGGAGTCTTCAACCACCACATCAAAGGTTGTCTTCAGTGTAAGTGAGTACCAGAAACATGTCATTCATTATTTGCTGAATAGAAGGAAATCTCAGTGGTTAGGTTTAGGGTATCCTGTGACTTTATAGGTTGGCGCTTGATGTCCTGTTGTCTTTGGGTGACTCATGTAGGCAGTTGTTCTCTCATTCTTTCCCTCTCTCTGCCTCAGTTTCCTAACATGGGTATAATAGCACTTCCTTGCCTGTTTCCTGCTTTGTTGCCAGAGACACAGACCCTCAAAAAAGGCCAACAGAAAGACTGATAGCCTTTAAAAGAAAAATAAGTCAGGCAGGTTGCCTGTATTCAGGTCATGGAACCACAGCAGAAAGGTCAGAAAAAGGACTTTTTGATACTAGGCTGAGAAAAAAGTTCCAGTGGGTGTGATAGGATGATGCCACAGGGATATAAAAAAGCAATAAACTCAAGTGAAAGACATGGTACAACAGAGAGTTAGAACACAATGTGTAAGTCTTAGGAGTAAAGATCCAGGAAGGATACTACAGTGATGTTAGCTGAGTAAGTGCATTAAGAATGAGAATGTTCTCAGATATGATGGAAAAATGGCAAAGTGCTTAGAGATCTCAGGGTGTCTCGCTCCCTTTGAAATTAATACAACTTGGCTAGCTGAATACCTCCAAAAATCTGGGTCATCGTGTCTATGATTCTGCATCCCCTTGCTGACTGAACCAGGCAGTTTATCAACTGTGTACTCTTGCTGTGGCAACTGTTTTTTAGCAAAAAAGAAAAAGAGAAAAAGAAAGAAAAAAAAGTAAGTCAGCTCTGTGTGATTGTATCATCCCCAAAGTCCTTTCCCAGCAACAAACCCAGCATCTGCATGCACATGGCCTGGGCTTCTTTACACATAGCTACCCACCAGTGATGCTGTGAAATGAATTAGTGAGTTCAGCACAGCTCCCACTGAACAGGTGTCCACATCAGAATACGCACCATTAGGACAGAATGACCTTAAGGGCAGCTAGAAACTGACCTGACAAAGGAATTTTATCCTTTTTTTTTTTTTTTTCTTTTTGTTGTCTTTTTGCTTCCTTTTTGATGGTGAAAACAGGCTTAAATTTTTCACCTCATAAGCTCACAGCAAAATTGAGTCTGACCGTCCTTGATTTTTCCCACATTTTAGGTAACATTAAGTTGTTCAAACTCCATCAGAAATGCAGAGACATTAGTTCTTTAACAGTGTTTTCTCCATTCACTTGAAAACAACAGTATTTAAACATTCCTGTCAAGTCAGCTCTCAGTTGTCTTCTCAGTGACCAAACAAGTCTTTGGGGAGAAGGGTGTTCACAGAGTTGATTGCTGGGAAGCATTCTGCATAGCCTCCTAAAACAGTGTAAGGGTTAGATTTTGCTTTACAGCAAAGCTTTTTTCTTCTACCTATAGTAAGTATAAATCTCTACATAACCCTGCATAAACATTTGTCGCTCTTTGCCATCCATTCCCAGTTGTGTTGCCTTTTTTTTTCTTACAGTTGCAGGCTTCCTTTACAGACATCATTTTCAATAACAGAGGTACAACGATTTTCCCCAGCCATACATTTTTCCCCTTCATAAGCCATATTCATGAAGATCAGCTCTTTATGTGTTTGAAAGATATGGACACAAAGCAAGGTGTGTGTCTGCAACTTGGGCATGAAAGATCATCCCAGCTCTATATGCCATTCACCTGACTATGATGACAAATCCCAGGGGAGATACATAGCTGTAAGTTCGTCTTTCCTCTACCTCCTCTAGGTTTCTAATCAATCACTGACACATCTTTGTCTGTATCCAGTATATTTGTATTATCTAACAACATGGCTGGGGAGCGATGTCTACTAGCAATGAAGAATATGCAAACAATCCATGACTCCCAGAGCCATAGCAACATTTAGGAGGGCACTCGAGGCAAAAAAAACCAAACAAACCCAAACCAAACGTTGCCATTTATTTGCTTTGCAGGACATCTCTCTCTGTTTTGCTCTTTTCTTTTTCTCCTCCCTTCTTTGCTTGATCAAGCAAAACATTGCATTGCAAGAAGATTCCTTCCTACCATGACTCTTGGAGATTTTAC
The DNA here is from genome assembly GCA_009819775.1 of Phoenicopterus ruber ruber. Lineage (NCBI taxonomy): Eukaryota > Metazoa > Chordata > Aves > Phoenicopteriformes > Phoenicopteridae > Phoenicopterus > Phoenicopterus ruber. Next base: position 26,678,390 of record CM020220.1, on the reverse strand, counting down.
AGCACAAACGCAGATAGGATTTAAGTAAGGGAAAAATTCACTGTGATGAGGCTATTTTGCAGGAGTGGGTTTTCTTAATCTGTTTATGGTTTACAAATGCAATCCCTGGAGAAGCCGTTCACTAAACCCATGGCCCCAGCCTAACTTTGGACTTTGCAAAAAGATATTGAATTTCCTGTCTTTGTTCCAAGGGGGATTATTACTGAATGGCTATTTCACTTCTGCATTGCAGGATTAGTTTCTAAATTTGCCAATTAGTGCTTGCCAATTAGTGCTGTCATATAGTCCACAAAACCTGAAAGCTTAGTTACTCAGTTGGAAAATGAATGTCTTCATATTTTGCAGACATCTTCCCACATCTTCCATCCCTTCTAGGTTCTCTGAGTGGTTGTTTACATTTTAACCGTAAAAGGTCAAAATCTGGACTGGATTTATTTATTTAGTGAAAAAAATAAAAACAGCAACAGCAAATGATTCTTCCTGGTGAGAGTAGAAGCTAATGCCCTAGAGGTCAAGTTCAAACTAGATTTACTAGAAGACAGTATAAGTAGCCATCTTGCTGTGCCAGCCAAGCCCTGCCCATGCGTTATCGCACACATGTCAACCCCTGTGCTGTGTTGTCTCCAATCCGAGCCCAGGCAACTCTGAACTCATCTCATCATAGCTTAGAAGAGCCGTGGGGAAAAATTTCCGTTGGAGTTTATGAAAGGAGGTCATCTCCCCGGTTGACCCCATTCCCAGGGAGGATTGTTTTTTCCTGTGTGCAGCTCAGGCTGGGCAGGTATCAAGTTAAACTAGTAGGAGGCAGGTTCAAAACAAAAAAAAAGGTGGTTCGTTTCACAACAGGTAACTCAGCTGTGGAACTCCTTGCCTCACGACACCAAATTGAAAAAGTGATTGGATCAGTTCATGAGGGAGAAATCCATGGAAAGCCATTACATACAAAGTCACCCATCTGGCTGTAAGCTGTGAGAACAGTCTGAGGAAAGACTGCTGCAGGATTGCCTTCTGCCCATGCTCTTCTCCAGGCACCCACTGGTCTAGTGTCAGGGGAGAGCTTCTGTGGATAGGGATGGTTCTTATGTTCACAGCTTATTCCCTTGAGCGATAGATCCTGTCTCAGAACATCAGTAGCAGCAATCCCAATCCTCCAAGGCACAAATCCTCCAATTAGTTTATACCCAGTAGGTAAAGACCAAGGTGGAAATGGCTGTAGCAATAACATCCTTGTAGCAGTCCAGCTGCATTTTAATCGCCCAGGAGGAAAGCTCCTTGTCTGGCATAGACTTCTCTCCTCAGGAGGGTGGACTTCTGTTCAGAAGGATGATTCAATGCATCAGAGTATTACAAGTGCACATGACTCAGATGGTTTTCAGTGCACCCTATCTACCACAATTTTTTTTTCTTCAGATGGCTCTTCCTGAAACAATTGCTGCAAAGAAATAAAACAAGGAGCATCTTAGGTTGGAAGCATTAAAAAAAAAAAAAAATTCAACAAATGAGGCAAGGCAGAGCAGTTCTTTTTTTACATGTTTTGCCAGAGCCACAGTAGTATTTAAGCCTTCCCCCCCAACTACCCAGTCTTCTAAATCCTTGTCCCTAAACACTGCAAGGGACACTGTCATAAAGCACAGAACCAGCCACAACATTAACCAGCCACCACCTTCACTACTGGTTTATTCAAGCAGGATATGGAGTTACTACTAGATTAAATTCAAACCCGTGGAGCTTGAAATAAAATTTTACTCCAAAGCTGAAGAATCCCCAGTGGGCCAGGAAGTTTCAGTTTAGCAGTCTGGTTCAGCACCCTTATTAAAACAAATCTGAACCTAGGAAATTCTGATCTTGATTGAAATCTAAAGGTGACCTTTATTTTTACTTTTTTTTTTCCAACAGAGGCTGGATTTGGGTGCCCTGGCTCTGAATCACCCAGCAACTTCCCTTGACTTGACAGGCGGTTTGTCCTTCCCAAGGCGGGCTGGACATTTTCTCTCCAAGGGAGGGATCCAAAGAGCTGGGTCACCGTGTTTATCGCATGGCAGAGCCAAGTTGCTCATTGTGCTGGGGATGGATGGAATGTCTCAGCAACAAGGAAATCAAGGCGCTAGATCTGATATCAAAGCGGGGAGGGGCTTTCCCACTGGGGGGGAAAAAAAGGGAAAAAAAAGGAAAAATCTGAAAGAAAAAAGAGAGATTGTTACTATTTTAAAAATGTACTTGGCAGGTATTTTTCTGCACCCCCTCCACTGTTATTGCTGATCTGCATGGGCGAATAAGTTGCTTTTTCTCCCTTGGGCCTGATATGTCTTTTTGCTGAATTCTGCACTGAAGTTTGAATTCGAGATGGACCCAACCCCACCACCCCCGAGCTCTGGATACAGATTCTGCTCTTGTGGCTCAGACCCCATCTCTTGCTATAATCCTGGGCTAATGATTTCACCATCTACTGTCATCACGCCCGTGCCTGGAGCTCCCTCCCTCGCTCAGCATGCCAGACACACATGCTCCTTCTCCTTTTCACAGCCCTCCGGCCATAAAGCCCACACAGGCGAAGGAGTGACAGTAAAATCATTGTCACCTACACCCTGACCCTGTGCTCAGGCTGGACGGGGCAGGGGGCTGCGTTGCGCTGGACCAACAAATTGACCCAGCATCTCTGGAGGTGGGAAGATCACGCCACCTCTCCGTGGTACAGGATTGCCCCTTGCCGACCTCCTCGCCTGCCTGCAGCTACAATAAGGAGCAGGATTAGGACACGGAGGGTGTGATCAGGGCTCCGATGTGCCCCGGGATCTCAGATTACTTTAGCGTCGCCTGGTGGCTGTTGCTAGCCAGTATAAGTTAAAGTTAAATTCAGGCAGGAAAAAAAGAGACCAGGGACAGGACTAAAGGTTACGGTGCTGTCTCTTGGAACATGTAACACGTTTCCCAAGTATAGCTGAAGACCAGATTTAAATGCAAAATCTGTGCTGTCCTTCTGTTCCAGAATCAAGCTTTTTATGATATATCCTTGTATATGACCATCTAAGCAAGGTAAGAAAACATATGCCACATCACGATCGCTCTTTGGAGCTTAGCAAATAGACCCCAGGTGAAAATGAGAACTTTTATAATAATAGAGGCAATCACATCACAGAAAATGATCACAACAGTATTATTTTATTACACTAGGTGTCTAGCCCACTACTGGAGGGAGAACTAAAACGTTTTGATTGCTGTTTTATAGATGAGGAAATTGAGGCAGAGTAAAGGACTGACTCTCCAGCTCCTCACAGCTTGTACAGGCATGTGCAGACGCTGAACAGCAGGTGATGAGAGCCCTTCAAGGTACTTCTCTTCACTCCAAAGCACCCAGCACATGATGGGCTCATTTTGGTATTGGCAAGGTATCACAGGGCTGGGGAAGTCCATGGAGACGATGTCTGGCTGACCACCCTATGAAGAACATCTCAGCCTGCCATGGGGGCCAGGGGTGGAAGAGCCTTACACAGGTGAGTCTCACATACGTTTCTTCCCAGAGGATGGACTTGAGCTGTGAAGGACAAGGGGCTTTCATCCTTCTAATCCTTGCCATTTTATTCCTTGCTGATCTAACTCTGCCCATTACTGTCACCCCTAAGGAAAGGTCTGTTTCCTGCTCAGCCTTGAATCTGGTGTCCTGCGATGTCTTTTTGGCAAGGAGCTCCACAAGATGTCCAAAGAGAATGAAAAGGGCTCTGCTGTTTTATGTCACTGCCTGGTCTGACTTTTTTCTGCATTTTGTGCAACCTGTCTCCACAGGAGTCCCTGGTCCTGTCAGAACCAAACCTCCAACACTCAGCAGGATAAACCCTGGCAGAGGGGTGTTTCCTACCACCAAAGGATGAGCTGGGTACCGTCCTGGGGAACTGGGCCACACTGAGTTGTATTTACAGAAGTGGGCATGCAGTTTGACAGCAACATCATGGTGCCTTATTCTATCACAGAAAACTAGTGATGTGCTGACAACAGTCAAGCAAGAGATGCCCACAGAAACGTCCCCTCTTTGCTTGGGGTAAATGCCATCCAACAGGGCTGCGTATAACACATCAGACACTGCAGAGTTTAAGTGACCCATCATCTCAACCACTTACCCTTCAAGTCAGAAGGGTCTGCAAATGGGCCCTCTACAATGTTGAATTTACAATCCTTCATGCGGAGACAGCTCTGCTGCTTGGATCCTCTGACAAGCATTGTTCATTGCTAGGCCACCAGTCCAGCTCCTCTATGGGGCAGAGTGAGTCAAATTTCTCATAACTGAAACACAAATGAACCGGAATCACAGCCTGTTTCCGAGAGGACCAATATTCATCACCTCAGCAGGCCCCCAGGCTGTCAGGCCACGGAAGACGATTTCTCTAGCTTTCAGCCTGACACATGGAGAAAGTTCCCATTGTTTTGCTCTGCAGATAAAACCAGCCAAATCTGCAGGATTTGGGGGTAAGATCCACCAGAGACCAGATGTGTTGTGCCTGACAACAAAATGCTCAAAGCTCTGGACTGTCATTTTGTGCATGTGTGAAGGAGATGTCCTGCCTCCACAGGCAATCCCTCCACAGACATCCCCCAGGTAAAAAGTGAGCTTCTTCCAGATGCGAGAACAACTGTGGGGTTGGGCAGGGCTGTTGTGAACTTCTTGCTGACATTTGGAAACCTGAGAACATGAAAACCCCCAGGGATCTTGCCCATCTCATGAGCACTGTACCAGGCTTAACTGAAGTCCTACAATATCCTCATCTAAGTCTGGGCTGAGATTCTATGAAAATGCAGGGAGAGGAGCTGTTGAGAACCAAAGAACTGATCTAAAAAACTTCTGTAAATAGCATTAAGCATATTAATTAGGAAATAAAATTTTAAAAGGGACGTACAGAGACTGCTTATCCTAATTGCAGCTTTGCAACTCTGTTCCAAGGAACATATATCCACACTTTTATACGTATATATTTACTTGTGTGTGATACTTATTTGCTTATTTATACAGCTAGATGGACAGCTATCCTGCTGTGCCTGTTGGTAGCAATTCAACAGGCTGCCAGCATCAAATGTCTTTCTAAATCTGGTCTTCCAATTGAAGAGGTTTCAGAGAATGCTTTGCCCAATGCATGCATGTTTGCATCTGTTTCTTAAGCCTTTCCAAAATGGAATTCCATTCATTTCTGTCTTTGTTAAGGAGAGAGTACAAAGAGAGAAAAAGGAATAAAATAAAAATAAGTGTAGAAACCCATTCAAAAATAGCACTTCAGCCTTTGACTTGTCCTTAGAGCTGCATGTGTATTTTAGAAAGGAAAAGAAACAATTGCTGCGGCTTTGGAAAAGGTCAATAATAAAAAATAAATCCTGCCGTCCCGTCAGCTGCCAATTTCTGCCTCCTCCATGAAAACAAAAAGGGGAAGGAGAAGGGATTGCAAATCGACTCTCAAACTTTGGTAGGAATAACAATAATCATAATATTGTCTAGCTCTTATACAGTGTGTTGTGTCGGCGGATCCCACAACAGATTTGCAAAGGAGCTTCCAAAATAATTACGTTTATTTCCAGAGGAGGAAACATCTTGGCACAATATCACCAGCCTGGTGGCAGAGATAGGAGTAAAATGACAATCTCTGAAGGCTGAAAGCACATCTGAACTAGGAGGGCACAGTGTCATATTTGCCATTTCTAACCCTGGTTGATTATAGGAAAATTACTGAAAAGGAGGCAAGATTAGTGGAAAAAAGGATCCTTTGCCATTATAAGCATTTTAACAGTTTGCGGGAAAAGGCTGAGAAGTTGATAAAAAACATCATGGCAGGAGCATTACTGTCACAGAAAACAAATGCGACCGCCCCTTCTTTCTTTTATCCCTTCTCCAAAAATACTCTATGACAGCTCTTTCTGTGACAGCTGTAATATTATCCTGTAAAACATTTTTTCCTCATATTTTAAAACCAAGTACCTGTCGGGCTAGGCTTTGTGCAAACCAACACCAAATGGGGCAGCCCCTGGTCCAGAATTTAAATGTCTGCAGAAAGCCTGTCAGTATAAGGAAGCAACGCAACGAAGGGTAGCCAGAACAATTGTAATTAATTTAATACCTGGTCCTACAGAGGAATGTCTTGCAGCCATACAGTGATCTAGATTTTCAGAAGAAAGTTTAGAGGAGCTGGTGATTTCATGAATGTGCCTGCGTGTTTAAAACAGGCATCAGAAAAGGGAAGAGGCTAAAGAGAAAAGGAGGCAGAAAAGAACTGAAGCCACCATGAAACGGCAGAATGAAGGCTCCCATCCATGTATTGCTAAGTGCAAAGACCTGCTAAACTTTCTAAATCTTGAGGCACCCAGGGAATGCACTGCTGCTAGGAAGAAGACTAGAAGATAGATTCTCCTGGAAATTTCAATCCTTTGCCTTTTCTGAGGAAACTGCCCAGGTTGCCAGGACAGCGCTGCTCCCATCTGGATGCGAAGTTGGCCTTGGTTCAGTCATAAACTATATCTACATTATGCTGCAACATGCCTGGCAAATAAGTGCCTGATTCAAATTAAAGCAGAGGTGAAAAATGACCTTAGCCATACATGTAAAATGCAGTTGTAGATTGCTATATCAATGAATTATTAACCACTAGTCTGTTCGGGTGACAACAATCCTGGCTGTGGTTAAAATGGCTCTCCATTACCAGATGAGCTGCTTCTCTGCTGTTAAGTTACTAATGAAACTGAGTGATGAGGAATTTCAATTCAATAAATACATTTTGATGAAAGCAAAGTAACGCACATGGGGGTGGGGGGAGAATCACTATCCAGATGAGCTATAATTTAGCTCTTTCTATTCACAAAGAGATCTTGGAGCCATGACAATCGGTTGTCCAAAAATGTCAGCTCAGTGCCCGCTGGCAGTCACAGAGGCCCACAGCATATCAGCAACACGACTGAGACCAAGACAGAGAATATAGTTTCACCATGGTATAGACTGAGGGTGTGCCCACCACTTGGAAATCGAGTGAAGTTCTGGTCTCACCCCACTAAAAAAAAATACTATAAAGCTGGAAAAGGCACGGTACTACAGTTTTGCCAGGAGGCATTGAACAGGCTAGAGAGCTTCTACTTAGAAAAGAGGTGGCTGAGGGGACAACGAGAGAACCCTATAGAATTATGAACGATGCAAAGCAAGTGAATAGGGAACAATTAGTAATTACTTCTCTATTACAATAAAGTTAGTAGAACACCAGTGAAGTTAAGAGGCAGTGGATTGCCATTGGACTCATAGAAGTATCTTTTTACACAATGTGTATTTAAATCAAAGAACACATTTCCACAGGGTGTTATGGAACTTAACTTACACAGTGGCTCAAAATGCAATTAGTCCATCAGCGATATGTCTTGGTGGCCACTAATCTCAGCAACTTGAGAAATAACCTTTAGTCCAGGATGACTTTAAATCACACAGAGGCCATGGGAGGACTGCTAAGAGGAGGATCATGCTATATCTGCCTTGCCTCCTATACTTCTTCCCCAGATATCCCCAATGCCCCTTTGCCAGAGGCAAGGCACTGGGCTGAATAGGGTCTTGTGATTTAATTTTATATGACTGTTGCTCTGTGTTGTGTTAAACATATGCTGTCGGTTCCAGGTGGCACCTTGGCAAGAACCCAAGGCCTGTGCCAAAGTTATGTCAGTACAAAAATATTAATGTACATAACCCACATTATTTGCTGTCTCTCCAGGAAGAGAAGCCAGTGGGGTTTTTTTGAGTTCACCAGCAAAGGGTGCTTACAATTAGTTAACTTCATCTTTTTGTCAGAAAGCACAATTGTTGATGGCATTTCAGAGACCTCTTGGCAGGAACTGTACTTGGTATCCAAGTGGAAGATCGCTTTAGAAGAAGGGATCATATAATTAACATGGCAGCCACTCAGCAGTGACCATGGTATGGAAATGCTTTCAGTTACAGCTCCCTTTTACTTACAGCTTACTGTAACATCAACTTCTGGCTTGATGTTTCCTATCCATCATCTATTCTGGAAGGTAGCAACTAGTGGAAAATGTGTAGATAGACAATTTTGTCAGGGTCAAATCTGGCAATGAAATGAAAGTAAATTTATCCTAATTTTAAATGCTCAACTTATTGTTTCTATTTCTAACCTATGCAATTGTAAGTGCTCTCTAATCATAGAGCGAGAGTGAATTTAGGGTTGCTGCTTCTTTGTCATTTGTGCTTAAAGTCAGGTGTGAAATGACCATTCAAAATCACGTTCCAATGCATGCTCTGACCATTTTTTAAAACTGTCTTTGAACTAATGTGGCGGTGACTACTTAAAGAATGATTAACAAACTGGTGCGGTAGAATTTGGTTTTGCAGTCACATTATAAAGAGGCTTTGGGGACACGTGTGTCTATTTAAGATTACACTTTCTGGAGAGACAAAAGCTTTGAGGATCTTTTGGGTCTCTGCTTTTGCAGACAAAGGTGATCAGCACTGCACTATTGGAACTGTAAAACAGCACTGGTTTATGATCTAACCCATCGCATCTGGAAATCCATGCAAAGATTCTCCTTGCCTGCATGAGGTTTTGAATTAAGTCCTTTTGCTCACTTGTGTTAGTTCAAGCAACTCAGTCTCTAGAGATACCACCTAGACAGAGGTGAAGAAAGGAACTTGCTAGCCTCAGGTAAACGGAGCAAGATGAATAGTTGTTCCAAGGCAAAGATCCAGCAAAGAATCTTTGTCTCTTCTTATCTGCTTAAATACCTACAAAATTAAAAACAAATGATTAGAATTCTAGCAATCAAGAATGTGATCTCCTTTATTGCTGGAGGTGCTTCCCTGCCGTTGATGTAATTAGCAAGGTAGACGTGAGCTTCTGGCTTTGGAAGTCTCACATATTCATAATGGTGACAACTAAAGGGACAGCTGTGGCATGTGTTTTCCCTGACTGAACCTGCTTCATTTTCTCATGTGTTTTTCTTTAACCTACTGCTTTTTGTTGCAAATGCAAACAGCAAAGCAAACGGGACATGCAATGCATGATGGTTCACATTACCAGAGGAACCTTTGGTTTGGGAGTTGGACTTTGGAGCTAATGACCTTGTAAAGCTGACATTGCATTAAATATGGTTCAAATTCATATTGAGAGTGAAAAAGAGAAATGCACATGTCTCAGACTTTCCAGTCTCAAGTTCTGGAACCTCTCTGCTTCTTCTCCATTCCTGGACATTCCCCTAATGGAGCAGCTGAACCAGTAATTTGAGAATGACAAGACCAATTCTACTAAATCTGAATGTGAACCAGGAAGCTTCTGTCCAGCAAGAAAAGATCAGCCAAGAATAATCAATCTTTTGCTCTCTCTGGCCAAGGGAAGCCTCTGTGATAGATGGTGAGGAAATAGCGCATGCTGTTTATGACCGTACTGGTTATAGGGCAGAAGCCATCTGGGCAAGTTCTCTTAAACCCACATGGTCTTTACACCCAATGGCTCCATGCCATTACCTTAACGCCAGGCAGCCATGTCTGGGTTCCAGGCTGTCCTCTGAGCAATGATGTGTCTCATGGCTCTGTACGAGATATGCCATTCTTTGGTGTGCTTGCTGGTAGTTTAGCAGCTGTTACTCTCCTACCAGTTATGCTTGGATGCTACATATCAGCTAGTATATTGTTTCCAAACTCAATCCTCCCTTCTCCACACTGTTTCTCCTGCACCTTTTGGAATAGTTCACCTCACGAAAGCAAGGGTTGCATGTCTTGGTGCATGGATTATGCAGTAAGATGCATTCCCTCCTAGATGAATCATTCAAATACAGCCCAGCTTATTAATAAATGCAATCAGCTAAGGCTTTTGCAGTGGCTTCCCGAGTGAGGCTTCCTTTGCTGGTACTATCAGTGAGATCAAAGAATGAATGATGCCATTCAGAATGAACTCCCTAGTAGACCATCCAGGCTGGGGCAGAAGTACATTTGTAAGTGACTGTGCATGTGTTTCACTAGGTACTGTTGCTGTCCTAGGTATGAGGACAAACAGAGGCCTCTAGGCCCCGTATCAGCACAAATGCAGAGGTTAAGACAGATAAAAAGCTACCAATCTTTCCATCTGCCTACAGGGAGAATTTCTTGATGAAGGTTCTGCCAGAAATTACTGACTATAACCTATCTAATTTAGCATTGGGAAAGGATTGTTAAAGGCAAGTGGCATACTAGACCAAGTTCATTTGAAGTGTAACTATTGACAGCACACCGGGCAAGGAGTTTGGCCCATTTTTGCTTTTGTAGCTTCAGCAGATAAGAAAGGAGGACTCATGCTGGGGGCATTGTGAATACGATCTCCAAAGTCCTCCTGGAGGACAATCCAGTGACAAGTAAGCTGACTAATTAAGGGAAACCAGAGAGGGCAGCAATGGTAAAGAAACATTTGGGCAGAGTTCAAATCACGTCTTCAGAACATCTCCTGCCCTTGCAGGAAATCCCTCCAGCACCAGTTTCTGTTAACACTTGTCTCTCATGCAGTTGAAGTTTGCAGGGGACTGGCATTCTGTCTGTCCCAGCAGAAGTTGCCCTTTCTAAAAAGGAGTTTAGGTTGGTCAGTTCTTGCTAAAACAGCTTCGCTTTAGAAGAATATTTCTGTCTCCCAAGATAAATGCTATTCTGTTTGTGGATCATTGGCGAACAGCACTTCCAGCTACGCAGAAAACAGGCAATAGTACAACCCCTGAAGCCAGACCCTTGAAGAACCTCCCCTAACTTTCTTCATGATATTTCAATGGCAACAAGTCTTGTCACTAACAGATTAACTTCGGCACCCATAAAGGTCCTTTCCAAAGCTCTTTGGTTGCTCTTTCAGAGCTTTGGAGTATGACACAACACCTGCTTCATTCTGCACTCCTCCTGATGCAGTGATGGAGACCCCCAACTGAATCCCTCTTGGCTAAACCATCTCCTGGCTCCTTTCCATGACAGGCAGGATTTTCCCCAGTAACAGCTGTTGCAGTAATGTCTAGGCAAGACAAATCCCAGGTTAGTGCAAGAAGTGGCTCAAGGCCCTTGACAACAGCCACATACTCACCCTTGTCTATAGCACAGTGGTCTGTGATCCCTAGTATACACATACATACAAAATATTATTTAATCCAACTATTATTCCAAACTGTCACTGACCCCAGGAAGGATTTTGGTTCCCATGAAGAGTTTCTTATGCCCTGGGAGTGGCTGCCGCAAAGGGAATTAACACTGTTTGACAAAGCCAGTCTGATGCAGCAGATCTTACTTGCTGATCTAGATGCAGCTTCTCCTCAGGGTCCGCAGGCTGTACTCCAGCCCTTCTCCCCCAGCCAGTCCCATACTTTTGGGTACCGGCTTATTTGAACCTATTCTCATGGCACCTCTCCCAGCTATGCCCTCCAGGTCAGACAACCACTCTGACGCCAACCAAATGGCCTGAAATCCCTCCAGTCTGGATTCCTGTCTGGAGCTACACTCTTCTACTACATCAATCTTTAAGGACATTCACCATGCCCGGCCCAACTGCCTCCGCATTTCCCAGCTGCTCTTTTGGCAACCAATGTTGGACAAATAAGCCCACCCCAGAATCCACTTTAGAAGAGGCTTGAGATCATGTGCCCCAGAGGCAGATGGGATTTGCGGGCTGTGTGAGCTCAGACTACACTTCTACAGTCATAGGCTATCTGTCAGGGAGAGCATGGATATCTAGACATTGATCAGAGGAGAGCACCAGAACTCAACCCACTCCTTGGCCTAGTCTCCCCGAAGAAAGTGTTCATGCAACTTCACTTCTTCCAGTGGCATCTTGTGATCCTCCTCCATTTTGCATCTGCTCTTTGCCAGCTGGGAAGGCACCAGGCTGACACTCAAACGATCCATTATGACTCTGCCAGCGTGGCACAAGAGGGACTGGATAAAACTGACCTTCCTGTTCCATTCTGGACAGTGGTATGACAGGAGGTATATATGCCAAAACTGAATAAAAGAAAATGTGGATGTTTCTCTGTAAGGTTTACATTTGCACAGCTGAACTTCCAATGGAATATGAGCTTCAAATCCCGTGTTTTCCCTCGCTCTCTGCAAACATTATTTCTCCTAGTTTTCCTCCTATGTTTCTTCTGGTTTTTTTCTCTATGTCTTCTTTAACATCCTAAAGCAAGTGGGTTTGGATTTAACATGAGGGTGTGGACGTAGCTGGCGCCTTTGATCCCCTACCCACCCTTTCCTTTCCCCTCCCCAGAAATCAAAGCTGGAGAGTATCAAATGAAAAATTGCACAGCACAGGCCCTGATCTGTCAGCGTTTGGGTTCGGATCAAACTTGTCCAAAGCCATAGATGCAGCTGGAGATTGCTGGTGGTTTCAGCCACTTTTTCTCTTCCCCTCTGAGATCACTAGGTCAAAGCTGTTTAGAGGATACAGTTCAGCTCTGAAACATCCCTGCCTAGCAATCATTTTAAAAAATATTAAACGAAGTCATTTAAAAAAATGGAGAAAAAACAACAGAGAAGAGTGTAAAAACTCTTGCTGAACTGTGCTTTACTCCCTGTGTATTTTAGTTTTGCTAAGATATGTATTTTGTGCCCAGTTCACCACAACAGTACACCACGAGGTCTGCTGTTTCAACTGAGTTAACATTTGTTAATACAATAAAAGGCAATGTGAAAACGGAAATCTTTGGAGAACAGCTTTCATGCCAGTGGAAGATAAAACTTAAAGGTCATCCATGTCAATGTTTAAACAGATATGAGAAAAAAAGAGACAGGAGGAAGGCTTCATTCATGACAGACTCTAGCCCACAAGAAAATTAGGTCAGTCCCTTGGTCATCACAAATTTTCTACAACCGCCTGTGTTATTAAAGGCCTTCAAGTTAGAGGACCAGTTCCGAAGTCTTCTGGCATCACCCCATCCCAGACTTCACAGGCAGAGTTCCCGAAGGGTGCCCGTTTCTTGCATGCCCATGTAAATGTACAGCTGCACACCCAGGCTTCTCATCTACAGAGCACTAAATGGAGGTCTTTTTTCTTGGCAGGGGGTGAGGGGAAGTGATTCCTCAAGGGGATCTCAGATCCTTGAGGCCTGAGAAGATATGTAACCTGGGCTCCCAGGTGGAGCTGAATTTGGAAAAGGCCCCTGCACCAGAGCAAGCAAGCCAGCCTCCACGCTGGAGCTCCCCTCCGGAGGGTGTGTTCAAAGCCCTGCTCCAGCCCAGCAGCCTCGCTCCTCTCACTCCTGCTCTATTTTAATTCATTATTTCAGGTGTGCAAATTAAACCACAAGAGGAGAGAGAGAGGTCCCTGCCAGTAGGGAAATTAATTAGGATTTGTGAGATAATGCTTCAAATCACAGCCTTCTTCGGTGATCTTCCTCGCAACCTCAGGCAAAACACTTTGGACTCCATCCAGGCTCTACACCACAGCGATTATGGCAGGCTTAGGTAGCTGAAAATGGTGTGTGCATTGAACAGACCAGTGGACAGGGGAGCCCAGGACTGCCAGACAAGGTCACTGGACACAGGCAAGCGTGGAGCTTCAGATAAACACCCATATGAGGTGGCCTAGACCCAGCCCCCTCCTCTCCATTAATGCTTATTGAACCGTCACTAACTGAGACACACCACACTTGGAAGATATCACTTGCATCCCAGATGCAGGTGTGAGTCTGAAATGTGGCAAGTCTCAGTTGCTTTGCCTGCCCCAGGCCATGCAGTCGGCACTTAATAAACAAACAAAAACATGTGGGGGTGTGATTAAAGGAACTGCTGGCATGAATTTGGGAAGTGCGACTGCATGGCAACAAACACATGGGAGGCTTAAAGATCATATGAAGGGAGTTCTGGATAAAGTTCACTCTCCCCCTATCACTCTCAGGTGCCCCATACTACCCCCACTTGCTGCAAGAGTAAAGATAAATGCACACACAATATACATGCCTGTAGATAACTATAAGCAAGTCTTTCTGGGAGAGTTTGTTTCAGAAATAGGTATTCTGAATTTCTGCCACTGTGGCCATTACAATGACATTCTCATTTGCTGAAATGAAAAAATGTTGAACTGTTGGAAAGGAAATTATGAGAAACTATTTGGAAAGGAAATGATCAGAAACTATTTGATTTTGTTCTATCCTGGTTCATACGCATTTTCACTGCCACTGTTTCTGAGCCCCTGCCACTCAGGCAGAAAATAACATAGCTGCCATCTGCCTGGTGTTGTTTGTGCTTTATCCTTTTCCCTAGGGGAGATGCAGATAGAGTGGAAAGCTTTGTCTGGGTGGGTTTGTTTCGCTCTGGGTTTTTGGTGGGCGGGGGGGGAGTACATTGGTTGTTTGGACGGCGAATGTCACAAGTAGCCATCATGATGGATGCGTGGATAGGCAGAGGTCAGATAATTCAATCAAAGAGAGCTGCTAATGCAATCTATCCCTTGGTGGGGCTATATTGTCTGATGCGATGTCCTGGCTGTAAGTGGTACCCTAAGCTATCCACAAACCAAGTAACGCCCACTTGCATTGCAGAAGACTGGAGCAGGAGAAGGAAAACCAGCCCTAGTTTGGTGTGGCCTTTGACACTCCGCATTAACAGCACTTGCTAGTACTGCAATATCACTGAGAAATTACTCTGAGCAGATGATACATTTTTGGCTTTTCAGAAATTATTTCCTGAGATTCTATTCCAAAAATCATTGCGGCTGGCTTAGCTGTAAACATTGTTTCATGGAGACAGATGTGCCTACTTGGATTCTGCAAGAGTCTCATTTAACATCTTCGTTAATCTCTAGAAATGGAAATAATCAAGCGCTTGATGAAATTTACAAACAGCAATAATTTGGGAGGAGTCACAAACAACCATGGCAGAAAAGTAGAAGAAAGGCAATTTGGGGAGTATAATTTGGGAGTAAATGGCATAAAGGAAGGACGCAGTCTAATTCTATTCATTGGTGCCCATAAGAAAAGAAAACACCACAAAGAACTAATAAGAAAGTAAGATTTAGAAGGCAGATAAGGAAAAAAGAGCCAAGGGTTTATGGCAAATGTTGGTTTATGGCATGAACTAGCAACAAGACAGGTCAGTGGGAATTGTGCAAAGGGATCAAGTCACTAAGCCACAAAATCTAGAAAGATCTAAACCCAGAACAATGAATTTGATTCTTGAAAGGAAGATAATGACAAGATCATGAAATTCAAAGAAAACATCTTTAAATGATGAAAGAACTGGAACATATGATATATGCGGAAAGGATAAAGATCTGAAGATGCAAAAAAAAACCATGGAAAAAACAGAAAACCAGGTGTTGAGTAAGCAGGGAGAAGAGATAAAACATCAAAACTGCAGAAAATAGGAAGAGATTTTCTATGAATAATGTAAGAAAATATAAACAAAGAAGAAATTTGGATACAGTTTTTTCCTGACCGTGAGATCAGTGGCCCTATCAAAAAGTCTTCTAGGAGGGCATTGGAAAACCCAGCATTTAAGGCTGTCAGATCCCATCCTGAGACAAAGCATGGGTAATATCTATGTGCCAAACAGTCCTTTGAAGGCAGGGAAGCTGCCAAACATCCAATGCTGGTTTTCTAACTTCTGTGGCTTCGTATCTGCATGCAGCAGCCCCCATCTGTGTCTTTGAACAACTTGTCTTTGAGGAGATATTTCCTCCTCAATATATTCTAGAGTAAAAAAGGGTCATATCTTGGTAGGGACAACCTGGTATTCATAAACAGTCACCTAATTAACTAACCAGTGACAGATCTAGTCCTGTTGGCCTTACCTGAAAATGGCTTGTCCACACTTCTAATCTTTTTGGCCACACTTTTGTCATAGCTTACTGCACCTTCTAGAAGGGCTAACCATACATTACGCTAAAAGCTTTCATTAAAGTTTCAGTTCACACATTTGTATGATTTATGGCTAGAAGAGACCGTGATAATTATCTGTCTGTTGTGCTGTACAACAGTGCCCAATTCACTTCTCCCATTAACTCAAGCCTGTATTCCCAGCTTGAGCCAACTCATATTTGTGTGCATTAAACAACGACACGGTAGATGCAACTTTGCTAAGTGCCTGAAAAGGACATTAGTTAGATAGTGTTCAGAACTGCCAGAATCAAGGCATTTATATTTTCCTGAACTCTTCTGTATAAACACTGGGCTTTGTGCTGTCTTTCTGTCAAGGACATACAATAAACTCACATTTGGCTTGAGAGCTATTAGATAAATAGCAAGTCATTTCCTCCCGAATGTCTCTATTTCTTGATTATGTGTGTGTCATTGTGAGTATGTGAGCATGTATTTTATTTTGTTGGGGCTTTTTAGGCTTTAAACTTCCAGAGCTCTTCCCCCCTCCCCTTTTTCCTTTGGATGGAGGCTCAACATTTCAGTTGCTTGTTTTATAAGGCAATGCATCATCTCTTCTCATTGCCATTAATTAGCCAGTGTAATATTTTCCACGTGAAGTCACAGGACTTGAAATGAACATATTTCGGCATCAATTAGGTCTCTGCTCATGTGAGGGCCCAGCTGCACTTTAAATACTATTTATATAATGGTAATGAGCCAGTCATCACCACTGCTGGCTTCCAGCAGGTTTTGTACAGTGCCTACTTGAATATGATTAGAAGTGTGTGGATCCTCCCCCCCCCCTTTTTTTTTCCTTCCCAGAAACTATGCTGAATAAAACTGACTGGTTTTTAAAGTCATAAAATGGGCTGGCAGCAGAAAATCGGATGTTATTCTTGGTGTCTGTTTTATTTTCTTTTATTTTCCTTGGAAAATGCACCCATCAAAGGCAGGAGTTTCTCCTTTTAATATTCCTCAGTCTTTCCCCCCACCTTTTTTTGAGGGTAGGGGTGGTTTGTATTTGGCATCTTTCCTCTCATACACACGTTATTTTAGGGGGAAAAAAAAACTTAAGACATCTAAACAACCACGACTGGTAGATGATGTTATCAGAGGGATCCAAAGGAAAAAAATGAGGTTAGAGAAGCTCTGGCAGTACTCAATGAGGATTAGGTAAAATCCACATGGATAAAACAAGACCTGACCCAGATCCCGAGCTCTACACTCAGCCACGGTCAGACTGGGAGTTCAGAAAAGTTTCTTTTGAAAAAAACCCTCTGTGTTGTGGTGTACACAGAAACCCTGCCTGATGCAGTTGGAGGTAAGTGTGATCATTGCTAGGTAACGTGATCAGACTGAACCATGTGGTCTGTGTATGTCCAGACTCAAAGAGAAAAAAAATCCTCTGCAGATGTACTACAACAGTCCTATCTCTTCTCCCCCTTGCTCGCTAACAACTAGAATCCCCCTCAGCATGATATTCTCATCCCTCCGAAGCATTCCCAAGGAGGAGCAGTGCTAGCAGCCAGTCCACCTGCCCTTTCATGGTGCAGGAGAAATACCTGGTCTGCTTGCCTGTCATTGTGTGTATGAGCAACCGATTAGGGGAAAGGCAAGTCATGAACTGTACTTTTCTTTCTTAGTATGGTGAGGTTCCTAGTCTCAGTTGTCTAACAAGAAGCTCCAGAACCTCAGTTCAGTTTCCAGGAAGGCTTTGCCTCCAGGGCCCCTTTCCTGTGAAGTGACAATGTCATGATTCTGGTGAACTGCAGCACGGAGGTGGGATGAACAGTCAGGCTGCAACAGCTCAGTTGCCCTGGGCAACTTTAAATACTGGGAAAGACAGAAATGGGCTCATCGTCTCAGCCATTCCCTCTGCTGGCTGGGTCCCAGGAGTCCTGCCATCCTGGCAGTCTCTTGTATGTCACTTGCTCTCAGATAAACCACAAAAACTCGCTCCTGTGGCAAAGAGTATCAAGTCCTTCCCTTTATGTAAAGGACAACAGGGCCTTCATAAGAAGGAGCCTCATCATCTTTTCTGATAAAGAAGCAGATGGTCTAGCCAGATGCTGCACAAAAACCAGGTCCTGTTGTCCCCTGGTGGGGGTGATGGAAAAGTGGTTGGTGTGCTATGAGGTTTCCCCTGGGAATATTAGCAGGATCATAGAAAGTCTCCCCTCAAATGCAAATTCTCGCAGGCTAGCAAACAGAGACTGGCCACCACGTCATCACTAAAGATATTCAGGGCACACTTTTTAGAAGCAGAGCAAATCTGTAGCCCAGGTCAGGTCTGGAAGTCACTACCAGACTGGTTGGGCTCTGAAGCAATTGTCAGGACAGGAACAATGTGGTTTTATTCTCCTCTGATTGGAGCCTTTCCCAAGGAAATCTGCTATCCAGTCTCCCAGTCAGCATCTCCACTTGTGGGGATGCAGGCAGGCACTGAGGCCAAGAGGAAATAACGTCTAAATGTGGCCTCCCAACATCTTGTTGGTTATTCTCTCCAAGTGTTTCATCTGCCTATAGTGAAAACAAACAAACAAAAATTGCTTCCTAAATTCCAGTCATCGGTCATCAAAATCCAAGTGGAAGGGCAGGATTTAGAGAAGCTAAGGACACTCAGGTTTCATCTTTCATTTTTTTTCCCAATTTCATTTTTTTAAGTTTCATTTTCATGCAGCTTCCCTAATTTAAATAAAGACTGCTTTTTAGCAAGGGAGAGGTTTAAAGCCTGAGACGTGCGAGAGACGTGAACATTACAGAACAACAAAGGCAGCTGAAAACATGGGGGCTGGGGGGAGAACCTCGGCTTGTTGTGTATCAGAAATAGCTGCTGGCTGTGATTCCCACAGGGGAGAGCGAAGTCTGTGCTATTTTATCAGGTTACATTTCCCAAACTGCAAATTCAGCTTAATCTGTTCTCAAGGCTTTAATCACCAAATTCACAACAGCAAGAGTATCAAACTCCTCTTCCTCACCCTCCTTGTCTCTCAGCCCAGTTCCCAGGATAAAAACCACAAAGGCCAATGTGAGATAAAGAAAAAGAACATCTCTGAGGTGGAACAGATCCAGTGCAAATTCTTAGAAAGCACAAGAGAGCTTTAAAAAAAAGCAAGAATTGTTTTATCCAGCTCTAACTGAACAGTTTTCTGGGCAGATGTTTGAGCTGGTGAAACCAGCCCACGTCGCTGACTAAGAACAACACTGGTGAGCATCTCCCTACCCCTCAAAAGAAGAAAAACAGAGGGCAGCAACAGGAAAGAGGCCAATCTGGCAAACATTTTGTGGCTCTGCTCAGAGGAAATAACTTGAAAGAAAAGCCAACGTTTTGGGATGAGTTTGACCAATGTCCAAAATCTCATGACGTGGACCAAGCTTTATCAACAACTCATCTGAACAAAACTGGTTTTTTCTGCCAGAGCTCTCCAACCCTCTCAGAGAAACACCACAATTGCGAAAGGTAGGCAGTTTGATTGTCTATTCCCAGCTGCTGGGAGGAAGATATTTACATTAGTTTGGCTGTAAATCCGTTGCCCTTTCCTTTTCCCCATTCCACAGTTTTTCCGTCCATAAACAACATTTTAAACCTCTGTAAGTTACAAAGATTTGTGTGTAATATTCTAAGAGATCCTCAATGCATCAAAAAAGGTCCTAAGCAGAAAGCAAAAAAAGGTTTCTATAGATCCCTGTGAAAACTAGGGAAACTCCATCCCATGGTGGTGTAGGTCAACAGGGTATTAGACCTAACAGCAGGAACAAAACATAGTGCCTCAGCTTCTCAGCTGGAGGACAAAAAAAACCCAAACCAGCTAGATTGGAACCAGCTGTTTCATACGTCCCACCTCCTTTGGACCTCTTTCACACTGTGGTATGATCGATGTCTGTCTTACAAGGAAGATGGTCATATCTTTCTGCATTCCTGAGAGCACAGTGTGACGTGGTATTTGAGGTGGGGACCAGGGAAAGATGACACAATTCCGTTTTACACCCAGAAGATCACAAAATGAGCAATAATCGATATTAACGAAGAATATTGAAGTCCCCAAAGCTGATAGCTTTCTAGGTAAGACAGCTAAAAAGAGACATTATGCAAGTCTAAGAAAAGCATGGAAGGAAACTGGGTGCCTCTTTCATTCTGTCAATTCTGTTCTTTCACTAGAAAGAACAAAGGAGTCTATCTGAGTAGCTGTATTGTTTAAAGGCTTGGGAAGGAAAAATTCTTCTAAAATACCCCTAGACATGGCCTTTAAGCAACAAAAACAAAATAAAATGTTCCACATGAAAAAAAATATATTGTATGAAAATATTATTTACAGTTCTCAATTTTCCTACTATAGGGCTGCTCTATCTATAGTTTACCATAGCGGATAATCAGATAGTTATATGATTTTGCTTTATTCTGCGCACAATCAAAGCTGTGTTTAACTGGGGCAGAACATTTAAGGATGACTTGGTCAGACATTTTGGTTACCATGGGAATTTTACAAAGTTCATAGTTTTTGAAGTAGGGTGGAACCATTATAAGCTCCAAAGATTCTTAACTTGTGACTCTAGGAAGGAGGTTTCTTGGTTATCTTGCTTTTCCATAATGCTAAATGGGAAAGAGGTCCTGGGTAGAGTGAGGAGAATTCCCAATAACAACAGACTGAGCGTGACTGGGGTACTCTGACTACAGTAAGGTTGTGTGTATGTGTGTGCATGCGGGTATACAAGTGTTCTTATGTGTTCATACATATAGAGGCAGTGTATGTGTGAGTATATTAACACATATTTTATATATTCAATGCTTCAAATGGGCCAATTCCACCAAGCCAAAACTAATTATTAGTTAAGCCAGTAGAGAGAGAGAATTTAAACCAGTGGCAAAAATATGACTGGTAATCAGGAACTTCTAAAAGAAATCTAATAAGATTCCCCCAAACTGAAATCAAGTAACTAACTCTAGAAAGAGGACATGCTGGTTATAAAAACATGCTGGTTTAGCAGGGACATTGGAGGTCTCATACAGTCACTTACAGACATATATACACACATGCATACACACCTGCATTTCTATATTATATAAAGCAAATAAAAGAATGGAGAAGCTAACAGTAATTGATATAAATCAGAGGAAGGGGAAGTAGAAAGTTGCAAGGAGAAACATGCAGCAATGAGTACTATGGACAACACGGAGAGCTTGTTTTAAAATAAGCAGAACCAAAGGAAAACTAACAAAGGATCTGGTACCGGATAGGATGTGACAATTCCAGGTAGGAAGAAGTGTTCAGGAAATAGCTCTCTCCTGCACTTGAGAAAAAAACTATATAGTATGAGGTCTGTACACTACATTCAGACAACATACACCCATAGGCTTTGAAGAAGCTAGCCAGGGCATGCACTCTTTTGGTGGGATAATTCTCACCTCATTTCGGATATCCAAAAGTTAGGATTCTTCTTTAAACCAGCCTTTGGGACTCCCTCTGTGGCAATGAAAGGTACAGTTAAGGCCATTTATCCCAACCTAAGGTAGGTGTAATAAGCCTCCCTCAAAGGTTTTTGTCAATCTTCATTTAGAGTAGGGAGTGTAGGAGATCTAGCCTGGGATGCATTCCCAGTTGTTAAAGTACAGAGGTATGTGACACAATCAACAATTTTTTCTGTTGCAGTTTTCAGTGAGCTTGGTGCTTCAGTAAGCTTTCAGGGGCCGGAGTACATAATGTCCAGTGGGAAGCAGAGCAAGATGGATTTGTTCATCCTGGAGAGGGGAAGGCAAAGAGGGGAACATATTTCTGTCTTCAGCTGTCTAATGGAGTCTTACAGAGAAGATGGATCTAGAAAACTCAGAGATGCACAGCAAAAGGATGAGAAGCAATGGGCCCAGTTCACCTCTCGGGAAATTCAGATTGCAAATCAAGAACAAAATCTGTACGATGTCTGTGTTAAAGCACTGGCAGCAGTTCCCAGAGAAGCTGTGGAATCTCTGTCCTCACAGAGACTCAAAATTGAACTGGACAAGGCCCTGAGCAGACTTTGAAGTTGTCCCTCCTTTGAGTTGCAGGTATTGAAGAAGACGATGCCCAGAGGTCCCTTCCAAACAAAATTTCATGATTCTGTGATTTCCCATTACAGCTGTAAGTCTGACAGCTTGACACACATCCCGAGAGAAATCATGACATGACATGGGCTCAGCTAATAAACAATTACGTTAGGAAATATAAATTAGGCCAATCAACAGGGTTTTATGGGAAACAGATCCTGTCAAGCTGACTTGATATCTTCATTTGATAAAATTACCAGTTTGGTGGCTAAAGATAATATTGTTGATGTAACAGACTTCTGTAAGGCATCTGACTTTGCCCTGCAGGATGTTTTAATTAAGAAACTAGAAAGACACAAAATGCATTTGGCCTGCATTCAACAGCTCAGAAATGGCTGGCTTATGGGTCTCAAATGAAACTGTAAAAGAGAGAGTCCTTATGAAGCAAAAGTATTTGTGGAAAGGTCCAGCTGGCATCCGTTCCTGTCGCACTGCTCTTCAAGGATCTCAGTGACTTGGAAGGAACTGGAGTACCAATACCTACAAAGTTTTCAGAGGCACAAAGACTTAATAAGAGGAGAAATGGGCTGGGGAAGCAGAAGGCAGTAAATAGTGAAGGTTAGTCATTGGTACAGATTGCCTTGGGTCAGCCAGCAAGCTCAGTGCGAGAAAACACAATGCAACACAGGTTAGATGCATCCAGCTGTAAAGCCATCCCTCTAGGCACAAAAAGTGTAATGGAGTTTACGTATAGGACAAAGGACTCCACACACAGCAGCTGCAGTTTTGAAAATTATTTGAGGGCCTCCATGGACACGGTGTCAAGGAGGGCAAATGTGATTTCTGGAAGTATAAATGAGACATGCTGAAAAGAAACAGAAGAGGTAATAGACAGCTGTATTTATCATTGGTGCGAACTCTGCTGAAGTGCAGCATCCACATCTAGCACTAGCAATTCGGGCAGCATGTTGATAATTTGCAGAAGGTTCATGGTAGAGCTGCTTGATTAGTTACATTATTCAAAAATACTTCTCAGAAGGAAATAATTAAGATTAGCACATCAAGAGTGGCATGATCCTTCAGAGACGACTTCATCTGTTCCCTGCCCACTGTGGGATCAACAGCAGCCATGTCACTCCTGACAGATGCTGTATAATCTGCTCTTAAAAACCGTGCATCTATCGTGTTGCAATATTAGTACATAAAAGGCAACTGCAGTGAAGGAAATCATCTGTGCTGTTTCTTTGCTGAGGCAAAACAAGAAATCATGGTTTAAAGACAATTATCCAGCCTCTCCTCAGGCTTCTCTTCTCTAAACTGAAAACCTCAATTTTCTCACTCTTTTCTCCATAAGTCTTGTTTTTGAAAACACTGACAGCCCTCAACACTCATCTCTGGACTCTCTAAACATTATTCACTTCTTAGAAGTGTGCTGCCTCAGAGGGCACAAAGACCTCTGTGTGGCTTTACCGCTTAAGCACAACAGAATTTTCATTCAACGCATTTTGAAGGTAATAACCCTCTCTATACAGCCTAGTATAAGTCTTAGTGACCTGCCATTGACTTGTGATGACTAAAGACTGTGGTGTCATCTCCATCAGTGGAAAAAAGCTCATCAAGAATGAATTCTTTTTTTTTCTTTCTTTCTTTTTTTTTTTCCTCGTGGTGTTATTTAGTACAAATGATAAATAACTCAGAGAACTCAATGATCTATATTAAATAACATGTGAATAATAACATGAGACGATAACAGTGACCAGTCATGGCCACAAAAATGAGAAATCTCTTTACAGCCATGAACTGATACCACAATCTCTCGTTAGTCCAAGAGCCTGGGCACACAAGATAACGCCCATCTGCTTAACCAGTGACAACACTTAAAGCCTCAGGGCTAGTGTATCTCTAATCCACGAACAGGAGGAGCAGTAAGGATGACGACCTAGTTCACATTGCTCCTGAGCAGCCTGATAAAGAAGCAAAGGCCACACAGTCAGCCCTTCACTGAGCTGTTCTTTAATGTACTTTTCACTAGGAAATCCCTTTCTCTGTTTCCTGTGCTCTCTTGGCCCTAGGTGAGTTACAAAGCAGAATGGAAAATTCGTATGATGAGGAGAAGATATACAGGCTTTTCTGCTTCCAGCAGTCCACCCAAAATTACAACTCAGGGACAGGAAAGGGATGATATCATGAAACTGAAAGGCTGATACTTCTAAAGGCATGGAAAAAAAGGAAAAAGTTATTATTTTATCTGATCCAAACGCACGGTGCAGGCTCAAAAGCCAGAAAGCAAATAAAAAGAAAAAAAAATTACATTTCTAGCTCATAAGTATATATATTTCTTTTTCTCCCCCGCCCCCCCCCTTAATCCTGTAAGGAAATTGGGACAAGCTGGAGCCATTCTCTCCTCTCCTGCTTCTACAACACTTTCATCTGCCTGATATAATCTATATCAGAGCTGCTTAGCCTATGAAGTTGCTTCCTAAGAGGCACAGTCACCCCTATTTCTTCAAGTGCAGAGGATGGGGCTTTCTCCTCATCTTACCATTTGATGTGCAAATATGTGTCCCCCCCCCCCAGAGGCACACACATACCTGCTTCCCTCAGCAGATTCTGCCTCCTCCTTGCATGTCTCTAACGGGGGAGAGCTAACGCGACGGCTCTGACACACGCCTCGGTTCTTCCCCTGCTGCAGCCCCAGCAGCGCCAGTGTGGAAATCATGCAGGAGGGAGCAAGGATTATTTCGGGCGTGAATTCAGTGTGGAGGAAATGTGGTCAAGGTGATTCAGGGAGGAGTAAGTCATGACAGAGTGTCTGCCTGTCTGTCTGTCTGTGTGACTGATCCTGAAGAGACCTGAGGGTAGCAAGAAGGTTGTTCAGCACTTCCCACTGTGGAAATCTGCTTGCAATGTTGCCAGGTTTTCATCATTGGTGTTGTAATTGCCAATGGATGTCTCGCCTCAGGCTTATTACCTATATATGTGTGAATATGTGTACGTATGTAAATGGTTACTTATGCATACATATGTGCATGTGTTGGCCAAAGCATCTTACTTACTTGCAAGACAGGGGCTTGGTGGACCAAATGCTTAGACTCAGAGCATTGATTTGCAACGTGTCATTTCTTCTAAGTTACATGACTTAGACTAAGCTATTCTAAGAGCCACCCTTAAAATTATTAAAGGCACTACTGGTAATAACTAATGACAAAAAGGTTCTGATATATAACATCCTGTCATTGACAACTTCAATGTCAAAGACAAAATGGTATTTGTTCTTTTGAAAAGCCTCACTTTCTGTGCTACCCATCAGGCATTTGATGTGTAGAAGCAGAGATGACTGTTGTGTCAACCAACAGCTGTGTCGTTTTTTATACCTGTGAACATCCACTCAAATTTGCCACATTATTTTAACAGAAAACCTGAACTTTAACAATGCTCTGTCAAGATTTCTTAGATTTTATCACCTAAAATCTCCACAGAGTCATTCCTCTCTGATCTCAGGTCTCTCACAGCCCCTAGCATGACTGTGCTTTTCACATGCCATCCCGCATCAATCAGTGGCATGTTTCATCTCCCTCCCACACATTCCTCATCCATAGCTGAACTGCACATGTGCTATCTTCATGGGGAGCACAGACTCAGTAAGACATTCTTGGAAGACCACCACTCAAATGCAGCTGTTACAGGGAAAAACCCATGAAGCAAGTAAGAGAGAATTTGGATGACATGCAGTCAATAATGACCAATAACGTAAAAAAGGATAAGGATAACCCAATATTGAGCTGTTCTGCGTATATAAGCATGGTACACCAGAAGGCAAGGATCATACTATAAAACACCATGCTGTAAGGCAAGTCCACAAAAGGAGGCCTGAAGCTGGCTATCTACTCCTCAAATGTCAAGTGGTGAACCTTAAAGACGCCTCACTATAGCTGGTACAGTCATATAGAACAAGGAGTGTCATTTGTCTAAATGCAAAGCCTAAAAGACAGTTCCCCCTGGCTCTAGTTCCTGCTTGCCTCGAGCAGTAAAATCTTAGATCTGCTAGGCTTACTGGAAGTAAAAAATGCAGTCCTCGTGGATGAATTAAGCAGTTATTAAACAGCTTGGGTAACTCTTTCAGAGTACTGATTTATATTTATAAAATCCAGACTCACTACTGGAATCCTGCATCGGATTATTTCCCTTGGCCTAAAACCTCGCTCGGTGGTGCATGGTTTGAGCCCTCTGCATTTCTAGTGGAGAGATAGAAACCTTGGAACCCACACTCAGAAGAGGTGTAATAGTCCAGTAGGGCACAGAGAAGGTGCGCTCTTGACTTACCTTCTTTCCCGAAGTCACAAATGAAAGTATCATCTACATTAGGATTTAAGGTTTGGATCTCTTCTTGCTTAGGTTTGGAGACTGTTCAGATCTGAGCAGCTGCAGAGTGGAGAGAGGGGAATGCTGCCCATGAAAACCAGCATGCAGGAGAGGGGACTCATTCAACAGCCGCACAGGGTTGCACAGGACAGAGAGCAGACGAGAACAGCTACTTTGACCAAAGCACCTTCAGACTAGTCGAGATTTTAGCATATTTCTTGAAAATGTGACCAATAGGGATCTGAAATCCATTAGGACAGAAAAACTGTATTTGTGATTCACTTAAATCTATTCTTATAAGATTTCTGCACACTACTATTCCCAGTGCACTAACCTGACAGGCTAAAACTCTGATTACTGTCTCTAAATAGACATTGGCTTCTCTAAGGCTCAGCTAGCTTAACTAAATTACTCTGAGTTTCCCATCACCTTCAGGGAGAAGGCAAGGACACAGCACAAACCATCTCAGAAGCTGGGCTGTGTTTGTGGCGTAGATAACCCTGCCATCGCTGGTTGCCATCACCTAGCTCAGACTAGTGGCTTTGAGTGACACATCTCCTTTCCAGGACCTGGTGCAGAAGAGGGCCATGTGTTCACGACTTTCTCATGATCTACAAAGAATGGATTGTCCTGTAGCAAGCTATCCCTGATGTCTGTTCCAGGCTACAGATTTTTGTGATTGACTCTATGCTACCATCTTAACTTCACCAGAAAATATCTCAGTTGCTAGAAATCACAAATACTTGTTTTACAAACCTCACTGCCTGCAGACCAGAGATACCTACCGTTGCTTAAACAATGCACAAAGGATTTAAGTTCCTTGCTAAGCAACCCACAACCTTCCCCCCTCAAAAAAGTCATACCTTTCCCATATGTGTGTTACGTGTTTCATATAATTTATTGCACACATGGTAAAAATATATCTGACAATATATAAAATGCAATTTTTAAAAGAAGAAAAAAAAAGAATTGGCCCATTGTTCTGCTGCTTAAAATATGGGACACCACACGATATATGTTAAAATTATAAGAATATGTTGAAAATATTTTATGTCATTCCATGTAATATATTTGAAATATCATGACAGCTGCTATAGACTGTAATATGTTCCATATTGTCTGATATATTCTAAATGTCTGTGTAATACATTTTGTGAAATACATGGCAAATGAAAAAATGAACAAAAATTTTCCCTTTGCTTAAGCTGAGTGAGTATAATAAACAAATATACTTGTACATTCATGAAAGAAATAAAGAAAAAAACTTGTTTATTCCTAACACTTTTTATGTTCTTATTCATTGACATATGGGTAAACAAGCTTTTATTTATAGCAAACAATAATTTCACAGAAACCATGAATTTACCCCGGTACACAAATTCTTCAATTACGGGTTTGCAATGATCAAATGCAGAGTATACATAATACCCGGTGATTTACATAACCCAATGAAAACAGAAAATAGAATGAAACTAGACAATCAGTCACACTTGCAGAAGCCACTTTACAAATATTTCATTGAAGCCATAAAACTGTATCTGATGAAAATCATCCTTCACACAGATGCCACAAAAGAGCATCCCCCACCCAAAAGCCCAACGTATTGTTACCAATTGCCTGACATATTGTTGTGCTGAAGGGCTTAGAATGTTATGTTCCATTCCAATGCAAAAATAGAAAACTATAGGATCAAGAGACGGAAAAGATTTATTAGCTTCCCTTTCTTCTCTTTCCTAGCAGCCCAGTTAGGATGATTTCCCATTGTATAAGACACTGAAAAAATCCCCTGTGTTCTTATGCTTGCGGTGCTATACAATGTGAGGGGAGAGAGGAGGACCAACTCCAGACGTGGAGAAGGCGGTGTCAGAGGAAGGCAGCAATGTGTTCTCTACATCTACTGGGGACAGGAGAAGGAGTCAGGAGCTTACGCTGCCGCAGAGGAGGCACAAACTAGACATGAGGAAAACTTAAAAGGGACAGGATATCAAACCTCTCAGGCAGACTACCTGGGGGTTTGGGGCACCCCTTTTGTTGGAGGTTTCACACGCCAGGTAGAAAAACACCTATCAATCAGAGGAACTGATACAGGGGAATGGGCTGTGATATCACCGAAGCCTCTTCTCCCTCTGGCCCATTCAATGATTAGGTGATTATCAAAATGCAGTAATTGCTATGTCAGGAGGATATCTTAGGCAGCTTAATATGCCACGGGTTTAAGGTAGGCACGTTATCAACTCTACTGCAGCCAGACATGATGTAAAAAAGCTGCTGGACATGAAAGGAAACAATCCCTCCAACCAAGAGGAAAGATAATTTTAAGGCTTATACTTTTGGCCAAAATTCAGGTGATCTTGGCCCGCTCCACCCATTTGCTCACTGCTTGCTTGCTTACTTGATCTTTAAAATATGGTTCCAGTGTTGCACTACCCCCAGCCTCTACCCAGCTTGACTATCATCAGCACAGGGGTTTTTCTTTACAATGCCAACATGCAGCAGCGGGCACAACAGGGCTGTGGGTCTGACTGGCTGTTCTCACACCCCATTGCAACACAGTTGCCCATTTGACCATTCCTCTAGTCCAGCTTCCTCCCAGCCCCTAGAATTCCTGGATGTTTTTTAGGAATGTCTGTTAGATTAAAAATCTGCTACTCGTGTGTCTACAGATCGGTAGTTAAACCCACATGTACGCTCCTGAGCAAATATGCCTTTGTTGATGCTGGAAATGGACTGGCACCTACATCTCTGCAACCAGAATTTGAAAGAGTGGCCCATAATGTCTCAGTTGTGCCTCAGTTCCCCTATAAGAATGCCTATGATTCAAGTGGTGAGGTGAAATTGTAGGATCATTTACTAATTCCTAGTTGGCCTGTCCAAGACAGAACCACCACCAGCTAGCCACTTAGATGTAAAATACCCTAACTGTCCGAAAAAGACCAATATCCTTTTTTTTTTCCAATGTAGTCAAAATCCAATGCTGAATTTTGTCCAGATTTAACACCCTTTTATGTGCTTATAGCTCATGAAAAGTTACAGGACTTACGCACATGTTTAAGTGCTTTGCAAGATAGAGATGGGTTTACGTACATGTGGTGATACTTTGGTGACAGCCCTTCCCTGTACGTGTTACGATAGAATAGTCAGGGTTAAGCAACTTTGAACCAATTCACATTTTAGGGGCTGGGATATACTTATCTGCCCAGTGAGTCATGATTTCCTTGCTGTTAGCTATTAATAACCCTTGGAGGAACTTTTCAAGCTGATAACCATTTCCTATCATTTTTGGCATTTTGAACATGTTTTTATTTTATTTTCCCATTTCTCCCAGTCCCCTAAAGGCAGCCAGATTCCCAGAACCCTTGTGGAGTAAAGAGATTGCTTCCTGCCCTTCCCGTCCTCCTGCTTCCTCCACCCTTTCCAGGCCAATAAAAGGACTTTAAATTATTGAGATCATCTTTTTCTTTTTTGGTTCTGTTCTGTTTTGCTATTTTTAATGTGGTCAGATAGTTAGTACTTTCTCATTTTCTGGCTCAGACCTTCATCTTCTCAGTAGAGTGGATGTAATATGAACCAGTGAACTTTAAAGATTTGAGGCCAGCAATAGGCCTTAAAGCAACGTATATTTAATGAAGCAATATATATTTAATTATATTTACACCCCCCCCCCAAGAGTTAGAGTTCAAACACTGCCTGATTAGAAAGTTGCCCCTCTAGCTTACTCAAGTGCTGATTTTCTTTTTCCCTTGCCTCTTTCTATGAGAAAGGGAGTATATGCAGCAACTGGAAGGACCAGTCCATGAATAGGGTAGAATGGAGAGTGATTTCACTTTGCAATTCCACTGCTAAACTAAGCATGAAAAATGGGGACTAGGGTAATCCTCAATACGCTTTGCTCCTGCTCAAGATAAGCTTGCTTCCTGGAGCTAACAGTCTTTTTTACAAAGGGGAATTTCGGCTTGTGGACATGTTCAGAGTAAGGAAAAATCTCCACTATTTCACGCAGCCGTTGAGAAAACCAGTGATGTCTCATTTGTCCAGAGCAAAAGTGGGAAACATGTTAGCACAGATGCCCCCTGAAAGATGCAAATAGGGGAGAAGAAAATCTAGAGGGATTATCAGGATTGTGCTTTAAACACATTCCACTTCACAGATGTACGAGAGAGAATGGGGAAAAAGACAGGGAAAGCCCAAGATGAAATAACTTCCAGATGCAGCCCTTGCCCTGATGCAGCCAGATCCCTGCTGCCTCTCCAACAGAACATCTCAGCCTCTCAGAGCTCATTAGGATCTAAAAGAGGGTCATAGACAATAACCGTGTGCCTTAAATCTTGTCCATCTTACAGGCATCTTGTCTCAAGCAATCAAAGGCAGCCTATGCTGGCACAGCCCAGTAATTAGCCGGCTGTGCTTCCAGCTGGTTTGCAGGCACATGGCAGGTTAAACAATAAATAAATCAGATTAGGCTGAAATCTGTTAAGCAAGAGTGGTCCTGGCATTCAAAGCCATTTCTTCAAAGCATTGCAGATCAGTGCTCAGGTTTTATTTTCCAAAGCCTGTTATCATGGGTATGGCTACATGGTACTTTGCAGACAGACACAAGATCATTGTGGCTGAGCTTTGAGTAGGAGCCATGGATTGGCTTTAGACCAGAAGCAGTATAACCTCCTGAGAAGGCAGGTATATGAGCTCTGGTTGGCTTGTGGCTGATCCAAGGCCTGAATAGAGCAATCTGCTATCATCTTGTGTGGAAGGAATTTTCCTTGCATGACCTGGGGAAATACTTGTGCTCACTTGCAAACCTCACAGCCTCCATCCAAATGAACGTTACCAATTCTAACTGCTCCGTGGACTTTCTTGTCATGCTGCAAAAGTGTTTCATCAGGAGCTCAGGGTCTATGTATGAAAAAATATGGGTCATTTCTCTGTTAAAGTCAAAGAGTCATTGCAATTCATGCGTAATGAAGAGAGGGAAGGTAAGATAAAACGGGTCTTTTTTTTAATAAATGTTACCTATTTCTCTGGGATCTAGGGATTTAGAAGCAAGTGGACAGGAAGTTTTGTCTGTGTTCCAATGCAGCTAATTGCTCTCTGCCCTCTGACATGGCCCTGCCCTTCCTGGAGCAAATGCTTCAGCCTGGAGAAGAGCCCCAAACCACCTCCACCCTCTCTCTCCAACAGTTCCTCCAGAAGTCTCTGCCCATGGTAACTTATGTCTGCATCTTCCACCAAGGTGAGGAAGGAGTCTGAAATGTCCCAGGTGGGCACATCAGTGAGCAGCAAAGGACAGGGCAAATGCTGTGAAGTCACTGGAGCTTCTGGAGAAAAACACTGTATAAAGAAGCCCTTGGGTAAATCCAGGGGTTACATTAAGTGGAAAGGGAGCACTTTATTTCTGGAAACACTTAGGAAAGTCTAAGTCATAGCAAATGCTTTTTTACTCTGCTTCTATATAGTTTTCACTGTGGTAGCATCTACCAGTCCCAGACCTTGACTCCTTGTGCTCAGCACTATATCAACATAGCTGAGAAAGCTGGTCCACCACAGAAAAAGGGACAAGCAACTCTGAAGTGAAAGGCTTCATAGGCAACCCACCTGACATCTCAGTCCTGCTTCCCTTCTAAGCCTGATTGGAGAAGCAAGCAAAAAATTTAGAAAGGGAACCTGCTGGTGAAGGTTGCCTGCCTCTTTCCTGACATAGTCCATGAAGGATTGTTTCTGTAGCAGTCAAGATGCTATCACTCATTTTCCTCATGTTTCCTCATGTTTTTTCCATGCAGGCTTTAATGAAACTCTCACCAAAAATGACTAATTCTCAGCAAGGCTAAATGACAGTTTTATAAAGCAAAGATTTTTCAATGCCCAGGCTGCAGGCAGCTTCCAAGCCATTCAGTTTCTTTCCCCATACCTCCTGGCTGCCTCTTTGCTTTGGGGGAAGAAATCAAGAATCTGCCCAATCAAAAGTGCAGTGCACTTTCCCCGGAGAAAATATATACATCACAGTTAGAGGGTTGCTTATAGAAGCACTTTTCAACCTTTTCAGGCTGTGTTTTGCCTCCCGGAGTGGAGGGATCTTCTTTCCCTGTTCATAGTACCTCACTGGCCAGGCACATTGCTTTAGTTAAGAATTGCTCTACCCAGTGGGATAAATATCCCCCTTAAAATTATTTTCAGATGGAAATAACGGGTTTTGTCTCGCTCTCCCTTCTTCCTCCCTCCCCCTTCACCCCTGAGGAATATTCACCATGGGCTGCATCTAGAGATGGTGAAAATTTGTCAGATTTTTATCTTGTTGGAAATCTGTCAGAAATCCCAACTCCAAGATGTATTTTTCTTCCCATAAAAACTCTCCACATTTCTTTTTTTTTTATTTTCCTTCAAAAAACAAACAAACAAAACAGTTTCCTTGGAGGAGGGAGGGTCAGAGCTCAGCCGCTTTGAGATCTCATCCTCCATCTGTGCCAGGGGGGCTGTAGTCTTCTCCTTTTCTTCCCCAACAAGCACAGGAAAGGTTTGCTGTCAGCAGGGACATGCTCAAAGGCACAAGGCCATCGTGGCGTCATTGGTACTTGGCAGCTGGGGAGCTGGTGCCTTACTTGGTCTTGCCACTCTGATAACTAGTGACAGTTTGGGATCTCGCCCTTCCTTCTTATCGTTGGCCGATTCTGTGCTTATCTGGCTGTGTTCAGGACGGCGTCTTAAACTATCTTTATCGATGACAGATCTAGCAGGGGTTGATGGAGATATTTTATGGGTTTGGCAGTGAGAGCTGGGGTGCTGAGAGCTAAATCTCCTCTCACTCGGCTGACCCCAAAAAATAAAACTGGGGAAAAACGCAGTCACGAATCCCTTAATTAGCCAATGCTGACATATCACATTGTGAATGCTAAGAAGATGTTAAATAAGGTGTTTTTCATCCACTGAAGCAAAAGAGACAATGCTTAAATTTTCAGTTTACCCTGGCTCTTAGACATTAAGTTAAATTCCCAGAGATACATGAAAAGATGCAGCTAGCCATATAACCTTCTCTATTTATAGATTGTTTAAAATCTGTGACATAATCCAATATTTCTCTGATTTCCTTTTGTTTCCCCAAGTTCTTGAAGCAAATGGACTAACTTTGGATTGCATTTGGCTAGAGGCTGTACTTGCAAGAAGTCAGATTTGCTGTCCAAACAATTGGGCCAAAGATTAAGGACAGATAACTTAGAAATGTCATATCAGATCTGTTCTTTCTCTTCTCCCACTTCACCCTCTTCCCTGATCTCTCAACCCAAGAAGAAAATCAGCCTGTCATCTTGACTTCTTGTAGGCAAGAATGGGATGGATTCCTTTCTTGACACCAGACCGCTTTTGTGCATCAGCCAGCAGGAGTGGTATACAATATATTTCCCTTGCCTAATCTGGCTTTCTTCTCTGCAATTTTCTCCATTTGTCTCTGCCAACTTCTGGGAGCACTCAAGAAGGGAGGTGGGAAACTGTTCAGTAGGAGGAGTACTTCACTATGGCATCATTATTGTGTCATACTAAGAAACATCATGGCTATTCCCAGAATTATTGCCAGGGGTTAGAGCCCACTAGGGCCTCTTTCCCTGCTAAACTGTGTGTCAGCTTTTGCTTTGACCATGATCCTACATCCACAACAGAGAGAGTTCCTGTTAAGCCTGACCGAAATGGGAATGAGGAGACAGTTTTCAATTTACGTCCTTGATCAGACAGCTTCAAGACAAAACTCCATGCTCTGTTGGGAAGGTGGCTCCAATGGCTTGTGCTTTGGGTTTTCTCTCTCCCAGCATGAAGAAAATCCCCACATCTCAGCACAGCATGTGTACTAAGAAATTTTAAGACGTTTCAAGTCAGAATCCATCAACCAGAGACAATTAAAATCCCTAGTCATTGTTGACAGCCATGGCCAGAGCGTATTTCTAGGATGCAGAACCAGTGGCTGGCTCTGCATGAGCTTCGTGTTTTTTCAGCAACTTGGAACATTGCAATAGCTGCTAGAAATAAATGAACCCTTCCTTTTCATTTCCATTTGTTCTTTTTCTTCTTTTAAAGAGAAAATAATATTTGGAGACTTTGCCAATGACAAAACACTTATTTTCAGGGACTCTTTGCAGTTTCCCAGCCTGCAATTGAATAGCACACCATTGTTTAGAGCTGGTTAGTGAAGAAAATAAATAAATAATCATCACCACAACAAGCATGTATCTCCCCATCTATACTGCTCCAGTGACCCATCACTGCGAACAAAACCTTCCTTGTTCTGTGTCATCTGACTGATCCTCTTCTTTCGCCTCCATCTCTCTTGAATGCATGTGTAACGTGGCTCTATTTGCAACCCCGTCAGCCTAAGCAAGATTAATGTTTGCATGGGGGTGCAAAGCTCGCTCGGAACAATATCAGCTTTGAGAGCCCTGCCTTGTCGCCGCTCTAGAGATGGGTGCAGGAGCCACTTGGTACATTATTCCTTTATTTATTTATTTATTTGTATTTGAATGTCTTGGTTCTTCTGAAGCAAGCGTTGGCTGCAGGCCCACAGCCAGATGGAACTGAACTGCTTTCTAAGAAAAACATGAACAAGGGAATTGCATTTTGATGTTGTAATTTCTTCATAGGGGTATTTATTTCCAGTGCTCTTTTTTCCCCTCTCACTCCTCCCCCACCTCTGGAATTTGGTGTACAAAAGTCAAAGAAGCTATCAAACTTCTGTTGTTGTTGCTGGTTTTGTTTGCATCTGGTTTTAATACTGAAAGATTTGGGGCAGACAGCTCCAGCAAGGGAAATCCACAGATTGGGCAGTGAAAGCAGCGGCAGATTGCATCATGGTGTTCTGGTCCAGTGAGGAAGAGGAGAAATATGTCTTTTGAGTGGCTCTGTTCTCACAGCTTCACAGTCCTTTCGCTTCTGGTGAGTCTGCAGACAAGCTCTGCATGTGCTGTGAGGGACTGGTCAGGATCCATTAACTCGTTTCATCCATCTAAACTAATAAAGAGCCATCAAGTGGTAACTTTATGTCATTACGACGTGGGCTAAATTAGAAGTGGACGTTGAAGGCTCTGTATGGAGTTTTTGCATCCTAAAGAACCAATTCCAATTTAGTACAGGGACCAGCTCCATTCAAGCCAACAGTACTAGCCCGAGTTACATCCTCTAAAGATTTCACCCGATGCATCTGTTCTTCTTGGTCAGCAAACATATTTCGAAAGCCCAAGCAAACCTGCTATGTTTTCTGAGAAGACAATGAGGATCAAATGCCTCTGGTTTTGCCACTTTTTTGCAACAAATGATGATTAAGAAACATACCTTTTCATTCTTTGGTACTGCTTGAAAGAGGGATTATTGGTAAAATAAAACACTGTGTCTTTAAGGCGTACTTTATCAAAACTTACTGCAAGAGCAGGTATTTCTTCAGAATTTCAATGTGTGTCTTGACTTTGTAGGACCAATAAATCTCGAGCATTAAAAAATCATTCTCTCACTCATGTTTGCCTCTCTCTGGATAGTGAGGAGGAAAGATTAAACAAGCATTATGGGTTGATTTATCTGATTTCCATCATGCTCAACAGAGAATGAGGAGGAGCAACTTTGCCCCTAAAAGCAACACACTGTATTTATGACCACTACAAAGTGCTTTCTGACTGTCTCAGGGAGGAGGAATAGAGACATCATGGAGCAGTGAATTTCTTTGCAAAAAGATTAAACAAACTTAGCTTGATATTTTTCTGCAGTTCTTTCTGGAATTGAGATGGTCAAAGCCACCAGCTGAGCTGAAGAGTTAATGGATCACCACATCTTACAAAATATTACAAGTAGAATCAAGACAATTTCTTTACTGAGAAGAGCTGAGCAATACATGAACCTCATGCTCACACAGATTAGCTGGCTGATCTCTACTTACCCAGAGACTGTACAAGAAAGAGTTGATAGTGTTCCCTTCACAGCTTCAGAGGCACTGACCTTAAAAACTCATCCCCTACTGATTTGAGAGAGTTCAGAGGCTGCAGCACACCCACCCTTACAGGACGCTGCAGTCCCAGCCAGGCTGCTCTCTCCCAAGCTACTGCTTCTCCTTCCTAGTCACCAGGTTGCAGGAATAAAAGTACAAGAGATGGTTTTAAGATTTATTTTGGGTTTGTTTCAGGCATGAGGTATTTGCTGCTGCAAAGTGCATGACCCCAAGGAATGCTCCCCGCCACTGCTGTCAACTTCTATGCTGGAGAGTGACAATACAATCTGTAAACACGTTGGAGGGTAGATGCCTTGTCAGAAGAGAACTGGAGACATTCATTTGGTAAAGACTCTTCATTTCCAAAGGTCACTTTTTGCATACCATTTGTTTCTAATCTCTTGGTTGCTGGTTTAGAAGCAAACAAGTGCCAGGAAAGAACAAGGAGACAGAGCGGGTTGAAGGTAAAAGGGCAGAATGATCTCATGCACCTGGAGCTGATAATGGTCTCTGGTGCTGAGCAGTTAATCTGGGGGCTGGGGTTCATCCAAGTAGTTTCTCTAGAATGGAGAGACATACCGTATATTTATGTACCATTTGAGCACCCTATACATTTAGGGCAAATGTAGCTGAGAAGACAGTTTCTTATAGATCTGCTTTGAATGTAGCATTTGTGACTTTTTCCACACTTGGCCAAATAACATTATTACATGTTGCCAAACTCCTCAAAGCCTTTACTCTTCTGATGTAACAGAAATCTGGAAAGCCTCCATAGTGCTGTCTATAATACACCCCTAATTGAACCTGGAGGAGTCATTTTTCAAAGGCAATGGCTTCCTGCGATTGGTCTCTCTGCTGAGACTATCAGAAAGTGAATAAAACAATACTAATCATAACGGTCATTTTTGTGACATAGATATCCCCCCTACA
Source organism: Phoenicopterus ruber ruber (assembly GCA_009819775.1). Taxonomy (NCBI): domain Eukaryota; kingdom Metazoa; phylum Chordata; class Aves; order Phoenicopteriformes; family Phoenicopteridae; genus Phoenicopterus; species Phoenicopterus ruber. The sequence goes on along the minus strand of CM020220.1, from coordinate 26,641,323 downwards.
ATCTTTTAGCTTCTATCCATTTAAGAGGAGAGTCAAATAGAGGATGAAGAAATGGGATTATGATGAAATGAGAGGGACATAGAGAGAGACGTGTGTGTGGAATAGCAGCACACATTTACCTGTGCACGTACTGTCCTCAGTAACAAATAAAAAAAACACACATCAGCAAAAAAGATCCAACATACTTTCTCAGTATTATTTCCTCTGGCTCTTCAAAAAGATAGGGGTTTTTTTTTTCTTTCCCCTTTGTTTTTCCATCTATCTGATCTGTGTGAAATTTGGGACAGAAAAGTAACCTTTCTTTGACACATTCTTCAGAGATGCATAAGCAGGCATAGGATCAATGGTGCTCCTTCTCTGACAAAGAGCTTGTTTGTCCCCAAGTCTCTAGTTTACAGAAAATAATCAACAAAAATGAAAACCAGAAGCATAAAGCATACAACGTCACTAATGAAATCCGTTTCTTGAGGGAGCTTAAGGAAAATCAAGCATCCTTAACACTGGGCTTAAATTTCTCTCCCTAAGAAGGAATGAAAAGCAGATTTCAGCTGAGTCTTTTTGGGCATAAAGAGAAAAGTTTGGAAAGTGTGTTGGTCAGTGGCTGATGCCAGCAGCAAGCATTTAGGACAGTGATGATCTGGTCTAGGTACATCTTGGTGTCTTAGTTTATGCCTGTGTACCAGCAAGAGAATAATAGCATTATAAAGAAAATAATCTGTATATAATATTAATAAATTACATACAACATTTTGTGCCAAGGAGATGACATGTAATTACAAAAAGTAGAAGGATCTGCATATAATCTAAAGACCTATAAAACAATAGCAGACATCGGATTAACTAAATTTTCTAACAAAACAAAGGAAAACTCCTCCTAGAACAATTCATAGTTTGCAGATATCCACTCTAAAACAGATTCTCAGTGCCTGGGACTAGCAAGGTGAGACTTTACATCTGGAGTCCTGCAGACCTTTCCTTCTGTTTTACCTCTGGGGATGACATGGTACTTTATTATCTCCTCCCATATGAGCTGCATGAGACTTCTCCACTGCCCGCCAGCAACAGCAGCGGTGAGGTGCTCTGTGTGCAGCGTCCGCTCCTGCTACAGCCCCGTTCTTGCAGATGTAACCAGTCACTGCTTTTCCTAAGCCAGCTGCCAGGTTTAACCCTGCAATCACCTTCTGCTTTTTGTCTCCTGCTGTTGGAGTGGTTGTTCATCTAACAACAGCCCTGTCCAAGAGCTAGTACTTTTCTGCCCACACCAGATGGCAGAGAAATCGCCTTCACTGTCTGTCTTCCCATGGTGGAGCCCCACTTTTGTGTGAGAGGTAAACGATGGAGCCACCAGGTTAGAGGTTGTTTCTCATGGAGATGCAAAGTCTCGTTTTCTTGCTCAGGTGGGAGGAGTCTTTCTCCATCTTCTGAGAACTTCAGGACACATGTGGGTCTGTCTGCTAACTCCCCACCCACGTCTGCACGGAACAAAAATAAATCAGTGAATACAAAGATGTTCTCTTGCACTTAGAGCAAATTTATTTTCTGAATGTCCTCACAGCCATATCTTTAACATTAATCTCCTGAGGCACCACGATGTACCGAGGGCACTGTGGTGGATTAGATAGCTAGTCCCTCAAAGCCTTATTTTCCATAATCATTTTACATCTTTGTAGGAATCTCCAGTACTGAGGTTTGAGGCAGTTCCTGTTCCTTCTCTTCTCGAGTTTGTAACCACAAGATGCCACATTCATTCCTTTCCTGTCATCTGTCTGCACATCACATCCAGGAAACAGCTTCTGGCATCCTGGTGTGATAGAGATAAGCAAGGTGTGAGTGTACAGACCACACTTCCTTAGGTTTCCCACGTCTTTCTGGCAAAAAGAAAGCTCCCTGGATTCAAGTCGCTATTTTGATTTATTACCCTTAAGATGAGAAGTGGCAAAAGAGCTATGGCTGAAAATTACTCTATGGTGAGTTGACCGTAGTAGCTTGATTCTCACAAGTTACATCAGCCTGTGGATAAAGGTTTTTCACACTTGTGTTGCATTTTCTGAGCCAATTCAGAAGAAGAGGAATCTGACCTTGCACTTGAATATGTCGTTTCCCACCTTCCACAGAAGCCTTGGGCAACGTAGGCTGGAGGAAGGAGATGCAGAAAAGTGTAAGTCCAGCAGGAAAAAGCAGAGAAGGGGCAGGAGAAGCTCAGGGACCAAGGGAAGAATAATCTCTGCCATCTGGAGAAGAACCCTAGAAATAGCCACCCTTGGGGCCATGTCACCATGTTGTAATTTCATTTGTCGTGCAAGGTAGCAAAAGTTACTTCTGTAGCTTTTTATGGATGACAATGTCCTTTCAGTGAGGTTTTGAAGTTGACCCTTCTCAAGCTTATTATTACATAGAGGGTCTTTCCGATAAATTCTGCCAGCTGTATTAGGCCCTAGATGTAATTTGCAACAAAGAAAAGAATTTGCACATTTATTAAGGAAAAAAAAAAAAACAAAACAACACTTTTACATTCTTAATGACTGTTAAAGTCAGGGAGTATGTGGTGTTACGCTACTCAGAAAGAGGTTTCACATGCTGGCTTTCTGAAGACTCAAAGGCAAAATGCCAAACTAGAACTCTCAAAAATACCACTCACCCTGATAAGAGTGAGGGATACATATATTGAATACAAAATCAGTGTTATAAATTCTTTTCATTCTTTCATTACTATTGGCAATATTGAGTCCTTGTTAAAAAAAAAAAAAAAAAAAAGATCATCTCCTGGAAACAATCAATTAAGAGAGAAACGCTAGTAAAAGAACCCCCTATATTTCAGTTCTCGTAGTCACAGAGAAACTTTTGGGAGAGTGTGGCCTCCAAGCAACTTAATGATTCAAAACTCAGATTATATACTAAAAAAAAATCTTCACTATTATTAACTTTAATATTAAGATGATGTGAATTTCAGGCAAAGTCGTGATTCTGGGGTGACGCCACATGTTTTTTGAATGTTTGAGGCTGTCAGAGCTGTATTCTCTATGGAATGCATTGTTTTGACACAGAAAAGAAAAACTACTATGTTTATCATCTAAAGTAGACAGCACAACAGCCAGAAAATGAACCTGACCTTTAAATCAAGAATGAAATGTACCACATAAAATCTCCTAGTTTAAGCCTCTAGAGCAGGTAAGATATACAAGAGAAATCCCATTTTGTGAAAAGCAAATACAAATGCAACAGGTGCTTTAAATTGCTTCCTTGTTGCTCTTTCAGAGTTGTTGCTGAAACAGGAAAGGATTTTTCAGTGCAGGGTGTTCATCCAGAGTGTCCCTTTTAATCTCATTCACAAAGAAATACTCATAGCTCTCAGCTCCACCCAAGCTCACCCATACGGTTATTTCAATTTTAGTGCTCTTTACGGAAATATCTTTTTGCTCCCAGTGCCACAGCCACCAATAAAATTGAGAGCAATCCAACTTCACTTTCAGTAGGGGAAAAAAAAAAATCAGTTGGGAATAATTTTATTTGGTATAAATGTCCTCTGCATTCCAGTGCCAGGTCTAGGCTCTAGAACCACTTGTAGAAAAATAAAATGAGAGAGATAAACGAAAATGAGATATCTTTAGTGCTGTTGACGGGTACCAGTCACCATGTTCCAGATGCGGGTTGTCTGTGAGTACAGCCACCAGGAGAAAAGAAATGAAAGTGAACATGAACTTGTTAAATCTGCTCACATGGCTTGCCTTCAATTCTCAGGTATGATACTGTCATTTCATGTCAGTTGTCTGTTGAGAGTAAACTTCTGGAACTGATTTGAGTTCACTTAAGAAAGGTTTAGATCCAGACTCATGGTTCTGGCAGAACCTGTTGCACTTCCAAATGTTTTCTTTAAGAACACAAAAGAAGACAAATCTATCGTTTAGCACAATAGATCATTTCAGTGTCTACAAAGCAGAAGAGAAGTTTCAGAAAGTGGTTTGCAGTTTCTGCCTTGTCTGTCAGTTCCATGCAACTCTCACATCAATGCATTTGCTTTCTCTCCCCGCGGGTGAAGTGCTGGGCATTTAGTACTGCGATTGCTACGACTTCCTAACCACATATTGCATGAAAATGCAACATTGGGAGCTATTGCCCAGAGGCAGTCAGACCATTTTGACAAGCATAAATTCACAACATCAGACAGAAAGTAAATTGAAGGCAGATATTTGCCAGCTTTTCCCTCTTCTCCACCGTTTTTGACTAGCTGTGCTATTGCTCCAGCCTCCCTGGAGCTGTCCACAGCCGCATTTTCCCCATCGCCTTTACCTGAGTGATATTTATGATATGCCTTGGGACCATTGCTTACCCGAGGGAGCAATTTGGCTGACTGTGTATGGCAGGTCTGTAGACCATGACAGGTGCATTCAACACAAGGTGGCTTTCTTACCAGGACTGATTTACTACTAAAGTTTTGTTCATGACTGTTTAACACATTAATTTGAAGGTCTCTTTTTCTTTGTTGTTGCACAAGTGCAGCCTTGTGGACAGAAAAACTGGTGACTGAAACCTTTCTGAGGGGAGTGTTTCTTGTTACGTGTGGGGCAAAGCTGATATCGTGGGCCTTGACCTGTGCTCTCAGGAGAATTGTGGTTTGCAAATGTTCAGTAATACTCTTCTGCTGGGCTGCATTTCTGGTGTTCCTGACACCCATTAGTAGGTCAAAAATGATCTAGTTGTCTCTGGATACTTTCCAGACACCAAGTCCACCTTGAAAATGGCAGCCTACAAATAACCTTATAGATAAAAAAAAAAAAAAAAGACCAGCACACCTGCCTCCAGAAACACAGCAGCCATCCAAAGCACTCCCTGAAATGTGTAATATGCAGCCAAACCTCCAGACACTATCAGATTGGCAGTGAAGAGAATATTCTTGATAACCCCAGTACCAGCCCCAAAACATTCAGCAAAGAAGGCTACTCCTCCAGAGACAGAGATCACAGATGCAAATGAGCCTCCTGAAGAACATATGTAAAACACACTACAATATAAAAAGAAAAACCCTATTAACAGCACACTTAGATATCACATTTCAAGCTAGATTGGAACCTGTCCAGAACATCCTGAAACTACAGCCTTTGCTAGCAGATGATCATTTCGGAGAAATTGTCCTCAAAGTTTCCCTTTGAACTTTTCAAATTGCCCTTGCCTCACCAAATACTTTATTAGAAGCAAAATTTCTCATGGCAAACATATCCCAAGCGGAGTGGGGCCATGCCGAAGCAATAGATTTAAAACTTGCTGACACATGTACATACCCCATAGAATAAGAGCCCCATTCCCATCCAAAAGAAACCATCAAAGCTTTGCATCCTACATGTACTCATTCCAGAACGTGATCTATTCTATCCAAAGCACCAAATGCCCTCATGGAAAGTATGTGGGTGAAACCCACCAACCACTGTGCACCACAACATTTTCACGCAGACACTCTGTGAAAGACAGAAACACCCGGTGGGAGAACGTTTATCACAATATAACCACTCTCTGTTTGACTTCTTAGTCTTGATCTTCAAAGGCATTCCACAAAACATCTTCAAAAGATGAGCTTTGGATGTCAAATTCCTAACCTTACTTCATCCTAAAAATCACAGCACAATAGAGATGCTGGGTTTATGTCACCATTTTCCCTACGCTATAGCCGAAGCACTTGCCATCTGTCTCTGTGACAGAAATTATTGAACTTACCACTTTTGTTAACATACCTTTCATTTCCATAGGTACCAAATACTTTTTTTTCTAGCCAAATATCAAGCTGATTAACACAATTCAGTTCAAGCTGCAAAGCAAGTTTCCCCCATCTTTATTAGCTGGAATGTTGTTTCTTCAGTTTCAGGCCCAAGAAATGCCTTGTCTTTGCTTCTTATCAGTTGCTCTAACCAGCGATGTCATCTCTCCCTACAAATCTCTCCTTGCTTATTTTGTTAATGATAGTGTTATGGGGGCTAGGCCCACTACCTACACAAACAAAATGTAGACAGCTAATAGGCTAAAGTCAGTCTGTTTCTCCACAAAACACATGTATCACAGACAGTTCATATTTTCACAGAGAGGCTGGTTCAATCCTTGATATCCTTCATGGGTCTGCTAGCAAGAATGCCACTTTCCCCAGAAATCCTCCCCTCCAGTGGGCTAACACGTCCCACAGAATGGTCAAGGAGGCATCCTTGCTGCTAGGCACCAATATCTGGATTTGAGTGAGGGAAGAAGCAAGAAGTGCAATGTCAATCCTGACCTTCAGCGATGCTACACCACAAAGTAACACTGCTTGCTTAACACAAGTGTTGGTCAGTGATGAGACAGCTTTTGTTTTGTTGCTGTTTCCAGTCCCTGTTAGTAGACATCAGCTCAAACTTACCGCGGTTTTAATAGGACAAAACAGGGGAACATAACTAACCACAGTGACACTGATCCATTTATCAACACATAGAAAGAGCAAACAAGGCCAAGAGCAATTCTTTTGAGCTGTAGTTTGGCTGGACTAATGGGTGATTACCCTTCATAGATTGAAAGAACCAATATGACTAGACATATTGGGAAAAGATGGTTTTAATTTATGCTATTTAGTCCTGTAATCAGAGAGTAGTCTGCATGTGTGTGGGAATTATTATGAGATAATTCTTGGAAGCTTGCTAATCATGTCATTGCTTTTCAGAATTCGGCTTATGCTCTAAACCCTCCTGGAATTTATTAAGACGGACACTTTGATGCTCCAGGTTACTCCACTCCAAGACAGACATAGAAATTGCTGCACCAGGGAATTCTGACAGCCCATCTCTCGCGATAGCTTTGCATTGAGAGTGGCTGGATGATTCAAGGGAAGGGATAAACCTCCCTGTACAACACTAACTATAGAAAAGAATTTTTTTTCCAGCCCATCATACCTGTTATGTACGCTGCAGCATGGGACTGTGGCTCCCTTATAATTTTTCTAAAGCATACAAAATGTAAAGTCTAGAGTTTTAGACTGTAAAAGCTGTCTACTTTTCTTCTGTGTGGGCCAGCTGGAAGCCTGGGAGGTTTCTCAACGTGAAAGACTGGGCAATTTCAACTCCCTGTGAATGTCACGGACGCAATGTCCTCACTAGGATACCTGAATGATTGGCTATTTCAGACACTTCATAAGCCTACAGCATGTAGGCTGCTAAAGAGGGTGCCCCCTTTCCAAAAAAAAAGAATCCTGACAAGTTTGGCTAGTCCATGATCTGTCCAGTTGTATATCCTCAAAAAGGTTCCTTAGAGTACCCGGGAACAGTTTTGAATCTACATATTTATACAGTTAGCAGGCACAAACTCCTCCTCTCTGCTGTGGAATCATACATCCCCATTCTACATTGATAAGGTGTGTTATTCACATTTTAAAGCTGGGTGAAATGAGAAAGAAATCATTTGCCCCAGGAAATCCAAAATTTCCAGCTAAACATAATTTGTCCCCTTGAGTTGCAGAACTTAGCTTTTTTTTCTCCAGGCTTGGCAAGATGACAGAAAGACTCCTACATTCAGCAGAGCAGAGAGAACAGCTCTTTATTCTTCATCCATTGCCTGCAATAAAGATAACCATTCAAGCAGAGCTGTCTGCATATAGAGAGGGATTTTATGGGCTCAAGATCTCTGCTTCTAGCAGGTGCAGCCCAGGCTGCTAGGAAGAGTAGGAAGGGTTAAAGCAGCACTTGGTTCTGGAAGATGTACAGGAATTGGAGAAGACAGAGGAATTTGCTGGATCCTGGAGTGCATGAATTTAATAACTTAAATTATCCCATTCTACCTAGAGAGTACAGGGCCTGAACTATGCACGCGAGAGAAGAGGCAAGAGCCAAGTTACCCCAGGCTCAAGTGGACAAAGGTGCACGAGAGAATTGCAGCTGATCTGGGGAAGTGAACTAAGCTTTTCCTAAGCCCCAATTCACTCCCGAGAAAGAAACATCTGAAAAATCTTCCAATGGAAATAAAACTTTTTCTCCCTCTGTTGCAAGGGGGAAGAGAAGAGAGCAGGGGGATGTTTTCCACCCGATCCCTTTCTTTTGCTCTGCAGGTTTGTGTGACTTCAGTTTCACCTAGCCCGAAGGCAGAGACTATGCAGAAATAAAGATCCCTTTTATTCTGTTTCCTGCACACTGCAATGAGTGACATCATGTTGTAGAGAGAAGCCCAGTGAGGCTATTACAAGAGCCCAAGAGGCAACAAGATCTTCACAGTGTTATTAGTTATCATTTAGAAATTTTCTCCTGGGAGTAGAAAAAAACAACAGCAACAGATCCTCACTTGAAAGAGTTGAGAAAACACAAAGGGATAGATAACTGAATTAGTTTGGGTTTTTGTTAATTACCTCCAAAGCTTTTAGGGTTAAAAGAGGTCTAGAGGCCTTTGCATCCAGCCTCTCTCTAAGCTCATGCTCAGCTAATCTGTGTCAGCTGCATCTTCCCTTGCCAATACAGAGGTGAGCATGAGGAATTTCTGCATGTTACTTATTTAGCTATTACCTTTTATGGGTCTCTCTGTCTCCCACTGACTTTCTGGCTGCAGACAGGTTGGCAAGAGGAAAACCTCAAATAATCCTCTTCTGAAAGCTTTAAAACTTAGGCAGAGGGAAAGAACAGTCTGACAAAAGAAGCAGACACCTGTGAAGTCTGTGCTTGGACCTGGGCTGCTACTTTCAGGGCTGCAGCTAACACAGGGTATTGTCTCTGTTTAAAGCAGCGTCTGCTTATCTCATTGGAATCTGGCAATCCACTGATCCTTTTATATTTTTTATGTGATTTTTTTAGGTGATTTTCAGTCTTCACTTGCATGTTTATTATAAGGCTTATGTTCTTATGTTTTTCCACGTAGTGTTCAAAACCAAATGTGGAAACAGGTCCTGCTTTTGTGGAGACTCTGTCGAAGCAGATGAAGAATAGCCATGAATGGGGGAGAAAGAGGTGCCCACCTCAGCACAGTGAGCAGTGATCCTCCAGAGAGAGGCAGGGAGTGAGGTGGGCCATGATCAACTAACAGACAGGGGAAGGGTTGCGGAGGAAAGGCAGGAGCTGGAAGGATAGGGCTGAAGTGAACACGCTATGAGGGAACTGACTGGAGTAGGAGACCCGGTTACCCAGCACAGCGCAGTGAGAGTCCAAAATCAAATTGTCCAAATGCCTGAAGCACCTGGCTCTGGCTGGAGTATGGGTTGGCTCAGCGTACAGCCTCCTGCACGTGCACATGGGATAGCCCTCATGCTGGGCCATGCTCCTCCAGGAAACCAATCCATGCTCGTGGATTCTGGTTGTGTTTGTGAAGTTACTACCAAATTGTTACTGCTGTGCTGCGAGTGCTTCTTTGTCGGTGTTTATTAACCTTGGCCAAGAAGCATCCATCAGTCTGGGAACAACGAGGAGCATTTAAATTTAATGATGACAATGAACATGCTAAGGAGGTGATTACAACCAGAAGAGCCTGATTTTTCACTTACTTGCAGAAGAAGAGATTGGAGCAATGGAAAGAGGGAAAGAGGCGCCAGGTTATAGGAAAGGTGCACATGGCAGGAAGGGAAGAAGAAAATTCACAGAGAGCCATGTCAGAAGAAAGAAGTGGTAGACTGGGTTATTTTGTTGTGGAGAACCTGGATTAGCTGTGAGAGAAGCCAAGTCCACAAAAGAAACCACAGGAGACTAACGGATAAGTAAGCACAGGAAGACCTTGAATGGGGTGAGGAACTACCAGGAAAGGCACTGTTCAGGAAGTTCATTCTCATAGAAATGTTAAGCATTTGATGGTGCCTGAAAGTAAAGAACAATGCTCAGTTCTGAAACTTTGTGCTCAACAGATTTCCATGAGTCCATTTCTTTGCAATTATCAACAGAAAGGCAAAACCCAAACTTATAACTTCAGTAGCAAGGTGGGATTCTGCAAAAATGCACATTTCAAGTACAGAGGAAATCTGAAGACTTCTAATGGGACTGAGAGCCCTGATGAATGGACCTCAAGATAAAAAAAAAGCCAAACAAAACAGGATAAGTTGAGATGAAGATCATCAGTACCTGTTAAGGGCCCTAAAACAGAGGAACTGCTGGAGACTGCTCAGACTCTAGAGGTGTAAAGATACTTCTGTGCCCCACCAGCAGGACAACAAGGACCCTGCAGGAAGCTTCCACAAAACTGAGACTCCTTGATCCTTCCACTCTCTCCTGCCTGGCTGCAATGGAGACCTCTGAAAAGTCTTCTCACAGCCCTCCTTGGCAATGTTGACTCCAGGAGAAACACTCCTCACATCATATCTGGGGCTTCTCAGAGCCATTTTTACAATTCAAGCTATTTCAGTATTTTAGCACAAGTTGTCTGAGGGGTGAAGATCGCATCCAGCACAATGACTCATGTGGGTTACAACCAACACATCCTTCATGTGGGCTAGAAAAAGGTATGTGTTTTCTTTATTGACAACAGCTTGTCAGCACAACTGACGCCTTGGTTACCAATCCCAGCACAGAGGCACAGAGCAAATAGTGTGTCCTTGGTGAACAGGTCCAAAGCATACTTCTCCAAGCAAGTCACAACACAGTTGTCGCTTTTCCCTACGAGCACCATCCTGCCCAACGCTTACGCACCTCCCAAAAGGAAAGAGTGTCTTAGAAAGTCCAGGATGAAGGACGGTGAAAGAATAAAGATGACTTTCACTGCTGTCTGTTTCCGTGCTAAGAAGTAAGAGCAAGCGCTTTGTTTAGTACAGCATTCATTGATCTGATACCATGGCTGCACATAACTAGAAAAGCCTGCACTGCTCTTGACTCTGTATTTTGACTCTGTGTGCTCACAGAAGGACCTGCTGGCTATTTCTGTTTTTCCTGGAGGCTCCAAGCAGTGAGGAAATTCGAATGTGTGGAAGCACACCCAAGAACTGACGATCTCTTGAAGCAGAGATTGGCTACAAAACTGGAGGCTCAGTTTGGCCAAACCTCATCAATCAGACTTTGTTTTTGCCAAACCAAACCCCACACCAGAAATGGTTTTGGAGTCAGCTTCCATTTTCTTGAAGCCACCGAAGTCCTGAGGTTATTCAAAGGTCTCTCTATCACCCATCTGCAATCTAAACCTTTTTTCTGGAACATATTTTCTGCAGATTGCCTTGATATGCCAACAAAGGGTGAGAGGCCAAGGTTGTCTGCAAGTTTCTCAGTGTTCCCCAGCTCTGGATGTGCCCCAGATACTTCAGGAATAGCCTTTCAAGTGGTGGTTTGGCCCTTATAGGCACAGGCAGTTCTGGGAGGAAGAGTGTCTCATGTTCGTAGAAAATAAGATTAAGAAACAAAAATATTGAGCAAATGGCTTTGAATCTGGAAAAATATGCTCAAGTTGGGGTGAAAATTCCAGTTGTTTTTAAATGAGCTAATTTGTTCTTTCCTGTACATCAAATGTGGGAAGAAAAGGGGAAAAAGAGAATAAAAACAAAACAAAAAAACCCTTTGCTTTTTAATCTGACAGCTGCTCCTTCTGGAAAAATGATGTTTTTGTGCTTAAAGTGTTAGACTAGGACATAAGAGGGCTGGGTTCAGTTTGCTGATCTGCCAAAAAATCCCTGCATGACCTCGGGCAAGTCACTTAGCCTTTCCCAGTTCCCTTTGCAAATATTGGGGCTAAGACGACTTCCCTTCTGTGCGTGTACTCTCGCTGCAAGGTCTTTGGAACAGGGCCTGACTCTTCCTATATGTTTGCGCAACACCTAGCAGAAAATGTGGCTACTCTTCTAGTTGGAGCTCAGGAGCAAGTCTGTGATCCAAGTCATGTTAACATCCATTATAAATTCCACAAAGTCCCATTCTGGACTAGAGTTTTCAACTCAGGCCAGTCTTAAGGCAGTAGGGGATTATACCATATAAACAAGGCTGTAGATGTCACTCTCCCCTAAGAGGCTTTCCCTCTCGCTGCCTTGAGCTGTGTTGTTGGTTTAGGCTATTGTCAGAAAGCACTTGCTCACACTTGTGGGATGTTTAGTTTAAGAAAACCCACAGGTGGCCCCAGGTTATTTTGCATTCAGAACATACGAAATCCCAGGGGTGTGAAAGGGACTGCCTTCCAAGCACCATTGTGATTTCGCGTGAGGTGCAGGTCAAGCCTTTACCTGGAATTCAAGATTTACAAAAAGTTTTTTGTGTGTGTTTGTTGGGATTTATTTTTAAAAAAACCACTTGGCTGTGAATCGGGGAGACCACACACATGCGGCAGTTTCCCACCGCCCATGATCTGACATGCCACTTAACCCTTGTGGTTTACAACCAGCACTCACCACACTGCTCATTGAGAGCACTGACTCTCTGCTCATGCTGGGGGGGAAAAAATCCCCAGGGAATTTCCCAGCTGAGAAGATCTTGCGCATCAAAATTCAAGTGAAGGACTGGAGTATTGGGTTTTAGGAATGGGCAGACTTAAGGTGGGAAAGAGAAGGTCCATCCTCTTCACTGAACCTGAAGCCTTGTATTTTCCAGGGCTGTCTTCCAAATCAAGCACAGCCTGAAGCAAGAAGCAGAAAGGACCTCAGGAGAAAGCCAGCAAAGCTTCCCTGGCACTGGTGGTTTTGACAATTCAGGAACAAGGAACTCAAGATGAGACAAGGTTGCTTCAGTCATCACAGCCATTCCTTACTGAACACAGACAACTCAAGGAGGAAGTTTATTCTAGGAGTATCCTCTGACCGTGCACTGTGGACAGACATTTCCCAGTACCCTCTAACAAACTGCAAGACCTCTATTAAAGGCCGAAAGACACAGAGTGCACCATGCCACCAGCAGAGAGAAAGATAATGATGGTGAAGATCATGAGCTGTTCCTACAACTGCAGAGAACTTCATGTGTAATTGTTGTAAAAAGCAGATGATTCTGCAACTGATTCTCTGGGCTGTGCTGAGATTTGCCCACTGTTGATGCTGACATCATTGGGATCCCCTTTTTCTAAGTCCATATTGGTGTCTCTTCAGGTGGAAGTTGGAGTAACCATGGGGAGACTTCCCAGAATCTTTTCCCCGAAAGGTCTCTTAGGACTGCTGGTCCAGAAGCTGCTGTTGTTTCCCAAGCTGCTACACACTCCAAAGAGAGATGCATAACAGTTTGGACCTGGTGGCCAGCAGTGTTCACAGCTAGCATTTACACAGTCCTTGTGTCCTGGTTTCGGCTGGGATAGAGTTAATTTTCTTCCTAGTAGCTGGTATAGTGCTGTGTTTTGGATTTAAGAGGAGAATAAAGTTGATAACACACTGATGTTTTCCGTTGTTGCTGAGTAATGCTTACACTAAGTCAAGGACTTTTCAGCCTCTCATACTGCCCTGCCAGCGAGGAGGCTGAGGGTGCACAAGAAGCTGGGAGGGGACACAGCCAGGGCAGCTGACCCAAACAGGCCAAAGGGATATTCCACACTATATCACAGAATCATAGAATGGTTTGGGTTGGAAGGGACCTTCAAGATCATCTAGTTCTATCCCCCCCTGCCAAGGGCAGGGACACCTTCTACTAGACCAGGTTGCTCAAAGCCCCATCCCACCTGCCCTTGAACAATTCCAGGGATGGGGCATCCACAGGAACGGGGAAAGTGTCCCCCCCTTGCCTCCTCCATAGATTGGCTCTCTGAGGAGAAAAGGTAATGAGTGTAATTAATAATAGTTTCTGAGACAAAGTCCCAAAGTACGGCGATGACAGCAATGCTGAGTACAGATACCAGATTAGTCTCACAACCAGTAATTTTATCATATCCTAAGCCAGTGTTACACAGTACAGCAAAATGATAACCTTAGTCCAGCCCCCAGAGATGATAAACAGCACAACAGGGAACATCATATACAGCAAGTAAGGTGGTACATAACACAAACCCTGAGAACAAGCACAACAACTCTGAGAGCAAATAAATCAACATCGCGACCAGCGACTATTAAATTAATAGAATGAATGCTTGTAACAAATTTGTTTTAACACACTCTGGTCAGATCTGTCATTATCTCAGCCCTTCATGCCCCACGTTGGGCACCAAAAAAGACTGTTGTGGTTTAACCCGGCAGGCAGCTAAGCACCACACAGCCGTTCACTCGCTCTCCACCAGTGGAATGGGGAAGAGAATCAGAAAAAAGGTAAAACTCGTGGGTTAAGATAAAGACAGTTTAATAGGACAGAAAAGAAAAGGAAAGTAGTAATAATAATAAAAGAATATACAAAACAAGTGATGCACAATGCCATTGCTCACCACCCGCTGACCAATGCCCAGCCACGCAGTGGCCACCACCCCTCGGCCAACTCCCCCCAGCTTATATGTTCAGCATGAAGTCATATGGTGTGGATATCCCTTTGGTCATCTGGGGTCACCTGTCCTGGCTGTGTCCCCTCCCAGCTTCTTGTGCACCCCCAGCCTCCTCGCTGGCAGGGCAGTATGAGAAGCTGAAAAGTCCTTGACTTAGTGTAAGCACTGCTTAGCAACAACCAAAACATCAGTGTGTTATCAACTTTATTCTCCTCTTAAATTCAAAACACAGCACTATACCAGCTACTAGGAAGAAAATTAACTCTATCCCAGCCAAAACCGGGACACCCTGGAGGCAAGAGCCTCATGACTGTGAATATAGAGGGACCTTTCATTGATGACATTGTTGACAGCTACGCTGGATCTAGCCGTGTGTGTAAGTGAATATTAACACAATTTAACACAATTAAATAGCTGTAGGACTCAGCCCACTTTGTGTCAGATCAAGGGGAAGCACAAACATCTGCCCCAGTCTCCTAACAGAAGTTAGCTAGTCAACATCTGCAACACAAGATTGGCTCTCATGCCCTGGAGATGTTTGAAGGTTCCATACACAGTTAACAGTCAGTAAAAACACTGTCAGTTTCTCCTTCTTCTCCTTCAGCCTTTCCTCCTCTGTGTGTCTACGCAGTGGAGCAAGATTTGCAACGGGAGGCAATGCCTTTATTGACAACTGACATAGCTAGGAAAAAATCCACCATGCTTCAGGCCTGCCAGCCCTTTGTCAGAGTCTCCAGCGAGGTGGACCAGCCTAAGCCTCTTGAAGATGCAAACCAGTGATAACATAGTGAGTGCACCGAGCTCTGTGGAAACACGAGGATCACACACTGACGTCAGCCAGGGGTGTTTGGGACTGGAATATGATCCCTTTTTCCTCCCTGCCTGGTTTTACGCTGGGTGGCTAAATTAGCAATGGCTCAGGGCTGTTACCATAAGATCACTTTGCAGTTAATCTTTTATTTGCAAGGCTGTTCCTTCCCACAGAAGTAAACACCCACCTTATCAGGCACGCCATGGCAAAGGATGTTGTCCAGCTCCCCACCTGCTGTCCTTCCTCTCATTAGCGGCTTCCCTCCCTTTTGCAGCCATTCCCACCCACCATCTGCCAGAACATGCTGCACGCCCACAGCCCCGCCAGTGACGCTCATGGACATGGCATGGTCTCACCAGCCTAGCCTTTATCAGGAAACAGCCTGTTCCCTCCAGGGATGGGAGCGTGCCCGGCGTGTCTGAGCCGCCTCCTCCATGGCAGTGCAGTGCCTGGCCACCATCCGGAGCCCCTTGAAGCTCTGAAGGGCCATTAGTGAAACCACAGGTGATTCCTGCCAGTCACAGAAAAAAACCAAGGAAAGACAGAGCCTCTAGGCCAGTGATAGCCTTTCCTTGTCACAGGCAGAGACTGTTGTATGTGTCCCTTTACACTGCATCTCCACTGTCAAGCCCTTTTTCACCTCCCTCCATTAAATCTCTGAAGACATCCTCAAAGGAGCCTGCTGAGACGAATACACCTGACTTGATTACAATTCCTCTTCCCTGCTGATGAAAATCTCAGGCCTATTGCTGTTTTTAATATAATGGTTTCATTATAGAGGGGCCATATCCACTGGTTGTGTAAAGCCACGTAAGTCCCATTGAAATGGCTTCCTGTTTAGCTCCGGCGAATGCACAGAACATGCCGTGATGCTGAGTTTCCTTCCCCACTGACTGCTGCAGCCATACAGCAGGAAGATTGTCTGCTAGGAAAAACTCCTTTCTGACATTGAGGTCCAGAGATGTACATTATCTGAGGATCTGCCCCAAAAACTGCAGAACAAAGAACCTCAGCAGTGCCTGCACTGAAAAATACAACAGGTATTCTTCCTGCTCAGCAAAGGTGGGGTGTGTTATTAGACTTAATAATGGTCATATAATCCTGCATATAACCTCAAAGCGCCTTGCACAATAGATCCTGTGCTTGTCTTACAGAGGGTCTACCACAACATTAAGTGTAGCGCTCAATTCCTATTTGTTTATAGTCGGTGCTCCAGCCATAAAGAAGTCCCTCTCTCTCACTGCTTGACCGTGTCCCACCCCGCTGACCAGGCGATATGGACACAATTAAATGTCTTACTCCAAAGTCTGCCAGAGGCCCTCCAACCTTTTACTGTCAGAATTTCATGTTACTTTCCGGACATTTGCACCCAATTGTTTGCATTTTTTTCTAAGGCAGAGGCTGAGACAGTGAATCCCTGCAAAGAGTTACAGACTCCCTGCCATCATGCATGGCTCTCAAAGTCTTCAGAACCAGTAAAGCTGTTTTTTCCCAGCCTCATTTCTCTACATAAGCTTCAAATTCCCATGCATCATTGTAGATTTATTCTCCCCCTCCTCATTTTCACTCTCTTTTCTAAAGCCCTGCTCAGATCATTGAGCTTCGCTCTCACTCTCCCGTTCTGTGCTGGGTAACATAAAAATCCCTCCTTCATTCCAGATTCACCTCAACACAGAGGGACAAAGCGTTCATCTGAGCAGTGGAAAACAGTCCCTGGCTCATTCAGTCGGCTTGTGGTAGCAACACACAGACCACAAGAAGGAGTGGCATAAAGTTTCAGCTCCTCCCCCCCCCCCCCCCCCGCCGCCCATCTGGGACTGCGTGGCTAAACTGTCATCCACCCTATTGTATCCCGTGCTCTGTTCATAACGTGTTCCTGCTTCCTAGAAATATTAGTTACCTTTTTTTTTTTTTGTATCATCACCATTCTCTGTGATAGAAAAGGTTGCAAACGCTAAAGGCTGCTTTTTCTATCCTTGACAAAATCAGTGCTGCAGATCCTGGACATTTCTGTGTGTCACTTATTTATTTAAATTATATATGTCTGTTCTAGAGCATAGGTAGCTGCAGCTGTCCTTTAGGGAAAATGTTCTTGTAGAAAACTCAGCCTTTACCCTTCATCCTCTCCACCCAACCCCCAAAGAATCAAATTCTCTGGCAAATTCCTAGGAAGCAATTGTCCAAAATTCATCAGCATTTAAAAGATCATTGGAACGTCTAATCTGTAAATACTGCAAATAAAAAACCCCATGGCATTTCGTTTGGTTGTTCTCATATCAAAACCAACAGTGTATTTCACAAGAGGTTATTGTTCCAGAAGAAATATCAAGAATTTGTTTGAATAAATTAGGCTCGATAGGTTACAGCATGGCACAAATGCTCCTGCTATTTGCAAGAGCTCTCTTAAATACGACATATAACAGAAAGCAAACAGCAGTACTGTGTCTGCCTGATTTTTCCACATTTTGCAAGATTATGTCTCACTGTGCATTTTAGCAGCCTTCACTGTAAACACTCATTGTCTTTCTGCAACACAGAGAAAGTCTCTCTCGGGTAGCCAGTACCACGCTACCAGAGCTAGCAAGGCCAAAACAAACTGCAGTAAACCTTTCCCAAAAACACCATCATATCTTATGAACACAAACAAAGAGTCTTGGAAAAAGGACAGTCAGGAAAAAACAAACAAACCACTGTGATCAGAAAAGCTCAGACTGCTTATGGGTGAAATCGCTTCATCAGCATTTTAAGAATTGGCTGTGACCTGTTACGATATTAGGACTTTTGCGCCCTTGTGATCATCCAGAAATAAGGAGCTGAACGGTATGCAATGAAAGGATTTACAGCCCTACACCTTTAGTTTTACACTAGGTCTTTGGCTATGTTTCCTTTTGCACAGTGATTACGGGTATTTATCACTTAAAAAGTCAAAGGCCTCGTTCTCAGAAGCCAAGATTGGTAATGGGGTTGCTAAAACAGTATGTTGTCCTCATAACCTCCCTGGTGCCTTCCAGACCCCTCCCCAAGCCACACCAGTGAACCCCCAGTTCTGTGGGAGAACCTCAAAGGCAACCAGAGCACCCACCACCATTTCAGTCACCGCTGGCACCGCCAACTCAGAGCAGCTCTGCAGTGCTGAGCTGCACAGCCAGCGGTCCCCACATCCCATTCCTGCGTCCTGCTGACACTGATGTTCTTCTCTTTTGTTCTGCACTTCAGTCTCTATGGATCCCAAACCCTCATGACTTCATTGCACCAATGTTAAAATTTGATCTGGCAATCTGGATAACTCAGGCGCTGAACTGAATCGTGCTGGTTAGGGACATCTGCAGGCAGAATGCTTTCCACTATAAATTTCATACACACACAAACAAAAAAGCCTGCTCTTTGAAAAAAGAGCCTAGATTACAAAGATGCAATTTTCTAACCTTTAATTAAGCAGACAAATACAATCACCGATCCCCTTCTCCTGACTCCTTCTTCAGAACTTAAAAGCAACCAAGGTTTTTTTAACGCAGGTAAACGCATCCCTAAAGGATAGTCACAGCACGGACTGCATCTAAACCACTAATTAATCTGCTGAAAAAATTTCTTCTCAAAAAAAGCCCAGCCTGCCCCATTTCAATTGATGAGCAGAGCTGTGTCAATGGATTTATGATGTGACGTCAGTCCCAAGGCTCAAGTGGCAACTTTTGTATTTTCATGCATTGTTTAATAAGCTGCTCACTTCCCTTCGCTAACCCAAACTTTATTAAAATCGGGAAGATGCACTCGAGTGTTTTTCCAGAGAAGACAGGCTATTTAGACTTGATACTGAAAAGTGATTCCCTGTGGTAAGGAAATGAAGAACTGCAAAGTGCTTAGAGAGACATATTTAATGCCTTAAAGTCTTATATTGAGTTAACAACTAGCACGGTCTTGGCTTTAAGGAAATAAATTGATTCTCAGGCTCCCTTATTTCAATAATCCCCCAACAGAAACTCAGCTGCAGCTTTTTTCTCTCCAGCAGATGATACAGGGAGGATTGTTTGTTTTAATTATTTATTTTGATGAGATAGTGCAACGGCTACAAGATACCAAGGTGTTTTACAGGGTCATGTGTAGAAGAGTATCCTTGTCCTCATGAGAGCCCATAGGTGTGCATTGTACCATTGAGGAGAGAGCAAAAGGCTGTAAGGAGGTTATTGCTCCCATAAGGGGAGCAGTTACGATGGTCAGAGAAGGAGAGGTGGCAGAGCAACAGGCAGCCCCGGTGACAAAACAAGCCAACAGGAGTGGGAGCGGGCAAGGGTGGGTACGGCTCTTGGGAGCAGGACAGATCAGACAGGTATTGGGAAAGGCCTTTTTCCATTCTCACTGTAAATCCTTCCATTCCTGGTCCTTTCTTGAATGATGCCGGGTGTGTTGAACAGCAACTAGACCCCAGCCCTGCAGAGACGTGTCCATCATAGGTGATGTCCATGAGCATCCCGCTCACCTGTGTTCCTCACAGCACAACCTGGCACCAGCCATGTGAACAGCCCCTACCAGGCCGATCCCCTCATTGCCGGGGTCAGCTGCTTGGAAGCAAGATGGGGGGGCAGGGTGGCTGCTTTGTTCCGAGGCTCAGCAAAGCACAGGAAACGTGTGAGCACGCCCTCCGCCAGCTACGGACGCTCTGCCCCGGCAGATCTAGCCACATGTTTGGCTTCCAGATGCAGAGGGAGACGGTCCTTCAGAGCATACACTTTCACAGCCTCCGAGCAGATGCACATGCACTGATGCCTGCAAAGCCTATTCAACTCTCCCTGCCAGGGCTCCCCACGGAGAGCTGAGCTCCTGTCTGAACTTTAGAGAATCAGAAAAAAAAGGGCAGCTCTTTCTGGGAGAAAGCTCCAAGAGTGCAAGGAATGTGGATGGCACACGGGGTTTTACAGGCATGCCTTGCCCAGGTTCCTGGACAGTATCTCACACTAGTCATGCAGTGAGGCATTGAAGGCTGGACTGTCACCAGAGCTATTCTTTCAGCATCACTAGCAAAGGAGAGGTCCCTACCTATAGGCTCCTCCCCTGACCATGAGTGTATGGTTACTCATGCAACAGTGACAAGGTGGAGGAGTCAAGCAGATAGCAAGATGTGGATTGTCCCCCAAAGATGACTGAAGGTCTAGAAAATAAGACCTTTGAAAGCACTGAGTTCACTTAGTTTAGAGAAGAGAAAGGACTGTGGGTTGTCACAAAAAGTTGCTGCAAAGAGGAAGTAAAAAGACTTTTCTGCAAGTCCCTGGAAACATTGACAACTCAGGTTAGACATTAAGAAAAAAATCTCTTATTACCAGGAGCTCTGGGAAGATGTTATTGAGGAGGAAGGTGAAAATTAGAGTTGTATCTGTCAGGAGCAGGTTAGGGAGAGGAAATCTGGCCATGAGCCAGTGAGATACATTGCATAGCTTCTTCAGGTCCCTGTCAGCCCTGTTTCCCATTTTATTCTCAGAGTGTGAAGTTGCTTATCCATGCTTGGAACAGGAGGAAGGCATCATAGAGCCTTTTTTTTTGTATCAATCTCCTCCCTGCTTTGGACCATCCATGGACTTGTCCAGGAGCATCTAAGTAGACTATGCAAAGCACAACCCTAAAAACTATACTTATTATAGATAAGGATACTTTGAGAAGGAATTTGTATAGCATGGAGGCAAAACGAGTCACCTTTGACTGAATTAGATTTGGGGAAAGACTCTGACCCTTCATTTCTGGCTGCAACATGTCTGAGCTTTTTCTTACTGCAAGTACAATCCACCCTTCTAGAAAAGCCAGAGAGAGAGATAAGGCATGGGGGACTCGCTCCAACTTGTTCTATTTACCGTGCTCAATTTGAGAAAACATTCAGATATCCAAACAGAATATATCAAGGACAACACTGGCAATAGCTTTAGAGTTATACTCTCCCACAGATATTAATCTAGAAGGTACATGGGGAGTTCATAAATAAATAACAATAGGCTTCATACTCAGCATAGATAGAGATTTCATAATGAAAACATAAGCAAGCAGGCATAAGCTGAAGTCAACAAGGGCTTAGATCAACTGAATAATTGTGAATTTTAAAATCAGAAGGGCGCCTGTGAGCTCTCATCTGAACTCCTGTGTATACAGGCCAAAGAATTCAAATGAAGCTTTTAGCATCCAGCTAGTAAGCTCTATTGAAACTAAGGCAGAGGTTTTAAGAAGACATTCATAAACGATTCCAAGTTTGGGAAATCCCAACACAAGCCCAGGGAATTTGTTATAATGATTAATCACCTTCCATTGTTTAAAAAAGTAGTAATCTGAAATTTATTTCTAGACTAAATTTGTGTCAAATTTACTCCCAGCTGCTAAATCTCATCATGCCTTTTCTGCTAGACCAGGATTATCCTAAATCAATTGTGGTTAGGAAAGCACTCAACAGCTTAATGGGGCTATACTGTAAAGAAAAAAATAATGGTAATGCTAAAGAGAAAAATAACACATCTTATCCAACCCACTTGCTGTGCTGCCTGCGGCTGCAAGCCACCCTTGGGGACTTGACCAGCTGGGTGAAACACCACGTATGGCCAAGCTGGAGTTGCCCCAGAATGGTTTATAAATGAGAATTGCTTCATCAGTGCTGCACGTGATGAGCTCCAAGCGGACTGCCAGTGTCTGCACTTACTCTGGTCTGGTCTATAGTTCCTCACGTCCAGCAGAGTTTTTTGGAGGGAAACACCACTGTGGTATTTTATGGCTTTAGAAATGTTATTTCCCAGTGACTTCTTCCCCAGCCGCAGCCTAACTACTATTTTCCACTGTCTTGTTTCTGGCTTGGTCTGACAAGATGCTGGTTATCTCCTGCTCTACAAGGCAGCAAGCAGTGGAGGATGGTCTAGGGACAGAGGGTTTCAGAGATTTCCACAGAGGGAGAACCTGCAGGAACCCCTGCGGCAGTGTGGGGACACCCCAAGGTGCCAGAATTTTGAGAAATTGGACTATTTATCAATTTAACCTCCTCTTCAGCATTTTTCTTTGAATAAAATGACTGTGAAGGCCACCTGGGACTGGCTACCCACCGCAAGTACGAAGGAGGGACAGATACAACTTGAATTGTCTCACATTAGGACAGTAAGGCTCACTTATGCCACAGCCCTTCAGCAAGTGAGAAAAGAGGTGGAGATGTGTGCAGGTCTATGCTGAGGATGACAAGGGCTTGAAGCTTGCAGCTGGATTGAGCAGAGCAGAAGGGGAAAACGACTGTTCAGCTGCAGCAATATCATTATCAGATGCCCCTTTTCTGGGCTGATGCTGTCATCTCTTAGACAAAACTCCCTTGAAAGCACTTGTTGGTGAAAAAGAGGCAAGAAATGATAGTTGGGTGTAGAATACACTGATGGCAGTGCAACTATAACTAACACAGTGAGACTATACATGCTACGAGCTATTGTAACATTGACAATTTAAACAAAAGTAGATCTATATATTGGCTTATATATAAGAAAGAGCAAGCGATAGGTTGTAATCCTACAGTGTGCCCTACTTGGGATATCTCAGCGTTGTTTTCAGTTGCGCAGTCTTTGCTTTTAGAATTGGGGCAGCATTTTCCCAGCAGTGAAGATGCCCAGTCCCCGCCTGCGTTCAGAGGTGTGTCTGTTCTGAGCACCCACACAACGCTGTTACTGGCTGCCTGCAGCAGCTTCCCTGCAGGGGGATGTCCAGCCAGCCATCCTCCCAAAGAATCAGCTGATTCACTGACATGGATCATTTCTTGCTCTCATCAGGAGGCAAAGCATATACGAATGAAGCACGAACGCTAGGAGAGAAGACTAAGGGTATTGGCTAATCAGCATTTAGGGAGGATCATACCAGCAACCAAGACAGGAGATTATGTTAATATTTTCATTTAGAAAGACAAGTGCTGGGAAAGAGATGCGTTTTCCTTTTAGATCACATGGAAAATTCATCTTCCCTGGGTGCCCCAGGGGATATGAGACTAGCAGAAGAGATCTATCCTGCTCCAAAGTTTGGCGTATATCTGAGTACACAGCTTTGGACTGTGCCGATCGCTGCCAATGACACTTGAGTCAGACCAGACTTAGCTCAATCTACACCTCCCAAAGAATAGCTCTCTGCAAAGGCTATGAGCAGTCATACTCTGACTTGTAAATGGAACAAATTTCCTCTGACATCATGAAGAAAGAAGAACTGGGGGCTTGTGCCTGCCTGCATCCCCTTCATGTCATTTTAACGGAGGCGCTTTTAAGAGCATAAACACCCGCTCAAAATTAGTACAAATGTTTCCTTCATCGGTTTGCTTTGACACTAATGGGTAAAACATATTTCCATGGTGCGCATCCAGCGTTCTCACCGCATGGCTCTCCTGTCACTGACAGCAGCCGATGCGTTCAAATGAACAATTGGCAATAAATAAAAATGACAAGAGCAAATTACAAAAGCGGGAGCTGTGGCCTGGGGAATACTAACAAGCCAGAGAGGCATTACAGTCCTTTCTCCTTTAGGTCACTAGTATCCACTAACACCCAGTTTGTCAAGCTAGGCTGACTCTTTCTTGTCCTTGGGCCTGGAGGACTCCTATAGAAATGCAAGGCTTGTAGCCAGCAGGAGATCCCCCTCCCCTTTCCGTGGGCTGGTGTTTATTTCTTTCCTACAAGTCTACTCCCTACTCACATACTTTTTTCCTCACAGTTTTTTCATCTGACCTAATTTGTAAAAAATGGAATGATATTCAGTGCAATCAGATCTTCAGTTATCTGTATAAGCAGCTTCGTAGTGCAGTGCAGACTATGCATATCTATACGGTAATATTTCTAATTGGTGGCGTTTGGCTTTACACAGTAATATTCAGCATATTCAGCAGGAGAACTTTCCATTCAGTCCTTCCGAGCCCCATGCAAAAGCTATCCAAAACAGAGGTGAATTGAATGTTGTCATAACAGGAGCTTTTAGTCTCTACGGTTGTTTTGAATACTGAGGTATTTGGAAGATCAGAGCAGATGTTCTTGTGAACGAGTTTGGACTCAGCTTCTAAAAAAGGGTTTGCCACTCTGGGCCTGAGCTCAAGAGCCAAGGTGTTCCCAGCCATCCCTCCGTTGTGGCCAACAGTTCCCAGATAAGCAAATAGTTTGTGTCATCCCAAAATAATTGGCTTTCACCTGCATGTCCCAGGATCTGCTTTCTCACTAGCTGTCTTTGGGGAAGGAAGCTCTCTGTTGAGACAGGCTGTCTGCACTTCCACCTTTTTGTATATAGTACAGGTGACAACATCAATAGTCATCATGCCAGGGGTAAACTGAGCACTCCGTGTGTGACTCTACAAGGCAATCTCTTAACTTCCTTCAGGTTCATTATGGGAAGTCTCCCTTTTCAGGGAGACACAAACAGGGGAATAGGCAGCTGAAGGACTAAGATTATTATCCTTACTAGAGGACCAATATCATCCTTGTATTCTTTCTCTTTTTGGAAAGTCCAGTTGTCTCTCGTAGTAGTAGTTTATAAGGTTGGGAGCATATGAACTGATTTGTTTTGCTTTCCTGGAAAAAAAACAAGACTCTATGTAGCTCTCAGAGGCCACAGTCTGTTATCGGCCATTGACAATAAGAAGAGTAGTGGTTGGTAATAAGAATAAACTACTAAGATCCAGACTCACACAGGCACGAGTACCCTTATTTAGATGCTCATGTCAACTAATATTAAGTGCCTAATGCTATAGCCAGGATAGTTTTTTAAGAAGAAACACTTCAATGAAACTTGATACCTGGAGGCAGGGTGTTGAATCAGTGCTTGCCACTGTAGAGGGAAAAAAAAAATCAAGAACCAGCCAAACCAGCCTTAATGTTCTCAATAAGAAACTCATTACAATATTCTGCATATATATTGTAAATGCAGTTACTTCTCAAGATCCCAGCAGAGATTAGCTTTTCATTCTTATTTCTGTGTAAATCACTTGACTGTTGCATTCTATTAAAGGAGTACTGAAGTCATTTTAACTTGTCAAATTTTGGCATTTCAATGACATTAAGCAAGATTCTTCTGAGACTAATGTGTCTTAGTATGTCTTCAGCACCCAAGATTTGTGATTTTTAATTATACTATATGCAGCCAAATCTTCCAAAAGAAGTGTGAAAATACACTAATTAATAGGGAGGCGGAGGGAGAAAGATGAACTAGTCAGAAGATAATACCTCTATGCATCAGTATGTTCCAGGGTAAATTAGCTCCTGTTAAGGTTGGTACGTCTTTATAGGGGGTTATTTCACCTCTGCGAGATGTCACTGAGGCCTCAATGGAAACTGTCAAGGGATGAAGTCTAGAAGCATCCTAAGCGGCTAAACTACGCTTCATGTCCTGGAGTTCTGCCTGGCTTGAACAACTCTTCCTTGACTCCTTTCTGGGAAAGGGTTACAAGGAATGGTCGAGTTTGGACACATTTATTATCATACCTTGAAAGTGAACTCACCAAGCAGGAAGCAGGAAGAAGGGAAGACTAATTTGCTCTCAAAGACTCTTGATTAGAACAGATATTTTCAATTACGTGTGATAGTTTAATCTGAATATTATATGGATCAAAGTCATTTAATCTATCGGTCAGATCAGGTCTTCATCTCACATCTGGAAGAGGAAAAACAAATAGGCTGGAAGGTGCTGTTCTCAATTACAGTCCTCTCGGCAAATAATAATTATTGGTTTTGCTATTTTTAAGGGAGAAAGCTCAGAATGATCCACAGAAACGGTCTATTAGAAGCACTAAAGTGTGAATTTAAGTTTAGACATCAATAAGTTACATTTCCTAAGAGAAACACCCCGACAGAACTGCTTGTGTTTGTGGTTTGGTTTTTTTTTTTTTTTTTTACAATTTGTTTTGACCAAAAAAAAGGCATTTCAGCACAGAGGATATTCAATCTGTGGAAAAATTTGTCTCCATTGAAATTTCTGGCATTTCTTTAGAAAACACTGCACCACCTTCTCTCCCTCAATCCAAGTTAAAGAAATTGTTTTCAGAAACCAAAACAATTTCTCATATTTTTCTCTTACTCTCTACCTTTTTTTTATTTTATTATTTTTTAGAGAAGAAACAAATGTTTCTACCAGAAATTAGCTTTGGGATTGTCAACTTTTTGGCAGTAATTAGTTTTTAGTTTTTGATTATGCCTAATAAGCATAACTTTTAAGAACTCCTGAGCCACGGATCTTCAGTGCACCAGAGGAACTTTTACGGATAATCTTCAGATTTCTGCATTGTAACTTAATTTCGTCTTTGCCCCTGATCAGGCCTTAAGATAATAGGATGTGACTGCTGGGATTTAGAGAAGGTGCCAGCTTACAGAAACTAGCTTCTGCTATATTGCATAGGAGGAGTGAAAGCTGGCAACGGTTGTAGGCTAGGAAGCACGCAGCAGCGATGAGTTCCAGCACAGAACTCTGGAGGAGGAGGGCTTTTTAGGTCACTTTCATAGCACTTAAAACTAGCATTTAATGAAATGGAGCTTTGCAGGGCTCTAGTAGTTTTCAACCAACCAGTAGGTTCAATGGACGACTTCTAAGAAATCAACAAAACATAACTAAGAAAAACCAGCCATTCTCATTGGATTTAAGTAACCACCCAGAAGCCTGTACTAGAAAAGGAAAATCCACATGGGTCCAGAAACGCATAAGGCTGAGGATCTGAGCAAAAGGCTCTTGTGACAGAGTGGAAGAAACAGCGCAGCCACCTGGAGCTACATCAGTCACAGCTTTGCACAACCAAAGCCTTCTGCTCCCTCCTCTTCCATGTTCCAGCAGCACAGGCTTCTCTGGACTGCTGCCAGAAAGTCAGACATCTTGCCATTAAGTACCTTCCTTCTACCATGGCAGAGATATGCTGAGGAACCTCTCCAACCCATGGGTGTGGCAAAGCAACTCAGACAACCCCATTCAGCTGACCAGGAATCCCATGTCAAGCCTTTGTTCTGCCCTTATCTCACTGGAATGAACAAATCAGCCCTTGCTTCTGCATAAATTACCAGAGGATTATGCAGGCTCTTGGGTACACCCGTTCTTCACATCACACAGTCCTGCTAAGGACGGCAGCCTGGCGGAAAAGAAAACAAAATCAAACACTCCATCATGTAATGAAACTCAAAGGTTTCAATGTGCCCACCCACAACGGGGCCAATCCAAACTTGTCTGAGTTCAGGATTGATGTTGGCCTTACACACAATGAGTAGGTAAACTTGGCATCTTGCTGCTTTTCAAAGACTTAGGGCAAGTCAGCTGGATGCTCCTGTTGGGAGACAATACAGCCTCTTTGAACTCATCTATTGGAGCAGAGGTCATCTTGATGTGTAAATAGCCTTTCACTGTCTTTCAGAGGTGCTCTGTCCCAACTTATTTGAATAGGTTTTTTGATCATTTACTCTATCCTACAGCAGAACACAGGCTGTTCAGCTTCTCCACTGCTTCTTCTGTCAAGCCCACAAACTTCAAAACTGGGTTGGCAGTTACTAAATTTTCTGTACAGATGCCAAGTGATGGAGGATTTACCACATCCTTTGGCATATAACTGCTTTATCAAACTTTCTAAGGAAAGAAATTTTTTTAAAAAAACCCAACACACTAACCCTGCAATTTAATATTCACAGACTTCTGGCTTCTGTGTCTGGGACTGGATCCTGCAATTTCTTCAACTACTCAGTTACACATCCAATTTTTCTGCCTGCACATCTGTTTATTGGCAGTGCTCAAGTCACCCCTTAATCTTTTTTGTCATAAAATAAGTTTATCTAGCTCCTGTATTATCTGGCTGCAAGGCGTATTTTCCATATGTGAAACTGATACCAACTTTAAACTATAGGTGTAGTGGTCAGTGCCACCAGAAATTAGGCCATTCATACATAAGATGCTTCTAATGGTTTAAAATTGTGCCAGATTTAAATAGTGACACAGAAAAAAAACCTGCTTAGCCATGTAGATTCCTGCGGCAAAGTTTGTAGGAAGAGGTAAGGTTTTTAATTAGACCGACTGATACAGCCGGAGAATAGCAGGCACGTGCTTCCAGGCACATGAGCCCTTTGTCAGGTCTGAAATACAAGAAAAACACTTCAGGCTAAATACAGGTTGAGAACAAGCTGCTTTGAGTTTAACTTTATTATGTTAATCAGTCAATTTGAGAGAAAGGTGTGCTTTGTGCTGTGATTCTTCAGCTCATTACATGCGGAAGAGTTCTTAAATTCCAATGTGCTGATACGCTTAGGACATATTTTATTGTACAATTTGCTCATCATTCAGCCTAATAAGGAAAATAACTAGGAAGTGAAACTGAGTAGCAGCAAAGTTCAGTCGATGCCTATCGCAATGCTGCAGTGTCTGGTTGCTGGCGCTGTATTTGGAAATGCAGACCTCTTTGGTGGCTCCAAATACCTCCCTTCCCCTCTCATAACAAAATTATATTCATTGGAAATAAAAGAGATGTCAAGGAAACTGTTCCACCAAATACCAGTTTTGTGATAATCTAAACGGACAAGCCTAAATGCACTTTACTGACGCTAATTTTAAAGCAACATAGTCTGTATATTTCAAGGGCAGGACGACCCATTAGATCACCTGCTTTGACCTCCTGCAGAACTGCACGTTGTATTGTTTAATAAAAGCCAACTGCACAGAGCAGGTGCTCCAAGCCAGACCCCTTCATTTCTCAGCCAGTTCTGAAGCCTCCTGTTCTTTTCCACAGTTACTTAAATCTTTGCATGTTGTAATGCTATACAATACGCAGACAATGTCCTGACCTGAACTCCTTCAGGGTGCCAGTATCAGAAAAGCAAATATTTATATGAACGGTTGTGATAGTTAGTGTAAATAATGAGGCAATAACAGCGGAGCATAGAGATGTTTCCTGGAGGTTTAATGCCTAGCCAAGAGGAGCTGATGCCCTGAACTGATCTTGGTCAGTTACTAAATGTCTTGCCATTGTCTATAAACAGATCATTGTTGCTATTGTTATATAATGAAAATGGAAAATTAAGTATACATTTAGAGCCCTCTGGCATATGGCTTTGTTTCTGGGTCACGATTACCACATACATCATGGAGAATAAACATTTGCAACACTCCAGCCCCGAGTGGTCAGATCATTTCTCCAAAATCCACCATTTTCTGTCAAAATTCTTCATTGGCTCATGAGCCTCTTGCTCTGCATGACCTGCTGCTTTCCTGAACACAGGAAAAAAGACGACTGAAGGAAAGGCTTTGTCTTGAGGTCCCATTTCTGTCTCTCTGAGTAATGTTACTGCAGGACCTATGGGTCACCTGGCAACATTATGGGAGTATTTAATTATCCCTGGGAAATACTGTGTCCCATTGCTGTGGCACTGATGAGCAAACCACATAAAACTCAAAGATGAATTTGAAAAGCAAACTCTTAAAGGCTTGGACATTTCTCTGAGCATAGTCTGAAGAAATCTTTTGTGCCTCTGCCAGTAAAACTGTTTCACAAATTTTCAGTGTTCTGCCTATTGCTTTGATCTCTTTTATTTCCCAGTCTCTGCCTAATCTTGCTGGTCACAGGAAGCAATGAAACCAAAAAAACATTATCTATAAAATGGCCACAAACCACCACAGTTATAAATCCCTGACACATTTCTGGAACCGGTGCATTCTTGCCCTTCACTGGAGAAGCAGTCTTTGAAAGTCTGATAACTTCAAGGTTTTTGGATCAAGATTGGGCAGAGCTCTTCTACACCTTCACCTGAACCGATACCCCACATCACAATTTGGAAGGACCAGAGTCCTTTTTCTACGCACGACTTCCTTTCTTTTCTGTCAGACCACTGGAGGATCTGTGTCATAACCAGACAACTACAAGACCATTTCTTGTCCTCTGTTTTTCCACAGAATTGGCCAGTCCAGCTCCAGAGCTCAAAGACAGAAGCAGATGGAAAAGAGACGCAGACAACACTCGTCTCTCAACATTAAGTCAACAGTTCTCCGTTTAATTTCAGGATGGCACAACTGAGCTCTTGGAACACGTATATACATACTCTGTGGGCACAGAGAGATTTGTCATTTTTATAGAAGGCTGAAATGTATTTGGAAGCTGTAAGACCACGGCCATCCTATATCAAAGGCCGTTTCATAACAAAACACTGTAGCAGTCCATTTATAGAAACAACATACTGCACTCTAGCTGCTGTGGGTAAAACCAAGTACCCTCCCTGCCTTCCTAAAACAGCACAAACAACACGACCTTCCTCCAGAAGGGCCATTTTCATAAAAGAAATAAAATTAAAGAGGAAAACATTGTCCTGGAGGAAGAAGTCTGGGACACAGAAGCAATATTTCCAACCCGAAGTTGTCACATGAGGGGGTGGTGGACAGGAGAAGGCACAAACTAGAAGAAATACTTTGTGGCTATGTAATTTGCTAAACTGAGGAGGACACAAGGAAGAAGGTTGATGGAGGACAGGCATTTATTTTAGAAAGGAAATTTGAATCCCATTGGAATAGCCGCGGTGGAATGAATCCAGCCGAGAGAAGTGGAACAAGGGTCATAAATAACAGGAATCTCAGGTCAAGCAGCAAGGGGCTACTGCAAAACCCATCTGAATAGTAGAAGGAGGCTTCCAAAAGGACATAACTACGAGCCCACAAGGTCCCCAGGCTCCCAGGACCACCAAGGATGTCTGTAATTATCTAACTTACTCTCAAGGCAGTATTTGACATCTCTTCCAGCTCTTTCTTCTGGTCTTCTCATTTGATCTGTGATTGCCAGGGGTGTCCAGATCTGCCTCTCTAGAGTTTTACAGCTGCTGCCACACCTTGCCTGTAACCACAGAACACCAACTCTTATTGTACCCCTCTGTTCCACTATGGCAATTCTACTGTCTCTCTTCCACTCACACTAACACTCTTGTTAGATGGCAATTTTGAGTATGTTTAAATACGACAAATTCATTCTCCATATGATACCCAGAGAGAAACCTTCTTTGTTGCCTGGATCAGTCTCCCCCAATACAGGAAAGCATTTCTTTTGTGGTGAGGAGGGACAAGCATTAAAATATCACAGCATCATAAGGAAACTTATGATAGAGATCTAATTTTATAACACAAACAGGAGAAAGTACATTGAGTATTTGCACAAATATGTGAAGTTTTAACTGAAGTTAATTTTCCCAAGTGCAATCACACTTGAGTATATTACTTCCATACCAACCCATTTGAACCTGCATGGATATGCAGTTGGCCAATTAATTTCAACAAGAATTTCCTGGTGGCATCTAGCTGCTAGACTGCATTCATGTTTACATGAGTAAGTCTACCGGGTCCCCTGCAGGGTGGGTCCACTGCAGGGTGTCACTAATAGGAATGACAATCATACATATGCAAATATAAACACACCTACCATGCATTTCAAGGTTTAGCTTTTTTCCCAGATTTCTGTCTTTCAGATTAAAAAATAACACAAGAAAGCCAGTGCTTTCATGATGCTTCCACTACTTCTCCCATGCCCACAGAAAAAGATAAACATAATATATAAACAAGTTTGATAGTAAAGAACACGGTGATTTTGGGGGCACATCTAGGTGTGTCTGTCTACCCTCAGCTGGTTTTTGGAAAGATCCGTTCTTCACCCATTCTAAAGTCATAAGAAACATCACTCAGATCATCTATGTCAATAACAAGATTTGCCAAGAATAAAATTAAACACAACATATAGGTCTCCTACGACATCTTTTACTGAGAGATGCTCCTTTTTTGAAGGAAACCTAAACTGCTAAGGGCCTAAAAGGCGTTATTATTCTTACAAGAACTTTCAATCTGAGAAGCCATCCTTCATCTTGGGAATTTGTTTCAGATGGGGACCAAGCAGTAATTGCCACCCTCCTCCACAGACTCGTCTGGTAATAAGAAACATGTGCACAGCTGGAGGGGTGTGAGGTTGGGATCGGACTGGCGGTGGAGATGTACACGTTCAAGCACAGATGGAACGCTGCTTTTTATTAAGGGAGAAGAAGAAGTAGATTCAAAACACCTGGCAGAAAGGTGCTTGCTTTTCCCTTCTGTCTCATGAAAGCCATTGTGACAGTGGAGGCACTTGCATGCAAAACAACACAAAAGTAAGAGGAAAAAGTGTAAATAGGAAAAAAGATTGGAAACTGAAGAACTTTCCATAATAACACTGAGGGATTGGATAATTAAGAAGCAGAACTGATGCTTCTCAACTGCACTACAAATATGCAAATTTTGAAATAAAAAAAAAGTTAAGATTAGCTTTATTTGGAAAAGGTGTACCATATTATTATCTTGGAAGTAATCTAACATAATTTTAGAAAAATCAATTAGCCACTTTAGAGACTACGGCTTACCAAAGTCCACACCTACAGAGTGACCCTATGTTTATCACTCCATATGCCTAGAGATAGCCCAAATAAAATAGAGCAAATATAAAACAGCCAGTTGGCCAATCCTTTGCATACCAGAGGTTTTGAGAAGCTGTGCACCAGTTTTCTGAGGCAGAATGTCATTTATCATCAGAAAACAGAACAGACTTTTATCAACTGTGGGAAATAACCGGGAAGCAGTTGTAATGGAGATAATGAGATACAATTCCATAGAAGAGGCTGAATCAGAGATTCTCACTTTTACAGAAACTTCTGTGATAAAAAGAGTTCCATAAAATGGTAAATACCACCCTGAAGGGAAGCTCTGAGCAGAATCCTTTTGATGAAAAATGAATTGACAGAAAAAAATACAAATTCTGAAAATACATGCTTTTTTTCAAATTTTTCATCAGATTGCCTTGGTTTTTTAAAGATCTATCCAAAACCACTCTGCTCTGCAGGATGATCCCCAAATACTGATGAATGCAACAGCACTACAAGTAGAAAGCATTTAGTGTGTTATGATCTTACCCTTTTTCTACCCTGGGTGAAGAGACACGCACCACGAAGAAGCGATCACAGTAATGACATAAGATTGCTTCAAGGACAGGTGTGAAGGATAGATGAACGTTGCTTCCACACCAATACTCCTGTAACCTCAGAGCCAGTTGCCTGAGCTAACTCTGGTTCGCGCACTCATAACTTGCTGTGATTGATATTGCACATTTCTTTGTCCTTATTACTGACCAAGGCCATAAATCCCAATTATGGAAGACAGTCGAGTTCAAGCTGCTGCCATATTTCACAGCAACGCTAACGCAGAGGTTACCAAAGGTCGCCTTGGCCAGAAAGCAGGACTACGGCATAGTAAGCCTATATCTTCACTATTCGGCTGCAACGCCTTTCAGGCTGAATGAGCTTTGATTACCCCCTATCAGACCCCCAAGCCACATTCTTCTCCCAGAGCCAGGGACAGAACCGGGATACCTGATCTCCTGTCTTGTGAGTTGTGAAACGCGCTGGCAAAGTGTGTGTCAGCCCCTTCTCCGGAGGTTAAATGAAGTGGCAGCCGGTCCTACAGCTCAGGCAGCTGAGGGCTGAGCTGTGGTACAGGGAGAGGGAGCCCTCGGAATATATAATTCAGCCCAGCAGTTGGCCTGTACAAAAGAAGACTACAGATACTTTTTTTAATTTAAAAAATATAAATAATTGCCTTATTTTATGCAAATTCTGAAGACCTACCCATTTACATGCACCAAGTCTGTATTGAAAGTTTACTGATGTAAAACCTCCAGAGCTCTGGTTAATGAGAGATAAAATTGCTTTGAGACACACCTAACAACACACAACCTTTAACTTGTTATTTCCAAAACACAGAAACAACACAGAAAAAGAAAATAAAACTGAATTCTTCTACATCTTTGCTTTTCAGAGAAATATCTACACCATGACACTCTGAGTTTAGTGTCCATCAGAAGCAGACACCAAGCAGCTTAGCACGCACCAGCTGCTTCACAGCAGCCTCGGAAGCCAGTTTCCCTGATGGCTGTGGGGAGAAGGAGCAATCCCTCCATTTGTACTGCGTTACGTGGCATGTGCTCACATAAAGGGGATGTTGCCAATTCTTTTACATTTTCTGAACACCCCACCAAATGTTAGTCAGTACGCACAGGGGACTCGGCACATGCAGCCTGGAAGGGCTTCTTCCATTATAACTAAAAACTGAAAGGACCTCCGCATACGCATACAGGCACGTTTCATGTACACTGGCTGCAGGATGAGCCAAGTTTCTGCCTGGGAATTCTGATCAGAAATAGGGGATGTGTAAGTTTGGGTTTCACATTCTGTGACATATTCAATTAATTTCAAGTGTGAAGAGGTGCCTTCTTACTAGACAGAGTCCAGTCTAGACTTGAATGTCTCAGATGAGAAAACCCTGTAACAGATTAATAGCAATGCAGTGGAGTAAGGACTCATCTTCTTCTTGTCCCCAGGCACACAGGGCATATGTGATCTAAAAAAGCTTTTACCCTTGTAATGAGGAGTCAAAATGAATCATCAAACAAGCATACAGGCATATTACACACCTTGGATGCAGGATGAATAAAGTTATTTACCAAGACATCTAAAGCTCTGTAAGTGTAAGACTATAGAGAACTGTGTCCCTGCCTTGTAGATTTGACTGGTATTCAAACTATGTATCCCATCTCATTTCATCCCATTTGCTCTATTTATACCCCTTGAAGCAGAAGGCTCAGCATGCCCTACAGTCTCTAGAGATCTGGAGACAGGAGGGAATATTCCCTTAATTATCCCATATCCCAGTGGTGAATGTCACAAGCCAAAGTGCATAAAGCTCCTGGCCTGATTATCATTCACATGCTGTGTGGAATTTATTAAATTCCTTATCCCACAGCCATTTAATCAGTGGTATTATTGGAATGAGATATTTACCCCACTGGGTGGTATGGACTGGGGCAGGAAAGCATGCCAGGAACAGCTTTGCTGATGCCTATTTATAAAGACAGTGTAATTTTCTTTCCCCCTCCCTTTCCTCAGTAGAACCAGTTAGCTAGAGCTCCAGCAACAGAGCAGGGTTTATTCCGTGTCTTGTTTTCTGCAATAAATCTCTACTCCTGATGTGTTTTGATCCACAGCCAGTTTAATCTGCCTATTGACTGTTAAACTCTGTTTATTGTTTGCACGGGATCTTTAAGAATTAAGCCTTTCCTTCTCCCTCTCCCAGATCCAGGTTGGATTTTTTTTAAAAGAGATTTGGAGCTGGGCTGGGGACCCAAGAGAGCCATTTCCTCCTCAAAATAAAGCTCTTATGGCATTACCCCATGAGCACTGCCCCCAGCCTGGCCGGCTGTATCTGCTTTAGACAGAGCATATTGTTCAGTCTCCTTGCTTGGACAGTCTTCAGATTCTCATTCAGTCTCTTCGCTCAGACAGTCTTCAGATTCCTTGCTGAGATTGCAAATTGCACCCAGCTATTGTTCTTACTTACATTTCAGCCATGCCCTTAACTGTGACTTGGACTCCAGGGCACTAAAAATTGTTTCTGTGCATAGTGAGTGACAGTTTTCATTCCTAACATTGAAGGACTGTGTTCATCCCAACCTATTAAGCATCTGAAATAGAGGGATAAGTCATGTGAATGAGTCTTTCTCCCCACTGATGTGCAGGGAGCCTGAACAGCTACCTTACAGTTGACTTTCCAGAAAGATGTCCCAGTCTCCATTCCCATTTGCTGTAGTCTATACTGAAGCTGTAGAAGTATGCAGCAACTTTGCTCTTTTTCCCTGAAGGACTTGCATGACTATTCAGCTTTCTGCAGTATGCTGTGTTAGATATGTCTCCATCCAGGCTAGATCTCTGGAGCACGGCTAAGTTGCTATCCTGAAAGTTCATTTACCTTCATAAAACCACAAGGGAACAGTATGGAGTAATAGAGGGATGGAGAAACATCTGGTTAGCCAACACGTGGGCCACAGGAGTAATGAATCCTGCATTTTAATAGGTAAGTCTGCACCTGCACAAGATTTCCAGCTTCTGCACCAGCAACAGCTCCAGAGAGGGATAAATAATTAAGACAATAAGGCTGAGGTGGAAAATGGCTGCGATATTTGCTTTCCTTAAGAGCACATTAGGGACATGCATAAAATCAGACACGGTTAAGTTTGCTCTAACTGAACTTTGATTGACCCCAGAAGCCCTCTTAACTGAACAGACTGGTGAATCTACCCTCTGTAATCTGAAAAAAGCACTGATTATTCTTTGGCTGGTCCCAACACCTTGTGACTCTGTCCTATTTGAAACACAAGAACCCTAAAACCTCATGATTCCATGACTTCAGACTACGTGGGCCATGACCCCTGTGTTGCACAGCCATCCCACAAGAGTCTGCTGTGCTCCTATGGCTATTTCCACACTGAGGCATTTGCCGCTCTAACATAAGCATGGTGCAATGATGACTTGGATCTGGACTCTGGAAAAGCCTGATCACCATTGCACCAAACCATACATGATTCCTGTTGCTGGACTTTAGGGAAAAACTTCATCAGTTTTCAGCTGAAATAGACTCCTCCACGTGAAAAATAGTATGGTTGACACTGATCAACAGTTAGGTGGGTGACATCTTTAATTTCAAAGGTAGGCAAGTTTGAGGAGAGTCAGATCTAGGGGAGAAGGTCTTGAAGGGTAGACAGAAACTGCTTGCTGAAATGCACATTAAAATTATTTGAGTTTCTCCAAGAACAATATGGTATGTTGTACGCAAGGGGTCTTGTTCAATTTGGAAACCAACTGATGCTAAAGTCTTTCTTTGCCTTCTGTGGAGCCAAACTGAAGTTAAACTTCTGACCCTCCTGCTGTCAAAGAGCCCAGCTGAGAAAAAGCACGTCGAAATCCTATGCGCTTTTCACCAGGACTCTACAGCCCTTTGTGCAGAGACACCAACACTGATCAGGTTTCACACCCATAAGAAACAGGCTGGAAGACACTCAAGATCTCAGAAAAGCACTTCAGAGGACAGCTCATTATAAAGGTGCAGTGTAGCTGGAAAAGCAATGATGATGACCTCTTGAAAACTGTTCACACTATTGTAGCTTCCAGCATGCCTTAGTATTGGGTCAGAATCTCCTTGCTCTGGGCAAGCACAGATGAGAGAGTTTATGTACAAGGGAGTCCGACATAAAGAGCAACAGACACCAATAAACAGGGAAGCAGCAGTAAACGTTACATCAGCCTTTAACTGTAGCTCCACAACTACCGAGAGTGCCAAAAATAAAGTAAATCTCAGTATTTTATCTAGTTGTTTCCCAAGCAGGGAATTATAAGACCTAGGTTTTATATGATCCTCTTCCATAAGTATATAACATACTTCCATTTCAGGAGCTCTGGTTCTATTTCCCATCATCAGCAACAATTATACATGTGATGGTGAACACATTTTCAGCTTTAAGATTTACAGGATGGTCTCATCGGCCACTCACACTCTATTAGGGGCAGATTTTTTCGGAGGTTTTCACAATACTTTTACCATGTTCTGATAAAATGTATTACAGTGCCTTCCAGGCCTTAACAGACTACTTTCGATGTATGCTAATGAAAATCCAGAGGTGTGACAGTGTCCACAAAGCTATTGCATAAGTGAAGTGACAAATATTTCCTTGCTTGCTTACAAACAACCAAGAAAAGAATTTCCTTCAAATCTTGCATGCTTTTATGAATATTCAAATGGCCAAGTTAGCTTTAACTAACAGTTTCCAAGACTAATGTTGCTGATTCTGTTACCTCAAATGATAAACTGAGCACAGAAATGATTCATATTCTTTACTGCAGCTCTTGGCCTATATTTGCTGAGAAAGTAATTGTAAACATCTGTCCTGCCAGGTCACTGACTGACGGATCCACAGTAACCTTCAGACATACTTACAGCTAAGGAGGTTTCCAAATGTAAAAGGGTGTTCTGGGAGAGAACAGGCTGGCTGATTGCTCGTGAGTCACAGCTGAGAAATGCCGTACAGGTATGAGCTCATAAAACCTTCGGCGACCTGCAGAATATAGACGTGGAAACTGTATCATGGAAAAATTCCAGTGCCACATAAATGCTGTCTGAATGGCACCAGCTAATTGCAAGTCAGAGCTAGCCACCAAAAGAGGAAGAGTCTTTGTACGGTACCATTGTGTGGAAATGAAATGGAAAACTGCAAGCTGCAAGGCTGAATAAGGTCCGCGCAGAAGCACCGCGGGAGTACTGCTCCTGCCCATAAAGGACAGGAAAGAAAAGGTGGCCTTGCTTTTAGGATGGAGTTTGGAATTTGGAAATCCATGTTTGGGCCCTGGTTTTGCTGAAAGATTTCCTCTCTAAGTCTGAGCAAGTTCCTCTGAGAGCGCATGTGGACACAGTCAAAAATGGAGCTGTTGGCCCTTTTCTACCTCTCAGATACAACACTATTAAGGCTAGAGAGAGGCTTGGGCATCAGGGCAGTGAGACCAGAGAGACTCCATCACATTCAGGCAATCCATGTGTTCCAAAATTGAGTTAAAACTCTTGGCTCTTAAGCAAACAAATGTTCTTGCCGGGCTGTTTCAGCAAAATGGAAACCCTCAGAGCGAGGCAAAGCTGGAACCAGTCAGAGAGGTGTGAAGAGAGTTTGTAAACATGTTCTCCCAATTATATTGCCATTTATAGAGAGCCTAACAGAGTGACTTGGGTAGCTGGCCAGCATAAACACGTATCATTCATATTATAAAAGCACAACACTATACTATGAAATGCCAGCTAGGATTAGGAAACCCAAATTAGTTTCATATATTGCTTTAGGAAGGCTTTGACTGAGATCTGGAGTTCAGGTCTGATACCCATATTTTAATAATGACCGTGAAACAATAGTCTCCAAGCATGATCCGAAATCTGGAAAACCTGCTTTAAAGTGAAAAGAATGCAGGTTTCTTTTCCTATGTTGTGACTTGATCCCATCGGATGCAGAGGAGAGTATGGGGCATAAGGACAATATCAGAAGACTCCTTACTTCAGTTAATAGAGTCACAGGCACAGCCTGGATGTTTATCACCTTCTTCCTCCTCCTCCTCCTCCTCCATCTTCTCCTCCTCCTCTGCCCTTCTCACTGCTTTGGCCAGTCTAGACTATAGACAAAGCGCCCTGGTTTTCTTTTGTTTTTCTAGCAGGGAGGGTCAAGCATTTCATGGCTACAAAGCAGTCGATCCTCTACCCCTTGAAACGACAGCACTGAGGTTAGCTGTCTTTGTAACAAATGTTTCTCAACTTGTGCATTGCAAAACCAGGGTAGATAGGGGAGGAGAAGGGAGTGAGGGGTCAGAAAGGCAATCAAGGGGGTTTGTGAGGCATTGAAATGTTATTACAATCCAAGGCCAAGAAAATCTTGCTATTCTCCTCCCTGTACCACCTTTGTCTCCAAGGTCAAATATTCTCTGCCAAGATCTCAGAAAACCTGAGCACAAACACGTTAGAGAGACTTCACCATGTTATCACCAGCAGATTTTTCACTCTTACTTTTATGGGGAGTCACAAAAATGATTGACTTCTAGAAAGGGGTTGTGACCTAAGGAGTCTGAGAAACCTTATACTTGCTGAACCGGGAATTAGGGGCTAGCCTGAGCCCTAACTCAGTGAAATGCCGTTAAATAAGCCAGATAGATATTACAACTGAGGTATTAATCCCATATTTAAGCATTCACATAACTTTTTAACAGGACTAATCATTGAGATGAAATTGCACAGGCGATTAAATAATTTTCTGAATCAGACTATACTTGTTTATTGTTGGACGTTTGTTTTTTTTTTTTAATTATGCACTCCATTCTTAGTCAGACCAATGTGAACATATGGACAAGGCTCTCCTAAATGTAAATGGAACTAAAAGAAAGTATATTCGTCCATTTTCTAAGCAACTGAATTCAGGGACATAGTGGTATAAAAACTCGTATATTCTAATTTAGTAAAAGTCTGCACATTCACAAACAGATGTTGCCTGGCGGCAGCATCCCATTCTGACTTCTAAGAAGTCTTGGAAATAGGTGTCTAAAATACACCTGTCACAACCCTGGATTTGTCATATGAAATGCAAATGGGACTGGGAGGTCTGCGTCAGCTTCTGAGCACCATTCTCAGGAGCAGCAAGTGAAGAAATGAAATGAATCTTCACAGATTTTCTTCAGAATCTGGGTTTGTTTCTCACGGCCTTTTCTGATTTTTTATTTTAATGATATGATGATCTCTTTTCTCTACAGTAAGCTTCTTATAGACAAGACTGTGTGAAGTAGTCTGAAGAGAAGCACATTCTCACATGGATGAAAATGCAGCTTACTTTGTTTTCCACATATACTTTGCATACCACACATAGCAATGCATGCAATATCTTTCTACCTATCTGGCATTGATAGGAATCCTTCAGGACTGGTTTCTCAGTCATCTCTGTGCTCATAGAGATGTTCTATAGGTCCATCTCTTGACTTCCTGGAGCAACCGTGAAGCTGGAGTCCTCTAAGACAGACAAACCAAAGCAGAGGAAGGTTCCTTCAAGACTCTAACAATCTAAAGGGATGTAGAGACTTCATTGCAGTCCAGGAGCTGATTAGGTTTTGTCTCCTGTTAATTCTTGATTGAAGTGTGCAAATGCAAAGCAAGGTATTAGTGATCAACTCCTCCCCTTCTGAGAGGGGCAATCTTTGCGCAGAGCACCTTTCTTCCTAGACAGATGCCTGGCTCTGGCAGGTCTCCATGAAGCACCTCAGGGGTCTTTCCACAGCTATGCAAGGAGCACAGTGGGTCATGCAATTCAACCCCGGAACTGGCTCAAAGTGGAGGAGGTAGGAATTTTCAAAGGCTTTTTCTTCCTTACTTGCAGCTTCCCCTCCCCTGAGTGTCAGCTGAGAAAATTTTACATGCTGCTCTGTTATTCCTTTCATGGAGGCTTAAAATAGCCTAAAGTGCTTGCATTCAAAGATGGTAAGAGCACTGTAGGAGCTTGTTGAATCCCTACCTCAAAGAACCTAAAGCAGCAGTTTAAATCAATTTAGAGTATGAGCCTCTCCCAAAACCCCCCTCACACACACACTTCTTCGCCCACCTTTCTACCCTGGAGTCAATCCAGTTCCCTACTGTTCGTGCTGGATCAGTTCAACTTTGGAAGAAAGGGAAGGGATGCCAGGCAAGGGAGGCATCACTGCTGCCACGGATGGACAGCTGGCACTTTCACAGAGGGAGTGGATGCGCAGAAAACCACGATGACGTTTGTCGGGGCCTCTGCTTCAGCAGCCTTTAGCTTGCCCCAGGTTTGGCAAAATGTCACACCCTGGGGCAGGAGGCGAGAACAGATTTGCTTCTCCCTCTACTGAAACAGACAAAACAAGGATCCCTGTGTGCTTCCCAATCTGTTGGCCCTTTTGCACAATTCCTTTAGAAACCTGTGGCACCTGCTGCTCATCTGCGAGGAGATGCACTGAAGTCATTGCCAGCAAGCTGGAAAATGTGCAAAGGCCAGTATTGCCTCCCGGGCTGCTGCTCCATTTTGAGTGATTTGCACTTTAAAGAGCCAGGAGGCTTCTTGACTGTGCTAATCTTCCTAAAATTATAAAAACTGACAGTGCAAGGACAGGCGGAATGATTTCATTAGGGCAACACACACAGCAATTTCTAGCTGCATCCAGCAAGTTACCAGAGGGTCTGCAAGAGCATCAGAAGAGTCCCTCCATTCACTGTGCCAGTATCTGGAGATCCTAGTGATACATGACTGTGAAAGCTCAGCTCAGCTCTTTTCTCCCCAGTCTCCCTGAAATGAGAAGCAGTCCTCCCTTGCCCCACCTGTAAGTCATACACATCCCCTTCCCCTCCCAGCCAGGCACGTAAAATGGATGATAACTCGTCCCTTTCTCTTCACATGTTGTGGCCCTCTGGGAGAGCAGCTTTGGGCAGATGCCAGGAACCACAAACTAGCTGCTGGGTGAATTTGCTTGTAAAACTGAGCAGAACATTATCTCTGTGGTATTCACTATTAAATGTGCGACTTTCCAGGTAAACATGGACCGAATCCAGGTCCTTTACGTTCTGTGCTCAAGGTAATTTTCAAAGAAAGAGGGCTGTCAGAGTGTCAACCTCGCTGTCAGTCTTTAAAGCCTGGGATGGAGACAAGGGCAGGAAGAGTTTTGGTGTAACGGGAATGTTTGGCAAGTAGAAGAAAGGTTCCCACACACCAAATCAAGTATCATGAACACCAGCATTTGTCTTTTTGGCAGAAATGGGCTGCAGAAAGAAGGAGAAGAAGTGAATTTATTTCTTCTGATTCGATCTATAGGTTGTATCTGCAGCCTGAGGAGGACAAGCTGGTGCCACTGTCTTTGCCCCATCGCATGGATTACCACATGCTGGGAAAGATGATGGGAATGGTCTGCCTTAGGGTCATTCTCACCTCAGATACTAATGTTCCTATATGGCAAAAATTCAGCCATGAAGAAGTGTCCGGCTTTGCTCCTCAAGGGCAAGGGAAGAAACATCAATAGAGAATGGTGATTAAGACAGGGTGTCTGACATCCAGCAGCACTAGGAACTGCCCAGTAAAACTCATTTCCAAGAAATTAAATAACACTCTGCCAACAAAAAGGAACATGACCACTGAAATGGGGTTTAACACCGAGGAGGGAATCAACCAGTTACAAGCACCTTGTAAACATCCAATTGGAGTGAGCAAAACCGATGGGGGAATTTCTTTTTGCCTAGGGAAATTTGACCACAACCTTTAATAATGTCTTCACATTTCACAAGTCCTAATAACAACAACTTGTGTTCACATAATGCCTTTCATCCTGGAGGAAACCAAAGTGCTTTATAAGTGACTTAGCAAACTATACAACAATATTCACCCCCTTATCCCCCTCGAGGTTGAAAACTGACTGCAGTTGGCAAGGTTTCCCTTTTGGTTTCCAATGTTCCATGACTATTTCTCTAGGCCATTGCTGTTATTTCTTTGTTTTGTTTTAATAGCAAATCTGATAGCATGGGAAAAAAAAGCAACTCTTTTCAAGGACAGCTGCATGAATATAATCAATTTTGGGGGTCAAGAAAGAAAAAGGAGAAGTTTCATGTCACCCCAACACAGGAATGTCAGTTTTGCTTTCCAAAAGGGGAAAAAAATCCAAAAAAACATGCTTGAAGAAAACATAGAATGTTTCATTTACTGTGAAATAAAACCTTTTTTTAATGTTTTCTGAAGACTGAAGTTGACTCAGTTGTAAAA
The DNA here is from genome assembly GCA_009819775.1 of Phoenicopterus ruber ruber. Taxonomy (NCBI): domain Eukaryota; kingdom Metazoa; phylum Chordata; class Aves; order Phoenicopteriformes; family Phoenicopteridae; genus Phoenicopterus; species Phoenicopterus ruber. Next base: position 26,598,106 of record CM020220.1, on the reverse strand, counting down.
CAAATCAGATTTAAGTTGGCAAGTGGAAATAAAACATTTTGACTTTCAAAATGTAATTTTTCTTTTGGACACAACTTTAAGAAAATAAGGAAATCCACCTCACCTGGTGTTTTTCTTTGCCAGGAACTCACAGCAGTGCCTAGGAACAGCTTAAGGAGAGGACAAGTACCCCAGTTCCTGCTATCTTTTCCTCACTGTCCACTTGAACTAGTGGCAGCACCTTGAGCAGCCCAAGATAGATTTTTTCCTCCATTAATTCATTTAGTTCAACTCTCCCTGAAGCTGTGTAAATTTTATCGTCCACAGCATCCCGTGGCCACGGGTTACATAGCTTCTGCATTGTGCGCAAAAGTACCTTGTTTTGATTGTTTCAATTTGCCTCCTGAGAATTTACTAGAAGCAGAAGACATTCAATGAAAGAGCGCACAATCGTTCCTTATTCACCATCACCACACCAATAACGGCTTTTCTCTTTCCACATGGAAGAATCTCGCTGTGCATCGTCTCTGCTCCTGCAGAGGTGCTGAGCAATTCCTTTGGCTCCCTCCTTGCTCCTGGGAAATGATAGTTTTGTAGTAGGCTAAACTATATAACCAAATGTGTACAGGGGATCCTGTGGCTGAGCATACTGTGTTTGTGCACCCTAGGCCGACCTTCCCACACCGCTGGAATGGCTCAGGTGCCTAAAACATAGACATAGTACCTTATTTGACCTCCTACAGTAGCAAACACATCTTCTTGGGGATCATGGATATGATGAAGGACTACAGAAGACATGCACTTCAGAGAATATACTATAGCATCCAAAATGTACCACATGCCTATGTACAGGCACATGGTTCGATCTCTGGTAGTTTCCCCTTAGTATAGTATCAGAGTGTGTCAAAGATCCCACATTTTGTCCTCTTGCCACAAACAGGACTAATGTAAATGACATCCTTCAGGTGAATTCCTGTGGTGAACTTACAAGAGACTGCAATATACCTTAAAGGGCTTGTTGGATCACCACGTACTGAGCTCGAGAGATGCTTCCTCACACTTCTGGAGCAGAGCTGATGAAAGGTAACTGACCTATAAAATGAAAAGGAAAATCCTGTCCCAATTCCTCCTTTAAAGAAAAAAAATATTAAATTCAGAGGTGTTGAGAAACACACTGAGCAGAGTGCGAAGAAAAAACAGCTCATTCATTCAGCCTTTACAAGCAGCTGGGCTTGAGCTGAATGGGCTTTTGCTGTGTTCTTTGTGTAATGGTATATTATAAAAATGTTATTAGAAGGCCAAATTTAGGCATAGCAGGAGGAGAAGAGGAAAAAAAAATCCTGAAACCTTGAAAGATAAATCTGCTTCTTTGGGAATGAGATTTTAAGCCTCCCCTTGCGCATTGCTCTGAAGTTTTGGATCTTTTCCTCTACTGATTGGGCAGTTTAGAGCAACAGGAAAAAGAAACACAAAACAAAAACCCATCTTAATTCCTTTGAGTGCAACATTCTCTTGCATCCTTTACTGAACTGTCTGCTCAGACAGATCTCAGTCATAGGGCAATTTGAGCACAAGGGAGAGGTCTGGGTGCTGGAAGAGGTTCTCCACAAAAAGAGCTTCCTCTGACTTCGTTCATGTTTTATATCGACATGGAGTTAGTGAGAAGAGATTCAGTTTGAAGGGGAACTACCAACATGAAATGCAAGCTGAGAACACAGAAAGAAAACATGCATCAATACTGCAAAACAATTAGAGGATCTTTTTTTACCTCAATCACAACTCCTTTGCTTCAAGTCTGCTGTAGAGATGAAGGAAGGTGTACTGGTTAAAGCTTCAGATGGCCAAATTAAGACACCTGCCCTTGTTTTCACAGATGACAAATATTCAAAAGGCAAATCAGCAGCTATGGTGGTTAGAGGTTTAAACACAAATCTAAAGATATTGGGTAACCACTGAAAATCCAAAATCGCAGGTAATTCCAAAATGCCTGATTTCATTTCACTATTCCCTGTATTTATCTGTCTCAGAAATAACAATTATGCTACTTAATTACTTTCAGCTGTAAAAAGTAAATGTTAAGCTAACTTTTCCCAAAGTGCTGCACTTTAGAAATTAGTAAGCCTCCCATGCATGTGCATAAACCTGGTTTGGTTACAAAGCATGGAGTTACTCACAACTTCTGTTTCCCTTAAGCTTTTGTCTTGGTAGCAAAAAGGCTTTGGTGGGTGTTTCAAGACGACTTCTTAATTGAATTAAGTCTGTCTTTTTTGAACTGTGGTGACTTGAGGAAAAACAGATCATGATTTTTTCCCCCCTGAAGTTAGGAACAGAGACCTCGGATGGATTGCCTGGGTTACCAAGTCCTGTCTCCACGATTGCAGCAGATCTTCAATAGCTTTTTTACTTAGGGGGACTGCAAATCTTCTACTTCTTACATTCCCACACAGCAGAGGCTGCAGGATTCTCCCGATGCACAGCAAAGTGGAGACTGTAGGAAAAGCTGGGAAGCTGCCACAAGAGCTAACAGAAGCCATGAAGGACATCGCGAATATCCTGTTCTGAAAAAGAAATTTGTCATATGATACTCAGAAAACAGACATTGTCCCTTTCTACAGAGGAACACAAAGGCAAATTTGAGCCGGGGAAAAATTCACCTCTGTCTCCAATCCCAGCAACTTGATTAACTCTAAGCATCTGAGCCAGACACACCCAAAACACAACTAGACTGATACAAATGGAGTGTGTACATGTGCCCAGGAATGTGCTCCGGCACTAAAATCAACTGGCACCGAATGACTGGCTTGCAGCCTCTCTCAGACCCCCAGAATAGGCTGGCTACCTGAAAACTGCCTCCTGCAAAAGGTTTCTGGATCAGTCTCTGAACCACACCTGGAAATAAATTTTGGAGAGTGTTAGTTGGCACGGACAAAATGCTGACAGGGACCATGTAATGTGTTACACCGTCTAGCGGTGTAAGAGTATGGACAATCACACGCCTGAAAATATTTCCAACCGTTCTTCACTTTTCTGGTATAGATGTGGTCTAAGTGGACTTTTAGAAAGCTTTTAATGGACTTAATTGTGCATCTCATTTGATTTTGTGCACCTTATTAGCAGACTGGGGTTTTTTTCCATGAAACCTGCTCACTACCAGTACTGGAGGTTGGAGCTTCAAGCTGTTATAATTCCGTATATAGGTTTTGTGGCAGTGCTTGTGTGTGGCCCATAGGATTAGCCACCAAACATAAACATGAATAATCATAACAAATTTTCACTCAGTGGCTATTCTGCAATATTTGTGTAAAATTTCTTTGACCTATAAAATGTTTCTCAGTAAGTAAAATTAATACCTTTGAATATGCAGGAAGCAGAGCCAAAAGAGTTGAAGAAACATTCAATAGCTAAGTCATTCAGGCACCTCTTTCTAGTAAACACCAACCAGTTCCATGTGATTTGACCAATATTAAAATACTTAACATGGCTCAAATGGGACAAATATGGATTTGGCATTCCTTGCACGGTTATCAGTCCCACACTCCATAAGACTTCAGCAAAGTCATTTTCAGACTCTCTGCTCTGGTCTGTATGTCTTATCTTCACTTTGACTCAAAGACTTCATTGCCTTCAGACTTTTAGTATATACAGCAACTAGCAAAGGAGAGTCCTTACCTAGAGTGTTCAGGCATTGTCAGAATACCAATAGCAATAGCTGCCAAATTGCCTGGAGGTTTCAGGCTGGGAGTTCCCTGAGAAATGAAACAAATAGTCTGGTGGGTGCCAGGTTGAAATAAATGACATCTGATTTCTTCCAGGTGTGTCCCCTCCACCACTATATCCTCCTGCTAACAACCCCATTTGTCCCCTTTCTTCTCCCCCTTCCCAAGCCCCCAGACTACCTTCACGTTGTCACATCCTTGAAGTCCACCACATCTTCAAGTTCATTCCTGTGCCTGTTAACTCTCTTCCATATACCTTCATCTTCCTCCCATGCTCTTTAATTACCAGTGGGGAAAAAAAATCAATACATTGCAGATGGTTCTGAGTATGTGCTAACTGACTAGTCAGGAAAAAAATGGAAAAAATTGAACACACACCCACACATACCCCCACACACACACCCTCCCCCAGTAGATAACTACTGAACTGTATTATAACCTTTTTCCATAATAGGAGCATTAATTAGGGTCTTGGCTACACACAGCAGCAAATTTTCACTCAACCTGATGGAACTTTTCTCTGAGACCTCCACCTCTGTCAGATTTCATTGAAATGTGTTAATGGGTTAAAACTATTCTGAGAATATAAAGGTGAAAAGGCAGGCAAATAGAGCAAAAGCATGAAAACCTTGTTTCTTTGTCGTTATTTATTCCAAGCCTCCTTGAAATATTAGGATTTTATTTGTCAGAAATTCAACAAGCAAATAAAGAGGTGGTAAGAGGGAAAGCAACTATTCCACATCATTCACCAAGTCCCCAAGCAGTGTGCGTGTGCGTGCTTGTATGCATTCACACCCAACAGGGGACACCTCTCTCAGGAGTGATATTAACCTCTGTGTCAGATGGAAATTGCAGGTGCACTGAAAAAAAATCAAGTCTCCAACAGATCTCCCTCTTCCCTGCCACTATCTCTACCTTCAGTTAAGTCTGGATGCAGCCTCCTCCTGCGACGTATTCCTGGTTATCAATTTACGAACAGAAGTCCATTAATTTTCTGGAAAGAAAAATATTTTGGATGCAGCAAGAAGGCTCCCTGAAGAGATGACACATGAGGGCAAGTCATCATGCAGAAGACAGACCTCTAGCGTTTGCTGTGACAGCTTTCAATTGCCCAGGTAAGATGGATGGGTTGTTTAGCCAAGCTATACTTTCCTGTGCTGAAATAGGTCTTTGCTAGTCATGGTACATAACTTCATTAAGTGTATTTTTCTTGGCTGGAGCCACAGAGAAGAATGCTCTCTCTTTCTCTCTCTCTCATTTTTTTCCAATCCCTGCCACCTTTGTCGACGATTAATAAAATGCTGCAATTAGAAAGTTTGGGTCCTTCATTGCCTGTGCATCAAAGCCTAGGATTTGTGCTTCTGAAAATGGAGGGACGTCAGAAACAAGCAACTTTGTGCCTAAAGCATTAAACATACTCTTCAGTTAAATTCCTGACTATGAAATAGATCATTTCTGTGACCTGGGGAAAATTATGGAACTCTCTGTGAATGTATCTGTTTCTCAGTTGCAAAGTAGAAGTAATAAATGCTGATATGACAGATGAGAAGATCCTTGGGTCACATGACCTTTAGCATCGGGCTGGTCTCTTACGAAGCTGTGTACACAAGCTGCCAGAACAATCCGTTCTGCAATTCTAACGTTAACATCTAGGGTTATAATAAATTTTGGTTTAAATCTAGGAAGGAGCTTTGCTTTGTAACTCTAACTCTGGAAGACATTCATGGAGCCATCTTTGCCTGAGCTTCAGCCTGAGGTCTTGCTGATGCCCTGTAACACATGAACTAGACCAACATTCTTCATGACCACCCAGGAGGCACTGAGTTATCTTCCAATAGTAGTTCCAATTTAATTCAAGTATATTTAGCTCTAGATGTCTTGGCCTCTATCCTCAGGACACTTTACAAATGTTGCACTGCATACCATTTCCTTGAGGAAACTGCTCTGGAAAATGATAGAAAACCAGGAGTCCTTGCTACTGAGATCTGCACACTCTTCCTAATTTCCTTTTATTTAAAAAAAAAAAAAAAAAAAAAAAAAAAAAAGGTGAAAATATGACTGGAAAATGAAAGGTAGTAAGAGTGAAAGAAAGGCAAAACAAATGGAAACAAAAATTTCCTTTACATTGATCTAGAAACCAAGCAACCTTGGGAAGCCTCAATAATAAATACACTTTGTTTTCAAAGACCTCCTAACAGAGTATGGAGTGGGATGGAATTTATTTTGCTTAGCCCAGAGGAAAAAGAAAATGCTAAAGTCAATATACGTCAATGGAACAAGCCTGTCATGGTCGTAATAACAACAGGCATCCCAGAGAGCACAGCTGATCACATCTTTTCTGCTTAAAATAAATAACCCACTGTACATTAGGCTTTGACAAAAGAGGTTCAACAGTAATGCATTCCACCCATTTAAAGATTCGTTTTCAAAGGCCCTCCAGAAATTTTTCCAGCTCTATCTGAGGACAACTTAACTGGGAAAGCTTGTCCTGGACTCATAGTCCAGTTATGACACAGCAGTGAACAAACAGTAGTCATCAACTTAATATGACAGAAGAAACAAAAAAAATCTGCCTACAACCTACCATACAGTTTATCATTTTGCCAGGATTATCATGTAGTTTGGCACAAGAGGTACCACTACTATCTTCCTTTGGTGCTGGAAGAGCTCTGTAATAAAGAAGGCTGGAGTCTGCTGATTTGGGAAGCATACACTGCTTATAACACACAGAAACAGTATAATGATGGTCTCGTGACCTCAGAATGAGGACCTCAGTTTTCCTTTGCCTTTTTTTAGCCTACCTCAAGATCACAAAAATGACTTGTAGCCCCTTTTAGGACTGAATAGCCCCCTCTCTTCTCTGAGACAAACTGGGGTGGTATCATGTCTGTCCGTATGGCTGACCTTGTCACGGTTGATGGCTACCTCCTCCTGTGGGCAAACAGGACAAGCGACACATAAAACAGTGGTCTTTGAAAAACGTGTTGCATTTTCCCAGTGAACAGCACTGTAGAGGACTACAGTAACGGCATGAACCCCCCTTGGCTTTCTGCAGCGGTCTGTTACTAGCAGGCATCGCTGAGATGCAGGCTCAGCTGGAACTTGTTTGCTACAGAGCAGCCTCACATGGACTGATCAGTTTTGCCTCGCACAAGAGAGCTGTTTATTAGATCTGACTGTAATTTTCTATCAAAACTGCTGGTTGTTCCCTCCGTGAGAAATTGGAGGGTTTGTCTCAATAGAAAACTAGATTGTGAAAGAATCGTTTGCTTTCTGTAGAGAATACCAACTTTTGTCGATCACTGCAAGCCTGCCATGACATGCCCAGTGGACAGCCACAGCTTCCAACCAAAACAAAATACTTCCGCATACCTTAAATGAAGCATTTCATTTCATTTCATTGGCTTTATTAAATATTCAGCCACTGTCTCTTCAGCTGCCATGGTGCCTTGTGAAAATTGTGGTTTGAGAGCTTCACACCCCCCTCTCCCCTTTCCAACGGACTGTCCAGTGAGGCCATCGCCTAGTGCACCCATGGCCAGGGCTGTGCCGAGAAAAAGGAGTGCATGCACCTTGAGAGAGACAAGGTGTTGATACAGGGCCTCACCTTGAGGAAGACCGAGTATAGTTTCTAAATTATTCCAGGTTTTGTGGATATGTCCCAACCAGCTACTCATGTGAGCTCATCAGAACCAAAGTTGGGGTGAAGGCTCTAGCTTGTCATATGCAAACCCCTAAGCTGCTCAGCAATGTCTTGACTTTAGAGCAGAGATGGAAATCTCTTAGGGGAGGCTTCAAACAGGCAATACCCTCACACCCCAAAGATGTCGCAGTTTGTTGCTCTGTCTGAAAAACTGAGAGAGTGAAAGGGAAACTGATGCTGAAAACTAGAGAAAAAAACAATGCTTCTGGCAAGGTGTTCACAGCTTTACAACCCAAAGATCTCTTCCTTCTTTCGACAGACGCCAAGCTTGTGGCACTAGCCATTGGTGGGCGCTGCTTTCTTTCCATGCACTACTGATTAGATGCTAATAAAACGAGTGATGACATGTGCATCTTTACTGAATGGTTCGATTAGGGTCTCCCTTACCACAGCTCTCCCACAAGAAGGGAGTGGGATATGTCCAGGGTTTGACTCTATTTTTCAGGTTCATAGAAGGTGGGAGGGTTTCTTCTTTGAAAGCAAAAATCTGCTCCCTCCCCTGAAAAAAATCCCCCCTCTTCTGAGCCAATTCTGCTGATTTTTGGCTCAGTGCCTTGTTCCATTTGGAAGCCATATTGCAGTGTGAGCAAGGAAACAGCCAATAAACAGGGGCTCTGGTATTTGCTTTTCTGGAAGTCCCAGGCAAGACCCATAGCTAAAGCACTGTGTCCAAGATCCCAGAAACATCTGCTTTCTTTTCAAAGCTGGAATATTTTTTTATTTGATTTTTTTGCTCCCCTCCCCCTCCCGCCCCCATAAGCACCTTTGTGCTGGGAGGGAGCTGCGGAGGGAATGGGGGGAGGAAGGGGAGCTCTCAACTATATAAGCAGAGCAGAGTGCAAACTGAACTCTGCAATCTCTAGATAATTATGCCTGGCACCTGACGGCTGGGGCAGTAATCCTTACATTTCTTTCACACTCCATTGATGGATGGCGTGCTGGGGGTGTAAAGTCTATTTCCCTTTTCCCATCGCTGTCCAAGTGCTGGAACTGCGGGATGGGCTTTTGTAAGCTCAGTCCCTCTTACCAGATGTTGGGTTTTTTTTTTTCTTTTTTTTTCTTTTTTTGGTTAATATTAGCATATAGCTTTAAATTGAAGGGCCACAGCACGGGTATGGAGTGGAGTGCAGTTTTCAGGATGCCTCCAAAGCCTCTTGCATGCGTTGACCTGGCAAAGAGCAGCTACAAGCTTAAGATTAGGAACGTTTTAGGAGCCTGAAGAGGCTTGTTGTGTTCGATAAGTTCTCCTGGTTTACTGAGCTGTTGTCAGAGTTTTTAAGGCACTTATGTGAGTGTGCCTATTTATATACATTTATATCTACATACGTATGAGTACCTAGACGTGGCCTGTAAAAAACAAGGCTTGGTGAAGGTTTCCTCGCCAACAATTTTGAAGTCAGGACTGAACTGACTCTTAAAATATATTTTATATGCCTGTTCTAGTTCAAGCAAAAATAAATTTTAGAGAGCTCTTGACTTGTTCTGGGGATACATGGATTATATAATCAGTCACAAAGGTCTCTTCTGGCTCTGCATTTTGTGATTCTAAGGAAATATATATTTGTACATCTATATATATGCGTGTGTGTATGTACATATGTTTATGCAAAAGCCTTATATATGAAAGTACACAGTTTGAAAGGTAGTTTGGGCTTCACTACATTTTCTTGCTCAGTTGAAATTTCTAATTAATCTAGTTTTAGGAACAGTGACATTAAGGCAACTGAGATGGGTATTTTGTATATAAATAAATAAGGTTTGCTATAAGGAACGTTGCACAGATGTGCCTTTGAAAGCGACAAATACACAGAGCAGTCATTTGTGCTGAACATGAAGCGACAGAAGGTTTCCTCCCAACCCTTGCCCATGCCATGTCAAACCACTGCTATGACACTGGCAACTCACATTAATCCAAACATTAAGAGCAGCATCCCTACCCCACTCCAAAATTTCATTTGATGCTGTCAATGCACTGGACATTTGTCCTGCTGACTGATAAACTTCCCTGCTGGGTTGTTCCTGAGCCTGTCTTGTGCAAGAGGCCACGGTATTACGTGATGGATTTCTGATGTGCAGACATGATCCAATATGCTGGAAGTAGATTCATGAAATTAAATTTTTCTCTTCAGTCTAAATAAGCTTTTGAACTCAAGTTTCAAGCACTATTTTATTGTTGTTATTACTCAAAATACATTTCTGGGGGTTTTAAGAGGAAAGAAGAAAGAATTTCCACACAGCATTTTTTTTCTGTTTTGGTCTACAGTTTCCAGCTTTTCCAGTGAAAAAGTCAAGTTTCGATATTTTAAAAATATATTTATAAATACTTACACACATGTATATAAAATCCCATAGACCTACATACATATATATTTCTTAATTCAGTAACTGTTTTTTCCTCATAACCAGACCAACTAAAACTGTGAGACTATTTACCAATCTTAAAAGGACAGTCTTTATTTTATTTTTTTAGCAAGTAAAGGAGATTCACACGATTTTTTGAAAGAAGCACACGGGCAAAGAATACATGGAGTGAAGTTTTATAGACAACTAAACCAGTAATTTCAACCCAAAAGCTGGAAGCTCCTTCTCAGAAAGGAAGCAGGAACATTTACTGAAAAAAGTTAATTGATTGGCTGTATTCAGTGCTCAAACATTTAAACACTGCATTGGAAATAAATAAACAAATGAAATCAAAGTCACAATGCATTGCTTTGGGAATACTTAGACTGCACTAATTTTAAAAAAATCCTGAATCAAAAACCCATGGGGTACAGGGAGCAAAATGGCAAGGGAGAATCCCAGCACGCTTTCTCCTGAAAAGTGCCCTGACATTGCTGTTCCTCTTTGGACACCACCACTAAGGTGAAGCTCCATGCCAGTGCCGGGCTCTGACGCCGAAGAAATATAGGTTTTTATCTGATTAGCAGTGAGCCCCCTGAAGACCACCTCTCTCACTTCAAATGTGAGCCCCAAATTGGAACGATGATATAGCTGACCCTGTGTCTCTGAACGTGCGGCCTTAGGTAGCCAGTCTCAAGACCTTCAAATGGTAGGAAAGATGGAGATCAACCCTTTGTGAGATGTTTTGCCATGGTCTTCATCTCAAGGTTATACCTGGAGAACAAAGTCAGATTGGCTTTACTAGCTGGTTTTCAACCAATTCCCAGTCGCTTTTATTAACTACCACTCCTCCCTGCTGGAAACCCAATGTTTATAGTATTATTTTCCTGATGAAATATTTGCTGCTTTTGGATTATAATTATAGCTGGTCAGAAACCAGAATTTCCTTTCCTTAGGATACTCTGGCATTTGAAAGAGGAGAGTTTGTATTCCAAATTGGAATAGAAAGCCAACATTGTGAAATTTCTTGTGAAAAGAACACACTAAAAATTTCAACAGGGGACCACTGAAAATTTTCATTGTCATAATATCAAAGTATGCTGTCCAGTAAATGAAAACACATTTCAATGAGGTAAAAATAAAAGTTGTGTTTCAGATTAATCATTTGATTCATTTAGACATTCAAATAAATATGTTTGATTATGCTCAACTAAATAAAAGCTCACATTAATGTTTTATACAAACAAAGTGAAAGGGAACAACACAGTGAAGAGCAGTTATCAAATTGTCATTTATAACCACCCCAATAGAAAGAACCATCTTTTTCCCGTGGCAATTTGCTTTACAAGCAATCATTTCCCCTAGATTGATCGGAATGCAAAGATCATATCTTTCTGACTTTCTCAAGGCACATTGAATTAGCCTCAGTGCACATCATCTCTTGCCAGGTGGAAAGGACATAAGAAACATGAGGTTATTACGGAGGAGGTAGAAGAAAGGAACATCTGGAAAAGAGGACATGATTCCACAGGAAATCTGGCTTCAATAGTTCGGCTGCTCATGCAACAACTTATTATTTCTGGAGATATTGGCTTAGCATGAGAAGTGCTAGCTGGGGTGTTCTGCTCCTCTAAGAGGTGATGAAGAGGGTAAGAACAGTTATCTTTAAGGCTAACACCTGAAGTTGGCATGACAGTAAAGTAAGAAGATTGAAGGAGACCTGGAAACTGCATTAATGCAGCCTTGGGCAGGAAATATAGCCTTCATGATGCGACTGTCCTGTGCTCTGTAAGTTCTAGCCAGTTTAAGTGTCCTCTAGAGGCAACCAAGAAACTCAAAGCTTTTATAAGTCCCCAGACACTAACATCAAATTTAGACCCCAGCTGTTTGGGGGGATGAGGGGTCTTTTGTCAGCCAGAATATAATTGGATGAAAAAGTCTGGTTCTGAGCTTCTGTGCACATTTGATTTTGATTGCAGTGAGGGTAAGCCTGATGTTAGCTATCAAAGATACAAGGACAGCTAGCGCAGTTTCTCTGTTTACTACCAGCACGTCCTTCCTTTGGAAGACTACACCGAGCAGCAAATTGTGCTGTTGGGAAGTTGTCCTCATATCTGTAATTCCCAGTTCCCAGAAACTGCACGTCCCACGTGTATATGCATACTCTGCTGCTTTGTGCCAGCGGGCCTGTGCTGCCGCTCAACATAGCACAAGTCTGTGCAGTTCTGGAGATCAATAGCTCTGCCCCTTCCACTGCCCGCTGGCTCAGCTGATGTCTGGAGAATTGCTGTAGATCACATAGGTTTGGACCAAGCTGAAATGGCTCCAGCACATCACAGGGTAAAAGCTTTCTGCTCACAAGCCATCAAAAATCAAAGCTGAGCAGAAAAAGGAATGACTTAAAGATAATGCTTCAGGTCAGCATACGGGCTGAGACCAGCCTCAAGGCTCCAAACACCACCTCCTCATCATCCTCCTGACCAGCCAATGCTGTGTGCACGTGGCGCAGATGTAACCCGTCCTCAGAGCCCCAGAAGGATGTCTAGACCTCGATGTCCGATGGGCTCCGGCATTTTGAAGCAGGATGCATTCAAGTGAGCCAACAGCTACACAGACAACTCCCTCACTGGACCGGTAGCTTTGATGGAAAGTTTAGCTCATGGAAGGAGCTGGTTTTCTTCACGTGGAGGTGTTACAGACAGATGTCAGGTAACTACCAAGGGGATGTGAGGGAAGAGGCTGGGAAATAAATCTCAGTGTCTTCTGGTCCAGTGTAAACCTCGAGCAACTCCAGTGACTTTGCCTGACTGCTGAGGAGTTCATCCAGAGTGGCAAGAGCACAACTGAGATCACATCCTGAGCCTTAATGGCAGAAATAAAATGACTGCTGCCCTGACCAGGAAGGGAGATAGAAACTACATTGGCATATTATGTCCTTATCACTGTATTTATGAATTTTTTTAAAGGTGGTTTTTTTTTGCATTCCTGACATTTTCACCTCAAAACATCACCTTTTATTAATGCTTTGTTTCTCCCTCCTTTTGTCAGCTGTCAAAGCAAAGAGATCTTGTAAGGGCCTGGTCAGAAACAAAGTAAATACTGCTCCACTCACACGGAAGGTGTGTTTGTATGTGCCGATCTCCCTGTTATCAAGCAGGCTGCAGGAGGAAACTCTGCTAATCATCGTGACTTGCAGCGTCAAGCACTAAGTGGGCAGCCTGCCCAGCGCGCTGAGGTGTGCCTGCGCGCGCGGGGGTGTGCGTGCGCGCTCGCGTGCGCGCGTTTCTTTGCCTGCGTATGGTCACGTCGCTAGTCGCCATGTAGAAGATCCTATACATTCCAGAAAAGTACAGCCTGTTTCCAAACGTCCATCAAGGAATAAAAAATAAAATGACGCCCCCTCTTCCCTGCCTCCCAAACCGGGGAAAGATTGTTCTGTTAAATTGGACCCCGTCCGCAGACGGTGTAAAGTGGCGTCACTGCCTGGGCTGCTGTGCTGAGCTCGGTTACTGTCTCAGTGTATCCACTCAGCTGCTGATGTTGTATCTGTACCAAAGCTCCGGCTTTCTAAATAAATTCTGATTGAAAGCAAAAATAGCAAAAACGTGCACAGGGCTGAGCAAAGAACTGTTGAGGAAAGTTCACATTGGAGAGCTGGGGCCAGATGGAGATGAAGTGCCCTTACACCAGCAAGCAAATTTTCACAAAATTTTCACTTGTGCTCATTTGACCTACCTGACCTACCAAATTAGGAGTGTAATTGTCCCAGATTCCTTCTCCAGACTAAAAGAGAAGAGAGGCACTTGCAGAGGATGACCAAGTCTGCTTTGGAACTGAAATCTCCGTTTGGATCTACCAGTCTTCCTCTCACAGATGTTGAGGAAAGTTGCCCTTGATGGGTCACTAAGTTAAAGGGAGGCTCCACTTTGCCTCATTGCTTTTGAATGTCGCATAATTAGAGGAAAGGCCCAAGGCCAGATTCAAATTAGTCTCGTAGACCAGTATATTCCCTTTGGCTGTACTTTCCTCTGTTATCTCTTTGCAAGTGGAAGCAGATTTCGGGACTATCTAAGCCAGCTTCTCACATGATGCAGCACACCAGTGATGTGGAATCACAAATTGTTGCAATTTGTTCATTTCCTACGTACACACCAGCCCTGTTTCCTGGAACAGCAGTTGTAACAAGCTGTATGTGAGCACGTAATTCACTGTAGCAGGATCTACAAGTAATGAGAAATGTTCCCTCTTTCCACCGCGGTAGTGTTCAGTCATCTTTTAAAATAGCCCAACCAATACCTCATCCACCACTTATCTCCAGAGACTGTTCTGCAGCCTGGCACCTCTTGCTGTTAGGAAATGATGCAACACCAATGTCCCTTTCCAAATTACACTTTCTCCACATCATGCCCCTTCCCAGGTTCAATTTTTCTTTAATTTCCTGCAACTATTTGACTAATGCACATCACCAGACACTGGCCTGGAACTTCAAAATCTGGCTCTGAATGCTGCCTCAGAATATAAGAGATGTGTCCTTTCCACTTGCTATAGAAGAAAGATCCAGATCTGATCAAGAGTGCAGGGTAGATGCAATTTTCAGGGCTAGTTCAAAAATTTGGCACAAACTCCACAATCTGTCCTTTGCTCTTCAAATTCCTCCCCAAGGTCTGCAGTGTAAAAGCACAAAAATATTTGCCTGTAAGAGTCTATTCGAAGCTCATCTTTTACATGGTTTTCAGTATGGTGGTAAAGTTGGAAAACTTAATGTAGCTTTCAATTAAAGCAGTTTCTTTCCTGGATTTTTTTTTTGTTTTGGCAGAGACCAGGGAATATCTACAAAATAATAGTAATGGCCTGAGTCAACAGTGAGTCCCTCAGTGAATTGTAAGTCATGCTCAATGAAAGCTTTTGCCTGGGTCAGTACGTGGCAGAAAATGATAGACCCTAACACAGATATGCCGGTAGTCCCACAATAACAGTTCTATATGTACACAGATGCCGATCTGTTCAAAAGGACAGTGTGTTTTTCATTTTCCAACATTTGGCAAAGGAAATCGTGTAGTGGTTATGGATTGGGTGACTATCACCCTGGTCAGCAAGGCAGGTATGATTTATTTATCAGCTTTCCAGCTTTCCACGGAGGGTAAGGGGGAGGGGAGGCCTGGAGGGGGCTGCAGGGGGAGAAGAAGAGGAGAGTGGGGGAAGGGGACAGGGAAAAGCAAGATTTATATCCAGATGGGAATGTTGAGACAAGGGTGGGAGCCGCGGCAGGGAAGGAGCGTCCACAATGAAGGCCATTCATCAACTCTTGCAGCAACACAGCTCTGAAATGTAAAGGGCTAGAAAGTATTCCTTCAGCTCCATCCCTGGGGGGGGCTGGGGTTCCAGCAAGGAAGTGGCTACACACCGGTAGCTGCACAGTTTGGGGCTCAAATATCTCGTACTGCGATTGCATCTGGCTTTGAGGATCACAGAGAGGCTTTTTTTCCTTTCTGCAACTCCTTGTACATCAGTAAGAAAGTACATTCAGTATCTCTTTCATCATCTGTCTCTGAGCAAGGTGGGCTGTAGCAAGAGCAACGGACTAATGAAATAAAAGCACAGGAGGTACAAAGGGTGCACGGTACTTAAATTTTTAGGATCACAGAAACACAGAACAAATTAAGCTCAAAGTGACCTTAGGAGGTCTCTGTTCCAACCCCCTGCTCAAAGCAGAGTCTGCCACAAGATTCCCCTGCTTTAATATCACAGACTGTGTTCCAAGCATGACAAATTACCTCATTTTCTGATATCTTGGGTCAATTCAGCTGTTTGTTATCACTGGAGGAATATTTGGCCTAGCAACTTTGAAGATTCAGATCTTTCTTAATTGCAAAATCATAAAAAGAATTGCAATGCAAGCAAACCAAACTGAAAGAATATAGACATTAATATTTATACTTTATCTTCAGTAAATCTTAGAGTCTTCAGAGGAAGACACAATTCATCTGGAAAGCCTCCTAGTTTATTGTCACCGTCACCATGTGTATTTGCGATGCAGGAACCTGTGGGTGCTGAGATGTGAGATGGTGTAAATTGCCAGAGTTTCACTCATTTCAGTGGGATGAGGCCAGTTTGATAATCAGCCAAACATCAGGTCCAATTTTTCTTTTTTTCCTGTTGTTCATGTAATTCATTTATAATCTGGCCAGGCTAGCAAGAAAGCAATGGCTTCCAAAGAAAACAGTAAGTGACACAGAACAATGACCTGTCTCTTGGACAGCTCAGAGGCTTATCATTTCTTATAGCACCCAAGTGCCAGTATCTATTTTTAATCAAAATCATGCCCTGCTTGCATGGGCCAGGATTTCCCTACCCAGCCAGTGACACAGCAAACGGAGGAGTTGGGTGGAGTCCTGGAGATTTCTTTGATCCCATACCATACTGCTTGGTAACCTTCATACCTCCTTTGCAAACAACTAATTTTACCCTTCAACAAGAAAATCCTGCCTGTGTTGCTATTAAAATCTCTCTTTAAATCATTCCTCAGTTTATTTCATCCTACTTCTACTTCTGTTCAAAGCCAAAATCTCCAGCTAGGCCAAAATCTTACGTGAACATTTACTAGGTTTCCCACAGGCATCCTGGTAACAGTGGTGGAAGCAATGAATAGGTCTGCATCATCTGATGTGTTCAGGGTCCTGTAGCTGTGCAGTTCCTACCATTTAGTTTAGGGTATTACCCACCCCTACTACCTTTTTAATGCAAGCTGCAGAGATCTTGCTCACAAGTGTCCTTCTGCAGCCCCACAGGAATGCCAATGGCGGTTGCATAAACTATAAAATCTTTTTTCTTACTTCTTATTTCCTGTAATGAAAAGTCCAGTCTGAATGCCCAAACTGGATGCAATGTTCCAGTATCATTTCTACTATGATAATACCACTTCCTCCTTTTCCTTGGCACTTCTATTTATCTCCTTCAGAGCCTAAGCTATTTGACCACAAAGACCCTAACACAGATATGCTGGTAGCATCCCTCTTGCTGATAATCCCTCTGAGAGCCACCATGTTGTAGGATGCAGTCCCCTTGGCCAGGTATCTTTTCTCCCCATGACCAAGGCTTTGGTTTCCCTGTTGTAGCTAGTGATAAACTCCTGTTTCCTGTAAGTATTGTGTGATTCAACCCCAAAACCTCAGTTCAGTTAGAACAGCCAAGACGTGCATTTCTCTCTAAGCATGGTACGTTTTGTGGGTCTAATACTATGTTTAAAGGTTTTTGTGACTTTCCGTATGACATGATATTGTCAGACTAGGTCTACATGTTCCTAAAGAGCTTTCTGAAAAAGAAAAGAACAGAAAGACTGGCTGAAAAGAGCCCTTTGATGGCAGGATGGCTGAAAGGGGTTTATATTTCTTAGCTTTATCTCATAATGCACTACTGGATGCAAGATTAGATGTGTAGACTAAGTTACTCAGCTAGGCTCCCTGAGAAGTCAAAGGAAGAGATTATTCTCTCAATATAATCACTCATCCCAACCTGAAACAGGCAGATTTATTTGTCCTGCTGAGATATCCCATAGACGAGAGAGAGATGAATTGCCCAGAGTAAAAGTCTGGGGAGAGAACTATCCCCTTTACAAAGGTTTCCTTGCTCTTCTGTCTGTCCATGCTAGCCTAGAAAGACCAACTGCCCTGCCCAACTCCCTAGGCTCAGTGCATTAATTCACAGTGCTACAGACCTTGGGTAGCACTGGGATGACCTCGTACAAAATCCTGAGGGCCTATGTCAGGGGAACAGGAGGGTGTCCTGGGAGAAGGAGTCCTCACTAGATGTATAGTCAAGACTCCTTGAAAAGCTCCCATAAAGCCTGTCAAATCAAATCTCAATAACTTGGAATAAAAGGCTTGAGTTGAAGACATCTGGAGAGCACTATGCGGTGACTCAGACCTTGAAGGAAGTGCATTTGGCCAGGGCAGTGACCCCAACAGAAGAGGAGATGAAAGAGAAAAAGTCACCGAAAGTGCACATGGCCACCTTATAACCTTACCTGTTGGTTACAGATTGCTCATGTGAATGCCTCCACAGATAATGACAGCAAATGGCTATCTGTCATTGAAGAAATGGCCATTGTTTATTCAGATACGGTTGAAGTAGATTGATCTGAACAAAAGCAAGTTAAATATTAGCAACTTAACTACTTTCAGTATTGTCTACTTTTTGGACAAGCTGTTTTAGCATCACAATAAGGCATTTATAGGATGAATGCTATACAAAAATCCAGTATGTATATCTCCAGTGGTGGGCTCTGATTTTTAAGCAATGTCTGGTCATTGTTTGAGCATTTTGCAAGATGTGTTTTAGAAGTATTTCATTTCTATGCTGTCTATAAGCAGAGTACATATGGAATTTTCTCTCCCAAAAACTCTCAAGATTTTTAATTTTTTCCCTCCCACTCTAAGCGAGGATAAAGCCAAAAATCTCATGTTCAAAAACCAATTATTTAAGAAGTATTCACGTTGCATCAGTTGAAACATTTCAAAGTTGGTTCTACTCCAATTTTAAACCTTGTTTTTCTTTTAATATATAAAAACAGCTCAGCCAGAGAGTAGTTTTGAACCAAAAAAACTCCCACCTTCTTTTCATTTTGAAAATTCTGGAATGAGATGTTTCAACAAATCTCAGAAGTATTTTTCATTTTCAAATGCAGAGCATGGTCAAAACCAGCTCTTTCTTCCAAAATTCATTAATTTGGATGAATCTACAAATTCCAATAGTAATCAATGCTTTTTAGGAAATTCCCTGAGCAGCTTTTCCTGAGCTTACAAAAAGCTTAAAAAAATATTACAACAGTTCCTCTCTCTCTGCACTTGTAGTAGGGCCCAGCACAAGCCTACATATGCAATTTGGGTCTCAAGCTCAACTGTTATGTAAATTCATAGCAATTTTTCTTTAAAAGCGCATTCTAGCTGCTGAAGAGAATGTACTGACGGTGCCTCCTGCAGTGGCACCTCAGCTTGAGTCTTCATGTGGTGTCGCCTCTCTTGGGTTTGCTCGTGAAGGCAAGTGGTGCAGGACGGGATGAACTCTGGTTTCTCTGTCTCTGGAGAGCTGCATATGGTGCTACTAGATCACAAATTCACTGAGTGGTCTCTAATGGATCCCAATGTGGATTTTCCCCTTACAAAATTATCATTCACCTAGTTTCTCTGAGGGATGAACCTCCTGATTCCTAAAGAACCCCTGTAAGGGACCCCAAATGAGGCTGCAGATAGACTGATTTGGGCAAACCCAAATGAAATACCTCGCTCTTGGTATCTGTAAGGCTGTGTATTTCCCCGTAACTGCTTTTGATACCTCAGTGAGTTACGCACAGGGAGAAATGGATATGAAATCTAATACCTCATGGTATTTCCAGCATCCAGGTACTAGAATGCAAGGAAAAAGCTGACTCCCTCAGCTCAGTGACTAACCCTCGGAGAATTTCATTTAGGCATTTACTCTAAATATATTAAACACAGAAAACAGAACAAAACAAGTTTAAAAGCAGTTGTGTGCTACCACCCTTTCTTTGAAATGAGAACTCAGGTGCCACAGGAGCATTTCGACAGATCCGACTAGGAGATGTTTTAAGCTTGGCCATGGATCAAAAGTCACGCTGATAATGACACAAGGAAGCATCCATTCCTTCTGATCTTTTATAGGGTAACTATTAGACATGAGGGCTCATAATGCTCTTGTGGAAATGAGGCGGTAACTCTGTGAGGAATCCTACTGACAATGCTTTCCTGTCCTCAGAGCTCTCATATACTGCAGTTCATGCTATCGGCAGACTTTGCTCAAGGTAGTAGTGAAAACTGGGACGAACACAGTGCAGGGTCCAACTGCAAGCACATGAGAGGCTCCTCCACTGTTCGTCACCTGGTTTGTCTCCATCCATCTGTCCCATCTTTTCCCCTGGACAAATGAGTGGTAATAGCAGTCCTTAGTAGCCCTATAGGACTCTTTCAGATATCTCTTGAAAAGGAAGGGAGGGTTCCGTTCCAGAGTTGTAGGCATGCTGTAGATGCTTGGCTGGACATTGATTACACATATCTTGTGCCTTACCTCTGTAAGAGGTAGAGACTCAAGCCAAAGTCTTTCATGTGGTCACAATGCCTGTAGCCACAGCTGCTTCAGCAGTATGCTGGCATCAAGAAAAAAAAAAAAAAATGTCAGGCTTAGTGCCATGCACTGTTCCCTTTTAAATACTACCTATGGATAAGCAAGAAACTTCAGGGTGCATCCAGCTGCAGCTGGCAACTGCATCACGAAGGTAAATCATGGAAAGCAGATGGAAAATTAGACAGGAGTGCAGTGTCAAATGGGCCACTGCAGGTTTAAGCAAGACCTTGTGATGGAGCTGAGCAGATAACTCTGTAGATAGAAGCTGATTCCTAGACTGTCGCTGAAAGACTGTTAGTAACTTTCCAGGTCATGCTGAGCGACCTGCAGATTCGCGGGATCCTGTTGCCTTTACTATGCAGTAAGAAGTTTGAAAAGATGGTTCATGACAGGCCAAACGAAACTTCGGGCATTAACAAGGGTCCCTGGCCAGCAGCTGGGAAGCCGGAATCACGTGACTTCCCACTGACCCACTTAGTGATTATTATTTAGTGATTATTATTTCTGAATCCTACATTACCTTCATATAAAATGTTCAATTAAAAAGTTTATTGGAGAAAAAAAAAACAAACACACCATTCTTGGGAAGCTGAAGATATTAATTCTAGCCGTTTGTGGTGATAATTTCCATGTTTTTTCTGCAGCACCAGGACCAATAAAAATCCAGTCTCTGCCTTGAAGAGTTTATAAATAGCACTACACTAATCTTGTGAAGGCCATGAAAGGGTCAAGGAAAGAAAGGAATTACTTAGGGTAGCCTAGGGAAGCAGAGCTCCTAGTGAAAAGGTGAAGCTAAGAAGTGGAATTTGTGGCTTAAACATTATCATAGTGCTTCTTGATATGTATTTGACCTTTAAGTGGTCTCCCAAGAGATAAGAGGAGATCTTAAATGCTTGGAACATTTCAGTTAGATTGGACTAAATTCCTAAAAAATATTTGGCAAGGAGTTAGCCTTCAAAGCAGATAGATGAGCTAATTAGGTTCTTTTCCATCTCCAACTACTGTGGCTTTGTGTGTTGCCAGCGCTGTGTGACCTTAGAAAGGAAAGTGTGGGATATATCTGTGGTGATGTACTATACATAGTGTTGTATTCCACGCACAACATCAGGACCTCTGGCACTGAGCTGGATACAAAAAAAAGGATACTTAAAATAAAGTACTTAAGAATAGCAAGACTAACCTTTTTCAAAGGGAGCTGATGCAACTATCATTCCTCAGTCACCAGCATGTCCAATTTCTGAAATACCATTAAAAAATAGCAACACATTTTCACCCTGCTGCCTACTACTGGTTAACAGAATGATCCCAGCACATAACCACTTGGTAGCCTAAGAAAATATGGAAACACTTCACATGCAATATCTCACTGTTGATCCCTTGCTGTTTGTGTCACAACACTCTTCACACGATAAATCATCTTGCCTGAAGTGAGTCACTTACCGAAAAGATTCTTCTGCCCTCCCCCCCCCCTTGATATGTTTGTTCTTAAATTTCCAAACGGATCCAGGATTGAAGCAAACAGAGTTTGAAGTGTGGTTACAGACATGATCAGAAAAAATGACTACCTCCAAAAAGCGACACTGCGTGACTTTTGATTTATTTCTTCTCAATTGTTTCCAGTCCCAATCTTCTCAGCTTGTATATCAAAAAGGAGGATGTTCTCAGCTCCTAATGTCACAAAAAACTGAGTTACAGTCTTCGTCTGTCCTGCCTTATTACTAGTGAAGAAGAGGCGTGAGAATATTACCATTCTACTTTTTCATGAATATTTTGTCAATATTTTTAAACAAGGTTTTTAAACAAAATTTGCAAGATCTTAATCTAAACTTGCTCAGTCCAAAGCCACATCTGAACCCACCATTTGAATACCTCTGAACTCCCATGTGGATGAATCCATCCCTAAGAACAGGCTGTTGAAGCTGAAGCTAATTCAAGACCAAGCTCAGGGCAGGGAACAAGAAGTAACTGCTGTTTGCAACCTCCATGCTGATTTTCTGCACCTGAAACTTCATACTGACCAATAAACAACTCATTAGGAACAATTTGGATAGATAGATAGGTTGCAAGCTTCATATAGCAGTAAACATTAGTAGTGGGTTCAACTATCAATAATTGTCCAGGGGATGCAAGCTCCTGGCAGAAAAGAGCATGGTGTTAGTTATTCATTCCTGTACCATATATCAGATGGATTGCTGCAAAGCGATATACCTGGATATGAAGGCTTCATCATTCTGGAAATTTCAAACAAAAGAAGTTAATCTTCTGGATGTGCAAGCCATTATCTTTTGGGGAAAACTGGTATAAAGTGGCCATTGACCTGAACAGCTGGGAATGAAAATTATGACCATCTCTTCAGAAATGCTGATGATTTCTCAAGCACCAATGGGACATGCAATTTCTTTGAGCCATTACTACATGCTAGTCAGGATCGATCAGATGCTCTGAGGGAAAGGAGCCTTCAGATCTTGAAGAAAAGATGATGTTCGCAAAATGATTAGGTTGGCACTGGTCTTTGTCTGTCCCCTAGCACGCAATTATTGCCTATGAGATACTAAAGTCTTACCACTGGTAGTATGCAGGTTAAATTATGATTTTATATATATATATATTATGTGACACACCAAGAAACTCTTCTGGAGTCACCATTTTTGCTATACAGTAGAATTATGGATTTTAGCTTTCCAGCACAGATTTCTAGAGCATTTTGTAAGTCTCCCTGGAGGATTGGGGCTGAGAAACCAGACACATAGCGTCAGGAAGTAGTTATAGTTGGAAAATCTCTCCTTCTCTGGACAATTCTTGTCTCAATGATCTCCTTTTGCCATCACAGCCATAGCAACACTACTAGCAAAAGATGAAAGATGTCTGACAACTTTGTTCCCCTGGAACCACAGAGCTTTCTACCATAAGGATAACTTTCATGTGGAAGAGACACAGAACTTTTTCCGGGAGTGGGTCCAACACTTTGAAACAAATCTTTACAGGAGAGGAGAACCCTCCCAAACATCACCACCTTCAGGTCCATTTGCACATCAAGTTATTTCCTTCTTACCTCCTGCAGTGTAAACGCATAGAAATGCATGCATATTTACTTAAGCCTTCCCCAACTAAAATGTTCCACTACTCCCATCTCTCCTCCTGCTCTTTGCAATGCTTAATCATAACTGGAAAGTGTTCCAGCACTTATGAACATTATCATGAGTATAAGAATAAAGAGCAGACAACAGGAATATGTTCTCTTAGCTCAATTGATGGTAGGAGTATGGGGAGAGAGAGAGAGTGGAAAGGGGGGAGGGAAGGAGGCAAACTCTAGGGCCCATCAGCTCATGAATGAAAAAGCATGAAAAGCAGCCACTGAAGATCTAGTTTGGTACAGCAGATTTACACACAGATCAAGCACTCGGAACTGACACCACCGTGAAAGCTGAGACAAGGGCAAGTTTGACAATTTTCAATAACCACAGCCCAAAAGCAGAAAAGGGCCCCTTCCTCCTTCAAAAAAGAAAAGAAGAAGTAAAATTATCAGAAAGGTAAAGCAGGTCTTTGGAAATCAAGGATGAAAAATAAGGTTTTTTACTTTTTTTTTTACATGGGACATATTCTACAGGAGCAAAAAGTCCTTGGGTATTAGGAAGATAGAGTACTGGGTCTGAAACCAGGGAAAATATAGTAGTTCGGGATTAAATCAGCACCTACTCTTCTCCTGGCCAAAGAAACACAGATGTCTTCCAAAATTACTTGTTCTGGTGAAATTTTCAGCTACATGGAACATGTCTGACTCTCTTCCTTGTCTTTTTTTTTGCTTTCCTGTCTGTGGACTGTTTGATAGCTTATTTTACCATCCTAAAAAACAATCCAGACACTTTGTGCATCTACAGTCCAGTCTCTGGATACCTGTGACCTGCTCATCCTGAGTACAGTCTATTCTCAATTTCACAGCTAAGCAGTATCTCCTGTTTTTCTCCCCTCACAGATTTTCCAGGAGGATCCTCAGAGCATCAACAGCAGTCACCTTACAGCACATACTTGCCCACAGACATGTGAAACTCCTGCTAGCTACGACGATGCTGGCTTGCAGCAGCACTGCTAGCAAGAACCATGGGGAACCTCATCTGGGATGACCACCGTTCGGGGTGGGTTTAGTCCTGGCAGACTCACTCAGCATCAGAGTCAGACCGGAAAAACCACACCAGGCTTCCTGGTTTCTGTCCTCCACCCAGCTCTGCACATATCCTGATCGGTCCAGCATATACCTGGATTTTTTTTTTTTCCTGGATGGGTACAGCTCCACTTCACGCCATTAAAACTTACCTCCCATTGGCAATCCTTCCCTCCACCGGGGCCAGTGCCAGCGAGAGGGTGGTGTACCTCAGCCCTGAGGTCTGAGTGGGCTGTAATCGATGGCAGGGCAGGGGGGAGTGGCTGGTACAGGCAGGAGCTGACTGTGCTGCACTTATCCTAAGGAGCTGAGAGCTAGGGCGCTGCAGATAGGAGCTGGGGAAGTGCTGAGTGACTGTGCAGCTGAGAGAGAACAGACCCTGCCTTATCCTGAAGTGGGAAGTTCAACCAGAAGGGATTTTGCTGTTTCAGATTACAGGCTGGTGGCTCCAGGCAAACGTGGAGGGGGCTGCCACCTCCTGAAATAGCAGCAGCAGCAGCAGCAGCAAGGGCAGCATGTTCAGATCGGGAGCATTAGGGTGACATTTAGGAGTGAGGGTTGCTACAAGATGGCCTTTGGGTGCCAAAGTCACAGCCCATCAAGATGCTGCTCATCACTGCCTGACCCTTTCCTCCATCCTCTCCCCACCTCCACCAGGAGCTAGGGGAAAGCATGCAGGGGCCGAGCCCCGTTGCATCAAGAACCAAGTCAAATCTTGCGGTCAGGAGCCCTTCCCTCCTAACCGCTCCCCCTTTTCTCACTGAACCCAAAGCCTTTGGCTATGTGAGAGCTTAAATATTTTGTTGCCACCCTGATCACTTACAAGAATGCAGCGACTGGCCCTAATGTTTTAATGCTCCCATTGTCTTTAAAAGCTTTCTGTATCGTCACCAATAAAGATTGACTGTCTCAAGGGTTTTCCTGCTTCTCTGGCTGGGTTACGGCAGTGGGGTGGGGGTAGAGGAAGGGGGGTATGGGGAAGGGAAGAGGGCTGGATCATTGCCAGGCTTTAAAAGGCTGCTTAAGCATTTTTCTGTGGCTTGCAGGGTTTTACTCAGCAAAGTCTCCCAAGCCACAGAATGTGCCCCTACTTGTATAACATTACAAAGTCAAGATGGTTACAGTGTAAGCCTCAGCCCTCTGGAAGCTGCCCTTTTGTCTCTGGCGTGTAACGATACATTATTCCTCCTTGTCTAGTCCTTATCTCATTAATGCACTGCGTTATTTCTGCTCTCCCTCCCTTCCCCACTCACACCTCCCTCTTCTGTACTTCAGTTAATGGAACAAGCGTGTGTCTTTAATCCTTTCCAAAGCTCGGGACTGTAACAGGGGGTGTGTGTGCATTGCACATGCATGTTGGAGTGAAGCCTTCCCCCTCCTCTACCTGCCTTCCCTGCTCAGCTTGGCACACTGTCGTACCCCATGTCTTGCAAAATCCCCCAGTGCTCCAGGTCTGCACCCCACTGGGTAGTGTCACGTTAGCTCGGGGCTCCAAGCCTGCCTGTCCACAGTGCACGGATCCACGAAGCCTCAACAGTATGTTTCATTTACCCTTTCTCATCTTCACACCTCCTTCTCCAAATATATCATCCTGCCATCCCAGGAATTGCATCCATGTTGCAGTTTGTTCCTCTGACCTAGAGGAGAGGGATCTCCTCTTACGCCTGTGGCTACCAGAGAGCACCATGGAGAACCAGGCTAATGGAGGTGGCCTGTGACCTCTGTGTGTTTTCATGCATGTGAGCGTCGCTTGCAAAGATTTGGAAAGAGGATGTTTTGTCCAGACGATAGGAGTCACTGGAATGGGCCAGGAATACTCCACAAAGGCACTGGCCTAGGGAAATGGCTCCAGTTGGACTGAAAAAGAAAATCTTCAAAGCTTCAGAGAAGCTATGGTTAAAACACTATGGTTAAAAGAAATCCCAGGATGTAAGAGGGAGGAAATTCACTTTGGAGTTAAAGCAAAAGGAGGAGTGAGGGTATCCAGACTCCACTTTTAGCTGTCCCAATGGCTTTTATTATATCTTTGTGAACATCACATCCTGCCGAGTATGATGTTGAGCAATATCCAACACGTAGTTCCCTGGTTTGTGCTTACTCCCCATCTATCTATAGAATATCTTAACCCTTGCCTTCTGCTTCAATTGTAAACTCCTTGGGGCATGATCTGGCTTTTTTCCTTTAGCATTTCTACAGCATCTGGCTCACAATGGTCCATGGCTTAGCACCCCCTTGGCGCCGTACGAATTCAAACCAGCCACTGTGATAAATAGCGCTGCAGCAAAACAACAGAGGTTAGGATCTAAATTTTCCTCACCGTGCTGCAGAACCCTGCTACTAAACTGGAAAAAAGAAATGGAGCCCATCTACTAGTGGGCAGTGATGTACGGATGTCGGTGGAGTTTGCTGACTGGGTAAAATGCTCCAGCGTCACTTACTAGAAGTGCTGGGAGTCACAGCGTTCGTTCACAGACTACAAAGAGATGGTAGATCATGCTGCTGTTCTCACTGCAGTCCCTCCCAGATGCTCCCTCTGATCTTTAGTGGTGGCATCCCTCTTATTTGACTCCCAGAATTTCCAGGGCTCAGTGTGGGGCCTGCAAACAAGGCTTTGATTGGTATCATTAACATTTCTGAGGAAGCACTGCTGACTCCTGGCAATATACCCCCCAGGGCACCTCAGCAGGGAGAGAAAAAGGGACAGGATGGCATTTTGTTCTGCAGGCGTGCAAAAGAGGACAGACTGAGGCTGTTTGCCACAGATCAGCTTTAAAACACAGGGTAGGAACACACTCCGGAGCAAGAAAGTGAAAAAAATTGTCGCCCAATGAAAAAGCGAAATTCGATCAGAGTTAGCCAAAGGAATCTGTCCCACAAAGTCCTTTCCTGGGGCTGCTCAGTGCTCTCTGTGTAGTAACTGAACACCATTGGCAGGGATCTCCTCACAGTCTCTCTCTTCCTCTTCCAGGAACTATTATCCCCTTCCTGATTTCATTAGAAATTACAGTATTTATTTTGTACTGTAGGAGTGAGGAGAGGAAGAAGAAACACTCTGATTTTACCCACTAAGCAAAAGAAGATCATTTTTTTCTCTCTTTTGCCCTCCACTCCCCTAAAAGCTAACCCTCAAAGCTTTTGCATTTCCCTTCTCCTCCTTCAGTTAGCAACGGCCGTGGTTGCAGTCTGGGCTAGGGGCGTGCTGTAACCCCAAGGAGACACAGAAATTCGCTTAGTCAAAATCTCAGAGCCTGCTCTGTTTTACTACCTGTTCCCCTGTAAGACCTTTGGGACAGGTTTTTGTCCAAGTTTTTTACCTTGGCTTCAATGGATGACCAAAGTCTAATGTTCCCATTTTGCACAGAGATCAATTTCTGTGTAAAGCACGCAAAAAATCTTATGTTCAATATTTTGAATGGTAGCAATGTATAGTCATGTTGCACAAGGGAAAATGGTGCAGAGAAGGAGGCAAGAGAAAAACAAAAGCATGAAACAGGTCCTCAGTACCAGCTTAAAGAAAAGGAGCATTTTTTTCTTCTCCTCCATAAAATCCCTGTAAACTGTGATGCTGATTTTAATACCATTTTCATCTTCGTAAAGGTGAGAGTCCACAAAACCCAAAATAACTCTGGATCATCCCATCTGGTTTTAAAGGTAATTAATGCTTTCAGACAGGCCATTAACGCTGCAATTACTCTAATGTTTGCACATAGTCAAATGTTCAGCAAAAGTCAACAGAGTAAGTTCAGTTTTGGTTTTTCTTTTAGCAGTCATGGAAAAATATGTCTTGTGATTTTCAAATATTTGACTTTTGAACATTTGTAAATATTTGAATTGAATGTATCACTTGGGAGCAAAAATATTCCTGGTACTAACTTATACTATAGCATTTGCCATGGGTAGATCTCAGAGTGCTTTACAAAGGAGGTGAGGAACAGGATCCTGATTTCCCAGATAGGGAAAGTGAGGCCAGGAGAAGGGAGACGATCTTCCCAAGTACATGTAGGCATTAGTAGAGTTAGGAATAGAGTCATGATTTCTGAGGGCTAGGTCTGTGTTTTACTCATGAGCTTGGTATGCTGTGGCTGTCCCCAGCAACTTCACAATGAAAAGCAATTCCTCACCTTCAATTCTCATTGCAATTCCCAGCATTTCCTCACTTCTCTGTGGAGAGAAACCCGGAAATCTCAGCTGCAAATCCTGACCCACAAAGCCCCTCCTGCCAGCCTCCACTGGTTATACGCCTGAAAGCAACTTGCGTCATCAATGGCTTAATACAATTAGTAGTTTCTCGGCTGAATTGTTATATACATTTGTTATTGTTTAATCCAAAATCTAAGCATTGGGAAGAAGGATTGAAGCTGCATGACGGCAAAGATAGCCCAATGGCTGAGCACCAAAGGGTATACTGAGGCCTGTGCATTTACCTTACTGGTCTAAATATTTGTCCAGACACTGTGTACTGTGGTATTCAAACTGAAGGCAGGTGACTCAGGCCTAGGAACAGTTTGTTTGCAAAAAGGAACAGAGCCACACAAAAGTATGATGCAAACATGGACTGATATCATCATCTGTGTTTGCACAAGGTAAAAAGCTCTTGAGCTTTTTCATAAAAGCAAACAAACAAATATATAAATAAATATCTCAGGAAAGACCACAAAAGTCCACTGGGCATAAAAGCTTTTGCACCAAGCATTCAAACCTGTCATCAACACAAGTCCTCCCAGAGACCATGTGTGTGTGTGTGCGTGCATGTGTATTTGGTTGCTTAGACAATAAAGGACAGATTTCCTAGTGCTTACAAAGAGGGGTAATGCTGAGCTATGCTAATCAGCATCATCTGGTGAGCCTACCCTCCCTAGCCATTTGAATGAAATCCCAGTGGATTCGCCAAGTGCTGTCCTCCATGAGGGACAGTCTGGTTTCAAACTGGTTGTCGTGCTGCAGCCCAAATTCTGGTTGGTAGCCAGTTGTAGATCTTGCCAAGAATCCTCTCTTCCTTCAGTGCATTTTTCCCTAGCTCTAAAACGAAAATCTCAGAATAGAAGGGGAGGGCGGGGAATTATTTGCATCAGCTGTAAAATACATCGTTCCTCCTGGAGGTGTTAAAGAGTGTCCCAGCTTCTCAGTGCATATAAGTGGCACTTACTCAGCTGCATAACATCCTTATGTTCACAGGAGAGACCAGTAATAAGGTGCAAGGCATTAATTAACCACTTGTCAGATGTTAGAGCTAATTCCCTTGCAAGGTAGTTACGTGAAACCCAGACCTCCTGGGATCAGTAAGCAACAATTAGTCCTTCTTCGCCAGAAGAAGGGTCATATTTTGCCAGCCTGACCAGCTGACATCTGTTTGAGACAAACTTCCAGCTTCTGGGAAGGCCAAAATGGAGGGTATGTGTAGGAGAGCTTGTCTCCCTTCTCATGCTCCCCTGTGAGCGGAGGGAGTGCAGCATGTGCCATGGGGGCTCATCACAGCACGTCTGAGAGGAGCTGGCAAATGCACATGGATGGCATCTGCTCCCTCCCCTTTCCTCCTTTGTGCTCCTTCCTCTCCACTCTGGGCAGACTTTGTATCTCCATTCCCTTCCATTTTCCTGCTGGAAGCTGCTGGCTTATGTGCAGGGAGAAGCTCTCTGGGGTGAGGACAGCTGCCCGGCTGCCAGGACAGTGGGAGCTTGCTCCACAAGTGAGACTGCTGAGCACCGTGCTGATCTAAATCCCAGGGATAAATAATACTTTCATGCGCCTGGAACACAAAGAATGAAGCAAACCAAGGCTGCACTAATACCACATCTTATGAGGAGCATTGTCCCAAAAGTTCCCACTTTCCCAGCAGTAGATAACAAGGACTGGACTGCAGACATGCAAGAGTTACATCCCCCTCCCTCGCCATGCTCCTGCAGATGCATAGATAAACTACACAGGAGTCACGGCAAGCCTGGTGATATTTAACTATATTTTGAGTACATCTTTGTCATTTCTCTAATCACAAAAGTTATGTGGGCAGCAACATAGGAAAACCTTGTGTAATTACAGACAGTGCTAAGGTTTAGCAAGCCTCCGTGACACACACACAGGCAAGTACAGGCTGACTTTGCCACTGCCTTGCCCCCAAAAATGTGATGGCAAATTGCAAGGTAGAATCCAGCGGGAAGATAATGCCCATCTGTTCTGGGGTAGGAAAAGTGACAGGATGGGGTGGGTGAAAAGCTAGGATTTCTTGGACTGGCTCCTTCTGGAGGAAATCTTCTCTTCTGGTTGGCTGAAGGGCTGGGAGGGGATGCTTCTAGGACAGCAGGCTGACAGGTTTGTCAGTGATGAGAGGGAAAAGATCTCCCAGGCTAGCCTGGGACAGAGACAGATGGGGACACACCAGCACTAAAAGGCCTCTTTGCATCCCCGGAGTGTGGGGCTCAGGTTTGCCAAAGCCACATCACTCAACCCCTTCCCATCCCAGGGGTAGGATTCAGAGTTGTGCCAGGGACTTTCTGTTGTGCCATCTGGTGAACCAAATTGGCACGAGGCAGCGAGGGAACCACCACGCCGGCAAAAGGGACAAGTAAGGACTTTGGAGGATTGTAACCTGCAGTCTTGGGCTGACCTAAGAGTCTGAAAATAACCTTCATGCTTCAAGAGCTGCCTTGAGGCAACAGGTCACCTTCACAAGTGCTAAAACCTCTCCCAGCTCCAGCATGAAGCCAGGCCAAGCCAGCTTTGAAACAAATAAGCCACAGAGACAGAGGTTTCCTGCTCGACCCCGGAGAGAAACTCTTCTTAGCCATCAAGTGGAAAAACACTGGCTTGCCTTTCACCTGAATCTCGGAAATCAGTCTGAGAATTGCAGCAGAAATGGGTGTATCCCTTTGTGTTCCTTTTTTAACTTGTGTCATTGGATAATGCCAACTTTTCCCTCAGAGGAGGGAACCCTTCAAATCAAAAAGAAGGATGCAAATCTCCCGGCAATGGGTGCCAAGCCCTCCTTTCCAGAATCCTTCCAAGGGGTGACACGAGGGGGAAAGTGAATGAGAAGCAGATGGCAGGAGACGTGTCCCAGAGGAACGATGGATATTTCTGCTGTGACCCACCAGGGAAAGGTTTGGAAGCGCTGACACTTTTATGGCATTCTGTTTTATTGTGCAGAGCATTTTTTTCTTGTTAGTTATATTTTGGCTTCTCTGGGCAACATATTTCTAAAGGGCAAGAGACATGTACCCTACATGCCCATCTGCAGCAACAGAGACACAGATAGTTGGCAAGGACTGAGATGGACATTACCTGACCTAAATCTCTCTCAACAGAGAAAATATCCATCTTATGCTAGAAAAATCACCAAAGTGAAGGCCCAGGACTCTCCATTTTCACAGCACAGGTATGTCTATGATAAAAGACTGGCATGCCCGCATGTTGCCTGCAGTCTTGCTCTTCTAGGAGGCAAGACAGAAGGGGTAACCATGTTCTTGTTGAGCATCAGTAGATTGTCCTTTCATCATTGGATGTGGAATTTACCTCAGTTTCCTCTCTAACTGGTTATGTGGCCCTTCATGAACCAAAAGTCACTTCCTACACATTTGCAAAAGACTTTCCCAGGACTTCAACTTCTTCCTTATGCCTTTTCTCAGCCCACTCCAAGGACAGCCCTAAGCCATTTTTCTGAAGACATCCAACAAGCAGTTGTCCTCTTCTTCTTCAGACTGTCACAAGGTTAAAAAAAAAAAACAAAAACAAAACCACATATAGCTTTGGCCTCTCTTCTCTTAATCTCTTTTAGTGAAACCTACAACTCATATATCTGGACTAGAAGTCCCTGAATGGTTAAGGTCTGGGATGACTGTAAAGCAGTGTGGGGATACTCTTTACCTGAAGCCACGGATGCTATTAAAACCAACATGGGATATAGATGTCAGAGGTGCAGACGTGAGAAAAGAGCTGTGCAAAAAAGCCCTCAGATTTAGGGTGCAGAGCACCCTGGAACACAGCACAGCAGTGAAGAGGTCAGGGCAGAGGAAGAGTCTTGGCGTACCTCTCACAGTCAGCATCTGACAGTGACTTTGCTAATTCATCAAAATAGCCAGATGAAAGCCAGGGACTAACCTCACTGTACAGGGAGATTTAACAGCTCTCTGAAGAGAATGAAATAAACACAACTGCTGCCTTTCAAAGCTGTTCTGGTTTTTCTCCTTACAAAGATGATAAGGCCTCCAGGACACCGGAAGGGATTCTTGCCTCCCCATTTCTTTTAAATACAAAGAGTTTCCCATAACACAGACAACTGGATAAAGGGTAGAAGGACAGGCTAACTTTTTAATCATCCTTTTTGCCCACAGAATATTTTGGCTTGGCTGCACACCCCGGTGGGATCCTGCATAGTTTCCATCTCGGTGAATGCGGAGATACTAGCAAAGAACTCAATCTTTTCCCTGTTGTCATCAGCAGCTACCAAGCTCTAGCAACGTGGACATGCTACTCATCTCCTCTGGTGCTGTGCAGGAGACAAATTCGCCGGGAAGGACCATTCAGGATGCCTGTTGTTGCAGGCAACATCCCATTGAGAAACTATGGATCTGGATGGGCATCACGTTCTCAGGGGACAAACTCACAAAGAGCCAGGCACAGAGCAAGTGCATCAGGAATGTGTGTCTATCAAGAGCATTGAACCATCTGCTTTTCTCAGTACTCAAATGATGAGCCTGGACCTCGTGACATTCTAAGCCTTCCTTTTTTCTTGAGAGCTGTCAGCAGTGGTTTAGAGCAGTATTTTAACCAAGTTGTGCAAAAGAGAAGAAAAAGCCAACAAAGTTTCCCCCACTGCCCAATTGCAAAATGTTTCCACTCTTAGGTTCCAACTGCTGAATACGGACATCAGGTTTCTATGGTTTTAAAACTAAATTGAGTCTGGAATAAAGCAGAGCCAGCTGCAGAGGCTTCACATGGGTAGTTGATGGCACCTGATAGACTTATGGAGGCCTTGTCCAGCCTGCAGTCCATGCTCCATTTCTCCAAAGTCACTGAAAGCAGCTCTAAGTCTGGGGCTCTTCCCTTCCTACTCTGGTGACCAGAGGCTTTCTAACATGAAATTCTTGTTAGGCAGCCCTCGTTAATATTTCTTCACTGCTGCTGCTTCTTATTTCTGTGGGATCCTTGTCTTGTTCAAGGCCTTCCCAAGAGCTATCAGAAAGGTACCTTGGTATATTTTGAGCACAATCATAATAAATAAGATCTGTAAATAAATAATCTTGAGGGCTGGACTGTGACTACCAGTCAGTTACTGTAGGGTCAACCAGTTATATTTTCTGTTATTATCTTTGACAAAGAACACAACCATGAACACGTTGCTTTCGTGTTGGCTTCCTGTGTGGGGCCTTTAGTGCTCTCTGATGAAGAACAATGTGAACTTTGAAAAAAGATATAGCTATAGCAAAACAAGCTTGTGGGATACAGTTTGGACCTTTCCAACCTCACCACCGTTCCTTTTCAGAGGAGCAATGTTACTGCCTTGATTCAACACAAAATCCAGCTTCCAAGAGCCAAGTACAATAGAGCAAACACTGAAGTTGCACAACATGAAAAAAAACGGAATTATACAGCAACCAGGATGTGAACACAGGGGGAAAAGTGCCAGAGGATATGTATCTCTAGTCCATTAAATATAGTTTATTTGAAAGTATTTTACATTTTATTAAAGTAAAGCAGACAGGATATAAGCACTATAAACTTTCTCCTGAAAGTGAGCATTGCTGGCATACCACTTGCTTAAATTATTACTTTTTCAAGGGCTGATTAATCCCTGCCCCTCTTAGTTAAGAGAGGGAATGGTATGTTGGGTGTTTTACTTCCCAGGCCAAAGCAAAACGATGCTTCTGCAAGACTGGCTCAGTCTTTCACTGCTTTTTTTTTTCCTTTGGGAATCTATCTCTGTGTTCCTGGCACATGACTACATTTTCTTTCATGGGCAATATCTCTTGCTCGAAGTCTCTTCTGACAAGTCACATTTTGTGTCAGATGCATGATTAAAGAGACTAGCTTTTATATTTTAGTCGGGAAAGTTAATTGCAACTTACTTGTCTCCAATGGACTGGGGGAAGAAAAATTCCCTTAAAGAGGAATTGGCAATTTTAGATGAAAAATGAACAGGTCAACAAGCAGAAAAGATGTAATAGCAAGGAATATGAGTATTTTTTCATTAGGAAATGCCATTTTGTCAAAATAGACATGCTTTGCTGGAATATGTTTTCAGCGAGAGTTAATCATTCTGAAATTAGACTTTCATTTGGACTTCCTTGGAGCATTTCATGGAGCTTGTAATTTATTTGAATTACTTTTTTACAAGCTAAAGCATTTAAATAGTGCTAACACTACTTTTTAAGCCATTTGTATGTCCTTATATAGAATGTGTAGTATCGCGTTTGGACTATACCAAAGTAGAAGATTCCTACGTAGTTACTTCAATATTACAGAAGTCAAGAAATTGCAGGAGTTGCATTCTATGAATCATCTGAGGTTTTAATCATTTACATCAATGCAGGATAATTTATTTAAATCCTCTCTGGAATTCTAACAGGATGGGAAATACATTCTTGACAACTTTACTTGCAAAGTTCCCCTCAACATTGATCCTGAACCTGGACCCAACTAAAGTATTACTCCTGCTCCAGACCCCAGTTTGGTCTTTCTGTCCCATCGTTGCATACGGCATTGTTGAAAGCTCTTCAGCTGCGTTCTTCACAGAAGCAAAAACCTGCCACTGGTGGCTGCTGCGCTGAGAAGGTTTTTCTCCTATAGGCTGACATTTTGGGCTCCTTTTCCTCTTTACCAGGAAACCTATCCGCGTGAAAGGTATTGGAGGGTGAAGTCCATCTTCGCATCCACTCCCTGCTGGCACAGACACTGAGGCTTGGGTTCAGACCTCAGGTGGAGGATGCAGGTATGGGGACAAGCAGAGGGAGAGAGGTGCAGAAGGAGGGAGGGGGAGGAAAGGAGAGAGGTCAGTTCCTCTCTGCTGCAGCCCTGAGACATGTTTTGTGAGGCTAGTGGGACTGGAGCACCGCAGCCAAATTACTCTTTCTCATTCCAGGTAAATCACATTCCTGGTCTCTCAAGGCCACAATCCAGTCACTCTCAAGATCAGTCCAAGGCAATGGCAGAAAAGTACATGTTAGCTACTGTACCTCAGTGTGGTCACAACAGTTTTTAATTTGGGCATTTTAAGAGTCTGGGGGGCCACCAGAATGAATTCTATTGAATAACTCTGAGTTTAAAACCATAGAAATCCTTTTCCCCTTCTCCTTTGCTGCCTGCAG
The DNA here is from genome assembly GCA_009819775.1 of Phoenicopterus ruber ruber. Taxonomy (NCBI): domain Eukaryota; kingdom Metazoa; phylum Chordata; class Aves; order Phoenicopteriformes; family Phoenicopteridae; genus Phoenicopterus; species Phoenicopterus ruber. Next base: position 26,562,775 of record CM020220.1, on the reverse strand, counting down.
GGCAGGTGCAAGCTGACAGCTCCATGACTATAAATTGCTGCTGGAGCCATTGAAGCCTTCTCTTCAAACCAGATGCTCCTCTTTTCTGCACGAGTAGCAGAACACGTGCCCTGACTGTCTCCAGCTATTTTTAAAAGATGGATTTCTTCATCACTTGTTTGTAGCTTTATGTGTTGAAAAAAAACAGATTTAACTTAAAAGAGGAAAAAAATGTCTGTGAGGCAACATGTATCCTGTGGAGGCACTGGAGAGATCTGGAGAGTTAAAAAAATATCTGGTTTGTTGCATGAAACCATAAAGCCAAATTGAAGAGTTAAAAGTAAAGAGTCCTAGCAAGACTTTTGAGTTAAAAGTAAAGAAGAATGCTAACAGAAAAGAAGCTACCCCAGTAAAAAGTTTCAGGCCATTATCCTGCAGCTGCAATTTTCCTAACAACAGTCACATCACGTGCTCTTCAGCTATGTAGGAGCTCAGTCCTTCCCAGGTCACCCAAGGATAACATCCTGAGACTTTGGACTCCGTTTTAAGAAACCATTTCACAGGCACCATCCTTCCTACCGCAGACTCATTCCTCCAGCTTGCCTGTGAAGACGCCCCAAGTTTTGCATCTGTAAGGAAGCAAATGAAAACCAGAGGAAGCCCCCATCAATGGCCTGTCATGAGTCCGGGAGCTCTGATGCGAACAGCAGCTCCCCAATGAAAGAATGACAAAAATATGGTTCTCAAAGCTGGAGAACTTCCTGTTGCTTTTTAGTTCGCTCACTGAGGAGGGAGGAAATATGTGACAGTGCAATATAATTATTCTTTTTCCACTGTCAAGGACCCAGGACAACCGCATTACTCATGCAAAGCCATGAGCAAGCTGCACAGGTCCTCCCAAAACGAGTGGCAATAAAACTTTGCTCCTCACCATGCCATCTCCAGAGTTGATGACACATCTTTGTTTGCTTCCATTCAGATTTATGTGGGTTCCCTAGGCCTCTCTTCCCTTTCTTTGATGTTGATCACAGACAAAATGATGTCACTCTTGGCCACAAGCTGGCACCGGGCACAAGTGCAACAGCAAGTGAATTTTGTCGGTAATTAATGACATGCTGGCAGTGGATGGTTGGCCCTGGGAACCCCTTTGCCCAGTCCTGTGGCCAGGCTGGAGAAAGTGAGAACTTATGCCCAGTCCAATTGTACTTCATTCACTTGTCTCTTTCCTATCCAGTCCCATGATGCCACCTGTCTTCCTGACTGATCCTCTTCAGCCCTATACCCCTCCGACATGTAAGAGTGCATAAGCCCTCTGCATACCCACCATTTCACAGGGCCAGATACCTGAACAACTGCCTATAGGCTCATGCCTACCTGTCCTGATAGGACAGGTAAAATAGGTTATTTTAGAATTGGCCAAAATCTGGAAATATTTTAGATGTTCAGATCAATCGAGTGCAACTCTCAGTATATAACCATTCCCCACCATCAGGTTCTGTATTAACGTTTGTTATTTCAGAATCTACTAAGAAATCTATTATAATACCTAATATAAACCTTTTGACAAACTGTGAGCTTCCTTCTGCTAGTGGCATAGAGGAGATCTCAGCCTTACAGTGATGTGAAGGAACTTTAATTGGTCATTGCTCCTGCACCCAGCTTTGATTGCCCGGGTATTTGCGCAAAAGTTTGCCCTTGAAAATGAAAATAAAAAGGAACAGTAATGGGTGTTTCCTTGTCCTACTGGGGTGCTCGGTAGCACAGTGGAGAGGCCCCAAGACCATGTGTGTGCTGCAATGCACACGTTCTGCATGCAGGGGTGTCCCCTCCACCTCCTGCAGTCTGGACCAAATTGTTGCCGTTCAGCAGCTTCGGGCCTGAGTTTCAGTTGCTTCAGCTCACTGGATGGAGTCCAAGAGCTTGTCACGCTGCCACAGCTCTGCTGGGGAAGTTGCATTTTTTCCCCTGTGCCAGCTTTATCTCAAAGCTTTTTTTCTGTATATATTTGCAGTGATTTAAGAAGTAAATGACGGGGAGGCACAGGAGTTGGAGTACTCGCATGCTGTGTGCGGGATCGGTTGATAAGAAGCGTGTGAAGGAAGTGAGTTATCCACCCACACACAATCAAGGCAGGGATTTGATTTCATTGCTTTTTTTTTCTTTTCTTTATTTTCTTCTAGCCGAGGACTTGCCATTGTAATGAAACATTTTTGCACTGGCTTGATCTCCAGGTCCCCCTATCTCCTCCTCTGTGTGTGTCCATGTGGCTGGGTCCCTTGAATGTTTATTCTGCTGCAGAGAAGTGCAATGATTTCTAGGCAGGATGTCCAAAGATAAATCTGGCTTGTGGCGAGAGTTAAAAAGATTACAGTAAGGCCTTGTTTACAAAAGAGAAGGATCAGCTGCTGTTCTTGGAGTTTGTTTAAAAATTCTTTTTTTAACCATCCTTCTTTGTGTTTAGGTTTGTTTCCCTTGTTAAATAAATAACCGGTAAGGTCTCCATTGATCACCTCTGTCCTGTGTGTGTGCGTGAGCAGAGGAGAGCGGGAGAGGATTTCGTACCTGGTAATCTACTTTCTGGAGAGGGCAGAAAATTTCTAGGAAAACGCTGTTAAGCATCAGGGAGTGGCAGAGTTAAATGCAGCCCGGAGCCAACTAATGAGGCTTAGCTGTGAACAGGTGAGAGAGGGGTCACTTATGATAAGCAATGTATTCATGAGGATATTCACACCCTATACACACCTAAATTTTTCATCCTTCTGCCTTGGGTTCTTCCAGAAGGCGGCCTGAGCCGTGGCAGCTAATGACCTGACCTGCCTGCAGAGCCGTCTGCCTCCTTCCCACAACAGCAGCCCCAGAACCAAACCACCAGAACAGCAGCAAGGTCTCTGGTAGGCAAAACAGCCTGGCCAAACACAAGGGTCTTCCCAGCCTTTTCAGCCTTGTTACCCTGAAGGGCTGGGGAAGCCTCTCGGAGAAAATAGGGATGAAGAGGAAGCTAATGCTGACCTCTGTTGACAAATTAATAGAAGAAAAATTCAAAGACAGCTTCTGGCTCAATCAGTCCTTAGTCTGTAGATCACTTCCCAGTGTAACCTTCCATCCTCCTGCATGCTTGGCCTTCCCTAGGTTCACGCTCTGCAGGGACCGCCAGGAGTGCCCTGTGTTTCTCCAGCTCACCCAGAGTGCTCACCAGTGTGGCTTCCATGGGCACGTGAGCACAGCTCTCCCATTCATTGCCCTGGCTGTATGGTGAAGACAGACTCATGTTCTGGGTTTCTGTCCAGTTCTTCAGGACCACCTTGAAATGCAGCACATAGGACCATATGTCCCTTCCCAATGGTGGAAGCCATTTTCTTATAACGCACAAAGAAGCTGTCCATGAATTCAGGCAGCTAGATCTGTGATTTTACATAGGAGAGAACAAACTGAATCTCAGTGCAACCCTGTTTGGGGAAAAAAAACAGTGCTTTGCTTAGCTTGGATTTCCTAAAATAAAATAAAAGCAAGGGACAAGGGAGAAAGTGAGTAGAATTAATTTTAGGAGCACAGCATGAACGCATTTGAAGGTGAAGTAGGTGTTGTTTTTGAAGAAAGCGGCGACGCATTTCAGGACCTTGAAGGCTGGTTCATTGTTAGAGCCATAATTAACTGCAGAGACCTCAATGTATTCGACGGTGTATATGACCTCTTTACCAATGCTTACCTGGAAATAATAAGCAACAGGGTGCAGGTCCTAAATGAAACAGAAGCTGCCAACACTGAAATTCCTCTCTGGAACGAGAGCTCCACCTTCAAAGGAGGACTTCATTCTCCAGTGTCTCTCTCCTAAAAAACAGCATTGCAAAATAGAGACAATCCTACATGGAGCTGACTTGCACTACATTTTTTGCAAGGTAAGAAAAAGATCTGGAAAGACTTGGAAGATCTTTCGCAAAATCATTTGGTCACATAACAAGACATTATCTTTAAGGCTGACAGTTTAAACCATGAGAGTTAATATGCTTTGGTCAAGATCTTCTTTCATTTTGAGTTAAAAATTTGTTCAATTAACCAATTATTCAATCATTCAGTGCCTGCAACAGTTATATATGTTTTAAATTAATACAGATAATTGTAGCAGCTTTAAGTTGAGGAAATAGAAGAATGGTCAAATATCTTGTTATCCATTCCTCGTGTAGCCTACAGACAATTTTTTATTCTGTTTTATAATGTCCTTTTAGTGGCAAAGTAGTCAAATCAAGACATGCCTAAAGTGTTACTTTAGGGTCATGGCACTTCAGACCAAGTTTAGCACTGTCAAAAATGACATTTTCCCAAGAAGCCTAATTCCATTCCTGTTTTCCATGCTGCCAGACCTGAATCTTTGCAAAGGCTGTAGAAGGACTGAAGCAATGTGTTTGCCTCGTGCCAGCCCTTCACCTGGGGTTAACATCAACCCTTAGATTTCCTCACTCTGTGCCAGCAGTGGCCAGTCAGTCCCCTACTTGTGATCCCCTTTCAAAGTATTGCCAAGCAGGTTTTGCACAACTACTCGTGAGGTCCATTAGAAATATGGTAGCCCCGGTTTTCCAGCTCCCCTCCATCCTTTTTCCCCATGGGTTAGGACAAGTGCAGGAGGGAGGCAGAGATGCTTGGAGCACTTTCTAGTTTTCTGTCTCTACTGGCACCATAATGAAGCTGACAGAACTGTTAGGATTAGTTTAGTGGTGGAATTAAGCATCTGGACAAAAATTGGATAGGATGGATTTTCCCCATTAAGGTTTTTGGTCTGAGCCCAAGATAAATGATTATCAGTGTAATTACAGGGTGATTATGCTAAGTTAATTAATGGTATGTAGCTTTATTTACAACATATTCTCTTTTCCCAAAGATTCAGAGCGCGCCTTCCGCTCCTGGTCCTCCCCTCCTTTAGCAGTGTATTTCTGCACAGACATTGGCATGCTCTGGAGGATTTAATCAGTTGCTTACTTAGAGAAGCTATAAGCAGATGTATTGACTTGAGGACTCACTCATCTGGTCTCTGATCTGGAAACCAGTGGGGCTATATCTGCTCAGAGACCTGAGGATGTGGCCCTGAGGTATTTCTCATGGTTCAGAGCTGATCAGCATATGGAGCTCAATGCAGCTGCAGTGCTGATGAGGACAAAGATATGTGTTGACTCAGGCCCTCTTTCCCTTTCGTAGGAGAGAACACGAATAGTCCCAGGCTGACAAAGAAGATCTAAAGGCAGTGTGTAACGAAGATGCCCCATTCCCCAGTAAATATGTTTTTTGTATAAACATGAAGAGGGAATAGATCAGACACACATAAGCCAAAGTGCTCAAGAGGGAAGAAAAAGAAGCAGCAAAACCAAATAACAAATCAACCAACAAAACCCCGCTGCAGTCACATTTGAAAACTCTCTGGGTATTCACACCAGCAATGTCATGCAAATTAAGTTTGAAAGACAGATAGCTTCTTGCTTCTGTCAGGCTTGCCTCTTCCCAGCAAAGGGTATCCTACCCACCAGGAAAACCTACACAAAGGAGGGCTGAGAAGGCAGCAGGTGCGTATGTGCCTTCACCCTTGGAAAGGCACCTCCTGTACGAATGCACCAGGGCTCAGAGGAGGTGCCAAGACCCCCGTGTGTCCCCTGCCACTGCAGGGTGAAATTCAGAGCGCCTGTTCCCACTGTGCTCTCGGGGAGGAGACCAGAGACCGGGCTGTGGAGATGATGACCTCTTAACCATGCAGCATTCTTCAGCCTGCTCATTTCAGGACAGGCAATGCAGGGGGATGAGAGGGGCCTCGCTTGTAAAGCACTCTTCTTCCCACTTTATTTTGATGGCTCGTACCACTGGCACAAGTACCCAGCTCGTACTCTCAGGCTCCGCCACATAAGAACAGGAGCTCTGAGTTTGACCTTTCTTAGGCACTGACTTTATCCCTCTGCAGGTCTTGGTGGATCTTTTGCCTCTTTTCAGATCCTAATGACTAAAAGCAGACAATAATACAAACATAAATATTTACCTCATTTTGCTAAGGAGACAAGACTTACATGATTGAACTGTGTCCCTTTTGGTCAATTATTAGAGACATTGAACAACTAAAACTCATTAAGCAGATGTCTCAAAACACTTTAAGCTGAATGCAAATAGGGGACCCATTAGAGAAAGATACTTAGTCAATGCTAAGATATGTAAGCGTAACACTGTATTAGGCATCAGAAAAGCCACTTGCACAAACAGTGTTCAAGTTTGCGAAAGAGATTATATCATGAGTCATGACTTCTTCACCATGCATATTTCCTGGTATCTAACAGGGGAGGTTGGCAGCCTGTCATTACTTAGCTGTTATGGAAAAACAAGCATCAGATAAAAAGTATTAAAAAATAAATCTTGCTGGAGGTTCATCAAAGGAACTTCTATCTTAAAAAGGCCGCTGAGGTGATTTCAGGCCTTCAGTCATCCCAGTCCATCATGCTTCCCTAGCAAAGGCATCAAGCTTCCTCCTTTATTTAGAAAGTCTCTTCATACCTTGTTGCCTTTGGGCTTCTTTGCAAACCCTTTCTGCTAGCCAGCTCCCACTTTAAATAGGTGGGGACGTTGCCATTTTGAGCTACTCTCCCTCCTCCTTCATTAATTGCTTCTGAAAGTCTTGGCCTAAGTGACTTGCCTGCATCTGTGGCAAAACTAGAAGAGAGTCCCGAGGGTCCCGTCCGAATGCCTGCCCTATAAAATCATCCTTCCTCTATGAAGGTCAACAAATCCCTTTCCTGTGCTCCAGAAAGGATGGGGTATTCCATTAGCCTTTGTATTGCCCAGCAACTCGGCTCCAGTAGGAAAAAAGGTTTATTAAAGTGATAATCCTGAATCTAGTTCAGACATGAAGCTGCAGTGCCTCCATCAGCCACTCAGTCAGCTCTCTCATGAATACGTTATCTGACTTCCCGGTCAGGGCACTGTTCGCTCTCTAGCCTGCAGACATTCACCCACGTCTGATTTCTCCTGTCCTTGGGAAACAGCCAGGTTTGCCCTGCAGAGCGAAGGGAAAGCACAGCCCAGAGGCAAGCGAGAAATGATGTACCCTACTCCACAAGCTTTCCTGGATGCAAAGACCTCGAAGGCCTCTAACTGCTGGGAACATGCAGGGGGAATTACACCTCTTGTCACCTTGGATTTGGGTCAGGAGAACAGCAAGCATGTGACTCTTCCAGAGATTACTGAAAATTGTGTCCAGTGGTGTCGAACATGAGGAAGGAGCACAAATCTCTGAGCCAGGAGTTGTGGCATTAAAGCTGAAGGATTTGATGTGTGAAGAAAGGAGCAGACATTCACAAACATGTCCCAGACAATGCAAATCCTGTATCTTAAGTGTCCCTAACCCAGGGCAGGAGAAAAGCAGCAGTTCTCTGCTTAGTATAAAGAAGCAGAGCTCTGTGTCACTCGGAGGAACTAACCCATTTCCAGTATATGAGGATCTGGCTTGATTTTGTGTGTTCGATTCAGACTCCTGGAGTGAGGTCTGTTGTGCTGTATCTTCCTGTCTCCCAGGGAGCATCCAGAAACCATCCAGAAGCCATTACAGCTAATGACCAAGGGGCACAACGCAAGGGCAGAGGACAAGTAGAGCAGGTGTGGGCAGGTGAACAGCAGCCCCCAGGGCTTTGGATAGAGAACCATGATTCATGCAATATTTATTTGGATACATCAGATTCCTGCAGGGTGGATGATGGAGAGATTGGCAGAAAAAAAATCAGTATCTATATCGAAGGACTGTATGACCTAAACCACCTCTTTGGGTAGCCAGATATATATCCAATATCGAGCATAACTCTTGGATGATGACAACTGTTGAGCCAGCTTTGGAGCAAATGGCAAGGTCTCTCAGGTTCCTCTGGAGCCAGAGGGTGAAAGTGAACTCGTTTCTCTATAGGTGTGAAATACATAGCAGTATCATGCTGCTGCTAGACTTTTCCATTGCCTGACTTCAGCTTCACCCTTTGCTTCCTTTCCATCTGAGCCACATAGCTGGGGAATGTTACAGAGCACAAGATAGGTTGATGACTTTTGTGTGCCTCAGTTTTCCTTTCCAAAAATTCAGATGAAATAAACCTTTCTTCCAAGAATTAAGTCCCAAGAAGGCAAAAAAGGCCAAACATTTCTCAAACATGATTGATGGGTCTCTCTATGAGGAAACTATAAAAGTTTTAATGGTACATAATATTCTGATTTGTATTCACCTGGATGTTCATACTAATTGGGAGAAGTACTACATCACACCTTTAAAACCGTGAAGAACCTGGCTATGCATGTGCATAAGTAAGCACAAATGATAAGTATACCGATTTTATCTATGCCTTTTTCAACTTTCAATGAACGCCTCTGCAATTCATTGCCACTGGCACGTGATATTTCAGATGTCTCCCTTGTCCCTGGGCAGAAATGGCACACGTGTCCGGAGGCTGGAAAGGCAGGCTGTCTGATTTCAGTTGAGGATACACTTTAAGGTTTGGACCTAAGGGACTTCCTAACAGCAGGTTTACCAAGGGGCTCGGATTTGAAGTTATTTGTCTTGTTTCCAGACTGCCGATCTCACCAATGAACAGTCCTTTCTCTCCCAGGGCTCAGGAGCATAATTATTACCAAGGCTCAAATTATCATGCGTCAATAGAGCCATGGTGATGAACCGCATGAGCGCTGCTAGGATCAGAGAAATTAGGACTGGAATGGACCTCAGGAGGTCACTACAGCCAGCATTCTTCAGTCTGTGGTCCATGGTCTGGTAGGCATCAGGCAGTAGCCAGGAAACTTTGCAACAACTTAATTTTCCGGCATATACACTCATTTCCACATGTGGGAGCAAGCAAGGAAGTTGGGGAGGGGGGGAGGGATGACGACAGTAACACGGTTCAGTTTGCAGTAGGCTGGAAGTGCAATCTATTGTAGAAACACTGCACTAGGTGAACTGTGGTTCCTCCCGGATCAGAAAGGTGAAGTCATCCTTGGATGAATTGGGAGAGGGGAAGCAAGGGCTGAGGAACACCAGTTGAGTCCAATCCCCTGTCCTAAGGCAGGATTCCACTCTATTAAACCATTTCTGCCAAATACTTTTCTAACTTCTTCTTAAAAATTTCTAATAACACAGATTCCACCCCTTCCCTAGGCAATGTATTCCAGCATTTAACTATCCTGACTGTGAAAAAGTGTTTCCTGATGTCTAACCTGACTCTTTCTCAGTGCAATTTAATCCCATTACTTCTTGTCCAATCCATAGGAGACCCAGAGAGCAATTTATTCCCTTTCTTAGCCCCAGGCAGCACAAGGTAAAACATGTTAGCATAAACCTCACTAAAAAGTGTACAGTATGCAACGTAGAGAAGCTCAGAGTACTTAGCCCAGGGAAATCTGTGTTGATGTTGGGAACACAAAACAGCATCTTTCTCCTCCTCAGCAGAGACAATATGCTTGGTTCATGATAAAGAGGGGTAAGCTGCAAGTCCCAAGACATCCTTGACCTATCCCCTGCAGTCCTCCTTAGGGGAAAAAAAACACCTACTTGTCCCCAAAATGGGGACAACATTAAAAAAAAGTATTGAAAGCAAGGTGTCCCCAAGAGGATCCCACTGTCTCTAGAGTTCTCTTATTCCTCCTTTGCTGTGCCAAGGAATTAGGAGGACCAATAAAAAGGAAAAAAAAAATAGTGTTAAGAAAGGAACCTTTGTGGGCAGCTGTTAAAAGAAGGTCAAGCACTTTTATTTATTTATTTTTCTAGGGGGGAACATTGATGGGAAGAGAGAACAACAAAGAATTGCTTTTGGAGTAGTCCAAAAGCTCCCTGCTGACAGGTCGGCCCCACCCTCTCCTCTCCAGCACACAAGGACTCTTTTCAAAGAGAATCACCTGGCCCATAAATTCCAATTTATGGTAATTTAAGAAAACAAATGACCAACTCCAGCCTTCAACAGTGTTTAGGAAAGGCAGGATTAAGCACAGCGATTAAAAAAGAAAAGCCTCTCCTTGCCACTCGACTTTGCAGGTGGGATTTCCTCCAGTCCTCCCAGTTTTGTGGCTTCACTATCCAGAGCCTTCAAGAGGTTAAACTGGCACAGCTCAGGGGTTTGAAAACACTATGTGGGCTGGGGGAAGGGCAAGAGGAAATTACGTGGCTTCTTTCTTTCCACCTTCCTTTCTCCAGTTATCTGTAGCAAGCCCTCAGAGCACCTATATTTAGAGTAGGATATATAAAGAGGCACAGATGCACACTTGACCCAGGAACATTTCCCATTTTCTATTAAACTGACTCATTTTTAGCTTCTATGCTGCTTTCTTCAGTGATCTGGGATCTGGCCAAGGACAAAAAAAAGGGCTTTTTAGGACCACTTACTGAATAAAGATCTTGCCTGAGACTTAATTACAAATGTGGTGTTCCAATTTAGATAGGCAATGATGCTGGATTCAGCAGGGAGATGGCTCAGAAGTCAGGGCCAAACACTTCGGCTTTGTGGGGCAGAAGAGCAGAAAGCATGGGGACATTACATTCCCTTCAGCCCTCATGGGACCACACGTCTCCTGCTAACAAGCATGTTATCCTCTTCTTACACAAGGGGAAAGCTACACCAGAGGGCAAGCTGGATCCTTTATCCCTACTCCTCTTTTTGGGAGGCCAGAAGTTTACTCCTCAAATGGCCAGAAACCCTCTCCTTCTTTCCAGTTTTAGTTTATTCCTGGCCACATTTATCTTTGTGTCCTCTGGTATGAAACATTTTTACTTCAACTTAAATAGCTCTTCCCCCTTTCTGGCGTCTTACTCTCTCCAACCTCAGCGGAGCCACGGAAAGTTAAGCCTTCCTTTCTTGACCCTTGTTTTCCTACAAAAATGCAAGCAAAGTTCCCTGCCTTCTCTTATGAAACAGGATCTCCAATGTCCTTGTTCTTCCCAGAGTCCTACCATTTTATTCCTGTGTTAGCCTCAGTGTTCAATGTGTACAGAAATTAGCTGCAAGTCTAATCATGAAACAGAAGCTCTGGCTACAGGTACCGGCTCAAGGCCACAGCATCAAGGCTGAGGTACCGTGGATGACCTGGCAGCAAGCCCTGGGGGAAAAGCTCAGAAGGAGCTTCCGGCTGTGCCCATAGTGTTTTACATGGGTCTACACCAAGGAACAGCATCCTAAGTCTGTTGACACTTGCCCTCCTGGGCTAATCTCCATGCTTCTTCCAAACCTCCATGGCGCAGGCAGGGAGTCCACATCTCACCTTGTCATCTTAGCAGCGAGATGGCTTCCCTAGCAAGGAAATCCCATGGGAGACCCTCTATGGACACACACAGGACAGGAACCAGGCTGCCTTCGCCTCACATGGGGATGACAAAAGCTCCCCATGCCAGCCAGCGTGCCTGTTGCATCCACATGCAGCCTACCCCTCCCAGCCCCTTCCCCACCTCGGTCGCCTGCTACTGCGGTGCCAAAACCTGCCACCACCTCAAAGCGCAGGAGCTTGTTCCTCTGCCTGCATTGTGTCCTAACCACTCCTGGCCCAGGCTACATCCCAGTTCCTGCCACAGTCTAGCCTGACTGGTTTTCAGATCGTGCAGTCTCCACCTCCCGGGAAGGACTGGGCAAGTTCGCTGGGAGCATTTGGGGAGCAGTAGGCTGGCCAGGGCTGGGGCGACAGGGGAGGACACAGTCAACGCTTCTTGGTGCTGCTGTGAGTAGGGTGGCGAAGGAAAGGTGTGGACTTCTCCGAGTTTAGAAAGACTAGAAAATGGTGATGATGCATGATGGAAAGTGCACTCCAGCCAAGGCTGAGCCATAGCAGCACCCTGACATCAAGTTTCCGTTAAGTTTTTGTTGTAATTTCCAAGTACAATTGTCTTTTTCCTGGGAGACAGGAAGTGTTAAATACATAATATTTTCATTTCCCACCTGGAATTTCTGTGGGGTTTTCTGAAAGCTGGAGACATGAGAGGAGATCTGCTTGCTTGCTTGCTTTTCTTGCTTTTCTTTCTTTTATATCTGTCTTTCTTTCAAAAAAAGTATTTTTTTCCCTGAGGGACACACCTCTCTCGCCTCCCCTTTCACTTCCTAATCAGATCTGTTTGACCTGTATTTTCTGAGGCATTGGTTAAGAATTTCGGATGCACAACTTAGCCTACGTGAATTGAGTCTGTTTTCCAGGAGACAAATGTACGGCACTTTTTGAAAACCTGGTTCCCGGGTTCTCTCTCTTAAGATGTCCCACTTTAATCCCTCCATAATAGAGCCAAAATCTCCAGCAATTTCAGAAAATGTTGGTCATTATCTTTGTATAGCGAAGACAGCAATCTGAGCTTTGAAACAAAGAAAAAAAGTCATTCTTTAAAAAAAAAAAAAAAAAAGAAAAAACTTAAGAGATGCCAGCATATTTATTCTTAAACAAAACTTCTCTAGCACAACTCTGGGCTTCCCAACAAGCAGTTTTGCGAGTGAACTTTATAGTATGACATCAGTGAACAGATGGCAGGCAAAGCTGTTGGCAGGGTGATGAGAAAGCTGGCCATTTATAATGGAAAATGTCCTGATAAAATGGAATGCGCTTATTTTATTCCACAGTAATGTTTATAAAATTCCTTTCCTGAGGCTTCTTCGAGGATCTTTTCATCATTATTGTATTATTATTAATAATGAAACATATAAAGGGAAAAATGTGCATAGCAAATGACATTTTAAATGCCCCAGAGGAAAAGGGAAAGGTTTTCAGCACGGGTAGGGTTGATTGCATTGTGATGATTTGTTACAAGCTTTACAGTTACAATCCACGGCGGCGTGGACATTTCTCCCAACAGGGTTAATTGTATAATAACACTCAATAACTGGCAGGCCTTCACCTTTCAGGGGAGGACACTGGAGTGTGAAGGCAAGCACAGATGCTGCCATATTTCTGTTCCTTGAGAATCTCTGAATGCTGATGTGCCTCAAGCCTTTCAAAGGCAGACTTTCAGCTGGATGCAATTCAGGATGTGTCCATTATGTAAGCAGTGGGGAACAAAGCTGGGCCTTTAAAAATTTGGTACCGTTGAGGAGTAGTTTATGTCTTGAAAAGCCAAATCCAGGTGCTGCAAGAACTATTAGCTAATTCAAGTAACATTCATCCTAATAATATTTTCTGGAAATTTCCAGGGATGGCGCAGGACACAAAGCCAGGCAGGAAGAGATTCCTCTTAGAGATAACCACTGGAAATTCTACACTAACACAGGACAGGAGGAGACACAGGATGGGCTGAGGTGGGACTCCTCAACCCACCACACTGCCGAGTCACGGCACAGAGAAAGGAGCCATTTCCTCCGAGTCATCCATGTTCCCTCCCATTTGCCTTAATTCCAGGAGCTCAAAACCAAATATGCCTTGCTAAACCTAAAACTTCTTACAAAATGATTCCACTTTGATAAGACAGGATGAAGACATGTGTGGTTTGGATTAATTCCAACACATTCCCTTCATACACAGCCCCACCAAACCAAGAGAGAAAAAAGTGACGAGACTTAAGATAGTTTAAAAGCGAATAAAACAGGGGAGCAATTCATCATAATAATTGAAGGATTATTATCCGATAGTCCTTACCAGTCCCTATCACCCAGCTGTTTGTAAAAGCAGCTCGTATCATTATTGCCATTGTGCAGACAGTGAAACTGAGGTTGAGGGGGATCAAACAATTGACCTGTAGTTGCCTAGCCAAACAATGACAGAGCTACGAAGAAATCCTGGCTGTTCAGTCTTTACCTGTTACACACTGATGCACTGTGTCCATCACAATAAAAATATGACAAATGGAATTTGTCCCAGGACAAAAGGTAGGAGACAAAAAGTTTGCTGTCTTTCAGAGAAAAACCACCTGGGTAGCCAGATTCCCTTTCCAACCCATTTAGCAATAAAGGACAGAAAGAGCAGCTATGATCCCATGCTATCCACTCACGACCAACAGGCAGTGACCTCCTGGCGTGCTACAGCAACATAGCTAAACAAACAACTTGCTGTTCCAGCACCCCTCAGGGCAGATTCCTTAGTGGGGACAATCTATTTCCAGCATTTCCATATCTGGATCTGGAAGCCATTATATCCACCTATTCCTACCGTGAGCCACCATGAGTATATCTAAAGTCTCTATCTCATCCTGAACACCATGCCAGAGACCAGCTGTGCTGGAGAGAACTTGTTTTCTAGTAGAGCTTCAGACTAAAATCTTCTGAAGCACAGAAGACCGGCTACTCTGGGTGAACCTTGACTGGATGCTGAATTCACAACAAGCTCCAGGGCCATGCCTGAAATCCAGCATATCACCATTTTACATTGCTTCCTGCTTCCCTCTTTTCATGATTCTGAGATGTCCTCAATTTACCTGCAGATACATTAAGAAAGCTCTTATCTTTTGGGCAAAATCTCCACTCGGAAAAGCCACAGGAACTATAAACTATACTTCAGCAAATTGCCTTAAGCTCTCCAGCTCGCCGTGGTTTGATGCCCTGCCTAGTGGACCATTCTTAGCCCTTAAATTAATCCACAAAATATTTTTTTTTAATTTCCTTCCATCTGCAGCATTTTCTGTTCCACCTCCTCTATACAGCTCTGCTGCTCTGGGACAACAATTGTAACAACAACAATAAAAACTCACAGCAACAACAGCGTGTTTAATTTCAGGCTCCGCTGTGGTCACTTCCCTGCTGAACATGGTAGGGAAACATGGACACAGGCACGGGGTTCCATCTCTCTCCCGCGAGGATCCAATATCCTGTCCTCAGCTCATACATTTTGGATCTGCCACTGTTTCTGCCAAAAAAGCTTCATTTTACAGGAGAGGAATGAGAAAAAATAAGAAAGGAAGAAGATGAGAAAGGAAGATTTTTAAAGGGCAGCCAAGATAATTCCTCCTGGATGTTTTGATCTTTTTAAATAACTTGTTCTTGAAGAAACTATATTCTGGTGGCCCTCTGCAGGAGAGTGCCTACTGGAACAAAATCCTATCGCCACAGGAAGGAAGAAGGTGCAAGATAATATTATTCTTTTCTGACTCTAAGGACAAAGGAATTGTTGGATGAGAAAACCCTACTAGGAATAAGAGGAGATTAATCCTCTTTCAGGTTTATTGCAGTGCTGTTGCTTTCTCTCAGATACGGGCAGATGTATAGGAGATGATTTCCTGTGTCAAAACCAGGTTCAGGTGAAACAAATCACAGCTGGATCCAGAACCAGCCACGGAAAATCACTTTCCCAGCAATCTCCTCATGCTTTTACCCCCACTGCTGGGAGTCGTGTCACCAATTCAGGGCACTGCAGCGGCTTCGCCTCTGTCCTCGGCTTGCTCAGATCCACCTCCAAACATCCCGTGTTCATACCTAAAAGCTCCTTTGTGCATCGTCCAAATTCAGTTAGTAGTCCTTTAGCAGCACCGTCCTCTCCTCCTGTCTCCTTTTTGCTGGGACGGGCATGCAGCTTCAGTGCTCAGCAAACAAAGTTTACACCTTCAGTATGAAAAGCCAACCAAGGCCACAACTTCCACTTAGTTTATCAAGATGTTCCTACTGTGAGCCCTCCTAACTTGTGCCAGTGTCAGGGAGTTGCTCTGGTATGCCAGGAGGTACCCCTGAGATGCATCATCCTGAGATCCAAGTGAAAGCCACAAAGGCTCTTTGACACCAAGGCTTTCATGGAATAATTCCAGGTTTGCACCAGCGCTGATGAGAGAAAATTGGGCCATTTTTTTCATTTTTGTTTCCTGAATTTAGCACTGCTTCCAATTCATGTTCCCCAGTTTGTACCCTACTAAAACTCTAGACTTTTAAGTTCTGTTTTCTGTACAGCTGTGTTATTTTCTCCACTCCAGTGAGGACATTTGTTTAGAGGTCTGACTTTTTGTTACCATTCTCCTAGTTCCAGTTTGTTATGGAAGCAGAAGGTCTCAAACCGTGAAACTCATTTTGGGTTATAGAAAGCTCAAAAACCTTCTCTTTCATGTTTGGTGGGTTTCTAGAATAGAGATAGGCCTTATACCCATTTTTCCACCTAAAGTCATTACAGCAAGGTTTTAGGTCCTACGGCTGACCTGGATTTGACCTCCATTGCAATGACAACCTACAAGAAGGATGAAATGAAATACCAATTGCAAAACACCCTGATTTTTTATCTTTACTGAACAATTCAAGTGACGTTCTGTTTAACAAAGGGTGCAGTGACAATTCTGCAGCAGTCTCCATATCCGTAGGCACTCTTCCCCTGTTACCAGGTAGTTCTGTTTAGAAGATCCCATTTGGTATTGTTATATAGTATTGGAACACATTTAATAAATATCCTGATCATTTTGAGACTGTGTTATTTATTGGCAACAAATTTAAGAATATTAATTCAGAAAATTAAATTAATTTTAAAAGGCCATCTTTACTGAAACAGCAGCTGAAGACGTTGCAATCTGAACAGCATCTCCTGAAACTGAAAAAGCAGAGCTGTGATTTTGGTCACGTTACTGTGACAGCTGAGCCAGTAACCAAAAATTCAGAAATTAGTGTAAAATGATGCCACTAGACTATGAAATTCAACCGTTCTGCTGTTGACATTTTCTTACCATTTTGATCTGAAAAGAATCAAAATGCCTTTAGTCATTTAGACTGTACTTCAAACACAGTCCTATTTTCATTTCAATGTTGTTGATGCATGTACTTGTAATATTCTCCACGCATGTTTCTTGTCAATAACATTAAGAAAAAAACTATTTATAGATTTCCCCTATTAAAAAACATTGCATAAAAACTGAGTTGTTTGGTTAGAATGAGAATACAAATGGCTCCACTCTCCAGCTAAGTTCCAGCCCCTAAAATTTAGAAGCCTAGCTCTATGAAGTTCAGTCACCTAGCAATAATATTCTGCTCCATGCTTCTCAGCATACAGCCAGCACTGGCTGGCAATGCCTGGCATCCCCTTATTTAGGCAGAGCATAGGAACAGTCCAGAGATACTCATGCCCCCAAGACATGATGAAAGGTTCTGATATGAGATTGTTCTACCCTTGGGAGCCCAAGTAACACAGGCAGTGTCTGAGTTTGGAAAGGATTTGCATGCCTTGTGTGGTAGATTAGATTAACTTCTTGTCTCTTTAAACAGGAATATCCACACTGTTGTGTTACTCCTTGGCCAGGTGAACAAGCTGTACACCGGGAATTTATATGCACAATCTTTGATCGCCGGGCTAGAGTGTGTTTGCTATTTGTAAGCAGGCATTCAGAAGCTTATCGACAAGATTTAGCACAAGATCTGGTGCTCTGGCTTATTGGAGCATACAGTGGATCACCCACCAAATCAAATAAAAAATAATTTCTTTTGCATCTTATGGGGCGTAGAAAAATCATGATCGTTCTCCTAACAGTGATTGCCTCCTTCTGCACGTGAGACTGGAAAATGCCTTACCAAAAAAGCATGATCTAGCACATCTCACTTCCTTCAATTTTCTTTCTACTGCTTCTCCCTAGAGCTATTTTTTTTTCCCCTGGCTCCAGTGATAAGATGACTTCATTAGACTTGCATTCAGGCCATACATGATTCAGCCAGGTGTTACTCATATGTCTACATCAAAGCCACACGGAAGAGGAAAGAAATCTCTGCTTCTCCAGGGAGTGCTTTCATGCCCCCTTCCACCAAATCAGCACTGGCAGAAAGGTGAAGGCAGTGACATACTTGACCGTACTGCTGTCTGCTAAGTGAATGTGCGTCTAAATGCTCATTAGAGACTTTTGCCCTGTAATTACAGCATGGCTCAATCCAGCATTAGAAAGCTAATGTGGCTGAAATTAAGACAGGACCTTTTCCAATCCTCACTCATCAATTCTGCTGGCAGAGTCAGTCCGGCAGGATTTTATGCAGTCCATGAGTTTTTTTAGCAGGCTTCAGGAGGTCAGACCCAAAGAGGCAAATCCACCACTTCAGAATAGGCCTCCACTGGAACTGAATGTTCATTGCAGCTGGATGCTGTAGAAACTGCTTCTCTATCCCACCATTCCCCTATTACCTTCTGTGTCTATAACAACAGGTTCAGGCAACACAGCCTGCATTTCCATGGGGGATTCTTCTTTCTATATTTGTCTCTAATTGCATTATTCCCAATTTTACTCCAGACTGTAGAAGTGTGGCAGATCCTTTATTTTGGAGCCCATTGAGTTTGAGAGCTCCCTGCAATCTCCAAGCAATGTTTTTTACCCCCACACATCCCTTTCTAGGCTATTTGCATAGCAGAGATGGGTAATTTGGGACCCCCGCAACACTGTCTTGCACAAGCACAACAAGTGTAAGAGCTGGACTTCCAATCATTTTCTATTATCAGTTCTCAAGGTGAAACTTGGCCAACATCCAGCCTTTTCCCCTTTAAATGAATTGGAATAAAATGGAGAGTCTGTTCCATTGTTCTTGTTAATATTTCAAGTGTTCCTCCATCCCTCAAACAGCTTTGATGTCATCTAGCTCCACTTGAAGGGGAAAGAATGTGTTTGGGAATAATTAACAAGCTAAAAATGACTTTGTCAGAACATTTGTGTTATTGAATTACTTGCAGCTACCAGCTTTAGAGAGCTGAGGCAGTGGTTGGGCACAATTAGAGCCCTTTAAAGGGAAAAAAGAATAATCTTTTGGTGAAGCATACAAAGTTGGACTTAAAAGAGGGGCAGGTTAATCTCCTGATTCTGCCTCAAAGTTCTCGTGCGACCTCAGGCACATCATTTAGTCTACCTACACTTCAGGCCTTCACACGAAATCCCCCTGGTGACTCTTGCCTCATTATAGCATAAGCAAATATTAACAACAGAGCTGTCTCTTATCCTGCATTCCTACCTCATCCAGCATGAGTCCTGGATTTTGTCAGTGCCTCTGGGCACTACTTTAATACAAATAATACTCAAGTCAGAAGTCTTTTTTTCTTCCCTCTTATGCAGAGCATTGTTATTTTCAGGAGATGCAATAATAAAACTGCCAGCCTTTATAACAAGGACTGTGAGCAATCAATACAAAAAAGTCAACTAACATATGGCTCTTTCTTCTGCCACTACAAAGCAGACATAAAGACACTTCTGTTGTCCCTCTATAACTGATTTAGAAACTCAGATTGCTTAGTCTCCTGTTTCATAGGGAAAACCAACACATGTTATATAGAGAATTGCTTTAAAACTACCCTTTGGTACAGGATAACTTAACAGAAAAGAAAAAGTTCTGGCCTTAATGAATTGCATTTCATGCCTGGATTTTCAAGCTGCCATGGTTTAACCCCAGCTGGCAACTAAGCCCCACGCAGCCGCTCACTCACTCACCCTCAGGATGGGGGAGAGAATCAGAAGAGTAAAAATGAGAAAACTCGTGGGTTGAGATAAAGACAGTTTAATAGGTAAAGCAAAAACCACGCACACAAGCAAAGCAAAACAAGGAATTCATTCGCTACTTCCCACCGGCAGGTGGGTGTTCAGCCGTCTCCAGGACAGCAGGGCTCCATCACGCGTAACAGTTACTTGGGAAGACAAAACACTAGAACTCTGAACATCCCCCCTTCCTTGTTCTTCCCCCAGCTCTGTATGCTGAGCATGACATCATACGGTGTGGAATATCCCTCTGGTCAGTTGGGGTCAGCTGTCCCAGCTGTGTCCCCTCCCAATTCCTTGTGCACCCCCAGCCTCCTCGCTGGTGGGGTGGGGTGAGAAGCAGAAAAGGCCTCGACTCTGTGTAAGCCCTGCTCAGCAGAAACTAAACCATCCCTGTGTTATCAATGCCGTTTCCAGCACAAATCCAAAACACAGCACCATAGTAGCTACTGTGAAGAAAATTAACTCTATCCCAGCCAAAACCTGCATACAAGCATTTGAGCTATCTCACCCCTGCAACTAAGATAGGGGTTCCATCAGCTGTGCCAGGATCTAGCCCAAGGCTCCTGTAGATTTAACCTTTTCAAGCCATAGCGAAGAACCTAAGATTAGATTTAGATAACCAGTTTACCCTCAGCTCTCCTTTAAATTTATGCTATAGAGGATTAGACTAGACTGTTCTGTGCCTGAGCAACTTTACAGACAAGAGCCTACATATATAAGCAAGGTCAGACATTCAATAGGAAATCAGGCTTGATAGTAAAAGAGCAGATTCTGGGAGAGGAGGAGAGAGAAAGAAAAAAAACACCACAAACACAACACCTACAAAGCTTTTAGCACATCCCTCTGTCTAGTAGCACAAGCCTCTAGAGCCCTTATTTTCTTTTCAAGCCCCAAAAGCTCCCTCCCCTCTACCTCATCCCTTTTAAATCAAAGCTGGACCTGGCAACATCTGTGGCTCGTTAATGTTATCTCCAGCATCTGTGGTTCATTGGTTTTATATAAACCCTCATCTTAGGCTAGTTTGTGTCTTATGAGATGCTTTGCTAAAGTAGAAGGTTAGTAGTACTTGGGGGAAGAAGTAGTGCTGTGCTTCAGCTTTGCTGTGCTTTGCTTGGGAAGAAAATAAGGGAGAATAAGAATGTTTTTCCTTTCTACAGAGCTGCTGTTAATAGTCTGCTGTAGCAAAAGGAAGGTTTTCTGTAAGAAAACAATAAAATCACATCTGTCCTAGATGTCTGAAAGCCTAGGTAGGCAAATTTTGTCTGTTACTGTTGTATTGCTAACTTAGTCTCTGCTGTATGACTCCCAAGGGGGTCATGCAAGAATCTAGTTATCAGTAAGATGATGCTGACTTACTAGTGGCAATACTTTCTCAGACTAGCTCTTATTTCTTCTGATATGTCTTAACATAAAAAAGCTTTTTGTGCCTGTTCATCTTTTGCCTGTTTAGTGTCCCTGTACTTTGAGTTGAAGGGGAGTGCAGGGCACGGGATGTGAAGGAGCAGCAAAGATTAAAAATCCATGAGGAGCCAGCAAAGGAGCTTTTGGTTGCAGTGGGTGGGGAGGGATGGGTTGTCCTTGACAATTAACGTAGCTCAGCCTGGTATGTGTGAAAGCTGCTTGCATGTCCTTGAGCTCTCCAAAGGAAATCTGGTGTTTGAACTGAGAGGCGTGCAAAGCAATGCGCCATGACTCAGCACCCTGATTTTTCCGTCTCTGCAGAGAACTGTAGGCTCTGAACACTGCTCATACTGCTAAATGAGTTTGCTGTAAGTGTATTAAATCCTGTAGTGAACACACTTGTATTATGGTCACCTGTGTTTTATTTATTCTGTTGAAAAACAAAGAAATGTCGTGCCTTCCTAAGAAGTTAATCCATTGCCTGTGACCCTGTGGTCTGCTTCAGAAGCTATAGTTAAAAGCTCTGCCTTTAACCACATCCTCTGTGTGCTGTGTGTTCAGTTTGTGCTGCTTTGTGTTTCTTTCTGTCCTGATTGTGGAGGGAATAGAAGGTGAGAGGGGAAGCTATTGGGAAGTGTGGCTAGGGAAGGGAAAATGAGACGTATCAGCCAGACCACCCAGTTGTCACCAACTTGGAAGGTGTCAAAATGTAGGTATGGGATACTGTCACTGCGCAGGCTTAAAAAAAAAAATAAATTGGAAATTCAGCTCAGTGTGTAGGGAGGGAACAGTCCTGATAGTTAGTGTTTGACAAGATCTGAAAACTTTGAGGGCCAGACGTTGTAGCAGGATGTATAAACATGAATTTCTAAATAATGTCTGTCAAGTGCTGATGTCCTGATTTGAACCCTTAATGCTAGCTGAGGAAGCAGCACAAGATGTCTGCTGCGTACCCCCCCACCAGCATACATGCACCCCCCCATGCCCCCACTGCCTGTGTATGGTTGTTCTCTCTTTCTACTTCAGTTTAGATTTCTTCTTTGAACTTTAGTTCTCATTATTTTTGGACTTGTCACTTTGTTTGGAAAGATTTATTTCCACTGTTCCTTCTCTGTTCTTTCCTTGCCTCTTCTCCTCTGGATGCTTTTTTGGCAAAGCCCATTGCTATTTTTTATGACTTTGTGTACTGTTTCAAAACAGTAAAATGTTTTTGAAGCAAGATGATCCTGTGTTGCTATGTTCATGCAGTAGCTCCTCCACCTCTGCTCCTTTTTAAAGGGCTTGTGCTGTACTTCTGGTTTTCAGTGTTCATTAAGAAAACAAGTCACTCTGAATTGTAGAACTCAGAAAACAAAAATCCACTCTTCTGTGTGAGTACCTTGATGTTATTGAGTTTTTTACTTCCCTCCATGACAGCAAGCCAGGTGTCTTTCTGTGATCACATGCTGGTTTTCACAGATACGAATAAAAAGGAGCAGTCCTGATATATCTGTCAAGTGATGTTGAAATTGGCTGAAGTTGGTGGTGGAAGGGGGACAGCTGGCTGGTGCGATCACTGAATTGCCACTTCCTTTGGACACCAGGACTAAGACTAAAATGTTTGTCCCTGTGTATTTCAGATCATGTTGTTCCATCCTAGTGACAAGTGAACTGATTTCACTTGGAAGTTGGAGGCTAAGATCTAAATCTAATTTTAGTAGCTCAAAAATCATGCCAGTTTATAAATATACATGTAAATAGATTTGATTGGCTGAAATGGTTTTCCTTTAATGCTCTGGGGTGAGGCTCCTCTTGTGTCTACAGGCTCCTACAAGAAGCTTTTGAAAACTCTTCACTTTATTCAGTACACTAAATGGTAGCAATAGACTTTTGATATTGAGATTATTTGGAGAAGCAGTTTCTGCGTACTTAACCAGTATGGCTTGAATGTTAATTTTATATTGGATGGGGCACAAAGCACATATAGTTCTATTCTGTGCTTGTATTAGCAATAAAAACAACAATTAAAGTCAGGTTTCTAGAGCTAACGCTTGTACTTCTCAACTCATTTTTTTCCTAAATTGAGGTTTCTTAAAAAGTGTTTCTCACTTTTCTGCCAGTTGATTTTTTTGTTTGTTTGTTTGCAGACCTGCTTTTTGGGGTGCTGAGGTAGCAACACAATGCTGGTCCATGGTAAGGGTTTAAACAGACCCCCAGAAAAGGAAGATGACACATGAAGATTACTTAAAAATCAGAAAAATAGTCATGGGATGTGCTGTTCAATGCCAAACAAGCTGTAAGAGAATACCATTCTGTTTTATACTAGGGGGATATCTTACCTGCCAGGAGTGCAAACTCGCCACTAATACAAGAGATCTGTCCCTGATGGAACTTTTACTGACTTTGAGCCTCAGTTTTCCCATCACAAGAAGAGAAGGATCATAACCTGTATTACAATGGTCTCCAACACCGTGTTTTAGTATTTTATTTGATGCTCTAGACACTTTGACTGTTGACTTCACATTTACAAGGTTAAAAAGGAATTTTCTATTGGTGCTGCGGAATGGTATCAAAAAAATCTCTAGCTAAATGTCCTCCATGGAGTCCAAATCTAGATGAAAAGCTCCAGAGTGATGGAGACTTCAATTTCCCTTACTGAATTGTTTGGATGGCTATAAAGACCCTTATCAGTAGATGTAGGTGCAGTCTACTGGCTGGTAGACTGACAGCATGCTGGAAATACATATCCATAGCTTTCCAGAGATGTGGAACCGAGGGATCAATGTGACTCTTTGAGGAAGATTGCAACAGCGTTGTCCAGAAGGAGAGTAACTCCCTGATCTGGACCTGTAATGGAACTCAGTGAAGGACAGCTGAATGTCAAATTTAGGACCAGGAAAGATCTCAGGTCATCACATGTAGTTTTTGGCAGAGAACATCATACAGTCCTGTCTGGGAAGATCTAATGCTTCTTCCAACAGTAACAATTTCTTGCATCTTTTCTTCTGTTAGAAAACTTTACAAGGACCTTATTCCTCTCAGTTATTTTTAGAATTTCTCCACACTTTCCACCTGACACTCTCTTGTGAGCCAGTTTATCCCTATACCTTTCTCTGAGCCAATGCTGGCTGAAATACCTCTTTTCCCCTCCTGATGAATTACTTCAGTCTACCACTAAATAAAAACTTAACTCCATTTTTAGTAGGCTGTCTCCTGCACCTGCTTCATCTTTCTTGAAAAGAACTAGCCAGAACTGTATACTTGGGTGTGACAAGTATACAGTTTAAGAAGAAGGGATTGTGGACAACTCAGAAAATGGTGGATTCATCTCCTTTTGGTGGAAAGGAATATACCAAAATTGGAGCAACTCTGTCAACATTCATAGTGCTGTTGCAATCTGAACCAGACCCACATACATCTGCAAAAATAATTTGTGCAGCAGCCACTGGAGGGGTAATAAAGATTTTTTTAATCCAGTCATTGGTGGAATGAATGGATATTGTCAAAAGAATCCCTTATATCCTGTATTAAAAATAAGCATGTCTCACTTCAGCTTCTGCAATACATGAATGCCCCAATCATTTCCCCTTCCTTTTTGGAGCTCAGAGAAGGCTTTCAAGGGCAAAACAAAGAAGTCCAAATTCTAGTGAGAGCTGTGGAATGCAGCTCACAGTGGGTTTTATACAGAGGGTCTTCAGGCAACCAGGAATTTCCTCTGAAAAGTGAAAAACAACTTGCCTCTGAAGAAATAAATTAAAATAACCTGAAGGTGAAAGTGTTGGAGTTTGGAATGTGCTGTGTTAATGGTCTACAGGGACAGAAGCTGTGAAAGGGGAGAAGAACTGTTGTCCACCACTGCTGTTAAGGCATTCTCCTGTTATTTCTCCTTATGGTGTGGAGTTTGCAGCTCAACCAGCTCCAAACCCAAGGGAATGGCTCTATTCCCTGCACCAAATAGGACTACCTATGTCTGGAGAAACATCTGCAGGGCTCAGACTGCAAATGGTGTGGCTGCCTGCACTGTAAGCGAGTAACTGATGTGAGCCCAGGCAGAGGCACCGTCTGCTGTGGCACATGCTCTCCACACACTACTGATGGCTGTCACTCAGGCTCAAAGGATCCTGCTGTGCCACAGAAGGAGAGGAACGCATCTGGCTTTACCCACAAAGTGTCTCCACTGCATGAGCTAGAGCTTTGGAACCTAACCCCTCTGAGAATTCCCATTTCAAGAACTTCAGAGATCAGGTTTGTGGTCTCTTCCAAGGTTTCTGTTGCAGAGGAGGAGTAACTTTGGTCTCGAAGGAAGGCATGGACTTGTATGGAGTTGTTAGGGTAGCTTACCTCTAAACACCATACAGATTGTCCTGATCAGTTTGGCTTTCTCCTGTCCATGTATCCGAAAAGGGAGGGAGGAGAGAATTGGGATGGCACTGTTTGGCATTTGACATCATCAGTCCCAGGTCCTCTAACAGATACCCACTTTTTGTGTGTTTGCAGCATGGGGAGTTGGCATGTTAAGGCTCTTAACATAATGAGCCCCACGACACCAAAATGGCAGGATAGCAGGTGATTAGTAGAAATGTTATTTAAAAGGCTGCTATATATCAGAGATGATTTGGAGAGACAGAAGTGGGTACCCTGGGAAAGAACCTTTTCTTAAGCATCATCTGCATGTTATTCCCTGTTGTGCTGTGTTTTGAGCTCTGTAGATGATGTGTGGGTTTGCCCACATTACCTTCAGCTGCATGTTTGCCCTCCCTTCCCACCCTCTCCTGCAGTGTTCAGGGCAGCATCTGCCACTCTCTCATCCGGGCACTGATCCTGCATTAGACACCCTGTCTTTAGTTTATTTTGAATCAGCTGCAGGGAGAAGGGAATCCTGTCCATTAGCTTGTGTTTGGCAGAGCCTGTTTCTGTTTGATTTTGCTTAGCTCTCGTAAAGTTGATGCCTGTCCATTGCATCAGCTTGCTGCTTGCTTTCAGCTTCCATGCTTTTGCTTGCTTGCAGGCAGGCAGTCACCCAAGAGCAAAGTCAAACAAACTAGGCTACCAGGAGGCCAGCCAGAGGCTGTTCTTGCGAAAGAAATTTCACCCATCTTACCCAGAAAAGGGTGGGGAAAGAGACAAATTCTCTATTAAACTGCTGGCAAAGAGACACCCTGAATACTCCCCTCTCCCTTTTGAAAACAATAGAAATAATTTCTTCGTGTTGTGGGGAAGGAGTGACCTGTTATGGACACAGAGATTTTGCTGCTTGTAGTTTCAATCTAAACTTCAGATGCCAGTGTTTCAGGGCTATGTAATAGCCAAAACAGAAAAAAAAAAAAAGAATAAGAACATTTAACAGTAAAGCTGCAAAATTGAAACATTCATAAGTTAAGGAAAGCCAGATGTAAAGGTGTCCTGGTCAAGCTTTGTTCAACTTTTTTTTGTTGTGGTTTGTTATACGTTATCACAGCCTTCACTTAATGAAATAAGGCACGTTGTCTTATTTGCATTTCTCTAATATGTGGAGCCTGCTCCTCTTCTGGTCTGGGTAAATATTAACAGGAGAAGAAAAGGGAGCACAGAAGCTGCTGTCTACCTGTAATACAGTGCCACAATGTTCTCCAGCAGCCTGTGCCAGAAAGCCCCGCTCAGCTGTTGGCACGCGAAGCAGGAGCACGCTGCATGCGTAAGAGCAGCAAGGGGATAAGAGCATGCTCACTGCATGTTGAACTGCCTGAGAATTAAGCTGCCAAACACTGACAATTTTTCTATTAAGCCTGTGGTTTTTTTGAAGTTTACAACTTGACCATATTTATGTAGATTTTTGTTTTTCACATTGATGGTACAAGTGCCATCTTTGAGAGCAGGGCAATCCTTCTGTCAAATTTTACATTCCTATTCTAAGCAAAGGCATTACAGTTTTTCAATGGAACTGTTGTTAAATTGTTTATTTCTTTTTTCACTTGGACAAAAAGATGCCTTTTTTTCACTTCTCCTTGGGAATGGAAGTGTTCTAGCTGAAACTTCAAAGAAAATCATTCTGAAGCAGATGCTGTATCATGGAAAACTTCAGGTTGAGCCATTTCAGTGTGATAGCTTTAAAAGCAATGGTAAAGCAGAGGCCTTTCTGCAAGAAAAAAATGTTAAATGCTATCTGCATTGCCTACACTTACAAAACATGAGTTGACAGGGCTTTTTAGGGAACCACGTGTAAACGTTCTCCCTTTCTTTGCGGGAGCAGCACCAATTTCACCCCAAATCCTACCATTGCTTTGTATGGAGGGTCAAGAGCTCAAGGACCCTCAGCTTCTTCGGGGGCACTGAGCACATTTAAATAGAGACAACCTTGCTGCTGCCTGCAAATGCAAGAAAGACAAAGGTCTGTATTCATCCCTCAGTTCCCAGGAGGCAGCAAAGGGTGATGTTAGGATGAGAACACCCAGGTGCTCTCTTCTGACCTCGGCTGTGTCTCGGTGACGTCCAGCAAGTCCTATGAAAGCAATGTGCCCGAGCACCCCCCGTCAGCAACCCGGAGCTCTACGCAGTCCTGTCATCTCTGCTTGGAAAATTGCTTTGGCTTTGCTTCCTCAGCAACTTTAAAAGCTCCACAGAGACTGTAACTCCAATGGCTCAAGTCAGCAAACTCGCGCTGCTCATCCATTCCCAAACACATTGCTCATTTTGAG
This sequence comes from Phoenicopterus ruber ruber, assembly GCA_009819775.1. NCBI lineage: Eukaryota > Metazoa > Chordata > Aves > Phoenicopteriformes > Phoenicopteridae > Phoenicopterus > Phoenicopterus ruber. The sequence goes on along the minus strand of CM020220.1, from coordinate 26,535,394 downwards.
ACAGAAAATGGAATTAAGAGCTTTTCTTTAATATATGTATATATAAAAAAGAAAAATGAAGGAAACAGGCATTTGAGGCAAGCTGAAGATGTTTTTTGCCTTTTATTGCCTCTGCTTGAATCAAACCATTTAGACTAACATTATTCTTTCCAATATATTTATGAGTATGCTACTGCCGTGACTCATTTATGACACAGGAAGCGTGTGAGGGTCACATGCCTTCGAGCCCGTCGCCCATTGGGTCTCTGCCGTCCGACCCAAAGAAAAGGCTAACAGCCATTATTTTCTTTGTCTTTATTCTCATGGAAACAGAAAGTGGATTTGAGGTGAAACATCTGGTTTGTTTTGGGTAAATGTTATTTATCTCTTCTTTCCCCTTGGCTTTTTAATGTTTTATTCTTTTTTTTTTTTTTCTAAACTCTTTCCCCTTTTTGGAATAAGGGCCTTATTTGAAGCCCATTGGATTTTTCCATCGGCTCCAGCAAGACCTTGGATCAGGCCCTAGATACAGATATGGATTTCTTTCCACACTCCTTTGTATCTGTCCTCCTGTGATCTCCGGTGGAAATGCCTTGTGCATTTGCTGAAGTGTTTGTTGTATCCCGGCCTACTGCATCTGAAGGTGTGTTTCCTCTTTTATTCTTAATATGTTCCATTCATGCCAACAACATCCTAGGTACTATATAAACGTTTCAGGGAGCAGGGAAGGGAGGTAAAGTCTTTTCCCCAGTAGACAAAGATCATAGTGGATTGAGGGAAAAGGGCTACGACACGGATTCTAACGCATTGCAACAATGCCAGGGACATGTCAGTCGCATGCAGGAATACAAATGAGCCTGCATTTTATTAAAATCTCCACCAGACCATTAAGAGCTCAAAGTATGTGAGAAATTCTCTCTTCCAAGTTCCCAAAGGATGTGCTCGTGGTCCAGGTGACCAGGACACCAGCATTACAGACTGAACTTTTCCTTTTTAAACAGCAGGCTTTGGACAGAAGTTTTAAGGTTTAATACCAGGACCACTGGCTGACGGTCTCTGGCATACAATGTGCCTACAAACCTAGAACTGAAGAAATATTTCTTTTGCTGCAAACAATGGCATCCCCTATGTATTAGCAAAAATAAATCTTGCATGTCTGGTATTCAGAAAGGCTTTCTACATCCATTATTTCTACTGGAAGACACTGATTCTACTCAGACACTACCCTCCAGCCAAATTTGGCTTAAATTGGCCTTGGCATTCAGTAGGTAGTGGAGCAGATGGATACACTCTTAGGCATGTATCACTGAACATACAAGCATTTCTTCTTTGGGGAAAAAAAAGGCTTGAAATACCGGTATCTCACTGGATACGTTAGTTTGAAACCCAAGGCTGTTGAGCGCATTTTGCATCTTGCTCAAGTTTTCCATCTGCCCTATGATCACACACCCTAACACCTCACTTACTGTGGCTGCTTTGAGATGTGTCTGCGGCGGAGCAGTTCACCTCTGCCCTCTCTCCCTCCCTTCTTAATTTATGAATCTACAGAGCAGCCAATGTTATTTAAAAAGTCTTGCTACTTGACTTTGATTACGCTAGTTCTTTCACCATCCGAGAATTGAGCTTAGTGTATAACCCTGCATTTACACGCGTTACTCTTACTCTGCTTTCACTTCATCTGTGCAAGTTTTGATTTCTATGCTCTTTCCCATTAGTCAGAGCCTCATTGTCTCCTCTTCCTGAACACCAAAGCAAAGTGTCCATATGGTTCCTGGTTTCTCCTTACCTTCAGAACTGACCTGGGAGCAATTTGCTCTGATTTAGTAGAACTAACTGTCAAAACCAGACTTGGTTTCTAAATCAGTTGTTAAAATTCTCTTCCAGGAGGCTTTCCTCTCTGTGCTGGTTCACTCGTGTGGTCTCTCCTCCTCTGTCTACTTACTAAGAGTAGCTCTGAAGCTTTGATCCCCACTCCACCAGCTCCAGCTTTTAGCCTTGTTCCTGTATCTCATCCTCTCCCGGTGAGCCAGTAGATACTTGGCCGACGTCTTAAACCCACCTAGAGTCTCTCTTCGCTCACCTGCACATGGTGCCTCCTTTCTTTTTCCTCTTTATGTAGCCAAGGAACCATTTCTTGTCTGTGCTAGCTTTATTCAGGGGGCTAGGTTATGGGCTTCTCTGGAGGTTTGACTAATCAGAACAGTCCCTTGTAGCCTTTAAAGAAATTTTTTGATTGTATAACTACTCCTGGTTTCACAGACGCATTCCTGAAAGCAGCACTGGGACAAATAGCCAGTAGAACTATTTGCAGTTTTTGCTACCATTCTCCTCTATTGCCAGGCTACCAATGTACAAAGAAGGAAAATAATGATGAATTTCTTCAAAGTGAGTTAATTCAGTGGGAGTAAATATTTGCAGAATATTCTGTCCTCTCTTCCTTGCCTGTCAGCATAACTGAAGCCTGCAGGAAATTTCTAAAGCACATGGAAATCTAGCCGTCAGGTCTATGTGGAAAGATCAGTTACATTTTCACATAAGCCTTTGGTTTATTCACTAATTTCTTTGTGCAGACTGCAGGGTTTCCCTGCCTTTCTTGGTTTTGACCCAGGTAGACCAGATGGCAATAATTGAACCCTAGGTTGTGAAAGCTCATAAATTATTGTGGAAGGAGTTATCACCAGAAAGCAATGGCTGGAGCTGCCTTGCCAGCCACAGTGATAGGAAAGCCCTTTCCCTGGGCAATGCTACTTGGTTGCCTACAACAAGGCACTGTACCCCTACGATCTCTGAGGTGGGGCATCCTCAGGAGTGCCAGCAATTTCCATCTTGTTGCTGTCAATCAAGACACTTATTTTTAAATAACTCCCCTCTTTCTTGGCTTTAAGTCCATCTGCTTTCGTTTCCTACATTCAAAGGATCTTATAGGCGGAAGTAGGTGGTCATCCAGCTAGAAATACCACCATGCTCTCACACCGTCTGGCTGTTTCCTGAGATCCTCCCGCACATATTGCCCAAAAGTGACCTCCAGAATGCTTATGTGCTGGTGAGGATTAAATGTTCAGACAAGACGTGTGAGCAACAGATGAGGCTGTACTGTATGAAGCTGTTTTCCAAGGACATTCTTCCACTTGTCCCTTGCACAGGATCTGAAACAACATCTGGACCAGGATTTTTGTCACATGACTTTAAATATGCTGACATTTGACTTCAGTGACACATTCTGATACCCTTTCAAAATGAAGCACCTACCAAATGAGGATTTAATTTAGATTTAAGATTGTATTTGTTGTCTATTAATAAAGTACTATGTAATAACTCAAACCACATTTTTGAGGCTGTTGTGATTATGTAACAGGCTATTATGTTTCTAATAATTAGCTGGCACCATTCAATTACATATGAATTAAAGAAGTTTTCTAGTTTACTAAGGAGCCAGGAGTTGTTCTTAGCATGGATTTGGTGGTGGTAACCAGAGCAACCTCATGCTCTGGAAATGAGGTTTATCCTAGGTGGCAGCTGCCCACATTTTTGCCTTATGTTCTCATCCTTGACTTGTAAAGATCGTCTTGAAAAGGGGAGACTAGAAAAGGTAGAGAGCAAGGGTTCAGGAACAGGAGGCTGAAGAGACTGGCCCAAGATAACACAGCAGGAAGTCTGAGGTGGACCAACATGTGAACATGGGTCTCCTGAAGTTATTCTTTCATTTCACATAGCCTGGTACTGCAGGTGGAAATCCTGCCCCTGCTGTTATTCCATAACCCAGGGGAATCTCTTAACCGGCTGGTCAGTCTTCCCCCATGGTATGGGAGTCTGTTTTTACGAAGGGAATCAAAAACTTTGAAAGGTCTTTTTTTTCATCATAATGTGGAAAGGGAACATTTATGAAATCTCAGTTTCATGGGGTGGGAAAATCGTTTCCCTCTCTACTCTAGAGCACATTGATAAAAGACTCATGATAGCAATTGAATGCTGGGGGGATTTTTGATCTGTGCAGCTGTGCATAATCCTTATAATTTTTACAAGTCACTGGAGGCATTTGGTAGGGTCAACATGGTAAGAAATCTGGACCTGAAAGTGAAACATAGTGTCTGTCAGAGGGGCCAGCTTTTAATTGGAACCTAAATTTAATTTTAGAGGAAGAGGAAAATACCACACTTCTAATGAGATCCAGGGCACTCCAGAGAGCAGACTGCAAAGAATATTTAAATAAAAAAGTCCTGTTTAGAGAGACCTGTTGTAAATGATTTCTTGATCGTGTAGGTAGATAAATGCACTTGAGCTCATGCCTCACAAATGAGAAACCATATATAAAACATGCTGATGACTTAAAGAAAGATTTTAGTTTTAACTTTAACCACTTCATTATTATTTTTTGAACTGTTCAGAGAAGCTGAATCTTTCCTTTCCTTTCCTTTCCTTTCCTTTCCTTTCCTTTCCTTTCCTTTCCTTTCCTTTCCTTTCCTTTCCTTTCCTTTCCTTTCCTTTCCTTTCCTTTCCTTTCCTTTCCTTTCCTTTCCTTTCCTTTCCTTTCCTTTCCTTTCCTTTCCTTTCCTTTCCTTTCCTTTCCTTTCCTTTCCTTTCCTTTCCTTTCCTTTCCTTTCCTTTCCTTTCCTTTCCTTTCCTTTCCTTTCCTTTTCTTTCCTTTCCTTTCCTTTCCTTTCCTTTCCTTTCCTTTCCTTTCTTTTCTTTTCTAAAATATTTGGAAGAGGATTATTTTTATGTGAAAGTGGAAAGCAAGGACCAAACTTCATTGTAAGTGAAAATTTCCAATTTTCATGAGATGCTTCCAATTAAAAGACAAATTGAGAGAGCTTTTTTTTGTTTGGATTTCTTTTTTTTTTTTTTTTTTTAAGTTTAGAGTTCTGCACCTTGAAATAATTCGGGCTGTTCAAAACATAGTACAAATGTTGGTACTTATAAATGAGCTTTTAGAAGTGGTAGTGACAATTTTTTTTTAGGTAGTCTGCTCAAATGAAGTGAAACCTTGAGCTTGGATTTTGATCCTTAAATAGTCATTTGAGGAGGAAGGAGTTTTTACGCTTTGTGCATGGCAACAGCCAGAGGGTGAGGGTAGAGGAAGAAAAGATGGTGGGCTTCTGCCTCTGCCTCTTCCAGCATGCAAGACCCTGGGGACAACCTGGGAGGTGGAGAGGGGTGCAGTAACCCGAAGAGGACCAAAGCCAGGCTTCACTCCCTCAAGGACAAAGGGAAGCAGGTTTTGATTTCCTATTTCACCAAGTGTACTTAAATCCCTTAAGAAAGCCAAAAGATTTTTTTGGATGAGGGAGGAGGGTGATGTTCCTTCCTCCCTCCTCCTCTTTTATTCTTAACCTATGGTCTTAACCGATTTGCTCAATATAGTCAGACACCTCAACAGAAAAATGATGGCATGTGAAAGGATGCAGGCACCCCTGTAGTGTCCTTGTGTGGTAATTAAAATTAAGTCAGACCTAAAGGGTTTAGTAACCAAGTACAAGAGGAAAAATTGGGTGAGGAAGAGTTAAAATTACCTCTCTCTTTTTCTTGGGCTGCAACTGCAAGACTGAATAAAAGAACCAAATCCATTGATATCAGACATTGCAGGCCAGAGACCAGCTCTCTAGGGAATAAGGGTACCTGTCTCCATACCACACATCAGACCACACTTGAATTTTTAGCTGGACTGCCCCTGAGTCCAATTTGAGCGGGTTATCTCCGTGTGAAGGAGCATGGTACAACCACAAACCCTCTGGACTAACACATTCACAGACACTTCTTTTGCAGCTGGGTTGACTTTGTCCCTGTTCTGCGTGTAGAGGGAAAAGGTTAAATATGGGGGAGGAGAGGGAAGGAAATGATACATGGAGAAATCATTTTTTTGCCTTTCCTCCAGCATATATCATATCAGTGGATAATGAAATTTTTCAACTGATTAGATGCCCCATTGGTTGGAAAATTTGGAAGCAATCATGCAATTATATCGCAAAACCTCAGAGTCATGTACATTCAGCCAAGTAGAGAAACCAAACTATTAGCAAAAATAGAGAGAGAGAGAGAAGAAAAGAAAAAAGACTATTTATATTGCAATACTGGTCCTAAAAAATGGAAAAGAAAACACAATGGAAATTTTTCTGCAAACAATTAAAGGAGAGGGAGAAAGGCTCAGGATGGGGCTGGTGTTTCAGGATAAATATAGAATTTATAACATAGTAAGAGCTGTTTTTGGTGGGTCTTAATTGAAACTACATTGCTTACCCCTCTTCTGCTGCGTCTCAGTGCTACAGTCCGTGAGAAAAAGAGGGACTGGGTGACTTTCCTAGGAAGGGACTGATACATCTCACTAGAGAAAACAATGATTGGCAATGCTCATTGTGAGCACTTGGGGCACTTCTGTAAACAGGGGCATGGACTTGTGCTCTGCTCCACGCCACAGTGTCTCTGCTCCTGACAGACGCTGTTCAGCCCCCATCTACTCCAGAAGCCATCAGACACAGATACTGTTTTGTTAAATGAAGCCATTTGCCTGAACTAATACTTTTTTTCTCTTTCCGTTTTCTAATAGGAGGGTTTCTTGCTCTTCTTGGTGATATGAATGTTTTCATTGGTAGGAAGATGGAGCATTTTGGGGGGTGAAATCTGACCCCACTGAAATCTCAAGACCATCTTTTTGGTCTTGGGGGTTAGAAACTGACCTCAGCATTAGCAGCCTCTCTGTCAGCAGCCTCCTTCCTTTCCAGCTGCCCACCTTCTCCCCAGAGTGCCACCAAAACGGGGCATCTCTGGGGATAACCTTGCGTGTGGAGGCTGAGATGACATCTAAAAGGGAGCATCTGTGCAGCAGTGGTCGAAGCGTGTGTATGGCAAGATGATCACATGAGGATCAGCTGCAATTGAAGATGGGGCGGGTGTCTATGCAGCATGCTCTATAACAGGCTGAGGACCACATCAGCTTCCCAGAATCCAGGATCCTGGCTTAACTTATTAGACAGTGATGGAGGCAGTCACAGATGAAGATCTGAGATCCAGAATCTGGTCCAAGTCCATCTTTTTAGTCTTCTTTTCCTCCTTTGAATGGGCTTCAAATGGATTTTAAATCCTGTTCCACCAAGGGACAAGTAGGAATAGGAGGGCCAGGAGGTAGTGGGCAGAGGAATTAAAATAATATTAGCATATTAATGGCACATATGAATGGGGAAAAAAATGTTGAGATGATCCAAAGCATAAATTGAATCTGAGCTAGCCACTTAGCTAATTGCTTTGCCTCGTCCCCATCCTGATTGTGACAATTGGTTTCTTCCCACAAAGGGACTCCATCCCACCCTTCCCGTTGAGATTTGAAATGCTCCACTGTTTTGATGTATCAGTACCTTGCTATTAATGGAAGGAAAGTATCCCTTCCCCTTGACATCACAGACATGTGAAATTCACTAAGAACTAGAAATATTTTTATTATTTAATTTCTTTTTTTCCAAGACAAAAAGGAAATATTTGGCAATTCCATGCTTGTTTGGTGCTGTGGTTTGATCTGGTTCCCCAGAAAACTGGGAGCCGTTCTTTGGATTCTGCAAAGCCTCCTGGGGTGAGGGGAAATTGGTGGCTCTTCAGGAGCTTCCTGGAATGTGAAATGCCATTTTACACTGGCTTATGTCTGCAGATGCTTGGGATCTCAAAGGCCCAGCGAGTGCCAGGGTAGGATCGACTATTAGATGGGTTAAAAAGGGGAACTCATTAGGAGCATATTCAGAGCAGAAACTGCAAGAAAACAGTTACATTCTTTGCCCTACTCTTTACATAAATTTTGAGAGCGAGTGGAAAAAACAGACTGTCACAGGACTGGATCCAGGCCTGGTAGAGGCAGGGTTATGTTTTTGCTTTGCTTTCCACCAAACGCTCAATACCCCAATTTTCTCTTCTTCTCTTGCAGGGAAAAAAATTGGATTCAACAAAGAGCTCTTCACCCACCAGCTCTCATTATCCCACTGAGTCTTTTACAAAATTAGGTGCCAGCAGGGGCAGGGCTTTTTCACAAGAATTATCTGCCTGGTGTCTGGATGCTTGTGGGCCAAATCCATCCCACAACATGGAAAATCAATGCTGATCTCTAATCTGCTCACAGTGAAGAACCGAGACCCTTACCAGACAATTGACTGGTAGCAGAGTGTCCTGGTTTCGGCTGGGGTGGAGCTAATTTTCTTCCCAGTAGCTACTGTGGTTTGGATTCAGTATGGGATTTGGTATGTGAAGAATGCTGATAATACACTGATGTTATTAGTTGTTCCTAAGAGATCAAGGACGTTTTCCAGCTTCCCAGGTTTTGCCAATGGGCAGGTGCAAAAAGCTGGGAGGGGTATAGCCAGTATGGTTGACCCAAACTGGCCAAAGGAAGTGTTCCATACCATAGACGTCATGTGCAGTATAAAAGTGGGGGTTGGCCGGCGGGCCGGACACTGTTCGTTCAGGCTTTCGTTCATTCATTCAGCTGCCTGTTCCCTCACTCGCTCTCTCTGGAACTTGCAGCTCCGAGATCGCTGCTCGGTATCGTTCCGAGATCGCTCTCGGTTTTGCTCTGTGATCACTGCTTGGGACGGGCTGTATCGGTCACCGGGTCATCGGGCGGTGAGAAATTGTGCATCGTTCATTTTGTATTTTCTATTATCATTATATTTTATTATTATTATCATTACTAATATATTTTATAATTATTGTTATCTTTTCCTTTGCTGTCCTAGTAAACTGTCTTTATCTCAACCCACGAGTTTTCCTTTCTTTCTGATTCTCCTCCCACTGGGGAGGGAGGGAGGGAGGAAGGGAGGGAGCAGCTGCGTGGTACTTGGTTGCTGGTTGGGGTTAAACCACAACACAGAGCAAGGCTCACGGTGGGAATAGTTAAGTTAATACAATCTCAGGTATTTAGCTGCAAGTGCAGTGATGGCAATAGCCGTGAAAACTGAACAAGTTTTGCGGGGACATCAAAATGACAGTGCTTTTCCTATATGTTGAAGGTCCTATCATTGTCCTCTGTAACCCTATGAGGCTGACTTTAAAATGATCTGTTGCAAAAAAAAGGAAAATACATTTATTTGGGGCTTTCAGGCAAATACAATTCTTTAGTGAGAAGTGGACACCTATCTTGTATCTGTCCTACCTCTTACAAAAGTACCAGAATGCTTCCCAGTTTGAAAGGAATTAATTTTTTGTACACAAAAATCCATCTTTTTTATAGGAAAGGGAAGGAAAGTTTATTTTCTGTCCACGTCTATTGGATGGATCTCCCTCTGTGTGTCCTATAGGCTTGTCATTGGCTTTGTCCCCACTAAGACATGAAGGATTAACTTGAGCCAAATTCTATCAAGGGAGCTCATGAAAATCACTGAACTGTATCCTCTATTTGCATCATGAACTGAGAATAAACTTTGGCCTCTTTCTTGGTTTAGAAGAGTTTCACTCCTGTGCAGGGAACTGTGTGCCATTTTAGGCATACATTATAGGCTTGGTTATCGCCTTTTGCAAAATGGCAAGTATTCCTCAAGATTTGGTCTTCGTGCTTTTTGTCCAGAAGAATCTTCATGTCTTCTGATCTGGATATATATTTTTTTTTTCCTGTTCTCCTCAGTACAGTATCGCAACAGCAGCTGCGAAGGGGCACCCTTGGACAGTCCTTTAAGTCCTACATGAGGGTACGTAATATAAAGGGACAGTGGTCTGAGTCTGCCAGTTTAACTGCTTCACTGCTTTGTCCTCAGCATCTCCTAAACCGTGATTGTTATAATAGCCAAAACCCAGACTAGTAAAAGAAGAGGCCTGGAAGAGAACTGGTGAACTTTATTATTCTATCTAATTTGTCAATCATTTAATTCTGTTGGCATGGTTTAAATCGTTGATTGGAGTTTAAGGGCAGATCAGCTCTTACAGCTTTAAAAGTTCTTTAATTTTGCTTGCAGAAAAGGAAGTACCCAAGGGTACATCATCCACCGTTACTAAATTTGTGTCCATTGCTATATCTCTGAAGGTCTTCAGAGGGCTGATCTGAAATCAAGGTTATTTCACACAAATCCAAATCTGAAAGTGGAACCCTTAAGTTTGGGGACTTCAGACTCATATTAAGCAGAATAGGAATCAGTCCTTGAGGTTGGTTGAACTCTCTGGAGTCTTTTTGGTGATCAAAGGGGTCGATTCTGCAATACGGAAACAGATCTGTTGAGGGGAAAAAAAAACCCACATGCCTGCAAAAGAGAGCAAAAGTCCCACATGGCTGCAGACAAAATGTTTTCCTTTACATACTCGAAATCTAGCCATGAAACCAGTCTGAGCTGACAATTTTGCACAAGAAGCCTGTGCCACTAATCGCTTGCAGCATAAAACTAAAAAAAGGTTGTAGAGGAGTCCAGACTCTGCTCCGTTACAGACTTTGGTGGTTCTTTCATCCATTTACATTGCTTTTTGTGGGATCATTTCAGCACAATTAGGAACAATTCCTTTGACCTATGCAATTTATATCAAAAATTTTTTGGTTATAAAACCAAACTGAGCACAATTCCACTTTTAAGAATTAAATCCTTCAATTGCCCATGTACAAATCCTCAGTAAAGGTTTTGGCTTTACTGTTCAAGCCTTTATAACCCACAGAGGAGAGCCTGCACATAAAAAACCATGAAAATTAATGAACATGGACTTGCAGCAGTGAGAAAGTTGGAATTCCTGCTCTTTGGGAACTTCCAGCATGTCAAAACTTATTATTCTAAGCTGAAGCAAGTAATTCCAACGTAATAAATTTGCACAAAACCTGAAATTTCTTATAATTTCTGTTAAGAATTGCCAATATTTTCATTGTTATTGAATAGAAATGAGAATGGAGAATTACCTATATTTAAATGTTTCCTTTTGTTTGCTGGATTTGACACACATGCTCAATCTGCCTGAAATTCGGTTAACACTGAACTTCACATTTTGTGAGGGTCTCTGTTTCGCCTTTTTAGTTAAAAGGCCAGAACCCCCAGATTTCCCTATGGGCTCAACTTTTCTGTCCAAATTACATTTCTCATACAGTACTAGAGCCACATGAGTATCCAACACAGCACAGAACTCTGGCCAAGCCAAGTCCATGTTATTTCTTGGGAGCTGCAGTCCTCCAAAGGACTATGGGCCCATAGTAGAGAGAACAGAGCTGTGAATTAAAACTCCCACAAGGCAATGCTCAAATAAGGAAATTAAGCTGAATGCCACAGTGAATCAAGATGAAAATTAATTATTTTGTATAAATAAAAAAGAAAACCAAGCTTTTCTGAACTTGGGTTGCATTTCATTTGGATTGCAACACTTCATTTTGCATCATTCCCATTGTGATTTTGAAAATTCTTCACTTCAGAAAATCAGTTTGGTGGAAATGGCCATTCCTGTTGGAAACTTGTGCCAGTGTACATCGCTTGACCATCTCTGCTGTTGGTAGATACCTCCTCCACTCTGGCAAGAACAAGCACAGTCCAGCATTTTTGGTGAATCAACGTGGGCAGGAAGACAGGAGCCAGAGGAAGTTAGCTGCCATAGCCAAACACCACCAGCAAAAGTATGTAGGGCTCCTAGTCATCTAGAATGTCTTCTCCCCACCAGCTCTATGTCTTTTCTGCTGACAGATAACTGCTATCCTAAATGTTCTCTTACTCCGCAGCACATTAGCAGGAGTTCCACTCACGTAAGGGGAGGATGCTCTCATATAAAGAGAGAGAAGAAGGAAACCAAAGAGATTGCTGAGAGAGAAGAACTTTGCTTCCCAGTCTACTTGCTCTGTTACTGAGCAACAGGCTGCAGCTGCAGTAGACACATATTCCTATTTTACCCAGAATTTAAGCTTCCTGTTGCGGCTTAGTGATGGGTTTGGGGCCAGATCCTCAGCGGGTACAAAATCGAGTGGCTCCTGCTGGTTACACTGTTTGAAATGAGAGAAGTATCTCCTCTCCTATGGCATTCATTGCACTTGTTCCTGTCATGCATTATACCCCCAAAGCATCAGATATTGCCCTGAACACCACCCGTAAGGCTTCCTGCCCTCACCCAGCCTGCAAAGTCATGAGCTCAGGCAGCGGATAAAACCGACTGTGCAAATGCATTTTGTAGGCCACGGGGAAGAAAAAAAGGGTTCACAGAGAACACTTCAGTTTTCATTGGTGCTTCTGGCAACCTTCTTCTTCTACACATCGTCATCATCAGAGAGACAAAACCCAGGCTCCCTGTTGCGTACACAAGAAAGGGAGACTACCCTTGTGCTTCGCCGTGCTGTGAGCTGTAAATTTCTGAAGAGCTCTGCTATAATATTTTACAGTCTGCAATCCCACCCTTCAGCTTAATGAAATGGAATGGTACAAATGCTCTCTGGACATTTCACTGCTGACAGTTACCCAAGGTTTTCTTCAGCTGTTACAATACAGCTATTTTATTGTCTTTTTTTATTTCTCTTGTACAATTTCATGACTAACTGTGTGTAAAATGGAAGGAATTTGACTATCCTTTCTTCATCCAGTTGGACACAAACTGGACTGGTTCCTTTAACTCACTTTTCAGCTGGCAGGGCTTGCTTTCTGTTTTCTTTTAAATGTCAGAAAAGGTTAAATAGGCTCTTCAAATCTGCAATAGATTTTGAAGATCTCTGGGGGTAAAACCTTCACAAAAGAAACAGTTTATACTAGTTCAAACAACAAACTCGGGTTCAGAACCTGGAAGGCAAGAAAAACAAGTCTAAAACATGTCTTACGTAAAAATCACAGGATTTTTTTTTTTTTACCTAATCTCCCAATATAACGAAGAGGAGCATTTGAATCTCTCTCACTTTCCTGAATTTTTTAATTCAATTTATATTACAGTTATATATTACAGCTTGGAAATACACATGCAGATCAGAGCGCTAGACATCAGAAAGTGATTCTCACCAGTTTGCTGCGTTTGCCTGGTATCCTGCTTTGCCGCAGGACTTTGAAAGGGACCGAGACCCTGGCTAGCCTGCCACATCTCTCCTCGCTTGAAACAGAAAGCAAACGCAAACACTGGGTCTAAAAAGCTTAAAGGAAAGTTGGCGAGGACTTTGGCTTTCACAACTTGCTGAAAAATTCAGCATTCCTCATACCAGCGAAATGAGCTACCATCCCAACTCAGTTCGCCTGGCAGATACAATCTTTAACTCGGGAAAAGGGCAGGAGAGGAAACAGTAAAGAAGTGCTTGGATCCATAGGGCTGCCTACTAGACAGATCATCTCAAGCCACTTTTATTCTGAGATCTATAGGATGGGACCTTGTACAGGACTGAGTGAGGATACACAGAGATTTTGAAGAGCAGCGTTATGTGACTAAGGCCTTACGCTTTCAAAGTCCAAACATCATAGCCCACACTAGCATACAAATGCACTAATACCAAATGCCTGCTGATTCAAAAATAGCCTGCCTTGTGCTACTGCCAGCTACATGCAAGGACCTTACAAGTTCAGGGTGACCATGGTTTTAAGCTTCTTTGGATGCATCTTCTTTTATTTCTCTCCGGCAACATTGTTCATGAGGAAGAGGGCAAATTTTGGCCAGCCAGGTGGAACTTCTCAGGCAAAACAGTAACAAGTCTGGATTTGTTGCACATGCGCTGGGGTACTTCGAGTCAGAGAGAGACTCAGAACATAGCAGGCGTCTCGCGAGGCAATGCTTCCCCAAAAACTCGACCAACTGCAAGATGGACCCTCTGCTTCTGCTTCAGGTTTCCCACTGCCAATGGAAAAGTTGAGGTGGGACATTAAAACTGGAGAATTCCTTGATGCCATCATCACTAACTGAGGTTACTGATAACTGGTAACTCCTGCCTGCTCTGTCCTCACCTTGCTGTGGAGAAGCCAAGCCCCGTGTCCGAGCTCCAGACAGGAGCTTGGGGAGCGTGCAGTGGAGGGGAGAACAGGAGCATCTGAGCAGGGAGAGATCACATTACCACGGCGCTAAGCCCCTCACCTCAGCACTCTTGCTGGTGCCAGGATCCCTTCCCAGTGCTCCCTCACTTTGAGAAAAATGTGGAAAGTGGTTTAATTGGCCTCAGGCCTGTTATCGCTTATGACAGCAGTGATCAGAAACAGGGTCCATTAACACTCCTGGTATTTAACGCATGCATTCACTTATGAGTAGCGGGTTCCCTGTCTGTATGATTAATGTCATCTCAACATATTCCATTAACAAAAAGTATGAAGCACTTTGATTTTTTTTCCCTATGTGACTGACAACATAAACACATTGTCAAAAGCACTGAACAGATGGTAAGGCACTTAGGAAAGCCTGCTACATTTAAAGAAGTCACTGGCCTTCAGCGAGAAGGCTGTCCTTCATTTCCAGAGTGAGACGAAGTGAAACACAGTCGCTCTTTGCATCTCTCATATAGGAGTAATTCTGGTTTCCCATGACGGTCTCTAACTGTAAGCCAGCCTCTTATCTGAAGTTGATGGTCTATCAGTAGAGAACGGCACCAGGAACAGAGGATGGGTATCTATATCTGGTGTGGGACAGCAGCAGGCAGGGAACAGACCTGCAGTACGTATAGGGGGGATGCTTGTCACAGCGTCAGCGCTTGCTCTTGGATGACGTACAACTGCCTTCTCCATCCTTCTTTGCTGGGAAGCACGCTCAGCTTGCATCTCCCTTTTGTCTACACAGTAAGCCTTAAATGTTCACCTGCCAGTATCCTTGGGGCTGGCTGTCTTAGCAATCAAAATACTCTTTCTCATAATTTCCTAGAGATCATTACCAGTTTCACCCTCCCCAGTGTCTTGTTTCACTTTTGGGTCTTTCAACAGCTTGAGTAATGAGTGCTGATCAACATCAACTTTACTCCCACAACATGAATTAATTATTTCTGCAGAGACCTCTTACCATGAAGACAGATCTGCAGGGGACTTTGTCTTCCCTTCTGCTACCTGAGGGAGTTTCGGTTCTTGTTCTCCTCGACTTCCTACGGCATGGATTGCCTTGTGCAGCGTCTCTAGCAGCTGGTATAGCTTGCATTATATCCAGGGCTAAAAGCTGGTAGGGTTTGCTAAAAACTGGAAGGGAATAAACTACTGTGAGAAACCTGGAACCTCCCTTTTCCCTCTTCTGTTTTTTACAGTGTAAACTGAACTATCCTCATTCCTCAAGCTTTACAATCATTTTATGAACTCATGCATCCAGAAGTCAGTTTACTCAATTGCTTCTGAATTATTTCCCACAAATATTCTTGTCATTTTCTCATTCTACTACTGTAAGGTCTTTAAATATAATGATTTTTTAATCTTGAATAGCATATGTTTGAGAGCTTTCTAGTGCTAATACATTACTATAATTTGTTTGACTACTCCTTTTTTAAGGTAGATCCTTCAGCCCTGATGGAGATGTAGTAGCCTTTCATAAAGTAACTTGAATACTGTAGCATCTCTTCAGGTACAGGCACTGTCCTGATAGCTCTCTTCCTTGGATCCTACTATTCATGAGCCACATGAGCCTGTTTCAACCTTTCTGTTTGCCCTCCGAAGGCTATTAACTCAGCAAATCGATATTGATTTAAAAAGAAAAAAGAAAAGAAAAGAAAAGAAAAGAGAAAAGAAAAGAAAAGAAAAGAAAAGAAAAGAAAAGAAAAGAAAAGAAAAGAAAAGAAAAGAAAAGGAAAAGTTATATATAAAGTAACCTGATTAAAGAAACATGGAAGAAATATCATAAAGTAAACCAGTTTGGACAATAGGTCTTGTCAAACAAACTTGATGCCATTCTGTAGGGTAACCTACTGTGTAAGCAAGTCTGACTCTAAGGCATAAGGTAAGTCAAGTCAGCAGAAAAACTATTATTGTTCCCACCTACTTAACCTTTCACTGCCACCCCAAATCCTCTGTTAGAACATGGTGGCAAAGATTTGTGATTTGGTGTTTGACACAACTAAAAGCCAGGCATGGTCACGGAGGGTAAGGTGCGGGACCCTCCAAAAATATAGGTATCGATGCAACAAATTTCCCCATTCTGAGAAAGGAGTCATGTCCCCAGTGAGGGCACAGAAATCCTTTAAAATCTTAACAAAACTTCTAAGTTAGTATGGTTTCTGAAAACAGCAATCCCTATCCAGTTACTGCTTAGCAGCGTTAATTAGACGCAGCCTATTAGAGAGCTCATTAGAGAGCTCATTAGAAATGTCGTATGTTTGGATTACTGTCATTAGTTTTACTGAATTGTTAGAGCTCCATATTTTGATTTGAAACAAATGAGCACTGAACAATATATAGAGCAGGAATGAATTAAAAACTGACTGACAGATCTCAAAATTTCAATCCAGGAGAAAAGACTGAATGACTACATTTTTAGTGCTGCTGTTCTACGATGAGGCTCATTTTGGATCTGCACTTTCATCACCGATTTAGTAATGGGTATAAAATCCCTACTGATAAAGGCTACTGGGTGACACAAGCACTGCTAGAGCAATAATTTATAATCAAAGCAATCGATTGATAAATTCAAATGAAATATTTCAAATACCTACAGAAAGACTGGTCCTCACCACAAATGTCTTGACTTAAGATAGAATTTAGCAAAAGGCTGTTCATTCTGCTTACAAAGACAAGCTAAACAGGGCTGCTGAGGTCATAGGGTACATTGAAAGAGAAGTAATAACCTAACAGATGACATCATTACCTCTGCAGATGACATTTACTGATGCCAGCTTGTTGCATCCAGTTCTGAATCCACACCTGAAAAAGGATACAAAGCCACAATATTTTGCAGAACAGAACCACATGGTTACTCTGGGTCTGGAGAAATCCCCTCACCATGGGGGAGTTAAAGAAATCAATCTGTTTAAGTAATCATGAAGGCAACTGGGGAGACGAGAGGTGACTTGATTACTCTATAATTACCTTCCCGAGGAAAAAATAGCAGTTGCTAAAGAAGTCTTTAATTTAGCAGAGAAATGCAGAACAAGAATCAGTAGCTTGGAGTTGAATTAAAACTTGGCACATTATTTAACTGGGAGGGGGAAGGGAGAAGAATCAGCTATTTGGAGTAATCTGCCTGCAGAAACAATGAACTCTCTCTCATGCCTTGTCTTCTCCAAATAAGACCTGAGCATCTCTCTAGAAAACACATTTTCACTGAGCAGTGTTAATGGGTTTTATTAGATGGTGACCGTGAGAAAAACTGCACCTAGTATTCATGAACTACACAAGCGGTCAAATCAGATAATTCTAATGGTCTGGCCTAGATTCAGAGAATTTAAAACTAAGAACTGCCTGGTACTGACCAGGGCTTTGTGAGATGTTTTAATTTCATGGTAGTACAGTAACCTGAACAAATTATATTTGACCTCTGCATCCTAGTTGTGGATAATCCTCTTGGGAAAAACGCTTTAAAAGGCATTCATTGAAATTTTGGCTGCCAGTATATTGATTGACTTACTGGTAGTTGAACAGACTGAGACAAATCTTACGAAGTCATCTAGTATGACTGATATTTATTTATATGCTCTTTTTTCTTCTTTCCAGGTGAAAAAAAAAAAGTCTGAAATGACACAAGGTCAGCAGGTTCTGCTGTGACAGTCTTCATGGGGTGCTGGCACGCTGGACTGCAGTTATTACTTGATCCAAACTGAACCCTTAATGACAGTAGTCAATAATCTTTTTATCTCCTGCTAATAAGGCCAATCTCTCATAGAAATTACTTTTTTTTGTTCTGTTTTGCCTTCCCTTTTTGGGGGTTGAGGAAAATCAATACCAAATAATCGGCAATTTCAATGGCATCTATCCAGACCATATTCTTTTGACTGTCTTCTTTTCTTAGCTACGTTTTTGGCTGTATATATTGACAGTAGCCTCCTGCAGTGGAGGAAAATGACGTCTTGGATTTATCTCACGTAGGAAAAGCTGCAGAAAGTGAATGGCCTTCTCAATACTCTTGCAGTAAAATCACCATGTTAGCTTGGCCCATGTTTTGTTGCCTTCCACAGACACTCCTCTTTCCCAACATGCTAATATTGTTTGAGAAGTCACATGTTAGATGCGTTTATCTTGACCATTGAAAGCTTTCTTTACATTCTCTGGAATTTCTTGAATGCTCATACCAAGATATGTGTGTGCATCTCATCCCTAAAATCCACAAAGCGTTATTCATGACCTACTACTTTCCAAGGCATATGGGAGAAATAAAACGACTGATTTAACTGATGTTGTTCCTTCAGAACATTTTGAATTTGAGAGAGGAGTTGTTTTCTTGAGCAATTTCGTTTTTTCTGGTTGTTTTCCAAAAACTAGGCAATGTTGGATAATCATTCATTTTCCAAGCACACCAGTGCATGATCAGACTGTGACCTGTCTCTCTGGAATAACTTGCAGGATGCATTTTACTATTTTATCCAGCAGATGTGACACTGAGACACGTCTTCCATTTGCATTTGTTTATGCGTTGTGAGACACAGATAAAACTAACCAACTAAATCACTTTCTTTTAACTGTTCATAGCAGTCAAGCATGGACTACTAAGCACGCGTTACTTCAGGAGGTTTGGAGCTAAGAATGCTCCTAATACAAAAGAAAAACAAGTTGTGATTTTTGAAAGACTGATAGCTTACAGCCAGTGAGCACACTCCCGAACATCTGAGTCCTTTCCTGACTGTCTGAACTTGTGATTCAGAGGTGGACAAGATGAAGTTCGCTGATTCCTGCCTGTGTGATATCCATCCTGTCAATCTAAAAGTTGTTTGAAAATACAGTGCATTTCATACACACTAGGAATGTACTCAACTCACGCATCTTCTGCTATTAACACTATTATTCCCACCCAGCCGTTAAAATTAAATTTTACTTCAGCCCAATGTTGTAGATCTTGGCATTCTTCTAAACAGACCGTATCTGGTTTTTGGCAAACTTCTTGTAATTATCATTGGCTCTTTTGTTGTTGCTTTGGTACTTTAGATTGCTGGAGGAGCGTGTTTCCAAAGCAATGCAGTGAAATTTTTTTGTTTTATTTCTCTGGAAAGATCAATAAGCCAAGGTAAAATCGGTGTAGTTGGTTCGTGAAGCAGCTGAGAGATTTTGGCCCTGAAAGACATTGGGCAGGACTGAAAACACCGCAGAAGTCTGCAGCCTCAGGTTTGAAAAATAAGAGCAGTCAGTTGTGCTAGTAAAGAATTCAGTGCCGTGCTTTAAAAGGTAAAATCAAAGAATTCTGTGTGCCATATAAAGTTGAAAGGGAAGCAGAATCCAAAAGGGTTGGGTGACCAGTTTTGAAACACTGTTTGAATAAGATGGATGGATTGGAGCTTGCCGTACTTGATTTGAGGCCAGGAATAATCTTTTCAAAGCTAGAAGTGCTTTTGATCTCTGCCTACTCCTCCTCATCACTGTGAATCTCCAGGGATACAACCCTACCGTGCAATACAAGGGAAAGAAAATGTGCTTCAAAAGAGGGAGAGGAAAAAGGAGAAGGAAGCCAATGAAATAGTATCTGAGAACAACACCGCTGCCTGTAATGACACTGACCCGCTGGTGCCAGTGGAAGAGTTTTGTAATATTTTTCCAGGTCTGCTCTTGTTTTTGATACTAGGCTGTGGAGCTGGCTCCGTGGCTCTATACCACCCTCCACGCACTTCCAGGGGTATCCGGAATGGTTCCTACGGACCTGTGACTTGGAAGTAGACCCAAAATGTTTTGCAGGCCAAAAGTCCCATCAGGTAAAACCCAGCCAAATCGATCTGACGTCAGCGGGAGTAGAGACGTTGAGGAGCAGTGGTCTTTGCGTCGCTATCTCTATCCCAGCTAGGACGTGGCTGTGTTGGAGGTGGAATGCAATGGGTTTGTAGTGTGCAGCAAACCCAGGGAATGATTTGGGAAGAAATGAAGGGGAATAATCCATCAAATGAGTACAATAGAGGGCTCAAGGGGCACATGGTATTGTTTATAATGGAATTCACACAGCTTAGCTGGAATGACATCTCAACTCTAGTTTTAAGAAAATAAGCGTCTTGTCTTTCAAGGACCGTCAGACCTCTTAGCTGCATAGTGCCTCTTAAACTACCGAATTTTGGTTCACACTTAACTTGGAGAGAAGGATGTGTCCCTGGAATTACTGAGGCCGCATCGCTAAAGCAGACCTCTCCCTGGAGGTCTGTTGTTGTAGCCTGTAAACGCTAGGAAATTAGAAGGTCCTGCTGGGAGCATACAGTCATTTCTGGATGCCTCTCTTCTTCTCTACAACTCGGATGCCACTAAGACTGAGACAGAATCACCACCTCCTGTTGGGTGGCATATCTTATGATGCATGGGAGAGTTTAATAAGCTTTTTCTGTGAGTAATATAATCTCCTGGGACTGTGAATACAGGCTTGAGCCATGGAATAAATGTGGCTTTTTGGGCTTACAGTTGTCCTGAGCAACATTCTCCACTCAAAACCGCACCCTGTGCTTGCTGGCGGGAGAGTATAAACAGTCAGTCGGAAACTTCCTCTGGTTTCTTCCCATCCGATTCAGAAATCCCCGGTATGGAAGTACCCAATGGCATCTCCGCCCGTGACCACCGCGCAGACCATTTCTGCAAGTCACCATGGTCGTGGCTCCAAAGAAGCCTGCAGACCACTGGGGTCCCTGAAGCCCTGCCAGGGAGCCAGGCCCTCGGGGGACGTGGGGCTGGGCAAACCCAAGAGAGACGCAGATCGTACGTGCCAGCAGAGATGGGTCTCTGCCTGCTGGGTGGTTGAACACCCCACTCAGACCCCACATCCAGATCCTTTCCTTTACAAGGTTGTTCTCTTTCCTCCGCCACCCTGCCTCACACACACGCTTATTCATGTCGTGTGATTTTTGCAGTGCCCAGGACAAATGTGTATTGCTCAGTGTTCCCTTCGCTTCTCTTCTGCATGCATCCAGCCTTGTAACTCCTGTCAATTCATCTCCACCTGCTGTTTGTCAGAACGTTATTAATTCTCCAGAAATGGTATCCTATAGTGTTTGTCATCCTTTTGTGCACAGAAAAAAAATATAATCTTTTCTGAAAAAGAAATGAATAAAGAATTAGTTTGTGCAAGGGGGAAGGGGGGCGGGGAGGGAGAGAGAAGAAAAGATGAAAGAAACCTTGTCTTTTCCCTCGAAGGCTTTTCTTTTAAAGGTTTTATTAGTTTGCTGACAATGTTAATTTACCAGCATCTCCATCAACACCCCACCCGCTCCACAGATCCTTTAGCCAACTTTTAAAACCAAACTGAATTTTAGGCAAAACTCACAAGATGCACAGAGAAGTAAATTTCAGCTTGTCAAGCTTTATACTGATCCCTGGTAGTGTAAAACAAAATGTCAAAGAACAATCTTCCTTCTCACTCTTCTTGTCAAAACCCACACCCTCCTGTTCTGCTCCCCCACCACCACTCTCACCTTAAAAATAAATTCAATAAAAAGGAAAATAAAATAAACCCCTTTCTAACCACTTTGGAGAACGAAAGTTTGAAAGCAAAACAATTCCATAAAATGATCCAACTGCAATTCAAAATGAGCTGGTCACACAGAATAAGTTGGGTTACAATATTTGGAAAAACCACTGCATACGTTCCTACCCGAGGTCTGGTAAAGGGCAGCCACAAATTGTCTGATCACAAAGAAGGAATTTCCCCCTCACTGGTTTGTGGCAAATGTACGTGAGGCTAAGAGTGATGTTCAAATGAGACGAGCTGAGCACAGCTTCTGCGAAGTGAGTGATCCCTTTTCAGTCTCCAGATTCAGTAGCAGTGAAAACGGAGTAAGGAGAGAGGAGGAGACAGTACCATACCTCAGCTGAGACGGGAGCCAACATAGACACAAGATGCTTAGGACCAACACTGAGCAGGAGAGAATCCCTAACAGATGTTTTCAAGTATCTTGATTACGTCTGATAGGAACAGGATGCTCAGGCATTAGCGTGAAGAAGTTTCCCAGCCCCTGCAGCTCTGAAGAATTAGCTCAACAGAAGAATTCACAGTGTAAGGTCCCTTTTGTGTGTGTGCAAGATACACTGAGTATCGTCAATCCCCGCTAACAATGCACTGTGTCAAGGGGAGCTCAGCAGCAAACAGGAGATCCTCAGGTTCTTGCTGAAATTGTTGGTATTGGCAACATTCATTGTCTTTCAGGTTCATTCACCATGTGGAAAACAGTAAGGGAAGTTGCCATGCTATCTTACAGATCTGTGTGAAGCCCCAAAAACCTTCTCCTAGAGCTTGTGTAGGATCGACCTATAAAGCAGAAACGAAATCAAGTGAAACAAAAGCTGCGGAGAAGCATCTTATGCATTGCATTTGGAATCCTCCACTGTTTTGACTGCTAAATGGGAGGTGCTGTGATTTATCTGTGATTATGTGACTCACCATAATTATGTCTTGCTGAAATTGAATTTATTGAAGCATGAATCATTCCACCCGAAGTGGAACCTAATTGCTCCATTGCTGTGGCAGCCATTTAGAGTTTAGAGGAGAGGTCGATACGTTGAGTGAAGCCTTCACCTCAACTCAAGCAATGAAAAACTTTTGTCTTGTGACTTGCAGGAGGGTGAAACTTGTCTCTGAAATAAGAAGAACCCATCCTGTGAAGTTCTGTTCGAAGTGCTGGGAAATGTTCAGCCAGCCAACCTGATGGTGAAAAGCTTCCTTAGGCTGAGAAGGTACGTTAATGATCGATTTGGGTCTGTGTGGCTGCTGTCAGTATTTGAATGCTGTATCACTCAAGCCACAGACCTCCCACTACTTCACTGTTATTTCTGGGCACATGCTAACCAGGGCTGGTGTATATCCACAATAAACCTGTAATTTCATCAGTAAGAGTAGACTAGAGAAATACAGCAAAGATGAGCCTGGCACTCCTGCTTTGGATGACACATGCGGGAGGCTGGAGTATGTGGTGTGTCTTTGGAGTGCCTCGCAACCAGCAGCCCTGTATAACAGAGAGAAAACTAAGGTCAACTTGAATTTTTTTTTCCCCCTTTTTAAAGAAGAGATCCACATTTTGTATTCAGTTGTTTGGATTTTTGGACGGAAAAGGCTTTTTTCAAATGGGAATTTTTATGGGTAGACTTTTTGTTCCATTTTTTACCAAAAAGCCACATTTAATGAATCAGTCTTTGTATTCAGTTTAGGAAGAAAAAAAAAAAATTACATTTTCTTCTCTGATGTAAAATGGACCCTTTTTCCTAACCAGACTTTAGTATAATTATTGCTAGCATACATGAAGGAGGATAAACAATGGCTCTCCGGGGTAAGGAGTTTTTTACAGTTGTTAAATTTCCTGCTCTATTTTTAAAATTCCTGCTGCTGCTGCTGTTGTCTATAACACAGCAGTAGCAAAGGCCCACAATAGCTGTTAAGGTTGAAATGGGGATGAAAACTGCAATTAAAACCAAAATCAAAGCTAGGAAATACTTTGCAGTCCATAATGCCCAACCAGGCAGAAGAATTATGCAGGGCAAAAAAGGAGGAAATTCACTCTTTGATTTTCCACTTAATGTCCATTCAGAGATCCGTCACTAGGTTCTGGAATGAAAGAAACAATCCCGCTTCGTATCACTCGACCTCAGTGCTCTTGTTGGTACTATTGTTTCCCTCCAACATATTTAGTCAATGGGAAAGTGATGCAGGAGTCCCATCTGGTACATCAGAGGATGCCTCTTTGTTGGGATCACATCTGTTTTACGTTCACACTGAATCTTGGAAAGGAGACGTGGAGCCAGGGTATTTGCTTGGCTATTACAAATTTGTTACTTATTTCTAGTAATGCACTCTTGAAAGCAAATATTCAGTGCGAAATAGCTGGGCTTTATGGACACTGAAAGGGAAAGAAATATGTCTTTTTTTGAGAGAGGCTATGTGAATGTGTCTGTCACATGTGATGAATTAGTTGTCAAAAAGGTCTCTCCTTCAAGAGGAGAGGCTATGAAAGGTGTTAGTGTCAATTATTATCTTCAAGGACCGCCTCTCCAGAGAAGGCTTTCACTGGTCTGACACTAGAAACACTGGTTCTTGTGTTGGTCATACATGATCATTTTATTTTTTTAAAGGCTTGACCTGTTAACATTTATGGCAATCATTTTATCCTCAGGCTCCCTGCAATCTGCTGCAGAAGAGATTCCTCTTCGTCATGGTTTCTTGCAGAAACTTCACTTTTGTTTGCTCTTGGTTTTGGGGGAATGGAGAGATGGAATCACTTCTTATTTTTTCATTGCCAAAAATATGTTTTCAGGATAAAAGTAAATGGCAGTAGTGGTTCTTTATGCATCCAAAGGTGACAAGAGGAAACCTTTTGCCTAGAATTCAAATTGCGTTCAAACCATTGTCAACAACTACTTGTGTTTTCTGAGGTCCATCCATTCATGGCACAAAAGACTTTTGAAACTAATCTCAAGCATGATGCTAGATCAGTCCTGTTCACACCTTCATGTGCTCATTTCTGGCTTGACATCGCTGAACACTTCATGTTTCAAGGAAGGTATGCAAACAACCTTGCTCCAGGACAACGCACGACTTCTCTTCTGGGGTTTAGAAACCAGTCCCCGCACTCTCCTGTGCATGGAGTGGCACACAGTCCCTGCATGAATGGACAGCTGAGACTTGTGCCAGGGCAAGCAAGAGAAATAAGCCCCAAGACCAGGAGAAATACATGTTCTTTACCTTGGCAGAGCACTTGATTTTCTTTCTGGTTCTCTGCATCTGCCAAGTGGAGTTTAGAGCTGCAGAGAGGGATGGATGCACATGTGTACGGATGCACAGGGAGTACAAGTGCTAGCAGCATTGCAGCCCACGGAGTCAGAGAGGTAAAGATGGTAGTAAAGCAGGACTTCTAAAGTCATTCCACTACTTCAGCCCTAAGCAGATTTGTGGATGTCTGGCCTTTCCAGAGTGGGGGGAATGGAAAAAACCGTGACATTTGAAGGTCAAGATAGTCACAATCATTTTGCGATGCCATTCAATGATGGCTCTGGCACCTTAGCTAAGACCACTAGAATATGAGTCTTATCCTTTTACTAGTAGTCTGTCTGCCATCCACCCCAGAAGGTCTGAACACCAGCAGAATCAGTCATCCTTTCCCAGAACATGGAGACAGCCTTGATTAGATGGACAAATGCCATCTGACCGAGAGCTGTCCACTGTCTCCACCTCTACAGGAGCCAAGCTGCTGATCTCCCGAACAGATTCTAGTTATTGGCATAACTTTCATCCTTTCTCTTTTCTTTCTATGCTAAAATTTTCTCTCTCTTGTGTCTGGGAATAAACTGCCTTTTTTTGTAATCCTTGCATTTCATGCTAGTTAAATGACATCATGGGTGTCATAGAACAGTCATCCACTTGCTGGAAGCATTGGTCACATAGGATCAGGGTTTCCAGCCTAAGGAGCATATGCCTCCTTGAAGGTCAAGTAAGAGTAGGGGAGAAGATTTACTTCATGGAGATAGCTATGCTCTTGAATGAATTCTTGGTAATGCTGGATGGTTCATATAATGCTCCAGCATTTCTCTGAGCCTTGACCCCCTAGGGTCAGCAGTCAGGCACTGAGTGAGCTTGCTTTTCTAGGGGATGGCTTGTGCAGCCTTTTCCAGGACATGCAAAAGACAAGACAAACAATTTCTGAATAATTCTGCTCCTCATGTTTGGACAATGACTTTTCAGTTTTAAAAAATACCTGTGTATTTCTACCTGTCTATCTATTTATCTGTCTGTCTGTATTTGCTGAGAAACGTATAACCACGCATTTCCGTGAGTGCTTTGCTGATTTTATCTGATTTCCCTTCTTCTTTTCCAGTACAACATTAAAAAGGCATTTCTTTAGAAAGTCCTCAGAAAAACTCCCTCCAGAATACATTTAAAGACAGAAAAAGAAACTTTCTTTTCTCTTCAACCCCCTACCATTATTTATCTGAAAGTTGCTGCCCTCCTCCCTGCCACCCCTGCAGATGTCTCCACCAAATCAAAACTTTTACTCTAGAGTAGCTTCCCCGGGAAACGGAGTTTAATGTGATCGTGTTGTTTATGTGTCAGCCCATACAACTTCCAGCTAACGGCTTTGTAACCTGACAGGCAGGAGAGAATGCCTAAAAATATTGTGACTATCATATTTCATCAAAATAAGCAAGTGGAGAAAGGAGAGAGACTTTCTTACTCAGGGATCACACCTTTTATTGAACACTAGAGAATCCACGCAAGTGAGAGCCTTCGGAACGAGCTTTCATTTCTTCCTCTGCTTATGGAACCACTTTGTCTGCGGGTTGTCACTGCTCTCCCTAATTACAACCCCCTCCCCTGGGCTGTATCACTTTTTCAGCAAGTGTGAAATACTGCCTTGGAACCTATCATCTCACGATTCACCTTGGGTCTGGCCTGGAGGATTGTGCAATTTCTGCGGTCTGCTCCAGTGCAAACAGGAAAAAGAATCCGAGCCTCAGTTTTTACAATGTGCAGCTTGCGTGCAGGAAACGGACCGACCCGGCAGCATCTCTGGGACGTTTATTGCTCTGCACTCTCGCCAGCAAGGCCTGAGCCGTTACCTCTGCTGGCGGAGGGCTCAGAGCCGTTAGCGTTCGTGGGGCCTCCAGTGGCCCGTCATCCTGCTGGAGGTCAGCTGGAAAAGGCCCGCAGAAGTTCTCAGGCACTGCTTGGGGAAGAGGGGAAAGTTTCTTCCTCTTCCAGAGCGGTGATATGAACAAGATCAATGCTCCCACCTCCTCAACCCCAAAAAGAACCGGCTCCAAGTTACGAGCCCAATCCATTGACTTGTTTTCATAGTAATCCATAGTCAAGTGGTAATAGCACAGCTGGCTGCAGTACAGTTGAAACCATATGTGAATCCATCTCTGCCTAAGGGACCCGCTTTCCTCACCCACCTGCTACGTTTTCCACCCAGCTCAGCTGCTCTGTGCTACTTTCGTCTTGGCATCTTCTGGGGACGAAGTTTCTCTCTCTGGAATAGGGACGGAGCCTTGGGGCACTGGGTTGAAATCTTCAGCCTTTTTGTTAATTCATCCCATTTATACTCAAATGAGATGAAGCTCCATCCTGCATGCAGTTGTGTTTCTACAGTCATTAATACTGCACAAATCAATCCTACAGCTCACTAGTGAGTAGTTCATGCCAGCTAAAACAGATAAGCTCTAAAAAAGTCTTTCTCCCACACTTTTCTTGCTGTCCAAATCCAGGATCAAGGAATAATTTCTTTTTCTGAGTGAATTTTAATCGCCATTGGCATGTTTTCTTCTCAGTTAACTTGACTCAAAGGAGGAAATGGCCTAATCCTTGCTATATACTGAAGGCAAGGAATTTGCATTCTCTCCTCTAATCTTTCACACCATGAAGACAGATGTGGAGATGTGGCACTGATATTCTGGGATGCCCCCTTCCAGCTTTCTAGACTCCATGCCCTTTCACCAGGTTGCTCAACTGGGTCGTTCCTTCTGGGTAAGTAAAAGTGAGTCACTTTCTCCCTCTCTAGACCTTGGTTTCTCTACCTTTTATAAACTGCATTGAGGTTCCTGGTTGAGAAAGAAGACCCAGAGAAGGCAATATTAGTAGCATCACAAAGGCTACTACCAGGTATACATTTAAATTCAGGAGATTCTTAGCCTTGCCTTGGTTAAGGCAATCTTTGTGGTTTGCAGTTTCCACCTATGTGTTCTTTTGACCCTTGGGCAATGCTGGGAGATCCACATGTATTGGGACAGAAAACTGCCTTCTGCGTGTCTTGAACGTGTAATTCAATCCTGAGGAGCAGAGTGGGCCACCATGTGTATTTGTGGAAAGTGAGTGCTCTTATGAGCAGCAGCAGATGTGCTCCTGCCTGAGGGCAGGACCTGAAGTCCAGGCATCACCGTCCCAGGGCTATAGGCCACACAGCAAAACTGCATGTCAGCCAGAGAGACAATGAGCCCCCAAGAAGGGTTAGGAAGTGAGGAAGTTTGAGACATGCAGACTCTTTCCCCAAATAGGCACCGGAAGACCTATAGGAAAACATGCGATCGATGGAAGCGTCAAGCTACACCGATCCTTGAAACCCAGGATTATGCAGGAATTAGAGCAATTGCTAGAAAAACAGCAAGCTCTGCTGAAGGCCAATAAAGGGGCAAGGTTTAGTGTGTGGCTGGTTTGGCTGTGGACTGCTTCAGGTTACTGAGCAAATGTCGTATCTAAATCACAGTGTTGACTCAAGGAATGAACTCAACAGATCTTCCTTGCTTCCCCTCTCCCGCCCCCGATTTATGTATTGGATGACCAGAAGCAGCTGAACAGTAGCTGTGTGTTTACTAGGACAAGGTATGAAATGCTGCAGTGAGAACTTCCCAGGGGTTTTCCACTGGGATACATGAATATCAAAACTTTCTGTAGAAAAATACTATTTTAGAGGTAGGGAGAAAATCAGACTGGGTTTCAGTTGCTTCAGCTCCAGCCCAAAAGTGTCCTCCTTTACATGATCTCAAAGAGCTTTATTTCTACATCTGTGCAACAAAACAGGAATTCACATTTCTTTATGTTATGTTTCTTCATGGTACTTTGCAGAAGATCAGGTGCCCATTTGCCTCTTAGGGGTGCAGATTTCCTAGAAAACTACATATCCCACAAGGCAAGCAAACGTTGGAGCTTTTTTGGGCACATGATGCCACTCCTATTTGAGTAGTTTAATGGGAGATGTAGTCAATCTGGTTACTAGACCACAGAAGAAAACACAGGCTGGGACAACAACTCCCAGAAGGCAACGCATCGCCGAAGCGTGAAACTAAGTGCTGACATGACCTCAGAGGAAGGGATCCTCTGCAGGCTGTCTCAGAGGTGAAGTGCTTCCATTATTTACATTTTAAATGTCAAAGCAGGATGTTTTGACATTTATTACTAATAAAAAAAGCTTTTGACATTTTCTGCAGATTAGAAATTATGGAATTTTTTTCTCTTTTTCTTAACCTCATGTTTTGGAACCTAAAGCAAATTTTAAAATGTCAGATTTTCCCATGGGATGGAGATTCAGAGTTTTTTCTCAGCTATAGTTGTGATGCTTGGAATTACCTCTTATAGCCAAGGGACCTACAGTCCAAACAGTGAAACACTCTGCAGGCTCAGAGTGTTTCCTCCCTTTGTTCTGTATTTTGAAACAGTGCTCTTTTTTAATTCCATTCCACCATTATCTGATACAGTTTTGCGAAGCAGGCAATTCCATCTAATAGCTTTCTCCTTTACTGCAGAGCAATCCCCTTGTTACTTAACCCTGCCTAAATCATGAGTGTAAATTTCTTAGGGAAGAAAAAAGAGCTTAGTGCCCCAGTTGGGACCGGCTGATGATATTTCTCCTTCTACAGTTCAGGCTGAGGTTGTGTCCACCCCATGGCCATCGCCTGGTTAGCCAACAAAGATCTGAACCCAGGGGTGTTGGACTAGATGACGTTTAAAGGTCCCTTCCAACCCAAACTATTCTATGATTCTATGAATTCTGAAGATTGCCAACATTTTTCCGGGATATTTCACATCCCACCCCAATAAAAGACCCGGGGTTGACCCATAGCATCTGCCCTGTCAGCAGAAAGTGCATTACACCTGGGAAAAACCGAAATTAAAATCTGCTGACTGTTGCACAGTAACCAAGACATGAGACACATCTTTATCCAAAGAGTCTGCTATTATAGTCAGGTGTCAAGTCCCTGTTAAACAAGATTTGGATTTGATACCAGAGGCCCAAAGGAGCTTCTATTTGACGAAGCTTTGTGCTTTTACGGAAGAGGAGGGTAGATGGGGAGAGCAGAGCATGTTGCTGGGATAACTTTAAAAAGAGGCTATGAATAAAAAGTGGGGAGTATGTTCCCTTGTGCTAGCAAGCCAAGGCACTAAGCTGACTGCCTTTGGACTTGGCAAGGCAAGGAAGCCATTTCTGAGCCTTATAATCTAGATCCGTTCATGTGCCTTTGCAAATAGGTCGTTCCTCCAAGATTTGCCACATAAAGGGTTAGTGCACTTGATTGTAGTGTTGGCATTGAACACGGAATAAGACAGGCCACTCACACCCACAACAAAAAGCTCTTGATCCTGAGGACTGGTCTGTCTGATGATGCTGACCAGTGGCAGCTGCTCTAGGATAAGTGCAAGAAACCCCATGAGCAAAAGCCATAGGTTATGGGGAGACTTTTGATAGTCAGAATGGTTTGTATCCTACAGCTGTAGGATGTATTTCATTTTTGGTTTAGGATTCACTGTTGCAATCCCAGGTGCTCGAGCTCTTACTGAACATGGCAAAACTTTGGTTGACAATCATACCTCTGTGCCAGTGAGATACACAGAGTCATGTTCTGCAGAATATATATCCTAAATAGATACCCTAAATAAATCTGGCAAGGCCTAAATATCCTAAAGAAAAAGTGAGTAAAGGTATTATGGGTCTGATGGCATGCCAAAGAGCAAGCAGAGATTCATCAGAAAGGGTGAGTAGAGCCACAAGGGTTGCCATTATCTTCCCCTAGAGAAGAACAGTGGCTGCAAACAAGAATCTGATGTGATCTTGCCGACTACTTGATAATTTACTAGTGTTGGCTCCAGAGCACATTCCTCACAGGGTGTAAGCAGGAAAGGATGTTGCTGGACTTCAGTAGACTGTCAGAAACTCCCCGAACAGCTTTGTCTCCACAGGGCCATGCAGCATCGTTCATTTGAATTAACCGGTGGGGTGAATTTAAAACTGATGTTTAAACTACATTGAACCCCTGGTTAGACTATCACCTCATTTGGAATTAACGTGGCTTCAGTCTGATTTACCTTAATTCACTTTGGCAGTGAAGTTGATGACTTAAATCTTAGAAAAAAGTGTCTGTAAGATGGTATTTTAATGACCTTAGGGACAAATGGACTAGTCCAAGTTATTTTGAGTTAAATAATCTGCTTGAAAAAAGCCAGTTCAGATTCCTCTTTTTTCCTTGAATGTTTCTTTGCAAATAAATCTGTGCAGATAATGGTTTTCTCATCCTATGAAGCTTTCTGAGACTTCAGAATTTTTTCATGTCCCACCACAGGATAAACCCAAACTCTTTTGTAGTGGTTTTGGTTCATTTAGTTGGGATTTTGGGGGGTTTTGCTCTCTCTTCCCTTCCTCACCCTGAACAAACAAACAAAAACTGTCTCCCTCTGGAAAAGAGTTAGCTGACTAAAATAGCAAAGAGATCAGCTGGGGAGGGAGCCACTAGCCCCGTGAAGTCAACCCAGGCTTACGATGATCTTTCAACTTTTTATGATTATGAATGAAGTGGTAAGACCCCAAAACACCATCATCCTAGTCTGAGACCTGGTCATACTTATTCCAAGACATATATACTCTATATTAGCAGCTGTTCTGAGCTGAAAGCATCTACATTTGATCAGAAATTCCATCATCAAGCTGGGAAACCCACCTTTATTGAATATTTGGGTTTGTTTTATTTTACAATGATGCTTTCTTGTAAAAAGATGCGTGGGGGGAAGGTTGTAACAGCAACATTTTCTAATAACAACACTTTTATTCAACAATCCTGTCTGTCTGCAAGCTACTGTTCCCTGGTCTGTGCCCTTTGTATGCTGCTACTGCCTGTCTCAAGGGCTGTGCTTACATATCTGCTTTTTTTTTTGTCCCTTCGTGTTGCACAACCTAAACAATCCCACTCTCTGGGAGGTTTAGAAAATACCATATCCAAGGGGCTCTACTGTCACAGTCTCCAACTGACCTGGACCTAAAGGAAGAATGTAACAAAAGTCCAAGGAAACCCAAGATAAGGAACTAAGTAATGTTGAGTGAGTCTAGACAAAGTTCATCTGAATTCTTAGGCTTGTTTAAGATTGTTAGGCTTAGCACTTGAAGAATCTCATTCCTAAATTGCCGCTGATTTTTGCAGGACTGATGCACCCAAAAGGGAGTTTATTTCTTATAGCAAGGTTATTCCTGTCAAGGCCCATGTAACCAAAAGAACTTAATGCCAAGGCTTTAGCATGAGGTTTAGGCCATAAATGAAGAGAAGTAATGTAGAGTCCAATAGTCAAACTTATTTTGCTAACTACAATGATGAAGGAAAAGAACTTGTGAGGGTTTTAATTCAAAACTTGAATCTGAGAGTAACAGTAACAAAAACAACATATCCAGTAAAATTCATGGCAACTTATGCCAAGTTGCTGATGTAGCCTGGTGAATGAGGTTGTAGAAGCTCAGCTTCTCCTCGCAGTGTGTGTAAGGAAATGAAGGTGTAAGCAAGCACGTCTAAGAAGTGGCTTCTCAATGAAGATGCCCAAGGAGAGCAGCTTGCCAAAGCCAATAGCCTGGTTAGGTGAGAGGTCATTAGAGGTCAGATGAGAACAGACAGCAGGACAGCACTGTAGGTTTGTGATTTGGGGTTATTTGGATTGTTATCTTGAGAAAGAAGCGTTACTGCAGCATCACTGCTTTGAACTGGTGGGTCTTTGTCAACAAGATTGAGAAATAACTAATCACTACTCTGAAACTAGTTTAGTGACAGAGCTACAAATGGTCCCAGCAAAGGAAATCAGTCAGAAATTTGATCAGCTCACACTTCTGCCTGTTTTGGGGAAGGTAACAGTGCCTTGTATCCAGCAATACCCCAACCATGTTGATCAGAGCTCTGACTTTTCGTGTAGAGGAGGAGTTTGCAAAACAATGTGGATTTAACGAGGCACCTTAATGCTGTTGCTCTAATCAAGTCCAGCTGCAGCTTCCCCAAGGAGTAACACCTGTGTGGTGTATCTTTACATAGTACCCCTTGGTGTTCTGGGATAAAGCCCCTTCTGCATCTTGAGCTTTAGGAATATGGGTCCAAAAAAAAGACCAAGGCAACTGTGCAAGGGTGACTTAACCAAAAAGCACCTACATCCACAGTGAGGGGTTCAGCCAGCCAAGAACTTTTCAGGGATACAAGCGCATTTACATTATGTCACATTGCACCACGTCCCCACTCAGTCATCTTCTAAATTAGCCTATGACTGCATCCAGCTGTGCGTTTTTCTGTGATTTTTTCACTGGAAGAGGAGTCTTTGGGTCACTGAAAATTCCACTAGAATAGTGCATGAGAGTGCCTGTACTTGAGGGGGAACCCACAGGATCCCAGCAGGGGTTAGTAAAGGGGAACTTGTTTGGATAGCTGGGGCAATTGCTTATTCAATGCATTCCTCTGTGTCCATGACCAGTTTGCAGTGTGCTCTTAGACCCTTAGTAAACTTGATGTGGAATCAGGAATAGAAACAAGACTGGAATTACCAAATAGGTCAGGGAGGGTAAAATTTCAATATGCTTACATTACTGGAGAACACATGAAGAGATGGGACAATATTCATGAGACAGAATCAACAAATTAAGAGCCAAATTAACAACGTAAAATATTTTTTTCTTTCTTGTTTTTTTAAAGGAACATTTGGAGCCAAACTTCTAGGAAGGACTGCAGAGAATTAGCCTTGCAATTCCTGCTAATAGGAGTCTGGAGACCCTTCCATATGTACTCTCATCTTCTCCCCCCGGTCTATGCTGAAAACCTACCCTCTCAGGGTTGTCTGAATGCTGCTAACAGGAAGACAGCTAAACATTTGTCTTACAGCAAGGACAGAAAGAAAAATGAACCAGAGTTTTTCTTCTCCTCCCCATAAAACTTCAACATTCATACTCTGAGTGAATGCAGACAGCCCTGGGACCTGTATAAAAGACTAGCAACTGGCTGTAAGCACCATAACTTAGAGCACATTCCACACTAAAATGGGGAGAACTTGGGAATAACAGAAATAGAATAATAGAAAGTGCCTCATTGAGCAAATTCCCAGCACCCAGCTCAGGGAGAGGTGAAAAGTAAAGGCAATTAATTGAAGAGGATGGATTGAGATCTCTCTGGCCAGATGCGGGAAGAGAAAATGTAAGGAGAGAATGGGAGTGTGTAAAAGCAGTTGATGCCTTCCAGTAAATCTTGCAACGTTTGCTCATCAGGAGCAGTGCTGTTCCGCACAGACTGCTGTTGTCTGTGACCTCCCCCTTTCTCTTGGTGCTTCCTGCCGGGGATGCTCACTGAATGAGCTCTTTTGTTTTCCATTGGCTTATGCTCAGGGAGGAAAGCAAACATATGGGGAAGGAAAAAGAGAGGAGTATTTTGAGCTTTAAGGCAAAAGTAGCACATGTAGTATCCTATTTTCTAAGTGGTCCAGATGAGACCTCTCCTGGGTGTAAAATATTTGCCCAGGTTTACTTACATCTCAGGTGTTTGCCCGTTCCATATCCAACTGTTTGTGTGCCTCTGCAAGCACAACTGAGTGACCTTTGGAGTGCGGTCATGAATCTTAACCCTCTGCAATTTGAGCTCATGGAACTTGAAACCCATCATCTGAAAACCTGGTACTTTCATATCAGCTGCGGCTTCTTGGGAACCCATAGAACGCACAGATTTAGGGCATCAGATCCAAACTTCTCTGAATTTCTAGAAGGAAGGTTTGGATTCAAGGCTGTGGAAGAGTGACTGTAGCTTATAAAGAGCATGTACTTAAAGATCAAAAAGGCATCAGTGTCCTGTGGGTGACCATTCACTTTCCCGTATGCCACTGAGTTGGGAGAAGAGAGAGACTATTCCCAGATTCTGTGGAAATTTTGCTATGAATCTGAGAAAAGATGCTGTGTTGGGTCTGGCTGAGATGGAGTTAATTTTTCCGCATATCAGCCCTCATAGTGCTGTGCTTTGTATTGGTCGCTAGAAAGGTGTTGATAACACACCAGTGTTTTGGCTGCAGCTGAGCAGAGCTCCACAGCATCAGGGCTGTCTCTCCAACATTCCCCCCTCACCAGGAGGCTGGGGGTGGGCAAGATCTTGGGAGGGGCCATAGCCAGGACAGCTGACCCAAACTGACCAAAGGGATATTCCATACCGTATGATGCCTGCTCAGCAATAAAAGTTAAGAGAAAGGAGGAGGGGGGGGGGGGGGGGGGGGGGCGGGGGGCATTTGTTATTACAGTGTCTGTCTCCTGGAGCAACTGCTATGCATACTGAAGCCCTGCTTCCCGGGAAGTGGCTGGATGGGAAGTAGAGAATATATCTTTTGTTTTTCTTTGCTTTCGTGCACAGCCTTTGCTTTTGCTTCGCTAAACTGCCTTTATCTTGACCCACGATTTTTTTTCCATTTTCTTCCCCCTTCTCCTGCTGAGGAGGGGGAGTGACAGAGTGGCTTGGTGGGCACCTGGCGTCCAGCCAAGGTCAACCCACCACAGACGCTCAGATTCTGCCTAATCATGTAACAAATTTTCCAAAATTGTTCTCACAAGTTTTGTAACTGTTCACCAAAATCTGATTCTGTCTTTGGTTTTTCCTTTCCTGTGAGTGTATATTAACCTGAAGAGCTTAAATCCAATAGCCCCTGCTAGGGAATCCCTCTAATAATTACACGGTCCTACAAAGGAGACTATCCCTTCCTCCTGAATACGTTCCCAATGTTTTCCCAGCATTGTTTGTAAGTCACTTTCTTTACCAGAAAAATCACTGCAATTTGTTTAAGAGCTCCTTCTCGAACTCCCTGATTTGCTAAATAAGAACAATTAAAGGTGTGTCTGTATAGCCTGCTTGTGCCCTCTCCCTTCATAAATAAAAATACTTTAAGCCAGGTTTCTATAGGAAAGTTGCAATACAGACTTTTGCACCCTGCAGTCAGAGACCATGCAAACAAATAAGATCTCTCAGGCTATCATCACCTCTAGGTAAAATTATAATGACTGAATTATATCCAATTTACTCAAAGGCAATGTTAGTTGGAAAGATGAAAAGAGTTTATTTTTGTCTTTTGCTTTTTTTATTTAAGCTTTTTCAAAGAATAAATCTTTATTTGGGGGAGGTGGAAATTCCTTCTAGCACTTGGTTCAGAAGACAGAAGGGAAAAAACCACCTTGTCTATTTTTATTTTTAAATAATTAATGTGGTTTAATTGGTCACTTCACAGGAATGCTTCAGCCTGTTTGATGCTGACGAAATTGTGGTGAGGTTAAAGAAAAGAGGAGGTTCAGTGCTTACACAAACTGTCCAGTTTCTAAGGCATCTGGTGCTGGTATGAAAATTAAATATGGCTATCATGCATCACACATGATGTGGCCCAGTTTTGCTGTTGTGAATCCAGATGCTATAAACCAGCCACATGAATGGTCCTGAAAGCTGATTAAGCATCACTTAGTGAGCCCAAATCCAATGAAGAAAACCATGACCTTATCAGAGCAGGAGCCAGGCATATCTCCTATTGTCTTTTCTAAGCTCCTTGTGAGAAAGGACTGGTGTTGGGGATTTCATTGGGCAGAAAGAGGACGCACCATTGCCTAAACATGTGAAAATGCATCTTTTTGTGTCATTTATACCTTGAGAGTAGCATCATGAGACAGAGTCATTGAAGAGTGAGGGAAAACATGGGAAAGGTGTATCTAGCACAGCCAGGTTGCAGGGTGGTGGGTCTGACAGACTGGTGTCCAGATGTGAGATGTGAGCCTTCTTCTCATGGGGGTGTGATGCAGCTGTGCACCATTAGGCTTGCCTGTGAATGCGTGCCCAAAGCCAGGAACACTTATACCCCAGCAGCAGAGTCTGGTGGTTGAACACCTCCAGATGGATCATTTAAGTAAATTCCTTCCAGTTGAGACTTGACCTGGGCCAGGTTTTAAAGACTTTCTTGCGTAAGAACAGTTTGCAAGCACAAATGTGTGTTTGGGGCATACTGTGTTGGATGCACATGCGCTCTGCTTGAACACATGGGACTTTTCAGGGCAAGACCTTTTAATTGCTGTATTTCCTTCTAATGGGTCTGTCGCTTCCCAAGTAGCATTTGCATCTGTCCTACAAACTCTCGGCCAGAGTCCTGTTCTGAAACAATATGCTTGTTGCAGGGCTAGAGTCTCTTCTCAGACAATAAGCCAACAAGTCCTGAGTGCTTTTTAGACCATGCACCATTGTGTACCAAAAGGTGACTGATGCCTCCACAGTCCTTGAGGTGATTTAGTGAGCTGGAAGGCAGGAATAGGTGCAATCTGAAGCTTGTCTGTAAGGAAGCCAAGCGGGTGAAAGGGAGAACCTTATCCTCCTGGTTGCTCTCTGGGCTCCAGCACAAAAGCAGTGCAGATATAGCCAAAACAGGATGGGGAACAATCTGAAACTGAAAGCTGCCCACCGCCCAGTGTGGAATGAGAAGCTGCCTAAGATACCAAGATGGGATATCTGCAGTCCCATCAGCACCAAGAGAAGCTGAACCAGACCTCAACCCATCATTTGTCTGACCTAATAGAAACCTGAGGGAATTAGCACTTAATATGCTCTTCAGAGTCATTTCAGGCTGTTACTCCTGATCTCAGCATCTTTTTCTTTAGTTCATGTTTTCCTTTACAATGTTGTCAGTAAGAATCTACTCATGGCAGTATCCTTTTGTCCGGCTAGGATATCCTGAAAGGCTTCTGCGGTTTAAGTAGGTAGTAAATTGCTGTGATATTCAAAGGCAATTTTTCATCAGTAATGTCTTTTTTCCTCATCTTTATGTCTCACTTTTTTACCATCAGTATTTCTAAGCCTTTCTGTAATCATATGAGACTCGTTTATTTTCTTTGTTGTCGGGTAGATATGGTGGATTTACCTTCAAAAATTTCCTAATTTTCGGACAAGTCCAAGACTGTCCATCAAATTTCACAAAGCTGCTTTTGGGTTCTCAGGTAAAATCTGCTCTTCCACAACTTTCGAATTCCACAGTTTGTTTGTGTTTTACTGCAGAAGGGCCAACAAAATAAAGAACCAAGCCAACAAACAGAAATACACCACTACCCCCCAAACAACCTTCCCGGTGATATTCCTGGAGATGAATAGCATCCAAGCCTCTGGTCCTCTAGTCTCTGTTTAAAAGAGCAGTAGGCTCAAACGCAGTTGTCAGCTTTACTCTGCTGCAGTGACAGCTGAGGGATTTCATGTGGCATCATATTTCTGGTAGCTGGTTCCTGGAGAGTGGACCTGAGCTCCTGAGAGAAATTACTGAACTGTGTGCTTGCTGTGCTGCAGAGACAGCTGTCTGCACAGGAGTGATCCAGATGTGCATCTGCACCCAGACTCCCTGCTCCGTAGGCAGTTGTCTCCCTGGTTTCAGAAGATGAAACCTGGATGCCTCCAAGAAGACCACATTCTGTATACCTATAAACTAAGCGCCTTTTGCCTCATTTTACGGGAAGGCATCACCAACTCTTCTGCGTGGCTCACACGCAGAGTCCCGCGTGGCTGGCACCATGCCCAGCTGCCTCTGACCGGCCATCCAGCGTCAGCCGTGTGGGATGTCCAGCGCTGGCTTCACCCACAGCTGGCCCAGCCAGCCACCTGCTAGGGGTAGGCCTCCCTTCTCCTAATTCTCAGGGCAATGGGCCCTTGCCGCAAAGGTGCTCAAAATCTAACTTGGTGTGTATCCGTCTCTCAAAGGCTAGGAAGGCAAATAACTGTGCTGGCTCAGCTGACGAGTGGTAGCTCTGTTACATGAATACAGCATCATTTTGCGAAAGTGTTGCAGAACAAGAGCTTTCATCCATGGGATCCTTTCAGGACTGCATTGGACTTCGGCTGGTTTTATGCATATGCTATGAACAGAACCCGTCCCTGTTCCAAAAACCGCCTGCTTTTATGCTGCCGTGGTAAAAAAGGATTGTTTTCTTCCTGCAGCTTGATTCAATTTTAAACCCAATTTTTATAGCTCCTATCTGTATAGGCTTCCAGTAAGACTATTCTCATCTGAGCAAAAATTGGTTTGAGGAAGTTTTACCACAAACCCTTAAATACTTTGATATGACAGTATCCATTGCACTGACAAAGTCAAGGTTAAAAATAGAGTTTACAGGCTTAAGTTTGGCATTCAAGTTGACTGCAATATTGCAAAACGATTTAAAGTCAGCAAAATAATGTTTAACATGTCCCGGATCCCAGGTCTCCTTGGAGGAGCAAGAAAAAAAAAAATAAGAAAAAGCTAAACAACCACAACATCAGGTCAGATGGTAATTTACTGCTGCCAAGCCTCCTCCATACAAAATCATTGCAGATGCTTCCTGGTCAGCGACAGTCTAAACAAGCACTGAAACATTTACAGCTGTAAGCCTGCCTGCCTGTTCAAAACAGCCCTCTGGAAGGGAAGGTGCACGGTTTGAGAGGACCCTGACGAAGTTAGGATCCTGTGGCAGGATCAGGGCAAACCTGGAGTGAACAGTTTTGATGAGAAGACTCATGGGTCTTTCGTGTCTTCCTGCAAGGGAGGGTGAGAGTATTTTATTGACACCTTACTGATCCTATTTGCACTGTTGCTTCTAGAGTTTGTAGGGGACTCCCATCAGCTGGCCAGAGGGAAAAGGAGGATTTTATTTCCCATGATTCATACTCCCAATTATGTCTCTTTTTACCCATTTTTCTCCTGGTGCTTTGGGGCTGAGCTGTAGCTAGAGAGGGGTGTGGGACAAGCATCCTGATGCTGCTAGAGGTAGTGAGAGTTTCCCCTGGAGCACAGCAGGTGTGAGGTACTCATGCCATCCAGATTAATCCCATTGCCAGATTTGGCATCCTGAAGGAATTACTTTTTTTTCCCATTGCTCAGCTCTGGCATAGATTACTTTAGAGAGATTTTGCTTTTCTCTGTGAAGTAGGGATATAATCTGTTCTTCAGGACTCTCACCCTAATAAACTCCTTCCTGAAAGTGAAGGAACCAGGAGCACACTCTGCCAGCCCTGAGTGCATGATGGTCCTCGTACCCTTTCAGCATTTTACAACAGGTCTTAAGCTTCAAAAGGGCACACGCAGATGGGAGACAAGCAGCAATCCTGAGGATGCTTTTTAACTACAGGTTTCTACATGGCAGCTTGAGACTGTCGGGGGGTGGGGGGCGGGGGCTACCCAGTGTGCACCCAGTTCTTCTGTCCACAGTGTGTTGTACTTTGGGATGCCTGGCATCACATCATCACTGAAAAGCCTCAGCAAAAATGAGGGTGATGATGTGCTTGAAACTCAGTGACTTTATTAGAGGCTGACTTGGGAGCACTGGCCACTTGCAAGGCTCCCCAGTGCCTCCTATTACAACACTTGCTGCTTTCAGTTGTTTATGATTTTGCCAAAGCTGAATGTTTGGGTTCAGGTTTTCCATGCTGGATGTATGCCTTCAGGCTGAATTGCTTTTTGTTGTTCATTTTCCACCCTCCAAACACCTTTCACATCTAAGTTGACCTGTCAAATATCTAAAGGAAGAAAAGTCATACAGTCCCCGTTTTCCAGGCCTGGGTCTGAGCAATACTGAGGAGAGTATGTCAATAAGCATTGCTCCACAGAAGGAATGAAAGCACTTGGAAAAGGTCAGGAAGGAAGTTCTTGGAGGAGCCAAGAATCGCAATCAGGTTTCTCAAGCCTACGAACTATGTCTTAACTCCCAGGCTATTTGTTCCTCTTCTCCCCTGCTGTAGGATTCATGATTTAAAGGGTAGGATGGGATTGGTGTTCAGGGGAGTCAGAAGCTCTGGGTCAGTTAGGGGATCTTTATTCTACAAAGAGTTTCCCTTGTACCACTTGTGTCAGAAATGTCTCACACCACATATTTCTGTACACTAGCCCCATTCTTATTTGCTGCCCTATAGGCATCTGTGGTAACTACTCTCCCTGTTGAATTGCTCAGCGATGAGTCCAGAGAAACAAGAAAAAATAATAAAACCCCTTTCACAGGAAAGAGTGACTTGGCAGCAGGTAGGGGACAAAAACAGAAAAAGGAGAGTAGAGTGAGGACAGCAGAGCAGAGCCCCCACGCAGCATCTAACCTCTCCATGAAGACATCCAAGGTGTCTGTCAGTACTGCCCAGTGGTGTTTAGTCTGCGTCAGGAAAATTGATAAGATAGACCCCACGGTTGCCCTGTTTTTTCCTCCTCCCTACTCTGGGGATGGCCAGCTCGGACCTGGCCTTGCAGTTCTTGAAGGAAGGATCCTGTGACTCCCCAGGAATGGGGTAGAGGAAAAAAACACATCCAGAACTTCAGTGGAAGGTCTCAGGGAGCTTCATGGGACCTACAAAAACCCTTTTGTGATACAACTGGGGTCTCAGCCACCCACACAACTAGATGGAGGGCTTTGGGCATGGCAAACTAGCTGCTGGAAAGAGGTCCCAAAACCTTGGGGGTTTCAGAAGAGATCTCTCTAATGTGTGAGGAAAATGCTGCCAGTTGAAAGGTTTTTCGCATGGGAAAGTTGAGCAAAGCTGGCTGCTTTCTCTCCCAAAAACACAAGGTGTGGTTTGGTTTAGTTTAGCAATCTGTAAGGACTTACCATCCTTTAAAACCAAAGCAGAAGTTCCTCTAGAGGATGATTCAGAGCAGGAGCCTGATTTCTTGTGCTCTGGATCACTAATCTCCCCACTGCATCTGATGGAGATGAAGGCAACTAGACAGATACATTACGTGTCTGTAGCTGGATGCTGGGATGTGAATGCTCCATGTAGATTATGTAGGCCCTGTTCTAATACACTTCCCACCAGACTCTGCTCTTCTTGAGGCTGTAGTGCCTTTCTCCTTCATGCTCTCAAAAGTGATTGTAATTCACACATAGATGAAGAATAGAGGCAGGCAGCCAGCTCAGTTGTTTCAGACACATTAAATCAACCCTTTTCGTAGAGTCATCTCATTATTATTACGGTCAGGAAGCCTTGAGGACTCAAGGTCCATTGCACAAGGATACCTGAGTCTGTACACCACTGCACAAAGCAAGGAGGCTTTGGAAGGAACAAGGGATTGCCCTTAAGAAACCAGTGCAGATGACTATCTATCTTACGTGAGTTGCAGTCTCTGGCTAGTGTCTTTTGCCTGGTACACCAGGTCTGAGGGGGTGTGGGATACAGGTCCCTGTGATCTAGTGCTGATATTGCACCAGCAGCCATGAGGAAAGCTTCAGCCTAGCTCCTAGTCAGAGTCACCCAGCGCAAACTGCTGCCAGTGAAGGAGACAGTCCTGCTGCAGCCACATGATAATTAAGACTGGAAAGCTCAGCCAACTGAAACTGAACTGCTTTTATACTTCTACTAGCTTTCAACCAGATCAGTTCCCTGACCCCATTCATCATGAGACCACAGGGATGCCACTGCTGCTATAAGAGCAGAGAAGTGAATGGGAGAAATGTGGGGTAGGTGGATTTACCCTTGCAGATTAATGCTGGCTTTGCTCACCCTGACTCAGGGTAGTAGTCACAGACAGACACATCTCTGTGATGTGCTCTGGCTCCAGAACAATATACTTCTGTGAAATTTCCTTATTTTGAAAGTACACCAATGAGCTCTAGTTCGAATTTAAAGTAATATATAAATCACATCAGATTTTGGCTTAAAATACAATGCCTTACCAAAAAAAAATAAAAAAAGGTATATGTATGTTCACTAATCCAGCCAAGAACTGTAATAAACTGTCAACATCAGTCTTGTTCACTTCATTTTGGGGTCTTGCTAGTCCTTGCAGAAAGGTTCTTCAGCTATGATCTCCAGGCTGGTGGTCTGTGGAGATTTTTCTGTTCCTGTGATTCTGTTTTTTCTATCTGAATCTGATAAACCTCATTAAAAGAAGTCAGTACCCTATGGGATGAAATGTCAGGCCTGTCTTCATGAAATATTGTGCTCTGAATTGACCCAACGCAAGCCAGCTCCATGTGGGAAGTAATGCAGTCATTGTAGTGCATTGCTGAGCCCAGCTAATAAGCGCTTTTGAGAAGTAGGTTATATTAGTTGTCACTCAGCACCTTGTGATTGCATTTCCATGGCTGTTGGACCAGTTTGGACTGTGGGCAAAACATGTCCTGCCTGCTTGCAAAAGACTGTGTGGATCTACGTGCATGTATATCTAATCATATAAGTGAATTCTCTAGGTGACATGAAAATCCTTGTGCAGAGTACAGGAAGGATATAAGAAGCTATATCATCCTTGCTTTCCAGAAGTGCTGGGGTCACTTTGAATAGAAATCTGAACATGGGAAATTTGCCTGAGGGAAGGCAGGGACAAGTCAGGGTATTTCAGACATACACAAGTAATATAAAACAGCAGGAAAGCCATAAAGATTTACTGACAGGGTGTCCTCTGTTCCCAGGTAAAGGAAAACAAGTACTTCCACAAGAAAAGGAGGAGGCAGGGGAAAAGTATAATTCTTGCTGTAAATTTCACTTAAATTAGGAGTGCAATATAGAGACAGCACATGTGGCAGCTCAGCTTGGTTTTCACAGTCCCGTACCTTGTTTGTTTGGGTTTGGTGGGGTTTTTTTTCTAAGATGCTCTTCTCTCCTGAGCCATCCATACCCTAAACACCCCTGTGTCATGGTGTTTGCTGTGTTAATCAGTAGTTGCCATGCCACATGTTTATGCCTGCTTCCTGCCCTCTGCGCCAAGCTCGCCTTGGTTTTGCTGCTACACCATTTCAGCCTTCACTCAGCTACACCAGCTTTTGCCAGTACAACTTGTCATCAGCTCTAAGGTCAGTTCCTCACCGACATCCCGTTCACACGTCATCAGGCAGCCATGGGCTCTGAGCTAAATCCAACCCTACAAAAGAAAGGGCTTAGCAGCACTATAAAAATTAAAGAGGTGCCTTTGTTTGTGTTCATCACCTCCCAGGTGATACTCTATTGAAACAAGCAGTTCCTAGTCTGAGGCTTGTGCCCGTCATGAGCGCTACGTGGCAGGCAGATCTAGTCCAGGAGGCAATCAGCATGGAGCGAGAAGTCCACAGTGGCAGCTGCTATTGCAAGAGACAACTTTTTGTTCAGGTTTTTTCTTACAGCAGGCTGTGGCCATCCAGTGATATTTCATTTACCAGTTCTTAATTGTCTTGGGAATGTTTCAGACAGGTGCAGTTGGCTGCCAAAGAAGACACCAAAGCGATTCTATCCTTGCCAAGGTTTGAGTCCATCCCAGCAGACTTGATGTGTGGCTCAGAGTGAACGGCACGTTTTGTTTGCCGTTCGCACTGACAAGGGGTTGTGGCCAGCCCAAGCTAATCTCTGACTTGCAGGAGCAGGGAAGGGTACACCGAGAGAAGGCAGTAACAGTGAAAAGATAAAGCACAAGTTTTGGTCATCATCACCAGACTCTCCAGGATGCAGTTTACTGACTGAGGTAGTCTATGGTGATGTTTTCCTCTTGCTCATTCCTACAGGAGAATGTCTGGGTGAGAACAGGCATTCAAATGACCACACAGTACCAAAGGGTTTCAAGTACTCGGAGACAGCAAATGGATTTTACCTCCAGAACACTCCTCCTCTTGGGGTGGAGGGAGACATTCATTTCACCACACAGAGGAGAAACCAAGGACTGCCTCACTGAGATTTTGGGTACAGATTAGGAGCTAAAGTAAGATTTCTCAAGGTGCTGGTCTTCCATCACCTCAGGGCCCACTATCTGCACATCTCCCCTGGTCAGCAGGGAGGTGTCTAACCCCTGCTAATATGCACATGGTTCTGGCAGGGTGCAAATTCCTAATACCAGGACCTCGCAGGTCTGGCTGAAACACGTACCAAGACATGTGGAGAGCGAGTGGGAGTAACAGAGCAGCCATTCCTTTCTCCTTCTCTTTCCTTGAGCCCCAGGTAACAGAGCTCATGGCAGGGCCCCTCAGCTCAAGCCATGAAGGATTTCTCTCTCTTCTGCTGCTTATTTGTGAGCTCCACCACCAGTGGTGCGGACAGTTCCCTCTGGCATGGACAAGTGACTTTTACTCCTTACAGCTTAATCAAACCTCAGATGTGACATCAGCCCTAAAGATGAGGCGTCCATTCTCAGGGCTGAAGACTAGTGACTTTGGCTGTGTGCCCCTCTGGAGGAAGTCCCCACAGATGACCTCCTGCCACCCACCAGCTGTTGAGAGCTCACCAAGCTCTGCACTCAGATGCTGTGCGTGTTTTTGTCATGCAGACCTGTTCATGCCTGCCCTGTGCAGCCCTTTCCATCTGAGTCTGCAGAGTGGACAAGC
The DNA here is from genome assembly GCA_009819775.1 of Phoenicopterus ruber ruber. Lineage (NCBI taxonomy): Eukaryota > Metazoa > Chordata > Aves > Phoenicopteriformes > Phoenicopteridae > Phoenicopterus > Phoenicopterus ruber. The sequence continues at coordinate 26,490,480 of CM020220.1, read as the reverse complement.
AAGTATGACCTTCTGAGTGACCCAATGGTCACATTTGGTGATGCGTCGTGCCACTTGCTCACGTGCCATTGACCAAGTCACCTTAATCTCATGTGGAGGATGAAGAGCAAACAACTTCCTAGTTTCCAGGTTTGTTTGGGACTGACATACACCTGGAAAAGTGTGACTTGAAAACTGCAGCTATCTGAACAAAATACAAGGCCTCAGAACCTGAAGTAGGTGGACCCTGGTGAATCAATCTTCTTTGTTCTCCGCAGAAGGGGGTGGCCTTTTGCTGCTGGCCTACAAGCACCAGTCCGCCATGATGCAAGGGGGTTGTTGCTTCTGTATGTAGTTGTCTGTCACTGCCGAGCTCTCTGTGGGAGTGTGGCTGTAAACGTGCTGAAAAGCCAGCTTGTACTCAGGAAGCACAGGAATGCCTGCAGAATAAATACAATGTAAATTAGACAGGACTGGAGCTCACCAGACTCAGCAGGAGTTATCCCCTTGTCCAAACATCCAGCCAGCAGCTGATGAGCTTCCTTGTGTGCTCAGCAGTGCTCCTGCCAAGCTGAAAAGATTAAGAAGGAAAACTTGCCCCAGCTGAACAAATAGCTCAAAGGTCTGCCTGAGGCTCAGTAGACGATTGGGGCGGCATGGTTAGGCATTAGTTTCTGTAGCCTGAGAGACAAATGCAACTAGCATCACATCCAGCAGCAGCTGCCACACTAGCCTGCAGGACCTGCAACACACCTGAAATTGTGCCCGCTGGAAAAGGTCTTCACTCAGCAGGCGAGAGTAAGGTTGAATTCCAAACACACAAATTCCGATACCATCCACTCTTAGTCGTGCTGTCCTTTTAACCACAAAAAGAGATACCTGGGAAACCAAATGCCTCCTGCCTTCCTTGTCCCTGCCCAAGCATAGGAACAGAACTAATCTGCAAAAGAGACATCACGTCTTCCAGAAAGGTTGACAATCTTGCATGTTTCAGCACTGCTGCTGAGCCCAGGAGTCAAGTTCTTCTTGGCTTATCTCCCCTAGGATGGTTGATGGCTCAGCAGGGACTGCAAATCTATGGCTTCCAGCTAGTGAAGCACCGCTCAAAAACATCTTCTAATTTACAGCCAAGCATTTATGCAAACACCATAAATCCAGGGATGATCCGCAGGGACTAGTGTAATCATACATTAAGAATAACAGAGCATTATGAAACACTCATGACAGGTTCAGCCCCACCTGCCTTAAATCACCTTTAATGGTCTTGGCCTCATCTTAGTCCTCAACTGAAATTAAACCTGCTGTCACACTACTTTTTCTGAGTGCCTGCTGCACCTGAACTCATCACCAGAGACTGACAGCAGGGAAGAGAGGGGGCTGGAGAACCCAATGAATGTTATCATCACAGAGGGAACTTTTAATAGGTTTTCCATCATAGCCATAAACTGAATGATCCAGGGACTTTTATGATGATCTCCCTATGGTGTCCCAAAGGATAGAAAATAAAACACATTTTTATTAAGCCTCTTGAAAGATGTAACCACTCATTTTTTCTCTGATGGAACCCTACAGATGGGAGACTTAACAACTACCATGCTTTCTGAATGCAAGAAAGTCTGTTGGGTGGTCAAACTGAATGTTACTGTCAAGGCTTAACACCAGGACACCCCAAAAAAATGTAGACAGGGTTTGGCACCCTCTAGACCCTTCAAGGTAGGTTTTGCGAGTTAAGCCTGTATCCTGGAGTTAAGCCATGCCTTTAAGAAAAATTGGGGTGGTCATTCCCGTTCTCCCTGACAAAGGAACTAGAAACGTGTAGGTCTTTGCTTGCTGACACTTGACATAAGCAACTGTGACTTCACCCTGCTTTCCTCTGCAACTCTACTTTCACCAGAAATCGCTCACAACACTACGCTGCTTGGGTTGCTGTCTGCCTGCACTTGCTCACTAGACATTAAAATTAGACCTAGCAATGATTCTTCAGAAATCACTGACTCTGGAGGGACAGGTCGATTTTCTACTGACCAAGTAGAAACCACAGATTTTTGTTCATGGGAATGGTATGTGACAGGAACCCAGTGGAAAGTAGTGTTGGGTCTCCAGGAAGCCTTTTTGTGCTGTCCTCAAAGGAGGCAGAGAAGTCCAAAGTCTAAAGGGAAAGCTCCTCACATGAGATGAAGGACCGTCACAGCTGATATTTTCGGGTGAGATTTTGGGAACAAGAAACAAACAGAAGTCTAACTGCTGTAAAGCATTTCATGAGCCTGGATTCAGCATGTCATCTCTGAGATGCTTAAAAACGAGGTACCCGTGTTATGACTGTTATCCAATGGGGATCCCTACCTGGACTGTGGAGTGACACTAGCATTTCAAAATTTGGTCTGTTTTAGATCTGTATCTCTTAGGAAGCACCCCTCCTTTGCTCTCAAATATATGCACAGAGTGTCTACAGTGACTCTACTCCTAACATGAGCACCCAGAGTTAGAGGAGGATCAATCTGGACACTTAGATGTGTTTTCCTATCCCCAGTCTTGAGGAGTTTCCATCAGAGTGTCTACAACCCATCTTAACAGTCATCTTGTTATCAGTGTCCCTATGTGAGAAACAGTAAAAAAACATTATCCATGGACACCAAGAGAATTACAGTTGCAGAACGCAGAAAGCAGGGCAGTGGTTTTGCAGCTAAATATATAGCCCTCGAGGATAGAAGGTGATTTAAAGGGACCTATAAATATCCAGGCACTTGTCACTGAGGATGGTTTAAATGTGTCGCCTCTGATGCCTTCAACAAATCACATGAACAGGGAGGTTACACAAACAAAAGTAAATGGAAAAGTGTTTTATTAATCAGATACTGTGAAAAAGCCTCTGACATGGCAGAAAGTTAAGATTACAAAGTTTGAAAATACTGACTTGGCAAAAAGAGAAAAAAATGGTAATTTTCTCCAACTGTGCAGTTCTTTTTCTTTGTCCTGGCATAAAGCCACAAGGTGCATAAATCTTTGGAGGCATCTCCTAGTACACACATAGCTTCTGGACTAAGAATGGTGTAAGTGCATCTTAAATAACAGAAGTGCCCGTTGCTCTACTACACAGAGGTAGTAGAGGTACCACCAGGGTACAGAGGTGTCAGCGATGAGAATGGACTCCAGGAAGGAAGGACGCTGTAGCAGTAACTTAGGGTCACTGTGAGCAGCTCCCTGTGTGAAGGCTGTTGAAGTGCACATGCCTTGACTGTCACTGCTCACAGATATCTGTCTAATTTGTCCTTATAAGCCTTCAGCTATGGAGACACCCCGACTTACCAGGCAGGCAGTTCAGAGCTTCACTGCCATTGCTGTTTTCCCAGTGCAACGCTGACATTTCCCTTGCCTGTTTAAGCCTGCAGTTTCTTTTCTTGCTCACCATAGACCCCGAGAGCTGTTTATCATCTTCCTCTATATCCATTCCTCTTTAAAACATGAAGACAGAGAGCGTGTTGAACACTGTAAAGTTTTCAGTCCTTCCTTTAGAGTTGTCTAGACTTCTGGTCAGCCTCTTCTTTTTCCTCTGGATCTCACCAGTTGCTTTGTCCCTGTTTTCAAGTGTGATGCCCATAAAAGGACACTGTACTTCAGTTACAACTTTATTGATGCTGAGTTGGAGATTATTGTTTTGGACACCTTGCAAAGCAGTGTTCCCCTTCATGCATCCATTTTTCATAGCAGACTGAAATCCTGTCTCCCATTTTGTCTGGACTCCCCCCCCACCCCAAATTCATACTGGGGAATGCAGAACTGCTGCCTTGCCATTTATTCCCCATCTTGTGTATTCCCCATTTAAGCTATTGAATATCCTTTCATAAGCAGATAGTTTTATGCCTGTCTTTGTGGAAGGAAATCACATTTAATTCAGTCTGCTGCTCCAACTGGAAAAGACCTCTGCAAATTCCTATCCAAGTCTCCATCTCATCATTGACAGTTGTGTTAGAGTTTTCAAATCCTCAAGGTTCAAGCTAAACTCACTTTTAACCTTTTGACCATTGCAAAAGAATCTTGAATGTCATGCTCTGTTCTCCAGCTGTCTTCCCATAGACTTAAAAAACATGGCACATTCCCATCATTAAGCATGTCCTTGACTTCCATGGGGTTCAAATCAGTCCCTTCTCTTTAAGAAAATAATAATTTAAAGGATCCTCTGTGTCTGTTATTGAACCATGCTGGACAACTTCTTTTCCTTTTCCGAATAGTAAATGAATATTTAAAGAGTATCCTGCTACTTCCAGTATGTTGTGTGCAGTTATTATGGACTATAGATCAAACTTAATGATTCCTGATAAATATCTTAAGTTCTCCTGGCTGCTTACATGACAGTAATAAAATTGCCAGGCAAAGGTATCTGGCAAGAATTGCTTCAGTTCCTGACCTCATGACTCATGAATCTGCATACAGCTGCCTCTTTCCCCCATCAAATGCAAACCGTAGAGACCTGAGAGATGATTGTACATACTTGAACATGCTAAATTCCCGGTAGAATAGCCACACACACACACACACACACCCCCCCAACATCAGAGCACTTTGCCCATGCTTTGAAGGAATCGCTTCCTTAAAATGCCTCTGGTTTAAAGCAAAAGATGAGTTCACCCCTGTGGCCCAGTCCTGGCCCTCGTTCTCTGCTGAGGCTGACACTTTATACACAAGATGATGTCTTCCAAAGGCTATAAGGTTGCAAGAGCTTCTTGAATTGTCCTTCATGATATACCCACACTTCATGTACACTGTGCCCCCTTCAATGGACACGTGCAGTCACTTGCCGACAGAGCCGGGTTCTGTCTGACTCCTTCTTCTTTAGGTACTTCTGGACCAAAGTATTTGTGGCTCACTGACCTCCCAAGCCAAGATGTCATTTTTTGATAAAGCCCTTTGATGGATTTTCCTCCTGTGAATTTGTCTAGATTTTTTTTGAACCCCAATAAACTTTCCGCAACCACAGAAACCTGCAGCAAGAAGTTCCACAGCTGAATTGCAAAATGTGCAGAAAAGTATCTTGTCTTCCTGTCTTTGACCTGCCACTTAGTTTCTTCTGGTGTCCCCTAGTTCTTGAATAGGAAGAGACAGTGGGAAATCATTCCCTATCCATCCTTTCAAAGACATTCATAACTCTACAGATTTCTACTATACATATCCTTGATTACCTTTTTTCTGGGGATCTCATTAGCTTTGTACAAATGGGCAAATTGCTCCCTTTCTACTTCTACTTTCATCACAACAATTTCTGTGACGAACACATGTCCCCCAGAAATGAACTGAGAACCATCAGCCATATTGTATGTCATCAAATGGTCACTTCAGTCATTACCAATGTGTGCTGGATTTGGACTGTCTCCTTAGATCAGTAAATGGTTAAACACCTGCAGAAGGATGTGGCAGAACTGCTAAGCACCAGTTGTTTCCCGTTCCCAGCAGTGCGAAAGGCCTCAAATTCCTCATCAAGTGACCAGGGTTGTGAGTTATCATGTCTCTCCTCCGTTGGGGCAACCGCCTACATCCCTTCTCTTTCCCTGTGGCAAACACACAGTGATTCATTGTAGCTTAGTCTGAAGTGTTAAATTACATTATTCTGCATTTGCCCAGGGATAAATTGACTCAGCATTTAGGCTAAGCATTTACTGTAAGGTTTGCATCCAGACAATTACCTCAGCTTAGCTGATGCTTGGTAACTTGTTAAGCCACAGTGTCTTAATTACAAGTCTGAGACCTAAGGCTCTCTAAGACAGACTGGGATTTTAAGATAACGTTGGCTTCTATTTTGGAAGATTGGAATAAATTCCAGGGCAAAACTATTCTAAAACAAAGCTCCGCATTACAATCTCCCATCATGTAGTCAGAAGAGTTTTGTATAGAAAACAGGAGTTGCAGCCGTTTCTTTTCTAATCCAAACTGTCCACCAAATACAGAAATAAGATGAAAAATTACCCTTGGCATAGCTAATTGCAATTAGAGACTTTTGAAAATTCAAGTACTCATTCCCCACTTTAAACACAATTCAGCAAAGTGTTTAAGCTCTGACTTGAATGGGATGACTTAAGTGATTAAAATTAACCACGTGCTGAAGCATTTTGCTGAACTAAGACCTAAGGGGGAGAATAATGTCTTAAAACTGTGGCAGTTCTTCATGTGAAAGAACACAGAAGACCCTTGCTCTGGGAACCAAAATTACATTTCTTAGGCATTTTTGATCTCCCGAAACAAAAGACTGCTTAACATGGCCTATGCTGCAGCTTTTGGATATGGATGAGTATCATCCTTTGCAAGCTGCAAAATAACTTCTTAAGGAAAATGTCTTCCCTTAGCAATTAAGAGATAGTACATTACCTTTGATGACTCTGCAATACTGACAGCAATAATTTAACCCAGCTATTTTGCAATTTGGTTTAACATGTTCCCAAAGGTGTGTGCACAACAAGGAATCCTGAACTTATTTTTTGCACTTTGCTTATTAGGATCGATTCTGACAGCAGCATAATCTGAGTAACTTCATCACTTGCTTGAGACTGACATGATATAATTTAGGGTATTTTTTGGCACAGTATAGCTCTTAATACATAGACACTAAAGTCTCTCATGTTATGTACCAAGATGCATTCCCGTATGTTGCCACTGAATCTGTTAATATTCTGTACTTAAACAATGCACAGATACATGGAATAGTTTGAACCAGTCCTTGTGGCTGGGTCATGATGTTTTGGTGGGGTAACATCAGAGAATGTGCTTGCTCCTCCCCAACCATTCACCACGCATAACATGTACATCCATGATTTTTATGACCTTACAAATTCTTCTTTCACTCATTTACCATGGTAAATAGCAGTCATTTACCATGGTCAATGCAACTGCAATACCAAGGAAAGAAACTGGGAAGACTGCAGTACAAATCAGTTCTTGTAAATATTCCAGGCATTCAAGTTAGGCATCAGCTGTGGTTGAAATATGGGGATTTGGGGGTTTTTTGTTTTGCTAGATGATTGCACTGTTTGGGATAATTACTGAAGCATGGCCTTGAAAGAAATGCCTTTACTCTGGATCTGGGAGAACATCCTTGCCAGTTACAGTCCATCAGTTTAAGGGTGACATGTAGAGTCCTGCTTTTGAGAGAGAAAGTGGTAAGGGGAGCATTTTCTTCCCCGCCAACTTTCCTGTGTTTTTTGTGCTCTGTAGTAAAGGCAAGTTGGCTTCCACAGTCCATTTAGTCTGTGTCTTTCTACTAAAATCTCTTCACGGTCCCATTATCAGCAATGAATTAATTCAGGCCAATAATCCACTTGAAGATAAAATTAAACCCTAACAGCACATAAGAGGAGCAGACCTCATGTATCCTGTGTCAAGCTCGTAACTGTGTTGAGCTATCACATAACTATCAGCATGCTATCTAATCTTGACTTAGGCATCAGGCAAAAGAGAACCCAGGCCATTCCTAGATAAACTGTTCCACTGTTAAAAAATGTGCAATTTATTTCTGCCCTCAATTTGTCACTCATTTTACAGTGTCTGGATTATGTAAAGTCTTCATTCTGTAAATCAGAGTCTTGTATTAATAAAGCACTCTAGCGAACAGAGCTGGAAGAAATTCCAAGTGATCCTCTAGCCCATCTCCCTGCCCTAAGGTAAGACCTGCTCTGCCTGTGCCCTTCCTAAGTCCTCATGCAGTGATGAGTGCACCATCTCCCAAGGCCTGTAAGCAAGACCCCTCTTTCCTATGTCAGGTCATAATCCTTCAGGGAGTTTTATGTATTATTTCAACTATTTTGATGGTGTGGTGGCTCTTTACGGAGGAAGCCCTACCTCAGACAGTAGATGCCGCAGCAGCACTGTGCTGTGCTGGGCATCTGTCTTGGGTGTCTAAAGCTGTGGGATTTCCTGCTTGTTGGTCTTTGGGGCTTGCTTGTCTGCCTTCTTACAGAGACACCTCCTCAAGAACCATTCTCCTAAATGGCACCTACATACAAAATGTTTGGAAACCTTCAGCTCGCAACCCCCTCTGCCAGCCGGTGGGCTTCTGGCTCCTGTGGGGACTCCAGTGGTTTTGCCCTGGGTATTGAACTCCATAAACTGCTTCATTTTTAGAAGAGCTGAAAATGCCTGGCACATCCAGCCCTTGTGCACGAGGTCTGGCAAATGCCGCAGATGATGAGGTTTCTCACTCTAAGGAAAACACTGCAATTAACACTACATTAATTAGCAGAAGAAAAAGCAAGTTATTTTCGGAAGTAGGTGCCTGCCCACTCAAAAGCATCCAGGAGACCCATTGTACCCTTCTGCTAACCAAGTCACGTTAGCCTCCCAGACTAACCAGCCCAGAGATGGGGAAAGATCGTTTAAACTGGGGCTACACACTGTGCAGATCCAGATTTTGAGAATCCATTTTCTGGCACCCTGACCCAAAATTCTGCTGGCGTGGAAAAGGAAACCCTGGGATGCCAGTAGAAGCAGAAGCTAAAAAGTAGCAGGGGCTGCCCTGCTTTTTATAATTCTGCTGTCATGGGATAGAAGAACCAAAGCTTCATCACATGCTTGGCTGAGAAATCTAAGTCTGCTTTTAGAAATCCATACTCGGGTCTTTTTTGGACAGATAAAGTCCCTTTGAAGCAGAAAAAAAAAAGTGTTTACAGAACCTGGCTTGTCTAATTTACCCATGTAAGAAGAGGCAGGGCTCTGCCTGATGTCACTTTTCACATCCAGATAAGAGGAGCATGCCAGGGAAGCTTTCTAGCTGTCTGTGCTCAGTGGCATCATAAGGAGGTTTCCTTAGGGAAAAAGATATATAGTATATAAAGGCAAACCACAGGATAATCGATTATAATGGAGGGAGAATGACGCTACACGCTAAAAAAACCCAGAAATGCTAACTGCTTGAGTTTAGTGAGACCTGGTTATGAAGCTGGTTCAGGTGGTGTTTTAATGATTTGATGACCTCTGTGTGAGCTCATCAGAGGTGCAAGTCAGGAGTAACAGCAGTGTTACACTCACGTACCGGTAGCACAAAGCCGGATTGCTGCTGTTCACGAGTCTCGGTGTGGCTGTCGTCTTCCCAGCCACGTTCTGGGTATTGCTGACTCTGTGAGCAGCTCCGGGGACTCGAGAAGGAATAAGTTAATGCTCCTCATTGAGAACTGGGGAGGAATTTTCCGATGGAAGTGTTTGTTGTCGGAAAATGTGGGTTCATCGACAGCTGTACACGTGGCAAGGGTGGACTGACTTCAGTGACACTTTTTTCTTTTTTTTTTTTTTAACAAGGACAGTTTTCAGGTCCAACATGGAATTTTTATTCAAAACCAGAGCAGAAAACAGCAGCTCCAGCGTGCTCATTTCTCCAGTGATTAGCGTGTGAACTTGGAGATGGAAAGCATGGGTTTAAGTCTCTGTTGCATCTGATTTGACTTTCGTGTCCCTGCATCTCCAGCAGGTCCCCTCACTCTGGAGGTGGTTATCTGGGGAGAGGAACATGATCCCTCTTGCTGGGGAGGGCTGTCTCTGTCTTTGTTTTGCTTTGTTTGTTTGTTAAGAATACAGCATTATTTCATGCAGTAAGAGAAAAAGAAAAACAAAGTTCTTGAAATCTCAAGTGATGCCAGGACATATTTTCTACCCAGCTACTTACCATAAATAAAACTCACATTTTATATCTTGGCCATTACAGCTAAATGACTGCCATGATTTTTTTTTTCTTCTTAATAAAATAGAAGCCATGTTAACACACACTCGCTACCAGAAAATTTGGGCTTGTTTCAGTTGGTGCAAAACAGAGATACTGAAATATCAATTTAGAAAGATACACAGGGGGCTTTTTTTTTTCCTGACAAGCTCAATTTTCATTTGGATGGGTTGTCTGCAATCCAGATGGTATCTATGAGGGGGGATGAAGACAGGCACCAGTTTTTTTTCTCTCTTCTTCTTCCAGGAGCCACATTGCAAATAAATTTGAAAAGGGGGCCATTTAGAGAAGACCTGTTTCAGGAGATCCCAGTTTTAATTCTGCAAAGGTGACTAGCACAGCTTTTTTTCCATACAGTTCTTCTAATTTTTCTAAGTTCTCAACTGGACATTAAGTGACTCACCAGCTTTTAGAACATTTTATTTCAGCTGAAACATTTCTCACTGTGCCCTTTGGCAATGGATTTTATGCTGCAATTTTGTCAAAAAGTTTGCATGAGGAACTGCAAGAGTAAGGAAAAAAACCCTTTATGTCTCCATCTATAACTGCCTAGCTCTGCACATCTGGAGAGTACCTGGGGATGGGATCTTTCCTTTTCCTGGCACAGATCTGAGTTTGATCTTATGCTTCCATTGCGTTACACATTTTAATGCATTTCTCTGCATTCTCAGACAGTGATTTTTATGAGTAAATAACATCAACAAGGAATAGCTCAGAATGTCAAGCTCTTGAACTCAGAATTGGGTTGCACAGTGAACAGTGGAGTTCACTGTCACAGAATAAAAGTAACGGGCTTGTGTCTGACAGCACCAAGTTAAATTCCTGCCATGAACATTTTCAGTCTTTGTGATGCCTCTGGAGCTACGATTGGGCTTTGCACATATATACAAATACACTCAACGGTATATTGCTTTTAGTAAGACCCTTTCATTTCCTCTGAGTCCTGGACTCTGTTCACGCCATGACTCATGAGCAAACAGCTTTGCAGAACATATCCTTTGATTTGTAATGCTCCCTGCTGTGCCTCTGCAAGTCTTTTATTTCTTTGCAAAGTTTGCACAGAACACTTTCATAACTACAATCTCCCAAAAGCTGAAATCCATGGGAGCTGTATCCATTACACTAGGGATGCATTTGTCTTGCCGTTTTGGACTTTGAAAATTGGAAGCTTTAAAGCATTCATCATTGAAGGCAAGAACACATACTGTCACTTAGGAGCTCAAATCCTGTTAACTTCCAGTGGAGATTAGGTACTAACGGCAGATTCTTAAACTATGTTTTTTAGATATCTAGCAGCAGTCTGAGGTGCTTAAGCCTCCTTTTTAAATCCAAGCTCTCCAGCTATGTTTGTGCTGCCTCCAGTAGAAGCACTTGAGTTCAGAGCAAGCCAAATGCCTTGAGATGGTGGCACCTGCACTTAAGGTGGGACCCCAAGTCCCAGCCAGGTTTCACCACCTCAGGAATGTATTTACCTGACGGAAAATTCCAAATTCAGCTCAGAAGCCAGACCTGGTCCAGCTTTTTAGCTCAAACTTCTGGCAAGCAAAGGGAGGCTGACAAACCCCATTTTAGCCTCTCCAGACATAGGCATGGTGAAGGGGAATGGCTTCGCTAACACATCAGGTAATAGATAGCCTTAGGTGCTTTCCGTAATGTTCATCCATCTTTTCTCCCCAGCTCCCATTTCAGTGGCATTTGCACATCTAACCCCCCAGCTGCCCTAAGCAAATCTGGTAGTTGCAAACAGCACTGGCAGCAACATATTTTCTCCCATTCTACCCAACCACATCTGAACAATTCATAAATGCTGAGGGATCCAGGCTTTACAATACCTCTGCTGAGAGCAGGCTTGTACTACCTGCTCTTATTGACAGATGGAGAGTTGAATGATGCAATTATTTAGCAGAGGTTGACACAAAAATCTCTAGCTAAGTGGAGATTGATATAAATCATTTTATATTTCCTTGGAAGCCTCCCTCCTTCTCCTCCTTGCCTCAGATTTGAGGGACAACTAAAACGTTGACTGGACAGTGAAAGCTAGATGGGAAATTTTGTCCCAGTCATCTTTTGTTCTCTCTTCTTACAGGACACTTTATCGTGTTGGGGACTTCAAAGGACTGCACCAGATAAGCAGAGAAGAAACATAGATTAGCTGAGACATCAACAAGCATTGGATGAGGTCAATTAAAAGCCAAATTAAACAAATGGAGCTTTCAACTGTGATCCAGACAGGAAGAAGCAGTCAAGTTGCAAGGGTTGGAGATGAAAAGAATTCCAAAGGGCTGATGCGGAACAGGAGCATGGGAGTGGGAAGGGCAAGGGGAGATGGGGAGGGGGGGAGAAGTACTTTCCACCTATTGTCTTCAGACAGGACCAAAACTCATCTGGATCTGTCCTACTTGGAGGAGCTGGAAGGGAAAAGCCCTGGACAAGCTAAGAACCGCTTTGGTGCCTACAGAAAGGAAGGCAAAGCAGAGTCCCGGCGTAGGGGTTGGGGTGAGCGAGGGCGAGGACGAGCTGTGCTGCAGCAAGCAGAGCAGTGGCCTAGCAGTGAGAAGAGACAGGTCTTGTGCCAAGTGGATTCTGGGTCATGTAACCGGAGCCGAGCTGCTGAGTCACTCTGCAGAGCCTTCCAAAAACCACTTTGTCCACCTCCTGCTGCCATGGTCAAAGTCTTGAAACAGGGGTCAGGACAGCCGGGAACCGTGCTGTGAAAACAAGGTGCTGGCTGAATATACCAGAGGTGACCATGTAAAGGGCCTGATGCTGAGCCCACAACAAGGCCCTCTGAGTCAACAGCTGAGTACCCCTGAAAGGCTGGGATAAAAAGACTGGATTTGTCTCATAGTGGAGTTTTTTCAAAAAGTCTTGGCATTTTGCTTTGCCCATCCAATCCACTAATTTGTATGAGAGATCAGACTCAAGCTGTGTAGAAATATTGACATGATAGGACCTCTGAGGAGGTAATATACAGTGCATGGAGCAATAAATACTCTCCTTTTGGGGGGCCGTTGGCAAGTGTGCCTCTAGGTCATACATGTAGAATATGGCAAAGTCTGTCCTATCAGAAGCAAATTCAGGTGAGTTGAAGGACAGGCAGCTCTTTCCCCTGTATGCTCCAGCATCCGTCAGGTTTTGGTCTAAGTTTGTCTTTGTGGCTTCTAGTTCTTGTTCCGCTCTGGTTCTACTATACCAGAGAACTATTTGCTCTCTGGAATATAGTCATCATACAGGTATTTGAAAGTCATGTTTGCTGCTTTATGGATCACCTAATCAGGCAGCATCCATCTGCTCTCTCACTTAGAGCAGGCTTCTCAGATTTTGAGTCAAACAGTGGCTATTTTCTGAATTGTCCTTTCTCTTCTTTAAGGTCTTTTTTGAAGTGTGGACCACTGAAGCAAAAGCTGTCCTTGTAGCAGTGGTAGATGAGAGTGATTTGTAAGCAGGTGATATCTCTCCCCTCGGCTGCCTTTTGCTAACATCTCCTGGGTTTAGTCCCCTGAGCATAAAAAAAAGATACTTTTATTCAAATGACTGTTCCAAACCACTTTCCAGAGTCATTGCTTTCCTTGCTTCGGTCTTCCAGCTCTCAAGTTTGCCATATACTTGTATCCTTGCTTTCTAAATGACAATAATATTAATGATCTCAAAATTACTGTCTTCCAGCCTATGCTTCCATGTGGGCCATCTGACTCCATCAAGAAACTTCAACCTCAAAGACATTATTTTCCCCAATAAACAATGGCAGATTAGAGGAGCTAGAGGCTAAGCAATGCTCTCTTGCCAAGCGAAAAGCTAAAGTGTGATCCCAGTGATTATCTATCATGCTTGGCCAGAAGGTCCAGAGTTTGGAACCAGCTATGGGTACGTGACCACTTACCAAGATCAAGGAACAGAAGAGGAGATGACGAAGGGGCTACAGGATGTAGGAATATGGCAAGCAGTCATACAGGAGAGAGAGTTGTTGCATGATAGGGAATGACAGGGAAGATACTGGGCGCAAATCCACAGGGAAACAGCTTTCATGACTTTCTGTGTCCAGGGGACGTTTCACTTGCCAGGATCAGAACACGGTTTACTTGAACAAACCTTTCCTTGCAAAGCAAACTAGTTCCAGTAAGACACACAGCATTCCTTTTTCTGCCTATTTACCACCATTGCAAAGACCAGAACTTGGAGGCCCCTCCAACCATTTCCCTTCAGTATATCAGTTTATCTTTCTTTTCTTCTTAAGAATCACAGGACAAGCCTGATGTCAAACTCTTCCCTTCAGGCTGATTTCCATCACTCCCAGAATTATGTTCAAACACACATATAGCCCAGTAATTAACACAAACTATCATGAGCTGACATGCACCGCTGTCTGTGTATCAGTATCCTCCATGCCTCCAGAAGATGGATGGATTTAAATAGCATCTTTGAAGACAGCTGAAGCACGTTAATTAGGGATTGACTAACACAGTAAAGCTATTTTTAGCAGTCAATTTATATCTGGTTACCTTGTTACGGGAAGCTTATGCAATGCTAGTAAATTCTTAACTGAGGAGATAGATTGGACACCAAAATTATTTCGCTGTTAACTCTTTGAGCAAAAAGTAATACACTTGACAGAGAGATGATATTTTTTTTCCTTCGGGTGTTGGAGTTGCAAGGGGTTTATTTTTTCCCTCAAGGTTTCCTCTGAAGCTATGCAGGCTACCAATAAAAAAATGGATATTCGTGATGAAACACCTGCCTCCAGGAGCAATTTATTGAAATAAACTTCTAAATCTCACAATCCTCACCAGTGTTTTATGTGACCTAGTAGTACCAGCAGTTTGGGGCGTACATTTTTAAAAGACTGGTATTTTAGCATACATGCACAAAATAAATGTTTCTGGGCAGCAGGGAAGCTTTGGTATGGCCACACTGATCTGAACAGTCCTGGGCTGACAGTCCCAGAAAGTGGATAGCATTTCACAGACAGAAAACACCGGGCAAAGCAAGCTCCCATTAATCTTCTGCCTCTCCAGGGAGGGAAGGAGGATGGAAGAGGAGGCCCAGTTCTAACTTTGTTTTTACCTTTGCAACTCTGCTAAGATTGTCCCTGGATCCAAGTAAGGACAGAGTTTGGCCCACTGACTACTGAGCGGGAGTAGGGGCTGATGCAATTGAACCCATATGCAGAGGCAGCTGGCCAGTAAGACAAACTGTCTTGGGAGCCAGGGCACGCTGCTGTGAAATGCTTGATCCAGCACAGCAAGATGTTTTCCTTCCTTGCAAGCCCTAATATGAGAACAAGGCACACCGAGTATATATAGCTCTGGGGATCTGGATGGAGAGATTTTATGTCCTCAAAAAAAATATAAATAAATAATTTGCTGGACAAAGGGGGACAGCGTTGCCCAGCTTGGAAGGAATCTCTTTTTTTGGAAGGCTCAAGGGAGGGCAAATGGCACCAAGCCACTTCTAAAAATTGATTCGGAGGGCAAAGCATGCACAGGTTTCTAAGCAATGAGTAAGCACCATGACATCAAGAAAAGGTTTTGTCGGTGGGATGAAGAATTCTCACCAGTGATGTGCCTTGGGGATGCAGAGCCAGGTAAATGGTAGAAGCTCCCTGGGGAGAGACTCTTGATCATGATATCACATAACCCTAGAAGATGCAGTTCAGACTTCTCTAGAGAGATAGGGAAGATTGTTTCATAGGATCACAGATAAGGGCAGAACCAAGGTCTGTCTAGTGTCATGTCCTGGTTCAGTCAGCAGCACCAGCTGCCCCAGAAAGGAGTAAATTGTTAGAATCACCCTCATGGGACAAAACAACCCTAGATTCTAAGTTAGGTATTTGTCTGATCTTTAATAATCAAAATTGACCTGCACTAGGTAGCAGTGGGTCTAACGTCCCTTTCAAAATCACAATAATTCATTCCAGTAACTGTGAAAAGATTGTACTCAACAGAAAAAGCAGCAACTTTTGTTTTCCCTTTAATCTTGCTAAATTTTTTTGTAGATACATCCCATGGCAGAGAGTTCTGCAGTTCGCCTATGTACTACGTTAAAAAATAAACATACACACATATTTACTCTGTCCCAGTTCTGAGTTGATGTTGCTACTTAATGTCACTGAAAGGAGGAATCCACCGCTGTTCCCAGACTCCTAGCTCCTTTGTTCTGTGCAGGCGTGGAGGCAGGATCAGTCCCGTACCTCTCCGTGGCAGCAATTACGGTGCTGGAATAGACTCACCTCCCAGTTTCTGGCCTCCAGCTGCGGTGATCAGCTCTGTTTGCCAAGGCAAGCAGCCCTGCCTGCAGCACCTCGCTCCCTCCGTGCCGTGTGCGGGGGTGTGCAAACAACTGACTCACGCAGCCCGTCACCGCCACTAGCGCAGGAGGCACAAGGCTTGATGGCCCTTGCAGCTATTATCTTATCTGCTGGAGCTGATGGATGCTGTTCTTACAAGTGAAGTACCTAATCCTCTTTTATCTCTCCTAAACGCTGGGCCTCCATGTTAGCCTCAGGCAAGTCCAATCCCTGTATTAATTATGGGTTGAATTTTCTTAAAGCCCGTCTTCTTCTTCTGCTCTTTTCTTTTTTTCAGATTCAGTCATTCGTAAGTGAAATCCTGTCACTCACCCTTCCCTCATAACGGGCTCACATCTGTTTCTGTAGTCTCTCGGTATCACAGCAAGCTCTGATTTTGCAACAGTAGGCACATTTGGGGGTCTGAGGGCGTTTTCGGGAGTGGAGGTGGCAGATTAAAGATGCAGAACTTGTGATTAACAAACTGAACAAACCTTCATGGTGGTATCAGACTACAAGCCAAACTCTCAGGGAGCAAACCTCAGCTCCACACCTCCAATCTTGCTTCTCACTTGCTTATACTGGTTCCATTCCACAGTGCTACTGTATTCGCGTGTGCGTCCTGGGGCTTTACATAGCAAAACAAACAAGAAGGAAAAACCAGGTATGTATCTGGCCCAGAAAACACCTCTCCAATGCCCCTTTGCTGTCCTACTCCCAGCAGCTTCAAAAATGAGAGATGGTGAGCACTGGTAGAGGGTTCACAAGCCTGTTAAAGGACTACCATACTACTTTCTCTGTAGCATAGCACAGGTGCAAGTAAGAAAACCTCAGGCATGTACATTTCTTATTTTCCAAATGTAAATCATATCTTTGTAATAACCCCAGCCCAAGCCTATAGCAGCTCCTGAGCATGAATGTCTTTTGCTGTGCTTGCCTCTCTGTCTGCACTGTCAGCATACAGGATCCCTCAGCTTTACACCTCCTCCTGCGTGCTTTCTATCACTTTCCAACCACCCTTGGCGTAACCTCAGAGAGGTCACATCACAGTGCTCACTACAGTAGGGCCATTTGTTCCAGATTTGGGATGGATTCTTGCCAAATTTCCCCCCACCTGCAGAGCAGGCACCCGGGGCCACCTTGGCTGTTCCCAGCTGGAGCTGGATTTCCAAGGGTAACCTTCCCAGGAAGGTTTTGATCAAAGCATCTGGGTTACTGCCTTTCCTCTGTGTCCAAGGTGAAGAAGTTGGAAAGCTTTGAGGCTCTTGAAAATGCCCTCAACCTCTGGAGAAGCAACCCCACCTCTGCTCACCTCCCATGTGCCTGACATGGGCCAGAGTAGAGGAAGCCCTCCTGGGCAGAGGTAGCAGGCCTGATTTCCCCCCATCATTTACCCCTGCAAAAAGACTCACTGGGTTTGGACTATCTGCTGCTTCTACTGTTGAAACAGCCTCAACTTCACCTCCCTCCGCTGGCCACTCTCGCGCTGAGTCATGGCTCTGCACATCCCGGCCCCTTACACACCTGCAGGGAGGTTACGTGAGGCAGAGAGCGTGGCTTGCTCTGCTGCTCTGCCTAGGGGGATGCTCTGGCAGCTCCACGCTGTAGGGTGAGGAACTGGCTGCTAAAAGGAACCATCTCCATGTTGCAACCTGTTCTCCCTCTGACTCACTCCAATGCAAACCAGGTAGGGCAATGTCAAGCAGTTTCTCACCTCAAGGACTCTCCCAGCTGCCTTCTGTAGCCTTCTGCCAGCTGCAGCTGTAGGTATGTATATATATATAGATGTATACACATGTACACAGACACACACACTTATATGTATATAAAGTAAAATCACCACTGATTTTAAAAGGAAAAGTCTGCACACTCAAGCAATTGCCCTAACTGGTAAGTCAAAGGTCTGGTTTGGTGTCATCATCTTTCTTGTCCACAAAACCTCCACTGGAAAAATAATAATTAACCAAAAAGCTATGTGCAGTCCTGCAAATGGGCTTTGCATTTCTACTTTCCACCATTCCTTCCATATGGGGTTGGTTGGTTGGTGTTTACAGATAAGAACATACAAGACCTGCCAAGGTACTCCATCATACCTCTTGGGTCACCCTGAGCAAGCAAAGGATGAGCCCTACCTGTGTCCTGTGTGTCAGGTTTATTGAGGAGCTGGTTCCAGTCCAGCAGAGTCGGCGGCATGTGGGTTGGGAACCTTTTGCACCCAGGAGGTGCATTGCCAGGGGTGCGAGGTGGCCCTGCATCTAAGGCAGGCTGTACACCACAGACTAATAAGGACCTAGGCTTTTAAAATTTATATATTCAGGTCTGAATATGACTTAAAGTTATGATAAATGCTGTCTTTATTAGTTTAGGCGTACTACTGGTAAGCATATCTCATGTGTTATTCCAAATACTTTGATCTTGTCTCTATGCTTGATTTTGGTGTATATATGTATAACATGAGTCTATCTATCCTCCCTCTCCAGAGAACTTCTTAGTGTCATGGTGGAGAGGAACAAGAAGTGTGCAAACCTTTACAACTTTTTATAGAAATCAGGAATATGTTCTTAGTCATCCCCCAGGACAGGCTTTAAGGGAGCACAACCCTTATTAGACGTCAGAAAATCTACATAAGAAGGGACTTTGGGAAAGTCCCAAACACAGATCAGACCAACACAGGTGTGCACTTCTTTAAACAAAACAGAATTCAAGGAGTCTCCCTTACCAAGGCTTCATGTCCTTGAGTTCGCTCATTCCACTGCTCAAAACCTCCTTTATTTTGTTTCCTCCAAAGCTTTGTTTCACGGTTCAGTTCCACTGGGATTGCACTGGTTCTTGAGATGTCAGACCTCAGTTTCAGCCCAGGAGTGCATGTGCCTCAGGTTTTGGAGGGCAGTGCTGACAAACACTCTCAGAATACCCTGGCATTTTACTGAAACAATGCCAAAAAAAAAAAAAAAATCCTCCTCCTCCTCCTCCTCCTCCTCCTCATTTTTGCAGCAGAGATGTTGAGTCCCATACTGTCTATTCTTAATCTGTAGCACCATCTTTTGAGGGGATGCTGCACTCCCAAGCAAACACACTGAGCTCTCCCCAGAGGATCCCCATGGGGCCTTGCTGGCCACAGTCAAAGCTGGCTGAAAACAAATGTGACAGAAGCTGTTTTCCATTGGAAAGGGACATTTCAAGGCAAAACGTTTCTTGGGAACGTGTGACGCTGAGTAAATTTGTGACTGAAAAGCGTCAGGCTGCTACAACAGCAAGAAAGACTTACTTTGTTCCAATTTTCTCAAGTCGTTCAGTCCCAACCTGTTGTCATCCAGCTCACATTTATATTTGGGCAGAGGGTGCCATGTGTATTGATACTTTCTATGCAATATTTACATTGCTATATTTACTGTTTTAGTATAATATTTTGGCATTGCTAAAATGTGTCATTTTGGTGTTTTCAAATGGAAATTTTTATTCTGGGGGGAAAAATAGAGAAATGTTGACCTTTTTGGACTGATTCAGAGCGGAACACAAAGGTCTCAATGCCAGAGTTTTCTGAAGGGCAGAACTTCTCTGTTCCAACCAGCTTTTCCCCTCAAATGCAGAAGATATTCCTCGTCTGTTCTCCCTCCTTATTGTTAATGACATCACCATCCATACAAAGACAGCTTCACTGTCCTGAACCTGTTACGCTTAATAGCAAATAATTGCTTTATGTTACGCTTAAGCTCTGAAGGACTTTGCAGGGAAGCGAGTGAATGTCTGTGTGCAGCGTGTGCCTCCCTTCACTTCATCACAGATTTCAACCAAGGCTGAAGGAAGAGAAGACACAGCAATACTTACAATGATGTGTTAATAACCTGCCATGATAACAGTGCTGTGCATTTAGTGACTCTTTATCCGTACAGTGCTCTGGAGTGAAATATTCACACTCAACAGATAATGGGGAAACTGAAGCATGGGGAAGGGGGGTGATTCTTCTATAGTTACTCTCCAATAGCTTCACTTTTTCCTTTCAAAACTTCATGAAAGGCCATGGAATAAAAGAGGTCTGTTTCAGGGGGGTCATTTCTCATTCCTATTTAGGTAGGCACTGGGTACCAGCTCAGGGGTGCTGCTCTGAACCACCTGCGAAGTACTACACAGTCATGTGGAACGGGTGGTCACCAACCAAGCTGTAGGAGACAGGCAAGGTCACTGGAGCCGTAAGCCAGAGCTTGACATGGTGGAAGCTCATGGATCCCGTGGTGCAGATAGTAATGGAAGCATCTTCCAAATGCTAGCCATGTCTAGAGGGGAATATAAGTGAGGAAAAGGTTTCCACTTTCCCTTTATTTTTATTTCAACGCCTTTTATCTGTCTTGTTTTATAGCTTTACATTGGAAGGAAACCTATTTCCTGGTACGTACAGCAGCCTGAGCGAGCATAGCTTGGCAACGGTGCCTGTTGCTTTAGGGAAGAACAGAGCATATTCTCATTGTGCATGTTTTCCCTTGGAAACATTTCATCCTGTCTATATAATTCTATATATGGCTCCCAGCCATGCCACTACAAGCTGCAAAAACACCAGCTCTTATATACTAACGATGTCAGGCCTATTTAATGACTGGATCCAGGGCCATCAAGAAATTACCTATGATTCTGTAAATGGTCTTCCTCAGGCAGATTTGGGGGGTTTTGGCCCAGCATAGAGAAGGGAGCTATTTTCCCTTTTTGGAGGAGACCCTCAAAATTCTCATTTCTCCTATGCTCATCGCATACCTCCTTTGCTGCTTTTCACAATGGTAAGAAAATTAATTTTGGTGTCCCAGCTAAATTCCAGTATTGGTAATTCTTGCAGTTCTTCCTGCTCTAAAGATTTTCTCGCACCCATCTCAAACAGGTCACAAGGAATGCCTTGGTCCTTCTCCCACAGTGCAAGCTACATGCTTCTCTTGGGTTGAACTGGGTATGCCTGCCCTGAAGGACCTAATTCAGTCCTGTTCTGCTAACAAGCTAAATGGAAATAAAGGGAAGGAATGTCCCTCAGGAGCTGGCCAAGAGAAAAGATTCTTTGGAGTCCTGTCTCAGTAAATTGAAAAACCAAAATGTTACATGTTCAGTTCAGGCCTTGTTTCATGTCTGCCCTAAATTCATGTCCATTTTGCTGTTAATAACCATGTCAATGTTAAAATAGGAAATAGAAAGTTTGCAAACTTTCTTAGTGTTGAAGTCATAGCAACGCTCTCATCTATGTGAGCATGGATTTCATCTCGTGTTCAAAACAGCTGCACTACTACGAGAAGTGCTATTTCTCTGAATACTTTTTGGCCCACATCATCTGAAGTCACTCACAGAGCTGAGACCTTTTATTTGGGTTCTTTACTGCATCACGCTGAGGGCCCTCAGCTCCCAAGGTTAGTAATGTGAACTCCACACTACTCTAGAGGTGATCTCCATAGGAGCTGTTAGCATAGGGAATGATGGCTGTGAACGCAAGGGGGATGTTTCCTCCAGAAATGGGCAGCTTCAGCTCCACCTCTGCCCTTGACACTGCAACCGTTGCTTGACTCATGTCATCCTCAGGCATAGCCTCAAGCGTCTGAGACCTCCTCTCTCTGGCTTCTTTTCTGCTGAGTGGAAGAGTGTTTCGGTTCTGAGGTTAGTCTAATTTTTGGATGTTTTTCAGCTCCTCAACTGATCTGTCTCCCTAAACAGCATGTGCCGCAGAAGCAAGACAAAGGGACCCTTCGAACTTTTCCCTGATGTGCTCGCTGCTGTCTCTTTGGCAGCTCTGCGGATGCCATGCTGTTCTCTAGGACGTGGTGTTTGGCTGAAGAACACCCTGGCAAGAAGGGATGTTGAAAAACAGCAGTAGCAGCAACAGTAGCAACAGATGGGGCTAGCAACCTTTCCCTGGGTGAGTATCAGATCTGTTACTCTTCTCAGCTGTTTGGCGGGTCATTGCTGGGTTACGTATCCAGTGATGTTTGCACTGTGCTCTGGCCCGGCAACGTATATGCCAGATTCCTCTGGTTCTTCTCATTGCTTTGCTTTAGATCAACAGCAGTGTGCTCAAATGCTCAGCAGAGGTTTTGCAGACTCTGAGCTGGAGCAGCCAAAAAATGTAACGTCCTGAAGTTTGAAACAACTTGTTCGTTTCACAGACATGTATGCATATATACTGCGTAATTTCTCATCATTCAGCTTTGGCTCCTGCTGTCTGTAGCCATCAGAAGCCTCTACTTGAAATCCTGTTTTCTCCTGGGCATCATTGGTTGTTATCTCAGGGTTGACTCATTATCTCCCTGGATTGGTTACCAGAGGGCTTTTTTTGACGTGAAATCTTTCTATAGTGGAGTCATGGACTACAAAGCCCAGAAGGACCATTTTGGATCACCTAAAATAACCTCTGAGCTGTTCATGTATTGAGCTGTGAGTGTTGGCTGGTGACTGTAAGGGTTTTGCATACAGAAATGGATGCTTGCATTTTCAGTGCAAGTTTGCACTTGTCTGTCTTCCCTCAGTAACACTTTCCACGTTTTCATAATAAGATGGATCTTAACAGTCCTTCTGTGGCTCAACAATTATGGAGTGGAAGTCCTTTTCCCAAATGATCATCAAAGACAGTGGACAATAAACATTAAAACTGTCATGGACTTTGAATGGCTTTGATTCTCAAGAAGGACAGTTTAAGATGATGTTTACATTGTACAACCAAGTGAAGGACAGGGATACTTTGACTAAGGCCCCCAGATGTGACACCCACACGGAATAAGGCACTGCAGAAATGTTGCCTTTTCATAAACGCACAGAGTCACTCCCAAAATTGTAAGTCCAGTTTTTCAGTAAAGGTCCATCCAAGATTTTGCATCTATTTCTGAATTCAGGTTCCCTTATTTTTGTTATTTATCACCAGGTGACATTGATCAATGTAGAAATGCCCCAAAGAACGTTGTTTGTCCTTGCAGCCTTCTCGGGGATAAAGAAGTTCCTTCCCTACCGTTACGTGAAAGCTTGATACCCATGTGATTAATCTTCCTGTTTAAAGTAGAAGTCCTTTGAGAATAAGACTGTACAATAAGAGTTCCAGATGGCAACTCACGCTTAGGCTGAGGACTGTGTAGTAGGACAGGAGAGGAGATCTGTTCGTAAGGATATCACACTGGACATATTAGGTCAGAGAAATGGTCTGTTTGGATATGTTGTCTCTGATAATGCTCAAAAGCGGATGCCTAGGGAAGGATATTAGAACAGGAGAAGCATCATCCTTTCCCCTCTACCCTTCTAGCCTCCAGCCATTGGAGATCACATGGGATCCCATGGGAGCTAAGGATGCTGTGGCCCAAAAGTGAACTGAACACTGATTCGTACAGGTAAATCAAATTCAAAGAGAACACCTGACTGGTCTTAGGTCACCCAGTGATCCTTACTCACCTGCAAACAGAGCAGCAAAACCAGTAGACCTAACCCAAAGGTGAATGAAAGTGGTAGCAGGCAGTGGTAGGACAGGGAAATTTTTCATCCAATATTTCACTAGGGATCAAGTCAAGTGTGGTATGACACTGGAGGGAACAGAAGACACAACCCACTCTCCCAGCCATGCTGCCACCTCCCCCATCCATGGGACAAGCTCTTTTCAATGTTTCCAATGGGAGATTTTTCCTGTGGGTGATGTCCCCAGCTGTCCAGTTATACTGTCCCGTTGATGACTTAGCCCTTAGAGATAAAATGGTCTGTGTTACAAAGAGGAGAGACAGCTCTGGAGTATGGCCACTGCCAGGTGGGACAGACCTAATTGTTTCCTTAGCAATTGCAATTTCTACTCTTCACACTAGGGAAATAAAATTGCCTTGTTCTGAAGAGCTTATTGGCAAGCAGGACAAAATGAGCACAGTATAGAAGACCTCCCTCAGTTTTGCAAGAGGGAAATAGAGGCAGCAGTGCCAAGAGGACACATCCAAATTCATCCAGGGACACCCGAGACATGAAGCCATGTTGCAACTCTTGCTGTCTTTGGTATGTGTCCTGCCTCAGGGGCAAGGTGTTTTTCGTCTGCCCAAGATGACCTGCCTGAACACCTGAGCTCACCACATCAAGTCTGCTTCCATGAACAGCATGGTCTTTCCATGCCTCGCTGCTCTCTATCGAACCTAGCCCTTACAGAGCCTGAATGCCTGTTCGAAGACTGACTGTGCCCTGAACTAAAAGTGTAGCCAATCCCCACACATCTGGATGCCGTACTGTGTGGCTGAAAATGCTTCTTTTGACCATGATTCATCCCTCTTCATTTTTTCACTCTGTAAGCTTCTGTGAGTGACTCAAATCTGACACCCATGAAAGGCCTTTATTTCTTTATAATTCCTGTCAGACCACTAATTAATTGCTGTGTTTGTTCTTTAATACCTGGCCAATTAGCATAAGTAAATAACATAGGTAGAACAAGATGGCATGCAGGGCTAATAAAACTGCTGCAATGTTTTTAATTGCCAGCTTAAAACCCTGTGAAGTCTTTAACACAAAAGGAGGAGAACGAGAAGGAAAAAGGCTGAGTGGCTAAATGATGAGCTACCTCTGTGGGCTACACTTCCAACTTGTGGACTACTTGGAAGAGGTCTACAAATAGTAATATAAAAAAGTAGCAGTATTTTCAGCAGATACGAAATCAGGAGGGCTGATGAGTCCACAAAAGTTGAAGGCTGTTCTCTAAGCAAGACCCATAGCTGGGTCCAGATCCTCACTACTAGGATCACTGTACTTCCAGGCAGATTGCTATGTCTGCTGTTCGTTTATTTTACTGGCTCGCTATATAAAATTACAGGGTGGAAAGAGCAGGAATGTCTAGGGAAACCTTAGATGTCACTGTAACAGCCCTGCTACACTTCTAAAGCTGTATATATGCATTAACACAGTATTGCTTTCAAACTAAACCATATCCTGCCTCCTAGCTTGGCTTCTTACCCCAAACTCCGGTTCAGCAGTGCAGGTACATGGTTTCTGGGATAGAACCAACGTGTGCCCCAACTGCTTGGACTAGGAGTAAAGCTGTTCAGATGTCTCTGTGTAGAAATGCCCTAAGTGATGGGAAAAGGTAGTAAAAACCCAGAAGCTACTCGGAGACATTAAAGAAGAGAGGGTGGGATTTTTTGATGTGTTCAATAAGCGCCAGGAAAATGGAGGGGCACGGGTTTGGGTTAATCGTTAAATAAAAGGCAGGCCAAACACGAGGATGACATTTCTCACAGCAAGAGCTATGAAGCCAGAGAGCCAGCTTGAGGGAAGCACCATCACTGACTCATTTCAAACTAGCCCGAACACATTAATAGAGAGAGCAGAGAAGCAGGCAACCCTGGCAACAAGATTGGAGCTGATGATGCTGCTTGATCCAAGAAACTGTTGGCCCTTCTCATCTTGAGTTTTCTTTGATTCTGCAGAAGCTTTTAATAATTTTATGGATTTTTTTGCATAAAACAGATACAGTGTTGCATAAGGTCTTTATTAGCAGCTCCAGCTCTGAAGACGTGTCAGCAGTTCTAGTGTTGCTGCACTCAAAGGGGTTGGGGCTGCAAGCATTGCGTATGCCATGGAGATATCCCCCATCACCACCCTTTTTTGAGGATGGGCTCAAAAATGAGATTTATGAATTTGCTCTTCTTTTAATGTGGGTCGCCTTTCTCTATAGACTATTGAAAAGCAGGCATAGGTGTTAGGAACTCTGATTCTTTCACGGTTCTCTTCAAGTCAGACTTTGCAGCTGCTACAATGCCTAGCTTAGGTGTTGAGATATAGTTCTCTTGGCCACAATTTTAAAGGCCTTGAGAGTCAAGCATCTCAAAGTCTTTAATGGCCCTGCAGCTTACTTTGTGAGCTAAATCCACCATTTAGCATGGAAGTTCCCAGGTGTGAATATGTTATTCCCTAAGCTGGGGATTCCTGGAACTTGTGAAGTGCCTTCGGGATGTGTCACTGTGCATTTGCCATGGTCTTGTACTCTTCCCTTAGCATGTTCTAGTTACCTGCCTACACGGATACTTGCCTGGATCTGCATGGCTGTTCTTACATTCCCAAGGAGACCTGGCAACTACAGGAGCTGGCTACTAAAGCAATGCACAGCAGGCTTTATATGCTTGCGGGGAGCATCTTACAAGCACATGTCTCCTTGCTTATGTGTATAGACCTCATGTGAAAGTTTAACATTAGGTTTGACCCCTTAGTTATAGGACACAAGAAAGGCTGTTGGAAGCAGCAGGGCAGTTACAAGGAACATTTGGTATGAATTTTCCCCTGTTTTGCAGTTAATGAATCATTCCTGAGCCTGCCCTTCCACTGTTCTCATTATTCCAGTTCAGACTGTTGGGAAAAGAGCACTTTAGGAGACGGAGCAGAGTCTGGTTTTATGTATTTAATTTGGTTGGCCAGAGACAGAGGGAAGATGGACTGTGTGCCATTTATTAACTGACTACCTTCTTGCCCAGTACAAGTTTAAGCTTGCTCTCAAGGCACTCCACAGTTTATCTCTAAATTCATGGGCTACTGTGAAGCTATAATGCTGCAGGGGTCCCAGAAGGTCTTCTCCTTTGCTGTGACCTAGGCACCCCACCTTTGAATGCGCCCTTCAAGGAGCTGCAAGTATGGCTCTTCCAGCAGGGTACAGTGCACAAGGGCCTTCTCTTTACCTTGTCCTGGGAATTGCTTTCTTCAGCTCTGGCCCACAAATACAATGAAACTGATTCAAATAAAGCCACATGGCAAAATTTCTATCATCTTCTTACTAGTCAGTTAAAAAAAAAAAAAAAAAAAAAAAGACAAGCTAAGGCAGCCAAAAAATAAATCAGGCATTGTGGTGATGAGGCAAGGTACCTCGGTTTTCCCTAGGTCTTCTGGGAGCATGGTACACATGAGATCCTCTGTGCTGCTGTCTCCATCTAGGGTTACTGTGATGGGGATTCAGAGAAGGACGACAACTCTGTGGTCATTGTAGTAACTTTCGTGTTCTGTAGGGTTAACTCATCTTGGTTTTAAACATCCCGAGTGCAGAACATCAACAGGTCAGGTAGAAGTGCCTTTCTGCTAATTACATCTTTTTTCCAAAGGAAAAATAAAACCACTGGCTTTTTATTCAAAAGTAACAGCAGAACTTAGCTGACATATATACATGTATGTTTGAAAGCCAACTGAGGACACACAACCCCACAGTCCAGGAAAGGGTTAACTTTAGAGAACTATTGAGCTAGGCAGGACCATTTATGCTGGCCTTCTTCTAGGAAATTCCCTGCAAGAGAAAATTAGAGGCAGAGGACAGTGTGTAGCCATAATCAAGCCTTGTTTAATTTGGCACTTCCTCTATCTATCCCATCTTTACCAATCTGACTTGCTCTGCTGTTTTTCTTGGCTGGATCACTAGAGCAGTTATTCCATAGATATATGTAATATTTTAACATACACGGCTAGTGCAGTTGCTGCTTTGTCCATCCTTTGTGAAGCAAACTTCAGGGAATGATTCTGAGTGTGATCAATTTCCAGGTTTTGCTGGAATTCTGCCGCAGGGCTGGGCAGATACCCAGAGTAGAGGTTCTTCTAGATTTAGCATGAGAGAGGAGGGGAGAGCTTTTTCCTTCATGTGTCTCAGGCTTTTGAGCTCTCAGACACTTGATGGGCACCCCCGAGATGTGTCTGAGATTTCAATAGAGGAGAATCTGAAAACACTTTCATACTTCCTGCTGCGTAGTTGGCCCATCATAGGGAGCTTATTCTAAAACAAAATTCTGCCTTATCTATGCATGCATCATCATCCCAATAAGACTGAATTGCGCCTGGCCGAGGTAGCGAAGAATCTCTTTAATGTGTGAAAAGATGACCCATAGGCAGCAATCTCACCAAAACCAGCTGAGAAGAGAATCTAGCGCATAACAGTGTTTTTCTCCTGTTAATGGGCAATCTCTATATTTTAATAGCTTTTTTTTTTTTATTTTCCAGAAGTGACTGCCAAACCCCATAAATAAACGTAGTATTCTATACACTAAGGAACTGGATTGACGTTCAATGGTATTTCATAGCATGTACACTTTAATTAAGACATGATGACCTGGATTCAGTGGGTTGACACGAGGGACCATTAACTCTCCATTCTAACAGTTCTGCTGCCAAGGACAAATTCTCTGTTGCATCGGTGTGACTCAGTTCAAACAACAAACAGCCTTGCAATTTAAAATCCCTACAGGCCCTGGTCAAGTTTCCCCAGTTCTTGGATAACTTCCTCTTTTCTCCTTGATGTTTTTCTTAAAGTGAGATATTCTGTTGCTTTGTCCTGATTTTCCAAGTAATGGGTGGGTCTTTATACTCCTGACAATAAAGTTGCCTTCCAAATATTTATCACATCAAATAACGTACTTTTCCATGTTATTAATCCTGGAGAATGTCCATCTTTCCATTTGGTGAACTATGTTGTCTAACAAGGACAGATATTTCCAGAATTAATGTTTCTGGGATTTCACATACATTGAGAAGTGTATGAGGAAAAGAAATAGGGTTAAATTCTGCTTTGTTTACTTTTTGTTGTTAACATTCATGTGGTACCGCTCGAGTCAGTGGGTGTAACTCGGAGCAGAACTGGGACATATTTGTATGAAACTGAGTGATTTAAACTGGAGATGGATGAATCTCCACAGAGGAGCCATACACATAGTCTCCTGATAGAAGTGAAGTTCTTCTGGATTCTGGCTTGGTAGAAGGACTATCCATTGAGCTCCAACATACAGACTCACGTAGGCTCGTACTGTCATTGTGCTTCAGGTGCCTTCAGCACAGTATGGAATTCACTGAGTTAAAACAAACCAAAAATAAACTTAGTCAGAGTTGAGCAAGTTTCTCTATTGCAACTCCATGCTACTGAGGTCTGAGCTCACCTCCACAAATCTCCCAGTTTATCCTGAAATCTGCCCTTGCCTTCCTCTGAGAGCGCCAGTAAATGACTCTGCAGTCCTTTACTGAAAATAGTAAAGTAAGGCGAAGTTCAATGAAGGACTTTGAGAGCAGTGATGAAGTTTTGCAGTTGTCCCAGGTCCTGATGTTGCAACAATCCAGGAAACCAGAATCTTTTCCCCAGCTCTTCTGTCTTCATCATACAAGCCTCCCTTTGGTCCAAAAAACATAAACACACAGAGAGAAGGTGAAAACTGAATCAGAAGGCCAACAGAGTCCTTGTAATATGTCCAACTCCCAGCATTAGGCAGAAGGTCCCAAGGAAACGAGCAATTTGGTGACTTGACTTACAATGCATGCCTACCTACTTTGGTGAGACCATGCCTACCCACTTTGGTGAGAGCAAGCATTACATGAGGTGATTTGCTGCAGAAGTTACTGGGGACAAGCTGCTGCCTGTAATGGGAGCCTGGCTTCACTGACCTGGAGAGTTTATAGGTTTTGATGCTCTTCTGGAAGGCTTTGAATTCCCCTGTGTGGCAATGCCACCACTGATAGTATGAGGATGGCATCCACGCATTGCATCTGGCTCTGTGTTTCCTAACCGCTGTTAGTAGCAGGGTTTGTCCACTTCTGCGTGCAAAGGACTTTGAAACCAGGCCTGTTCATAGCCTCTGGAGTGGGCCAAGAGGTGGGGCCGCCGTCTGCGCTGGGATGAGTGAGGGCAGTGCTCCTCCACGGCATTACCGCAGGTGAATTCCTTGCTCCCAGCCTTTCCTCATCTGCACAGATCAGAAGCTTCAGAGATACTCTTATTTTGTTCTTGCGTTTTAAAGATGTGAACTTTGCAGAGCCCCTTTTTTCTTGGCAGGTTCCTTAAAAAAGGCGTACTCCTGAAGCTCGTGTAACCCTTACCGTACCTCTCCAGGCACAGAGACGGAGAGCTCGTGTACACACACAGCTTCCCCTCTGCCGGAGATTTTTTTTTATATGGCTCCGAATACCACAGGAGCTGGCTGTTTCTGAAGGCAAAGGCTGGCTTGCAGTCCTTCCTGACGGATACAGCTTGTGTGCAATATGACGGTTCCTGCGAGGAGTACCGGTAGCTCTGCACAGCCAGTCTTCTGTTATCCTGCCTCGGCCAGGTCCGAGAGGTTCGTGACAGCCGATACCAGGGAGTCTGTGGAGCTCCAGGGGATGTGGAGAGAATAAATTTCATGGAATGCACTTGTCTTGCTTCTCCATCGATAGCTTCAGACCACACACGGGTCATCCGTGCGGGACAGCTGTAAACACCGCCTGTGATAGAGCTCTGGCAAAGGGGCCAGTGGTCCTCCAGTGAATCCAGATGGGTCTCGGAGGAGAACAGCTGTGTGTGAACAGGAAGGGAGAGCTTCCTCCTGCCTCTTCCAAAACCTACCACTCAACCACTAAATAAATCAACATCAGCAGTGACTCTTCACAAGGCAGAGTGAGCCAAGCCCAGGCTGGGAGTTTACCTCAGTACATAGCAAAGGGAGAGAAGCTGTCTGCAGCAAACTGGGGCTTTCCCAACAGAAAGCTTTAGGGCATCACCAATCCTTTTTTGCTGCGTTTTCTTACAGCTTCTTTCCTAATGCTGTTTTTGCTGCCTGAAGTTACACCAACGACATGGTGTGTATCACCAGATGGAGACAATGCATCCAGAGTGTAGAACAGGTGAAGCAAAAATTAATTTCAGCTATACAACAGTAAAAATATCAAGCAGAGGCTCAGAAAGATTTGGTTTGGCTAATGCAGGAGGTCTGACCACCCCTGTCACTGTCGAGAGCTGCGGAAGAAAACCTCTCTGGCCTTTGGACAGAACATGAGACATGTTTATAGGTTGCAAACAGTTTTTATTTCTGCAAGCACACATTCTTGAAAGAAACAAGAAAAGCAAGACCGAAGAAGCTAGACTGTTTGGATCTGCTGTCCCCACAGCAGCCAAACAGAAATGTCCATTTTGGCATTAGACAACATCTGAAGTGACAAAAGAAACTGCAGTTCCGCTGGTAACTTCACAGAGCACCGTACTGATCATTCACCATTTTAAAACGGCACTTGAGGTCCCTTTAACATGAGTGTTCTGTAATCAGCCCCTCAAGCCTCATATCTGATAATCTCAACTTCATCTTAGGGTGTATAATTACAGGTGCTTAGATGTCATCATCATGAATATAGTTAAATTACAGTAGGATCAAGGGAGTTTGATGGGTTTACTGTGTGTTGTGTATGGTATGTCACACTTAGAATCGCAGAGTCATTTAGATTGGAAGGGACCCGGCGCATCTTCTGATCCAGCTCCTATAGCTTAGGACAATCATACAATGTACCAAGGAAGAATTGTGGAATGTACAAAGCAAGGATTAAACTGCGTAATACCGTATTCGCTAAGCTGTCTGGAGGCATCCAGATGAATGGCTGGATAGGACAGCCTGGCCTTTCTAATGCTGTATGAAATGGTCACTCTTGTTTGTCTGAAGAAGAAATCAGGACACATTTTTTCCAAGAAGACATTTTCCTGTTGAAAAACTTCATTTAAAAGAAATACATTTTCTTAGAAATGTGTTGGTTTGGACGGATGGTTGTTTAGAAAGAAGAGTGCGAAATGCAGAACTTTTGAAGCCAAGTATTCTCAAAATATGTCATTTCAGTGTGTTTTGTTTTGGGGTTTTTTACATTTTGAAACAGCTTTTTACGCCCCTCTTTCTAGGCTGATTATCAGACATGACTGAGAGCTGGAAATAAACAAACAAAAATAACCCAAAGAAATTTTTTACTTCATGAAAGGGAACTAGTTTTCTTTGTCCAGAAGAAAACATTTGTGCAGAAGCTTTCAAACATCCTTGTGTTTGCCCTCGCCACTCAGAATGCATCTTGGTGTGGATTCACAGGTTTCATCCTTGCTGGGAAGATGAGCTGCAGCAGCTCAAGAGCCAGGGTTCCCTGGCTGGGTACCTCTCAGCCTTTGTGTTGGGTTCCAATAGGGAGATTGTAACTTCCAGACAGGAGAGGGGTTTATGCTGGTGTTTCTTAATCCTGCCTAAGATCTATCCCAAGCCAAGGTGGTCTATCAGGGCCGCAGGGAAAACCACACCTGGTTTTGGTTTCCCAGTCAGAAAGTCAGGTTCCCACTCATAGCTGGGTGAACTTGGGCAAGATCAAAGCAAGGCTTGAGCACAGGCATCTGGCTTCAAAGGAGCACGTGCCATGCAGCTCTCTGGTACCCTTTCTCTAGCAGCTGAATTTCACCCCTGCAGAATATACTCAGGATTTCAGGTACCTACAAATTTAAAATATTTCTAGGGTGTTTTGGATTTTTAAACCTCACCAAATCTCACCATCCCTGACTCCCCATAGGACAACTCAGCAAATGCAATTTTAGCCCCTTCTTATTTGTTTAGATAACGGGGCGAGGAAGAGGCAGGAAGAGGCTTGGACTTTTTTGTTTAAGGGAAAACATATTTTTCCAGCCAGGCTGAAGCTGTTCTTCCTCATGCATCCCAATAAAATTCACATTCAGGCATGGACTACGTTTGGAAAACTTCAGCCAAAAATGTACATGCTCTGAAACAGAAAAAAAAAAATTTATGAGAATGAATAAAAGAGAGGTTTAGCATGGAAACTGCTCTGCAGCCTTCACTATAAAGCACTGCCAGACGCCTCCTCTAAAAGAACTCATACAAGGTATTGCTCACATGGCAGTTCCATTGGCCCCTTTGAGTCTACGAGCATAAATTACCGTTACTCATGTGAGTAAAGCATTGTGGGATCAGACTCCTCTTTTGCCCAACTGTGAGCATCTGTAAAAAACCCTTTTGGGATAAAAGACACAGAAGAACTATAAGACCCTTATGGTTGTCAAATACAATTTCCTTTACTTGCATTTTTTTCTTCCATTTGGGCTCCGACCTCCATCTGTTTATGGAAATATTTAGATCCCTCTGGTGTATTTTTAGCAGATCGTTTTGCTTTTGCTGCTGCAATATCATTGCATCATCATTCTCCTGTTGCTCAGCTCTGATTCCTTTGCGTTTTTTCTTTTTTTTTTTTTTAGTCTTAAGCTTCAATCATTCCAGCAGACACACACAAAAAGTAAATGCTACGCTGTGTTTACACTCCGAGTGCTCACACAAACAAGCTGGCAAAGTGCACGCAGAGACACACACACAGAGCATGGCTTGTCGTGAGTGTTAGTGTTGGGCTTTTTTCAATGATATTTCCATTTGTGAATCATCCTGCCTGAGACATTACGGGATGGATGCCCTGGGAGCTGAGATCTCAGGCTCTTAGAGGTACCTCCCGTAAACTGCTGAAGTCTGAGGGTGGGCAAGACTGTCACTGTCCTTTGAAACGTTTGGTGTCACATTGTTCAGTCAGCCACAAATACACCCAGTCCTGGCACATTTCCTTTACCGGTGTCCAGACCTGCACACACATTTGTATATGAATCACCTTCTCTGTTGTCTGAACACTTTTCCTCACATAGATATGGACCTTCCTTTGACAGTGCACAGTACTCCTTTCCCACCATCCCTGTGTATTCTGTCTGCAGACATGTCACAGCTTCAAATGGTTTCAAAATCAGGAGTCATTTGGGCTCAGTTACTTACAAAGGCAGGGAGAGCACCAACCTGCTGGCAGACATTAAGTAGAACACCTGCAGTCTGGAAACTCAGCTGAGACCCAACAACTCATTAAATAATCCCCTTTGTCCCCCTTCATCAGATAACACTCACTGGGTTTTACAACGTCATTACCTACAGTCTGAGATGATTAGGCACAACCCAAACCCTGGAAGAAGTTTTTAGGTGGACCCTGGTGAAGGTCTAGGTGAGATCCATGGGGACACAATTAGAGCTGATTTCTGCATGGGTGTTTGGAAGACACCAAGAATTATGTCCTCTAGGTGAAAAGCTACCCTTTTTTTGTGATAACCTTAGGGAAGCAAATATATGACTTGTCGTATGGATTTGATTTCATAACCCTGTATTAGGTAACAAGGTAGAAAAGAGAAATATTACGTCACTGGGAGGCTATGTCATTCTTTGGCCTAGCTGTGTTGGTTTTAGGAGAGACAGTGATTTATGACTCATACATAAATAGACCTGCACTCAGGAGAGGTCAGGCTGCTTTTGCACACCTGAAGAGTCTCTGACTAGGCATTAAAGAGCAAACCGATGAAAAGCCAAGCCAAGCCATGCTCAGCATCTGCTCTTCCTAAATGCTTCAAAATTGTGTTGCCATTTGCAAAATTTCAAACCACAGCAGTCTATTTATCCTTCTTAGCCTGGACAGAGAGTGTGTGATGCTTGCTCTGGACAAATCAAACCATTGCGCCTCTCAAAATGCTTTCATCATCATTATTATTTATTATTATTTATCATCCCTGCCATGTGTTATGTTTTTTCCATGCACAAAGAACAGGCAGATGTTTTCCATCTGCATGATTTCTTAACTTTAGATCTCAGGAAAAAAAAAAGAAAAAAAAAAGAAAAAAGAAACCATCAAGAATGAAGAAATGCGCAGCGTGTCTGGGAGTGGTACTGACCCTCACATACAGGTATGTGCGTGCATGAAGTCTCTGGAAGCAGAGGCAATGGCTTCACCTTTCCTCAGGCTCTCGGCTGCCTTGGAAAAAAGGCTCCTGGGACTGCGATGGGTGACTTCACCAGAGCACAGGTCCTGGGGGAGCTGTACACCATGGGAACAAAAGACCTGCTTAGGAGGTTACTCTGACCCAAACTTTTGAGATGAACTTGTGCAGACCCAGGCAGTGTGCAGGTCTGCTTCCCTCCATGCAAACCTTCTTTCATCGCTTTGGCCTCTTGCCTCCCTCCAGCTTCTCCTCTGCCCCTAAGCTCCATTGAGTCTCCAATTCCTTCTCAGCTTCTTTCCCTATACTCAGGCCATGCTCTTTCTTATTACCTGACAGCTCAGATGAGCAAAGCTCTGGACTTTCTTCTCCCTACCATGTGAGACCCATGGATCAGTTCAAGTGGCCTAGGATAATCCCCTGGCAGGAGGAGGTGGTATTGCCCAGCAGTCTCTCTCAGCTTTGGCACAGCTGTAGTCAACACTGGCTTTGCTGGGAAACTGGAGTTTTGATCAAATGTACATTTTCTTGAAAAGTGTCTTCTTTCCACAGGAATTCTGACTTTTTGATGAAGACCAAAAAAGCTTTGGCCTAAACATTTGGGGGTTTTGAGTCTTTTTTTTTGGAGGATATGGAAGGCAAGACATTCAAAAATTGCCACAAACAAATTCCAGGGGGAATGGTTTTATTTTGGTTTCCTTCAGAGTTTTCCCAGAATATCTCTCTCTTTTCTGAGAAACTTTAGTGTTTGATGTGAACACATAGCTATGCCATACAATCTACCAGCAAGGGAGCAGGCAGGATACCAAACTGGGCTGACAGAAAGGTGAAAAGACTTGTACAACATAACAGTCCCCATAGCAATCGAGTTGCCCAAGAGGAAATAATGCATATATAGTAACAAAACAATGATAGGAACAGGAGCTATATTAATAATAGTGCACCATAAATGCACGTGGCTTTTTACAACCATATTACTAACAGACCATATCAAAGACCTTGCAAGAACAGCTCAGTGCCTCTAGGGCATTTGGAGCACAGACCAAGATTTTGCCCGTGGAAACTGATGTGATACGTGAGGTGACAGTTTAAACTCAGACATCTGGTGGGTTGTGGGGAATGGGGCGCTGTGACTCTGGTATTAATAGCATGTTCCCTCCGTTCACTAGTTCAAACAAGTCGCCGTGTTGTTGTTAGCTTCAGAAAGCAACCAGGCTTGTGAAAAATTAAGCTGTTTTCTTTCTGCTTGACATATTGTCGAAGAACTGAACAGACGCAGTAACAAGTTCAGGCACTCTGAAGTTGTTTTGGTTAGTGATTATTGCTGTAAAGTCCTCTGTTTCTTCACCCCCACCACCCTTCCTGCCAAAATGAGAATCTGATGACAAGGTAACTTGACTCTGCCTCGCCCTCAAAAAGATAGAAAGATTCAAAAATAGCTGTATGCTTCAGGCTACATGGAAAACTTGCGAAGAAAATTTACTTGAGTGAGTAAAATGAAAATTTGTTGCGCGGAAGCTCCTAAATACATGGCTGACCTGAAAATCATGAGAAACATGTGACAGGGGATGGGGGTCGAGGAGGGTTGGATGCTTCCTGCTGTTGGTCGTCTTTTTGTCGGATTAGAATTCCACCACCTTGGGGACTTCTTTTTATTATTTTTCTCCCTAGTAAAAATTTAATGAGTATATTTCCAGCCTGAAGAAGTGAGGAAAGAAGGAAATCAGATGAAACAATGTTATAAAAGTGTAGGAAAAAAGGGGTAGGGGGAACATCTCAGTCAAGATGCAAGTGACAGTAGGAGAAGCCAAAAAAGGTAAGGGGAAAACAATCAAAAGCTGCTTTCAAGAACAATTTGTTTCATGGGAATTGAAATGAGCCATCAACTATTATGTTAATTTGCAGATGTTTGGATTATTTTTCTCCCAAGGAACTTCTGGAGGCAGAGACTGCTCTGAGGTGCTAATAAGCCTGACCAGAAGAGAAGTCTCTGCCTTTAGGTCTGTTTTGCCAGGTTTCTGTGACAAGATGAGCCCACAGTGCTCTCCTGTAATGTTTGCCTAATCTCTTACCCTGTGTCCCAGCCAGCGCCTGCCCGTACCGTCATGCCCAACGCACCAGGAATAGCACCAGGCACTCTGGCAGCTTTGTCCGTGTGCAGAGCCCAAGTACGACTGAATCACAGCCTCTCATCTCCAGCACGTCTTCACTGAACTGAGTTTGGGGCTCAATTCTGTTTTCTCTCTGCCCCACCTTCCCCGACGAGTAGAGATGCATCCGCCAGGTGATCTGATGGAGCAAACCTATATGTCACCTGCTGCACAAATGCCACAAACAGGTAAGAGAGCCTTCAGTGGGCACCCCGAAGACCTTGGTCTTTGGGTGTGCCCATTCCCTTGTCCAGCTGCCTGAAGGGAAGGGTGCTAGGAAAAAGAGAGAAGGAGAAGGGTTTATACACTGCACTTGATTTGGGTACTTGGGCTTGATTAGTTTGCTCTTAGATGCAGCGAGACCGTCATTTTACAACAGAAGACAACGGAAATAAAAAGGTTTTGGAAAAAAATATACAAATTCACAGTCTCTACCCCTCTGCTCTTCTGTGTACAACAGCCTCCCCACTCATCCACTTCGTTATCCTCCCACACAGCTCCCTTTTAAGCTTCCTCCTGCACAGCACTGATCAGGGCCTTCTTGGTAAGATGAGACAGCTGATGAGCTGTGACCCTTGCAGATCCAGCAGGTCTTTCAAAAACCAAAACTCATCTGCCCTGCCATTTTGCAAACCTTCAAGCCTGCCCTAAGGACATGCCTCAGCCCAAGAGCCAGAGCTTTATAAAGGGTCCAAGTGGCATTAGGCATGGAGGGTGGGAGGCCAATGGCAGAGGAAGAGAGCAAGACCCTGCTCATGAGTTGAAGCACGTTGAAGGCCGCATCTCCACCTTGTAGCGTCAGCCTTGGCAGATGCACAGGGCCATTCGGCACAGCAAGTCTGGGATAGAGCAGGGAACTGGCCCTGGAAAATGGAAAATTAATGTTTCAACCAATGGGTGATCCTGTCCTGCTAGAAAGACACTCTTTGCATTCAATATCTGTGAAGCTATGTTCAGAAGAGGATGACAAATATTGTCTGTCTGCGCTCATCTCTCTGGCTATCCTAACCAATATTTAGAAAGCTTTTCTTCTCTTTCTCTCCCATCCTTGATCCCACCCTGCCTCTTTCTTGATTTTTTTTTATTTCCTTTGGAGCTGCTGTTTCTGATTCCTTGTAAATGGGCTGTGTAGTGTGGAGAGGGTCAAGGGAACTTCTTCACAGCCACAGAAAAGGAAAAGAATCATCTTGTTTGATATACGTTGCCTATTTTTCTTTCCTCCCTTCAAATTGGGAGTATAAGTCCCCACTGCCAGCCTTTTGACATGATGGCTTAACACTGTCCATGAGGTAGAAATTTGTTTATTAACCCTGTGGAATTTCCCACTTCAGTTTACCTTAGACAATGTGGGAGACTAAGAAGGTACAATTCCATCTATTAAGTCTTTCCAAGTGGTGCCATGACGCTGTTTAACCTTTCCCCACAGATGTATAACACCAGAGCTGTCAACCTGGATACAGCGAGTCTCTGCATGTACTTAATGCATAGACAGAGACCAGATCTTTACAAGAAAATGTCTGCATAAGCAACTTCACATTCACCTACTGGTGGTTCCTTTAACTCTTTCTCTCCTGAGATGCATTCTCCTCTCTTTCTACAGCAGAATATATACATGTGTGTATATAGATGTATATAAATATAAAAAACATTTATATAACATCATGTTCTCATTACACTGGTTGGGTCACCTAAGGATAACAAGTATTGCAGGTCATTCCTTAATTCTAATGATGGAGCCCAGGCTTTGATGTTAAAGGTCATGGGTTCATCCCTTTGATAAGATGTTGGTAATATCCAGTGGCATGTGAAAAACATCTCATCTCCTAATGTAGCAAGTACAATGAAGCTATAGAGCTTAAATTAGTTTTGGGGTTTGGTTTTTTTGATTGAGCAAAAACTCATTTTTGAGAACACAATTCTATTGACCAGTTTTTCAATATGATAAATATACCTCACATGAACATGATTGATTCTGGGGAGAGGGGTGAGCTGGATTTGTCCTCCCCCACATCCCCTGACAACAAACCAAAATATCCCCTAATGGCACAGTTCTGGGTTGAGTTTCAGAAGTCCTGAAATCCAATCCTGATCTTGCTACTATTTCTGGTGTGAACATGGGTATGCCATTTCACTTCTCTGTGCTGACCTCTGTTTCATCTGGTCTTAGCTTGTCTCCTGTTTTCTACAGCAGCTATCAAGAGCAGAGTCCTGATATCATCACCACTCAGCAGGTAATGATATAGAGCTTCCCAATAGATACTGGAGTCTCAGCTGGGATGAATGACAGTGGAGGCTGGAGACCAGTTTGAGGGAGTCTGTTTGCTTTGCTCGAACCATTTGTGCTTTTAAGAGAAAATTCAAGGCGTGTGAAAACTGTAAATCTAGAGCTGCTCAGATATGTATATATCTAAGGCAACTAGATGTTCTTGAGTCATTATCTGACCAGAAGTCTTTGTTAGGCCAGTAGATTACTTGGGAATAAACTAAAATCAACCAGAACTACAAAGGAGAAGTATTCCATTCCCAGGGAAATCTCAGAATCTCTTTTCCTTTACAAAATGGAATAAAAAGGTTTTTTTAAAAAATGACATTACTGAATTTCTCTAGAATGAGGATTCCTAAAGGCATTTGGTTCAGAAACATAGGAATAGGAGATTTGGTTCCGAAAACATGAAATATTTCATATAGAATGTTTCCCAGCCAAACTAATTTAAAACAGAGAATTTCTGTGCATAAAAACAATGCCACTCGATGCTGGTGAAACTCCGTGTGTGCTAAAAGCACCTACCTGAATAACTGTTTTGTTGTTATCCACTGCTACACAGCCAAAGAAGAGAAACCCTTCTCTTCTGGTGTATCATCTTCCTTCCCATTCAATGGAGAGATAGTATAGAACCCCAATTACTTAGAGGTTCACTGAAGGAGGTGGGTAGGTAGGAGCTGGAGGGTAGCGGAGTAGAAGGAAAAAATGATCTTTGTAGAGGAAATCCCAAATAAATACCATGCTTCTGGACCACAGACATGGTATGCATTACTTTCCATATCTCAAACACTTTTGATATTTTTTTACCAAAAGGGGGAGATAGAATAAGGCAAGGAGCAAATCTAGGATTTTTCAGAAAGGGATAAAAGACGAAGTTCTTGACGCAAGGAGAATTTAGTTGGGCACATTGACCTGAAGGCAGGCAACCTAGGCCAAGAAATGAGAAAGAGAGAAACAAGAAAAGCCACGCGAAAGCCAGCACACCACCAGGACGCAGCCGGGGATTGGCTGGCAGTGATGTCACTGCCCTCCCTCCGACGACCAACTGCGGGTGATGTCATCTCTTTTCCCATAACACGTTCTAACAAACAACATGGTGCAGAGGGACGTTGTTCCTTTTTCTTCCCATTATTGTTATTATTATTTTAATTTCAAAATTAATTTTGTAATAACAGCAATTAGCCCCTCCTGCCAGCCTGTCCCTGGGGGGTGATTCTGGCTCTTGTGCAGCAAAAGTTTGTTCCTAAAGAACATCATAGCAGGCATGCAATAATCACCCGGAAATGCACAGCCTGTCATGTCTTATTGCTTAATTATCCATCTTACCTTCTTTCAACCCTCTTCTTACTCTACCTCGTGTGATGCCTGTTTATTTTATTTCATTTTCCCCAACTGCCCTCCCTCCCTGCCTTAAGATTATGAGAGCTGAAAACATTTTTCCCTTTCATTCTGCTGCCCTGAGGTTCCTCCTGCTTGGTCACCGCTGATCGTTCCCATGAGGGATTACAAACTCAACAATCTCTGAGAGTTCTTCCCACTTTTAAATTCTTGGGGACCGATGCTACCAGCTGTAACATTACTACATTGCCATTTCACCAGGTGTGAATATGGCTTTTTGGTTTTATGCCCTCGGAATATAATTGACTGTGGCCTGGTTCCTGAGAGGAACCTCTCCTGAAAGAAAGGGAGATGAACCCAAAGAAACCTAACATACAGCAGCCAAAAATACTGTATGAAACAGTGGCTAGGAGTTCCTCACCTGGGGTTGGCTTGGTAGAGCATGCATAAAACTGTACAAAAACCTACTTAATGTTTATGTGGGTGTGCCTTGAGATCCCTTGCACTAAAAGCTGCTCCGGTACAAGATAGTTGCTAATCTTCACCAGATGTTGAAATCACAGCCAAGCATCTGAGCGGTACCAGAGGGGAGCAGCCCCTGCCCCTTCCACCCGACCACACTGAGCCAAAAAAATCCATTCCGTTTGCATCACTTTGCTCTCCCGGTCTGGAGAGATGCTCTTTACAGGGCAAAATCTGGGCCTCCGTGTCACATCTAAGCAAGATTCTCAAGACAGTCTGTGAGTAGTTTAGAAACCTAAGTCTGAAGTTGAAGAGAGGAAAAAGCTGAACCTCTCACTGGAAAGCAGTAGCCTCTACATCTCTCTTGAAAATAGGAATTAGTCTGTGAAGTTGCTGGGGTAAAATTAACAAAACTGGTCAATTTTGTATGCATGTTCCAAAGTCTCTCTGGTTCTTGATACTCTCATTTCTTGTGCTCTGTCTTTTGAACCGAACTCGGACCAGGAACGGCTGTGTGCAGCTCTCGAGCAGCTCAGCTGAGACACCCGTGCCCAAGCGACAGGAAGGGGCTGGTCCCGGTCTGAGGGAGCAGATGTGGCAAAGGGAGCTGGGGGAAGCCGCATCACTCGGAGAGCCCGCTGGAAGCCTCGCAGGCAGGCTTCGCAGTGGCTGAGCAGATTTAGGTCGTGTTTGATTTTCCTCTGTCTGCTTTCTTGGCCTTTCTTTAGATTGATAAAAGAAAACAAAACCAGGAGAGGGAGAGAGTTCCTTTTCTGTTTAAATGAATTTTTAAGAAGATTTTTACCAAATGAGAATGATAATAAATAGGCATTTTTATACTGGCATTTTAAGTTTGGTGGTAGCCATATTTAAACAAATGTAAAAATACAGAAAGGTAAATTAACTAATTTATTTTTAAATGAAGACCTGTTTCCAAGGCAAATAATGGAAAACATTTATTTTCCAACCTATTGGAATGAAACGATTGGACAGGAAGGGGTTTTGGTATTATTATTGGGTGCTTTTTCCCTGCCTAAATGAACTGCTCAGGGGAAACGGCATGAATTCATAAAACGTTTTGGTACTACTAAATCAGGAGGGGATTTTTTTTTTTCTTTTTTTCTCCTGGTATAAAAAGCTTTAGATGAAAAACATCACCTAGCTCAGTTTTGGCACCGCGGCCGTCTAGTATTTGCTGGGGTTTGTACCTGGAGCATTACCCACCGTGTTTACCCACGTTGAGAGCCGGGAGGGGGAAGTCCATAACTCTCCTTGGCAAGCCCCTGCCCGGCCCCCCTGAAGACCAGGTTTGCCGTCGCCGGCGCAGACCGCGGGGCTGCACAGACGGCCACCCGCACGTGGGCTCCCGCCTGCCGGGGCGCCGGCGGCGGCGCGGCAGAGCCGGCGCGTGGCCAGGCACGCGGCAGCTGGGTGGTCAGCCCCGGGTGGGACAGGGAGTTCCCGGTGCTCACATCTGTGCCCAAGCCGGCGCTTTATGAGCGGTGCGGACACAAGCCCAGCCAAGGAACATCGCTGGTAATTCCTCCCTACAACCTACCAACTTTATTTTTTTCCCTAAGATATGCAAGATACGTCAAGGCTCGGCTTAGGAAGGGCTTTTAAGAGATCTGTACTGTTCAAGGCAGGCTGTGGTTTCATTATTTTTATTATTTTGGTAGAATGAGTAACAGGAATAATAGTAGCCGAGGGTTGTTTCTCTTCATTGACTCTGTGTTAGGTTTGGAAGCCGTTCGACCAGGACAGTCAAAACACAGACAGGAAATAATCTGTGATAATGTCCAACTGGGGTATCAATTACGGCTTTAGAGTTTCATGTTAAAGGGATATTGTCAGATCAAATTTAAACCAAAAGTTGTGGGTTGCGTTTTTCAAATACATATATATATACACATATAGATATGTATACATATGAGAGAGAGAGAGATGGAGCCTACTAGAAACATTTCCAATTCTCTTTTCTTTTTAAGTTAAAAAAAAAAAAAAAAATCTAAAGCAAGCAGTCTCCTCCCTGCCATGTGTGAGCCTTGACTGCTGTCCTCGGCCTAGCCTGACCTTATGAGCTTGCTGGGGTTTTCTTAACATCCTCTCTTAAAAGACTCTGATGGGTCAAGCGACTCTTTCCCCAGAGACTAGAGGAGACACAGGGTTAATCTATCACAGTGGCCCCATGGCAACCTCCGGAGCAGGAGTGGGCACATGCCTGCACGGAGGCTTGGCAAGTGCATCTGACCAGGGTATGGTGCATCCAAGCACAGACATCGATGGAGCCTTTCCCCAATTAATAGGGGCTGAAAGAGGTGTCCCACGATGAAAGCCACAGCATGGGAACTGGGAGGGTGGCATTTCAACCCAGCCTTGCTCAATATGGTCATGTCGTGTGAATATGGGAGGGAGGGGATGCTGTAGCAACGTTTCTTTTGGCCAGGGTGGGAGAAATAGGTGGGACTGATGCTGATTCTGTTCAAAACCAGCTTCTTTCTGGACATCTGCTGTCAAGTCTTATAAATACAAGACAGTAACCACCGCTTGGTGTTACACCAAGAGTCACTGGGTGGTCCCAAGAAAACCATGAAAGATTCCTCCACATTAGGATCACATAGTTAAAAGAAACATCATACACTATCACTTTCCTTCTCCCTCTCCCTTTTGTCACCCAGAACTGGCAGAAATAAATAGAAGGGAGATGTATTTACAAACGAGTTTTTGAAACCAACCTGTGGCAAACACGTGAGAATAAAATCCTGTGTCCAGTCCCGGAGCTGGCACTTTAAAAAGAAAACTTGGAGAAAGCTCAAAGAAGAGCTGCCAGAAAGATTTATAGCCTGGCAAACGTGCTTGCCAGTGAGAGAGGAAAAGAAAGCAACTTGTGAGATGGCGTATAGGCTAACAGGTTAATAAATGATTAGGGGACTTATGGAGTGAAAAACTCTGATATAAAATGGATCTTTGATCTAGCAGCCAGAGGTATCAGAGACTTCACAGGCTGCAATTGGGAAATCAGCAAAGCCCACAGAGGAAATACGCGACACGTTTCTGTGCAGAAGAGTAATGTGGTGCAGGGAGAGCTGCACCCCAAGGGACAGGGTGATTTACTGTCATTTGGAGCCATGGGATGACATCCCTGGTCCCAGCCCAAATGAACATGAAATATTACATCCCATGTTAAGCACAGGGCCAGACAAATGAGTGAGAGAGGTGTCTTCTGGATCACCAGCCTGAAAGGTCTTCTGGGAGGTAACCATCACTGCCCTGGTGTCCTGGCTATGTGACCCATTTAATGCTGGAGCAAAGTTGTTTTCTACATGTATGGACAGAAAGGGATATTTGCATATGTGAACAGAGGGGAGGGACCGAGAGTCCCCGGGTGATGCCTCCGTCCCTCACGGGTCACAGCTGGACCTCGCCTGCACACCAGCATGGCTGGTCAGGCCTGAGGAAGCTTCACAAACATTTGTCAGGCACAGAGGCCAAATGGGAGGCTGTAAAGAGAGAAACTACATGTATAGCCTTCCTGGTAGCTGCTAAATATGGCTAAGCGTGAGCTCCTTGGCTCACAGAGAAGAGACCTGAGGCATTGTACAAGTGAGGTCCTGTGCT
The DNA here is from genome assembly GCA_009819775.1 of Phoenicopterus ruber ruber. Lineage (NCBI taxonomy): Eukaryota > Metazoa > Chordata > Aves > Phoenicopteriformes > Phoenicopteridae > Phoenicopterus > Phoenicopterus ruber. Next base: position 26,446,191 of record CM020220.1, on the reverse strand, counting down.
GGCGTGGTAGAAGTCTTTGGCCTCACATAGTGATTTGCATGGATTTGGGACCCTGCTGAAGGAAATGAGAGTCATCTTTCAGCTCCAGGGTATTGATGTAAAGAAAGAAGTCAGCAGGCTCAAGGTGAATGCTAGCACGAGGAAGTTTTTGAGCATATAGCTACAGGTATAAGACCATGATTTTCAAGTAGGAAAAAGCATCAAAATGAGCTTTTTCTGCTCTTTCTGTTCTCTGAGAGAGCTTTTACTAATATTTTCGTTAGATCTCATTCTTTATAAAGGCCATGCTACAAAAGACCAGTAGCTACCACAGACTTATCTCTCACACACGTCCATCAAGTTCTGGAGAGGGCCTTCCACCCTTAGGAAACCTTTAAGTCCAGCATGGTTGCAAACTTGCTCAGCCTTTAAGAGGAATATGTGAGATTCCAGGGGCATTCCAGAAAATCTGACTCATGTGGAGCCAGGTTTTGACCCCAGGATTTGATTATGCCTGAGGATAAGGGAAAGAATTCTTTATATTGGGGAAATACAAAGGAAAGCAAATTTCCAGACTCCAGAAAAGTCTGGAGTTTGTTCTGACATCTGTACGTTCTTCCCTGTCCCCTCTTCTCACAGGTAATGTTAGAATCTGTGTTAGTCTCTGCAGACAAATCACCCAGCAGTGGAAAACTGGGAGGTTTTATTTAGATGATGACCGAAACCCAGAACTGCATTCCAGGATCTCAGTGTAGGTAATTGGACCAAGATGTAGAGACTGGACCCAGCTGGAGTATAAGGGCAGGTGTCATCCATCCCATATTCTTCTCCGTCTAAGGGAACAACCTCCCAAAGCCACTAACTGATGGATGCATTTGAAACCCTGACCTTGAGGCGAAAGGTGCCTGTTCCGTTGCCGTGCTGTGGAGCTTTCCCGTCCCCAGTGAGGAAGCTTTTTGTCTAAGCTCTCCTCCTTTCTCTCATGCTCCCTCTCCCCTCAAGCTCTCTTAGGCAGTTCATGTTCCATGTGGCTAGAAACTGGAATGATTAAAAAGGGAGCCTCTGATTATAATAAAACAAAAAAGCCAGAGTTTGTTTTGTTTTCCCTGAAAGAAGATCCGGTGGTTGGGCATTCTTTAGAGAGTTACAATTTGGACAATTTGTCAGTGTGTTCAGGGCAGAGGAAAGCATGTGACAATGGATTCAGGGACCATGACCGTAGCTTGGGACAGTGAGAGGATACACAGCTGACTGATCCCGACAGCCTGTTCTGCCTTTCTCCAGAGCTGATAAACAGTCCCCAGTGATAATTAAGCAACAAGTATCAAAGACACACTTTAAACTATTTTACCATTTTTTTTTCCTTACTCTTGGCTCACATAAAGCCTTATGCCAGATCCCTATGTATACGTGCTCGTGGTGTTTCACACAACCTTAAGGATCATCCCAAACAACCCACCTGCTGAACTGGGACATATCCCAGAACTGGCCAACAGAAGGTCCTGTATTTAACCCTTTCCCCAGAGCCAGAGTGCCTGTAGGATAAGTTTCTTCTCTCCCAATTTAGCAACTGAAAATCAGGCTTCTAGCCTAGGCTGAGCACCTTTGGAAGCAATTCATCCTGCCTGGGTTTATCAAAAGAAAATGAAACACCGCTTTCCATTGACTTGCTAAAAAAGGTGGCATCTGACTTTAGGTGGCTGAAGTGTAAATAATCTCACATTATTGGGATGTATAGATCTACATACATAGATGTATGCATTATTGGGCGCATACATCTACTCTAGGTACCAGGACAGAGGAACTGAAGTTGTCTTAAATATAATTTTATGATAAATATAACTACATCACATTTAGGAGATCTTCTGCACAGCAGAGTTGTGGCCTAAATTTCCAAAATAAGGTACCTAACCTGGGGCCTCTATTTCCATGTCTAGACGTCAGGTTCAAAACTGCTGAGAACACCTGGGTCTCACAGAGGTCACGCAAAAAGAAAGTGAAGAGAATACGGTTGCTTATCACAAAGAAGAGGTGAATTAAAGTAATACTTTTAAAAAGTAGGGACAAATCTAAGAGACACAATCTGTCTCCCTTTCTGATGATAAGGGAACACTCAGCCAGGAGAACAAAAAAGTGACAAATTCCATCTTAATGAAAAGAAATGAATGTTTTGTTTTCGTGGGACAGTGGGACTCATTGCCACAGGAAGACTGGGATGCCGAGAGCTGAAAGTTTAAGCCATTGCCTAGTTATGAGCAGTTGGGAATTTTCCCAGAAAGGAGGGAGGAAAGGGCTGGACAGACCATCCAACAGCTCTCTGCTTTGGATTGCATGACCTCCCTTCTGGAACGCTGGTGTCAATCATCACTGTAGACAACCTCATGTTCAAATGAACCAGGAGTACCCTGTGTCACCCTTATTTCAGCAGGAGGCACGTACAAATGACCTGCCAGACAGACACGGGGAGAAAAGGTCTGAAAGAGACTTTCAGGTGCCCCTGTTTTATCCACCCCATGCTCACCACTTTTTTATTGTCAGGCACCAGATCCTAAAGCTGGGATCATGTTCCCAGAATACGAAGGCGAGTAAAAAAGGGCAGTACCTCCTACAGGAAGGCATAAGGGTAGGAGACGAACCTGGCATCGATAGAAAACTTGGCGTGGATTTTCAAGGAACTCCAGAAATAGCAGACATGCTGTCATTGAAATGTAAGAGGAGGAGGGCAGAGCAAAAATATATAGGTTTTATGGAGGATTTGGAAGATTAGAAGAACAAATAAGTAACACAATGGCTGGATATTGACTCAAAGAATACTTGAACTAGATTTGACTGGCAAACAGTCCCAGTCTCTATTTGCCAACTGCTTGGAATTGTTTGAGCAATGACCTTGAAAAACATACAGCAGATTCAGAGACTGGGAAGCCAGAAGGCCGCACTGCACTGGTCTGATCCGATCCTCTGCACAACAGTGTCCCTCCAATGTCACCTAGTCTCAACTCTGCTAACTTTTTAAGCCAGCAAAAGTAGCTCAACCACTCTAAGATATTAAACTGGTTTAAAGAATTAAGTCCTCCTAAATCTTGAAAGCAGTTTAGCAGATCATGCTGCTTTTAAGACACTAAATTCTTAAACCACCTTAACTCTGATGGAGGAGCTGAGAGCTTAGTACACCAGAGTCGTGCCAACTTAAGAGTTTAAACTCTTAAGACACTTTTCACATTATAAGCCAAATTCAGGATCAAGCGTAGTGCCCACATTCTTGCCTGGGGTCAGTTCAGATGTTCAGCATCCAACTGTGTCGCCCCACACCAGGTCAAGAGACTTGGAGCTGAATGTCTGTGTTAACTCATTGCCTGCTTTGCCAAATCACTTGACTTGTCTTCCAAGAGCTTTTGTTCATATCAGTCAGTCTTAATCTATAAAGTTTGTATCTCTCTGCAGATGGTTTTGATGTGGTATAAGAGTGCATTGGGTAATGTTTTTTAGGTTCAACTCATGTCGAAATTTTCTGATGATAAATACAAATGTAAGATCATATCCAGATCAGCTGTAAAATCCTAAGAAAGAAGCCTGACCCCAACACATTCTAAGAGAAGGCTCTTGCGATGCTTTTGCTACTAGAGCAGCACGTACACAATTAGATTTAAAGAATGGAAGGAGAGGATGGGGTAGTTAGGAAATCAACTTGATTCTTCAGCAAACACCAGTTCAGCAAACTCACCTTTCAGCAGAAAGTTTTAGACCAGTCACAAACTACCTTTCCCCTGCATATGCAGGGTCCATATTTACAGCCTCAGAGCTGATCTTTCTTGTGCAGGGGTGGGGACATGCAAAAGAACATAGAATCCAATTTTTCCCGTAGAAATGGGCTCACCTGGGATAAGAAAACCTCCTGTGGTTTAGTGGGATATGATGACTCCTAAAACAGGAGCTAACTGTGGTAAAGAAAAAAATGTAATTTACCAAACAGGTAATATATAAGAACACTGAATGCACAAAAAGGCTTGTATTACATTTTGGAGGTCTCCATGTTGTCTAGAGTGAATGATTTGAGGAGGAGAGAGAGGGACTCTCTGAAAGGGTGGTTCAGAGCAGAAGTGTACTCAGGCTATATTTAAATTGGGGCATGCAAAAGCATGCCCAGACAAATCTGGACCATGTGGTTTACAGGGAGATTTGTGTATGCATCAGTCCTCGTTGCAACTCCAGTGCCATCATTTCCACAGGAAGGAAACCAGGCATGTGGGCCAGAAGGGAGCAACAGTGTTCTCACTTTGGACCATCAAGGAACAAGGACCCCTGTGTGTGCTCCTCACACAGAGTGCCCCAGAGTATCCCCCACACACACTGTGTATGGCGTCAAGACCACCCTCTGGAAATGCTTCACTGTTAAAGGGTCTTTTGGCTTAAGATCAAATGAAGGCTGGTCTTCTCCAGGCTCGTAGTGAGTCCCTCAGATGATACATGTTGTGGTCATCTGCAGAATAGCTCAGCCCTAGACCGTATTTTCAGCTTATTCCCGCCACACTGGGGTCGGTGGTGTAGAGCTGATGATCTGGCTGTCCATTTCTTTGACTCATATACTTTGCAGATTTGTTTAAGAGGAAAGTTAAAGTAAGCCATAGTTAAAAGCAGCTTTGTTTTCTTGAGGTAACAGGTTTGCTCTGTACAAACAGTATCTCTTATCTAATAGCCCTAGAAAGGCATGTAGCGTCAAGCTGATACTGTCTTCATGCTTGGCTTATTTTTGCATTTCAGCCCTGAGATATGCAGGCAACCTGCCATCAGCTGTAAAACCACAAACCCTGATCTGTGATGGGGACTGATAAGAGAAAATATATGAAAACAGACTCCTTAGAGGTTGACTCCTTTCCAGGAGGCTCTGGACTGAGATCTGGCATTTGAAAGTGATTGTTCATGCATAAGAAGCAGCATTTTTTATGTTTCCTTTTTAAGGCTGTAGAAAGGCTAAAAGAAAAGTGAGTGAGTCGGGGGGAAATCAACATGACATTATTAAGATCACATCATGACATTAGCAAGTGCAACATCCAGTAGAACAATGGCTTTGACCTGCACAGACCCCTGTGCTCCCAGGAGCCTTCTCCCCACTTCAAAATGAGAGGAAACCATGTCAGTGGGTTGACGTGATTCACAGGGACAGAAAACAGAACACAAAACTGTCAGCTTCCACTCTGATGGGCTGTTTATCAGTTTATCTTTCCCTTGCTTGCTTAGTCTAAACAGCCACTTACTGACCCTAAATTTTGGAGTCTTCAAGTTTTCTCAGACTTCCTGCTCCCAAATAATACTTTGCTTGTTGAATATAGGAATTAGATAGCATCCCTTAAATGTAGGTGCTTACTTGTGATGCTGTCTGTTTTGTAACATTTCAAGACCAACAGAAATTACCCAGCGTACCTGTAGTACCTGTGGTGGACACGGTGTAATGGTGTGCATCCTCCAGGCCCAGGGCACAACCACACCTGCCTGCTTCCTTCACGTTGTTTGTAAAACTCTGCCCTTCCTCGCAGGATTTCTGCCTAAAGACAGAACCGAGGTAATGGAAGAAGAACTCCTTTGGGTCTGTCTGAGTCTGAAAGTAGAAACAGCAGCCACTGCTGCCACTGATGTACAAAATCTACTGCCCAGAAGGAAGTCTTTGTACCTGTTATTTAGCCTGCCTCCATCTCACAACACCAGATTCCCCTGCAACTTGAGCTAAGAGGGTATTTCACCACCTGCTTGCAGAGCAGGCCCTGAGAAACACTCCCAAGCTGTTGTGCTGCTACCTCTGAGCAGGCAACACCACCCCCACACTCTCCCCTGCCTAATAAACATTTTCAGTCCTTGACCCAGTGCATTTCTTTTTGGGAGCAAGCCCCAGCCATGTGTCAGGAGCAGATCTTCCACCCTTGTTGAACTGGTGGCATTGACCTATCCCCATACTTTGCCTTTCCAAAGTCCTTGGGAGAAGCACCCAGCTGCAAAGCAGTTTAAATGGATGGGGAGCCAACAAGTACACTAAATGGCTTATCTGATTCTCTGGGGAATCCATCTGGAGCCAAGAGCTTTTCCCCATCTGCGTAACAGCGATTACACTGCCTTCTCACCCTCATCTTCCATAAACTCTCATAATCTCCTGCCCTTCTATCCAGACAAGGGCAGCGATTCTCTCTGGAGCAGAATGAGCTTGCCAAGGGAGAGTTTCACCTTACTGGGAACACACCAGCCCCCGGTGTTCGGTTAAAGGGCCGCCATCCGAACGAAACCGCCAAGCAGAGCTCTTGCTCCCTCTCACTAGGTAAAGGAATTAAGTAGAGTTTTGCTTTGAGGATACTCTGGTTGCACAAAAATATTCTGAAGGTTATGAAGATCCTGTGACAGCTGCACTCACCTGGCACGGTTCTGGACCATCTTTTCCGCACATCCTGAAAGTCTGAATTCTTCAGTGCACATGGCTATCTTGGGGCTGGTGCAGCAGACTCACACCTTCTTCCTACCATGGACTGCTTATAGGTGTTAAGGACACGTTCTTCACCTCCACTGCACTGGAGAGAAGCAGTTATTGGCATCCTGGCCCATGTGGCTCCATTTGGTGGTTCTCTGTTGAACCTGTCCACTTGCAACAACTCTGAAGAAGGGAAAATGTAGGCAAGAGGACTCAGAGCCGGGGTGAGGAAATCAGGGTTGAGGATAGCACCAATGTACAGAGCCTAAAAGAGGTTTTTTCTTCGTGGAGCATTTGTGGGAATGGCTGGAGCTGTCCGGTGCCAGCTGAGGGCCACTCTCCAGCAGGCCATGAGCAATGGAGAAGCCCAAGGAAGAGTCACAAGAAGAGAGCAAGCATGTACTGACACCTTCCCAGAACACCACCCCAGGCCCCTGACATTTCAGACTTGTGGACTTCCTGAGCCAACTTTGGTGCCTTCACACTGAACAGCCTTTGATGGATTCAAAGACCAGTTGAAGAGATTACTGGAAGAAAAATCTTTAGCACAGAGCATCACGCAGCAAGGAATACCAGAGCTTAGCAACTTAATGTGAACAAATATCTTCTATTGTTTGTTTTATACTTGCCTTTTAATCTTGTATGATGCTCTCCAATTTTTCCACCTTTTGAATAACTCTTCTTTTATTTGTGATGCTTCACCCAAATGGGTTGCAGAAGCTCTTTTTAATTAGTTTATATAGAATAATAAGCTTTATTTGAACATGGAAGTTGCAAATAAAGACAAGATCTGGACTGATTTCCTTCTGAAAAGCTGATGGTTGCCCAAACATACCTAATCACTTACCTTCATCTAGCCCATATTTTTCTTATTATAATGATTTTCTGTCTTTGACTGTATAAGACTTTATTTTTGTATCCTGGGGTAGCTAAATGAATTTGAAATGAATATGGATTTCCTGCTGATCTCATTTAGTTTTGGTCTTCACCCTAGAATTGAAAACATCAATGCCAGGGTGTGTTAGAGGTACACTTCTGGAAAGGCAATTATCCTATAAATGCTCAGCTGTAACTTATATAATAATTATTTCTTCAACTGAAGTGCCTTTTGAAGTACTTTCCAAAAACTTACAATAGCCCTAACCCACAAGCATTTTGGTAGGGCAGGGAGACCAAATTCTGCTCTCCATCTGAAACCATTCTGCAGAAACTGTCTGAAGTGCGCTGGCATTGGGTGTAGCTGGATCTCTCACATTAGGTGTTTGGAAATCTCTCCGCAAAGACACATGCCCTGCAATGTTTACTTTTCAAATATCACTTGGAAATGATATGATGGATGACTGATCCTTTTTTTTTTTTCATCCCCTCTTGGCTGAGGGTTTCCCTGGAACTTGAGACATGTCTCTGATGAAAAAATCACTCAACGTTTACGAAGAACAAAAGACAGCAGAAGGTTATTCAGCGTGTCATGTAGTTTCACCTGAACCCCAGTGGTTTCAGGGTGTATGTGATGTACCAAGCATCTTGTCCAAGTCAAAATCAGACTGCTTGTAAAATCTAAACTAATTCTTGTGATGCCAGTCATCTGCATAAGCTGGTTAAATAACTTCTCTCTAATACAGCTGTTAACTGGGGGGAGAAGGGTACGGGCTGAGAGTCAGCAGATTGGGGGGTCAGTAATATTTGGCGATTCCAGTAATCTTGGGAGCCTCCCTTCATTTCCCTGGAGCCCTTCCTTTCTCTCCTCATCTGAAGCCTCTTCAAGTTAGGGATTTGTTCTGCCTTGTTCTCAGACAGCACATGGCACAGTGAGTCCTCAGCTCTCGTTGGGATCCATTGTAGGCACTGACAGTTTAGAAATGGTATTAGGCTACAGCATTTGGATGAATGACATTGGTGAAGAGCAGGCATCGGGGGAGGCTGGGCTGCAGCATGAAGCTGAACAGCTGGAGCAAAGTAGAGAGTCTGGTGTTTTGAGAAAAAGGTCTTTTAAAAGCCAGTATGTGCTTAGGATTCAGAAAATAGTCAGAGGGGCAAATTCACCCCTGGCAAAACCCCAGCCCAGGGTCACATTGGAGGTAAGCGTGCTTCCCTTCTATCAGAGGGATTTGCAAGCAGAAAGAATTTTAACAAGGTCTCCAGACGTGACTAAAGACCCTGTTTGTTTTAGATCAAGCTCCCTCCACCCCAGAGCCCTGAGTATATCTCTTGTTCATAAAATATCACAAGCTCGGATAGGTGTTTGTTTTCAGGGCTGACTCCTCCCCGCCACTCAGCCTGGTTCACCTGTTAAAAGCTCATGAGAAATTGTATCCACACTATTCCTGTCCCTGTGACATTGGCGCGTGGTGAAAACCAGCAAGCTGGTTCTCCTCAGACTATGGGAAAACGCTGTCTTTCAAGCCTCCCTTCATCTGAAGCACACTGACTCCTTTCCAGGGCCGGCGTATGATACTGAGTTCATGCATCTCAAAATACTGAAAAACTTTTTCAGAGGCTCTTTAAGGAATAAAATAATAACACTGATGATGATGATAGTAATAATAATAATAATAATAATAATAGCCTTTGAGTCTGCTGCTGTACCCCCCGCAGCTCCTACTGTTGGGAGGAATCTTATTTCATGGGCTCAAACGGAGGAGTCACAACCAATTCAATTGCTCAGGAGTAATATCCTTCGTAAAGAAGAGCCCCTGCCGCTGTTCCTTTGGAGGGTTCCCCTTTCCTGCTCCAAGCAGCTGTGTTGGTATTTAGACACAGGATACCAGCTCAGCCTTTACTTCCAGCACAACCTCGACTCATATCCTGCAGGCTTTATAAGTCCCCAGATGGTCCATAATGCTTGTGTAGTAGTTAGCCAGCCAAACAGTGCTTGCTGCTTATCTGGTGTATAACTCTCTGGAATGCGTGTGTGGGGAGAATGAGAAAAAATGCCAGATCATCTTCCCACAGAACATTTCCTTTCTTGTCCTCAGCCTCCCCTCTCTAAGCCCAGACAGAAACAAAACACCAGCTAGGGAATCAGCCACATTTGCGTCGCGATGGACTTGATCCTCGCATCTTTTCAGAAGCAGCCTGGTGTATTGTGGCTGCGAACCTTTGATGCCAGGGCATTTATGCTGATCTCTGAGCGCGTGACAACCCATTTAGCTCTAGCTTAAATGACAGCACCAGGTGGAAGTTAGTAACAAAGCATGTCCAAAGCTAGCTATTTTCAAAATAATGGAAATTCAGAGGATTCCTGCTAGCAGCGGAAGGAGGACAGAGATGCAACAAGAGAGAAAGAAGTTATGGGGAAGGGTCCACCATACTGCTGGCATTCAGAAATCTTTGTGAGGGTCTTTTGTAGATTACCCTTCAGTCTCAGCTCTCGCTTGGCTCTTCCTTCACCATGTGAAGAGCCACATTGGTAGCTCCCAAAGTCCCTGGTTCTGTGCTTGAGATTGGCCAGCAGACATGTCCACAGTGAAGGAAATGTTTTGGGCAATGAATAAACCAGGGATACCTACAGTGAGTAAGAAAGTAACTGAAGGCATCTCTAGGGCCAGCTTACTCTGCTCCCCCAGCAGAGACCTGGGTTTACCTGCTTGTTTGTGTTGTTCTTGACTTAACCAGTATTAGCAACATTTGGATGATCCCCATCCTAACACTGTGGGCAAACGAGGCATTCATTTCTTTTGCCAGTGCTGATCTGTTCTGATATTCAGCTACCCTGGAGCAGAGTAGGGAGGCCAGGGGAACACACGGAGACACAGATGGAGGTTTTCATTTCAGATTCACAGCTTCAGAGATTCTGCTTTAGTGCAGAAAGGGAATCTTCTGTTTAGTGTGAAAAAAAAAATAGTAAATGTTGCTGTTATTGCTCAGTTTTTTGTTTTCATGAATAACTGCTGAATTCACAAAGTTCTGGTCTTGAATGGCACCTGTGGCTGGGCAAGCGTGGTGGGCAGTGTGGGCACCTCAGGAGAAGGAGGAGATTGTCAAGGACCCCAATTCTTTACATTTTGTTACACCCAAATAAAAGGAGACAGGATCAACACCTTTGCCGTGGGTTCCAGAAACACTGCTACATTCCCGAGTAGGAACTCTGGATGCTAAAGAGCGTGACACCAATTAATAAAAAATACAAAGGCATTAAATAGAGGACAGCAGTGGCAAAAGAGAAGTTTCATATTTTCTTTGTGTGATGATGACAACATACGCTGTGACACTCCAGCGGGTAGCCATCCCCAGCCTCATTACCGGGTATTAAATAAACAAACAGAAATATATTCAGCATTCTATTTCTCAATGGGAGCTCCTAAGGTTCTTTCTAACTTTATCATCTTTTGTGCTTAAGACCTTACATAAAAGGGACTGTGTACAAGGGTAAAGTGGAACTGAAGATGAGTCACAGAAAGATCATTGAAACGTTTTGGTTTCTTTTTTCTAGTGTTTTCGAAGGACTTTAGGAGAACACTGACCCCATACAGAACGCTGAAACCCACGGTTGCAGGTCAGCAAAGATATTTAGTCATCTAGCTTCCATTTCAACCAGTGCCTGAGTCTCCATGGGTTTTGCTACCCAGAGCCTGAGTGACGGCACAACAGCCATCTCACTTCCACTGCTGTTAATTGCTCCCTGATGGTTGAATGAGCACATTGAAAAAGTTCATTCAAAATATACCCCATTGTTTTGATGTTTCCATCTTTTATTGCAACTTTTTCTTAGTGCCTGCTGAGTGTTTACATACAGTCACTTCTCTTCCACATAACGTGACCCGTACCTAAGACATGAGACAACTGAGCTGGCCAATGAGTGTTCTGTCCCAGCAGCACAGCACTCACCTAAAAATACAAGGCTTGCACTGCCATGCAGCAATCCTTTTGCCATGTTCTGCTGTCATGCTTTGGGGGTGGCATATTACTTCTCCATTTCCCCTGAAAAGATTCCACAGGCTCTAAGCTTCCACCAGAAAAACAGGCGGGGGGGCGGGGAGGCAAAAAGCATGACATTAAAATTCAGATGCCAAGTTCAGTAGCATGAATAAAAATTGTCTTAACCTCTGAGGTCAGGAAGTCACCAGCTGGAAGCGGAAAATCGCCACCAGTAAATTGCTGTGGGTTGGAGTGATGAATGCTAGTTAGTACCAGTGAATTTCAGAAGAATCTCAGCTGTAGGGAGACAGGGCATCTTGGAACAAGGCTGAACAATTCCCGACTGTGTTTTCTTTCTTCTCTAGTCTGTCTTGTGCTCTTTCTGCTTCCACAGATTTCTCAGTTGAGGCAGCGAAAGATTAAACCCTTGTGGGAAAGTCTTGTGGCACATAATAGGGGTGAAAGCTGTGAGATTCCATAGGGATTCAGTGGTATTGTAAGAAAATTGCTCTCAGATCCTATGGATGTCAAGAGGGAGGGAAAGTGCCCCAGTACTTGAGATTTGCAAAGCCGACTGGAGCACAGAGGTACATCCACTGCCCTAGTAAGCTAAGACCGCTGCCACTTATGTCAAACTACAGCCCAGTCCAGCAGCAGGCACCCTGTACCATGTATGTTCTGCTTGTTTGAGCCGAAGATCTAAATGGCCCAGGCAGGAAGGTGCTGAGCTGATCTTTCTCTGGCGGTCCATCTTTCTCTTGCAGGGTGAACACAGGCACATTTTTCCTGGGTTCCCCGCCAGCTTACCATCATGCATCCATCCGTGGCTGTGTACATCAGCTTACAGCCCTGTGGGATGTAGTCACTGCTTAGCCACCATCTAGATTAATGGGTTCTCACTCTGTTCACAGGACGTAAAGCAGTGAAGTAATACAAATTAATAAATGTCTATACGAGTGAATAGAAGATATGTCCAAATCACTTTGGCTAGTCCAAAACTTTAGGGTGGGGAAGGTTTCAGGTTGAAGAGGTTGGACCACACCACAAAATGCTCCAGTGATGATACAATTCTGTACAACACTTTATGGGACACTTGAATATAAGCCCCTACTATTAAATTCGGTTTGAGGTTTCCATAACGGAAAGGGGCCAGCTTGCATTTCAGATGTCATTTGTGTAGGGGAAGCTGGACAAAAAGCAGAAAGTTGGCAGCAAAAAATACCAGGCTCCTTTCTCCTTCCAGCCACCCCTCTCCAACCTCTTTGGCTAACCCCCAAACCATGGCAGGAGCTGAACACTGCTTTTCATTGAGTGACATACCTGGCTCTAGAAGAACACGCCCTTGTGGAATTGGCACCCGGGCAACGTTTCCATTCCCTCTGCACAACACTTTTCTTTAAAGCCTTCCAAACTAAAACAAAACCCAGAGGATTTGCTACCATGTTCCGCTCATTATATTGGTTTTATGAGGGTGTGGAGCTTTCTTGCATGATGGCAGGATGGATGTGTCCCTGAAACTTAAAATACAGCAAGGAAATATAATAGATAGGAGCTTTTTCTTTTTCTCCATCAGGCTTTTTATGGTTTTGGTTTGTTTCTTGAATATCTAACATTTCACCCCAAATCAATCCACATTCATGTCCTTTTTCAGGAATGTGTTCAGCTTTTAGAGCTAGAACAGCAGTGGCCGAATCAGACTTCTGGGACTCACTGTGTGGAAAATGCAAAGGATCATAGCAAACAAGACTGCCAGGACCTCCAAAAGTCACCGGAGAAAGTCACTCCAATGCAGGATGGTTATACCTGTGCCATTTCTAACCTCCTCTTCCAGCTTTTAGGGCTGGTGATTCCATAAGTCCTGATGGACTCATCTCCCCATGTGATGGACACATCTCCCCCAAGTCACTAATGCTGTCTTTTGCCCCTCTGCCCTTAATACCAAAAAGATTTCCTTATTTCCAACGTACTCCCCTGTGCTTCAGTTTTAACCCATTGCCTCTCACCCTGCCTGCACTGACAGGCAAAACAGGTTGTTCCTTTTTCTTTGCAGCTTTGTGTGTGCGCAAAGACATCTATCATAGATCCCTTCAGTTTCTCTTCTCTAGACTAAACAACCCTACTTCTTTCAATCTTTCTTTCTAAGTCAGGTCTTCAATCATTCCTGTTACTTTCCAGCTGGTCTACATCTTTCCTGAAAAGCAGTAACCAAAACTGCACACAGTATTAAAATTGAGTCCCTACTAATGGCAAGAAGAGTGGAAGAATTGCTTCATACTTACAGGCAATTCTCCCACTTATCCATCACAATATGGCGCTTGTCTCTTTCCCAACAGCATGATTGTGTTGGATTATGCCCAGTATCCGACCCGCTTTAGGCAATCCTACTCCATCCTCTGGCAACTCAGCCAATCATTCTGCTTAAGGGCAACATCCTGCATGTTTGTTTATTGAAATGCATCCTATTTCCCCCCTACAAGCAGACCTGACTCAATCCCCTCTGAAGCCAACAGAAAGAATATACGCTATAATTTTACATTACAATGTGTAATGAGGTTGTGATGCATCTTCTGTGTAAGCATTCTGCACAAAATATGCGCTACTTACATAGCACCTTTTACCAATTGGCCATTAGAGGAGCATTTAGAGATGCAGGGAAGAAAGCTATGTCCTTGACCCGGATGGACCACTCTGCCATTGCATGGCACCTCATTCTGTTATCCTCCTCATGGACTCCTGAAGCCTGATCCAGCTGTAGGGAGATTAAGAGTCCATAGGGATATAAGGAAATTGCTTTCGGGTCTTACAGACTGCAAGAGGGACTGAAATAGTCCCTTGAGCTAGTTGAGGGAATCTCTCTAGTAAATCCATGAAACGTGTGTCTCAAAGGACGTCTATTGAGACCACGAATTTTGAAAATAAACTCATAGTTCTACATAGGGATTCTGTTGACTTTGCCACTTCCCACACTGTGCAAAGGGCTTTGAGATCCCTGGGTAGGAAGTTGATGTGGGAAACCGAGAAGTTCTCTTATTCCTTCAGCTGGCTGGAGGCCTGGATTGTAGTTGAAAGGTTTTTATAGTACATGTACTGCATGGTACATTTGTTTTTTAGGGGTGGGGCAGGTTATTCCAAGCTCCCACATGAGTAGAAGACAGCAGTAGAAGCAAATTGAGGCAGATGGCTTGTTTCCCTAAGCTGGCATTCCTAACAAACAGCTGTGTTTGCACAAAGCTTCAATAGACACATGGATGGGAAACAATATAGCTGGAAAGCATCATATCAATAAGGCCACCTTCCAGCTCCTCCATGGGTTAAAGAGTCCAGCACAGTCCATTGCTCCTCCTCCTTCCCTCTCTTCCTAAAAGTCTTGTAATGTGTTTCACAGAAAGTACCTTTTCTCTTCCTTTTGGTGTAATATTAATCTTGGGGGGAAGGGAGGAGGGGTTGGGGGAAGGGACGTGGTGTATTGAGGTTCATATTCCCCTTGCAGTTAATCTCTTTAACAAACCCCTTTAACAAATGAAAGGTCTGACAGGAGGCAGAGTCATTAAAATGAATTAAAATGCATCCAGGAGAGATTAGTAATGAAGCCACTCACCAGACAATGTCCCTTTTCTTCTCTGTGTGGACTGCTAGGAAATATCCCAGATTACAGAACAAAAGGGTTTGCAGTTGAAAATGCTGATCCTTGAAAGATGCACTATGCTCTCCTCTCCTCGACTCCTTGCTCTACACAAGTACATCTGCAGCCAAGGGATCCAAGCTTAATCTCCTCAGGGGGAGGGTCAGAGGGATTGGTTTTAAGTACCATCGAGCCTGCAAACCCTCGCACACAACGAGGACGTCAGCAGACAGTGATTGCAGGCCCAGTGATGTGGGATGGTGTCTACCATGCTGGTGTGGCGAGGCAGCCAAACACATCCGCTCCTGCTGGGTACCAGAGGAGCTTCCACCAGCTCCGAGGGATAAAGCTGGAGAGTATGGCACAGGAGGAGGGCCAGGATGGGGTCAGCAGTGAATGTTGCACACATGCAGCAGATGAGAACTGGGGCGGGGTGGGGAATGATGCAGGCAGGGGAGAAACAAGAGCAGTCACCGGTGCCCTGGTGACAAGGGGGGAACAGACAATGGTAAGGAGAAATGAAGCTGTAGGGAGAGAAACTAACTGGATTATGAAAGTAGGTTTTCCTAACCCAGACAGTGGTCTTTTAGGATAGAGAATTCATTTGGTATTTCAAAGGAGGCCACACAGATCCTCTTTACTTCAAGACATCTGTTGTTTAGTTGATTTAGCTGAAACTATGCTGCTTTCTGGTCCACCATGGGGAGAGTCCCCACAGGCAAAGCTACCATATGTGACAATGCTAACAAAGACATGGGATGCCTGGATGATGTTTTCCTCCAGCTCCTGTTGAAGGAAGAGCCATACGACCAGGTGCGGGAGTGGGGTCTCTGCTCCCGGGTGTAAGTCAGTCAACCTGTGATCCCCATGTGCATCTTACCATGAATAGCAATAGAGACAAGCCAAAATCCAGTGGGCTGAAGCTGCTCTGCGGGGTTCAATCCTTCACTGAAAGTGTTGAGAGGTCAGCAAATCAACAAGAGGTTGAAAACAACTCCTCTAAGTGAAAGATAAGACAACAGATACATAAAAACTGGATAGCTGGAGGGAAAGAAACCAGATTTTACAATCTCCTAAGCTTTTAAAAATATTATTCTGACGGGGGGGGAGGGGGGAGTAAGAGTCCCTCCACCACTGCTGTATCTCAATTCTTTCAGATCTCTTCTGCTTTTCTTTCAAGAGGGAAAAGGGTGCAGAAGTTCCCCAAACTTCCACCCACCACATTTGCAGTTTCTGCACACCAAAGCAAAACAACTTTTACTTTCTAAGGTGGCAAAAAAAAAAAAAAATTTTGAAACACAGCAAGAAAAGTGTGGTTTGTTTTGAACAGTTGATTTCAGCTGATAGATCTTCAATTTCCCAACTAGCCCAGATATCTGCCTGGAAAATGGCAGCTTATGCATCTCAGGTCAAGGTTATTGGTGAACAAAGATTCCCATCTGCAGCTGGAAACTCAGCAAAACTTCCAGGGAAATAAAAAGCCCTAATAAGCTACTCCGCTGACATGAATGAAACTCTGAGCTACATGGACTAAGACTACATCCCAAAGTTTGCTGCTGACAGAAAAACAATGAGGTAGTGAATTGGTGAGGGACCCATTTCACTTGTGGTCTGCAGAGTTATTATATCAAAACATGTCCAGCAGAGTTTAATAGCGTCAGCATTTAATGTTCGGTATAATGTCATTCCTACAGACCAAGACAGACACTTCCCATAGGTAATTAATCTTTTACAAGTAATTTAGCCATCGTAAGCAAAAGTGGATGAAATGTATTAATGGGGGGAAAGGCTAGGGGCAAACCGTGCATGGAGAAACATTTCTCTGCATTAGTCCCACAAAATTACAAGTGAGTTACAGCTGATAGATTTAGGACAGTTCCTGTTGAGTAATTGTATTCCATGAGGGTTTTCAATACAATGTGATATTCATTTTCACTTTATACAGTAGAGACAATAATGGCTACAGGTGCATAGGCTGTCTTGCTGGGAGGAATAAAACTGTGATTGTTTAACATCTGACTTTTCTCACACAGTTACAGCCTTTAGAGTTGAGCTATATTTTGCACATATCTCAGACGTGGGTTGTTCTTTTTTTTTTTTTTTTGACTCCAAGAGTCTATCTCTAAAAAATGCAGGCTCTAAAGACCCATTGTCAAATGTAACACACTTCCCTCCTTTGATTTGTTTTTTCCTCTCTTGCGATGTCAGCTTTCACTACAGAAATGCAGACAACCCCGTGCTTAGGTAGAGAAATGAAGCTGCCAGGTCGTGCAGGATGCACGGCTGCCAGGCCAGGCTCCCAAAACCCATGTCCCAAACCAGGAACTTTTGGGTGCAATTCTGAAAACCTGGACATCCCTGTAAACTTCTCTTCATTCTGCAGGACTTTATACTGTTGCTTTTTGCTTTGGCATCTGATCACAGCTCCACTGTGTCCTTCTGGGACTTTCCTGGTCTCTCAAACAAGAATAACAACAACAAAGCCAATGAGCCAAGTGAAGAGAGAGCCCAAACTTTCTCCTGGAGAAGACAGTATGGCTATTCTCGGATTTTGCCTGCCAGCTGCCTTCTGTCTCAGAAATGAACTCTCCTTCCTTCTGCTCCCCAGAGACACACCAAGTTTGCTTATGAAGTGGCTGAAGCTAACCGCATCCACCTGCCAGGGTGACCCTGCTCCTCACCAAGGACCCAGTATCTGAGCTGAGGGTGGGACAGGAGAGAAGCCCAGCAGAGTCTAGCAAAACCTTACTGCACAGTTTTCTCTCCACCAGAAAAGCTGTAGGCTCAGGCTGATCAGGAAGTGATTTGAGGCTTTCTTATGCGAAAAACGTGCATCATTTTATTATGTTTATATCCTATATTTTAGTTTAGGGAGAAAACTGATTGCCCCTAAAATTATTGTGGTTTCCTGCCATGGAACACTGAATTATTTCTTCCTTCATAGTTCAGAAAATTAAAATACAGATTTAAACACTTTTTCTATTTTGCTGAGAAAAAAAAAAAAAAAAGTGTAGGAAAAATTAGGTTAGAAGAGCTTCATTTTTTTAAACAAAAAGTTTCACTATTTTGGGAAAATGTATTTTTTTTTTTCAAAAGAAAAATCCCTCCCTCAAGTTCTTTGATTTAGGGTAATACTGACTTTCAACAGATTTATCTTTTTTAAGTGTCTCTGGGTTAACTGCCTCTGGACTTTGCTCTTTTGCATCTCTCCAGGAAGAAAATAAATCCTGGCAGTTTTGCTTTTGGGCTTGTAGGGACCACCAATAAAACTTTCCAAACCATCTTGGTGGCCTGGGAACATAAGCCCTCCATCCACTCGCTGGGCTGAGTACCGGGAGTGCCCTTTTGACCATTTTCCTTGTATTCCTGTAATTCCTGCTGCATGTTGTTCACAGCAGCTCTGTAGGAGCTGGCACTAGTGCTGATTTCATATAATTTTGCTCTCCATTGCTGTCCCTTAAGGTGCAAGTTCCCATCACAATTTTCCCCGTGGATGAAACAAAATGTCTCTGTGGTGTGTAAGAAGAGGCATCCTCATGCTCCCGCCTGCACCGCAGTGAAAGCCCTGGTCTCACCGGCTGCCAAGTTTTCTCAAAGCTTTTAGGAATGTAGCATCCTTGGTAGCTGCGCTCCTTTCACAGACGGGAGGCAAATCAGGATGCTGAAAGTCCTGGGAATGGCGCAGGCAGACGGGCACACACACAGCCACGCATGCACAGACACCGAGCCGGGTGCATAGGCTTTGCTTCTTTAAGAAGCAAGGCTTAAAACAACCAGAAAAACCCATGCACCCAGTATAAATCATACAACAGCTTCCACTCGTGCTAGGATTTCTGAACCTGTTTTTAGAGCGTTATGCTTAGGCCCAACGTTAGCTGAGGGTCTTGTTGCTCGTCTGAAACCATTAAGCTGTTCCCCTTGTGAACTCTAATCAACATCTGAACCCGCATATCCTGAACATAATGTGTCACCTTCCCCACTCTTGGGAAATGAAGTCCTCCAACGAGCGCTACAGGGATGAAATATGGGTTGCAGATGTTGAACCAGGAAAGGGCACAGAAACAAGTTTGCAGAGCTGAAATACAACTTCCAAAACCTGTTTCCCTTTGACATTTCAGTCAGCTGTTCCACAAGTCTTTGGGGAAAAAAAAGGGCTGCTGTTTCTTCCCTTTTCCTTCCTCCCTCCCTTTTTAATTTTGTATTTTTGGACTATTATTTACTCACTTTTATCTTTAGTTATTTGTACTCTGTTCTTTAACATCTGCATATGTTTTGGAAGTCATCTCCAAAGTTTAGCTTAGTCCTCACTTGTTGAAATGTGGCAATCTTAAATAGATCCGCTGAGGTGCAGGCAGAGAAAGTGCTGGGCTCTTCTAGAACCTGTGCATTGGTTTGATGTAACGGAAATTCATCTCTTATGGCGAATAATTCTAGTGGATACTGAAGGACACAGCTGGGCAGGTGTGGCATGCATCCAGGGCAGGGGAAGGCTCCTAAGCCGGTCAGGTCTGCCCACTCACGCAATCCAAAAGCAGGAGTCAAATTGAAGCCATATTGAGCAGAGCAGGCTCTGGAGCCCAAGCAAGTCATTAGCAGTCTTTCAACTGACTTTGAAGCAGGTCTTTGAGACCTAGTCTGTTTTATATGGTGGAATGTGGAAAAACAACCACCGCGGCTTGTAAAACGGAGGGGAACAAAGCAATGCTCCTGTGCGCCTGCCAGCCCCGGCTCCCCCAGCCCCTTCGGTGCCTGCAACTGGCCGGGCTGCGCCCCTTCCCCGCTTGACTCCTGTAATTTTCTGACCAATTTAAGCACAATCTGTAACTTCCCCTTTTACATCATTCATGAATTCGAATGCCTCCTAATTTTAGCTGCACCTTGTAAATCCAATGGAAGTGATTGTGTGATCGAAAAGCCTCAGACTGGCTCCCGGAGGAGCTGCTCCTGTCATGAGCAATACGGCTGACATCAGAAATGGGTCTCTTTGGAATAAACCCGCATGCACACGCCCCATACACTCTGCACATGAGGACACACTCACACGCACACCCGCATGAGCTAAAGCTGCGCAGAAAGCTGAAGCTGCAGGTATGAACCGTGTTTGCGCACATGCAGCTTCCATATCGTACACGCACGTTTTTCTCTGTCCATTTCACAGCCAGTTCTCCCTGGACAACTTCACACTTTTCTAAATAAAGGGCATTTAAAAATAGCTCTCCAGGTTGCAGTGCCCTGAAGGCTCCCTTGAATAAAACAGGCTGATACACATCAGGGGGATGGAGGGAGAAGGCACTGCCTTTCCAGCCTCGTGGCCTGTGACACACACAGAAACGTCAGCAGTCGGTACAGGTAGCTGGAGGCTCATGTTTATTTTGGCATCTGCCAAGGTGACTTTGTTGTTGGGATCAGGGCTTGGCCAGCAAACTGTGCTGGTAGGACGGCATCCAGACCAATGCAGTAAGCCGTGTCTTGAGGGAAGCCAAAAGAAAAGACAAAAAAGACCACACACAACTCAGGGTTGGTGCCTGGATTTCACAGGAGGGTGGGGGGGGGGGGGTTTCTTCCTTTTTTTTTAAACTTCTTTCCTTATTTTTTTCCTTTTCGTGAAAATACTTAGGACTTGGGAAAAGATTTGAGTCATTATGAAAATGTAATTCTATCTCACGATACAGCTGTAGAGAGCCAGGGCAGCTCGGTCTGGGGGAGTCAGCAAATCAGGCTCCCTGATTAGGAAGCAGGGAGGCCTTTGGTCAAATTTAATAAAAATAGACTTGTTATATTTGGAACATTTTACCTGAGAACATGTTGTCTGTTTAATGCTGTCTTATATCTGCTTGTCAGGCAGTGGGACAGTTCCTGCGAGAGAAGACTTGGAGCTGTGGCTGGGAGGGATCTGTGGCCGCTATGGGCAGAAGGAGCTGTTAAGATGATTTCTGGCTATCACAAAACCTTGCCCAGGCTGAGAGGGAAGGTTAACTTTTACATGGTATGAGTTGCCTACAGGAATCTCTCTTCCTCCAATGACATACAGGGAAAAAAATCCTTTTACTTGTCTCATCTGTCAGCTAAAAGCAAAGCAAAACACACCCCATGATATTTACAGGTTAGGTTTTAGACAACTGGCTGGTGTCCCTCCTCCCTGGTGAATCACTGCTATTGATTTAATGAGCTTTAATGCAGCATGCAAACAGCAAAAGTCAGCCCAGCCAAAACCATTGAAACCACTGGGAAATCCTCGGGTCTTTGCAGTGGTGTTGTCAGCCTGTAACAATGATGGACAGAGACTTTTTGGCAGCCCAGTTCCGGGGCAAATAAGAAGAGATTTGCACAGTACTTAGCAGCTCTAAGTGACTATCTATGGAAAAGAGCAACAGCCAAGGAGACAGTGAGGCAGTGGACTTTAAATTATTAGAGAAAGTGATCGTTTCCCTTCATTCTTTACTCAAGAGGCTCCATCTGAACTCCTTTGGACAGTTACGGGCCCCCAGTATAAGAGGAATTTAGGGCAGGTGAAGAGGAGTCAGCAGAGAGCCATTGAGATGGCCAGAGGGCATGAACACAACGTTCAAGGAAGGGCTGAGGCAGGAGGCAGGGCCTGAGACCTCCACCAGCTTCAGAGCGTAAGAGGAAGACTGGTGAACAACATGCTTTATCCGGAGGAATCTGTCTTCCCAGACCCCAAAGCTCCCGTTGGACAGATTGTGCTGAATTCCACTGGAGAACTGCCAAAAAAAGAGCATTTTGGTGATCTGGTTCTGTTTCCTTTGTCTCTCTGTTGTTGTTTCTTGCACTCAGACATTCTGCCTGTTTGGAGCTAATTGTACCTTGGCTTTACTTCTCGTAAAGGACAGTCACAGAGTCTGTATCTCCTAGGTCTCAGTCTTGTGTTTAGCTAGGACCAATGTCTCTAGACTTGCCATCCACTCTGATCTCAAAAACTACAGTGGGCCTCCTTTCAGAAGTGTCCTCTCAGAAACCCTCCTGCAGACTTCTTTGACTAGGATAAAACTCTGATCAGCAACTGCTCCACGTTCCTCAGAAAACAAGACTAAGCTAAAGTGTTTTTCATCTGACGATAGATACTATCCACTGTAAGGAGCTGCTTTATTGTCACTTTATTTTACAGCACAGATGTCCCAAAACAGAAAGAATGAGAAACATGATGAAGCCCAGGATGAGGGATACAGAGGTATCAATTGACTTTTGAATGCTTCTTTATGCAGGTACATTCGATAGCAGAAGTGTCAGACTAGGAAAGGTTTCAGGCTGTGAATCTCTCAGTATTTACTCCTCGGAGGCTTCATCACCTCCAGGCACAAACCACAGGACTTCTCTTGGAGTTCTGGAGTTTCTCTAATCTGTAATTGCGATTGCCTACTGGGTTCTTAATACTGTATATGACCAGACTGAGATACTAACAACTTTCCCATCCTTCTCTTTCCTGTCTTTTATCTGAGTGGTCTGAAATGTCCATCACCTGAGGGTATAAAAATGGTTGCTGATAAAGCTGACTGTACATCCTTCCATCTGCTGTTGTTTCTTGCACTCAGACATTCTGCCTGTTTGGACTTAATTGTACCTTGGCTTTATTTCTCGTAAAGGACCCAAAGGACCTTGACCTTTGGTGCTTATACAGATTTTTTAGTGTAGTCTTATGCACATGGATTATGCAGTATGTATGGAGAGGAAGTAGTTGGCTGAACCTGGCTTTGGAAGTCATGAACTCCAGAGCATGTACTGGGATCTGAGGAGACCCTAAGAATTTAGCATTTCCATCTCGTCTCGCAATATGAGTATCACCATTCTGATACAAAACACCTACAGACTTAATCTACCCTTGGGTGAAATGAATTCTCTCATAACTGTAGCTTAGCCCAAATAATTGTATGTGCTGTAGACACTTGACACGCTGGGGTAGATTTAATAAACCGGAGCTGCATAGACCATTCCTGTGGTTTAGCTTTAGAACCTCTCTATCGAAAACTTAGGAAATGAAGAGTTAAAAAGGAAATCCACATGTGTTTATAGCCAAACGGACTGCAATGAACGTGTGAAATGAATTACCAAGGAAAGCCATTGGTAAATTATGGTTTAAGCATCAAGGCCAGTCAAAAAAACAGATTGAATGAGAAAATGAAAGACGTAAGGTTCAGAAAGTGAAACGTACAGGCAGCTGACGGGCTTGTCAGAACCAGCATCCTTCTTCCCTACAGTGACTCATGGTTTTTATCTCAGTTGCCATGTGTATCCTCTCAGAAAGGGAGCAGACCACCTATGTGATGCTGAGCTTCCCCTCCACGTGCATAGATGTGCCCATACACTTATAAGCAGAAGGCTGTGTGGTCTAGGATTTCAAGGGGGAAATAAAAGTTGGATTCAAGATCCTGAGTTTTAATCCCAGTGGTTCCCAAAGGCTCATTGCACCAAACCTGAGAAAGTCACTTGCTTCTAGCTGCAATTAAGGAATACGAGACCTTTGGGGAACCATGTTTTCTATTGAGTAGATCTTTCTTGTTTCCTTGCTTCTTTCTAAGGCGGGTAATAAATGTAAAATGGGCCTATTTAGATGGTCCATCTTTATGTTTCCATTCATCCACTTGTTTGTTTGCTTGCTTTGCCAAGTGGTCCAGGCTGCAAGTAGACCCATTAAGAACGGCTTGCTCCTGGGGGCCTGAGAATAATCTCAAAATAATTAAAAAAAATAATATTTTAAGAAATGCCCAGATTCATGTACAGATTTTCTCCCTGATGATTTGGCAGTTGCTCCTTGTGAGCCAGCCCCAGATCTCACAACTACTGCAGCCTTGTGTCTTTGCCCTACTTGCCTGACTCTCCTGGAGACAACCATCAGAGCTGCTCACCCAAAGTTCTGGGCTCCTTGTTGCTAATGGCTAAAACCTTGTGCAAGTCCCAGCTGAAGCAGGGTAGGAGACATCTATTATGCTTTTCTGCTAAGGCAAGCTTATTTCCCTTCAGAGCTTTCTCCAGGCTAGTTTTGAAATAGCTGAGCAATAAGGAATTTTCATCCTTGCAGATTATAGGGCTGCAGACTGATGGGATCTTCTTGCCCCGGCTTAGCAATGTACTCTTGTTTTTCTAAGCTGTCCTTACTGTAGTTTTACCTTATTTTCTTGAAACTGATGGCCTCCAGAAATGTACAGGTGGCTTGCCTGACCAACATACATCGGTGGCTCTTGGGCATGCTGAGGCTCATAATATGTGAGAGTCACACTGGGGGCTGAGATGGTGCCAGGCTTGTATCTCCAGTGGAAAGGACAATTGTTTCTCAGGGCACTTTTTTGCATCATGCAAAATATAAATTTCTTCAAAACTTCCAGCCATGGAAGAAAGAATGTTTTTCCAACTGAAAACACGAAAACTTTCCATTAAATGCCAGATTGTGTGATACAAAGCACTGATGGCCCTCTGGCCACAGCTGCTTCTGTTTAGTCATAGTGTGAGCAAAGAGACACTCAAATAACACATTTGCACTGGAACAGCCCTTGCCGTAACTTGCGTTACTGCAGCTGGACTCACATCAAAACCCAATGCACCGTGTGGAAAGCAATTACCCACTGCAAAATGGTGGAATGAAAAGCACTCTTCAATATCCCCTTTCTTAATGGCGCTGAACCAGATCCGGCAACTCAACAAAATACTTGAGACACTTTGTCTCCCCCCCGGCTCTTTCTTTCCCTCTTTTCCTCTGTTGTTCAAGCTGCATCGGAAAGATACAACCAGGGATACTAAGCTGAGAGCAATTTTACCAGAGCTTTTATCGGCCCATCCAGGTTCTCGGCTGGCCTGGCAAGACTTGTGTTGCTGCTTGTAAAACTGTGAGGATCCTGGTTAGGGGCCACATTGCACTAATTTACAGGATATAAACAGATATTGTGAGACCAACCATGAGATATGGGGAGGATTCAACTAAGCTGCTTGCACGGACTTTGGGGCCCAGCTGGTGGCCAGACGTAACCCGGCCACATAGTTTTGAATCTGGGAAGGGATGAGTTGGGGAGCTGTGGGAGCAAGAACTGCAGAACCCATGGCAGAAAAATTCACGATGTGGAGCCTAGTAAAAGAGATGAGTAAATTAAATGTTAGAGGTCCCATTTTGCAAAACAGGTGCTTGTTTTTCTCCAGCAAAATATATGCATGAGAAAACAAATCACTGGAGACCAAAACGACAGCCTTGTGATGCAAAGGAGGGAGTTTGCCGAAACAGCTTTGCATTTCAAGTGTGTCCAATGGAGTGCCTTATTTGGGAGATGCAGCCTGTCAAGTTCAAGTGAAATTAGACCATTGATTTTCTGCTGCAGGAAGCAAAACAAGATTTCCCGGCAGCCTGGAGAGTGGTTTGTTGGGGGGCGGGGGGGTGGTGAGGGTGATGGGGTGAAGGTATTATCATTCATATTTTTCCTAGCTGTTAAAATTTATGTCAAAGTACAGTACCATTTGTAATCCAAATCAAATAATTTGCAGTCTCTCTTTTTTTTTTTTTTAATTGTTCCCTTTTTTTCCTACCACTCTGTGGGCAAGAACCCCACCTTTGGAATAAAACATCCCCAGTCAGTAGCTTGGGGTCTTAGGCTCCTTTTCTTGCCACCTATAATACTTCTCTATCACCTACTAGCAGGTTGGAGGGCCAATCAAAAACCTACATCTCATGCTAGATGATACATGACCTCAACTGAAAATGTAGTACCTGCCTAAAAGAGATTGCTACCTACCCACACAAAACAGGGCTATATCACTGGGTACCAACAAAGCAAAGAGCACACAGAAATAATGCTCCACGTGGGAAGATATTCTGGTCACCCAATTTCAGACACCCCTCCTTGCTGTCCTTCACTGCTGTCACCTCAGTATGCACCATGAAAACACTCAGGTGTCCCACCCCATGGCAGTTGCTGGGTTGCTGAAGGTGTACTGTCTTGATGCAGTCTTCCCCAAAGGACAACACTCGTAGCACACGAACCGGTGTAGCACACCGACCCGATGGGTGCGTCAGAGCATATGTCACCCATCACAAGTGATAACCTGGGACGGTAATTTGCAGGGCATGCGAATTATTCCTCACCAGCTGAGCTGTGGTAACTGCCTGGCGCACACGAGGTAGATCTGCTTTTCCTGAGCCACCGTGGAGGCTGTGGCTGGTCGGCGTCAGGGGTATCTCCCCGCCGAGAAGTGACTATGTGACCGGTTAGGCAGGGCCAGAGCCAGTGAAGATCTAACCAGTCTGTGGAAGATGCAGGGCATGAGGATTACAACTCTGCACCCTGGAGGTGGCTATTCAGCAGTTTTGGGGATGGGGCACAGAGCAAAGAAGAGGAGCTGTGTCTCAAAAGCTGCATCTGAGCAGCACTGTTGTAGTGAGTGCACGAGGAGTTGGGGGAGGTTAAAAGGGGAGCGTGCCGGGAAAGCAGAAGGAGCTAGCGAGAAGAGCAGCGAACAAGCGCGCTAATTGCAAGAGCAGCAAGGAAAATATGACAGGGAAAGGAGTCGAGGGGAAGCTGGAGGGGCCCCGTCAGCCTGCTGCTGGGTCGGGTGCAAATGGTTTCAGCAGAGGCGGCTCGCAGCTGTAAGGAGCAGGTGCAAGGGCAGACGGATGCTGCCCTGAACCTGGGGAGAAGGCTGTAGGCAGGAAGGAAACCGGTTTTCCCAAGCTCCAAACAACAGCACGCGAAAGAGGGAGAAGGAGGGAGAGCAGCGTTCAGATGGAGGAGAAACAGCTCTGTCACTCTCCACTTCAGCAGCATGATGGGCAGATGAAAGATGAATTTACTTCAGCCAGTCCTGTCAGATGTTTCTGAGCTGTGGGACTTATCAGCTGTCAGACCAGAAAAGAATAAGCTAAACAAAAAGCTTTCACAACCCTCATTCCCAAATCTGTGCGTCAGTGTGCCAGGAAAAATGATTTCTGGCCTTTTCTTTTTCTTTTTCTTTTTTTTTCCCTTTTCTCTGCTACTACTAAATGCTTTTCCCTTTCTCTCACTGGACAGCTGGAGGGAATCCAGACGGCTGCTGTTCTTGTGGCTGCACACTGAATGCAATGGGTGGAGGCTTGCAAATGGCTTTCCAAGTAGCCCAACACAACGGTGGTGAAGGGCAGTCCCTGTGTGCATGGCAGAGGGCTTTCTCTGGACTGAAATGGCAGGGGCAATGGCAGTGTGGGCATTCAGGGCTTCCTGTCTCTTCATTCTTCCATTGTCCGCCTCAAAACCTTCCGTTCCTCTTCCCCCACTCTGCCTCCTTTCAAGGGCCATCCTGTTCAGATGGGTGCCACCACACAAAGCCCCGGATGTCTCCGCACAGCAGTCTCACTGGTGGATTCAGTCGGTGGCTCGTTCTAATTAATTCCTTTTAAGCTGGAGTCTGTACGTAATTGCCAGTCCAGATACTCTTGACTAACTCAGATGAATACCCAGGACTGGGCTGGAAGAGAAGGAGGTAAGAGGAGCTCTGCTGTGCTAGACCAACACTCCACTGATGCCCCAGAATCAACCAGTAGATCCACAGGACTCCTGAGAACTCTTCCAATTGAATTATCCAATGATCCAGTGTGGTGTCTTCTCTGCAACAGAGGCCTGGGGCAGGTCACTGAGGAATAAGACTCGCATGGAGTGGTCCTTCCCTTGCATGGTTCATGTCTCAGCAGATAAAACTCACACAAGCATCTCCGAACTACAGGCTGCTCAGCCTTTCAATCATTCCTGACTCTTCTGATGGCATTTTAAGGTGTGTCTAGGTTATTTTCTAGGTTATCCCTCTTTCAGTGTCCAAGAAGGTCTGAGGAGCAGGGTTGGAAGAGCAGAAAACAGGTTAACAGCTTGACCTAACGGTGAGTCCAGCTTGAAGAGAGAAACCAAATCTCACATTCTTTGTCCGCCAGAGACAAAGGGGTCATACTTCTTTCCAGGTTATCATGGGTTCATGGGTTACTAAGCATCATCTAAGCTATTTTATCAGTCTACGTCAGCAGTCTTAGCTGTAACAAACACAAGGGAGTACGGCAGGACATAATATGTATAAGAAGGGTCTAAGCTAAGTTGTGTTACTCTGTGCTTGCTTCAGGGCAACAGGAAACACCCAGGTGGTTCCTTTAGCTCTGCTGATGCCTGGTAACTTGCCATGTTCTTTATCATTTGATTGTGACCGTCACACTCACTCTATGGACTTGGTTGACATTTTCCTTCCCTTGTTTTCCTCTGCACTTTGGCTGTGTCTTCGCATCCTGTCCCTGGTTTGTTTCTGTCAATTCTTTAAACAGCTGCTGGGTTCTGCTCCAGAGGTGGCTGCATTCCAGCAGTGGGGAATGTGACTCCTGACATATGGGAGAGCTGGTGCTGTGCGTCAGGAGCTGTGAAGCTGAGAGATGCGACACATCCAGGGTCAGCTTGTCAGCACCGTACAGCCCCAGGAGAGGTCCCAGCTTGGACATCCATTTTATTATTTTCACATGCCTCAGCTTGGTTTCTAGCAACAGTTCCTTGTGTTCTTTTCCCAGCCCATAACTGAGTCACCCCCTCCAAAAGTCTTAGCAGTTGCCATACACTGGACAGGCTTCACACGTGAAATCCTATGCTGGAAATGACCCTCAGTCATCAACTGCAAGCAGCACCAGGGAACGGAGCGGCTGAGCGTGATCCTGGTGTCGGGTATCCAAGCAGCTGGGCTGCTCTTTGCTTTCCCCATGCTGTGTTAGGGAGGGTCATGCTGCATTTGCCACGCTGGGTTGGGTCTCCATTTTCAAAATACTTTCTGGGCTTCTCAGGAATCTCCCTCTGGCTTCCTCAGTCATTGGCAGGCTCCTCCCCACATCCCTCTCCTTTCTCTCCTTTGGTCAGCTTGTGCCAATGCCCTCCACAAAGAAGGGCACCTTGACCCATTCACTGCTGCCCCTTGTGTCCAGCAGGCTCCAGTGAGTCTGAAGCCTCCTTTGCTTTTCCCCAGGACAGAAACTGGACGTTGGCTGTGCTAGAAGGCGTCTGTGGGTTTGCTGTATTCATTTTTTTCTCTGTTGTTTCACAGGCCATCTTCTGAGTTCTCATGGACCAGCAGTGGTCCATGAGCCATCAGCTGGGAGAGTCAGCAGTAGAGAATCGTAGAATCATAGAATCGTTTAGGTTGGAAAAGACCTCTAAGATCATCAAGTCCAACCGTTAACCTAACACTGCCAAGTCCACCACTAAACCATGTCCCTAAGCGCCACATCTACATGTCTTTTAAATACCTCCAGAAATGATGACTCAACCACTTCCTTGGGCAGCCTGTTCCAATGCTTGACAACCCTTTTGGTGAAAAAATTTTTCCTAATATCCCATCTAAACCTCTCCTGGCGCAACTTGAGGCCGTTTCCTCTCGTCCTATCACTTGTTACTTGGGAGAAGAGACTGACCCCCACTTCGCTACAACCTCCTTTCAGGTAGCTGTAGAGAGCAATAAGGTCTCCCCTCAGCCTCCTTTTCTCCAGGCTAAACAACCCCCATTCCCTCAGCCGCTCCTCATAGGACTTGTGCTCTAGACCCTTCACCAGCTTCGTTGCCCTTTGGACACGCTCCAGCACCTCAATGTCTTTCTTGTAGTGAGGGGCCCAAAACTGAACACAGCACTCGAGGTGCAGCCTCACCAGTGCCGAGTACAGGGGGACAATCACTTGCCTAGTCCTGCTGGCCACACTATTTCTGATGATACAATATTGAATATAGGCTGTGACTCAGCTTCCCACAACCCAATTCCTTTCATGCCAGTACTAACCAGTATCGGTATCATGAGCTCCAAAGCTCCACATCCTGCTCACAAGCTGTGGATAGTGATGCTATTGGCATGGAGGAACATCCCCTCATGGTAAGGAGGCCAAGAGCATGGCACGTACAGCAGAGCTGAAGCCACTATATCTAGCAGGAGCTTTTCTTCTCCCCACTGACAGCGGGAGAACAGGAGTCCGTAGAGCTCCACCCTTTCCAGATGAGAAGCATCTGCCACAGCCCCTTTCCTTTAGCCAATATACTGCCTCTGCTTCCACTTCCCTCCAGAAGAGCTCTTTTCAACAGCTGCCTCCAAGGACCCTCTGCTCAGTCCTTTCTCCAAGCTGTTCACCCTAGCCTCACCCATAAAGCTCATCAGCAGTTAAGCCTCAGAGAGCCTCATCTGCTTCTCCCCAGAGCTGCACAGCAATTTCCATGGATAAATATCCCCACTCCACTGAAAGATCAGCCTATAATCAGGACACTTAGGGCACACTTTGTAGCAGACTCTCATAAAAGCTGTTGCTGGCCTCAGCTCAGCTTGAGGGGAGAGGAGCAAGAGGATATTCAGCTCAGCCCACAGAACAGGTCCCAGTGCCATTCCCTAAGCCCAGGAGCAGACTTTGCTCAGATGATCCCAATGCCATGACACATAGCAGAGAAACAAGCCTCCACTGCAAGGTCACACCAAGGTTTAAGCTCTGTGCACCTGGAACATGCTCTAAATTGCTGGAAGCCCAACAAGGACCATCTTACTGGCCAAGAAGGATTGTCATCCCCAAGCAGTGGGGTGGCAAGCCACAGAAATTATGTGGGGTGGGGATCCAGTTATCCAGAATGGAAAAATATAACTTACTTTCTTTTCATTAGAGCAGGATTTCTTGTCATCATGTTCCCTATGCTTCACTTCTGTCCTTTACCTGGAATAGGGCAGAACAAGACAGCCTGTGTGTACTTTAGCCTGTAACAATGAGGACATGTCTGTGGGGATGGGAGAGAAATTCACATCAAGTTAAAAAGGAGAGACTGTTGGGATAGCCCGAAGTATAGCTGTAAGCCAGAGGTACAAACATGTTCCCAGCCTCCAGGAACAAGGAAGAGGGCAAAAAAGGCCGGCACAGAACCAGGAGTCGCACATGGACACTCTGCACTTAGCTATCCACCGCCCACAAGTGCCACTAAAACCCAGTCCACCAAACTTTTACAGCAGGAAGAGGAAACCCATGCCTAGCCAGAACCGTTCCTTGGGAAATTTCCACATGAGCCTCTCGTCCAATGAACCAGCACAGCCTCTTCCTTCTCATTATTCACTCATGTAATACCTCTACAAACTCTGCTCCTTGCTTACTTCACTTCCCTCTGTTTGTTCCCCCGCAAGACGGGTGGCAAAGCCCTAAGTTCCAAAGATAATGCTGTGCCAAGGCAGTTAGACACAGCTATGTCTGAACATGGAACACTTCTCTCTGATTCTCAGTGCTATTGTCTGAATATCTCACTGCTTGCATGGAGATAGGACTTCTCAACCCCTTTATGAAATAGAACAGGGATTTTGCTCACCCAGGGAAGCTGAGGCACAACAGAACCTATCCAAACTGCTTCCCACAGCACCTAAAATAGACTTGAAAGCCTACTGTGATGTCAAAGTTCAAGAGATTAATTGTGAGTTTCTGCCATCAAGGGTTTTGGGGAACTTGAATCGCATCTGGGATTGCTGGAAGGGCTAAGGGTTGCATTCAAGGCCCTCATACTCTGCCTTGCTGTCTCACACATACTAGACCTGGAAGGCTATTACCATCTCCTGAACACTGCTATATTCAAGTGCACAAGGAGAGGCATAACTTCAAGATGGCCACCAAGCCAAACAGAAGCACCTCTGGTACAGAGATAGTGTATTGGGTTTGCGTGGCAAGGTTTTGGTAGCAGGCGGGCTACAGGGGTGGCTTCTGTGAGAAGCTGCTAGAAGCTTCCCCTATGTCCAGTAGAGCCAATGCCAGTCGGCTCCAAGACGGACCCGCTGCTGGCCAAGGCCAAGCCACTCAGTGACGGTGGTAGCACCTCTGGGATAACATAGTTAAGAAGGGGAAAAAAAAAACCTGCTGGGGATTACAGCTGGAGAGAGGAGTGAGAAGATGTGAGCGCAACAACTCTGCAGACACCAAGGTCAATGGAGAAGGAGGGGGAGGAGGTGGTCCAGGCACCAGAGCAGAGATTCCCCTGCAGCCCGTGGTGAAGACCATGGTGAGGCAGGCTGTCCCCCTGCAGCCCATGGAAGTCCACAGTGAAGCAGATGGATGCCCAAAGGAGGCTGTGACCTCGTGGGAAGCCCACAGTGGAGAGCAGGCTCCTGGCAGGACCTGTGGACATGTGGAGAGAGAGGAGCCCACGCTGGAGCAGGTTTGCTGGCAGGACTTGTGACCCCGTGGGGGACCCACACTGGAGCAGTCTGTTCCTGAAGGACTGCACCCCGTGGAAAGGACCCATGCTGGAGCAGTTCATGAAGAACTGCAGCCCGTGGGAAGGACTCGCGTTGGGAAAGTTCATGGAGGACTGTCCCCTGTGGGAGGGACCCCACGCTGCAGCAAAGGAAGAGTGTGAGGAGCCCTCCCCCTGCGGAGGAAGGAGCAGCAGAGACAATGTGTGATGAACTGACCGCAACCCCCCGATTCCCCGTCCACCTGCGCTGCTGGCGGGGAGGAGGTAGAGAAATCAGGAGTGAAGTTGAGCCCGGGAAGAAGGGAGGAGTGAGGAGAAGGTGTTTTTAAGATTTGATTTTATTTCTCATCATCCTACTCTGATTTTGATTGGCAATAAATTAAATTAATTTTTCCGCAAGTCAAGTCTGTTTTGCCCATGACAGTAATTGCTGAGTGATCTCCCTGTCCTTATCTTGACCCACGAGCCTTTTTGTTATATTTTCTCTCCCTGGTTCAGCTGAGGAGGGGAGTGATAGCGTGGCTTTGGTGGGCACCTGGCATCCAGCCAGGGTCAACCCACCACAGATGGAAAAGAAATATAAAATCAGTCCGAATTAGTTGGAAGCTCTTCTGGACTAAAAAGCTGGGTGGAGGATTTTGCACATGCCAAAAAAACAAAGCAAGCAAGTAGTGGCGCCTGTGGCTTATCTTAAAATTGTCTTTATACTATGGGAGCATATGCGGATAAAACACAACTCAGTATCACAAACTAGCAACAGAGATGTTGGTGATACAAACATGACAGCATTATACCTACAGCAAGAACAAGAGGCTGAAACGACTAAAGGAAAAGTGTAAATTGAATCTATCAGCACAAGCCACAAGCTGCTGATCTGTGTTCCCTACAACAATGATGAAAACATCACTGCTGGGGTCACTGCTAAATATGTGCAAACCCTTGCCAGAAGTAAAGGTGGTGCTGTAGAGTGAAGCACCTGTAGTGGTGTTGGTGCTATACAGTCTTCTGTCACCCGTGAAGGAACATGCCATTTTACACCAAAGGATCAGAAGATTAACTGTGTACAGTTATTGCAGAGTCTATGAGAAAACAACAAACTATAGCACAATACTCTTCTTGTCGTGGAGCCAAATGGCAGCAACTTCTTTGCTTGCCAATGCATTCAATCCTACATCTACAGGACTGCTTTCTTGGGCCAGAAAGGTCAAGCATGGTATTAGACAACCAGAGATGTTGGGACTTTTTTTCTTGTACTAAGCCAGCACAAGAATATATTGCAGCTTATGCGTTGTTTTTCCTGGCTTGACTTTACATTGGCTTATCAAATTGTGAACATCACGACCTGCCAGGATGGAGGAGATGTTTTCACAGACAGATCATCTAATTTATGTTATTATTTCCTAGGCTCATGGATTTTAGGACCACTGCAATAAACTGTTCCAGTTTCATGAGTAGTACAGACTGGAATCAAGAAGGGTGTAAAATTTCAATACCGTCACAAGTAGGGCAAGAGCACATCTGTACAACTGCAAGAGGGTATTACAGAGGTCTAAACAGAGAAGGTGAACAGGAGATGATTGTAGCTTGGCCCTCGTAATGTAAGGCTGAAAGGAAATGGGCTCATAACAAAGAAGACGAAGCACCTTGTGTAATGCGTCATTGAACAGTTCAAGTCTGACACCAGACGTTGAGGAAGCAGAAACCTTGCATGGACTTAAAACCTGAATGGACAGATTAATGGAAAAACAATCCATCGAGGGCTCCTAATCACAGATACAGCACCTCTGAGCCACCAGATGCCGGGAGAGTTACCTGTGAAGCATCGTCCTTTCCCAGGCGTCCACTGTTGGCCTCTGTCAGAGAGAGGGTTTGGGGCAGCTGGACTTTTGGTTTGATGTGGCTTAGTCTCTCTTATATGGAAACCACTGACAGGCCATACTGAATTTTCAGGACTATCCTGAGCCTGAGACTAGTCATTTCATCTGTGCCTGTAGGCAGTGGATCTGGGAGCGTGGCCCAAGGTCGTACTTCACCGAATCTGGGGCTGCATGTGCTCCAGCAGGCTTGATCCCCGCTTCCCCGGGAAGCGGCTGAACAGACATGAAGTGCGTTGATCTGGGAGCTCTTTGCTCTCCCAGTTGTTCCCAAAACCACATTTCAGAGCAGTGTAGACACAGCCCTGGAGACTTGTGCTCCTCTGTTTGAAGTACAAACCCTTAACATCAGTTGTCTTCTAGCCTTGGAAAAATACTTAAGGTACTTAAGTGTGAAACCAAGCGAGTCTCCCCCTTCGTCCCTGCCAGGAAGCGCTCCAGAGGGGTGGAATTTGTTTTTCCGATTAGACTTCACGCAGCACAACCTTTGCCATCTCCAAGCCAGGTCGGGTTGATTAATGGGCTGTCGTCCCAGCACAATGAGGTCCAGAGGGGTGTGGGGTTGCTAGGACGTTCTCCTAACAGCTTCTGCAGGAGAATCACTTTTGGATCGCTCTGCACCATTAAGCAAAGAACCTGGGGGTCTTTAATTTATCAGGTGGGAAGTGAGGATAATTACTTTTCAAGCAGCCGATATACTCTATGTGCATTCACAGCGGAAGCAAAGTGGGGAAGTTGGGGGATTCAGACACTGTTTACATTCCGGTGAAACTGGATCTCGGAGCTATTCACCAAGCTTGGGAAGGGAGTGTCGGACCGGGATGGAGAGGAGGACAGGCTGTTATATAGAGTGACTGACAGATTAATCTAATAGTCTGGACTCTGAGGCTCCACAGGTGTTCAGACCAGTGGTCGGACCAGTCAAATTTGCAGACAATAAATCCAAAACCTGCATGGGGCCATCATGACTAATTTTGCTAGGGGCAACATCAGGTGTGTGATAGAATAAGGGTCCCCCCCTGCAAGGACCGAAAGGATCGAGTGAATATTGAAAGTGTTTTGAAAAATGAAATTCTTTCCCCTTTCCTACTTCTCTCTGGTTTTGATATTACACTTTAATGTCAGGATCTTCAGTCTTTACATAAACATAAAGAGAATCAAAGCCCAAAGGGGGACGACACTTTCCCTTCTCCCGAGCAGAGGGCTGGAGTCGTTTCCTGTTACAACAAGACTGTAGTTACTGTTTATTTAGCTTTCAGGGGAGAGGTTGAAAGCATCAATGTCAGATGACGGTCTCATCCAAAAGAAGCTTGTTTTATATCTTAGCCTGGGATGCAGAACCCCTCTGTGCTCTTTTCCAAAGGTGTAGCACTGGTTTGACCAGTGACTGGTCTCTGGAGCTGGGATGGATCAGCTGTACCCAGCCAGGGAAATCATTTGGGACAAGCATGGAGAGTGAGGGATGATGGATTCCTCCCACCTAACCAAGGCTGTCTGAGAGGCAGGACCAGCGAGGCTTGCTGTCATGCTCAGGAAGATAACATTTGGGAAGGAAGCAGCTGAAAAAGAGAGAATCTAAATATGCTTTTAAATCCCTAGGGATAAAGCTTGGGAGCTGACATCTTTAGCAAGTAGGCCCATCTCTGTAGGAGGCACAAGAAGGATGGGGCAAACATAAATCCTTTACCTGAGTGACTGAAATCTTGCTGTGAATGATGCTGGTGAGCCTAGCATACAGCCTTTCCTCCCATCCAATGCAACCAGAAGACACAGAAGACTCGGTATTTTGAGACCTGTGGCCTCCCCGTGTGCCATCCCTCCCTTGGATATGGAAGGCTATCACTGAGCAAGAGCCCTTTCTCCTGCTCCAGGCCATCCCATGGGAGCCATGTAAACATCATACCTCTTCCAGCCTTTAGGTGAAACCAAATCATCAATGATATCTTAATAATATTTAACAGATGCACACACCTCCCCTGGGCTCAATAAATACATTCTGGGCTCATCTCCTATCCCTCTTAAAAACACTAGTTAAAAGAACAGAAGGGAGGGAAAAAATAACCCCAGATGCAGCGCAGTGCCCTGCGGGATGAGGCTTGGGTCTCAGAGCCTTCCTCACGCTGAAACCCCCCGCGAGTGAAATATGTCTCACTTGGGGTGAGAGGTAAAGAGATGGTGATCTATCAGCTGCTAAAAGGCATCAGCACCAAGCAAGGAAGGGGAGAAGCAGATCCTGGGGGAACAGGTGGGGATCGTTCAGCAGCACAGACAGCGGCACTAGTGGCAAAGGCATTTATGGAGGCCATCAATCCTCGTGTTTCTAGGTCTGGGCAGCCCATCAGCTGGGATCAGGCAAGAGTTTCCTCCCCTGCATCATGCAGCGCTGGTGCCAAGGACCTGAATTATGATGCTGAGTAGTGTAGGGGAAAAGGGCTCCCATCTTTTGAAATATCTAGTGTTGGCTCACCATCAAAAACAGTATAACAGACTGCACGGAGCACCGGTCTGGGATCTCCAAGTCTTGAAGCAGCAGGATGGCTGCAGGTGGCTGCAAGACCGTTGTATCTAAACACATTGCATTTGTGTTTCCAGCACCCTGGGAGGAAAAAACGGATGATATCATTGCCCTTTCTCTAGAGTGGCAGCAGAGGTCCACAGGGATCACAGGAGGCCCCTGAATGCCAAGGAAGCCCCCTAATTTCTAGCCTTACCCCCTCCTTTCCCCAGGATGGTGGAAGGAGTTCCTGATCCATGACAAAGACTGGGCTGCAGGTGCCCCTTTCACCCGTTGTCCTGCTTCCCCCTGTCTTCCACAACTGCCCTGTACCACAAGCGTCGTATTATATGTGAGATCTTTAGGCAGAGGATCGTGGGCTTGCTCTGTGCTTGTACGACGCCTAGCAGCTAAAGCCATTCCCCATGCAGAGCTCAGAGGCGCTAGCTCAACAGGACTAGAAATAATAAAATACCACAAGCACAGTGTAGTTTCAGTAAAGAAGTCTAACCACACATGAGCAGGGGGAACTCAGCTTTCTGGTGGAAATAAAAGGGTAAAGCAAAGCTCTTAAGGCTAATGAAATTTTCCTTGCTGTCATCAGGGCTGCAAAAAAAAAGGGCTTTTCCTGTTGATTTTTCTATTTCCTCAAACCAGTAATTATTTCCTTCACTTGCTTTAAGCTCTCACACCTTATCCTGGTAATCTCAGAGGCTACAAGGATCCCACTCTGTGTATTTATCAGAGACATTTTGACAAGGTCCATTTAGATAGAGGAAACTTCTCTGTACTTTTATATGGGCAAAGTCATACGGGCAAATTGTCAGTTCCTTTGGGAATTTATACGGGCAAAAAGTCAGTTCCTGGTACAATGGCACTAGACAGGCATCTTTAACTTCCCCAGTCTTTCATCTTACTTAACAGTAAACTGTCATGTTTTCAGATTATTAGAAAGAGATGGGCACCCCTTCCCCCTCACAGACTTGCAGTTTGTTAGCCTGTGAATTTCATTGAATCATGAACTGCTGTGCATCTGATAAAATGGGATCCTGAGTTAAGACATGGATCTTCCAGGGACCTTAATACACATCACAAATCATCACTATGCTACATGAAGCTTTGGAGATTCAGATCACTAAATCACCAGTTACCTCAGTATTATCTCGGCCATTAACAGATCCTCACCAGTTGTGAAGAGTGTGGTTGGGTATGGCTGGAGATAACCTCTTGGCCCTTTTTCTTCTGAATGGAGCCGCCACCTGGTCAAGGTAGGGGAATTGTGACCTCTGCAAGGGCATTGAGAATGGGCATTATCAGGGCAAAATGGCAATTGACAAGTCAGGGAGAAAAAACTCTGTGTTAAAAAAGGTGCAAAATGTTTATAGCCTAGTCAAGAGCTTTGAGCAAGCAGATGGCTTGACTGCAGCACTACCAAGTCAGTTGAAATGGTTTCATGGCTGTGAACATCTTAGAGGAACCTGTTTGCAACACCCACCATGGTACATATGCTTAAATATCACCACTTGACCTGACAACTACACAAACAGAATCCCCTTTAGAGGACCATCTTGTAGCACCTGTCAAAGATCCTGCTGATCCTCTAATGCAAGGTCTAAGCGAAAAGATGGGGAATCTAACACCACACCCACACGCTGTCTAACCCCACAGAGAAAACACACGCAAAGTGAAATCCTTCCCAATCTGTCATCCACAACCAACCTGCCAGAAAGCAGCACATATCTGTAAATACGGTGTAGGAAGGAAAACGCATTGTTACTACACATAAAAACATGCTTCCATGAGGAGAGAGGACAGAAATGTGTTCGGGGCTAGCCAGCAGCAAGAGGGTCTCCAAAGTACGTGCTTCCTAAGAGCCCTCAATCCTTTCCACTGTAAGCGTTCGGCACGGCTTGAATCAATATTGCCAGTGCAAAGTCTGTTCTTCATCAATGGCACAGTGTTAAGGCGAGCCTATGCTTTGCCTTGCCTTTCTGTTGAGATGGACATCAATCATCAGCTGCTAGGATCATGATCTAATTCTCTGGAAGACAGCAATGAGGTTACCGGGCAGTTCATTCGTGTGGGAGTTTTTCTGCATTTATCACTGGATGGAGGTGGATTTTTGCAATAGATCAGATCTTTAACAACCTTTCTGTTCCCTGGGTAAGTGCTGTTCTGGTCAGAGCAGCAGAATTAGACAGTCTCATGCTGAACCTCTTTCTCTCCAGTTCCACCAGTTTAATTAACAAATGCCAAGACAAAGAGTTCAGTTTCTTTCCCTAGTTATGTCCAGGGTCTAGCATAGTGGGGCTTTGCTGATCACAAGAGCTTCTAAGTGTTATGTCAGTTGAAAATACTGTAATACTTTATCATGTCGGTGATTACTCTTGGGAATGGTCTGGGTATTTTCAGGCTGGGATGCTGCTTACAGATGCGGAGCCTAAGTAGAGTGTCTACATACAAGCCGTGGGACTAAGCTCCCAAATAATCAATGGAAATGTAACAAGTACTGGCAATACATGACCAGAGAGCCGGCCAGATGACCAAACTTAGTTGTCTACTCTCTCTCTGTTTATAAAACATACAAATACGTAGCTTGAAGATAGAGGGGATGTGATGTCTAGGCTATCTCACAGATCTGTGAAACAAAAATATTGGCTAGATAGAGAGATGGCAGCAGAATAATTCTTTCCCACAGAAGAGGTGATTCATCTGAGATAGAAGATGAGGTACTGTCACTGTAAATAAGGGCAAGATGAGACATCCTGGGATAAGAGAACTTTGCCCATATATTTGCCCTTAGTACAATGCACCTCAAAAATCAGCTGTATCGTTGATCTGAAAATGCCGGACAGGCAGAGTTCACTGGGGGGACAGTTCATTCATAGCAGAGGATGTTAAGTCACTGCTTTGAATTAACCAGTAATTAAAAGAGGACACCAGTAAGGACTGTTTGTAGGCATCCCTATGAAATATGCCAGGGAAGAGATGGGAGAGATTGCTCAGTCCAGATCAGAGACACCTCCATCACCAAAGCTACCAGACCAAGCCTGTGAGCTCAGCCTAGGAAGGTGATCTACCCTTCCTTTCTCGAGGCTCCCCACTGTGATGGGGGAAAGCCATTTCCTTTTTGACTCTCTTTGCCTGGTCTATGAATTAAGACGCTGCTCTCCAGGGATATCCATCTGGAATGCATCTGACATTTTTCTCCGGTGTTGCATGTGGCTCATGGGAATTGCTGTCCTCCTGAATCAGATCAGGGGTCCATCTACCCCATCTGCCTGTCTCCGAGAACAGACAACACCAGATGCTGGAGGTGAAGCTGCAGGAAACCCCTGTGGCCAGGAGTTATAGGATATCCTACCTAGGGAGATATTTTCCTTCAAAAATCCTATTGCTGAATGTTAACGAATGGGCTGGAACGTGAGGTTTCTGCCTTCTCTAAGAATATGTGCCTGTGAGCGAACACAAGAAGTTGCTATTTATGGGTTACCCTCCCTCAGCTGAGCTGCTGTAAATAACCATATATGCCAATGGCCTGCTCCTGCTGAGAGAGAAAATGTGTTAGCTTAAAACTCAATGAACTCCTAGTTCAACCCTGGCTCTTCCTAAAGAAATAAACTGCAATAAAATAAGAGTTTGGCTCATGTTTGATCAGCCCCATCCATCTGAACACACCCCACTGTTCTGAATCAAGTATGCATTGAAGCAAGATCATACTGGAATTGCACAGCAAGTGAAACTGTGAGAGCTGGCTGTGTTAGGTACAGCGCTTTCACAACAGGGCATAAATCTTCTCTGAGAGCAGGAGGACAAAGGGAAGGTAAAAAGGAGAGGAAAAACAAGGTGCAGCTCTTATTTTCTATAAAGGACCCAGACAGAAAATGCAAGCTTGAAGTCTTGACACGATGTGCTTAGATTCATATTTTTGTTTTACAGAGTGAAAAAAATAATAAAAGCCTTACATTCCACAGCAGCAAGTCAGGACAAAGATGAGACTGAAACCAAGTCTGCAGGAGGAGAAACTGCAAAGATGCAAGACAGTTACCAAGAGAGAAAAGGAGCCAGCACTGTGGGGGTGTGAGCTCTACCTCCAGGGCTGACTACTGGGAGACTGAAAGTAACCTTCCAGTAAAGGCCTGGTCCACAAAGCAATGGGGGTGCCTGTGTCCATGGGTTCCCACTGATTAATTCCTTGCTCTGCAAAGGACTTGAGTGAAGATGATCTTTAGGAAACAGAGGGGAAATGCACCTTCTGCAACTCCATGGACTTCAGCATCGAACAAATGATGTGGAAATCAGCACAGTGCTTGACTGTTTGCACCTATTGCAGGGCATTAAATGGTTGAAGTCTTAGCAGCAGTAAGAGCAATGACCAGAGTTCCAGCGGGAGAGGTGTTATACACCTGATGGATGAGAAAAGGTTAGGTCTGATACAGTGCTTTTGGACTCAATCATGATTATGTGCCTTGTACCAGTTCTGATCAGGCAAAACCAAACAACACAACTCTGTGGATTTTCAGATCCCAGCAAGTGTCCAGTCTTTGGCACTGCTGGATAGAGTCAGGCTAGCTTAGCCATCAGGTAATGAGTAGCTAAGCAGGTCATTTGGCAGCCAGGACGACTGATGAATCCCGGGGTTCCTATGGCTTTGTGCCTCGTGAGTTATCACCCATCCCAATTAGCCGGTGTTAGAAAAGGCTGAGCCCATGCCCTGACTGTCCCCAGACATAGGCACTGAAGGAGTTTCCCTCCTTCAGCCAGCTGCTCATCTCACAATATGATCCCGTACACGTGAAATGATGTTATTGAGGAAGAAAGACAAACCACACAGTGTAGTCTTGTTGCTTTAGGAAGCAGGGTGAACAAGATATCAGCCCTCCCTGAAATGACTGCCTCTGAGAAATCACCCACTCCTGCTCTACATCTGAGACAGAGTCAACTCTACCAACCCTTGCCGGACAAACTCCCTGTCCTGCTCTTAGGGACTCCCGGACTTGAAACATTTCCAGCCTTTCCCAGCAGCTTGTACAGTTTCAGTGTTATCCTGCTCACCTTAGGAAGAAAACATAAGACTGGACTGGATAAGGTCCTAAGCAACCTGACCTAACTTTGAAGTTAGTCCTTCTTTGAGCAGCAGTTTCAACTGGAGACCTCCTGATGTGCCTTTCAACCTAAACTGTCCCAGCCTAAACTGTACCCCTCCAAGGGGATAACCACCACCGGAGATGTGCCACGATGTTCCTGCTATCTGGATGCGATCAGGCAGTGATATGCTGAGCCTCCACAGCAACGCGCTGGTTTGATTGCTGAAAGACAGCTGCCTCCAGCAAAGGTGGAAAAGGCAGTCTCCATTTGTTCAGTTTATCTAATCCTTCCCAAACTTGTGCCAATCAATACAAAAGGGCTTCTCTCAGCAGGAAAAAAAAAAAAAAAAAGAAAGAAAGAAAATTAAATAAGCCCTCATTCAAGGAGCTAACCATCCTGTCAGCCTAACACTTGAAGCTCCTGAGGGATACTTTGTATTTCATCTCTCCTCTTGCCTTTAAGACTCTGGATTTCTCTCCCCCCGCTTACAAGAGCCCAGCCTTCGAGCCAGTCCTGGCATCTCTCTCCCTCTTGTGCAATGTTTGCCTACTACATGATCCCCTCTCTAGTGAGAAGTTTCTCCTGCTGTAATGAAAGCTGACAGCAAACAGGGACCAAGGCTCTTTTTCTGCAGAAATGCATACACCTCACAGATTCCTACATGCTTCTTGCTGCTGGCCATAATAAACTCTCCTGGCAGTCAGAAGCAGAATTAATGCATGTTTGAGTCCCCAGCTGGGGGGGCTGATGGCACAGCAGATAAAACAAAAACAACTATTGTATTTCCAAAACAGCACTGGGGGAGATGTCTTTCCATGTGACACCACATCACAGGAAATCACATAGATTTTTGCTAATGTGAAGCTTCGGGGGATTATTGTGTGAAGCAGAGAGGCAATGGCTTTCTACAGCTCTGCATCTGCGTCATTTCCAATTGTCTATGCCCTCACACGTATCAAGGGCTAAACCTGGAAAAATCTGGGCAGGATACAGGGCATTCCAGAAGGAGATATTTCCAGGGTAAGATCTAATAGGTATCATCTTTGAGACCCAATCATTGCAGGATACCACAGCACAGAGGTTATTAGGTAAGTCCAGTGGGGTCCAAGATTGCTTCATGTACTGTGCACTCATGGCCAGGTTGGCCATGGAGCGGGGTGTGTTTTCCTCTTCCGTTCTCTTCTCCTTCCAGGTTGGAGGATGAACTGAGCTCCCACAAGAACCTCCCTCCCAAGAGATCCCACACACATTGTTGACAGCAACCCTCTCCTCCCTGCTGGAGACCAGCTATCTTATGATGGTGAAACATGGTGGCTATTTAAACACAGTCTCAGCCTTATACAGCAGATTAACCCGAGGGATCAGAAGTACTTCCCCCAGCCAAACAAGTGGGATGTCTTTGGGAAGAGCATCATGCAGTTACCCAGGCAGGAATTAGGTAAAGGCAACAGAAGCCTTTCCTGCAACACTTTTCCACAATGCTTTTAGTGACTGAAAGGAGCTCTGTGTCCCTTTGCCATGTGTTGCTATGTGCCTCTAAGGCAAAGATCCATTTCTCTTCCTTGTCCACTGCATGAACAGCTGAGTCTGCACTAGGAGGCCAAATCAACCCAAACTGCAGAGCTCTCAGTGCTGCAGTGAGATGCTGAGCACTCATCTGGATGAACTGGATGCAAACAAACAATAAACTAAGCTCAGAGTTCCTGGACATACCTCCTCCTCAGTATCCAGCTGAAGACTTGACTGCTTTCCTTGCAATTTGCACTGCAAATTCAGCTTGGGATGCTCGAGCCTTTTGCATTGCCATACAGATACTGTACTACAAGAGTCTCTGGAGACAGCGTCTTCCCTTTTCCAAACCAACAAGCGGGTGAAGTATGGATCTACAGGATAGTCCTGACAGACAGATTTAGTACTCTTGTCTCTAGTTGATTTTAGAGACCTGCAATGCTTAGCTAAGAGTTTGGGAACAAGTGGAGGGACCCTCAGAGCAGCCCTAATGTGGCCAGGAATCCGCACTTATGCTGCAGTGCTTTACACAAAAACAAAGAAGGAAACAAATAAATCATGTTGACAGTACTTACAGTTTGGGGGACAGGGAATAACTGTTATTATTACTGTAATGGCCAAAATGCCATCAAAGATCCAGGGTCAAAATGAGTTGTGCACTGAGTAGATCTACTGAGAGACTATCCTCGCACTGAAGACATTATAACAATATAGAGGGGGTATTGCAATGAAAAGAGGGTGATATTTCCCCAGGTAAAATGCCCCACCGTAGGAACAGTGGTGAGGGCAGATTCTGGAGGTACCTGTCTCTCTCCGTTACCTTGAACCACAGAGGTCCCTTTCAATCTCAGCCATCCTACGATTCTATAAGGTGTCCACACTACTTGGCTTAGGTTAGGCACTTAGTCTGTAGACAGCAAATCCCATGGCTGAGTGACTTTCCTAAGCTCAAATGTGGTCTCTGGCTGAATCGGGAACTGGACCCCTCTTTCTCATCCTTTTCCAAGTCTATCCAACCCTCGCATCACTGAATTTGCCACTTTTGTCAAAGCTTCTTGAAAACTAACAAAACTTCAGCATTCAAAGCCCTGTCTCTTTAAACACCACAGAGTCCCCACAGGATGAAAGTCAGTCCCACGCGAATGGCTAGCACCAGGAGTTAAATGGCTTGCTGAACTTCCACTAGTTCTGTCTTCATGGCTAACTTCCACCCTCCGAAAGCTGAGCTCACACAGGTCTGTGTTTCTGCTCACAGCGCCAACACTTTGCCCTTCTCCTTTTGTTCAAAACTGCTGGAAAAGGAGGACTGTTTCTTCATCGGTTATTTGAAACCTTGGTGATTGTATTTTTCATTTCACAAGAGGACGGAGGGGGTGGAGATCAGACATTGCCTATAGCAAACTAGCAGTATTTCACTACCTCTGCAATGAGAGAGTTTCCAAAACCTTCGTAATCTGCTCATGAAAGAACACACTGACCGTGAACTTATTTCTTCCAACCTCATTTGCTAGCGTTGACCCTAGACCTTCCTCCTGGTTTAGGATATTGGCTGAAATCTTGATGTTGGGATTAATCTCTCTCTCGCTCTCTCTTTAACTGACCTCTGGAAGGGAAAATGAGGTTTGCCTTACAGGGAATTAAGAAGAGGTTTGCAAAGCACCCAGAAGTGAGCCTTTCCTCTATGCACAGCAGTGTTACTGAAATCGA
Source organism: Phoenicopterus ruber ruber (assembly GCA_009819775.1). Lineage (NCBI taxonomy): Eukaryota > Metazoa > Chordata > Aves > Phoenicopteriformes > Phoenicopteridae > Phoenicopterus > Phoenicopterus ruber. The sequence continues at coordinate 26,401,433 of CM020220.1, read as the reverse complement.
GACATATCATATGAGGTCTTGAACTGAAAAGGAGTAGGAAGCATGAAGCAGTTTTCCTGTTGGAATCAGTTTTCCCATCTCTATATTTTACTGATTTGACTGGGAGAGGAGAATGGGAGCCACAAGTGAATTGTCTGTGGCCATGGAGCGACTCAGCTCCGGATCTGAGACTACGAATGCCCCTTCTCCTCTTAGCCTCTTGCCTTACTCAGTCAAGACCACACAATGTCCTTAGGCTGCTGACAGTTCCTCGGCAGCTGAGTTCCAGTTTATTCCTATAGACTTTTATGGCTATATATATCATCCTGAGACAATTTAATCTCTAAGTATCATCAAGTTTATTCTCTTTGATCTGACAAATCCAGCCTCTTTTTTTCTTTTCTTTTCAACAGTCTTTGTGGTTAATCTTTTGCCTGCTGTAATGTTGTTGCTCTGCAACTGTAGCAGGTCAGGGAACTTAGCTGCTGACTCTGCAAATATTGTTCTTAATCATGATTTGATGGCTTTTCATCCATAATGACAGCCAAACAACCATGAGCAGGGATCCTGTTCCATCACGTGAGTTAGCTGAGTTTGGATAGTTGGAACAAAAAAAAAAAAAAAAAATACACACAAAAACCCTACAGCAAGCACCAAAGTGGCTGTAAGAGAAAGTCACTTTTTTCACAGCAGCATCCAACCAGGGAGCTTATGGTCAGCTGGTCAACTGAATTCCCTTCTTTTCACTGACCCAATTCACTCCTATCAGTTGTGAATCAGAGGCATCCTTCAGGATTTGGCAAGAGGAGGGGTGCAAGATTCTTGGTCCAATCCCATCTGATGGACCAACAGTCCATTCTTCCCTCCGTAGGCCCCAATCCAGTAAAGCCCTTAAGCACGTGCAAAAACCCCCTTGACTTCAGTGGAATTTCTCACTGGCTTAACGCTAAGCATATGGTTGCATTCATACCACCGCCTCAGCGTGCTTCTCCAATGGCTGTGTAACGTGCCTGTGACCTGGTAAGCAGCTGACACATTCCACCCGGCAGCAGTTCTCCACTGTGCAAAGTGATTTCTGCATCCAGAGCGGGAGGTCCTTCAGGAAGACAAATGCCTTCTTGCTAAATATCCTTTTATTTATTTCTTATCCTTGTGCCCAGCCCTCAGCAATATATTAAACTGTCAGAAGGACAGGGAGATGGGAAAAATCACTGCTTAGTTTGCTTCTTATCAATCACTGAAACAGGCTGCTAAGACGAGAGGGAGCATGAGGACCTGAATAAAACAGACCAGAGCAGGTCCACTACATGCAAGGATAGTAAGGGTATTACATGAGGGAAGGAGAAGGAGACTTAACATCTTGAGGAAAAGATACCAAGCTTAAAGAGAGCTGGGAGCAGGCAGGAATCTGCCCATAGGAGACTTGCCTGACAGGTGAGAAAATGCTCTGAGCAGATGACAAACCCATGGCCAACACTTCATGCCCCCTTGCTCGTTTCTTTTAAGAACAACCATGTTTTCTCCAGCTGCTTTTCTTCATCCCTTTTCCTTAGGGTCATCTTGGCCCAAAAAAAACCTTGGGCAGAGATTTTCTCACCTGCAGGGCTTGTCCTTCTCTCCTCTCCCGTGGCTGCGGTAGACAGAAACACCGCAGTTCGGAGGCCAGCTACAGACATGTCTGAGGAAGCATTGCATGGAAATTGCAGCTGGGACAGGACAGGTGGGGCAGGATTCAGAACTTGCTACAGAGAAAAAGACTGAAAAGTTCTTCCAGGAACATTTTATTTAAAATTTGATCTGTCTATAATTTAAACCCATGTCTGTTCTGTCACGTTTCCAGCTCCATCTCACCAATGCAAACACACTGAGGAGGATCTTTAGGAACACAGACTAACAAGATTTGTTCAAATGTTGCCCATAGGAGAGAGCTGAACCTGGCCAACATCTATTGATCTTTCACCTGTCCCTGTGCCAGAGGACTTAGTAAAAGACACTGACATTGTGTTGCTTTTGTTTGTTGACCTCACTGGATTTTACTGCTACAGTTCTGCTGCCCCAGCCATGTGTGTGCTTTGGCATAGGGTGAATAACTTCAGAAATGTTGACATCTGCCCCATGTTTCCTTAGGGGGATCTGGAGTTCATGGGAGATCTTTACTTTTGGAAAGCTGCAGGGAGAAAGCTGTTGACTGAGACGCAAGTGACTCAACAAACAAAAAGTTTGAGCTAGAAATGTGAGGTATACCAAATTCTTCCCCTTGCTAGAAGGGCTACAGTAACCTTGAAGAGATAAGAAAGTAGGTAAACTTGTACAGCCCATCCCCACCTTCCTTCTATTTGCTTTGCAATGTTCGAGTTTAAAGTACTTAAAGTACTTAGTGTTGCAAGAGCAGTCACCAGGCTTCAATTCTTCAAAGCCTTTCTGACCTCCCACTGACCAGTTCATCTGGAAATCATTTTGCCTTGTGAAGAAGCATCTGTTATTGGCTAGAATTGGAGAAGTGGTGACATGAATGTGGGAGGAAGACTCCATTTTGTTACGGTGCTTCTACAGACCCAGGGAGCAGAGGTCTTGAAGGAAAAGAACTAGAGTAGGATAGGAAACATTCCCTTAATCTTCTCCTTCCTAGTCTCAGAAAATTGTGGGATGCCTTTAATTACATGAAACCTTCTTGACTGAGATCAAACCTAAGTCAGGTTTATAAAAAGCCCTGATCTTGGCCAGGACCAGATTCCAAATATGTTATTCTGATGCTTCTTCCACCTTTTTTCAAATCCCCAAATTAGAGGACCAAGCCTGTGTGGGTTCTCCAGATGCAACACTCCCAAACCCAACTCTTCTAGACAAATAGACAGATACAACAGATGTCATGACATCCTTAAGCAGTTAGCATCCCCCTAGAATGTGGGATCTTATCCATCCATCCATCAAAAACGCCATGCTACTTTTTTCTCAGGTCTCTGCATAGGCGGTCCAAAGATCCACTTGTTGTTTGAAAGGACACTGAACAGGACTGAGCTACTGCTTGGGTAGATATCCATGGGAAATTTGTATTTCAGATCCTATCTCAGGGTGTTAAATTAAGACTTTCCAGCTGAAGACTTTGGTATATAAAATTTGACAATACAAAGGAGGTGTTTGCCCTGTGTAGGTTACTGGCTGCAGCTCACATGATGGACTGGAAGTTGCTGAGAGAAGGTAGGTGTGACTGTTTCTGCCATAAATGTGTGCCTGACTTGGCAAGAAAATAACTTTTTTCTGCAGTATAAAAGGATATAAAGAATATTTTGCCATAATCTCTGCACCAGGATGGAAATACGTAGAAATAAATCCAAATGGAAATTGCCAGCTGGTCACAGCTGACAAGGAAAATTTTGGAGAAGAAAAATGGTTCTGTTGGCTTTTCAATTCCTTATTTCTTCAGATAAAACCAAGTTGAGAGCATGCAATGGACTAGTGGAAGATACAAAAGTGTAATGTTGGTCTTCATAAGAATCCTCTTCTCTGGAAGGAATATTTTTGTCTGTCCCACTTACAAAATGGTCTAACCAGAGGTAGCATAGTGTGCCTCCTGGTAAAAGATCTAAGACAAACATCCTTAGACTTAATGAGTCGGCCTTAGATTAGTCTCCCAGGAGGGAAAAAAAAACACTGGTCCCATTCTCTAAAACATTCCAAACTAAACTAATCATATAGCTGTGACAATTAATGATTCATCCTTTCAGTGGACAGAGAGAACAGATGAGAAGATGAATAGCTTTATTACATTTCTACTTTGATATCCGTAAGTTCATAAACATGGTACTCATGTTGGGTGCTCATCAAAGTAAATAATAATGCATTTTGAAATCATGTAGAAAAATGGATAAATGTTCCATGACCACAGGTCTTCAGGGGATGGCAGAAAGCAGCTTGCTTTCAAGGGCTAGCTACATATAGTAGAAGTTCAAATGATGCACAAGAGATTTATTTGGTGACTGAGGCTTTTTCTCTTAGCAAATGGTCATGACCAAGACTTCAGTATCCTCAGAAGTGTTCAGTGTGGGGGATTTATCTGTGAATTTCTTAAGCAAGCAAATTCTGTTCCACAAATTATTAATATCTCCAACTGTTTTATACTACTGATAGTTTTTGACAGTTTGGCTAGCCTGACATTATTGTAGGGGAAGCCTTATGAATTTTGCAAGTCTATATTGTAAAACAAAAGAAAATAGATGGGAAGTGACTTCATTTTGCTCCCATTACCACCTAACTTAAACATTCACTTTAGAAGGGAGAAACAGCTCCTCTGGAGGCACCAGTCCTTCACCTTTGACTATGGCATGAGCCTAGAGAATTAGAAAATATTATATTTGTTTAAAGCTTAGGATAAAGTGCTGTAAAACAAATTCCACCTCTAATTTCATCCTGTGCTGCATCTCCTCACTCCTGGCCTTAAGCGGATTTGCACTAAAGGAAAGTTTTATTTTGTGAGCATCATCAAACATGATTGCCCCTAACTGATTTGAGATCTTTGAGGAGCACCTTTCCAAGAGAGGCTGAGCCTCCACAACTCTCGGGGAGATCCTCAGCACCTCGCCACATTGGTCCCTTTGCTAGCTGGTGTCCTCGCTGCCAGTAGCATTGCGTTTCTCCACATGGAGAAACACAACTACCTGGTGCACACAAAGCATATTAAGCCTGTCTCCAAATCAACATACAGATCCAAAACACAACACTTTTTATTATTTACTAATTATTGTGCAGATTCACATAATGGAGGAGAGAAAATCCTCTTTATCTTTGGTGACTGATTAGCCAAGAGTCATGAGGAATGAGAAATGTAATCCACATACTACCACCAAAGTAAGAAGAGTGAAATTCTGGAACAGATGGCCTGGAAGGTTTGTGAAATCTCCATCACCGGGGGATTTTAAGAGCAGTCCAGGCAAAGACTGCTTTCAGTTGAGTTGCTGTTGTCTTGGGGAAGGTCAGTGCGGTGAACTGCCTCTCAGGATTCCTCGCATCTGTTTTCTGTGACTTTAAAAATACCCATTTTCTCTGAAACATTCAACGTGTATTTGCACACAAGAGCTGCCATGCACCAAGGTGTTCCAGAGGCAAGCAGCACATCGAGTAAATGCTTTCTTGACAGATTGCCTTGCCTGACTGGAAAGCTGAATGGTTTTCTAGTGACTGAAACACAGACATTATCATGAAGGGAGCAGCAAAATCCACCAGAGGTAGGGCTTTTGGCTACTGCAGCGCTCCTTGGAGTGAATATCTACAGAATAGGCGTGATTTGCTAGGACAAGAGTTTTGATGGGGATGAATCCCTGTGGGTAAGTGTCTTCATACTTCCTTCTCTTGGGGAGACAAAAGCCCAGCGCAGCAGAGCCTCCACTGACACTATTCCCAGCCTCGGCCTGGGGAAGAGACAGCAGCTCTCCCACCGGGCACGCAGCAGCAGGACGCACGTCGCCTCTGTGCCCAGCAGCTAGAAATGCTGAGGCACCCCCAGGCTGCTTTAATAAACCCCCTGGCCCAAGTCTGGTTAAGAAACAGCCCGTTTCTCCTGTAGAACAGAATGCCGGACCTCCCCAGGATACAGCAGCAATACGATGACAGCACAACCAGAGAAGACCCTCAGCCCCAAGTCTGATCTGCCAGCTCAAGGTCTCCCAGTGCACCACTTCTGTCCCCAGCCAGAAGTGAGGAACAGCAGCTCGCCTTTTGTCCGCCAGCGCTGCTGACAGCATTTCTCTCCAGTGCAGATTACAACAAGCAGCCTCTTGCTCTCCCTGCCTGGTTCTCATCTGCACAGCCCCTCGAAGCTCCGCCGTAAACCCCAGCTTCCCCCGGTCAAGCAGGGGAGGGGGGTGTTTTGAAATGCCTCTTCACCATTGACTCCTTGGTTCCAATGCAGAGTTCAGGTCGCAGTAAACTCCCTTGTTTGCTTATATTTAAAAGGAGGGGGTGGAAGGGAGGAAAGGAGGAGATGGGACAGGAGATGCACAAACTTTTTGCTTTCAGGCAGAGCAAGAGCACCCTCTACAGCTTACTGCTCAGAGCACAGGCAGGCTGGGAAAGGGAGGGTGGATTGCCTCCTGCCCTGTCCGTCTCAGGGAGAAGGGATGCAAAGAGGTAAAGCACCCACTGACCCTCAAGTCACAGGTGTCTCCTGGCTCCTCATGGCCTCCAGGCCCTTTGCAGTGCTCTCAGACCTGTTGAGCAGACCAGCTTAGCCTGCCCAAGGCTCATGTAGGCTTGCAAGTGGCTCCACAGCCTGAGGACCTGAGGTTCAGGGGAGGGTGAAGGTCACTTTGGTTCATTGCAGTTCTGCTCTGGAAAGGCATTTGTACCAGCTTCAAGGGCTAAGCTGAGAGCAAGGCTGGTCTGGCTCTTCAGTTGTTGCAGTGTTTCCAGACATAAGTGTTGGAGTACCACAAGGTGGGCTCTCCTGCACAAAGAGGATCAGAAAATCCCAGGGTTGTCTTGGATGTCATGAGACTTCACAAGAATGCAAAATGGTATTTCATTTTTTTATTGGACTCTGGGTGCTTTTTGTCATTAACTCAGGTTTTTCTTCCTTATTACAGAAGTTAGAAGTTTGTTCTCTTTCTCAGGAAGTGAAAGCAAAGAGCCCTGTCATATGAAGATCACATGAATCTCAAGGCTGCAGCTTCATGGCAACAACCAAACACTGTTAGACTCAGAAATGAACAACACAGCTACTAGTCTCCTCCCACCCCTTCCCATCTTCACTTATGAATATACTTTTGTATCTTGCTTGTATTAAAGATACAGAATTGGTATGTTTTTCCATTTTTCAACAACAAAAAAAGGTAAAACGGCACTTTCCAAAATTCCAGCTCCTCACTATGAAAGGACCAAAGCCATTTTGCCATTGTTTTCCAGGACACTTGTTCAGTCATCCAACACCTCCGTGATCAGCTACATGTCACTAGAGCATCAAAAAGAAGCCATGTTCCTTGTTCAGCATCTTGTTGCACCTGGTGATTTGTGCAAAAGTCCCATAGAAGTCAAGAAGTTATTTCTTGTGAAATTTTGTATCATTTTAGATCTATTTCTGAGGGGCAGGCAGGCTAATGAAATAATAACCAGGAAACCCATTCTGTGGCTTTCCAGAGCTAGGATTTGATCCAGTGTTTCCTTCTCATCGTAATAGATATTTGCAAATGGACTGATTGTCCTTGGACTTTTCTTCAGCAGAAATATAAGCTGAATTTTGCTGAGAGCTGGGGCCCATTTGACTTCTTTGGAGATCTGAACCATATTATAATAACTAGAAATGACACAGCTGCACCCAGGGACTCCAAAGCTTCTAAATTCTGGAATCAGACCCGACTCATGATTTGTCTGGTCTCATGTCCAAAACTATGAACAACCCTTGCTTCCTCCCAGCTGAAAGGATAGGTTGACTTGAAAATGACCCAGATTCACTAGGTCTCATTGTTTGTGCTCCTGCATATCAGCAAACCCAAACTGCTGGCATCTGTCTTCTCTCCCAGCTGCAGAACCTCTGGATCTCAGCATGTGCTGAAAGGCCCATGTGACTCCTTTTGCACCTCGCCTCTACACACGCACTTTGCCTTCGTGACAGGTCTTGGAAAGATGGACCATGCTTCCTGCAGCACAGTTGCACTTAAAAGAGACTCTTGTGGTAGTGCAGTGACACAGGAGTGCATCTGCAGGACATGGCAACATGTCTACATCCTCTTGAGGCCAGGAACTTCACCACTGCTTCACCCACGTCCTGTAGGTGATCTTGCTCCTCTCCCACAGTGGTCCTCAGAAATGCAGAAGTCAAGCCAGGAGGAACAGAGAAGATAACCTGGAGGCAATCTTCTGCTTGCTCAGGCAAAAGCACCAGGTTTTCTGAAGGGACACAATGCCTGGTGCTACTGGGAAAGTCAGGAGGCCGCTACCATTTAGGTGCTACAAGAAAAGCATCCTGAGATTTTTTCAGTACTGCAGCGAGTCTGGAGCTGTTTTGTTCGAGCCAGGTCCGTAGGTGCCCTGCTCATCTCTTGCACACACAGCTAGCTGCTCATCCCTAGTTTTGTATGCAACTTATCCCTTAAGCAGGTGCTCTGGTCACAGCCCGGGCCAGACAAAGCCTCTCATCCCAACAGGGAGCAGCCCAGACAATCCAAGCAGAGAAAAGTGCCCCTCGAACCACAGGGATCTGACTTTTCTTTTGATTTAAATTCTGTGTCCTTTTTGCATAATGCCTCGGTTTGCATTTCAAACGCCAAGCCCTAGCCTTTCTTCTTGCAGGTAATTGGCCTGAGAAATGCCAATATGTCCCAGTGTCTTTTTCAAGGCCCATAAGGAGTTATGATATTCCTGATCCAGCTCTCTGTACCTCCTCATTAAAGTCAAAGGCATCCTCAGCAGCTGACCTTGAACATTTCATAGGGCAAGTTCTTATTGAAGTGTGCCTTAAATTCCTAAATCGGGGCTTATGCATTGGTGATGCTCTACCCGTGGTTAGGTGCAGGAGCACTTTCAAGGAAAGCCATAGAGTCCCTACACCACCATTCCCTAGTCAAGGTGAGACAGCAGTCCTGAATGCTCACCCACGAAATGTCATCTGCAAACACCAAGCATCCTCCGTCTGAGCTTCAGCACATGCCTTCAAATAGGCCTGAGATTATGGTGCTGCCTGTGTGGCCTCAGAGGCAGCTGCTGGGTCACAGAGAGCAGCTTAAAATCATGGGTGGCTACAGCTAAACAGTGGCCACATGAGCCTCAGTTGCAAGAAGAGGGGATTGTAAATTGAAGAGAAATAGACCCCTTCCAAAGGGAAAACATGAGATTCCACCCACATTTAGGCTGTGCCTAATTGACAAGGATAGTTAGGCATAATTATCCTCAATTTCCAAAAGGAGGAAAGAAAATATGGAGGTTAAGTTTTTTGCCCAAGGGCACTTTATATTACATGGTGTTTCAAAGACCAGCATTTTGAGTTTGGACTTTAAAGCACTGGTTTCGAAACTGGGATTTGAAAGGGTTTCCAGGCAAGTATCTTTGGCAAACCGAAGAACATCACAGCCCGGAAAACCAGTCCAGTCTTTCTCACTCCCGACCAACAGTACAATACTTTGGGCCAACCATATCTTGTCTGAGATGCCTAATATTGGGCACACTTGAACATCTAGAATAGTTGAGCCACTACTACAAGTGCAGTGACAAAGAGTAAGTAAAGTCTCTGTTTGTTCCCGATTTTATGCAATTCCAATAGCTTCACGGCAATTAGTTGAGCAATTAGACATGCATTTTGCATGCACAATTACACATCTATACTGTCTGAGAAGCTGGTTCCAGGCTAATGCTTGCCAACAGTATCAGGCCATCAGTGTTTGAGCAGGATCCAATGTGGCCCATACTCAAATGATATGTCTCACTTCCATACGGTTGGTTTCTTTTAAATGTCCCCATTCAAACAGCAGCATTGTCAGCTCCCTGCAGCCCCCACTGTCCAAGAGCTGATGTGTCTCCTGGTCACCCAAGGCAAGAGACCTCTCTCTCACTCCGAAGCTGACTTACATGCCTCAAAATTTTGCCCTCATTTCCTTAATCAAACTGGTGATGGGTTTGGATATGATTTCTTCAGTTTGAAGACCCTCCTGGCATGGCCACACGATCCTCATTTTGCATGACATATTTGCTTGCACAAACAACCCTTTGTACGTGCAAAAGCTCGCATTTGTGCTTGCCAGTCAAGCAAGCCATTGTCTGCTTAGCTTGTCTTTGTGCCTGCAAGAATTCTAGGGCAAATGCAAAGGCTGGACAGACAAGCCTTTGGGACTCCCAATTTTCTTAGCAGCTGAAGCCAAATGCATTTCTATCTCACAACGACCTCATCACAGTGAATGCAAGCACGCATCCATCCATCCCAGCACAAAGGCTGAAGTCCTGGTCCTGTCCAAGCTGATGGGACCCGTGCCTCTGATTTCTGAGAGATGCCTGAATTTCCCTTCTGTGTTTTTTTTCAAGTCTCCTCTTAGCAGAAATGATGGTCCTCGGTTGCATGTGCTCTGCTACTTGCAGCAGCAGAGGCAGCCACATGACCCAAAGTAATTAAGGCACTGAGCGCTCCGGCCGTCTTGCTCTCGCATTCTGTTTGGTCACAAAAGAGCAGTCATGGACCATTTCGACCGAAAACAGACCTGAACACAGAGACTTCATTGTCCTGAGGCCAGAAGACATGGCTGCTGCAAAGAATTTGCAAGGCATAGGTTTCAGCATATATGTTGCTTTTCCATGAAACTACATACATTTTTGCAAATTATAAGCCGTTTCCTGTCTATGTTCCAGCACTTTGGGCTCAAATTAAAATCTCCTTAAAATCAGACCAGCAGGAGGGGAAAGGAGGAGGAGGTGTTTGCTGGAGTTCTTGAGCAAATGGGAGGAATTTAAGGTCTTGTCCTCTGTAATTCCTCCCCTATAAAGGAACGTACTTCACCAGGTTGCCACATACTGAAATAAACTTGGCAGCGATGAGAGAAGCAATGTTTTCCTTCGGGTTTTTAATGCTTTTGGCTTGGACTACATTCTCATTGCTTCTTCCTATTGCATTCTCCTGTCTTTCTATCCAGGTGCCACTTAGCACACTGGCCATTTTGCCCAGGGACATGGCAATAAAAAAAAAAAAAACGTTCCACCAAGCTGTGATGTTTTCCTTCTCCTTTGCCACTGGCGACCAGCAGGCCTCCAGGCAGGAGGCGTTGGCCAAGGGATAGGTAATGTTTTATATGCCCCTTGCATGGGGCTTGCTTGCATACCAATTACAGCCTGGCGCGCCTCTGTCCCCCCAAGGGCTGAGAACATCTGGAAGCATTCACAGTCTAAGCACAATCTGGGCCAAGTCCCAAACTGGAGGGAAAACAAACCAGGGAGCCCGGGAAGTCAGCAGAGCGAGGTTCACTGAGGCACACTGGGGACCTGCCTCTGATGTCCCTGCTCCTCTCTCCGCTGTGTGATGGGAGTGCTATGGGGTGAAGAGATCCACCTGTCTGCTGACCCTACACTGTGCCTCTTCGCTATCTCCAGGGATCCTCTCATCAATGCGAAGAATCTATCTCATGGGTTGCTTTCCTTCTGTCCTCGGGAGGGGCTCACCGTCCCAGTCTTAAACTCAATATTCACACATTTCAAGCCTTGATCTTTTCCAGCCTCCTGAATCTGGTGTTCTGTTTCCCTGGATCAGGTTTTCCAGTGCATCCTGGGTGCCTTGAGAGAGCACACAGCCCCACCGAGACATGGACAGGCACTTCAGCTCCCAGGAAAGGGCTGTTCTCTCTAACACCAGCGCTCAGTCATGGCGCATCTTCAGGCACCTCTTTCAGCCAGTGGAAAGAGCTCAGCACCTGCCAGAGGACAATTTGGGCCATGCACTTTACACATTGATCTGAGATTGGTGTGGTGCTCTGAGGAACCAGTCTGTCTTTGCTGACGTTGCTCTGGAGGGATGGACACCATCTTCCTAAAGTGACACTGCTACGGTGGCTGCAGTGTTGTGCAGAGGTAGAGTGCTCAGTGCCAGCTGGCTGTGAGTGCAGACCTCAGCGTAAGGTAACTCACCCTACTTCTAAGGTGGCTTTTCTAGGCCATGTTCAGTTCCATGTTGGCCTGGCTGGATCAATATTGTGCTCTAAACATCTGTTTTAAAAGCTGAAACTCAAAGAAGTGAGGACACCAAAGAGAATTATTTGGTGTAGAAGAAAATATGGACTGGCCTTCACATTTTTTTTCCTGGTAGTTGTGTTCGTAATGAAAGATAATGCCATACCAGAGGCATCTATGGACCAAATATGTGCATGATTTATAGCCCAACATGAGTTCTCAGTTCAGATTTCCATCCAATATTACAGAAACTAGGAACAGTCTTTCTAGGTGTATCCTTGGTGGAGAAAGGTGGAAAAAAAAAGGTGGAGAAAGCTTTTGGATTATTTTCTTTGGCTTCTGCTCCATTCCAAATACACATGAAGACAAAGAGATAAATACAGGAGGCAGGCAGTTAATATGTTGGTTTGCTACTCTAATTGGAGTTTCAGAGTCCTACAAGGCAGGCAGCACAACCGTGATCTTATCCCACCTTAGCCTTCTTTATTAAGTTCAACTGCAACAGACCATTGCTTCATTTGCTGATGGCAGAGAAAAGTACATTTCAGAGGAATACCAGCAGAATCTATGTCCTCCTAACCTAGAGTAGGGAGAGGAGGCTGACTTTGCAGTGCCTGATGCCTACAGCTCATGCTCCCACAGGACACTGGCCTTGGTAATTCCAAATCTTGAGTAAGATCCTTGGCTCTTCAACATGATGGGAACAGCAATCTGTTTCTTAAGTCGGGGGGGGGGGGGGGGGGGGGGGGGGGGGAGTGTCTCTCCCAGCTCTGTTTGACCTTTGTTGATTTACCCCTCTCGCACACTCTTGTTCACACCTGAACATTGTTCCTTTCTCTTTTGACATACCTGCAGCTTTGAAGGCAGAGTGGATGTTTGCTATCATGAATCCAGCCCAGGAGAGAACCAAGTCACCATCCCTGGAGGTATTCAAAAGATGTTTAGATGAGGCCCTAAGGGATATGATTTAGTGGGGGACTGGGTAATGCTAGGTTAATGGTTGGACTCGATGATCTTGGAGGTCTCTTCCAACCAGAACAATTCTATGATTCTATGATTCTAAGGAAAGAAACAGGCAATCTGGCAGGGAGACCGTGGTGTAGCAAGAGTAAAGTGGGTAAAAGTTCCTCCACTGGGACACAGGTAGCCTTGTAGACAAGGACATGCATTCATTTCAGACTATAAATCAGGATTCAACTGTGGCTTCATGTTTTATGTGGAGAATTTCATGGCAGCAGATAGACTTGTAGTCTGGGACACCAAACCGAGTCCATTTATGTGCTCATCACAAGCAGGTACAGAACCAGCAAGCCCTTGCTGTGCTCTCAACTTGCTTCAGCTCTGCTGCTAAGGCCAGGCAATGCTGAGAACAAAGAAATTCCTTCATTTTTGCCAGCTTCAGCTGGAAGGCTCAGAGGTATGAACTCAGCTAAATAAGCCAATTTTTCTAAAGCTGAATTTTATAAAGGAGGAAAAATAATACAGAGAGCACAACAATACAGAAAGCATGCTGTCACTCCTCCATGCCCACGGTGTGCCTTCCGCTGGAGGATGCAGAGGTGCAGAGTCGATGTGCAGAGCTCAGAGGAGGATCCCTCCTATTCATCCACAAACAATTGCCCTGGGAAGAGTATGTCTGCAGGCACATGCCTGCTCTGGCCCCACCGCCGTGCTGAAGGCAAAGGAAGTTGTAGCTGCAGCGGGCAATTTCCAGAGCTACCCAGCCTGTCACAGACAGGTATATTTTGTCTCTCATTAGGGTGCTCAGAAAAAGTACTGATGAGGCAGATTTTTGCCTAATGAGGGGAAGAGAGACGGGGAGAAAAAAGCCCCTGGGGAATCCCCTTCCATACTTCCATTATATTTTCCACTTGAGCAAATGAAACAAGGTAACTTTTGGTACAGCATTTGGGGTTTTTCTACTCAAGGTGGTTAAGCACCATCTGAAACCAATGCAGACAGGGTTTCCCTTTGGTCTTTCAGCAATGCTCTATGCGCCAACCTCAAATCCTACAAGCAACAGTGGGTTTTAAGTGTGCAGTTGAATTTGGCCATGCCCTTCTCCCCATTTGCTGAGAGCTCCAGGGTAAAGCCTGGTCTGTGAACACCCTGTGCATGCTAGAGAAGGAGGAACCTCTAGATGTTCCGGTAGAGGCTGAAGACAAGAGAGATTTAAGCCGATTAGACCTGTTCTAGGTTCCTGATCATGCTAGGACTCTGGAGACCTAGCATCGGCCAGGGCAGGACTGATTAATGTTATGCCTGGCTGCCCAAGCTCTGTTTGTAGACAGGGAAATCAGCATCTCCAGACATCAGTTTATCCAACCTTTCTTGCTTCATTCCTGAAAGGCTATGAATCCTTCCAGTCTAAACAATCCATTCTCTATTCATTGATCCTGAGCTTTCCTATGCTAAGCATCACATGTCTCTATATACTCTCAATTCGGGGTGAAAAAACAAGCAAGCAAGCAAGCAAAACACCAGTGGATGCAAACACTGACTTTATCTTATTCATGATTCCCCAGAGTGGCAAGACTCCTTTAATATAGCTCCCTTTCCTCGTGGAAGAGGAGCACAACTTGAATGTATCAAGTTCCAACCCGCAGGGAGAGTTTATGAGCTGGCCATAAGAGCCTGAAACGCGACTCCAAGATGTGTCTTTGAGAATATTGCCACTGAAAGCCCCTCAACTGAAAACCCTTCATATAAAAACCTTCACTGGAGCAGCCAAAGGAGAATGCTGGTGTCTGAGTACAGACTGAGGAATCAGCAAATTCATTTGAAATTCAGATGCCAGCACTAAGACACATATGGAAATGGGCCCTACCCCTTCTAATCTAGATGATCATGGGGATCGGGTTCCTTGCAGGACCCAGGCCTCAGACAGACAGGGGATTTAGGCAATGGATGACCTTGAAAATGCTGCAGTATAAATCACCGTGCAAACCCAGGAGGGTGGGTCTGTTTTCCCCATATAAATATTTAAAGAACACTCATTTTTTTCTAAGTGATAGATGACAAGCAGGTGGCCTGAAAACTGGAAATATTCTTGCCATTTGTTCAGGGAGCTTTCTACACAGGTTTTGCATTTACTTCTTTACCTATTTATTTATTTATTGGTGGTTTGCCATGTTACTCTCCAAGGCCAGGAGTTGGTTTTGGAAACTTTCCTGGAGAACGGCGCTCCTGCTCTGGGATTGCTTTCTAAGCCTGGTTTTGATTTTAAGCAAGCAAGATCTGATTTCCCTGCTTTGCTCCAAGCTACCTTGCAGACCGCGCTTTGGGCCAGACCCTCAGTGCTCGCTCCATGGTTGGGACTGTGCTGATTTCATTAGCGCGTGAGTACAGCCAGATCCGATCAGCCCAAAGGGCCCAATATCTTTTCTTTGACGTTATGCAGTAACAGGTGCCCAGTAAAGAATATACGGGCCAGGCAAGTGCACAGTGATGCTTCCCTGGAGCGCTCTCCCACCCTCCAATGATCAAAGACAGTACCTTTGTGCTCAAAAGCCCTTTATCTATCCAGTTAGTTTTTGAACCCACGTCAACTTTTAGCCTTCATAGGTTCCTGCGGCAAGGAACTCCTTTGGTTAATTTTGGGGAGTTTGGGGGGTTTATATTTGTTTCCTTGCTTACTTACATCCCTCATACTTTTTCTGCCTGTACAGACATCTATAAAATCCTCCCTTGGCCACCTTGTTTCCCAGCTGAAGAGTTCTAGTCTGCTTATTTCTCTTACGAAAGCTCTTCCCTGCTTCTGATCACCTCTGATCAGAGGAGCGTGAGACACGGATATGAAATCCATCCAAGTCCCACCACTGGATGGGTCTGGGAAGTGGGGCAAGGCTGTTCGTACTTCTACTGTGGCAGAGCTTGTATCTATACACAGCACATCTCTATCTAGCACAAACATATCTATAAAGGGAACCTCTACCCCAGTGGTTTTACAATGTAGATAGGAACTAGAGGGAACAAGGTGAAACACAAATCATAAGGCAGAGGGCAAGATATTTTCTCAGATAACCTGGTGACTTCAAAGTCCATGTGCAGGGTAGGTTAATGAAACAAATACCTAAGATATATTATCCAAGCATTACTGGAGCCATCCACCAAGGCCATTTCCTGGACCCAAGCATAGTTTTAAGAGTGGGTAGGTGAACAGCACTGTAAAAGCACTCTCCATGGGGCAAAGCGGTGCTGGGACAGGGCCTAGAGAGAGACTGGCAGGGAGAAAGCAGTTCATGAGCCTCGGTCTGCCCTAGGTTATTTCCTACCCCTCCTTGTTAGCATGAATAATAACAAGATAACAAGAGGGGAGTTGCTATCGAGGCTGGTGGCAGGACTCCTGAGTCCCGAAGGAGAGTGTATGCAATTATCTGAACGAGTTAAGACCGAAGCCAGAGATAACCAATACGAATAAATGAGCAGCGATGAGATCAGGCTAACGTCATTCACCCCAGGCAAATTTTGGATGTCTCTCCGGGTGGAAGTTTCGCTAACTAGCGCAGTGGAAATAGGAAATTAAAAACAAGCCTCTGAACCATGAATTTCACCACTCAGTGCTAACACAACTCTCTCCCCAAAGCCAAGGAGGAGGCCAAGTGGGGAAGAAAAGATCAGGTTCCTAGTTATCTCAGATCTATCTCCTGGTCCCCAGCAGAGCTTTGACATGGTTGAGTGGCTTCCGATGAGTCACTTCCCTTCAGCCTCCCCTTCCAACTTTCCTCCACCTTGTGTAGTTAGACGTTGGGCTCATGGAGGTCAGACACAGCCCCCTCTCCAGTGGTCAGACCTAACAGTCCTGACATTTGCCAAGGCTCCAGCAATTGTGCTAGCAATTTTCTGGAAGTGTTAAGCACCACTTGACAGCAACAGGAGTCAGAGAGACTCAACAAGCTTTCAAAACAAAGCCAGAGGAGAAAAATTGAGCTACTGCTGTCTTTTTTTTTTTTTTTTTTTTTTTTTTTTCTCTTTCAGTGGAAGGATCTGTATTGAGAGTGGAGCTGCTGACTGCTCTCCCAGTGACTGACATGCGACCACTCGGTGAAGCCACTGGCCATGGATGTACAAGGGTTGTTTCCTTCTTTTCTTTCAACAGTCATATTAATAGATTTACAGAATGCTCTCTGCAGTTTGCAAATGACTGCTTCATACAGCTCTCTCCATCTTTAAGATTTTTATGATGTGGAGCCAATCCAGCGTCTAGACCAATAATGATAGCCCACATCTCAGCCAAGCCTTTTCTTAATTGTCCACAGGGCTGGCAAGGAAATATAAACATTCGTACAAACGGCGACATTACTAAAAAGTCTTTGACCAGCTGGCATCTTTCCCTGCCAGTCCTGGGGCAGCTTCTTACTGTACATTTCCTAGAGCTCAATCCAGTCTGGTCTTAAATAGCACAAATGATGGTGGTTCCCTGAAAAGAGAGAGTTTCTGCAGAAAATGTAATGGTCCGGACACTTGCCGCCTTATTCTGTCCCTTGGGGTAAAGCTTTGTTACTCCTTTACTCACCTTCAGACATCTCAGCTTCTTTTTGACGTAGTGTGGTAGGGCCAGGATTTTAGGGTGTCTGTTGGGAAGGCATAGCCTTCTCCCTCCCCTATCCCTCTCCCACAGTGATGGGCACATCTCACACGTTGGAGTATCAGAGCCACAGGGTGTCCAGTGTCAGCTGCAAAGGTCCCATTTAGGGTCTACAGCTACTTCCATGGTGCAAAAATATAATTGTCTCAACAGATGGTGGTTCATAGTGGAGGAAGCTTGTCTGTACCACCAAGGCATATGTCTATGCCACCTCTTAAAATGTATTCTTTTCTACTAGACCCTCAGCACCTCCTGAATAATGTTATGTCCTTTGTTTGCAGCACAGCTTTCTGTTACATCTCTCCCCCGTCAGCTGTCCTGCAATCTGGTGATCTTTTCCTCATTCTTCCAGTTTTTCCAGCTCACTTCCAGATTTTTTGATCACCTGCCCTCCCACTTTGGCTACATCCTTTTGCCAAAAGAATAGCCGCAGCCAAGTGTTGTGATCCAGGTGTGGCTGTACCAGCAGCCCTGACAAATCCTTCCCTAAATTTCTCCAAGACTGAGATGCTCACAAAGATTGTCATGAAACCTTGAGACCACACATTCTTGTGCCTTTGTATTCATCTCTATATCCACCTATTTTGTCTCACTTCAGACTGTAAACTTGCTGGTATGGGATTTTACTCTTAATTTGGGAGTTTAAATAGCACCAGGTAAAAGAAGAGAGGAGTGGGGAAGGGAATGAGTCAGGTTCCTCAATGTTCCCTCCAGGTCAATGAATATTAATAAGAAACAACCCCCAAACTGCCATCTCTCTTGCACTTACATCAAGAACCCCACCTCACCAGCCCAGACCTTGTGTACCCCATCCCAGCAGGACCTAAGCTTCATTTGAAGTCCAACTCAAGCTATACTTTGTGGCATTAAATGGGAGTTAAGTACTGAGCAGGCTTTATGCAAACTCTGGGCAAAGAGGGAAGTTTCACCACAAAAGCATTATCAGAGATCGCTGACTCAACCACTGCAGCACCTCATTTTCAATTGCATGAAAGCTGCAGGATCCAGACTCCAATGTTGAGGGGCCAGGGGCTTCAGGGTTTTGGTTGGGGCCTATGTCCCCTTGCAAATTACCCACTGAAGGCACAAGCGAAGCTGCGGGCTGTCATGTAATATGAGGTATTTTACTGCAGCCGGGTTGGGGTTTTAAAATAACATGATACCATGCAATGAGCAGTTGAGGAACAGAGCTAGAGAGAGTGCCACTCCAAGCCTTGCCCACTGGGAGCCAGCGGCAGAGCCAGGAAATAAACCCACAGCTCCCAAGACCCAGACTAGCGGCTGAGCCACAGGATCATTCCTCTCCCCCTCCTGCAATCACAGCAATTGCCCCACCCGAGGGCCTGCAAGCTCCCCAGCATACCAGGACCCCGCAGGCAGAGTAGGCTTCCAAAACATCCCTGCCAGAAAGGCTGAAGTGATGCTGGGGCTTGTCCTCATGGCACAGAAAGGGCTCTCGCTGCTACCCAAGACACAATCATTCTGCACCTCTATGCCATGCATGCTGGCAGAGCCCAAGAAAGCTGCAGTTGCTTCCACCTTCCAGGTATTCACCTTCCTTTCTCAGATACTAGAAACCCAGGGAGTCTGGGTTCCTCCATCCTCTACAAAGATTCTTCCCACACCACTAAAAAAATGCAACCATCCCATTCCATCTGCACGTTCAGAGAGGGAACATACCGGCCCTGCACACCATCAGGTTCCCAATGCCACGGAGTAAGAGAGGTGCAATTGGAAGTTGAAATGCACGGTACCTTGGATAGGAAAGCATCAAGCTGGGCAAGTCCATCGAAAAGAGCTTTCACCAGCGGTCACCATGTGTTCTCTTTAGTTCCTGACAATCTCTTGGAAACACTCAGGTGCTGGGTTAGCGCAATGCCAAGAATTCACTATGCAGCTGAACTCAAGTGGAGGTGGGCACCAAATGTACACCAGTGAGCAATGTCCACTGTGCACCAAGTCATTCAGGGACCTCACAGAAAACAAACAAATTAAAAACTTATGCCACCATGTCCAAATGAATGCTGCACAGGAAGCCTATTTCCAGGTATTTCTGATCTGACCTTGAGTTTGCAAGCAGAGCACTCTATTCACTTCATTTTTATTTGGTGTAATACCAGCAGAGTTCCTTCATGCCTCTGTTACTCAAAGGATTGTGTCAGCTCTTCTAACCACATCATTGCAGTAGGAATGTGTATTCAGCTGGACATTCACCGTAAACCCTATGTCTTTTGCATAGTTACCATCTTTGGGAGAACAGCTTTTCTTTTTTTCCCATTCGGCTTTCCTTTTTGTTCATAGATAATATGTACATAGATATATGCATGTGGCCCTGTTAAAACCCACTTCCACGTGCAACCAGCTATCACTGTTCAGCTGGTTATTAGCAGCCAATGGGTTGAGCCAGATGGACACATCACTGCAAACTTGTGGTAATGACAACATTGCCCTGGCACAGAAATGACAGGGTTTCTCATCTCCTCTGCTTCATCATTCCCTAGAAGTCTAGGTCTTCCAGATTGCAACCTGGTGCTCTAGGTTACTAGGGGCATTGGTACTATAGAAACAAAACAGATGAGTGGCTAGATGGCTGGAGACTCGCCAAGCCAACAAAAATAGCTGAGCAATGCCACAGCTTAAGCCAAGAATGAATAACTTTAAATTCTTGAGAAACTCCTATATTCCCAGCCAGGTGTTCAGGGACCAGGCAGATGCACCTTAATGCTGAAATTTTCCTAATAGACCCTATCAGACCTAACCTGGGTCTGCATTGCTCCCACAACCCCTAGGGTGGTAGGTCCATCTGTGAACTGGATACTGGGGCCTGCATCCAACTTTGGGGTTGTCTGTTAGTCAACCTTAAACAATCTAAACAGAGAAAGTAAACATAAGATACAGCCCCCTCTCTTGTGTTGACAATGCTCTTTATCTTGGATAAAAATGTCAAGGCTTCCCAGCTCCATAAATCCTTTCCATTTGTAAAGATACAAAGAAAATAACACACATTAAGCAGACCATAAACTGCTCTAGGCATTGATTCCACACAAAAATTCTCACATTTGGAGCATGACATCAATTTGGCCCAGTGGTCACATGAATTCGCAGGCCTGCATCTCTCCTCTCCTTTTTGCTTCTTGGGTTGTTGCTTGCACACAAACTCACATTGTCCCCATTCCCCAAAGACTGCAGAGGAAGCCAGAGGAAGGGCAGAGATGTTTCTTCTCTGACACTAGAGGCAGCTTCAGAAGTGTGATGAGAATTGGCAAGTCTGTCTTTGGCCGAGGAGGGCAAGGGGGGGGAGAAAGAAGACAATTGCTTTGGGACAAACCTGGCATAGCTGTTCTTTGTTTGCCATCTGGTACCCAGCCTACTGACCTTCCTGCAGAAACGCTTCTTTATATGCCTGCCTACACCATGTGCCACAGTCCTGGATCATGGGTCACCTGGTTCTGGGGATGCAAGACTGAGGTTTAGCGGGTCCATTCCTCACTGGGCCATAAACCATTTGAGGGAATGTAAATAAATCCCATTTCCACTTATATACTGTAGATAATATTTCTTTTCAGACCTTCTTTGCCTATTAAGTTTATAATCCCTTTATGGCCAGGACTACGTCCATAGAGCAGTCCACACCATGCATGCCCAATTTCACACAGAATCATAGAATCATTTAGGTTGGAAAGGACATTCAAGATTATCAAGTCCAACCATTATCCTAACACTGCCAAGTCCACCACTAAACCATGTCCCTAAGTGCCACATCTACACATCTTTTAAATAGCTCCAGGGATGGTGACTCAACCACTTCCCTGGGCAGCCTGTTCCAATGCTTGACAACCCTTTCAGTGAAGAAATTTTTCCTAATATCCAATCTAAACCTCCCCTGGCGCAACTTGAGGCCATTTCCTCTTGTCCTGTCGCTTGTTACTTGGGGGAAGAGACCAACCCCCACCTCCCTGCAACCTCCTTTCAGGTAGCTGTAGGGAGCGATAAGGTCTCCCCTCAGCCTCCTTTTCTCCAGGCTAAACACCCCAGTTCCCTCAGCCGCTCCTCATAAGACATGAGACACATCAACCGCACCACTTCTGACCTGCCTAGTCAGAGCAACAAGATACCTTTTTGCTCACAGTTTGGCAGGAAGCTTTTGCCGTTAAGTGTGAAAGAAAATTTGAACTCACAGCCCTGGACTTGCAGCAAAATACTTGAGTTGCTTTGGTATCTCCTTCCAGTGGGAAACAGTAGATTACAAACTAGACAAAAAGAACAATGTTGGTTCTAGTCTGTGTACGTGCTTGGAAAAATGTAACCCATAGGTCTTCAACAAGTGCAACTCCATCTAAAGCAGCAGTGATGTAGGCTGTGGGTAGCTCTGAATCCACCACAGCTCTTAAAGAAACGCTATGGTAAGCAGCAAATTGGGACAGTCATCCCTAGAGCCAACAGCAGGAAATTAAATTTGACACCTTTCTGGATATAAAAATGCAAATTTTGAATACTCTACCCTCACTTTTGGAATAACTTCATTGGGACTGCAGCAGATTTTTCCATCCTTTGAAGTCTTCAGAGCAAGACCAGGCCCATATTCAGATGGCCTACTCTTGGTGCCTCATTTAATCATTGCACATGCTATGCACTCAAGAAAAAAAAAAAAGGCAAGAAATTCTGGTTGTTTTCTCTCCAGAGCTATAAGATCATTGGGTCCCTATGTAGTCAGTGAAGAGAGAGAGTCATAACAATGAAGTTAGCTTTCTAGAATTGTTGGCCTGCTGTTGCTTGCGGCCACCTTTTCTGCATGATAGGCTTTGGCTTCACCTCAAACTGGTGGATTCAACAAAAGAATCATCAGCGAAAATTCTCCAGGGGCTGGCTTATCTGCCACATGTCAGGCTTCATCTTCATAATTGTCCTTTCCAACCTTACTGCTCAGGGACCACCACACAGAAAGCGTTTGGGAAGAACCAAGGAATGCCATAGAGATTTTCAACTAGATAAATGACAATCAGCTAAAACTTAATCTGGTGACTTTCTGCTGGGGCTACATCTTTGAGTTTTAGTCAGCTATGAAAGGTAAAGGGAGAAAGTCAGAACAGTCACTTCCCCCTTCTGTGGGATGAGCTATCCAACAGCTCCCTGATCTGTCCCCGTTGGGGACCACCTGTCTACTCCATCTCTCCATCATGCACGAGCACCATAGCAGGAGTAACACTATCACCATTTGTCTTCAGCAAAGAAAGGGTTAAGCGGGGCCAAGAGCGCCTTGTAAACAGACTGAAAGTGTAACCTTTGCTTATAAATCATGTGTTCAGCCCCAGAACATGCCTTTAATCCTGTAATTACATTCAGAACTCGCTGTTTCAGTTAAGGAAATACGAGCTCCTCTCCAAATGGCCCCGGGGCTGACCTTAAATGATATGTTAGCTCCCCGAAACGGCCGCAGAGCTCCACGGCTTCCAGCATCCCATTCCCGGGCGGCAGGGCAGGGAGGAGCACGCGCCAGGCTGTGTCACCCTGGGTTTTGTGAAACTTGCCTGTGGGGGCCCTGCCTCCAGCCAGCAGTTCCCCGAGAGAGAGAAAAACTGCCCGCAGGCGTCGGGTTGGCTTTGCAGCTGTGGCTGATGGGAATCCAGATCCCCGGTGGCTTAGGAGCACGCAGGACCTCAGCCATTGGCAGCAGGGCGAGGGGACAGGCGTTATCGGTGGAGAGTGGCATCCCCTCTTTTGCAGCTCTCCTCCTTTTGTGGGCACAGCCTGTTCCCACAATCCCTGGGGAACAAGCAATGGTCAAAAACAGCATGAGGGCAAGCAGAGAGCTCCCTTTCTGGTCCCAGCTCTGCTTCTGCACCAGCCTCTCCCCGGGAGCAGGCTGATGTCTCTCTCTGGTCACTGCATGGCTGCAGCAGACAACACAGCTCATGAGACCATCCTCAGGATGGCCCCCAGTCAGGGTCCTGCCTGTACCTCTCAACTCTTATTCACAAATGAAAGGCTGGGAGCTTAGAATGAGGTTTTCACCACAACAGCAATGTGGAGGCAGCTGGCCGGCCCTGCACAAGGCCAGAGCAAGGCTCCTAGGTGGTGCTGCCTGCAATTGCTGGACCCAGGTGGAGCAGGTCAGAGACTGCACATGTAACCCCACAGGGCACAGCTCCCAGCGCTGACACCCACCCAGACAATGTCAGCCATAGACCAGGAGCATTTCCAGGAGGAAGACTGGATATGGCCCCTCTTCTCTGGAAGGAAAAGAGCTCAGCTGCACAAACTCATACTGTACCATTTGGCTGCAGGGCTCAAGTCCGTCCCCCAGCCCATTTTAGTATCCATACAGGCTCAGAAGAGGAGCTGGAGGACCTGCAGGATGTCTGCAGCAAAGCAGGAACCTGAAGCTAGACGCACGGTCCCTGAAAGGCATTTTCCCCAGCCCAGTGTGCAGAGACATCTGTGCAGGGAGCTGCCCAGCATGGTGAGGTGGTCACCTGCCCTTGGGCAGCTGTAAAACAATAAATGTGCAACCAAGGTTTTCATTTACTCCCAGGGCATCTATATTATCTTCTTTTGGTTAACCCCAGGATTATTTTCAGCCCTATTCACCTCCTCCCTATATCTGTTTCGTGCAGAAAATGTGAACCAGCAGCTTCTTACACATGCTTGGGAAGGTTTTTCAGGTCTGATCAGGAACCTCCCACAGATACGTTTTCTCCAGTAATTTCAGAGCTTCTGTGGATGGATCAACAAGGGAAAAAAAACAGGAACCATAATGGCAGTATGACCCCTGGCTCCCAGCTGGTCTGCCCTGGGATAATGACTTGAGCTAAAACTTGTTGAAAGTTTAACAGAGCTTTCAGTTTCCATTGGGAAGTGAAGCAGAGTTGCTTCTTCCTAGACCCATTTAGTCTTCCTTAGGATATAACAATGTGCTGTTTCCGAGGCATCTCAAACGGACAAATGCAGCACAGAGCTAGTATCTCCAAAGAGTGGCTGGCAAGATCCTGCAATAAGCAGATGTTCTGCCAGCACCTCCTGTATTTCTGGAGCTCTTAGAGTAGTAAACAGGGTTATCACATTGCAATGAACTCCCAAGATCTCTCTGGATTGGATCCATTTTCCATCCCCTTCATGGGAGTGATCCAGGAGCTGGATGATTCATTAGCGGCGGCTGGCCAGAGCATGCAGCAACAGCACACCTCCTGGGTTTTTATGGGAGCAGTTGTATTGTCCTCACTGCAGAAACACTGGTGCATTTCAATTCACAGCTCCCTCACTGAATCCTTACTTGGAATATCTTGCCTTCCCCTTATATTTGCTTTGCCAAGCATCTAAAGGGCGGGGAATGCCAAAGGCAAAGCTGGACCAGCAGATCATGGTCTGTTGTTGGTGACATCAAACAAGAGAGTCTCGAATGTCACTTTGCAAAACATGCACCTGTGGTTCCCCTTTAAATCACACATGTATCCTTCACACTGGGCAAGAAATTCAAATATTCACACCCCTCTCCCAAATACCTACCACATCTGCAGGGATGATGTTGTGGTCTGACCATCTATCTGAGGTCAGATGAGCCCTGATGCAGAGGCTACCGGTGTCTTATCCAGGGCCTGTAGGTAGGATGTGTTCCATTGTTCATACCTGTTGGGACACCACAACAGCCTGTTGGCCTTGATGGAAAACCAAGCTCCCGGGCTATTCTGCTTTGGAAATGTAGTGAAATCAGTAAGGGCAGAGGGTAATACAAGTAGCACTGTTCCGGTCGGTGCAGTCCTGTAGAACTAGCTGTTGAAGTGATACTTGGTTTTCAAACTTGCCGTTGAAAATACTTCTTGCAATTGAGCCAGTTCATATCAAATTCTTGAGTCCTTCCCTCTAACTCAGCAACTAGGAACTTACTCTCTTTCTCTTAGGAAGCCTGAGCACAGTAGTTCTGCAAGGATCCTGAATTTCTGAACGTGTGATAATCTTCCACCTTTGCTTACAGTCAGGTAATTTCTTGCTTGAAAAAGCCTCCTTCAGCTTTTACAACCCATCTCCCCAAATATGCTTTTATTTCCTCCCTCTTCCCGTTGCAAAACGTTAGCATCAATAGTAGTTCTGTGCCTTTCCAGTAACACATGGCTAGTAGCCTTTGAGGCTTGGCTGCCTCTCTGGGCAAGATTGCCTAGAACTGATCTGTCCCTCAATGCTGAGGAGCAGGGATTGCAGCTATACAGTCTTTTTCAGAGTTACATCCCAATTTTTTTCAGGCCAGAAGTATTCTGTCTTGCCTGAAGCACTGAGGAAATCTTCCATCTTACGCACAGGACACTTACTATGTCGCCGTAATTCCTTCTAAGCCCATACTCCTGGTGACAGCAAGGCACATCCAGTTAATTTAGGGAAAAGAAGAACGAACAACCTCTTCTTTATTCTAGGGTCTCCATCCTATTACTGCTGCTCCCACAGAATGCATTTGAACAGGTTAAACTGTCCTCCATTAGTGCCCTGTGCTTCTGGGAGAATACCGCAATACCACATCAATTTAGATTGTCAAACTTCAGCTGCAGTGGTATGGCAGGACTGTTGTAGAACTGATTTATGTGACCAAATGGATGTGGTGTGGTTGAATCTGGCTTCAGAAATCACAGCTTTTCCACAAGACCTCCTCCTCTTCCCTCTAGGTCTGCTGTGAGATTTTAGCACAGATAGCTCCAGGACGAGAGGAAGTGGACCTCACATAATGGGATTTTTCTGCCATGCATTTTGGGGAAGGCTGAACCAAGGAAAAGGAGAGCTCAGACTCCACTCACTGACTCGTGGACGGGAGCGGAAAATTGGCTTCAGAGCAAGAACCGTCGGATAATTCTCAATGGGATCCTTTCTAAGCGGGAAGGAAGTTGCCTGTGGAATACCACAAGGATTAGCACTGGGCCTGCACAGCTTTTAATTATTTATATTGTATAAATTAGAGCTGGGGAGCACTTGGAGGGGGGAAAAAAACCTTACCTGGCAAGCCAATTCTTCTTCCTCCAAATCCAGCTTTCGCTCTCTTTCGTGCCCACTCTCTCCCTTCTCCCTTTCAGCCCTCTATTCTCCATCATTACCCACCTTCTTTTTTTTCCTTTTTACCTTCCTTTGCTCCAAGATTGTATGACATGATGCTATGCTCTGATAAAGTCTATATATATTGCACTCCACCAGCTCGTGAACTCAGAGGGAGACACAGTCAAGGCTGTGCTGGCATTTTGACATTTAACCTGTTTATTGCCAGTCATTAGTGATATGCAATTCATCCGATCCTTGCTGCAGTAGGGCGCCGTGCCTTCCTATAACAGGAGAGCGTTTCTGCCCCAAAGAGCCATGAGCCAGGTCTAGGCAGGAACCTCACACTGCAGCTGACCTCTGTCCCGAGTACTTCTCTAGTTACATCCTCATGGTACCTTAGCACGACACGGTCCAGACAGGAGTTTTACTGACCACCGGCCTGGCCAGCAGGAAGGGCAATGCCCACCCAACCCAGCAGGCATTGAAGGAAGCAGATCTGGGGGTCTGCTGTATTTCATGCCCAGTCTACCGATGGCCAACATTTTGGATGAGGGGTTGTGTCCAGGCTAACTGAGACCAGACCCAGGGAGCAGGCCATTCTCAGACTTCCTATGCCAAAATCTCTGGTGCAGTGACACCTGGGAGGTGACAGAGGACAAGCTCACTTCATGCCACCATCACTCCCACACTGTTGATTCCAGGCTGCGCAGAATGACATTTCCATCACTTTCAACGGGCATTTTTATTTCCAGTCCCACTGAAACAGGGGTTTGGGCCTTGTTCTTTAATTAAAAGAAGTGACAGGAAACAGTTAGCCCCTTTACTTTGTAGAGGTAGGACCTGAGCTTTTCTCTAGTGCTGTCCCACTTCAATGGGTCAGCTGGCTGCAGAGGTTCAGGGCTGAACACAAGCCACCTGCAGACTCTGACTTCTAGCATTCGCACTTTTCTTAACTGAGGCAATATGACTACTCAGTGAGCAAACCAATTCAACCTGCAGCTTCACAGGGTGAAAATGGAATCAGGAGGAAAAGTCAGGAGCCAGGAATTTTGCAGTGAAAAGGAATCATCTGAGCACTCATCCGACTCGTCTTGCATTTTCCCAGCAAAAATTGGGGTTTTGTTTGTTGGGGGGTTTGGGGGGTTTTGTTTTGGTGGGTGTTTTGTTTTGTGTTTTGTTTGTTTTTTTAAGGGCTGAACTAAAACACATGAGCAAGAGATACACAGCCTTGATTTAGGGACACATGAACTGCTTTTGTCACATAAGACTAAAGAAATAAACGTTCAGCCTGGGAGGAACTCCATCAGCTCCTACACTGTCACACCAAGTCTGAACCTGACTCACAGAACAGAAGAAAACAAACAAACTCCAAGAAGGTCAAACAGCCAAAGAAAGTGAGAAGAGTGGAACGGCAAACCCAGTCAGTGGTTTCCCTTACGTCCTGAACTTCTCATAGGCCTGAACCTTGAGCTCACAACGTAAGCACAGACATTTTTCATTACAACAGAGCTATTTCAAAGCATTGGGATCGTTGGCGATTGAGCTTAACTCTCTCTGTGCAGCCCCCACCAGGAGCCAAAGGGGATCAGTTTCATAGCTAAGGTGGCTGACTAGGAGCAGACAAGGACTGAGGTTTGGGATTGCTCATGCCTGTGCTCTACAACCACTCATCCAGCAGCAAGGCAGGTAGAAAGTGATGGGGTGGAAATGGATGTTCCCCTCAGACTGACCTTTCCCGGGAAAAGCAAATTCATTGAGGCAAAAGCTCTTCTGGCCCCAGTACATTCTTATTCAATGAAATATTGGTGCTTCCACTCACAGGAATGGAGATTTTATCCCAAACCAGTGTGCTGATATCCTTTCTCTGATGGCAGCCAAAACTTAATTCCTCAGAGGAAAGCAATAACCTGCCACAATGCACCTGGCCAATTTTGTGTGGCTGAAAGGAGCGGAGGAAGGAGCTAATTCCTTCCTGGCTCCCAGGATGATCCCTCCACTGATGCCTGAGATCTCATTACTTTCCTCTTTCCTTGCATGGCTCCAAATGTTTCTGACCCAGTGTTTATCCTGCCACACTGCTGAACTTCAAGCAGGAGTGTTGGGTGGAATGAAAGGAATACTCACCTTTGCTCCAAGCATGGGAGCCTCTCAGAGAGGTCAGATTCTGACCCAACTGTGCCTCCCTCTATCTAGAGACTTAAGTCCAATTCAAAACTAAGGCTGGCACTCTCCAGACCCATGACAAGGTTTCCTGTCAACGTCCTTGTGACCTTGCAGTCATCTAGCCCTGGATAGGATCCCAGTAAAGGCAGAGGAAGCACATGTAATCAGACAAGGCCCAGGAACAGAGTCAGATCATCTGAGGAACAATGAGAGCCAGCCAGCTAGCCCCTGGCATGTGCAATGTCCTGCAAGGGCTTGGGGAACGCCTTTCAGCTATGCCTGGAAGGGGTCCAGAAGTCCCTCTGAGAATCATGTGTTGCCCATTTCCATCTAAAATATATGCTGAGCTAAGGACACAGACAGAGGCCATCTGGTTTGAATGCCACAGAGACGCCTGCCAGCACACCACCAGCTATCTTGATCATCACCACCAGTGAGGGAGGCTGTCAATATGGTTGCGATTTGACTGTGAGAGTAGGTCAGGGGAAACTGAGGCAAGGCATGTTTTAAAAAGAAGTGTCTCCAATGAGACAGAAGGAACAGCCAGAGCAAGAACACAACCCAGCTCTCCAGAGCCTCCCCAGTCCAGTTCTGGAGCCAAAAGATTTTACATCTTCCTGTTTATACATGTATAGTCAAAACCTGTCTCAAGAACCTGCCAAGCTTGTCAGTACAAACTCCAGTCCTCCTTACGTACTGAATGTTTGTTAGCTGCATCTCCCAAGCACAGTCCATCCCAGTGGTCACATAACACAGGCATCAGCTGATCCACAATCACAGACAGACTCGAGGTTATGAATACGGACATGCTGCAGTGTATTTGCAAGCCCCCTCAAGTGACATGACGAACACGCACATCTGCACTTCACCATGTTGCAAGTCACCGCGTTCCTGAAAGTTTCTGGTGTCTGTTCTCTGTCCTGCATGCAATGCAAACACAGCCCCAGCTGTCATGACTAGCTGCACCAGCCAAACCACTCATGTAATCATTGAGGTGGGAAACAGAGCATCCCTGTGGACATGGAGTAAACAAAAATCTCCGAGGCTTTGCTCTGCTTGGACATAGAGCACATTATCTCCAAGCCCACAGGAGGGTTGTACAGGCATCTCAGAGAATTGCACTCACCTTGTGCCATGCAGCCACAGACCATAGCCAGGACTTGCCCGTTTTCTTTGTCTGCCACCTCCTGTTACCTTGACTTCCTAAGAAACATGACTGGTGTCCAGCATGTTTGCTCTGCCACAGGTAATTTTTAACCCAGTTGGTTACTTTCAACCAGCTTCCATAATGGGAGCTCAGAGCTGTATCTAGACACCGACATTTGGGAGTTAATCTTGAACTGAATCCTACTCTTATAAGGGAAATGTGGCTGAAGGGAGTTCAACCCTAATTAGCCATCAGAGCATCTATATGAGACACCACATGTCCTTTGAAGAACCTCAGCCACGGGACAAGTTTCAGCAGGAACCTATGCCTTCTAAGAAACCAAAGTGAGTCAGCTGTGAGACAGAGCACTGCAGGTGGTCAAGTACCCATCGTCCTGCCCTGCCCTGTCCCCTTCTGACACAGAGTAGAACCACCTCTTAGAAGGAAGCAGGATGAGACAGAGCATGGGAAGCAGCAGTAGCACCAGAGCATACCCAAACAGCAAAAAAAGAGCCCTGCATGGGAAGATACTCAACCTGCCCTCAAGTGGCTCAGCCCAAGGGCTACGTAGAGGCAGGGCCAAAAGGCTCCTTCCAGTCAAGTCAAGCTGCAGTGGAAAAGCTTTGGCTAGGAAAGGAAAAAGCTTTTGTGTGGACATTTAATTACATGCATGATGCGTCCTTTCTGATGAAGGTTGAAGGGGGTGAAGTGTTTCCATCAAAACAATAACAGAAAGGGAAAGTTTCCACGTTCCTGTTCTCAGGATAAACAGAGGGATGGGTGGCAAGGGCTCGTAGTCTATTGTTTGCTGACAACTTTGCTTTGTATTTCTGAAACCAAGTAATCAAGGACCCAGATGGCTGCCAGGCTGCCTATGAACCCCACCTTCCAGTCCCTCCTATTTTACAAAGTGCCTTTTATTTTTAACATGGTTCCCTAAATGAATAGGCTTATGCAATCTCACTGTCTGTGTGTCATACTCTCTCCCTCTGTCCCCACCATTAGCAGCTCTGGAACCCATAGACCCTTTCCACTGAGTTTGCTCAAAGGGAAGAGATCTCAAAGATAGGAAACTGCTGCCAGATTTGTGAAAGGAAACATCGAGAGAGAGGATACAGCCTGTATTAAGGAACCCGCTGCACATTAGGTTGAGAGATGAGCTCAGCCATACCCATCCACACACAGGTGCACCATCACTTACTACGTTTAGGCTTTAAGGCCAGGCTGCCCAAGGGTCACAGCCTTGATCAAAGAGTAGCGAGAGCTAATATGCAACGAGCTAAAACCAAACCGTGCTCCCCACAGCGTCCAAGGTGCTGCACTCCTCTGAGCCCAGACACTGTTGAGTTTGGAGACGCCTCTGGGCCACCCATGGGAACACAAGAAAGCTTTGCAGGAGGAAAACAGCTAGCAGAACCTTGCCAGGCAGCCACAGGCAAGACTTGAACTCAATGCCAAAGCAGTCACAGGCTGCAAGACTTCACCTTGAGCATCCCAGCTACCCTGCTAGGGTTGTCCCTTCCCACAGGGGACAGGAAGGGCCAGCTATGCCTCCTTACGAAGAGCTTGGCAGAAGCTGGTGGCTGCATTTGGGTGGCCTCACTCTTTGAGGGGAGGTCATCTCCAGCAGAGCAGAATCAAAGGCATTACAAAGCTCAAGCTCAACCTCAAAACGGGTGCTCTGCTCTGCGGTTTGTTTCTAGTGCAAGTTCCTGGGCAAGGGGAATAAAGACTATCCACTGAGGTTTCTGACCTGGCCCCTAGGAAACAGTTCATAGTAAAGTCCCTCAGAGTCTGGTTTAATGTGCTTGTACCTCAGGGCTGTGTCTGGTGCCCTCAGTCTTCTCTGATGGGAAGCAGGTTCTCCTCTCTTCCTACAAGGAAGACAGGATGGTGCAATGTTTCCATCATCACAGAAGGGAGAAACAACAAGCTGCCACATGGATCTATGGCATGGCTGGACTCGGAGCCACTCGGCCAGAGGTCCTGTACTGTTAGCAACAATTCCCTGCCAGCCCCTCCATGGCTCATTTTTTTAGCAGAGCCCTCTGAATCCTATTGCTCCTGCAGCTGCAATGCTCAGGTCCCAGCAACACTGGGACTGACACCACTAGATTTGTTACAGCCTCCCTCATTTTGCAAGACTGTTTCAGGCGCTCTTGTTTGCCTTGGGGACATTACTGACGTGCCCAAACTGAATCACCAGCTGAGACCAAGTTTCTCAAGCTGCTGGCCCCTCTTGCAGAAGCAAGAAGCTAGATGAACAAGCCTTGACTTCAGGGAAGGGGCTGAGCCCATCAGCTCTGTCTCATACCTTCTGGGAGTCCAAAGCCAAGCAACCCATCCCCTTTTTTTTGGCACCACCCCAGGAGTGGGTGCTGTGGGCGTGAAGCAGCTCTCCGTGGTTCAGAGAAGCCAACTTCCTGGCAAGGGGTACCCCCAGTGGGATGGCATCCCAAACTTTTCCCACTTCTGCCTCTTTGCCAGCCAAACTCCATCTCCCTAGTTGCCGCTTTCTCGTGTGTCTGTCTCGTTCCCAGCTGTGCTGAGGCTCCTCCATCCGCTATCAGGCAGTGGAGCTCACCACAAATTACTGACTCCGTGTGTCTGCAGGAAACATGCCCCATCATTGGGGGGTGGGCGGGAAGAGGAGAAGGGGGTGTTACTCTGTGCCAAACACACATGCGGTGCTCCCTCCAACTGCCATTGTTTTCCCTGCAAGGCTGCTATGGCTCCAAGGAAAGCTCCCTGAACCCACAGAGCAACTGCCGGCTCAGACAACACGGCTTCAGGGCCCTAAGCCCAGCTGTGGCTCTGTGCCCCAGCCCCTGTGCTCACACACACTTTCCACTTCACATAGATGCTGCTTAGCTAACCAGAGACCAGGCTGCAGGAGTCAGCAAACCTCCAAAAGGGAGGCTGCGAGGGAAGAGGGAGGCACTGCTGCTTGCTCCGAGGCGAGCAGCCACTCTGGGCTGAGCACACCTCTCAGCAAGGAGCAGCGCTGCACGCCAAGGAGCCTCCGCAGAGGGCACCTCTCACCATCTTGCTGACGGTGTGATTCAAGAACAAACCTCCATCTGCAGCCACTCTCCCTCCCCACACTAACACTTTTCCACCACTGCCAATATTTCCTTTTCCTTCTCTTTCCCCAGGACAACTCTGCAGTCTGGCTGAATCCCATCAGCCCTCTCCTGGGACTGCAGGCATCTGTTGGCCTCTCTAGCATGGAGAAGACTATTTCTTGCTCCTGCTTCACCAAAGAGGTGTGAGAAGATTCAGAGCTTGGAGCTTTGCTTCTCTCCGATTTCCTCAAACAAATGTCACTGTAATTGAGGGTGAAGGCAGAGGCTTCAGCTGGGAGCTTTGGAAAGACAAAAACCATTAGCCATCAAGGACTGATCTGCCAGAAACGCTGTCTAGCCTATTCTTCCAGAGGTTATCTGGGAAGATCCGAGGTGGTTATCCTACTTGCCAGGCTAAAACTGAGCAGCATTGGTGACTCCAGACTCCCTTCCTTCCTACTGTGAGGGACCAGGAGAAATGTCTCGCCCATAAGTTTGGCGTGAGGAGACATGCTAGGAGAGCTCTCAAGAGATCTATGTTTTTAGTGTGCTCGTGGCCTCCTTCAAAACAGATAAAATGCAAAAGCTGGTATCTTCCCCCAAAACCACTGAAACATTTTATATACCTACTGCTGTCAAGCTCAGCCCAGGGTAGTCAAGGCTGGTGTTAAGCAGACCTTTACTAGTTGGATTCACACCCCAGCTCTTCCTGGCTGGATTATTGTATCTTCCATTGCTCAGAGCTGAATCAACAAAGCCTGGGTTTTTCCAGGTTTCTCCAGGAAAGCACCTAGTAACTTAGGCTCTACGCTGAGACTTGAGAAGTGAGTACACTATGTCCACCTGAGCCGCACTTGTTAGTGTGACCAAGGTCACGTTTGGACTTATATGCCTCAGTAAATAATCTGTTACAGCCTCTTCTCTGCTCCTTTCGTTTTATACCCTACACAAGATGGGCTTCTTAGTGCCTCCCAGTGTCTACCCACAAGAGTTCTTAAATACAGAAGAACTGCTAAGCGAACAGGACTGAGTCTGGAGCAAGGGGAAGATGTATTTTGCTGGAGCTGACCGAGTGAACTAGTTCAAATACAGAAAAGGCTGAGAATGCCTCCCAAACCTCAGTGTCATTCACCGGTGTGCCTTCCCCCCGCCAATGAGTAGAAAGTGTCTGAGTTTGCAGCTGCTGGAAGGTGACTGGGTAAACATGCAAAATACTCGGGGGGGGGGGGGGGGGCGGAACGGGACAACAAACAAAAACAAATAATGTTTTGAAACATGCTGATGTCATTTAACCAGCACAGTCACGGTCTCAGTGTAAGCTCTGCCAGAGGGCAACCAAGACTCCAGGAAGGAAAGCAGAGCTTGATCTCATCTGCAATTTCACAGAGTCTCTGACATCAACAGGGAAAATGAAATACCCAGATGGGCGAGAGATGAAAGTCATGCATTGCTTTGTCCAATGTTTGCTAATGTCTGGAAGAGTGGGACAGGCAGAAAAGGACCCCACAGATATTACAGGAGGACTGCCTGGTTGGGGGGGGCGGGGGGGAAGAGTATTTTGAGTCCTGACAGCAGGCTTTTTGCTCTGCCTGGCTGCAAACTGGTTTCTTACAGCAGGGTGTTTTTTTCATTATTGGGCCACCAGCAAAGGGAAGCACAAGTCATGTTGGTCTCTACTGGGAAGGCCATGGAAGGCTTGGCTGGCTGGCTGGAGGGCTGACGCAGATCGTGAAGGTGAACAGCAGGAACCCATGGGCCTCACACTGGTACAAGAGTGGGGGATCTGCGGTCTGGTCCAGCTCTGCTCACCTAGGATTGTCATCAAGCCATGTTTCCCAGTTCTCTCTCCGCCTGTCCTCTCCCTGCCCAGATGAGTGAGCAATGCTCTAGCCAGGACAGTCTGTCCAATGTGTAACTGGACATGGGGTTACCGTAATACAGCTCCCAGAGATGAGATGAGCTACCTGTGCTATCCAGGACCAAACTTGGTAGATAGAGGGAATAGAAGCAAGAAACCTGGGTTTCTGCTCCATTCTCACACACTGGGTAGGTAGCTCACCCCAGTGTCCCCACCTAAGAAGTGCAGATGATCTGCTGACATCTTGTGCAGTTACATCCCTCTCCTGAAGGGAAAATACAGCGAGGGGGTTGTGTATTTTCTCAGTGATTCCTCATGGCTTATCACCATCAAAATGTCCACTGCGTGTCTGGGCTCTCAGACATCCTCTGCAGCATGGCCACGTGGTGCTGCCCAGGGGATTTAGAGGCATCATTCCAAAGCAAATGCTTGCTTGGCTTCATAATAGTATCTTTGCAAGGTAAATCACACTGCTCCCTGCCTTCCCTATCCAACAGCAGCATTTATATTCAGAGCTTTTATTTTGTGAAGCTGAGCTGCACCCTGACCTCCAAGAGGAGAGGGAGAAGATGCCTCCTCTGTCCTGGAAGGAGGTCTGTCCTCATTCTCAGTCTGGAATGGCACGAATGAGTTCAGCAGGGGCAGCATCCAGTGCTGGGAGGAACAGTCCCTTTGACACAGCCCATTTGAGGTTTGGAGTGAGGAACGGTCGTGGGAAGGAATTAAACACCATAAAAACACAGAAGGAGTGCTAAAGACATACACTGCCATTTAAATAGGTTGGTGTGATTAAAACCTGATGTGTTGTAAGATCTTATGGGCATCTCATTAAAAACCTATTACTTAAAAAACACAGCTTAGATGGGAATGTTGTTAAAGGGCAACTTAAAATAAAACTGACCATCTGGTCCTCATTAGGCAATTGTCTATAACCACCATGTTATTATAAAATCCACTGTGTGCTCCACATCTGCTTATCTCCTGCCTGCCCCTAAAAGGGCAACATCGGCTGAGACTCAAAGTCTGGAAGGGGCATGGACTGGGGGAGGCGTAGGGAGTCTATGCTGGTGTAGGATTTCTAGGTGATAGTGATCAGCTCTTCCCACATTACCCATCTGTCCATGCACCTCCTCATTATTTTATTTATCCCCATGCCCTGCATGGTATTTCTGTTGCAGCACTCACTTTCTTTGTCTGTCTCCCAACGTAAGTCACTCATCTTTCTACCTCATCCCCACTTTCAGCCTTGCCCAGAGCACACCTAAAGCACACACAACTCCAGTTGGACCGGGAACTCCAGGCTCTTTCACCCCAACCCACAACAGTGTGATCCCAAGCCCAATGCCCTATGCTGCATCCCCAGCCTGCCCGCACTGCAAAAGCATAGAGGGTATCAGCATCACAGGAGGAACATAAAAGACAAGAACCCATCCCCAAGGAACACTGGCCTGATAAGTCCAACATTTCATGGAGGTGTTGGACTTGCATGTGGTGTCTAGTTACCAAGCACAGACTCCATCAGGGATTCCTTGTCCTAAGGCAGCCCCAGTGGAATAACATAACCATGTTGTCGATACAAAACCTACGTGCAGAGGCATCAAGATTTTTATCAAAAATATTACAGCAAATCCCATTCCAACACAGGAAATCCTCCAAATACGCCCAGAAAATACATTCTGTGTAGAAAGGGATCAACACCACCACAAAAAAAAAACCACCAAACAAACAAACAACAAGAAGAACAGGACTAGGCTTTGTGTTTGTTAATTGCAAAGTTTAGGATGAAGGAGCTTTGTAGGAACAGCTGAAGGAATTTCCACCTAAGGAAGGTCTACATTGACAAGAGTTGTCCCCAGAGAAGTTTGTCCTCTGGACTATGCCTGGTGGCAGGATCACTGCTGATTATGGGGTCCAACAACAACCCTAGATGCGGCAAACAATGAAACAGTCCAGGGTTCATGCAAAGAGCCCAGTCAGGATCAAAAGGAGATGGGGCCAAAGACAGGGCTGGGGACAAGCTACAACCCAGATCAGGGGGACACATATAGGAGAGAAGTTACCTGGAGCATAGGTTCAAAGTCTGTCCAGAAGGCAGGATCAGAGGCAGGGCTGCAGACAGGCATACCTACAACATAGCTCAGGAAAGGACCAAAGGCCTTGGGCTGAGCTGAAATAGGGCTCCTGGGGCACGGACACAGAGTGTGGGTGGAGGTCCCAGGTGAGGCTAGTTAGGGCAATTAATGCCTATCAGTATACTGAAGGACCTGGTAGAAGAGCTTCTGTACTAAGGGAGGTTGGAGACAGGGGTATTGTGAGAGGAGTGATTTCAGTAAAGCATTGAGTCTGCACTGCAACAACTCACAAAATCATTTCCTTCATCTCAGCGTAATTTCCAAGCACTCCAGCTAGACCTGCAAGGGGGTCCCTGCCTCTGCCTTTCCTACATATGCAGAAGCTCAAAACAGCCCCGGGACACTCAGCCGCAGAGCTCAAACACATCCAGAACATCACAGTCCATCTAGATATGGTAGAAGAAATTGGCTTCCCTCTATGGGTGCCTTGTTTTCTGCAAGGAGAATAATTGAAACTAAGGCATAACATCTCTGTGTTGACATCAGCACTTCAGCTGCCACCTGGAATAGAGCTCATTCTCTTTTGTTATCTTATCGACCTCATCATCCCACGTCCCCTGTGAGAGAAAAGGGGACACACGAGGTGTGCTATCCATAGCCGTGGCTTCACCTACACGTTACACCTGCTTTAATTTGTGTAGTGGCTTCATTAACCTGCATCAGACTTTTGGAACATACATGCTTTTTAGAGGCAAGTGGCCTTCCTTCAAGCTAGCTCCCACGGGAATGAATTAACCTGAATTCTTCTTTCCTGAAAGGGCTTGCAGTAAAGTTAACCTCCCCCTCCAACCTCAGGCTAACATTTGGATAGACAGGGTCCTTCTGGACTTCAGAAAGTGATGTGTGATGTATGTGCCCCCCTATATGCCCAGCTGTGAAGAGGATGACTGGGCATACCTGAGAAGTGCTCGCAAGAGGTGTTCTCCAAGAGCACCTTCCACTGCAGGAAACTGAACTTTAATAGCACTGGTGACCTGGTGAGGTTTACTCTTCACTTTCTCCTCTCCCTTCTCCATCAGCCTACATCCTCCAGAGAGTCAGCTTCCTTGATCGAGAATGAATTCCTGCCCATAGTGTCTTGCTAGCCTTCAAGCACAACAGTGAGAACAACTGTGTCCTTCCATCTGGTTTCTCTGAACCCACAGCTAGCTCCAAACATTTCAGGAGCATGGGCACGGCCACATGTTGCCACTCCAAGGACTTGGCTGCTTCTGCTGAAGGAGGAGGTGTGGAGACATGCAGAGACAGGTTGCAGAACTGAGGGCTCTGTTGCTCTTGCAGCCCTGGGAGGTGGAAGGTAGGGGCAGTGACTGCCCTTCTGGGAAGAGATGGGCTGCAGAAAAGCCTCAAGCTCAGAAACCTCATTCGTTCTCCAGACACAGCCAGCCTGGCATTTCTGCTCTGCACAACTCGTTGCCTTAGACAACCACTTGACTTGCCACTAGAGTCTGCCTTGTCTGATCCTCCCCACAGCATCCAGCTAGCATACTCCTCCATGCAGAAGATGTGGGACCACACTTTGCTAGTGTAGTACATTTATCCATCCAGCATACACAGTACCAAACCAACGGGGACTCCTCCATTCATGGACCTTGGGCTCAGGAAGCAGAGACAGCACCACTCTAAATGTCCAAACCATCTTTCCATGCGCAAGGATGGGGCTTTTTCCAAGAGGCAAGGTTCAGAGGAACCATTTGGCAGACTCTCAGCAATTTCAATATAAAGCACGGGCAATTCTGACCAGGAGGAATACACAAGTAGCCCATAGTCACAATGTGTGAGCTCGTGACCCCTGGGAGACACTGCCGGTCAATCCTGCCTGAAGTGGTGGAGAGACAGGTTTCCAAGAAAGAGCCAACACCATTGGAGAAATGGCTATCAGCTTGCTCACAGAGAAGGAAGGAGAAGGCAGTGAAGGAAACAGGTGCTGGTCCAGTAGGAAATGGCAACTGCAGGAACAACGTCCTGACCCTGTTCTGTTTAGAGGGGCTGGACCCACGAAACAGGTTTTGATGGAGTTTTCCTCTTACCTCCCAAGGGAAGAAGTCAGTGATTTGCAGTTTGCTCCAAGTATTCACCCTGACACAAGTGCTCTGTGTTTATCGCCAAGGTACGCC
The DNA here is from genome assembly GCA_009819775.1 of Phoenicopterus ruber ruber. Classification (NCBI taxonomy): domain Eukaryota; kingdom Metazoa; phylum Chordata; class Aves; order Phoenicopteriformes; family Phoenicopteridae; genus Phoenicopterus; species Phoenicopterus ruber. The sequence continues at coordinate 26,362,742 of CM020220.1, read as the reverse complement.
TCCTGCCCCCGGGCTCTGGAGAGCAGAGTCAGATGCCGTTTCGGGAACACGGTGTGTGTGTGCTTGTTTGTTTGTTTGTCATCGGGATGTTGTGAGGGCTGCTTGGTTTGTTTGTTTGTTTCTTAAATCTCCCAGGGGAAGTTTCTGGCAGAAAGCACCTCCTGAGAAAGCTTGGACCAGGGTGTGCTTTGGCTGGGAACTGAGGCGATCTGCGTATGAAGAAACAAGAGGTGAAGAGAAGTGTCAGGCCAGAGGGCTAAGGATGTGGCTTTGCTATGTAATGTGGTCATCAGGCAGGGACAAAAACAATCAAAAAATCAGAAACAAGCTTTGCCCACAACACAACTCAAACCTCAGCAAAAGCCATTGGAAATATTTCCATTTTAACTTTTTGCCACCATTGGACCTCCTGTGTGTTTCATGTGACAGGGGCTACTCTGGTTCCTATTGAGATCAGTGGAAAGCTGCCTACTTTAGGCTGGAGCCATGTGAACCCCCTGCTTGCAGAGAGATCGAGAGATGTTAATGCCGCCTAACATGTCTCAGAGACGTTAGAGATGTTTTTTCTTGGAGTTGCATCCAAGGCAGTTAAAATTCCCCACAGGGACACCTGTCAGCCAGCCTTACCTTTGCCACTTGTTGAACTACTTCTGCGGGGACTTTTCCTCCAAAAAATCCACAGAGCTCCAAAATATGCCTGATGGGGAAATCTCCAGACACACGAGAGAGCCAGAGGGCTGGCTTACTGGTGTCACAACAGTCGGAGAAACGTGTCCTGTGGCTGCTGAGCTATCACAAAGCCATCGGAGCTGTGGTGAGCTGCAGCAGTAGGCAGCAGTTTTCGTGTAGGCTGGCTCTGCAAGCTGCCTTAGCTGACTATATCATTGGGTTTAAAGTAGGTGGACATGTGGAAAATAGAGCTACCTTTCTTGTTCACTGTTTTCCTTGGGATAAACGAATATTGGACAGGTCACTACAAAGAAATCTTTCTAACGAGATGCCAGGTCCCATCTGCTCTGGGAGAAATCACACTCCTGCATTCAAAAAATGCTGATGGAAGTAACAGATGATGTACTAATGATCCTTGGGGCTTTTAGACAGGTTTACTTAGGAAACCAGGCATGTGAGATCACAGTGTCTTTTAGCTGCCAATACATTTGTCTGGATCCTTCCTAATAGCTTTTTAACTCACAGGTCAGTTTTAAGAAAATATAACAGAAGAGTACAAATCTCCAAAATAGGAGCTTTCTATAAGTTTCATTAAAATTATTGGTCAAGTGGAAGAAAAAAAAGTATAGGTCTAATAAAAACACCCACTGCTGCATGAGCTCAACCCTTTACAAGGCTTCAGAGAATCCACAGAGGTGTTCACCTTCAAGTCACATGAGAAACAAAGCTTCCTTGGTTTTGCTGCTCACACAATGATACAGGACATCTTTAGGCTTCAGGTTCTGAATAAATGGGTGCCCTTGTCCCCTTTATCATGCAATGCATCTGTCTGTTCAGGTCAGTACAGAGATGGATCAAGCCTGCCCAAAAGATGTTCCAATGCAGGACATATAAGGTCATAAGCAGGTAAGGCTTGTGGAGCTCATGTTCAGAAAGCAGCAAGGGAAAAATCCATATCATTCTTAAACCCCAAAAGAATGATGCAGATTTGGGCACACTCATCTCATTTTTGCGTTTGAACTTTGTTTGTTTTTCATCCCACAAGCTCTAATGTAAAGGAATCTATTTGCCTAAAAAACATGTACTTACACATTCAGTGCAATTTCCTTTGGAACAAAAAGCAGTATTTAAAAAAAAAAAAAAATCTAAATAAGGTTGAAAAGGCCTCTCAAAATGGGTGCAGCAGACCATCATTTGCAGAGCCACCATGCCATCCTGCCGCGAGCACGCGTGTGCACACATGCACACCGGCACGCGCTCGTTGGTATAAATGGAGCTCTGGGTGGTGAGGAAGGAAACACGGAAAGGTGAGCGAAAGCTGCAGACCCCAGCGCCCAAGGGATCAGCGTGGTGTTAATTACTGGAGCTGGTGCAAACACAGGAACACTAAAGCACAACTCTCATGGTAGCATCTGGCACTGCATGCCTGGGGAGGTGCCAGTGCACTGATGCCAAACACAACTCTTTCCTTGTTTTTCAAACAGCTACAATCCTCTCTCTCCCCTTCTTAGCACCCCTCTTTTCACTGATCACATCACTGGTTTGGAGGACAGGTTTTCCCTCCAGCGGCTGATGCAAGAAGAGACCCACCAGCATTAGCATGTGGCCATATACAGTAGAGGACTTGATCTCCTCATCCCACCTGCTGCTTCTCATCACACACCCGATACTCCTCGCGTATTAATGTCTGGAATGCCACTTCTGCTACTTTATCCTGGGCTTCCTTGCCCAGCTATGCCAAGTGCAAAAAGCCTTTTCCTTCCCTGATCTCCTTCTGGACCTGGCACAAATGTGCGGAAAGAGAGGGAGGGATGGAGGTTTTTATTTTTTTCTTTTTTATTTCCTTTGTTTTGTATCATCTAAAGATTTCAATGATGAAAGAAACTCTGGCAACGTGTGCTGTGGGTGACGAAGCGTAGTGTAGGGTTAGCTATGAACAGACAGCAAGTTGTGGTTACTGTCCCCAGCCGGCTGGGAATTGCACATCTCCTATCATATTTATTGGTCACGCATCCTCTGTCACCTCCTCCTTCCTATTTACCCCATCATCCAGCTGCTGTCTCTCACCTTTTAGATCTCTGGGACATGGAGATTCAATTAGGAGTAGCCTGTAGGAGTCTTCAGCTGCCTCATAACATACATATTTGTAACGATATTTACATGTTCATTTCCACTCAAAGGCACCGTCAGACTTGATTTCATATGCTGGTATGCACAAGCAGAAAGTTAGAGATCTATCAAGACTCAACAGCCCAAGAAACATGGAGTTAAGGAACTGTAAAGTACAGATTCGCACCATCGGCAATGACGTATCCTGAGATATTTTGGGCACATTTTGAGAGTCTGATGATGAATGGATCAGCCTGCATATGTTTTATAAAACCCTTTGAACCTTCATTAAAATATTCTAACAATGTTATACATCAAAATCAGATGCTATTCTTTTTCAGTAAGCAAATTCCTAGAGCAATTCAAGGAAAATATTCATTCAGCTTGTTACAAGAACTATAAATAAGATAGAAAAGCATATTGCATATTGTTTCCCTTTGCACCCAAACAATTAACGACATGGGGGACCTTTTATGATTGGCTCCATTAGAGAAATTGGTGATACAAGAGCAGTATATTCTTGCTGTCATCTTATGAATATTTTTTTGCTGAAAATTTATTTTTAAAAGTCTAGTTTCCCTTAATAACAGTGGCATCCCATTTTATTGCTGGAAATTCCCTGTGTAAGTTCCCTGTGTTCCTGTGAATTTTGTTTCTAGAAAACCACACCATCTTTTTTTGCTTCCTTGCACATTATGTCCTTACTGCACAGGTAGTTCAGAACTTGTCTCAATTTTAGCTTATTATCTCTGTTCCATTTTTAAATTAAAAAATAATCCTGGACTTGGGTGGGGAGATGCCTTGAACCTGGACAGACTCAGCTGGCCTGAGGTATTCATCAGAGCTCTCCCACTCTGAAGCAAAGGATTTTACAAAATCACAAGGGTGCTCCCCTCCATGTTGTCCCACAGTTGTTCCTGAAGGACAGACTGAAGTCTTCTGAAGTGAATACAAGAGATGGGAAAAGAAATGTAGCTGAGAAGCTGATGGGAATTCACCCCTCAACATGGTTATGAAGAAGTAGAGATGACATGAGCTGTATTTCACTGTGGTCGACATACCACCAAAAGTTGAAAGACTTTTCCCCGAGGTAGCCAGCCTTCTGGCATACTCAAATCTCCACATGTCCACGACATGTAGACTGAACATCTGAGGGCTGAGGAGCAAGACAGCTTCAGGGGAAGTCCACAGTCAGGAGATGGTAATAGCTGTCCAAGGGGGTACTCCACTCCATAGTTGGGAAAGCTGAACAGCGTGTGATGCTGGGCCCAGGGCAATGCAGAGATCTCCGGGTTGAAATACCCAGAGGTATTTCTCTCTGGCTGTATTCAAGATTTCACATCACCAATATAGCCCAAGGACAGGTCATGCAAAACCCCACCACTTCAAATGCCTCCTCTTGCAGTACATGCAAGAAACAAAGCAGATGACCTTTTAACAGCCACTGGAGCCCCTCGATCTGGATGTGTCTGAGCACTCAGGAGTCATGTGGGCATCTGTGGGAAGCAGAAGGCAGCAGAGAGCCTGATTTAGAAAAGAAGTGAAGAGATGAAGAGATGCTCAAGTGCACTGGAATCCGAAGGAAGGGTACCTGGAGGAAGAGCCAAGCACTCTTCTTCTACATTACTCAAGTGTAGAAGTCCCTCAGCCTAGGCCCAGCTTGTGCAACCTGTCCATGATGCACCAGGATGTCTTTAAGCCCATACTAGAAGTAGATCTTATTCTTCCAAGCTCACTTCAGAGATTGCGTGGGCACAAGGAGGACAGTCAGCATTTGACCATACATGAACATACCCTAGAAATTCAGCAGTACAGGAACAGCCAGAAGTTATCTGTTTCTGTGACTGCTTTTTGCTGTGCTCATAGAACAGCCCAGGTGTTGCTGGTCCTCTTCTTCTCCCATGCCACTCCTTTTCAGGAACTACCCAAGTTGCTTCTGCAAGTTGCCTCCTATTTGCCCTCTTCCTGTCCCTTCCACTCCCACTGGGAACTTCTTTCCATCTCTTATTGCCCATGCAGCACTTCGCCTTTGAGGGAGGTGCCCGGGCATGGGCTCGGTGGAACATGGCTCTAATCCAGGTGCAAAAGGCCCTTACTTTGGGGCAGCCTCCAATTCATGTTTGACCCTTTGGGCACAGCCTTCCTTTTCTGCTTCTGGACCCACTGTATCCCTCCAGCTTCCTCTCTCCATCCTGGAAGAGGTGGAGGAGAAAGCGGAGGTGTTTTCTTCTCCCCGTCATGCTTTGGAAGATGTACTGTGCCCATGCATGGCATTCCCCTCCCCCTCTGCCATCCCTCCCCCAGGGTTGCTCCTGGTGGCCACAATAAGAGGTTAGCCAGCCTATTTCAATTAGTGGCAAACTGTGTGGCGTGACTCCAGGGCCTCCATATGTTCATAAGTATATGCAACCGCACTTTCCTTGACGCATTCCTCATTCCAGGGAAAGGCCACATCTCCACAGCTTGCTGGCACAAGTCACACAGGCAACTGCAGAAGAGATGGGATAATAAATACACACTCACATATATATACACACACACATACGTAGGAAAACTTGGCACCCTCCCACCCTCTCCCGTGTTGACTGCCACATGGTCCCCATCAATTTTTGTCAGAGCCAGCAAGCCAGCCAACCGCTCACGGATGCTGACAAGGCAATTTCGACAGCTGAAGGGACTTCTCTGCTTTCCTCCTCCAACCCGTAGGATTCTGGTTGGTTTTTTTTCTTTAAAGGCATCTGCTCCTGGGAGACATTTCCCAGCCACGACATTGCCAGCTTCCTGGGTGCTCCTTGGCTAGGGTGCCCGTCTCTGCAGCTGGGAGTCAGCAGGTTCCACTTTGTCCTGTGTGGGGATAGGATGGAGTCTCAAAGCAAACAGGTCCTCATAATGTCCCACCTCTACTATCTCAAGCATCCCTGGAGGAGATTGAAGGTCTCCCAACCCAGGTGCTGCCATTTTCCTGTATTGGCTGCAAGGGTGCAGACTCCATCTACTCCTCCTCTACTTCGAACACAATTGCTACTCACATTCCTCCACCCCACCACTTTCACCAGACATCATCCCCCTTCCCTAAAGCTGTTCCCCACCCCTCACTCTCCGTTCTTCTATCCACAGCTTGCCTTGCACCCATCCCTCTGTCCCTCCTTTGACACTGATCTTTCTATCATTTCTTGACTGCCAGTTCTCCATTACATGATGCTGTGCCCTGAAAAGGTTGCTTTTACCCGTGACCTCATTACCTTCACACATATGTGTACATCTAGTGATCCTTCCTTAATTTATAGTGTGGCTTCCAGCAATGCCTAAGAGAGTGATGGAGACATGATTTTCTTCAGCTATTTGAACACTCTAAGCTTCTTCCCCGTGCAGGCGCTTTACACTACTTGACTCCAAAGAGCACCCTACGCTCTAACCTGCCTGGAGCCTGCTGTGCTCAGGATAAATGGGCTGTGCTTGGCACCTGTCCTTTGAAGGGCTCACCCTTGGCCTTGGCCATGCAATCAATCAGATGAAGAGTCCAAGAAATTCCAATTCCTTTGGCATTAATAGCTTGAATCCTTAGCCCCTGAGGACCCTGGAGAGATTCATCCAACTCTCGGCTTTGCCGTTATATTAATGCAATGCTCAAAGACTTTGATGGGGATTGAGGACATGTTTCAGTGTTCACGAGGTCCTCCTGTGAGGGGCTCCTCCTTCCATGTGATGTTTTCAGGGCTTTCTGCAGATGACCAGGAGTTTGTGTCTAGAGTCAAAAAGTCAGGCCTGAATTAATGGAAATCTCCAAAAAGATATTTGACACATCTCAACAAGTTTGCTAGTATTTAATGACACAACACACACTGCAATGGCCCCTAGGCTAAGCTGAAGGGCAGGAACTGTGCTCAAGAGAAAGGGGTACAGAAGTTTTTGGGGGAGAAAACAGAAGGCAGTGGTGGCAGAATGAGGACTTTAAATCTCAGTGAAATCCTGGTCCCACTGAAACCCTGCCAAAACTTCTCGTGGTTGCTCACCCCAACCCTATCCCAGGTGGAGCTCAAGAACATCAGTCTGATACCATATAGGTTGGTGTTTTCAGCCCCATGAGAAGAGGCATTTTCATGTTCTGGGCCTGGAGGTTCCCACCCATCACCTGTGTAAATGCCCCATATCTGACACTTCTTTCCCCACTCAGTCCTACTCCAGGTCAGGAGAGGGGTCTTTGTTTGAAAAGTGGCTCAACATAGAAAGAAATCCCCCAGTTAGGCACCAACCCCTCCGACCAGCTGTTTGCAATACAGCTGTGGGGCTGTGTTTTGCAGGCAGGAACGTGCTGCTCGCTCAGATGCCCAGAAACATCTGTGCAGACAGTGAGACCGACAGGCACGTGGTAGGATGGGGAGCAGAGGGAGAGCAGGACTGGGGTGACTGGGAAAGGACTGAAGGGAACTGTTTCAGATGAGCAAGCAAAGTTTATCAAGTCTTCACAACCAAGGTGCACAAGCAGGTCTGGCAGAACTATCCAGCTAGCACAGGAGCACTCTTCTTCCTCCACTCCAGCCATCGTGTCTGTAATGACCAGGACAACTGAAAATTCTCCCGCATTGCCAAATGCCAGGTCATGTCAGCCCTTGCCATGCAGACAAAGAAACCGCATTGCTCGAGCAGCTCCATTTCTCAGAGCTGGAGGCAGCTGAGTCGAGGAGACGCTCCAGGAAATACGGAGTTCAGTGAGCAGCTCGGGCCTAGATGGGGTCATGGGTAGAGTCAAGGCAATTACGAGGAAGTGCTCTGACCACGAGCCCACACTGCCTGTCACTTCCACCAAGAGACACATCTTCTGACATGAACAGGGATCTTGTTAGCAGTACAGACCCTGAAAGCCATCCAAAGCTGACGAACCTTTTCCAAACCACTAGCCTGGGCTCAAGATGCAGCATCATGGAATTTCCCTATACCTATATTATGGTCCTGCTCAATTATATGCATTATGGTATTTTTATCTCTCTCTCAGAAGCCCTGGGTGTTGATCACAAGTGATGACAGGAGAGTGGGCAAGGATAACCATCAACTTGGAGCTTGAAACTACAAGCTCTGGGAAGCAGGCTAGGCAGCCTGACCTCACAGAGCAAAATACCGCCATTTCCAACAATGTACAAAGTGAAAGATGAAATAAGGTGCTGGGATGAGCTGAGGATTCAAGAACCCTTGCAACACTGCATTTTGCTTCACTGCTCTGTCTGGGACTACAGTGGGATGTAGAAACTTGGCCATGTCAGGGACAGGGGCTACAACTGGAAAAGGAGCTGGAGGGTGAAAGCCATGAAAACTGTCAATGCACAGGACTTAGGCAGCTTCCCTGAGCTCTCTGTTGGATTGCCCACTGCAACTGTAGCTGTCTCATCAAGCCAAAGTCAGGTGTATCAGCTGTGATTTGAGATGGATGAGCAGGACAGAGGAATCTGACAGCCATCTCGAAGAGTCCTGGCAAATCACCATGGGAAGTACTGTTTCGTCCTGCAGCTAACAATGAGATCCATGCTAGAAGAAACTTATTGCTCCTCCCACAGTTCAGGACTTCCAGAGCATGGATCCTGCACTGGAAATGAAAGACACGGTTTCCAGATTAACCCAGAGAGTCTTCCAAGGAAGATAAAATGATGCCATGACATGGAACCAGTCCCCCATATCCCACTCTCAAGATGCTCTTCTTCCATATTCCTGCCTACACATCTGGGAAGGTCAGAACAATAACAGAAGAAACTAGAAAAAGTTGCAGAGAAAACACTGTTGTTTTCAGACTCGACCCAAATGTGTAGGGAACTCTGTCTCATGTTTCCAGATGTCCAGTGATTTCAAGAGATCGCTGCCCTCTCAATGCCTGGGGTGAACGCTTTCTTCCCCATTGCTGCTCTCCAGGTAACAGCAGAGACACGCAGTCCAAGAAAGCATGGATGTGGGAATTTTACTTCCATTGGTCCAAATCTTTCTCCAATCAGTCCTGAAACACCCACATCCTTCTGGATCACAGTTGACAGCAACAAATATCATCTGCAGGGAAGGAGGCAAAAGAGAAGGAATAATTTGATTTGTCAACTTTGCCAAACTGATCTAAGGCTAATTGTCCCTGTATCTGCCTAGGTCAGAGCTAAACCTCATCACCAGTTTGAAATCTCACTTGCTGGCCATCCCTGGGTGGCTAGAGCCAGCTGGAGAATGGGGGCACGCAGACAGTTGGAAAGACCTCCAAGCAGAGCTCAAGGAAAGATCTAGAGTTTCACTGTTGGTTGAACGAAATGAGCTGATTTTGCCAGTTGTCAGGCAGCAATCACAGCCCTGATGAATGACAGAATAAACCAAGTTCCCTCTGCAGCCAAATTCCATTGACACCTCCACAGAGTTGGCTTTCACCGTCCATCATGACATCTGCGGAGGTCTACGGGAAGGGGAGAGGGTGTAGCTCTCCGTCCCACCCTGGGTTATTTTTACAGCTGGGAAAGGAGGTGGTGAACCTGGACGGGAGGGTTGGAGGCTTTTCCAAGGCAGCTCACAAAAGCTATGAAAGCAGAGCCGGAGCTTACAAGGCCCCAGATCCCCAGATCAGCAGCTCCAAATGTGTCACTGGCACTGAACCTAGAAGGGCCATGTGCCCCAGAAAGGAATTTCCCTGGTTCTGCCCAAGCAGAATTTTTCTGCACACAAATAAAATCTCCCAGTCAAGTACCTGTCTCCCCCATTGGTGTAGAAAACGGAAATAGAAGCTCAGAACTCATCTCCAACCCTCCTGGAGGACACAGCGTCAGGGGTTACAGGTGGGACATTGGGACAGAAAGACCATGTATGACACACAAACCTTTTGCCTGCCCAGATACAAGACTTTTGGAAAATGCCCAACCAAGCAAAGACCATGGAGCTGTGCTAATTTACATCAGATGAAGATGGATCCCTTGAAAATCAGTTCCAGGTGAGCTGCGTGGAGCTGCCCAGCAGTTGCTTGCTGGTTTCTCTCTCTCTCTCCCTGTTCCTTGTTGCCAAAACACGTTGAAGCTGAGGACTCACAGGCAACGCAGAATGGTTCCCTCGGGAGGAGCCGTTCCACACATGCCTTCTCAATAAGCTATCCCAGCAGAGTGGCAATGTTTAGAAACCAAATTGGTCATCGCTGGCAATTGTAGAAACAGACAAGAATAGCAGAAAAAAAGTTTCACAATTTCCTGCACATTTTTTCTGATTGTTCCACAAAAAATTTTGGGTTATCCAAAAGAGAGGAATGGTTTAAGCAAGCAAAACAACAGTAATCACCTGCTTTGCTAAGTGTTTGCAAATACCATACACTCTTTTTCTTAGCCAAATGTCATTCCTTTCCACAACCATCACCCCCTTCTGCCAGTTACTCACTGTGACTAATGGGAGGGGAAAGAAATTGTTGCCTTTTTTTCCAATGGATTTTAATTCAAAAACTTTCATTTTAGTTGGAAAATGCTCCCCTCACCTCCTCTTTGCTCCCCAGGATGGGCGACACCATCGCATCTGTGGCACAAAATCCTTTGGATTTGGTCAGTTAAACATTCAGCGGTAGAAGATAGCATCTAGCTAAGTCCTCTCTGGTAAACTGGGAGCGGTGGGACAAGACCTCTAAGTTTATAACACTTCTCCCAGACAGCCGAGGTTCCTCGGCACATCCTTCATCAATTCTTGGTTCTGCTAATTGAGCTATCAAAGCCGTGTTGGAGGGGAGAATTGTTTATATTTATTTCTTTCTGGGTTGTAGACATTGCCAGTAGAGTCTTCAAAATAAGAAAAGAAAAACCCTCTGACTCGCTGCCCGGAAACTCAATCCCAAATGCCTCCTCCCAACCTCTGTTTACAAAATTATAAGCTTTCTTTGTCCTAACCATTTTCCTGTTACAATAATATTCTTCATCTTCTATCTGACTTTTTTTTGGTGCATGGAAAATATGATTTCATTGTGAAAGGATTTCTTATGAATCAATACAGCAAAGGGAACACAGAGATGTTTGCAGTAAATCACCCTCGAAGCAGAGACATGTAGAAAATGAGTTACAAGAAAAAGTAGATAATCCCAAGCCATTTCCAGATGGAAGGAGATTATATTTTCCATACACTGTATCTGGTTTTTGTGTCACAAAACACGCTGGTATTTATTTAAAGTATTTTTTTCTTGTACCATAGAGTTATGATTACATGAAATGAGTTTCCAAAAATTACAAAAATTGGCCTGCTTTAGGTAACAAATGGAAGAACTGAGATACTGAGTTCAAACCAGCTAAGACTCAGCCTCTTTTGAAGTTAAGAGCCAAGTCCAGCAGCAGAAGGCTGACTTCCATCCAGCGAGGTTCCCTCCGCTGCTGGGACGGTCATGACCAGTGCAGAGGTCTGATTTTCCAGTGCTTTGCAGTTTCTTTCACCCACTTCTCCATAGCTGGCAGGGACGACGCTTGGAGGTAGGCTTGCTTCTCCCCTTCCGTAAAGTGAACTCTGTCATCACCATCTCCTCGGAGAAGGCTTGGCAGGACTGAATGCCTGGCGACTTGAGGAAGCCACTGGATCGCTGAGTTCTTGGAAGCACTGGACGGGGAGCGGCCTGTCTGAGCCACACATCAAACTGGGTGTTAGGTACCAAGCTGTTCTCCTAAAGGAGAGACATCTGAAAGCCATTTAGAAAGCATCTGGATGGAATCAGGTCTGGCTGCTACCCTGGGGATTGAGGCACATCCTCCAAGTGGTTCAGTCCTGCAGTGACCTAAAACTTAGACAGGTAAATGGGGGAACTACAACCCCCTTCCAACAGCTCCCTGAGACCTGACAACCTAGTGAAACATCATCTGATAGGCTCTTCATGGAACTGTGGTTCATTGACATTGCGGGTGTGTAGCATCCTGCAAGGCAACCGAGGAACTAATGACTGTAATAGATACAATCTCAGACATACAAGCAAACAAGCAACCTGTGAAGAAATAAATGTAAAACCAGACTTCTCTAAGCTGAGTCTAGCTGTGGGCAGATAGTACAGGAAAGCCCCTGTGCAGATATTTGGGGGTCATGTTCCAGAAAGGGGAGAGGGTCCTTGAATTTTAAAAACTGGTGAGAAAGATTGTTGCGGTGTCCACATAAGCAAAGCAGTGTGGGTCTGGGCTACCTATGGCATGGCCAGTAGCCCATCTCCAACCAGCTTGGAAGGTGGCTGGGTCCTGGCCCAAGAAGCCGTTTGCAATATTGCTGGTGTTTTCTGCCTCGGCGTACTTTAACCTCTAGCTCTCGCAGAGCAGTGCAGCTGTGTTGGGCCTGTCTCATGTGTTATTTGGCTAAGGCACCAACAAGAAGGGCGGGGGTCACACAAGCCAGTCAGGCAGGAGGGCTGCACGAAGGGTAGTTTCGAGGGGAGCAGCTGATGTACCAAAGCTCCTGTCCTTCATTATCCAGTTAATGCAACATCCACAACCAAGTTGTCACCTGCTGTTCACAGTTTTGCTGAACTGAAGGACTCCCAATAATACATGCAGTTTAATTGCAACCTGCCTTCTCCAGGTACACCAGGCCAGCCTCTTCCCTTGCTCTTTAGATGGACAGAACTGAGCAAAGTAGGAGCTGGATCTTCATTAAAGCTGCTGGTTGTTCCCCTGCTGTGAATCCCTAATCCTAATTGCACTGATGGGGGGTGGGACCCAGACCTGGTGGTTATAAGGGTTTCACGCTTAATGAAAGGTCCTGAGGGCATGACCAGGTCCTGCAGGTCACTGAGCAATGGGGGAGTGCAACCAGTGCCGAGACCCCTCTCCATGAGGCTGAGGGTGACTCCCTTCACCTTTCCGATGGCTGGAGCTGCCTCTGAGGCTGCCAGAGCAGCTTGTGCACCGGCTGCCTGCTTGAATCTTTTTTTTTTCCCCAGGCAAAGCTGGCACTCCAGCTATTCCAGCGCTCCCCTGCCCTTAAAGAACTGATTTTTTTCTCTAGCGTGTCAAATACACCGATCTATAAGAGGAGCAGCACCAAGCCTGGAAAGCTGGCCCAGGGCCGGGAGAAATGTCAATACGAGAGGAAGTGTCTGTCACATACGCGCACACACACACACACACACACGGCTCCACCAGCCAAGCTATTTGAAGTCATCTTTGGCCTGCTGCTCCTGCTCCTGCCGTCAGCGGTGCCATCGGTAGGGACCGGCCGACCTCTAGTGGTGCGAGCCCGCAGCGCTAGCAACCAGGCTCCGGCCGGGAGGAAGCCTACGTCCAGAGCAGAGCACCTTGTGTCTGCACGGTATTTTTCCCTGGGTAATGAAACGTCTGGAGAAACCAAAAAGGGAGGAAACGGGTGGGAGAGCATCTAGAGGGCCGTAGGGAAGCAGCCACAAGAGCTCAGATGACCAGCTTGGGACTTGCATTACCAAACCCTTCAGCATCTCCGCCGGAGATGTTCCCCAAGGGCTGGTGGCTCTGGGAGGACACTTGGTCAAAATGAGGTTGAGGGAGTGAGCAGAGATGGGATAGCAAAGTGCTGACCTCAGAGGGGGCTTGCGAGCCCAACTGGACTATGGTTAGGGTCCCTGGGTTCATGCCCCATGCTCTGCATGGTCATTTTTGTTTCCCTCGTGCAGCAGTTTCTGAAGTGTCTACAAAGGAGGTGTCTCCCTATTTTCCATAGAAGAAGAGGAAAGGCAGGAACGAGCACCAGGCCATGAGAAAGCTCACAGCCAAATGCTTTCTCCTCACTGGATGGTATCTAGGCTCTCCCTCTGCATTGGGCTGAGGCTGGAGCTGGGGGCCCTTGGGAATGAAGAAGCCATCACTTGCAACCCAGCAAGCCAAGGCAGATAGCAGCCTGCCTGAGCAAGGCTGAGGTTTCTCTCATGTGGAAGTGTGAGCTATAAAGATGTGCGAAACCCTATCCCCAGTGCTATCCATATCAAAGGGTTCAAGGGGGGCTGCTTTAAAATAGGACCTTGGCACAGGTTCCTGCTTCTCCTCACGTCTTACTGAGTGGCACTCTGCCAAAATGTCAGCTTGGCTGCTCCACATGTCCCAGGCATCCCAGGCATGTCCTACAAACCTTTCCGGTGCTCCCAGGGAGATTGCTGCCTCCACAAACAGCCTCTCCTCTCTCGTTTCAGCCACAGAGGGTCCTGATGGCCCCCAAGCACCATCCTCCTAGCTGAGGAGCAAGAGGAGTGTCTTTCCCAAGGTGCCAGAAACAAGGGCTGGGGACATGCATGAAAAGGTCTCTGAAGACAGTGTTGGACAAATTGTGCTCAGGGTCCCCCATTTTCCCTCCCACCCTGAGTGAGCGCAAGGGATCCATGGGGAATCGAGGAGCACAAGGCAAAGCTGGTGGGAATGAACTTGACTTTCTAGTATAAGTGGAAGAAGAGATTTCAGCTGTGGTGATCATGGCTATAGACATCCAAGGACCCTGAGTGCTCATGAGGACCCAGAGGCTGGCAAAGCTGTGGCATTTTGGAAACCGCTCCATGCACATAAACCATGGACTCATCTCACAGAGGTCATCCAAAAACCACAGGAAAACTCTAGAGGAACCAGAGTCCTCTGATGCTGTCCTGGGATACTGGCT